>OY728123.1:1866628441-1868057191 GCA_963277665.1 Viscum album | reverse complement strand
ATCCTAAAGTGTTCTCTAATATATTTGATTTTATTTTGATTTGAAATATTAAAATTATGAATATGATATAATATAAATATATGTTTTCATGGGTCACTATATTTCCTCCCCATGACCTACTAGATTCATCATCATATTCCTCAAAAACAACCATGCTATTTTTATGAACATTAATCTCATTTTACAAAATAGTGATATATTCATTTTGAATAATATTTTCTAATATATTCACTGAAACATTTAAAAAAAATAATATTTATTCAGATGAAATAAAATAACAAATCATCTCTATATGATTAAATATTATGGTAATTTTTTTACTTATTGAAAATGAATCATTTTTTATGAAGATTTATATACATATATGAAAATTAGTATTATTTCTATGTCACAATTTTTATGGAGTCCTTTATTCACTCAAAAAGAAATATTCTATAATTTTTATATTTATTTATGTGAGGTCTACTTCCTTAAAAATACACTATACAATATACTTCTCAATGAATATAGTTAGTTCTAAATTTATGATGATCTAGTTTTTTTCTTCAACACAATTTTCTTGTGGAATCATTGTTACATATAATTGGGACCTTATTATATGGTAATCGAGATAATAGTAAAAAAAAATTATACCAAAATTACATTTTATTATTTCATTTCAATTTCCAAAATATTCATCCCAAGAATATCTTACATTAGACACTTCTGTTGAATAATTTCACTATACACCTAAAACTCATGGGTGATCACTATTAACCCTTAAATACTACTAGAATATGATGTAAATATCATATATACCACACTTAAAAATAATAGATCTTGTGGATAACATCCTAAAAACACAAAGTTACACAAAAAATGTAATTTCATTTAAATTATCTAATTCCACTTGTATCTCATATTTATGTTTACTTCAATTTGAAATCTATCAAATATGTGAGTATAAAGTTGTGATTTTTTTAAGACTTCATGAGATCATTTTTGGTCCCATTCATTAATGATTCACTAATGATGGGTATCAATAGGTATATTATGGTTGTAAATAACTCATCCAATAATAATGTCTTGTGATGTATTCAAAATATAATTATTCTGCACATAGTGAAATATGGATGTTATAAATCATTAAATAGGGAAAGAATTTTTTTTATATTGTTAAAAAACACTAATCTATCTAATAAGGGGATTAATCCATATTGTGATCATGTATAAAATTAAATATATGAAATATTGTTCCGAAAAAATTCCAGGATACCATGACTACTATATATCTTTAAAACCATTATTTTGTAGGTAAAACAATATACCCCTCAATTAAAAATATCACATCTTCTATAAGTAACTCCTTGATCTTCCATAGACTATATTTATTAATTATACTAATGATTAAGTAAAAATCTACCCCTTTACCATGGTGATAAATCTGCACAAACATTCAAGGATATAAGCACATATATTTCTATCTAATCTATCTTTATGATCTAAAATTACCTATATCATTATCTTGATCTAAATATTATATCCTTATTCATTTCTAGAGATCGATATATTAGTCTTCATAATAGGATCACCAAAATTAACATTACAAAATATATTTATGTTTTATCATGTGTGATATAAATATTCTTCCAAAAGCTCTATTAAAATATGATTAAAATGAGTTCAATACAAATGATTTAAATATCTACAGAACACAAGAAACATAATGTATTTTTAAAAAATCTATCTTGATAACACCATGTCCCAACTTCCCCTATTATCTCTTAATTATCCTTTCTTTTATGAATCATTGCACACAATATGATATTAGTGGATTTTTAATTAGTTATGAAATTACATTGACTAGCATATCATGGTGGAATAAACACATTATGACACAACATCCATATATTAGTTGAATAAAAATATGTAAATGGATTTATCAATATTATTTAGAGAAAACCATCATGTAATGACCTCCAGTGTTACAGCATGACAGAATTTTTCCAATCCATACTCTAGAAAATTATCAATCATACATATCTATTTGATTTTAAGGTGTTTTTAATTTGTATTACGCTATGGGAAATGAAATAATGTAGTGGTGAACCAATAAATAATGGGGAACCTTTTGGGGTGTGATGGGTTCAAGCATAGTAAAATATACTCTATTGTAATGTGATCTCATTCCTCTAGGATATAACTTCTACAATACTCTATAAGAATCCTCTAATCACCACATATAAATACGATAATTTTATTATGAATATTTTATAGATTTTAAACCATGTTACATTAATTAACATAACCCAATAATGAATCTATTATTTTTTTAATGGCAATATCCCACTTTTGATATTTTGATGAAACCCCACCCCATATCAAATAAAAACATCATCACGGAAGACAAAATAATCTATTTGGAACACCTACATATTATAATGTGTATCCAATGATTCGACAATAATATATTATAAACACATATGAATTATTATTCAACATGTCACAAACAAGAGTAAATCAAATCATTCATCATGGAAAAACATTTTTGTTCTTCATAATCTATTAGAAGACATATTACCAAAACAAATAAAGATTATCATTCAAGTAAATAGTTATATAGTATCACTCAAAAATAAACTAAATATAGTATTAATCCTTATTTGATAGCATGGGGAATATTTCCCTTCATCAATAATAAAATAATATTAGTTGATCATATGTTCTTGAGTTATATCAACATTAAATTATATTGATTAATTCACTCCCTTTGTTAATGAACCCAAATATAACATCCATGAATGTTTAAAACAAAGATTAGAAGCCCAAAAATTACTCCATAAAAGATATAATTTCATTACAAGTTCCAATTTTATAGGATACAAATTATTATATCAATGTATTTATTAGAATCTATATTAGGGAATGTGGGTCCCTTCTCTTTAACATCTAGGTAGATAAATATTGGTATACTCTAAGATCAATTTGATGCATCTCAAAGGCATAATTGTGTAGTTAAATCATCACTATATTTTAAAATTAACAAAATTTAGGAACATATTATAAATTCACTATACCTTACATAACCTTATCTAGAGTGGAGGCATATTTGATCATGGAAATCCTTTCCATTAAGCGATGTATATGATTTCTACTCAAATTAATGAATATTAGTTGTAATATTTTATTATAATAAGATATTTCAATTAATATATGATATAATAATTTTTTTTAATTATACATATAAATTTACTACACTCATTAGTTACCATGATGTATTCATGTTCCAGAGTGACAAATGATATGTAATCATTCTTTTTGTATATCCATAAAATACACATGCCTCTAAGATAAAATTCACTACCTATGGTTGAATTATGTCATCCACTGAACTATCTGAATCCATATATATATATATGGAAATAACAAATACTATTTTTTTGAGTATAAATGAAACTATAATATAATTTTCATATAATGTACCATATTATTATTTTCAAAAAATATAATTGTATTTTTTTGTGATAACATCAATACCGAGCATAATTAAAAGTGGAAAATTAATATTATATATAGTCATTATTATGTAAAATATGAAACCAATTATTTTCATAAGCTTTGTCATAGTGACCCATTTTACATTATAATCCCTTAAAATTTCCCTATATCTATAAACTAGAGTTTTTATACACTTGGAATCCTCAATTAAAAACATTTTTTATCACCTCTAAAAAAATCTATTTTTTATCATATCAAAATATTTCACCTATATGATTCTTCATTAGTTTTTGAACATATTTATGTTTATACTCTACCCAAAAAATATCATTAATATCCAATTAAAAATATATGGGATCTATTTGATATGGAAGTGATATATTTAGGAATTAAATTCCAAATCTTCATTGGAATTGTTTGGTTCCCAACAATGTCCTATTTATTGATTTCACATATTTTTCTCAACTTACTTATTTTTTTTATATAACAATATATCCTTTGTTATAAATTTATTCATAAAAAAACCACAAACCACTTCGTTCCCTCGGATATTATTATTTCTAAATTAAATTCCCCTAGAAATCATTGATTTGTGTCTCCGAAATTATTCTCATTTCCCACTAAAATCAAATTTGTAATGGTATTTATCTGAATTGTTTTTATTCAAATTTACACTTTTTTATAGGTATATTAGCCTAGAAATAGTCATTTATATCTACATGATTTAGTCTTTTAGTGGATCGTATTCGCATCAATAAAGAATTTTTTACTTAATATGAAAATTTATTACAAGATTAACTTATTATCATTCCACATCACATGTTGAAACTTTTCTTCACACATACACAACAATTTTTAATTAGTGATGTATAAAATATTTCAATACATATTTCATCCAATTAATCTCTAATGTTTTCTCTTAAATGAATATTTTTCTTGGCACATTGTTAATGAATCTATTTCACCTCCTAAGAACACTAATGTTTTTTATTATTCTTCACCAATAAATCATCATTTTATAACCTATGGTTATTGATATAATCTTCAATATGGATATTGGTAACCTATATTACCATATTATTATATAATATAAAAAAATTGTCTAATAATTTTATTTATCATTATCTAATGATGAGTAATGTTATTAAGAAACGTAAATATGTGAGAAACTAACATTAACCAGGCCATTATATACTTATCCAAAATTAAAATTATATAATACCTCTTTCCATCAATTGATTTTTTGTGATATTGATAAAAAAAATATAAATGAAAACGAAATAATAATATTTTATTGAATTTTTATCCTTTTTATTCTCAATATTAAAAATGACCTTCCAATACTAAAATATATTATACAAATTTTTATAATCTCATTAAATACTAGGGACATCATGGGTTCTACCATTCTTCAATAACTCCCCCTAACAATGTTGGCTTTACTGGATAAGAAAACTATTCCACGACATGTTTTATTCATCATTGAATAAGAATAGAATTTTTATTCCCCCTTAATAAAAAAATCACCCTTATGTGATTACCTTAAATTAAAATTACACAATCTATTCATTTTAAGATAGAATTATTCTTTGGGATTTTTTTCATTCAACGAGTCACAAAATTATTAAGAACATAGAAAATTCAAATTAAGTAATTCAACTAATAAATATTTTTTATGATTATTATCCTTGACTCTCATTTTGGCTTTCTCAAATAAAATGATCAGTATTTCTTCATCATTGAATAATCATACAACATCTTATTTTTCATACATGATTCCAATGACAAGATCTATTTTCCCAATCATATAGGTATTTATATAGTTTCTAATAATATGATTTATTTAATGATCAATTTGTTTGAATTAATCCTCTATGTAAATTACATTGTCATCCCATTTAATATTGATCCAAATTCATTATTTCACCTCCTATAGTTGTGAATTTCATTTTTCCCCATATTGGCATGGTAGATCAACCCCATTTTTCAATGGTGGAATGTTAATTTTGTTTTTCTGTACAGAGTATGAAACCTCTAGTAGATATTCTATACAACATTTAATTTCAATTGTCACATTCGTTGATATTATTAACGAGAAAAACATGGATTTATATATTTAAACATTATACATAAAATAAAATTCATTAAAAATATAAATAATATTTATATTTATTCTCGTCTATATCTATCACCATCATTCGATGAAGTGTAATTTATCTACATAAAGTATATAGTATATATGTTAAATCATTATATAATTATATAAATTTGTTTCATAGTTTCTTATTTTATATATGATTTACATATGTATCTATATTTTTGCATTTTTTTGTTTTTTGAATAAATTCAACACCTTGGAGTGTTATTTGTTTCCTTAATATCATCCTTGAGCACATTTTGGTAATCGTGAACCACATTAGTTTAATTATTTTGATGGGTATAATTTTTTAATGTAATCCTAAAATGCCTATTTTATAATACAATAAATTTGATTAATCTTATATGTATTCCACATGATCTAATTTTTTGATTACATACTAATATTTAATAATTACTCATATTCTTATATATTTTATCATAATTCAAAGTTTTGTATTTTGGGTTCCCTAATTTTATTATCTATATTATTAATTATACTAGTAAATATATTGATAAGTTTGGCCTAAATTATAATTACTCAATTTATAAACACCTAAATTTTCTATGATTTATTTATTCTTAGTTTTGAGTCCATCAATTTCATCCATCAACGCAAATTTATCCTTTTCTTAAAACTATTTATAATGTTTAAAATCATAAAAAACCCATTTATGTTTTTAATTTTGACCCTCAAACAAACTTTTTCTTGAATTTTATATTATGAATATATTTTAATCTCTAATATTACCTATAAATAGTATCATAATTATCTCTTGGATATTATGTAATTGATTTATATATGAAATCCAAAAATACTTCATCATTGAGGTATTTTTTGTCTTTAAATTTTTATACATTGGATTCTTCATAGCTAACATATTCTCAGAAAATATTGTTCTAATTTTTATAGAATATATATTGTGATATTATATTTCCCTCACATATTTTTAATATTTTTTCTTTGGGAGAATAATTAACATTATTCCCTTGAATTATCTTGGGAAACTAAGAAGTGGGTTTAAAAACCACTCAATAGTAAAATCATACATATGGATGTTTTCATTTGAACATTCCATTAATTCATAATAGATTAGATGAATCAAAAAAATGATATAATTGACTTATTATTATTTAGAATCATTATCATCCACTGTCTTCTTCATTTACATGAATTCAATTTCTTTGGAGTTATATATTTGACTATAATAATGAAGATTTTTTCATATGTTTTAAAAAATAATACTATGATGGAATTTTAGTATTATTACTTTTTGATATGTGTATTTTTTAATGAAACCATTGGTTTGAATTAAATTTAAACACTTCTCCAAATTCTCTTCAAAATTCAAATATTAATGACCGTGTAAAATTTTTTGTGCATGTCCTCCAAAATTTCATTCACTAGAAAATAGAATATATCAATGGTTCCATTCAATTATATATTCAAATATTCAAACATGTTACGAAGAACCTGTAATGTACCATCATATACCCTTTTTAACCTCTAAATAGTTTTTATACTATTTTCCATCATGCAATGTGAGTATTTACATAACAATACATTTTTGATAATTAAATATTAAAATTATCACCCAAACACATTTGTTACTTAAGCATCGACATAACGCACTTTATGGATCCTTTCAAATATTAATTTACACTCTATATTGACTGAAATACTATGTATAGAAGCTATATAGGCATGAACGCACAATTCTTAGGTTAAATGTTAAATCAAATTCATTAATAAATAGAAATGAATTAAATTTATTATTAAAATCTATTTATAGTTGTTAACACCTTTCATGGTTTCCAAGATGGATTACTCCACCAATTTGATCCTCCGTTATAATACAACTTATTATTTATATAGAAGGATGATACCATAGGAGGGTGGTGAATGTGAGTATATTGATTTGGAATGAAAATTCTAATGAAAAATTATTATGACAAATTAAATAGGTTGTTCTCTCCCCCATAATAAAATTTATATACAACAAAACAAAAAATAAAGACTACATATACTTTTACTAGAGTGACTTGTAGTAGGAAAAATAAAAAGATAACACAAAGATGTTGTTATAACATAGATATTACACTAAAAAAACTCTTTTTTCATTATAAAATCAATAAGGCTCAACTAATTTTTTTTAAAATACCCACATTAGTAAAGAAATAATAATATTCCCTAACATACAAGGCTCACAACTACGCTAGGTAATGACTTGATATTTTATGAAATATATTTATAAACTACACCAATGATGGTATAAAAATATTCCATTCCTTTATCCACTTGTTGAATATACATTACCATATTATGAGATGAAATATAAGTTATTCAAATTTTATTTATAGTAATACCTTATAATTCATTACAATTTTTCATGTTCTAAAATTGATCTCTTAAAATCTATTTCCGTGGAGTGTTATCACAAACATCCATAGAGAATCTAAAAAAATTAATTATTTTTAATCATCAGGAATTAATGATTTTTTTGGAAAAATTTATCCAAAATCACCCATAACATCCATGTAAAAACCCTTTATTTATGATCAATAAAAAATAAAAGAAATATGAAAATAGTGGAATCATGATTTTTTTGACATGACAATATCACAGTGTGAAAATTCATACATTTTATACAACTGGATTACTTATTTATTAAATAATTATACACAAAATAGAATTAAAGAATATCAATATGTCTAATGTCATTTGGAAATTAGGTTCATAGAACCTAAAAATGAAACATAGGTGAAACACCATTAATTAAAAAACACAAAAATGTGACACTATATTCCATCCATATTATAATACTACATGAGATAACTTGGGGTCGTATATACAGAATGGATGTACTATAGATTCTTGTAGGGGAAGAATCAAAGTATAAAAAGATGAGAGTAAAAAGTGTTAGTAAATAAGAATATTAAGTTCTAATTAAAGGGGTGATAATCATAAAAATTATTATTGATGAATGATATAATATGATAAAATCATCATGAAATAGAAATGATGGAAGAACATAATACATGAAATAATATGAAAAACCCATGGATGACCTCCACGATATCATAAAGTAGTATTTTTTGGGAAACCTCCCATGAACCATATAAGGTATCTCATTAGGTAAAAATATTTCCCAATTAATTTGAGGGAAATTTAATTGTGGTCCCACTCGTCATATTCATATCATTTATATGCGTTTATTTTATTTTATGGACCATACAAAATCCTGATTCCTTAAAAATATTTTATCCCCAAGATGAAGGAAAATTGGTCATATACATGGATGTAAATAATTAATTAAAGATAGATACAACTAGTTGAATACCCCCGAGTGGAAATGAGGATTGTTATTCACTACAAAATTCTTCTTCATGGAAAATCATAGGAAAATTTTGACAGCATATCAATTGTTCATAATAATTTATAGATGGTGATAATGAGAGTGATAGGTTCTATATCATTACATGGAAATATTATAGTTAGAAACGGATTGTTTAAAACACATTAAAATTTTGTAAATTAGAAATCAAAATTATTTAGTAGAAATAAATTTCACAAGAGCCTCAGCCCGATTGGTGAGGACTCAGTAGGTGAAGCCAAGAGACCCGAGATAAAATCTGAGTGGAGGCATATTTATGGGTTTCTGTAGTAGGAACTGTAGCAGGAACTATTCAGTACTATAGCAAAAGAAACTATTCATCCATATAGGCCTTTGGGCCACTAGTTTGGTTCTTGGGTCCTGCAAGGCTTTCGGGCCCCCATGGAATTCGGGCTAGTTGTCTCTTAAGGCCTTCGGGCCAGCATAAGGCCTTCGGGTCACCCCATAGCCTTCGAGCCACATGAATATAGATGTAAAAGTCAGAGTATAAGGGACAAGGATTCATATGGGGATACGGGGAATACACATTCACTAGAGTAGAGCTAACCAGAATAATTAGAGGGTATGGATTTTCCATCAGTACCAGGACTATATAGATTTTTATAGGACAGCTAGCTGACCAGCCCTGTGAAGGTGGTGTATTGATATGATGACATATGTTGGGGAAGAGCAGTTCCATGTTTTCTTGTCTGGGTGATTCAATCTAAGACCTACGGGTCATCTAATTGTCTCTAATCCTTCGAGCCTATGAGTTCCACCTCACCCCTTGAAAGGTGGATTTTGAAAAATATTAAAACAATGAAGGAATTTGGGCCATTCAAAATAAAAAAATAATTTATATGAAGTTAAAATTAAGGAATAGAGTACATTACTTTTATAGGATGCATCTAAAATATTTGGAGGGTATTTTTATGATTATGTGAATACCATAGTATTGATTTTGAGAGAGAATGAGAGAGGTTAAATTCATTCTCAACTAGTTTTTAGTGAGGATGAGTGGGAAAATGGGTGGGCATTTATTGGGGGGGGGATTAATTTCTAAACATAGGTTTTGGATTCTATGTGATAAAATAATCAAAACCCAAATATTACCATATTTTAAATTCATGATTTTTTAAAAGGGAGTTGTTTTTAATATTTTATTATTTCATGAACCAATAATTTTAAAATAATACCAATGGATTGTCTAAGGAAGTCACATTTATAAAGAATTGATTTTTAAAAATAAAATTATAGTATATGTTTTGGGGGATTTCATTATATGTTCATAAAATTAATGAAATGACCAAAAATTAGTTGATTGTACAAATATATATTATGTAGTTAATGTGTTGTATGGAATTTATTTCATCATGTTTTAACCATTATGATGTCATAATAAAAATATTATATTTATATAATATTTAATTATTACACAAAAATTCCACTATCAAAGAAAATTATTAAAACATTACCATTAGATAATTTGAATTGGATGATTAGAAAAATGTTAATTATTTCGTGAAAATAATGTTCTAAATATTATTATATTAGTAACTAACTTATAATCTCTAGTTATAATAAAATATTAGTTTTTATGAATCTAACCTCTTTCTATCCCTTATAAGAGTTTTATTGGGGATAATTATACTACATTCTCATTTATATTTAAATAATTATTATCTATTAAGAATTTTTTTAAAAATATATTTTTTAAAAAAATATTGAATTTAAGAAAACATTGTCTTAATTTAGATTATATATTTCCCAAAACTAAACCGTGGATGTTTTTTCATATTAAAATTTGATTTTAATAAAAATAATTATATAATTATTTATAAATTAATAAAAATTGATAAATGTAATCACTATTTAATTTAATAGAATATATAAAAATCCATGATGCTAGTGTCTAGATACATTACCCATTATTATGTTAGTGTACACCTAATGGGTAAGGTGTGAGATAATGGCACATTCATGGGTTAGTTTGGAAAATATGGGTTGGTTCATGATATTGATGTGAATGAACTTATATGTAAGATGTTACATTGATGCTATAGTTATAAAATCTATGATTGGTCATTCTTAATTGAATAACCCAATGATTCTATATCCATTGTATGCATTGATAGATGGGATTCACAGGGTATGATTCTATTGCTCAATTCCATCACTTTATCCATCTATATCAACTGAACATTTTCATAACCCTTAATAAATACAAATCTTAATGATCATTGTATATTGGATACATTATGTATTTATAATATTAATAATGGAAATTAAATAAAACACTCTATATTGGTCTAGAATATCCAAAGTAATAGACATGATTTCTATAAAAATATGTCATTTGATAAATCAAAACGGAATTTAATTTTAAAAAGTCTAGGCCATTAAATTCTTTATCTATTAAGAAATTTCCCCCAAAAAATCATTTCACTATATAGAACAAATAGGGGTCGTATTTTCATTACCTCTTCAAGTTTCTATATTTCTTCCTCAACCATTCGGTTCTACCATAACTCCATGGCAATGTAACATGTGCTATTTTATAGAACATTATATCTATGATATAATATGATCAATGATGTTTACTCATTTTAATGGTAATCCTCCAAGGGTTCCACCTATAGATATTACAAATATTAGAGGTCTAGTATGAACATCATTCAATGGGATTCATTTAACACATATTGTATTTGTGATATGTTTGGTGGGACTTCTAGTATATAGGACAAAAATTTATGTGATCAAGGATATAATAGGTGTAAATGTATATAGGACTAGGATCTCCCTTATCCCCAAACCTCATGAAATTATTCCATGAAAATATATAAAGTAAAAACATTAATGTGACCTTAAATTCCATGTCTCATAGATGAGTTTCTGTATATATATATGCATTATCCGTAAGATGATTTTATATTAATCAAATTGATTTGGTCCTTTTTGTAAAATATTAGAGAAGACCAGGTCCTATCAGCTTCCTCTCTTCAACATTATCCCAGAATGTTGGAGTCCAACAATTATTCCCATATAGAGTCTCATATGGTTCCATTTGAATTCAATAATTGAAACTATTATTACATTACTACTAAAACCATTTTATGAGATGATACCAATATATTTTGAAGTATAAATAAAAATATATCAACATATCCTATATATTTCAAATGGTTATCTCATATTGGCCATCCATCTGATGGTGATATGAATTACAAAAATATATCTATGTATCCAATTCTTCTTGATGGATTCTCCAAATATTTTTGGTAAACTATATATCTTGATAAAAATGAAAGGTGTCACTCCGTGAAATGTTACCACTTCTCACATATATATATAATGTTGAGTTAATAAAGATAAATATATTCATAGTTAGTTATGAAACACACTGAAAATATAAGGAGATTGAAAACTACACATATACAATTATTTTGTTTATATGTAATGAGGATTAGTACAAAAAATCCATGATTATGTTTTCCCATTTCTATATTTTTTATAAACATTTTCATAATAAACCTTGACAAATTTTATTCATCCTTGACATGATGAAATACCATGTATCAAGATAAAAATTATATAAATTTCATTATGTATGTAAGTATACCAAATTATTTTCTCCAAATCTCTATACATACTAGGGTTTGTTATATGAATGTATAAGGATTATATATGGTGATTATCTTGAGTTTCCCTATTTAGATATGGTTTTTATGGGATTCACATCTAGGTTTAAAATATTATAACTCCATCCTTAGAAACATTGGCCTATATAATATTCAATAATGTTTTCTTTAGCTCCATATAATTTTTTGGGACTCCATGGTTCCTACAAGAATGGTTGTTTTTGAATTAATATGATAATGGTTGGATTAATATTCTTTAATAATTACCATTTATATAGTTTTCATATATGAGTTGATTACGTCACTTTCAATCCTCATTATAGACAGGGGTTTAGAATCATTCATACTCAAAGAATCTTCCACTATATTATCCTTACTAGGATGATAATGGATTGAAAATTCATAATCCATGATCACCTATAACTTCCTTCATAGGATAAAACTGATAACATTTTATTTGAAACTATTTGTGAGAGTTTTATTATCCATATATATCTCAATCGTCTCCTAGTAAATATAATTTTACTAAATCTTCAATGTGATGATCACTGCAGGCAATTCCATATCATGTGTTGGGATGTTCTGATCGTGGATCAATAATTAATTGGAGGTATAGGCTTTCACATTGTCATAATGTATGAGTACACAACCAAAGAACTTTTTTTATGCATCATTGTATATAAAACATTCTTCCCCCATATGGGAAACAAGAGATCAGGTGCAGTGGTTTACTTGTTATATAACTATTTAAATAATTCAACATATTCATATATATAAATAAACTTTTCTTCCTTCCATGTTTTCCTAGATAGTGGGATTAAAAATCGGGTGATGTTTCTCACTAGTAGAATATAGTAAGCATTAAATCCATGGAAATTGTTGATCTATCTTAGAGATATTGGTCATAACTATCCAATAATTACCTATATTTTCTAAGAATACTTATATGTACATTTTTTGTAGATAAGATGCCAAAATAATATTTATTTCTCTATCCAAAGCTCGTATTTACTGTACATATCATTTAACTAATCCTTTGTCTAGGTTCTGAGTACATCATTCAAATTCTAGTCATTTTACTCCCTTCTATGGGAGTAAATAAAAACACCATCTATAAAAACTATCAAATATTTATCATGGTAATCTATAATGACTCTCTAAATAAATTACATGACGATAGATAGAGTGTTAGTGAGTTTATATTACCTTAATATGAAGTCACGGTTCTTGTACCATATACAAAAACAACCTTTTGTGCTATCCTCCATGTCAGCCTTTAAATAATAATATCCAGACTGATGATCCACCTAAGTGAAGTGCTTTACTCTATGTAGTATACCAAATAAGTCATAAATATATAATAGAGGATATGTTATCATTATCATGATCTTATTAAGCTCATTAAAATCATTTCCGAGGGGTATTTAACCATCCTTCTTTATAAAAAAGGTGGACTGACACTCACCACGGTGATGCACTTGGTAGTATAAAACACAAAATCTAGACACTCAAATAGCTGCTTCATCATATCTTAATGTTCATCTATGGACTCTATAAATAGATTCTTAGATACTAGAAAATCATCAGGTATAATATCAAATGAGGAATTGACCTCCTTTCTCTAAGAATGACTACTCAATTCTTGAGTAAACACTTTATCTTATTTCATCACATTGAGCATGTCGTCATGGGTGATATTTTTTTAGACTTAGTCATTTGAGCTAGAAATCCTTTATAATTATAAATTAGTATCCATGATTGATATGATAATACCAATAGAGAATCATCATCCTCCTTTCCCTTATATAATATTGGTGAGAGATTCCTGTTTTAGATGGTAATTCCATTTTCTTGAAATGATATGCTTTCTCTATATTATAAATATAATAAATAAAAATAATTTAGTTGAAATATATTGAAGTTGTTATTATAGGGTTATATTGGATTTCAACCTAAAAATATGGGTAGGGGATAAGTTATATACTTGGGATGCAATAATTTCCCCATTTCCCATTTTCACAGATAACTTCACTCCATTTCTTTGAGGTAGTGTTTGAATAGTTCTTATAAGACATTATGATATGAGATATTTCATAAAACTGGAATATGAATTTCAATTCATTTTCCATGAATGAATAACTAGTGTATCTAACACTATATCATTTTTAGGATCCACCGCAATAGTTGTGATTTCATATTATCTCCCTTTATCTCAATTCCATTGATTCTTTTTACCTTGGTTATCATAAAAACTATTGGATCAGTTAATTAATTTGAATAGTGTAATTGATTAGTGTAGTAGAGACATTATAAATTTGTGGGAGAGTTTACTAGAGAAATCGTTTGTTCTATCATATAGTTGAGTTTATCATATTGACCATTTCTACCTTAGCCGCCTTCCTTCCCTTACATAATGTATTTCCTTTACCCCTTTAAAAAATTTCTAGGATACTTTTTCCATAAATTTTGACATGTGGGATCTTTTATATTCATTCTAAATTGAGATTTATCATTTTTTCACAGGAATTAAACTCTATTCTTCGCTTCCTATATCTAGACCCATAAGATCCTTGAGATGCACGGATCACTATTTTTAAATTAATGGCACCCCAAAAAATATCTTTATAGAATACAATGTATCTAAAAACAAATTTGTTTCATAGACTTAATTTTTTTCCCACAAAATAAGGGGCATGTTTTACATTTAGGGGAAATGAGAAATCTAGAGGTCTATTTTGAATGCCTTGTGAATTTAAGCTCATAAACCC
The DNA here is from genome assembly GCA_963277665.1 of Viscum album. NCBI lineage: Eukaryota > Viridiplantae > Streptophyta > Magnoliopsida > Santalales > Viscaceae > Viscum > Viscum album. The sequence goes on along the minus strand of OY728123.1, from coordinate 1,868,041,798 downwards.
TTATAGATGAATCATCCTTATACTAGAGGATAAAGAAAACCCCTCTATAATTTATTTCAAGTATATGGATGAATATAAAATTAAAAAAAAAAAATGAAATATTTCCACTCTATTTGATGGAGCTCTTCCTTATTTTTTTTATACCCATCCACCAATGACTATCTTATACATTTATATGATAAAGAGATTGCATCACCATATCCTTCTCATAGAATTGAAGGAAAAAAGAATATATTTTTAATGGAGTTGATCAATTATTTTATGACATGTATATTGGAATATACACAAAATGATGGAGGCCATTATCACATTAAGGACATAATTTAATCATTCCCCTTTTATAGGGTATGTGGGGTTTCCCCTTGATTATTATATCTTTCCAAAAAATGTGATAATTTTTAATTTGATTCATTATTTTCTCAACTACTTCCCCCATTTGGTTGGGAATCTCATTTGTACTGTCACTACACATCTCATTACAATGGTTGTGGACATAGTTATTCATATTCCCATCTATTAAATAAAATAATTAGAAAAGTAATGATGAGAATGTTTAAAATATAGATCATATAAAATGTATATTATAAATATTGATAGGATAAGTTATTTTAGACATACATTCCATAACCTATGAATTTATATTTTTTTATTTATGTAATTTAGGTTTTATTTCCTAAAATTAAATTTTATTGGTGTTTTATTGACATTTATAATGGTTCATAGAGAGCCTATGAATTTACCAAAGAATTTTCCATGGGAGTGTCAAAACTTGGGTGCATCAAGGAATATTTTTCATACACTAGGAGTTGATCAAGAATAATCCTAGTGATACTTTTTAAAAGTTATTATCCCAATGTAAAACTATTCCAGATCCAGATCCATATGTAGTATGAAAAAATGGTATTTTTTTGGAATCCACATTCTCTATACATTACCATAATTTCATTATGTTTTCTTAGATTAACTCTTAACCATATGGAATGAATAAATTTCCCTAATCATAATAAAAAACAATAAATAAAAATTCACTAATGATGAATATTATAACCCATATCATAATTACACCATAATTCATGCATTAATAAATAAAGGTATACAAAATATAGTCTTTTAAGTTCATGAGTGTAAGAACATGGATATTATTTTCAGGTATATTTATCCTTTTATGGTTGTTTTTGAGAAAAAGAGTAATATCTATAAATTTTATGATGTACATAACGTGTACTTTATTAGTACACCTTGTGCACTATGATGCTGCTGGAGGTCATGTGATGGCTGTGTCATGGCCACACACACGGCCATGTATGAGTGAAATGGAGGCTGCTTAAAGGGGAGTACGGAAAAGTCAAGTACGCATTGTGTACAACAAAAGTACACACCATGTACAACAAACAGACATGTCCTGTACATTATTTTTTTCATTAAATGTATAGGAGTCACGTATAATCACTAGAACACACTCCATTTAGGTCATGTTCAACCGAGAGCACTGTGTGGCCACAGATCTTCAATGAGCCCCTGAGTGTGCTTCTGTCCTCTGAATCAAACACCACTAGTTTCCTTGGAATCGCGTTAGTGAGTTCTTCCTTCTCCTATAGAACCATTCCTTGATTTACCTTTTTTAGTGAGTTATATTAGGTTGAATGGTTTTTTATATTTTCTTAGATCTACGAAATTCTAAGGAGATTCAAGCCTCGTGGTTCAAGTATATTGATCTCCTAACCCCGAGGTAGGTGGTTTGTGTCTTTCCGTAGGTAGTCCTTGAGTTTTATTTGCAAAATTGCCCAATACCCATGAACGGGGTATTGCGCGTTTACCAAGTTAGCACTATTGTTTATCTACTATGATTGTATGCTTGAGTAGAAGACAATTTTTGTGTATAGGATGAATTTTTTTGCCTTGGATGTATTGCCCAGGAATGCTTTTCCTGTTTGGACCATTGGGTCTTAACTATTTTTTAGGCTGCTGTTTATCTTTTCCATGCCTAGTATTGTAGGATGGTGTGATTGTTGTCTTGCTATGCTGTTATTATATAGAATGCTATCCAGTTAGTTCTTGAGGATACTTGGGCCGATTCGCGATGCTATACTTGTTTTACTTACACAGGACAGTAAGAACCTCGTGTATAGACCATAGGGAGAATTTATGTGGAGGGCTTCTCTAGAGTGTCTTTATAATTATACGAGGCGAGACCACATGTGGAATTGATGTTGAGTGCTTCCCCAGAGTGTTTGTAGTTCCAAAACGTGGGACACAGAGAGAATAGACATTTAGTGCTTCTCTAGAGCGCCCTTAGTATGATATAAGACTATAGGGGGAATTGACGTTGGGTGTTTCCTCAGAGAGTCTACTCTTTAGGTGAACCAAATGGGTGAGACTGTGTATGCTGCCCAGAGGGTTTATTGTACATGATAGGTAGGCCTAGAGGAGATAGGTTGTGGTTACATCCCAGAGGGTTACCTATTGTGTTATTTGTTTTTTTGTTGCATGTCGTGTCATGTTTTGAATGATTAAAACAATGGAATGTTTACTGCCTAGTGCTTTCTTGTTTACCGTTGCCTATAATTTTACTTTCCATATACTCACTGACTATTAGGCACATATCTTTCGGTGGTTGCCTACTGTGATTTATTCTCACACCCTGTTTGGTTCATGATTTTAGGCCCAAATAGAATATTTGGTTGTAGGTATAGATACAGGAAATCACCCTTCTACATCAGGTACTTGACTTGATGTGGAGTTTGAGAGAATGAGACTAAGCTATGGCTTGCGATGCTGAGGAGTTTATCTGTTTTCTTTTGAACATTGTTTTTGCACTGTTGTATTCCAGCATTGTGACTTTTTTGGCAGTTTTCCTAGACATTTCTGTCAGGCATCATTTTATATAGGTGTTCTCTAGTTTATAAATACATTCTTTTATTGTTACTGCTTTATGCTATTATTAATGCTTTTATTTTTTTATGTATTTGTTTAATTCCACTACGTACTCTGCCAATGAGGGCATATTTTCCCCACTATCACACCCAAGGCCCTTGCTGCTAGTCGGCAGCTTCTGGAGTTCAGGGAAATATGCTTGAGGCCTTGTGTCTAACCTTGTACGGGGAGCCTCTAGCTAGATTCTGGAACCGGGACGTTACAAAGTTGTATCAGAGTGGTCTTTTCCCTTGATTATGTATTTGGAGCCTTTATATAGGGATATGAATGAATAGGTACTTGGTAATAAGCTATTCTTGGTAGTAGCTAACCCGTGTATAGGGAAAAACCTATCCACATCATTTATTGAAATTTCTTCTGGTTTTTCAAATTTATAGTTTATTTTATATCACCTTGAGTGATTCAAAAGATTGGTGTAGTTATTTGTTGATGTTATTAAGGTTCTATTTCTGTTTCAACCCTATTAGATGGGGTATGTCAGCTCATGCATCATATAGGCACTTGTTAGAAATCACATGTCAACCATTCTTTCCATTGCATTTAAGGTGCATTAGCGATTGCATTTTTTTGTGATAGATGTTGTGTAGAATATGCATGTTGTTGTGATAGATGCCTTGATAAAATATATGATATTTGATAGGGTATTTTTAATGTAAGGTTTTCTTTGAATGAATTCCAAATTTTTGTTCCTGAGGTGTTATGGGCCCTCATGAACCGGAATTTGGTGGATCATTGACATTTTACCTTGTTATGAGATGTTTAAGACATCGAGCTTTGATTCGCGGGGAGTATGGTCCCTCATGGATCAGAATTTGGCACTATTAATTCTCTTTTCAGTGTTTTTCATGGATCTGGGAATGTTTTTTAGGCTTACTATATAGAAAAACCCAGAATACATGCCCTGTAGTTTTGACTACACACCATGTGTTATTCTATTCAGGAAGAAACTATTTTTCTTAAGTACACACCGTGTACTCTATGTACACGCCGTGTAGTCTCTATCCGTGTCATATGCCGTGTGGGCAGTGCCACAAGATGTGAAGAATTTGGAGTGAACATGCCTTGTATCATCCCAACACATCGTGTCGTGTTGACCCTGTGCCCACTCGTGTCACTAATAACACAGGTTTTCCAATTCATGTCTAATACAGGCCATGTTCCATCTAAACACGATGTGTTGTCTGACCTAGGTACCCGACCCTGTCATGAACAACACGGTTCAGTGTTATCCTTTCACATAGACGTCGTGCCCGTCTGGCACACGCCGTGTAGTGACAGTCGTGTGTCAGGTCGTGTCACTAACAACACGGGCCAGGTGAAGCATGTCTAGTACACATCGTGGCTATCTTATACACACCGTGTAGTCTTGCCTTAGGAGAGCCATGTGGTGTAACCATGTAAAATTACTCGAGTAGGGGAAGAGAATTCAACTACACGTCGTCTGTTAATACAACATGCCGTGTTTTTGGGGTGTTACACGACCAGTTTAGGCCAGAGTACACTCCCATTTGAATTACTTTAGGGCACACACACTATTATAATTGTACACACCATGTAGTCCTTATTTGGAAAACATGAATTCATTATTTCTTCTTTTACCTTCATACACTCCTTGTTTTCAGTCCTTGATAACCTTGATCTAAGGTGTGTTCATGACATTGTTAGGTCATGAAACTGAGACGTCCTCTGGTTGTGTGTCAGCTGCAGGGCGGCAATCAGAAATTGGACAAGGCTGATTAGGGACAACCTATAGATTGTCCAGTTGTGTTAGGCTTGGCTCCAGCTGTTGTACATGACATATGTGTAGATGCATAGTTTAGGGAGGGCTTTCTGAGGATGATGCAGACCATTCAGGGAGTTCCGCCTCCTGCCCCGCCAGTGGCTAATTTTATGTGGGTCTTTCAGCAATAGCATCCTTCTACATTCTCTGGGGATGGAGGACCCCAGGCTGCAGATTCCTGGATACAAGCCTTGCTGAAAATCATTGAGAATATGGAGACGCCTCCAAAGATTAGGGTCGATCTCACTACCTATATACTTCGGGACTCCACCAAGAGGTGGTGGGATGTGATCTCATGGGTGGGACGCCAACAGGCTATGGAGTGGGATGAGTTTCAATGCATCTTCTTTGACTACTTCTATCCATAGACCCCAAGGGCCGATGGAGCCCCATAGTTTATGATTTTGGAGCAGGGTACTCTTTTTGTTATGGAGTATTCCTCCTACATTACCGAGCTACAGCGCTTCACGCCTTATTCAAGAGGTGATCAGTTATTCATGCAAAAATAGTTCGAGGATGGTCTGAGGCATCACATCCGATCATAGGTGAACATCTTCCAGTCGAATTCTATCACTTCTATAATCAACCAGGCACTGATCACAGAGTGGAATATGAGGGATTCCAAAGTAGTGAGCCAGGGCGGCTCGACATCATGAGTTATCATTCCTCTTACTGACAGTAGGAAGTGCCATAGTGAGTCTTCACACAGTGATTCAAGGAGGCGAGACAGTTCTTCTTGAATCCAGGTGGTGTGCTACTAGTGCAGAAGGAGCAAGCAGACAAGGCCACCCTGCCTTAGAGACCAAGTGGAGTGACGATGATGTGGCATGTTGGGTCACCTTCAGCGCTTCTGTCAGATTTTCTCACCAACAGTTAGTGATATGGGTTCTTCTGGGACTCCTCGTTCAGAAGAAGCAACACCTATTTCTCAAAAGTCAGGGAACTGGAGCTCTTCTAGCTATTCAGGATGAGGTGGAGGTCGTGGCCATGGTGGTCAATCATCTGTCCTTCCATGACAACAGAGTGGATCAGCTCAGAGTGGTCAGGCAGGGTCACATGGCCTTGGAGTAGGCTAGAATTTTTCACTAGTGTAGACCCAACAGGAGAAGGATTTCAGACTTTCTACAGTTTGAGGTAAGATCATATTTTCCTCAGTTTTAGCTTCTGATCTTTTCGATACAGGGGCTTCCCATAGCTTTATATCTGTTGTCATTGTGAAGAGCCTTGGGCTCTGCATCTTTTCTTCTACTGACACCTTGACACTAGACACAACGTTGGGGACTAGAACGATGAGTGTACACCAGTGTATGGAGTTCCCTCTTGAGGTTGGTGGGTGTCACTTTCTATGGGACCTCTATGTCCTAGAGATGACATGCTATGATGTCATTCTTAGAATGGACTGTTTAGTTCTCTTCCAGGTAGTCATCGACTGTTATTGCTGTAGGGTGAGTTTAACATCGTCATAAGGAGAATATTTTCTTCATAAGGGTGAATGGGATGTCCAGGTGAGAATAGCGGGACCAGATCATCATGGATTGGGTGGAGTTACAGCCCATATTGCTAGTTTACATCTGGATAATCAGGGGACTTCACAGTTAGACATTCCTCCAGTGGTGGATCATTTTAGGGATGACTTTCCGGATGAATTTTCAGGATTTATCCTAAGAAAGAGGTAGAATTTTCTATTGAGCTTGTGCGAGGGGTGGCACCGGTGTCCATTCCTCTTTATAGGATAGCTACACCAGAGTTGCAGGAGCTCAAGAAGCAGTTAGAGGAGTTGCTGAAAAAGGGTTTCATTTTATCCAGTACTTCTCCTTGGGGTTCACCTATCTTGTTTGCTAAGAAGGAAGATGTCACCCTCAAGCTATCTGTGGACTATCAGATGTTGAACCAGTTGATGTTCAAGACCCAATATCCCTTTATTTGGATTGATGATCTCTTTGATCAGCATCGAGGATCCCAGGTGTTTTCGAAGATTGACTTGGGATCTAGTTATCATCAGTTGAACATTATACCATCAGATATAACTCTTACAGCCTTTAGGAGCAGGTATGTTCTATACAAATATTTGGTTATGTTTTTCGGTCTGACAAACGTTCCTGAAGTTTTCATGGCACTAATGAAATGAGTGTTCCATTCATAATTGGATTCCTTCATTGTGGTCTTTGTGGATGATATCTTGGTGTACTCTCACACTTAACATGACCATGAAACATATCTTGAGATCATTTTTAGTACACTGAGAGAGGATCAGTTATATTCTATGCTCTCAAAATGCCACATTTGGATGGATCAAATTCACTTCCAGGGTCATGTCATCTCAGATACAAGAGTGTTAGTAGACCCAGAGAAAGTGAAAGCAGTAGTTTTGTGGGAGTATCCAAAGAACGTCTTTGAGGTATGAAGTTTTCTAGGGATGGAAGGATACTACAGACACTTCATACACAACTTCTCATTCTTAGTGGCACCGCTGACGGGCTTTACAAAGAAAGGTGAAAAGTTCTCTTGGTCAGATTATTGTGAGTCAGCCATTCAAGAGCTGAAAGGGAGGTTGACTTCAGCCTCGATATTAGTCTTACCAGAGCCTGGAATGATCTATACTATTTATTTTGATGCATCATGTATCGGACTGAGAGATTTTCTTATACAGGGAGATGGAGTCGTTGCGTACTGGTCTCGACAGTTGAGGCCACATGAGAGGAATTACCTGACACACGATCTGGTGTTGGATGCTTTTGTTGATGCCCTATGTTGTTGGAGATATTATCTTCTGGGAGAGAATTTTGTGTTTTTCACTGACCACAAAAGTCTCAAGTACATTTTCACTCAACGGGATTTGAATTTGAGACAACACAGGTGGGTTGAGTACCTACAGTCCTTTGACTTTAGGCTTTCCTATAGGCTTTGGAGGGGCAACGCAGTGGCTAATGCATTGAGTAAGAGGATTCGGATACATGCAGTTCAGGAGGCCAGAAGTGAGTGGCAGCTTATGGCTATATTCTCTGAGATGCATTTGGAGGTGCACGATAGACAAGGGATGACTTTTCTCTCATCTATAGTTGTTACCTCTACTCTTCTTGATATAGTTTGAATGAGGAAGCTATCAGATTCCGAAGGACTAGTCCAAAGGGAGAGTGTGTTAGGAGAGGACCCTATTTCTAGATAAAACATATTCAAGGACGAGATCTTACGTTTCTAGGGGCGCGTATGGGTGTATGTAGATATACGTAAGGAGCTGATGAGAATCTTTTATTCTTCAGTTTGGGCAGTTCATCCTGGCATCACCAAGATGTATCGAGATCTACACTGTCAGTATTGGTGGCCAGGTATGAAGAGGGACGTTTCTGGTTTTTTCATGAGGTGTTCCACTTGTCAGCAGGTGGAGGCAGAGAATAAGCGATTAACCAGGCTTTTAAAGCAGTTACCCATTCTCGTGTTGAAGTGGAATGATGTCACGATGGATTTCGTGATAGGTTTACTGAGTTCACCTCGAGAGAATGATGCAGTTTGGGTTGTCATTGAAAAACTCACGAAGGATTCCCAATTTTTTCCGATCAAGGATACCTTCAGTGTTGATGAGATTGGATGGTTGTACATCCTTAATAGTGTAAGTTTTCATGGAGTTCCACAATCCATTTTTCAGACAAGGATGCACGTTTTACTTATCGGGTATGGCAGGGGAAACAGAAAGCCTTAGGCACACATGTACTTTTGAGTATAGCTTGCCATTCCCAGACTGATGGCCGATTCGAGTATACAATTCAGGTGCTTGAGGACATTCTCTGAGCATTAATTCTAGATTATGGAGGTTCTTGGGAGAACCATGTACATCTTGTGGAGTTTTCCTACAATAATAGATTTTAAGAAACTATTCTGATAACACCTTATGAGGCTTTGTATGATAGGCTATGCCGATCGCCCTTTTGTTGGATGGAAGTAGGAGAGGCAGTTTTGCTGGGACCTCATCTTGTCCAGGAGACCATTTAGCAGATAGAGATAATTTTGAAGAGGATGGAAACTACACATTCCCATCTGAAGTCTTCTACTGATCAGCGGAGACGACCTATGGAGTTCGAGGTCCGGAATCAGGTCTTCATACGTGTCACACTAAGGTTGGGAAAAAAAGGATTAAGAGATAGGGTATGCTTTTTCCATGGTACGTTGGGCCATTTAAGGTGTTGGATAGAGTTGGGACGGTTTCCAATAGATTATTGTTACCTATGAGGTACTGAGCTAGGCACAATGTTTTTCACATTTCTCAGCTCCGACATTACTTTTAAGACTCGTCTCATGTTTTCATCCTAAGGAGGTTTAGCTCGAAGTGCATGTATCATTTGAAAAGCATCCTATCTGGATTATGAATCACAATACAAAGGTTATCTATGGCCAGTCTGTTCCCTTGGTACGAGTTCTGTGGCAGCATGTCTGAGTACAAGACAAGACTTGGGAGAGGGAGGCAGATGTGTGTTCATAGTGGCCAGAGCTGTTTGGGGTTTCTTCTTCTACGCTGCCTTTCTAGGGAAATTCGGGGGGGAATTTCTTTAAGGGGGAAGGTTTTTAAGCACCCGAATCTTCTCTTCAAGTATGGTTTTCTTTTTTTTGGTTGTTTTAGAGAAAAAGAGGAAAATCTGGAAATTTTCTAAGTACACACCATGTACATTATGAGTACACGACATGTACTATGATTCCTCTGGAGGCTGTGTGCTGGCCGTAACATGGACACACACACGACCATGTAAGGGTGACTTGAAGGCCACCTAACTAATAGTACCAAAAATGAATGTACACGCTGTGTATAACAAAAGTACACATCGTGTACTTTTTTTCATTAAATGCACTGGGGTCGTGTATAATCGCTAGAACACCCTTCTTTTAGGTTTCATTCGACCAAGAGTGCCATACAGCTGCAGATCTTCGATGAGCCCCCGAGCGTGTGTCCGTCCTATGAATCAAACACCATTGGTTTCATTGGAATCACATTGGTACGTTCTTCTTTCTCTCAGAGAACCATTACTTTTTTTTTCATCTTCCATGAGTTATCGTGGATTGAATGCTTTCTAAATTTTTGTAGATCTACGGCGTTCTAAGTTGATTCCAGCCTCATGGTTCATGTATATTGATCTTTTAACCCCGAGGTAGGTGGTTTGTTCCCTTCCATAGTTATTCCTTGTGTTTTATGTGAAAAATTTCTCAATACCCATGAACATGGAATTGTGTGTTTACCATCATAGCCCTATTGTTTCATTTCCTTGATTGTATGATTGAGTAGATTCTTATTGTTGTGTAACAAGTGAATTTATGGGCCTTGCATGTATTTCCCATGTTTTATTTTTCTTGTTTGGACCTTTGGGTCTTGACTATATATTAGGCTGCTGTTTATCTTTTCCATGCCTAGAATTGTAGGATGGTGTGACTGTTGTCCTGTTATGCTATTATACTATAGAATTCTAGGCAATTATTTCTTGTGGTTTACATGGGCTTATAAACGATGCTATAGTTGTTTGACTTACACATGGCCATGGGAACATATTTTATAGACCATAGGGATAATTGATGTTGAGCGCTTCTCTAGAGTGTCATTATAATTATACGATGCAAGACAAGAGGGGGAATTGACGTCGAGTGCTTCCCCAGAGTGTCTGTATTTCCTCAACATGGGCCACATGGAGAATTGACGTTGAGTGCTTCTCCAGATCTCCTTTAGTACGATATGAGACTATAGGTGGAATTGACCGTGAATGCTTCCTCAAGGAGTCTACTATTTTTCTGATCCAGAGGGGTGAGACTGTGTGTGCTACCCAGAGGGTTTCTTGTACTTGATAGGTAGGACTAGAGGGGATAGGCTATGGGTACTTCCCAGAGGGTTTCCTATTGTGTTTTCTGTTTTTTTGTAGCACGCTTTGTTGTGTTTTGATTGTTAAAAACTTTGGAATTTTTTCTTCTTAGTGCTTTCCTGTTTACTGTTCTCTATAATTTTACATGCCATATATTCACTAACATTTAGGCACATATACTTGGGTGGTTTCCTACTGGTATTTAGTCTCACACCCTATTTGGGTCATGCTTTTGGGCCCGAACAGATTATATGGTTGGAGGTATAGATAAGGGAAAGTGCCCTTCTACTTCTGGTACATGAATCACTATGGAGCTGGAGAGAATGGGACCAAGCTATGGCTTGCGATACTGGGGAGTTTATCTATTTTCTTTTGCACTTTGGTTTAGCACAATTGTAATCTATCATTGTGATTTTTTTTGATTTTTTTCTTTGAAATATGTATCATGCATCATTTTATATAGTTTTTCTCCAGTTTATACTTACAGTCTCTTAATGTTACTACTGTATGCTATTATTACAGCTTTCATTTTTGTATGAATTTTTCTACTTCCACTATGTACTCCTCTATTGAGGTCATATTTTCTGCACTATCACACCCAAGGCCCTCAATCCTAGTCGACAACCTCTAGAATTTGGGGAAATGCGCTTGAGGCCATGTGACCAATCAGGTACGGGGCGCCTTTAGTTGGCTTCTGGAACAAGGATGTTACAATGAGGAAAAGGGTCATTTTGAAATTTTATATATCGATCATTAGCATGAATGATGGGTGAAAAAAATTTGTTATAAAACATTAAATAACTCCCTTATAATCCATCATTATTTTAAAACATCATGTGATATCCTAGGAAACAACATAATAAAATGTTGAGTTTTAAATCCCTGAATAGGAAAAATAAAAAAATAAAATGAAGAATATAATATATTTAATTACTGATTAATTTCAAGGTAACATAAAAGTGGAGAGAATAATAAACATGGTCATTTAATCATGTTGAAAGATGATAACATCAAGGCACATTAAGAATGTGGAATGAATATAAAACATGAAATTATAAGAATAATTCAATGATAAATACCATTCCATCATAGAATTTTGTTCCTTGGATTAACTCCCATGGAGAAAATATGGGATTTCATGAGATGAAAAAGTTACCCAATGCATTGGAGGACTATATAACTTAGGTCCGAGTCATTATATTTATATCACATGCATGTGTTTCTACGCGACAAAGATCATATAACATAATAACACATTTAATAAATTTTAACCCCATAATTATGGAGTTATAGTTATATAAATGTAATTACTCAATCAATGATGGATATTTAAAACTAGTTGAATATCGTTGAGTGGAAATGTGGATGAAAATTCTCTAAAAACATTTGTGGGGAAAAAATTACTGGATATTTATTATAGCATAAAGTGTATATTTAATGTTTTATTGAAGGGGTAATTGGAGTGGAAAGTGAGGTATAATTATATTGGAATCATAAGGATTTTAAATAGTTTTTATTAAAAAATTACAACATGGAAAATTGGAAATGAAAATTCCATTGTAAAAAATCACTTCAAATGAAAAGATGAGGAGAGAGTCTCTTAGCTTGAGAATGAATGACAAAAAGAATGGGAGGAGATTGTTAAGATATTTAGAACACAGTGGGAGGTAATTATAAATGGATATGGAGAATAAAATATAGATCAATTGGTTTTTTGAAGAGAATGTGGAAGATGTGAGGGTATTTATAAAAAAAGTGGGGGAATTATTTATTAATTTTTAAACATAGGTTTTAGAATCTATCAGAAAAAATAACAATGAAAAAACATCCCCTGGTCTATTCCCTTGGTTGTAACCAAGGAAGAGTGGTTTCCAATATTTTATATGTCCTTTATCCTATAAAATTTAAACAATACCATTTCTTGATATGGATGTTAGTCATGTTAATAATTAATTTATTTTAAAACCATATCATATAATATTTTTTTTGATGATTCAATTAGGTAGATAAAATGAAGTGAATAATTTAATAAATAAATTATTTTATATGATATATGTATATATTTGGTTTGGTGTTCATTTTAGAGAATTTATTATATCACTTTTTGTCCATTATGTTGTCCTAATATATATCGTATATCTATATCTAATAACCTTGTGCCAAAAAATATGCTATCTCTGAAAATTATGAAAAACTCATTATTTTAAAAATATTAAAATATAATTTCAAAATTAATATATCTTTTATCATGATAATTTTTTGAATATAATAATTTTAACTTTTAAATAAATATCTATGTTTTCTGCAGATATTTGTTTTTTTATATTAACCACTTCATGGACCTTATAAAAATTACATTGGACCTCATGAAATTATATTATAATTTATCATTAAAAATTTCTTTTAAAATAAGAATATTTTATTAAAATATTTTTGTTTAAGAAAATTTTTCTATATATCAAATGTGTGTGTGAATAGAAAGTATATATTTCTGAAAAGAAATATTATCATTTCTTCATGTCAAAATCTAATTTTTATGAAACTCATTATATAAAAATTTATAATGTAATAATAAAAAGGAAAAAATAAATCATTATTTATTTAAATAAAAAATATAAAAAACATATTAATAAGGTATATATTTATAACCTTGTATTACTCTACTAAATATTCTAAGGTTTTGGTATGTAATAGTGACACTTTCATGGGGTTATTCGATGAACATGGATTGGGTAATGATCTTGATAAGCTTATAATTCTCCCATAAATGGTTTTATGAATTATTTAGTTGTTGAATATCACCTTGGTATTGGTCATGATAAAACACGTTTAATTCAATCTCGCTTAGAATCTTTTTTCATGTGATTCATATATCACAACTATACTAGTCGAGGTCATCACTTATTCTAGTTGAATCACTTCGACTTTTTGATAAAACTAAATATATAATATTATAAATGGTTACTATAATATTAGTATATTATGAATATTTATTGTGATTAATGGTATTATAAATTCAAAAATATATATTGGTCCAAAATAACCAAACTTGTGCTTATGATTTATATAAATCTATGGTATTTTCATAAGAAAATATAATTTTATTTATAAATTCTCTTATTGTTAAATGAAATGACTTCCACCATATAGATAAAATTATCCATTAACCTATGAATCATTGATGGAATTCTAATATTTATATTGTTTTTATTATTTATGAAATATATTTGAGATATATATCATTTTACAATAAAATACTTAATGGGAAACATATACAAAACATTAGAACAAAAATATTTTTTGTCTTATATATCCATGAAAAGTGACCCCTATAATTGTGAGAACTATAATGTTACTGATTGATTCACTATACCATAGTAACACCATGAATAATTTTTAATAATATTTATACAGATGATATAATGTAGTCATCATTTTTTATGAAAGGATATATGAAATTCCCTTAACAATAGATTCACTATAAAATCCGTGTGTACACTATCAGTTATAAAATATTTATTCATGGATAAAACATCAAAAACCTTCTATAAGTCTTCTCAAATCAAAAAAATTAAAATTATAATATTTTGTATTAGTATCCTAAAATTTTTACATTTATAATTGTCAACAAACACAGCTTGAAAATTCATCCATAGAGTTTTTTCAACAAATATATATCTATTCAAAATCCTAAATTATTTTAATATTATGTTGTCAATAATTTCTTAAAAACCTATTTTCATCTTCCTTGGATAGGGTAATGTAGGTTTATCCATAAAAATGCTATAAAAAAATTCTTTAATTCATATTCACTGTATCACAATTGAATTATCTCTTTCTTTAAAAATTTAATCCCTCATATAAATATTGATTTCATAACCCAAGTCACATAATTGGATTGGGGTTAACAAATATTGATCAAGAAAATAAATCTTAAGACATCCATGCAACTAATTTCTCAACCTAAAATTTTGTATTTCTTAAATCTAATGACCTCAAAGAATTTATGTGTACCAAATATTTAAAGACAACTTTTACCATACATCTTAATTATGATTTGATCTATGTTTTTCATTATATTTGAACAAGATAAGTTTTTAAGGTTTTTTAATCTAACACATTCCATTTATTCTAATTAAATGTATAAAAATATAACCTTATAATCCCATTTTATTATTTTTTAATTTTTGATGAATTACCTAATATAGTTAAGAGTCTTCTTACTATTATTGCTATTGTGGATAAACCTCATATTATATCGATAGAAATTGATGTTTTATTTTTACAAAATTTTATTAATCCTTGAGTTATTTTTCACCTCCACTTTGGATATAATTAGGAACATTCCTCTTTGTTTGTAATTATCAATAATTGGCTTTGTATTTAAAACCATTTAAAATTTTTTTCTAAGTCAATATAATTTTATTAATTTCTTTTTTTCTCACTCTATTTACCTATTCTTATAAGTGACGCTTTTATATATAATCAAAATATTGAGTATACCCCATATCTCTATAATAACAAACATAATTTATTGGGTATATTTATTTATTTTATTCTACTATATTGGAACACTTTTGGTGTTCTAGTGTTACATAAATCAATAGTTCTCAATGGAGAGTATTCTATGTATCCAACCCCATTCTATTTTTTATGTATATGAATATTAATGTTGAATAAAATCCTCAAAATTTTGCATCATATCTCTTGGATTGTCATTATCATTTGTGGTATCCTGAAGGGTACTATTTACAAAAGTTATTCAAGGAATTAACATATTTTATATAACATTAAAATTAATCATTCACTATTGATTTATCTTGAAAGGTCATTGATAAATTTGAATTTATATTTCATAGTGATTGGTTAATTATCAATAATCGACACATTGAGTTCTTTTTTTATCATGAGCTCAATCACCTTATTTTTTATTCCCTGATTTCCTGATTTAACAATTATAATTTCTTCCATTAACTTGATTTTACCCTCTTTGAGATACTATATGTAATGTTTAAAATAATAAAGTACTCTATTAACCTTTTTTAATTCTAACCATCAATTTATTTGGGTGCATACACTACCTTCACAGTGAGTAAAACACTTTTATAACCTCATTAAAATATTTATTACTCTTTTCCATTATTTGTTATGACAAATAGAATGAATATTAATTATTTTATTTATAGTCCTCAGTCTTTTCTGTTTAGGTTTTTCCATGAAATGTTATTTTTTGGAAAAGAAGAAGTTTTTTGAATAGTTTGTACTATGATATTGTCATTATCTTTCATAATCTATAATAATTTTCTCATTGGTTCATCATATTTTACATCATCTAAAAAAAAATTGGTAAATATTTTGTGAGGTTTAGACCCGTCACATACCAAAGTCAACCGTGATTAATTTTTTTATATGAACATATGTTATCAAATTTTTAATTATTAGAAAAATGACATAAATAAATAGGCATCCATTATTTATATCATCCTCCACTAAGCTTGTCTTAATCAATATAAATTAAACTTCATGATTGTTATAATTTTTCTCTAGATCAAAATCATTATTCCGTATCTCATATTAAATAAGATTGAAGGAGACAATATCTAATAGTTCTGACTTTAGATACTTTACCTCCATCACTAAAACCATTGAATTTATTTTAGAATAAAAATTTATATGAAATTATTTCAAAATCATGATATCAATGATAATTTCACTAATATTATGTATCTCCAAAAAAATAATGTTTACCCGATCATATAATGCATAAACATATTCATTTAGGTGAATAATGATGTCTTCATAAAAGTTATAAAGAACATTAAATTTATCATTTCATACATTAAATTAACTATTAAGGATGTTGAGAAACATTTATAACATAATGTGTAAGGATTTAAAATATATTACCTTTATGTAGATTATATTAGAAAATGATCCACCAATGTTCTATGCAATGGGAATTTATGCCAAATTCAATATTTTTTGGATAAAGATCTATTTTATATGTTGATCATAAATCAATTTATATAATTTGTTTATAAATTTGTTTCCACTGATCTATATTATTTCAAAAATTTATTCTATAGTTCAACATTGTTTTCATCAATGACTGGAATAAATGTTTTATTCACCACCACATCGATGGATTCTATAGGATAATACACTTCCAAATTTTAACATTCTAATATAAAACCACTAATTAGTCATATAAAGGTAAGATAACCTTAATGGGGTAGTGGGTTAAGCAAGGTATTATAATTTCAAATGACACTTCCATTGATATTATTCGAATTACATTTAGAACAAAAAACTCTCCCTCACAAAATAAATAGTAGGGATAAAATATAAATGAGGACATTAGTGATTTCATATGGTTCAAAGACATTATATTGTATCTAAGGATTATATAATATTGACATGTAAAAAAACTAAATTAACTGAGTTTACTTTAATTTTCATAGTAATTCAGAGTGACCACACCGAGCCTCTAGCATTACAACCCCCACAATATTTGATAACTCACTGATCACAATTAGTAATAATAAATACATTGATCTTATATGTGTTTCATAGATCTTGTATAATCCAAGAATAATATTTAAACTAATACATGTATAGAAATAATCTACTCTATAATCAATATGATAAATATTATTTATCGTTCAATTACATAAACACCTCAATATCCATCAATTAATTTTATAATTATATAAAACACATTTTCTCTATTTCACTCTCAAATGTTGACCCAATTTATAATTTTTTTAAAGGAAGTTATATTAAATCTAAAAAGATAGTCAATATATTTTCCCTGTTTAAGATCCTAAATTATACTTATTATTGATAGAAAAAGACATTTAAAATGAGCCTCTAAAATTTATTAAGAGATATTCAATATGAGTAATAATATATCCCTCACAATATAACAATTACATTTTAAAAATATTTGTTATTGCTATACCAACCATAGAATCTATAGCCCCAATATAAGTATATTTAAAAAATTCAAACCCATAAATCACGACCATAAAATATCCATAATCTCATAACTATTTCAATTTCCACATTTCAATTAATTTTTCATTTATTCTTACTATATATCATACATAATCCCATAAAAGTTTATAAATTTTATATATCACGTCCATACCCCAATTTTAACTTTAACACGACATTGTCAGATATCATTTAAAACTTTTGATAAATTCCATATTAAATGAGATTTTTTTTATTTTAAGAGTATCTCTATAAATCTCAATGTTGTAAATACCTTCCCTCAAGAATAATTTCTTTCAAACTAAACATATTTGTTATATATATTTGAAAACATAATGGTCTTCAGGAAACCCAATTTGGGGTACTCATTTCTTATAGAAGAATCTCTATAACCGCATATTCAATTTTAATATGTATTTTAGTCCTTAAATAAAATGTTTCATTTATCTTGAATAACCAATATCTTCAATATAAAAATTTAAAATGTATTTTTTCATAATTTTAAATTTTTAAAAACTATACACTATAACAAAACATGACTTAGATTTCTATTTCATAATTAATTAACATCCATGAAAGACTCTAGCCACCACTCAATAAATTTCCAAGAGTAATGTTAATCACTATTATATTTCCATAAATTCTCTAAGGAATATATGACACATTCGTTCCATATCTCTACCAAAATTTTTACTAAGATTACTTTTATTCATCCCATAATCCATGTGATGATTATATATTTATATTATATGAATTACAAATGATTTAAGAAACATGTAATCGATAAATGAAACAAAAAATTACATCGATAGATTATTTATTCGTGTAATTAATGGGATTTTCTAAAATGTGGTATGTAATTATATTGAAAGATTAATTATGGGATGGGAGTATGTGAGGTATTATAATTCTAAATGCTTTTAAAGGGGTATTTAGATATTAAGAGATGATGGAATAATATAATTAGGACTTCTTATTATTCTGAAATAAATTTCATGAATTTTTTATGTCATAATATGTAATATACTGTTTTACTAGATATTGAGTTTTGATATGTTGTAATTTACTACAAGAGTTTGGTTATAATGATAATTAATTAATTTTTTTTAGAAAATACACAATTGAGGCTATGATGTGAAATATATATTGTTTTTTGAAAATAATATATTTGGATAACAAAAAAAATCATGTGTAGGAGAAATAAAATATTTAATCAATGTATTTTTTTTATTTAATGAATTTTTGGATACATCAGCTTCCAGTCATTGGTAGATGAATCAGGTGATGTTGGATTTCATAGTGGATAAATAATAATGTGGAAATATGTAATATATTTTTTATAATATTTAATTATACTACCATACATTACATGATACACAGATGATCGTGTAAATATATAAGAGAAATTTGGTGTATCTTATGGCATCCTATTGGTATTTATTTCTCACAAACTGAATGTTTACATCTCAGAAAAAGAAATAAAACAAATTTTTTCATACAAGTAAAAAAAATCACTCGATATGGTTAGGAGGTGGATAAAATAATAATTATGATTATTTATGAAGGGTTTTGGATCTTAGGTAAATGAATTAATATAATATTTTTATTGTTTTAATTTGCAATGTCTTGTACAAATATACATGTACATGAGTTATAATTTACCCCATGATTTATTGAATGAAATTATAGTCCTCATTCAAGTTTCTTTAAATTGTCTTATTATTGACATTTGGTTCTATTTCTACTATGTATAATTACTAATTTAAATTTCAACTATTCTTATGGTAAGGAATTTGTTTAAGGAATATCAGTCATCAATTGATTTTCAAAACTCAATGAAGGTCACCAAACTATTGAGATTCAGAAGAAAACACGAGGCAATATAGTATTTACCTTCAACATGACATGGAATGTGGATTGAAAATGGTACTCTATCCACATTTACTATTTTATTATTTTTTACAAATGGTAAAAATTCTAAAATTGTGATTAGATTTTGGAAATTTTATATGATTTTTTTTCATGTATGTGCATGCATGGGAAAGAAAATCATGATAGAAGACGTTGTATCTATAAAAGTGAAAGATTGAGCTTATTTTAAATATAACGTAAAATTTATTAATACATAATAAAAAAAAATTATAATGTTACTTAATTTTATGTGGTTTAGATTAAATATTTTGGTGTTCATTAATTAATTAGGCATATAGAGATGTGGTATATGATAAAATTTATATTATTTTTCATTTATTTTGATTTATTTTGGGGAAATAAATTTAATGTAATTATTTATTTATTAATAATCCAATAAATTTACATATTATTAAATTATTAATGGTATGTTTTTCAATTAAATTCAATAATATGATCACTATATTGTTATATGATCAATTTGAGATGGTATATTTCCTTGTGTATGCATTCTTGAAATAACGATTGTATGATTATTTAATGTGATATTTTTGTTTGAATCAATTTTTTTCATTCATTGTGATATAGAAAAAAAGAGTCATATTTGGTTCCATGATTATGTGAAATTAAATAAAGTGTGATGAATATATGTATATAGGTAGGGTGATGCAAACCACATTCCCCCCTTAGATGATATTATCGAATCTTCTGTTAATATTTAAATCTCAAAAAAATTCTTTGTGTGATAAAAAATATTAAATCTCTATAATGGTTTGGGATGTGGTTTATGCAATGTATAAAACCAAATTTAAACATTTATGATATCCACACCAATTTTAAATAGATATTATAGATTATATAGATGTATAGTGGTTGTAGATAACATTTTTTCTTTTCAAGTTGATTATTTCTCCAGTGAGAATTATGTAATTATTTTAAGGGAGTATGAAAAATAGATTGGTAAGGCGATGGTGGGATAATTCTTACAAAGTAAATGATAGATGATAGCATGTAATGAATTCATTAGAGTCTATATTTTGTGAGAAATTATAATTTATATTCCTTTAGATAGATATTGTAATGTATCTTATGTTATTGAAGGAGTGAAACATATATTTTCATTATAATTAACTAAAAGCTTATATATTGTTATCTTTACACATATCATGGGAGGCAATGGATTTATAAAATATTCATCGATTCAACAGAATTGGTATCTAAAAAAACTAGATCTAATGGGATTAAATTTTTTCAATCATATACGGAATTTAAAAATATATATCTAATAAAGAGATTATTTTAGGTGTTAGTAAGATAATTTTTTTTAATTAATTTTGATTAGTTGGGGAGAATCCCTAATGTATTATTATTTTTCAAAGGTGGTAAGAAAAAATTAATTCATGTAAACGACTGTTATTCATCTTCTTGTCAAGGTTAAGTTAATTGTAAAGGATTTAGTATGTTATTATTAATGATTAGGTAACAATGTATATTTGTGAGGGATTTGCAATTATGTGATATACATTTATACTCAACTATACTATGGATAGTGTTCTAGTAGATATGAGAGTGTCATATTCTATATTACTATTTCTATTGAATTTTATTTTGGTTTTAATATGGACATGATATGAGGTATGTGGATTATGGATAATACATGGGGGAATAGAAAATATTGATCAATATATGTGTGTCTTATGTGATTTCCAATAGTGGGTTTAATGTTTTTAGATTAATATTCCTTTAAATTACCAATATTTGATGTTAAATTTGGATTGCATTAATTGAAAATTTTGTTTAGATTAGACTATTTATTAAAATACATGGGATATATTACTCCCTTTTTATGATTATTATTTTTTACATTTAATTTCCATTGGTATTCTATGGTCAACAAAAAGGTCATTTATTTTTTATGAATCAGCATAATTACCTAAAAAATTGTAGGATTTGTTACGGGTTTAGTTAATATGGATATTTTTGTTAATTTTCCTTATATTTGTTGTCATGTTAAGGATTCAATTCCTGAAAATTTCATTATATTTCTTCTAAGGAGAGAGTTGAGTTTACAATAGAATTGGTACACTATATTGAGCCTAATTGTGTTCCTATAAATCTTATTTCAGAAGTGTGACTATAGGAGATAAAAATTTTGTTCAATGATATTTAGCTAAAAGGTTCTATAAGGTTGAGTAATTCTCACTTACATTATCTAATTAATATTGAAAAATATTACAGTCAAATGATATCTTTGGTTCATCAGAAACATAATTAGTTGATGACTATGTACTGATATACTTTTACTAACAATGATAAATTTTAACACATATTTTGAGGTGGTCCTTAAATAGTTATAGAAAAAATAAAAGATATAAAAGAATGTCTAGAACAATAATCAAATACTAAATTCCTTATTCATGAATGAATAAGTAGAATAACCGAAAACAAATAATTTTTTCGATCCACCTTAGTAGTAGTGATAGAATATTGACTTCCATTCTATCAAAGAATTGTTGGTTTCTGTCATTGAATTTATTAGAAAACCCTTATCTTTAGGAATTGACCATCATACTACCCATTTTATTTTCATCTCAAACAATGGACCACAGGATGAGTGTTGAGATAAACTTTCTTTTATTCTTCAAAATTTGTGGGATTATTCATTTACCTTCATTATTGAATATCTAAATTCCCCTATTTTACAAATTTTTGGAATCCCATGATTCCTAATATAATGATACAAGGATTATTGTCCAAAAACATTTTAAAAGTCTGATGTTGGATTTTATTTCTTCTATTGGATTTATTTTTTGATAACCCAATGTAAAACCCCATTTTATGTTTTATTTTCTCCATACCCTCGATGCCATAGTTGTCAGCAATCATTATCTAAACACTGAAGGTGTAGCATACAGTTATTGTATATCATTCAAAGTGATGGATAAAAAAATACTTTCATATATGTGGCTTTAACCCACTAATGAGTCAGTCCACCTTAGCATCCGTGTTCATAAAAATGATGAAATTGTATTTTTCATGTCTCTTGATGTTTTCCCTATACACCACAATAGAATATACATCATTTTTTCAACCTAAGAAAATGACCCTCAATTTTATGATTATGATTTTGGGAAAATAGTTATTAAATAATATTTTCATCAATTATAACCATTCAGTGTAATAAATATCATATTTGGACATTGTGTTCTTGAACAGTGTCCACCATTAATTGGCTTCACCATCAATTGGAAAATGGATATCATAACATTCTCTTCCTCTAATAATTAGAGGATAAATTTTTTTTCTCAATGAACTTAGTAAATTGTTCCATTATGTGGGGAATTGAATTTATAGTAATGTTAAAGGGTAATTGTCCCATAAATTATTTGACTAAAAATTTAATTTTTTTAGAGTAGTACGGTGTTTAAAATTATTCATGTTTTTATTCATAACTTGGGCTAGATATGTTAGAACTACCAAGAAGTTATAATATCACTCTCATATAAAATTATGCATATCATTTGAAAAATCATCACAATTACTATAATGTTAGTTCTTTTCATGATATTTATTATTTCTCGCTATAAAAATAATAATAAAAAACATTATTTCGATATATTAACATACAAAATGTAAACATATAAATATGTAATGAACAACTTAAAAATGATAATTATGTCATATCAGAAGAGTATCTTTGTTTCAATAAGGTTTTTCATGGTTATGGTTTCTATCAGGTTTTCTAGAATAAAAATTTATTTAGGTCCATGATAGTTGTCCATAATGTGTTCATCAATTTCAAAACAAATCCCCCAAGAGAGTCCAGAAATATCAACAATAATGAACATTTTTCTGCACCATTTATGGATTGAGTCAATATTAATTCACTATTTTTACGGTTATTACCTATAGGAACAATTATTCTATATCAAAATCATATTTTAGTAAATATAGTGATATTATATTGAATCCCACTCACACTATACTTCGCAAATATTCCTTGATATTTTCTTCTACATAGTATTATCATTATATATAACTTCTAACTTATCCCTAAGGGTATAACTCAATTTATATGATCCTAGTCTCCTAAGGTAAACTAAACATTTTATCTAATTCCAACTTTATAGTACCTTGTATTTTATACATTGTATTAAATTAGTTTTAACATAAAAATAAATTAATTATAACACAATGACCATGAGGAACAGTTTCTTCAGAAGAATGGGTTTATAAAAAATCTAATGTTGGGTAAAATAAAAAATCATTATTTTATTCTCCATAATGAGATCCTAAATTTTTTATATCACATAAAACTATATGGGATGCCACAGAGAATACATTAGAAAAAGGGGTAAACTAAAACTCCAAATAGATGAATAAACATGATATATAAGCATAACCTATGAGTAAAAGTTACACATTAAATCACAATAGAGAAGGCTCTTGATAGATCACATGGGAGCATAACATAAATAATAAGAATTGTATGATAATTGAATCACAGTACATGTGTTTGAAACATATACCCTGACATCAAAATAATTCAAGGAAAACTTCCTCGAAATTATCACATGCTGGAAAAATTCCCATAATTGATTAGTTTTACTCCATAATCTTATTCATGATGCCTCAGGAGACTAATTATTTACCCAGTGCATTGAGGTTTTATATGGGTGAACTAATAAAAAATCACATCAATTATGTGTTCCACATAAGTGAAATAAATTATAAAGAATAACATATGAATTACACATGGAATGAAAATGGGATTCACAATCTTGAATCCTATCATAATGAGAGGAAATTACAAAATTAAGGAATTTTAGAAAAGAACATAATGAATGTATTATGGTATCATAGTAAGGGTTAATAATCTAGTAATATATTTGGGTGAAATAAATACATGATTTATAATCAATATAAAACATCAATGTTTTTCATTAAAGATGATAGTTTCATTAAAATATTACAAGGAATATTTCATGAGGAAAATACCCTTTTTAATTTGAAATATATTCTTCAAAATCATAAAATATACAAAACAAATTATAAATAATAATCTTTTAAAATGAAACCATATAATATTTAATGATTGAATCAATAAATTGAGTGGGCATAATGAGGGTACATTCCCTACAAGCTGTAGAATTTTATAAAACCATCCCATTACACTATTGATAAAAGATGAAAACGTACCTCAATTAAAAAGGTGAACGAGATTCCTATAATTATTAAAAATTAAATCATGGGTAATATTATTTTTAATAAATCATTTATTTAATGTTAAAAATATTCTTGAATTCATTTTTTGAGAAGAAGGATATGGAAAAAAATATTTTCTACCGAAGAGAGAAATAAAGTTGGATTTTCCAAAAAAATCATTTCTCAATCATATTAAGTACCAAATATAAAAAAATGGTTTTATTTCTGGAAAATTTCATTAATAAATATACTAGAGTAATGTTAAATGGTTATATTAAACAATGATCAAATAATTTCATACAATGGATATTCTATTGAAAACAATCCTGATTAAAATGTTATTGAAATGTCAACCCTACAAATTTGGTATCTTTTTAAATCATAACACCAATAAATGATGTAAATGAATTGTTTCCTAAAATTTTATCATGTATGTAGGGTTTATTATATAATATTTATATTTTTATTATATAAATTTTTTAATATAATTTAGGTTCATAAAAGAACATGTGTCTCAAAGAAGGGTGTTTTCAGAAAAAACCCTTACCTTGAGTCTAGGAATTTTCATGTATGTATTTTATCTCATATATAATATTCATACATAATTTTTTTCCGTAAGAATAGTTTTTTGGTTTAATAACTTATACATGAAACATTTAATTCATTTATTTTAATTATTTATTTAATAACATTGTCAATTATGTCTATATTGGGTTTTTTAGAATGCTTAGTTGAAACATTACAATTGAAATCAGTCTGTTATCACTTGTAAATAGAGAAATTTTCCCATAATTTAAAAAACAAAATTAATTAGATAATTATAAAATTTATAAATAACATAAATGTTTAAAGGCAATTAAGTATGGTTATAAAGAATAAATTATCTTAAAATGTTATACGCGATAGGCCATACGTACTCATGCATAACATTCAATTTTTCCAACAATCTTGATATACATAATTAAATTGTTTTTAATAATTATTTAAATATCATAATATGATAAATATCATATTATTTATTTATATAAAATTAAATATACCATCACTATGATACAATATTTAAAACAACATCGCTTCCGGAGGTGGTAGTCTGTGGTACACATGAACGACATTATCATTTTCCATGGATGGTAAGGTAAGAAGGTCTATAATATATTAAATTACCAGAATAATTAATATGTATTGAATATCATATATAAATATTGAATCAATAATAACTAAAAAACACTATAGGAAATGATGTTGAAGGAATTACATTTCTTCATGAGGCATAGTTTTCTAGACAAACAAATGATGGTTTTGTTTCACATTTTTTTCAAAATGATATGGATTTAAGTGATGAAATTAAAATAATAAAATATAATTATATTATATACATGGGTTTAATTATGTAATAATGATAGATAATTATATTAAGGTTCTAGAAAATTATATAAAACAACAATTCTTAGTTAAGAACAATACCTCTTCTTCGAACCACCTCATTAGGGTTATATTGAAATCCTCTGTATATGGGATA
Organism: Viscum album; assembly: GCA_963277665.1. Taxonomy (NCBI): domain Eukaryota; kingdom Viridiplantae; phylum Streptophyta; class Magnoliopsida; order Santalales; family Viscaceae; genus Viscum; species Viscum album. The sequence goes on along the minus strand of OY728123.1, from coordinate 1,868,015,619 downwards.
TTTGATCAAAAACATTACTCAAAAATGTGTGGGGGGAAGTATATAAGGTATTTATGACAACCTTGAACATTATTACATGCTAAAACATGGTTTATTTCATTATCTTCACTTGATAAGTCATGGAAGATAGAGATGTCTAGTGTCTTTGGGGAATAGGATCATTACATAACCAATTAAAACATGAAATACAACATATTTAATGAAAAATTCCTTTACATGACCACTAAATTCCCTCATACTTATCATTGAATGGGATAACCTCAGGACATGCATAAGAAAATGGTGAGCTATAAACCCCAGAGAGGGAATAAAAATGTAATAAAATGAGGAATAAAGTACTTGTTAGACAACATTCTTATTAATGGAGCACAAGAGAAACATGAACATAAAGGCATGATAAATCATGATAATCATAACATGCAAATGTGGCAACCACACTTAACATATAATTAGCATGATCCAAGGCTCATTGTATATGGAGAATGAATAAACCCTCATTGTACATGAAGTAGGAGTAAACCCTCGTTTCAGTTGAATTAGAATGAGTAAAACCTTATTTTGAATGATGTATCATGATACTATACTTTAAGCAATGCATTGGAGTGCTATTAGGGAACACCCTTCTTAAACATTTAATTTTATTCGTAAGTGTGCCACATAGATCATAAAACATAGAATCAATCAAAATCATAAGTTATTCCCATATTTTGTAATATAGAATAAATACATGAATATACCATTCAATATGTATATTTTCATGAAGGTGAATACCGTTGATATAGACGTGGGTATGGTTTCACTACATAATGATATTTGCGTGGACAAACGCAGTGCAATTTTAACAGTGTAACGGCGTGACATAAAGATTCATGAAAATGGTTGATGAGAGATAAATGGGTGTCTCATGAAATTTACATGAAATTTAAAGTAAGGTGTTGAGATTGAAACATGTCCCAACAAACGTAATGGAATATAAGTGAATAATACAAAAGAGTTACATGGATGTAAAAGAGGAGAGAGAAATCCCCCACAGAATTTTTAAATGGTAACAGGTGTACATGGGAGGAATTAATGAGATAGAAATGGGTATCCCATCATCCAAACAAAAATAGGGTAGTATGGGGGAGGTGATAAATCATACCCCTAACATTTTTAATTGAAAACAAAAGGGCATAACAACTTAATGAAAATTTGACAGAAATGAGAAAGGAAGAAATCCCTTACTTGGAAGTGTGCTTCCAAAGGCTTGGGAGAGGCTTCGTGGGAGATTGGAGCACCTTGGAAGGATTTTAGAGAGAATAGGGAAGGGGTTGGTGGATTTCCAAATCCCTTTAGTGAAGAGGATGTGGGATCTTGGGTGGGCTTATATAGGAAATAAGAGGGAATTCCTGATTATTTGGGTTTGGGACACGTCACATTAAACTAATCAAAACCACAAACCATCCCACGGTGTTTACCCATGGTTGTTGAAAAATGGGAGTGGAAAGAAATATTTTATAAGGTAAATGGCCGAAAAGTTTAAAATAATAGGGTTACTTATGTGGATGTGAGTCACGCTCTCAAGGAAAACAATTTAAGTGACAAAATGTTTTATAATTCTTGAAGGGTCCACTAATGACTTTTAAAATAAATCCAACAAACCCAAAAACAAATTATTTTAATTTTAAAACATGTATTATCTGAAAAAAATCTTTATAGTATTTTATTACATCACTATTAGGTCATTATTATTTCATAAAACACATTATATATTTAAACTATATTTAATTTTTACCTAACAATTCGACTGTCTTAGAAAATTATAAAAAATTTACCATTGGAAAATTTTGACATCTTGATTCCAAAAACTAATATTTATTATATCTAAATAATTTTCTAAATATATTAATTTTTTACTTTTTGAATAAAAACCGACATTTTATTGAAAATTCCTGGGATTGGACAAAAATAGCTTTCAAACCATAATAAAAATTACAATTGCATTCATAAAATTATACGATAATTTAAATCTAATAAAACACAATTTTATTATAATAATAATATTTTATGAAAATAATATTTAATTAAAAAAATCTATTAATTCATCAAAATATATTTCTGAGTTAAATATTAACTAAAAATACTATATATGCTTTAAAAAATATTTACAAAGTAAAAATAATATAAAAATGTACATTCTATATATAAGAATAATGAACATAATACTAGTAATAGGGTCTTGTTACATAACCCCTTAAGACACCTACCTATGACTTTAGGGTAAGGTGTGCGATGGTGACATACTCTTGGGGTGACTCGGATAACATTTCTCAGGTGGTAATATCTATCATCATCCACTTCTCTCATAGGTTGTTTTGCTCGAGCTTAACGTATTCAAGCTCAGCTTGGGCTTGGCCAAGAGAGAATCCCAATGATGCCACCTCCTTTCCAATCTCTGAAAAATGGGCTTTGTATGGGGAATGTCCATTAGATGATGCCATCACTTCCTTTTTCTGTGTAAATTGAATTTTCCAAAGCCCTATATTTATACTAATCATGTGATCAATATTCAAAGGCTATGTTCTCAATGGTCATAATTTTCAAGGGTATTTTAAAATCTAGAATCATAAAACCAATGACGTTCACATTTTATATAAACATAATAAGACATTTAATTAGATCAAGAGGAATTTTCATTAATAAATTTTTGGGTCATTAAAATCTTACCCCTTAAGAATTTTTCCCTTGAAATTTCCTTTCCCCACACTAAAATAGATGTGGGTAACATTACTTCAACACTGCCTATGATTCCCAAGTTAGTTATTCAAACTTTTGGTTTTCCACAACACCATGATGAGGGGAATTGTCTTATTTCATATAACTTTTTCTCTACAATCTAATATCTTCAATGGTTTCTCCTCATAAAAAAGATAATCCTCTAGCTGTAGTACCTCATAAGAGAGTAAATGTGAAGGTTCGGGTATGTACTTCCATAAGAGGGATACATGAATGAAATCATGTACTTTGGCCATAGTAGGTGGAAGTGCTAGTCGATAGGCCACATCCCCAACATGATGAAGAATATAGAAGGGGCCGATGTACCTAGGACATTACATCCCTTTCCTTCCAATCCCCATGACCTTCTTATACAAAGATATGATTTGAAATACCATGTATTCGACTATAAAATAATGGTGTCTTTTACAGTTATCTTCATAACTCTTTTGGTGACACTGGGCTGCCTTGATATGTTGTTGAATGGTTTTGACCTTCTCCACCATTTCATCGACCATTTCTGGTCCTAGAAGACTTCACTCACTAGCTTGATCCCTACATGCTGGTGTTATGCACCTCTTCCCTTATAGGGATTAATAATGTTCCATTCAGATGATCGAGTGGAAATATTTGTTATAAGAGAATTCAACCGGAAGAAGATGTTGATCACAACCTCCTTTAAATTACATTAAACATGTTATTAACAAATCTTCCAGTGTCTGAATAGTTCACTCAGATTGGCCATCATTTTGAGGATGATAGGTTGTACTGAAGTTCAGTTTAGTATCTAGAGAATGTTTAAGACTCTTCCTAAACATATTGTAAATTTTGGATCTTGATCCGATACAATAGATTGTGGTACTCCATGCAGCCTTACCACTTCCCTAATGTATATCCGTGCCAATTGATGTAATGATAAATCATCTCAAATTGCAATGATGTGTGAAAACATTGTATGAAAACCCACAACATCCCAGATTTCTTTGTTGCCTTTTGATGTCTTCGGAAGTCCGGAGACAAAGTCCATGGTTATGTCCTCCCATTTCCATGCTCATATGGGAAATAGTTGCATCATCCCCTTAGACTTCAGCCTCTCTACCTCCACTTGTTGTCACACCAATCACTTTGATGTATACTCAGTGATATCCTTCATTATATTATCCCACCAATAATGCTCTTGAATATCTTGATATATCATTGTGTTTTCTGGGTGAATAGATAAATTTAAACTATATTCATTATCCAAAAGTTCCTTCTTCAGCTCCGAACATGATGGAACACATATCCTTTTACCAAATACCTCAATTACTTATTCATTAAAATTGAACAAAAAAGATTTCCCTTTTCTGATTTCTTCCACTTTCTTTTGAATTACAACATCATCCATTTGAGGATCTATTAACATTTCCAAAAGAGATTGTTGATAAATCATTTGTTAAAGGATTGATGATGTTTCCTTCTTTACGATTCCCATGTCCATCTTCATCAAATATAAGAAGATGGGATCCTTTTTAATTCTCATCAATGATTGAATCTCCGGGTTCTTTCTACTTAGAGAATCCATCCCCTTGTTCTCTTTCCAACGGTGGTAGTGCATTGTGTATTCATAGTCTTTGATCAGTTATAACCATTATCATTGGCTCATTTCCATCACTTTCTGGGTGAATATATACTTGATATTTTTGTAGTCCATATATATTTAACACTTCTCCCCAAAGAGGTAATGCCTCCATATTTTTAAAGCGAATATCACCGTAGAAAACTCTAGATCATTTTTTTGATAATTTTATTCATTAAATTTCAATTTCCATGAAGCATAGGCAATGGCATTATCATTTTGCATCAACACACAACCCATGCCCTTCTTTGAAGCAGCACTGAATACCATATAAATTTCTCCACTTGTGGGTAATGTGAGAACTAGTGTTATGATAATCCTCATTTTCAACTCCTTGAAGCTTTCTTTGTAACACCTCGAGCTTCCATGATACGCTTCTCATTCAATAATGCAATAGCTTTCATTGTACGCAACTTCGAGTTCTAACACACCGCAACTAATCAAAGTAGATGTTATGAATAATAATAACCACTTTATAAATTTATAGAAATTTTATATTTCAAAATGGAATTCATTTTTGTATTCGTAATATCGAAATTATCCTAAGTTGAATTTTTTGTAACTTTCTGAGAACTTCTAATTTTTTTTATGAATAGTGAAAAATACTTAAAACAACTTTTTTAATCAAAATAATTAATTGTGATAAATTATACTATTTAGTGGTTTTAAAGTATAATTAGAATATATTTTTACCATTTTATCCAATGGTGGTCATTAGAATTAATTTAACATTGAAATTGGTCATGAACAATTGTCAATCTTTTGATATAAATTGTTTCTTAAAAACACGCTATTTGTTGTGACAGCGGGAATTAATTATAAAATTAATTAATGCAACTTATATGTTTGGAATTTTGTAAAATAGACATCATTTTTGAAATCAGAATATCAAAAATAGCTTAGGGCGAATTTTTGGGATTTTTCTGAAAAAATTAAATTTTTGATGAATAGTGAAACCACTAAGTGGTATTTATAATAACTGATTTTTCGTTTAAAAGAAATTTTACCACTTCTGTGTTTTTAATTTCAAAAATAAAACATGCATGGTTTTCATTAAGTAGTAAAATGTGGTTCAATGAGATTAAAATAATTTTTTGGTGAATAGTAACTTTTAAGTTCTTAATCGCGATTAGAGGTAATTAGTGTAGTTTAAGGTAAATATAATGTTTTAATAATATGAGATGAGCTTGACACATGTCCTACCCTCATTTGATGTGCCATGACCTACAAAGACAATCAATGGGTCATCTTGGGGACCACATGGAGCCACTTTAGTTGGAAAATGACATAAATACCTTTTATTTAATGTTAAAGTAAAAAATGACACAAACATGACATGTTTTACTAAAACAATTTTTACATGGGGTTATAAAAGTCATATTTTTTACTATAAATTGTCATTGGAAAGATAAAAATATTTCCTACATCATAGTGCTTTTTCTATAATTTTTGGACATTAAATAAATTAAAATATTTATGACACCATGATGATGTAGCGATTACCTCATTAATTAACGATTTAAATAAAATGAAAAGATAATGTAAACTCCAAGTCTTACACTTGTCAAAAACCTATTGGATGAGTAGATTTAGAACCCTTATCACCTTATTCTCGAATTATATAAGTGTGGGACCTCTAAAATCCGAAACTCATTTTATAATAAACTGAATTTTCTTTACTTTCCAAGAGTGCCTCTCCTCTCAACTTATAAAAGGCCCCCACCTCTACCACCTCATTCACACTTTCAAGACATTTGGCTCAGCCAAACTCTGCCCCAATACTCTCCCAACTTCCCCCTCTTACTCCTATAAGCCTCACTTTGGGCAAAAATCTTCCCAAGGAAGCCTTTGACTCAAATCAAAAAGAGTTACCCGATTTTAAGGTAATGTCTTCTCTAATGTTGTTTTGTTTTATTTTTCTTCTCCAACCCCCTAAAAACTTTTTATTCATTTTTTTTGTAACAACACCAGTATAATCAATATACTAGGATGTTGTTATAATATTTATTAATGCTAAAATTACACACACCTACATCTAATGGTTAAAGAACATACTGTTTCTGTTGATGAAAAAATTTTCCTCACGAAACGATGATTGTTCAACAATTATATAACACCTCTAATGGTGGCCATTATGATGACACTATTTTTATATATGATATATATTATGTTTTTCTTTTCCTTATAATTTTGTATTTTTCATTTATGGCATAACTTTGTGGTTTCCATTATGGGTAAACGCGATATTTTCATTTTAGGAAGTGCAGACTATCGCCCCCTCAAAGTGATTTGAATCGTTAATACCATATGTGGGATGTATAAAGAATGGAGTAAATGGTATTATATGATATATTATACTGGAATTATATTATACATTTATATCATTATGATTTCATTCCATTAAATACGAAATAGAAATGAATGTAGCGTTCATGCGTACGTACGACTTACCGTCTCCATGAATGGTGCATTTCAATTCTTACCACTAAATGTAACGTAATATTATGAATGAATGTATATACTGGATATATATGATATATATGACATCTAAATCATGAATATAATTTTGGAGATAATGGATATTCTACCACATAAACAACTTGTAATTATAAGAAGTTTATTGTTGACTCAAGTACCAAAGATCGACAAAACGACCGTTTACGAATGTATCTAGTGTGGACTATGGAGACTTTTTTATTGTAGTTTTTCACTTTATGATGCAATGTAACTTTTACGAATGTATCTAGTGTTTCCAAGGCTACTAAACTAATCGGGCTTTCAAGACTTGATCTTTTCTGATCATTCCAATGTTACGAAGTAATGCACCGACACCGGGTAGCTGGGGTCGGGGCATTAAAGTTGGTATCAGAGGCAGTTTATTACTAACCTTGGAAGCTAGATTTAGATAAACTCTGATTATATCACATTGCCCAAAGATATACTTTGAGGATTAGTATAGAATAACTTCCTAGAATTTTGTTATTGTAGAGATTTTGTGAGTTTTCCGAGCAATACATCCCTGTCTGGATACGAGTAGGTAGAGGCGGCTCTGGCACATATGTAGCTAGGGGTAAAACCCGTAAACACCGCTTTGAGCTAGACTCGAATGGGAACTGGTGCACGACAACGGGCTTTGCTGCACTCTTGGTTACGACACTCCTAGGGGATATGCTTAAGATAATTCTCATTTTCTTTACAAACCACTATGAACGGTTATGAATATATACTTCCTCAAAGAAAACCTTTTTATGATTATGGATTTTATCCATAAATAGTTCAATTTATGTTAAGTATTTTATAAGTATGGAATTATGTATTTTGATTCATAAACTAATCTAGTTTATGCCATTGTATAGAAATGGCGCCTAGTGGAAGGAATAGAAACCATATCAATGCACGCACTCCGTGTAGGGATTGCCCTCTTGATCAAGATAATTATTGTGGATCTGGAGATACAACTCGTGTTGATAAACTTATTACCATACTGGGACAACTCACTCAAGTTATGAATAATAACCTTACTCGTGTGGATCACCCTGATCCACAATGTGGAGGATCAATGTTAGACCGCTTCATGAGGCAACAACCACCAACATTTAATAGGGGTACATATCCATTAGTAGCTGAGAAATGGATAAACTCCTTAGAGAAAATATTCCATGCCTTGGGGAGTAGCAAAAGGGAGAAGGTTGTCGTGGCAGTTTACCGCCTCACTGGAGATTCCGATGAGTGGTGGTCGCTGATTCAAAACACAAAGGAAGATGATGACGTATCGAATAGGGAATGGAGGGGGTTCAAAGAGATTTTCCTAGAAAAATACTATCCTCGTGACCATCGAGCAGATATGGAAAGACAAGTTTTGAGTCTGAGACAAAAGGAGTATGAGAATGTCGCAAAGTATGAGGCCAACTTTACAAGGTTACCGAGGCATGCTGCAGATTATATACGTAACCCAATAAGTAAGATTGATTGTTTCTTTTATGGGTTAAAACCATCTCTCCGTCGAGCATTAGTCTCACAAACCTTCTCGTCATACGAAGATATTGTCTCGTGTTCTATCAATACAGAAAAAGAAATTCTCTTAGTATTATGACAACAAAGTAAAGCAAGAGAATAAGAGAACGGTGGAACAAGAGACATATAAAGGGAAAAAGGGAAAGAAGGATTTTCCATTATGCGATAATTCTGGGAAGAATCACCCTGGTACTTTCCTAAAAGGAATGGGAGTTTGTTATAAATGTGGGGAAAAAGGTCACCAGGCGCGTGATTGTAAGGGAAAGAAAGAGGCTATCAATGTTGAATTCTACAATTGTAGGGAAATGGGGCATTATACAAATGAATATCCTAAGAATCAGGGAAACTTACCTCAGAAAAGGCCAAGGGAACATGGACAATCTTATGCTGTTACTATAGTTGAAGCAGAATAATTAATGTATTGGTGCTTTTGGAATCAAGGATTATATTCTGGTTAAAAGGATAATGTGATTGTACAGCAGTACTTGTTGATTTCATTAAGGATTTAATATGATGAAGGTAATCATATTTTTAGCATGTGACAATAAGATAAACAATACTTTGTTTGGGGAATCTGATGTTATAATTGATTTTGGAATTTAAAGACCTTTTAGAAAAATTCTAGACAAAGGTATTTTGGATAACTTGGGATAGTATTGTTTAAGGTTAAAACATTTATGAAGATTTTTTTTGGAATATTATAGTTTTAGGAAAAGGACAACCTGCAGGATGGCGCATAACCCGTCGCGTCGGACAAAGCTGCAAGAATCAAACCCACAACCATAGTGCGACAGGCCTTTATTACCTACCAGTAGCCTACAGGAAGTCCCTAGTTATTACAAAATAGTTTTACTAATATAAATGGTATGTGTTAATATTTGTAACCTTATACAATTAGGATAAATAGAATATTTTTGAGTTGTGTTATCTTTTAGAGTGAAAGATGGGTTTGTGGTAAAAATTTATTGAAGAATGAAAGTCTACATGACAAGTATGTATATTCCCTTATGTTCTTAGTAAATATCCTAAATAAATTCCTCATCTTTATAAAAGTTAACTCAAAACAAAAATGTTGTCGGTTAACTTTTCCTACTGGGGAATCAATGATCGTTTAACCAATCACAAGTTTGTGATTTTCATGTAGTTAAACTTTTTCCTAATCCTGTTTTCTATAACTCTCCATCAGACCTTTATGGTTTGTTTCTCCTCTATATCCATATTTTCATATAATCCTAGAATGGGCTATCTCGGGTGACCTTTGTACTTCTCTTGCTTTCTTTTAATGTTATATATTTATTAACCTTATTTCCGATGTGGGTTTTCCACAAAGGCATTTTCTATTTTCAACCTTTTGTTTTCAATGAAAAATTTCAAATTGCGAGGACGCAATTTATTGAAGGAGGGGAGAATGTAACACCCCGAGCTACCATGATACGCTTCTCATTCGATAATGTAATTTCTTGCATTGTACGCAACTTCGAGTTCTAACACACCGCAACTAATCAAAGTAGCCGTTATGAATCGTAATAACCACTTTTTAAATTTATAGAAACATTATATTTCAAAATGGACTTCAGTTTTGTATTCGTAATATCGAAATTATCCTAAGTTTAGTTTTTTGTAACTTTCTGAGAACTTCCAATTTTTTTATGAATAGTGAAAATTACTTAAAACAACTTTTTTAATCAAAATAATTAATTTTGATAAATTATACTATTTAGTGGTATTAAATTATAATTAGAATATATTTTTACAATTTTATCCAATGGTGGTCATTAGAATTAATTTAACATTGAAATTGGGCATGAATAGTTGCCAATCTTTTGATATAAATTGTTTCTTAAAAACACGCTATTTGTTGTGACAACGGGAATTAATTATAAAATTAATTAATGAAACTTATATGTTTGGAATTTTTTAAAATAGATATCATTTTTGAAATCGGAATATCAAAAATAGCTTAGGGTGAATTTTTGGGATTTTTCTGAAAAACTTCAATTTTTGATGAATAGTGAAACCACTAAGTGGTATTTATAAAAACTGATTTTTCGTTTAAATGAAATTTTACCACTTCTGTGTTTTGAATTTCAAAAATCCGACATACATGGTTGTCATTAAGAAGTAAAATGTGGTTCAATGAGATTAAAATAATTTTTTGGTGAATAGTAACTTTTAAGTTCTTAATCGCGAATAGAGGTAATTAGTGTAGTTTAACGAAAAAATAATGTTTTAATAATATGAGATGAGCTTGACACATGTCCTACCATCATTGGATGTTCCATGGCCGACCAAGAAAATATATGGGTCAACTTGGGGACCCCATGGAGCCACTTTAGTTGGAAAATGACATAAATACCTTTTATTTAATGTTAAAGTAAAAAATGACACAAACATGAAATGTTTTACTAAAACAATTTTTACCTGGGGTTATACAAGTAATATTTTTTACTATAAATAGTCATTGGAAAGCTAAAAATATTTCCTACATCATGGTATTTTTCCTATAATTTTGGAACATTATATAATGTAAATTATTTATGAAACCATGATGATGCAGCGATTACCTCATTAATTAACGATTTAAATAAAATGAAACGATAATGTAAAATCCAAGGCTTAAACATGTCAAAAACCTATTGGATTAGTCTATTTCGAACCCTTATCTCCTTATCCTCGAATTATATAAGTGTGGGACCTCTAAAATCCGAAACTCATTTTATAATAAAGTGACTTTTCTTTACTTTACAAGAGTGCCCCTCCTCTCCACTTATAAAAGGCCCCCACCTCTACCACCTCATTCACACTTTCAAGCCATTTGGCTCAGCCAACCTCTGCCCAAAAACTCTCCCAACTTCCCCCTCTTACTCCTAGAAGCCTCACTTTGGGAAGAACTCTTCCCAAGGAAGCCTTTGGCTCAAATCAAAAAGAGTTACCCGATTTTAAGGTAATGTCTTCTCTAATGTTGTTTTGTATTATTTTTCTTCTCCAACACCCTAAACACTTTTTATTCATTTATTTTGTAAAAACACCAGTATCCTCAATATACTAGGATGTTTTTATAAGATGTATTCGAGCTGCACGTTCACACAGCTACATCTAATGGTTAAAGAACACACTGTTTCTATAGATGGTGAATTTTTGCCTCACGAAACGATGATTGTTCAACACTCATATAACACCTCTAATGGTGGCCATTATGATGACACTATTTTTATATATGATATATATTATGTTTTTGTTTTCCTTATTATTTTTTATTTTTCATTTATGGCATACCTTTGTGGTTTCCATTATGGGTAAACGCGATATTTTCATTTTAGGAAGTGCGGACTACCGCCCCCTAAAAGTGATTTGAATCGTTAATACAATATGTGGAATTTATAAAGGATGGAGTAAATGGTATTATATGATATATTATACTGGAATTATATTATACATTTATATCATTATGATTTTATTCCATTAAATACTAAATAGAAATGAAAGTAGCGTTCATGCGTACGTACGGCTTACCGTCTCCATGAACGGTGAATTTCATTTATTACCTCTAAATGTTACGTAATATTATGAAGGAATGTATATACTGGATATATATGATATATATGAAATCTAAATCATGAATATAATTCTGGAGATAATGGATATTCTACCACCTAAACAACTTGTAATTATAAGATGTTTATTGTTGACTCAAGTACCAAAGATCGACAAAACGACCGTTATTAACTTAAATAATTCCTTAATGTTCATAACATTGTAATAAGTGATATAAAAAGGATAATTAAATTGAAAATGGTTCTTAATAAGGTAGATATTAACTCTAGTTTATTATTCAGGAGGTTAAAGAACGGTCGAATCAAGTCGGACACAAGGTAAGGGAACTTCTTAACACAATTTCCATTCTTTGGGTTAATCTCCTAATTTAAAATTATGTCATGATATTATTATGTCCTATTTTGTATTTTTACATTCTTCATGTGTACCTATCGTGAATACACATAATAGATCTATTTTATTTTAAAAATGACCTTTTTAAGGACTTCGTCTCAATCTCCTTTCATTGAGGCATATTTGGTTTTATACACAACTTTCTTTTATACGGTGTATAAACCCCTTTTACTTTTACATTTATTCAATAGGAATCTTTTTTATACGAAGCGTTTTACTAAACGACAAAAAGGGAATGTTTTTCTTTCCGTACATTTGCAGAGACAATGACTTCTCCGCCGCCGTGACCATTATTTGAGTTCCGGCTTCCTCTACAAGCCATCACTTTTTTTAATGAAAAATAAATATAATGTTTTAACTTTATATTATTTGGTATTGAAAATGGTTTTGAAAGGGTTTTTGTTATATCAATGTGTTGTATTGAAATATTGTGATTGAAATGTGGAAATTTTATGTTTCCTTTATGCATGTTTTATGTGATACGATTATGTTATGGTTTATGATATGTTTAAACCTATTCATATGAGGAATGCATTGAACTTAATAAGTGACGGGTGGAGCCCGCTATAGCTCCTCGATGCATAGGTAGGTCTCATGAGACAAACTAGTGTCTTGGCACGAGGCCTTGACAAAATCTTATTTGTGGTCTTGGCACGAGGCCTTGACTACGTAGTTATGATAGTCTGGCATTATGCATTCCATCAATATGAAAGGGGTTATTGATATTTCATGTGATTATTCGACTAGTAGAATATCCATTGAGTAAGTAAATGGCATTATTTAATTTTATTTTTCCCATATTATGCTGAAGTTCATGTTTAAAAAGGCTTTTGTTTTAGTTATACATTTCCTTAAATGTTAATGTTTATTTATGAAAGATTCCGCAATATTGTTATCCTTACTGAGCATCTGAGCTCACCCCTTTCAATGTTTTAATATTTTACAGGATGTGAAGAAGTATTTTATGAATGACCTGCAGGGATAGTAAGAAGAGGATATGAGTGTGGACTATGGAGACTTTGTTATTTTAGTTCTTCACTTTATGATGCAATGTAACGTTTACGAATGTATCTAGTGTTTCCAAGGCTACTAAACTAATCGAGCTTTCAAGACTTGATCTTTTCTGATCATGCCAATGTTACGAAGTAATGCACCGACTCCGGGTAGCTGGGGTCGGGGCATTAAAGTTGGTATCAGAGGCAGTTTAGTACTAACCTTGGAAGCTAGATTTAGATAAACTCTGATTATATCACATAGCCCAAAGATAGACTTTGAGGATTATTATAGAATAACTTCCTAGAATTTTGTTATTGTAGAGATTTTGTGAGTTTTCCGAGAAAATACATCCCTGTCTGGATACGAGTAGGTAGAGGCGGCTCTGGCACATATGTACCTAGGGGTAAAACCCGTAAACACCGCTTTGAGCTAGACTCGAACGGGAACTGGTGCACGACAACGGGCCTTGCTGCACTCTTGGTTACGACACTCCCGGGGGATATGCTTTGGATAATTCTCATTTTCTTTACAAACCACTATGAACGGTTATGAATATATACTTCCTCAAAGAAAACCTTTTTATGATTATGGATTTTATCTATAAATAGTTCAATTTATGTTAAGTATTTTATAAGTATGGAATTATGTATTTTGATTCATAAACTAATCTAGTTTATGCCATCGTATAGAAATGGCGCCTAGTGGAAGGAATGGAAACCATATCAATGCACGCACTCCGTGTAGGGATTTCCCTCCTACTCAAGATATTTATTGTGGATCTAGAGATACAACTGGTGCTGATCATCTTATTACCATACTGGGACAACTCACTCAAGTTATGAATAATAACCTTACTCGTGTGGATCACCCTGATCCACAACGTGGAGGATCAATGTTAGACCGCTTCATGAGGCAACAACTACCAACATTTAATGGGGGTACATATCCATTAGTAGCTGAGCAATGGATAAACTCCTTAGAGAAAATATTCCATGCCTTGGGGAGTAGCAAAAGGGAGAAGTTTGTCATGGCAGTTTACCGCCTCACTGGAGATACCGATCAGTGGTGGTCGCTGATTCAAAACACAAAGGAAGATGATGGCGTATCGAATATGGAATGGAGGGGGTTCAAATATATTTTCCTAGAAAAATACTATCCTCGTGACCGTCGAGCAGATATGGAAAGACAATTTTTGAGTCTGTGACAAAAGGAGGATGAGAATGTCGCAAAGTATGAGGCCAACTTTACAAGGATACCGAGGCATGCTGCAGATTATATACGTAACCCAAGAAGTAAGATTGATCATTTCTTTGATGGGTTAAAACCATCTCTCCATCGGGCATTAGTCTCACAAACCTTTTCGTCATATAGAGATATTGTCTCATGTTCTATCAATACAGAAAAGGAATTCTCTAAGTCTTATGAAAACAAAGTAAATCAAGAGAATAAGAGAACGGTGGAACAAGAGGCATATAAAGGGAAAAAGGGAAAGAAGGATTTTCCATTATGCGATAATTGTGGGAAGAATCACCCTGGTACTTGCCTAAAAGGAATGGGAGTTTGTTATAAATGTGGGGAAAAAGGTCACCAGGCGCGTGATTGAAAGGGAAAGAAAGAGGCTATCAATGTTGAATGCTACAATTGTAGGGAAATGGGGCATTATGAAAATGAATATCCTAAGCATCAGGGAAACTTACCTCAGAAAAGGCCAAGGGATCATGGACAATCTTTTGCTGTTACTACAGTTGAAGTGGAATAATTAATGTATTGGTGCTTTTGGACTCAAGGATTATATTCTGGTTAAAAGGATAATGTGATTGTACAACAGTACTTTTTGTTTTCATTAAGGATTTAATATGATGAAGGTAATCATATTTTTTGTATGTGACAATAAGATAAACGTTACTTTGTTTGGGGAATCTGATGTTATAATTGATTTTGGAATTTAAAGACCTTTTAGAAAAATTCTAGACAAAGGTATTTTGGATAACTTGCGATAGTATTGTTTAAGGTTAAAACATTTATGACGATTATTTTTGGAATATTATAGTTTTAGGAAAAGGACAACCTGCAGGATGGGGCATAAACCGTCGCGTCGGACAAAGCTACAGGAATCGAACCCACAACCATAGTGCGACAGGCCTTTATTACCTACCACTAGCCTACAGGAAGTCCTTGGTTATTACAAAATAGTTTTACTAATCTAAATGGTATGTGTTAATATTTGGAACCTTATACAATTAGGATAAATAGAATATTTTTGAGTTGTATTATCTTTTAGAGTGAAAGATGGGTTTGTGGTAAAAATTTATTAAAGAATGAAAGTCTACATGACAAGTATGTATATTCCCTTATGTTCTTAGTAAATATCCTAAATAAATTCCTCAACTTTATAAAAGTTAACTCAAAACAAAAATGTTTTCGGTTAACTTTTCCTACTGGGGAATCAATGATCGTTTAACCAATCACAGGTTTGTGATTTTCATGTAGTTAAACTTTCTCCTAATCCTGTTTTCTATAACTCTCCATCAGACCTTTATGGTTTGTTTCTCCTCTATATCCATATTTTCATATAATCCTAGAATGGGCTATCTCGGGTGACCTTTGTACTTCTCTTGCTTTCTTTTAATGTTATATATTTATTAACCTTATTTCCGATGTGGGTTTTCCACAAAGGTATTTTCTATTTTCAACCTTTTGTTTTCAAAGAAAAATTTCAAATTGCGAGGACGCAATTTATTGAAGGAGGGGAGAATGTAACACCCCGAGCTTCCATGATACGCTTCTCATTCAATAATGTAATTGCTTGTATTGTACGCAACTTCGAGTTCTAACACACCGCAACTAATCAAAGTAGCCGTTATGAATAGTAATAACCACTTTTTAAATTTATAAAAATATTATATTTCAAAATGGACTTCATTTTTGTATTCTTAATATCGAAATTATCCTAAGTTTAATTTTTTTTAACTTTCTGAGAACTTCCAATTTTTTAATAAATAGTGAAAAGTACTTAAAACAACTTTTTTAATCAAAATAATTTATTTTGATAAATTATACTATTTAGTGGTTTTAAAGTATAATTAGAATATAGTTTTACAATTTTATCCAATGGTGGTCATTATAATTAATTTAACATTGAAATTGGGCATGAACAATTGTCAATCTTTTGATATAAATTGTTTCTTAAAAACACGCTATTTGTTGTGACAACGGGAATTAATTATAAAATTAATTAATGCAACTTATATGTTTGTAATTTTTTAAAATAGATATCATTTTTTAAATAGGAATATCAAAAATAGCTTAGGGTGAATTTTTGGGATTTTTCTGAAAAACTTCAATTTTTGATGAATAGTGAATCCACTAAGTGGTATTTATAAAAACTGATTTTTCGTTTAAATGAAAATTTACCACTTCTGTGTTTTGAATTTCAAAAATCCAACATACATGGTTGTTATTAAGAAGTAGAATGTGGTTCAATGAGATTAAAATAATTTTTTGGTGAATAGTAACTTTTAAGATCTTAATGGCGATTTGAGGTAATTAGTGTAGTTTAACGAAAAAATAATGTTTTAATAATATGAGATGAGCTTGACACATTTCCTACCCTCATTGGATGTTCCATGGCCGACCAAGACAATCCATGGGTCAACTTGGGGACCCCATGGAGCCACATTAGTTGGAAAATGACATAAATACCTTTTATTTAATGTTAAAGTAAAAAATGACACAGACATGAAATGTTTTACTAAAACAATTTTTACATGGGGTTATACAAGTCATATTTTTTACTATAAATAGTCATTGGAAAGCTAACAATATTTCCTACATCATGGTATTTTCGTATAATTTTGTGACATTAAATAATGTAAATTATTTATGAAACCATGATGATGCAGCGATTACCTCATTAATTAACGATTTAAATAAAATGAAAAGATAATGTAAAATCCAAGGCTTAAACTTGTCAAAAACCTATTGGATGAGTCTATTTCGAACCCTTATCACCTTATCCTAGAATTATATAAGTGTGGGACCTCTAAAATCCGAAACTCATTTTCTAATAAAGTGACTTTTCTTTACTTTACAAGAGTGCCCCTCCTCTCCACTTATAAAAGTCCCCCACCTTTACCACCTCATTCACACTTTCAAGCCATTTGGCTCGGCCAACCTCTGCCCAAAAATTCTCCCAACTTCCCCCTCTTACACCTAGAAGCCACAATTTGGGCAGAACTCTTCCCAAGGAAGCCTTTGGCTCAAATCAAAAAGAGTTACCCGATTTTAAGGTAATGTCTTCTGTAATGTTGTTTTGTTTTATTTTTCTTCTCCAACCCCCTAAACACTTTTTATTCATTTCTTTTTTAACAACACCAGTATCCTCAATATACTAGGATGTTTTTATAAGAAGTATTCGAGATACACATTCACACACCTACATCTAATGGTTAAAGAACATACTGTTTCTATAGATGGTGAATTTTTGCCTCACGAAACGATGATTGTTCAACACTCATATAACACCTCTAATGGTGGCCATTATGATGACACTATTTTTATATATGATATATATTATATTTTTGTTTTCCTTTTGATTTTTTATTTTTCATTTATGGCATACCATTGTGGTTTCCATTATGGGTAAACGCGATATTTTCATTTTAGGAAGTGCGGACTACCGCCCCCTAAAAGTGATTTGAATCGTTTATACCATATGTGGGATGTATAAAGGATGGAGTAAATGGTATTATATTCTATATTATACTGGAATTATATTATAAATTTATATCATTATGATTTTATTCCATTAAATACTAAATAGAAATGAAAGTAGCGTTCATTCGTACGTACGGCTTACGGTCTCCCTGAACGGTGAATTTCATTTCTTACCAATAAATGTTACGTAATATTATGAATGAATGTATATACTGGATATATATGATATATATGACATCTAAATCATGAATATAATTATGGATATAATGGATATTCTACCACCTAAACAACTTGTAATTATAAGATGTTTATTGTTGACTCAAGTACCAAAGATCGACAAAATGACCGTTATTAACATAAATAATTCCTTAATGTTCATAACATTGTAATAAGTGATATAAAAAGGATAATTAAATTGAAAATGGTTCTTAATAAGGTAGATATTAACTCTAGTTTATTATTCAGGAGGTTAAAGAATGGTCGAATCAAGTCGGACACAAGGTAAGGGAACTTCTTACCACAATTCCATTCTTTGGGTTAATCTCCTAATTTAAAATTATGTCATGATATTATTTTGTCCTATTTTTTATTTTTACTTTCTTCATGTGTACCTATCGTGAATACACATAATAGATCTATTTTATTTTAAAAATGACCATTTTAAGGACTTCGTCTCAATCTCCTTTCATTGAGGCATATTTGGTTTTATACACAACTTTCATTTTTACGGTGTATAAACCCCTTTGACTTTTACGTTTATTCAAAAGGAATCTTTTTTATAAGAAGCATTTTACTAAACGACAAAAAGGGAATGTTTTTCTTTCCCTACATATGCGGCGACAATGACTTCTTCGCCGCCGTGACCATTATTTGAGTTTCGGCTTCCTCTACAAGCCATCACTTTTTTTAATGAAAAATAAATATAAAGTTTTAACTATATTTTATTATGGTATTGAAAATGGTTTTGAAAGGGTTTTTGTTATATCAATGTGTTGTATTGAAATATTGTGATTGAAATGTGGAAATGTTATGTTTCCTTTATGCATGTTTTATGTGATACGATTATGTTATGGTTTATGATATGTTTAAACCTATTCATATGAGGAATGAATTGTACTTAATAAGTGACGGGTGGAGCCCGCTATAGCTCTTCGATGCATCGGTAGGTCTCATGAGACAAACTAGTGTCTTGGCACGAGGCCTTGACAAAATCTTATTTGTGGTCTTGGAACGAGGCCTTGACTACGTGGTTATGATAGTCTGGAATTATGCATTCTATCAATATGAAAGGGGTTATTGATATTTCATGTGATTATTCGACTAGTAGAATATCCATGTGAGTAAGTAAATGGCATTATTTAATTTTATTTTTTCAATATTATGCTGAAGTTCAAGTTGAAAAAATATTTTTTTAGTTATACATTGCCTTAAATGTTAAAGTTTATTTATGAAAGCTTCCGCAATATTGTTATCCTTACTGAGCATCTGAGCTCACCCATTCAATGTTTTAATATTTTCTAGGATGTGAAGAAGTATTTTATGAATGACCTGTAGGGATAGTCAGAAGAGGATATGAGTGTGGACTATGGAGATATTGTTATTGTTGTTTTTCACTTTATGATGTAATGTAACGTTTACGAATGTATCTAGTGTTTCCAAGGCTACTAAACTAATCAGTCTTTCGAGACTTGATCTTTTGTGATCATGCCAATGCAATGAAGTAATGCACCGACTCCGGGAAGCTGGGGTCGGGGCGTTACATTCTTCGCATTCATCACTCCAAGAAAACTTTCGGAGTATGATTGTTAAAAGGGTTGGAAAATCGTGAGAAATTTCTCACAAATCACTGATAATATCCAGATAACCCCAAGAAGATACGGATATCTGTTACTGATGTTGGCCTCAGCCATCCGTCTATTTCAGTTTTCAGGGAGGGATCCACAGATATCCCATTTCATGGGATGATATAGCCCAAGAATGAGAACTCTTTCAACCAGAACTCACACATGATGTACGTTTCATAGATATTATCATTTCTCAAGGTCTCTAGAATAGTTTTTAGATTCTCTTCATGATTCTCCTTTTTGTTGGAGTATATTAAAATATCATCTATAAAAACTTGCATAAATTGGTTAATTTAATCTCTAAAGACTCAATTGATCATGTCCATGAAGATTTCTTCAGCATTAGGGAGTATGAAAGGCATTACTATGAATTCATAGTGCCCATACGTTTTACAAAAAGTAGTCATGGGGATATCTTACTTCTTCTCCCTTACTTTATAATATCTTGATCGCAAATCCACCTTGTAAAAGTATTGTGCTCCATGTATCTAGTCGAACAAGTCATAAATTCATGAGATATGCAATTTGTTATTTATCTTGATTTTGTTAATCCATGATAATCGATGTAAAGGCACATTGACCCATCCTTATTCTTAATGAAGAGGACTGGGGAACCCCGTGGTGAAGCACTTGTGTGTATAAACCCTTTATCCAGATTCTCCTGTAGTTGTTTCCTCAGCTCTTTAAGCTCCACAACAACCATTCAATATAGAGTCTTTGATATTGGAAACTCCCCAGGTGAAAGGTCAATTGAGAATTCAACATCTCATCAAGGAGGAAGGCCAGACAATTCATTGGGAAACACTTCACTGAATTACCTCACAATAGTCATCTCCACAAGGATGGTTGCCTCCTTATGCTCAATCATCTGAGCCAGATATATGTTCTCATAGTGTAGTAATATCCACACTTGAGATAATGGAGATGATGAATATTCATCTTCCTCCTTTCACTGGTATAGAATCAGGGGTCGATTCCCCACATGGAGAGTGATTTAACTCCTACATAAATTTATGTTGGCTCTATATAGGGAAATCCAATCTATTTCAAGAATTGCATAAAATTCCAAATGAATGAGTATGTTGAGTTTCATTGGGATGTTCATTCCACTGATTATGACAGGGGAGGAGTTATATTCATGGGATTCAATGACTTCCCCATTTTTCATACTCACCGACATCTTTACTTCCATGATTTGTGGTGGTGTTGGGATTGTTCGACTAAAAATTTGGGATATAAAAGAATCTGTAGAACATGAATCAAAAAGCACATATTCTATTCTTGAATGTATAACTAGCGTACTTGTCACCACTTCGTTGTTGGGGTTCTCTTTAGTAGTAGAGATTGAAAAATCTCACACTTTCTACCTTATAGGTTGTTGGTTGGCTCTGAAAGCCCTTGGAATAGGGCACTGATTTTCAAGATGCATTGGTTCATTGTAGTTGAAGAAATGAACAATGCATTGAGAGTCGAATAGACTAATCCTCTCCTATGTCACAGTTACATGTTTTTCTTGTCAGAAGTTAACAGCTAAGTGCCCTTCTCTTCCACACCTAATTCCTTTACTCATTCCCTTGGGCAATTTCAAGGTTCTTCTTTCCACACCTTTGACAAGTGGGGTGCTAGATTTTCCTACCACCGTTGTATTTATCCATCGGACCGCTAGAATTGAAGTCCACCATAAACTTATTATTCTAATGATACCCCTGACATTTTGAAATCTCTATTTCAACTATGAGGGAACATTGGAAAATTTCTTCATAGTTTTCAAAGTCATAGATCACTAGGGTTTTCCGTAGGCTAGGTTTCTGCCCACCAAAGAAGTGGCCAACCCTTAATTTGGGGGGTAACGACAAAACCAACAGCATATCATTCCATCCTTGTGAAGTTTGTATGGTACACTCCTACGGATTCGTCTTCTTTTTTTCTGTAGGTAAATGAATTCCTTTTCCATCTTAAGCCAGAGGGTGCATGGAAAACATTTATCGAAAAACATATTCCAAAAATCCTTCCATTCCAATGTCTTGATATCCTCCTCAGGCTTTGTATTTTTGATAAATGCCCCCCATTGATCAGCTTCACCCTCCACACAATAAGAATCTAGAAGAACCTTCTCTTTTTTGGAGCAATGAAGGATGGAGAAGATCATTTCAATGGAGTTGATCCATTTTTCGGTGATTGAGAGATCAGATGATCCCTTAAAAGTAGGAGACCTTTGTCCCATGAAGCTCTCGATAGTGACTTGTTCTTTCATAGGGGGGTTGATCATCCCTCTTGACCCTTGTTTCGATTCTAATCTTCATTTAATTAAAAGATAATCATGACAAAAATCATTATTCTCGCTCCCATTGGATTGGGCATCTCATTAGCACAATTATCACATTGGTATTCACATAGGATGTTTTCCCAAGTCCTCCTATTACTAGCCATTGGTTAAAATAAAATAAATGTTAAAAGAATCACATAAAGTGTAATCCAAGGACAAAATATATTTCTTATAAATATCTTTTAATTTCCATAAATTATAAATCAATAGGATTTAATCTATGTTATCCACTCTCTACTTTCTAACATATATTCTTAGGGGATTTTTTTATTCCATTAATAATGGTTTATACTAAGCTTGTGAATTTACCAATGCATATCCACTAAGAGTTTCGTATCCCAGAGTGCATCAAAGCCCATTTTCATGTATCAGGATACCTCGGGTCAAGACCAAAACTCCTTATTGGGGTTTCCACCCCTAGGTTCATATGTGCCAGAGAAGCCTCTACTTATTCATATGAAAACAGAGATATATTTTCTTGATAAACCACTTACTCAATACCCACAAAAACAGAGGGATGTTATTATTCTACATAGTCTTATCTATATGTCTTTACTAGGGTTTTCTAATCATAATCCCAAAAATATCTAACCAATCCTCTGATACCAACTATGACAAGCCTGCTCTTTATTACACACTAAAACATTGATTATTACATAAAATTACCTAGATAAAACAGAGAAGATTGATATTTATACTGTCTTTGGGGATTAGGATCCTTACATAATAACTTAAAACATGAAATAAAAAATCATTATTGAAAACATTCTTTACATGACCATTACATTCCCACGTACTTATCATTTAAGGGATAACCTGTGGACATGATTAAGAAAAGGGTGAGATATAAAGCCGAGAAAGGGAATAAACATGGAATACCATGAGGAATACAGTACATGTTATACAATAGAAATATCAATGGAGCACAAGAGAAACATGAACATAAAGTCATGATAAAGCACGACGATCATAACATGGAAATGTGGTAACAACAGTTAACATGGAATTAGCATGAGCGAAGGATCATTGCACATTGAGCATAAGTAAACCCTAATTGCATATGAAGCACTAGTAAAACCTCATTGAACTTGAATTAAAATGAGTCAATACTCATTTCCCATTACGTATCATGATACTATACTTTACCCAAAGCATTGGAGCGTTATTATGGTGCACCCTTCTTAAACATTTCATTTCATGCTTAATTGTGCCACATGGATCATATAACATGTAATCAATAGACATCATAAGTTATTCCATGATTATATAATATGGAATAAATATATGAAATTACCATTCAATATGTATATGTGCATAAAGGCGAATACCCTTGATAGAGACATTTGTATGGTATTCACTACACATGGATCTTGGCTTGAAAAAATGCGATGCAATTTCAGCAGCATAACGACATAACAGAAGGATTCCTAAAAATGGTTGATGAAAGAGAAATTGGTGTCTCATAGGGTTCATATATATACATGTACCATCAAATGTAATGGAATTTATATGCATAACACAAAATAATTACTTGGATGTAAAAGAGGAGAGAGAAAGCCCTCATGGAATTTCAGCATGAAAACA
This sequence comes from Viscum album, assembly GCA_963277665.1. Taxonomy (NCBI): domain Eukaryota; kingdom Viridiplantae; phylum Streptophyta; class Magnoliopsida; order Santalales; family Viscaceae; genus Viscum; species Viscum album. Next base: position 1,867,991,819 of record OY728123.1, on the reverse strand, counting down.
GGTGTACATGGGAGGAATTAATGAGAGAGAAAGGGGACTCCCATCGTCAAAATATAAAGGGGGATGTATGGGGGATGTGTGGAATCATACCCCAACATTTTTAATTGATAAAAAGGATAAAACAACTTAAATAAAATTTTAAAAAAATGATAAAGGAAGAAATCCCTTACCAGGATGTGTGCTTCCAAAGGCTTGGGAGAGGCTTGAGAGAGGCTTCTTGGGATATAGGAGGACCTTGGGAGGATTCTAGAGAGAGGAGTTCAGGGTTTGGTTGAACACCAATGGAACACAGTGAAGATTAAGTGGGATCTTGGGTGGGTTTATATTGGAAACGAGAGGGAATTATTTATTATTTAGGTTTGGGACAACTCACATTAAACTAATCAAAACCACAAACCAGCCCGTGGTTTTCCCAACGGTTTTTTCCAATCTGGAGTGGAGAAAAATATTTTATAATGAAAATGGCCAAACATATTAAAATAATAGGGTTACTTATGTGAAGGTGAGTCACACTCTCAAGGAAATAAATTTAGATGACAATATGTTTTATATGTCTTGAAGGGTCTGCAAATGCTTTTTAAAATATAACAAACAAACCCAAAATCAAATTATTTTAATGGTAAAAAATATATTTTCTGAAAATAATGTTTATTGTATTTTATTACATCACTATTGGTTCATTATGATGACATAAAACACATTATATATTTCAACGGTATTTAATTTTTACCCAAAAATTCCATTGTCTCAAAAAATTATGAAAAAGTCTCTGTTGGATAATTTCGGCATCCTGACTCCAAATATAATATTCATTTTTTATAAATTATTTTCTAAATATGTTAATTTTTAATTTTATAATAAAAAAAGACATTTATCAAAAATTTATGGGTTTTGACAAAAACAACTTTTAAAACGTAATAAAAATTACAATTGCATTCATAAAATTAAATGATAATTTATATTTAATAAAAAGAGATTTAATGAAAATAAAAATAATATTTTATTAAAATATTATTTAATTCAAAAAATCCATTAATTCATAAAAATTTATTTCTTAGTTCAATTTTAACTAAAAATACTATTTGTTCTTTAAAAACTATTTACAATGTAACAACAATAAAAATAATGTATATTCTCTATACAAGAATAATGTACATAATCATAGTACTAGGGTATTATTAAATTACACCTTAAAACACCTACATGAGACCTTAGGGTAAGGTGTGTGATTGTGACAGACTCTTGGTGTGGCCTAGATAACATTGCTCGAGTGGTAATCTCAATCAACTTCTACTTCTCTCATAGGAGGTTCTTCTAGAGATTAACGTATTCAATCTTGGCTTGGTCTTGGTCAAGAGCAAAGCCCAATGATGCCACATTGTTTCTGAGCTCTGAAAAATGGTCTTCATTTGGGGAAAGTATACTATATGAGGCCATCACTTCCTTTGTCTGAGTAAATTGGATTTGTTAATGACCCATATTTATACTAATCATGTGATCATTATTCAACGACTCTATTAGAAATGTCCACAATTATTAACGGTATTTTAAAATCCAGAAACATGTAACCAATGAAGTTTATATTTTATATAACCATAAGAAAGAATTTAATTAGATCAAGAGTAATTTTCATTAATAAATTATTCGGTCATTATAGTATTTTTATAGGTATTAGTTTATAAAAAAATACTTAATGGTGTTAATTGAGGAGGAGAGGAGGTTCCATTTTATAAGTGAACGAGAAGACACACTTGGAATTTTTGAAAAGAAAATGTTATACCCACATTTTGACATGCTACAAAGTTAAAAAATGAATCATTATAGCACCATATAGATATAATTTTAAAATATGGTCGTAATGGTTTATGTTTACATGTTTTTAGGTCATTTTAACCCATATAATTTCCTTATCCCCTTGTAAACCTATTTTTACCATACCTACTGTAACTTATTTATTCTATTTTAACTATTTATTATGACAAAAAAATAAGTTGAACTTGTTGTACAATTTTTATTATTATGATTCAATATTTAGAATATATTTTTCAAAATTCAACGAAAATATGTATATGAATTTAATTCAAAATTAAACCCCCTGACAAGATAAAAAACTATTTCTAAATGAAAAAGTAGGCATAAGTATAAACTATTAGTATATCAAAACTAATGATTAAATTTATTCATCCAAACTAAATTTTATTAATAACATCACAATTTAAATATAGTTACTTTTAAAAAAATATAGAAAAATTACAATATTTAAATTTGAAACAAAAATGAAAATTTTAATATAGACAACTATTTTTTATATTAATGTAAATGTAAAATTTTTAGTTAAATTCTGAAAATTGATCCTTAGATAATTTTGACATATCAATTTCATAAATGATGTTCATTATTTAAAATAAATAATCCAAAATTTTATGAAACAATTTTTATTGTTTAAAAAAAGTATAAAACATTTTTTCGAGGAAAAAGACTATTTTAAAATACCATAAATACTTTTATAGAATATTATATAATTATGTATCAATATATTATCATTATCCTTAATATTTTGTTTTCAAAAAGTGGTTATTTCTAATCATACCAATAAATTTAATTATTATGTTATAATGATATTTTTTAAATAATAAAATTTTTATTATATTGAGGTTCATGAAAATATTTTGTCTCTTGTCTAATATGCTGTCAAAGATAGATTTATATTATAAAACATATAGGATGTTATATGTTTATTTATTATTTTTCACATTTGATGATATGTTTTCATCAGATTTGGTGATATTTTATGGTTTATATTGTTTTGTGTGTAATTAAGACATAATATTTAATGCATAAGGTCATTTGATAATCATATAGGTAATATAGAGCCACTCCTTGATTTTATTTGTTTTTAATTGTGAATTTTGATAATGTAATGTGAAACTTTTACTACAAAGTGGAAATATTTCTTGTATTTTAATATATATCATTGTCAAATTAAATAATTTATTTAATACAATTAAATTTAATGGATTATACATTATTTAATAATGTATACATGTGTTAAATAATTACCGAGTATGACATAGGATAATATGATATTAATGATGAATTATTATGGTAGATTGTTTAGTCTAATTTAAAAAATGATTATATGTGTTTAAAATCTACATGTGTGTTGAATATAATTAATGATTTATTATTATTAGGTTTAAAATATCAATTATTGATCAATTATTATATGTTCTTATTTTAATGATTCATTATAGAATATAACATGGGATTTACATATGGAAAACTGTTTCTTATGTGCTGTAAATTTTTGAAATGCAACTCATATTCTATATGATGAAATTTTAAAAAACTAAAAATACTTGAAAATGAAGATTAATGTTTTAAAGTATGTATATTGATTTATTTTAATGTTTTATTTTCTAAAATTAATTAATTAACAATCTTAAGCTACTGGGTGTACTAATCTTTTTATGAGTGGAAAGGGGAATTTCACAATTTTGCAATGGCAAATTATTGATGCGTTCGTTGCATTTTTTTGAAGATTTTAATATTATTTTATTATAGATGTTTATATGTTATGTTCAAAAATACTATATATTTGTTCATATTGTATGGAAATTGATGTGTTTTTCTATAATGATAATTAATCCAAGTGTTAAAATATGTTATTTTTCTGATTATAATTAAAGATATTCCAATTTTGTTTAAATATCATTTTTATGAAATTAATTATATTGATATGTGTTTAGAGAAAAATAATTAAATCATTTATTTACTCTTGTATTGATTTTATAAATACATTTTTTTCTATCATCGTTGGTTAAAGTATAAAAAATTGGTTGTCATAGTGGCTTGATCACTATATAATCATCATTAATGTCTGATTATTTTAATTTTTAAATTAATTATTTGAATTATCATGATAAAAAATATAAACAGGTTTAAATATAGGCAATTATTGGTGTATTTAAGGGAATACAACAATTATTTTCTTCTCACACATAATATTCACACCTATGGAATGTATAAACTTCACTCATCCTCATGTATGTAAGGGGAAGAATCCATATAAATGAGACTGTGAAATGATTCATTATGATAATTTTTTATAGAATTTAGATCTTATACATACTATCTAATTTTAATTAATTTTTTTGTTTTTGATGTATTATGAAATGATATATCTATTTGGTTGTGGTTAATACCATGTTTGGTTGTATTAAAATTTATGAATCATTTCAAATTATGATGTATTTTTATTTATAGTGGTAGATATAACTTTCCAATAAGGATGATTAATAGATTTATTATTATGTTTTTCTTGTAGTGTTTCCATAGTGGGAAATGATCTCCTATGGTTATGTCATATAATCTAGCTACTTGTCTACCATTTTTATGTAATGGGAACAAATCATGAAGAAATTTGACACATCGCATTGATGTGAAAATAATTTTGACATGACATTTAAAAAAATATATAACCCATATATAGGAGGATAATCATGATAATAACAAAAAAATAAAAGAGTCATACAATTTTTGTAATTTTAAAACACCATGAAGATATTTATCCAAAATTTCAATCCCTTCACATTTTTACTATATTTGAAAACATAACCATGTCATAGAATTGGAAAAACAATTCACTAGTAAGAAACATCCCACTATATTATAGTATTATTAATTATTCTCCCATACTAATTGAGAAACATATTGACGTCATAATATTTTTAAAATATAGTTTTTTATAAACATAATGACAATTTAAACTCCTTCGTCACTATTTTTACACTTTTCTCAAAATATAAGGTTTTTATCCACTCACTCATCCATTGAAAACCTAAAAAAAATATCTAATGATTATATTCACTAAATATTTTCATTCTCCATTCAATTTATAAAATAATATTACAATTGAGCCATCAATGAAATATAAGTACAATAGGATCACTAGTTATTGTAACTTTTATAAAAACCAAAAATTCCACATATTAAAAAATTATATTTCACCTCTATAAAATGAAATTCATTTTGAAGTAAAAAAATAAATTTTCCCTTTAATTTGATACAAAATTTGTAAGTAAATATTTATAATTAATTTAAAAGAAAGTAATTTAAAAAATCATTTCACCAATGTAGTTATAAGATTATATACCAAAAATATCATAATACATGTTCATAAACTCAATTATAAATCTATTTATATATTTCAAGAATTGAAAATTTCACTTATCTTTTTGAATAATTTGAAAAATAATTGAATAAAAATATTAAAAAATCAAATTTTACTCAAATTTCATGAATAAAAAACATTTTTATTAATCTATCAGTTCCTTTAATCTCAAAAAATCAATTTAGTTTTACACTCATTTAAGTAATGAAATATCATATAAATAACTCATTAATACATACAATTTAATACCAATGTTAAAATACTCAAATCTATTATAAAAAACATGCTCTAATATATCCATTAATGTTTTAAAAACGTGTATCCTATAAAAATTTCTTAATCTAAACTAATATTAAAAATTACTCACCCAACCATTTTTCTTTGAAACATTATAAAACATATTCATAAAAACACAACCATGCCTTTAATTATCAGTATAATCATGATTTATAAAATAAATAACATATATCATTCATTTTCAAAAACACTACTTTGTAAAACCCATTTCAAAATTGATTTAATTAATAATTATTCTGAAATAAAAAAGCACAAATATTTATATCAATAATACTTTAATGAGATTATACTAAAAAATTTGATATTATCTTAGCACCAAAACAAAATATTTTTCATTTGTTTTAGGGATTCTCAATGAATTTTAATATTACCAATTATATTTTACTTTAAAAGCCTATGATAAACAAAAATAATGTTATATTATAATTTTAAATGATTATTTGAAATTGGAGACTCATCGAATCTGTGTTGTTTATTCTATAAAAATGGGAAACAATTTATTTTATGAAACTATATTACACAAAAAAAGTTTGATATATATTTTCTATTTTTTTATATATTATGATTAGTATAATTGTTAAATAATATTATAAAATACTAAAGTAATAATTTTTGGTTATTAATGGAATATATATGAACCATAAGAATGTCAACGTATAAAAGTATTAATATCCAAATGTTAAATGTTATTCTTTATCACAAAATTTATTTATTTATTATTTAATTTTGTGGCTTGTGGAGTTATTTAGATACCGATAGTATTAGTAAATAAATGATATATTCCCTAAATATCATATGTTTATCTTTATTATATTAATTGGTTAATATATGAACTATATTACACCAATTTAAATAATAATTTAGTCACCCATATTGGGGGAGGACGTTATAAGTATAGTCTTAATATTTTATTTTATTTTTTTAATAAAAATGGTGAGAATGTTATCTAAAATTGTTGAGTGCATAAATTTTACTCATATGATTAAATACAAAACAATTTGAATAATTTTATAAATAAACTAAAAGGACCCCTCCCATTATTGAATCCATTGAATTTTTAAAAACATCAAACAAGAAATCACATTTACTTTGAAATGATTATTATAAATGATATTTATCTATAATTAATGTCAAAATTAATTTGTGAGAATATTCAATGGTGAGATATAGAGAGAGGCATGATATAAATATAAGATACCTGGGGATGAATGGTTTTTTTACAAAAATATAAGATATTTTATACAAATATAATGATAAAAAGAATGGATTTTATCATAATCCATTAATGCTAAAATAGTCCTTATATCCATTCTACAATGCAATTTATTATAATATTAATGAGTCTATATATAAGAGATTAATTTTATAATTATTTAGGGTTAATAAAATTAATATATAATTACCTTTTATCAAAATGATTTATAATTATCTATTATACTATATCGAGAATGATAATGAATAATTAATTATTATTACTTGGATTAGCACACATGTTATCATTCAAATAACTGATCTATGTGTGTATTAGGTTTTTTCATTAATTTTATATGTTATGGAATGAGGGTGGGGGTTATAAAATAAATAGTTTAACTCATATTAAATAATATCAAAATTATGATGCAATATATATAAAAATATTAAATTAAGATAAAATAATTTATCTTCCCTATTATTAATGTATTTTTTAATGAATTAAAATTTTATGATAATTAATTTGAATATTTTTATTTTTATTTATAAATGTGGTCATGAAGCATGTTTAATTATTTTTTCATTATGTGGTTTTGGGGATTATAATATAATAAATATATTATTTTAGTCATAAATATGTGAAAATTTAATAATTCTTAAATATTAGAAGTGGTGGTCCACCAATCTTGATATTTTCATCCATTTAATTATTTTGAAATCTTATTTTATCTTGTGGTTAAAATTAAATGGTATCAAAACAATTGAAATAGTCTATGATAAATGATTGAAGATAATGTGTTTTATAGAATAATAAGATCACAACAATGTGAATTTTATAAATATCAAGACATGAATACAAGGATTCTATTATTTATACTAAATAATATTACTATTAATATAATTTTACACTATTGTAAATCCTTTTTATATTATCCCCTCACCTCTCTTAATCTGGATTTTAGTTTCAATCTGATTTAGTTCTTTTTTTCTATTATTTTTTATTTTAATATAATTTTTTCATACAATTAAAATCAAGGTGATGTTTTTTTCTATATCTCTTCTGTAGTAACGTCCCAGATACGGGTGCTACCTAAAGGTTCCTCATACTCGGTTGGTCACATTACCTCATGCGCATTTCCCCAAACACCATAGGCTATCATCTAGAAGCATGGGCCAAGGGTTGACAATGGGGAACCTATAACCTCATTGGAAGAGTATAAAATGTAGAAAAAAATAGTAAAGAAAATCAGAAGTAGTAATTCCACATAAGTAAACAACAAAAGAGTGAAAGTAAATCCAATAGAATCCACAACATACATATATATGATGCATGGAATATGAATCTCAGAAAATTGACAAACAAGTCCCATAGATGGAAAGTAATATAGAAACCATAGTATAATGGAAATAGTAAACACTAGTAGCATCACAAGCCATATCTTTGTCCCATGATCATTAGTTCCAACAAAAATCAAGTTCCACATGAATAAGGGCACTTTTCTATTATCTATACATGTAATCATATAATCTGTTTGGTTCTAAAACATGAACCAAACATGTTGTGAGAAGAATCCTAGTAGGAAACCACCAAAATATCTCTTCCTAACTGTTAGTGAATATATATAGCATGTAATATGCAGAAATTAAGAAATTAACTAAAAAGCACTCAAAATTAAACAATTCTATAGTTTCAATTACCTTCATTTAACATTATTTATTATTCATTGAATCATGTAACCATGAGATCTAGCCTATGATCTCTATCACTGGTGTAATGTAACCTGAAAAGACATCTCATAAGACCATCTAAAAAATCATGTATGACCAATTCCATGCTTGTGATTTGGCTTGGAAGACTAATCACAATCATTCAATAACAACCCTTTTAGAGTGTTCTCATAGTATAACCCCTTGTCTCTACTATAACATCAATTCATTTAATAATGACCCTCTAAGAAATCTCTAAAGTTCTAACCCCTTTTGTCTATTATTCTATAAATAGTTATAAACAACCACATGAGAAATATCTCATGGTGTAAACCCTTGTGTCAAATACTCATTTAATAAACAATAAACAACCATCTAGGTAGCTCTCATAGTCTATCCCCTTTTTGAAGCTCTCACAGTCCAATCCCATTGATCAACATTCACAATGCATATCACAAGTATTTCATATAATATGTAACTCCATCCTAACAAAACATGGAATGTAAAAGTAGGCAATCCTAATAAAAATTCTAGACCAAACAGCCATGAATAATTAATAAAGGAGGAAATACACCCATTGTGGGTCCCATAACATGGTATTTATCTTTATTCATAAGAAACAACCCATTATCAATCCATCAAACCATAGCAAGTAATAAACAAAGTTAAATTCCAAATCAATAAATACCCCAAACATCAGTATGTTGAACATTTAACATATATAATCCAAAGATAAACAAAGAAAGGAACAAAACACCTACATCGATGTTGTATAATTGATATACTTGAACAGAGGTCCCTAAATCACCTGATATCGATGTAGATAAATAAAATGGTGAAAACTGCCAACCTTGAAAAAACCAACTGATAGAAGGAAACTGGAAGAAATTCTCTATGGGTTTTGAGAACACACTAGTGGGATTCCAATGTACCTAAAGGTTTCTTAATTAGATCTCAGATAGAGAATCGAGAGTTGTTCTATATTCATCAGTCACTCTGTCACTATCCTATATGAACTATATGTAGAAGAATATGTTTATGAATATAATATAAAACTCCACTATAATATATCAAATAAAAATAAAAGTACACAACGTGTTCATTAAAACAACACTCGGTGTATTAGCCTCAATCACCCCTCGCTTAAGTGGACTGCCAAGTCACCACACGACCAGGCAGTCGGACGTTACATGGCCAGCACACAACTATACATGGAAATAGGGTATACATTTTCTATACAAAATTACATGACTTGTATTTAGAAAAACCCAATATCTTCCCTTTTCACCAAAAAACTTGAAATCGAGATCCATAACTGAATTGAAGATCTAGGTTCTTACAAACATTCCCCCTAAAATCAATTGAAATTCCTTTCCAAGGGTATGAAAAAAAATTTCAAACTACTCTAGACACTATAGTTGCACATCGGCCACCCTCTCCCAAGTGTCCTCATGCACTCGCCCATGCTTCCATAACATCTATACTAGAGGAACAGACTGGCCACAAAGACCCTTCATGCTGTGATCCAAAATCCGAATAGGGTGCTCCTCGAAGGATGCATCCACCTCCAACATAACTTCTTTGGTTTAAAAAAAATGATATGAGTCATAAAAATGACATCTTAGCTATGAAACATGATATATGTCTTACATATCTCAGAACCTATGAGGTTAACACAACTGATAGGCAATTGGCCTGACTCTCTTCAAAACCTCAAACGACCCGACGTATCTTGGTGAACGATTTCCTTGTATCTAATCGTCATGTGTCCCAACCTTGGTGTGACACACAAAATATATTGATCTTTGACCTCAAACTCCAGACATCATCTCTGTCGATCAACATAAGATTTCTGCTGAGACTGCACATTAGTGATACTCTTCTGAGTCAACTCCAATTGCATAGTGGTCTCCTAGAAAAGATGAGGACACAACAAAGGTACCTCTCTAACATCAAGAAATCATAGGGGTGACTGGAATGGCATATCTTACAATGTCTCACAAGGTTCCATAAGAATGGTTTCCTAAAAACTATTATTATCGGAAAAATCCACCAGGGGTATGTGCCTCTCCCAAGAGCCCCCAAAGTCCATGACGCATTCTCGAATTGTGTCTTACAAATCATTAATTGTGTGCTCTGACTGACTATCTATTTGGGGATGGTATGCTATACTCTGAAGTACATGTGTACACAAAGACCTTTTTATTCAGTATCGAACACAAGATCTAAACTAGGCGTCCATATCTGAAACGATAGAGTGTATAAACCCATGGAAACATACAGTCACTTCGATGTATAACCTTCTATGATCATCGAAACCAATGGTTTCCTTAAACAGAAGGAAATGTGCAACCATCGTGAGTATTTTGATAACAACCCACACTACATCATTCCCCCGAGGTGACCTCGGTAAACTAATCAATAAATCCATCATGAAATCATTCAAATTCCACTTCAGAATGGATGACTATTTTAATATTCTATCCAATCGCCAATGATCTACCTTCACATACTGACAGGTGCCACATCTCATAACAAAACCAGCTACATACCTATTCATACCTAGACACCAATACATACAATGTAAATCTCGATACATCTTTTTGACACCACAATTAACTGCCCGTACTGAGGCATGAAAATCTCACAACATCTATTTTTATATGTTTTCTAACACCCATACATGGCCATTAAAATGAGAAACCTCATCATTGCCTATTGTCCACCAATGAGTAGTGTCCTCACCCGACACACCCTCCCATATGACTAAGCCTTTGGAATGTGATAGCTTCCTCATTTTCACTAGATCCATTAGAGTTGGGGTAATATATATAGAAGAAAAAAACAACATCATATGATTTTCATGCACCTCCAAATTCTCAGATAATAGATCCATAAGCTTCCAATCACTGCTGGCCTCACGAACTTTCTATATCTGAGTCCTTTTTCTAAACACATGAACCACAACATTGCGTTTCTTAAGAGTGTAGGTAGACTCAATGTCAAAATACTGAAGGTACTCAACCCACCTTCAATGCCTCAAATTTTGATCTCATTGGGTAAAGATATACTTGAGGATCTTGTGGTCTGTTTATGCTAAAAAATTCTATCCCAAAATATAATGTCTCTAACATCGCAAATCATGCACAGTCATAGCCACCTTGAGATCATGCATCAGGTAGTTCCTATCATGTGGCCTCAACTACTTAGACCTATATGCAAAAAATCTTTGCCCTTACATAAGCTATACTTCCATCACAATACTTGATGTGTCATAGTAAATGGTTTAACTCTTTCCCTATTCTAGAAAAATTACAATCGGTGAAGAAGTCAACCTATTTTTCTACTCCTAAAAAGATGAATCGTAGGAATCTTTCCAGATGTTTTTTACACGCTTCTTATTCGGACCTGTCAATGGAAATGATAAGCATGAAAATTACTAAATAAAGCATCTTTATTAACCATCCATCCATAGAAAACCCAATACCGGGAAAAAGTTCTTCGATTCATCCCAATAAAATACCACTCTCATCATCTCTATGTCTACTGATACACAAGTCTCTGAGATGACATGACCCACGAATTAAATCTAATCCTTCCAAACATGGCATTTTGTCATTATAAAAAACAAATCAGGCTCTCTCAGTGTACTCAAAACAATCCCAAGATGGGTGGAAAAGTCCTGTTGAGTGTGAGAGTACACCAAGAAATCATCCATGAAGATTAACACAAACGAATCTAATTAAGGATAGAACCCTCGGTACATCAGTACCCAGAAAAATTCCAGTGTGTTCGGGAGACTGGACAACATAACCAGACACTAGAATAGACCATTCCTTATTTTAAAGGCTGGGAGTGGTATATCAAATGGTATAACATGCAAATGATGATTAAAGGATCTCCAGTCAATCTATGAGAACACATGGTCTCCACGAAGCTGATGAAATATATCATCATTATTTAAAAATGGATATCAGTTCTTGACCTTCAACTTGTTCAGCATTCGATAATCCACACAATGTCCAAGATTACCGTCTGCATTTTTCACAAAAAAATGACATGAAAACCACAATGAGAACTGATGGGTTTGATGAATCCTATTTCATGCGAATCCTCTAAATACTTCATGACCTCCTGTAACTCTTGTGTAGCCATTTATATTGTTGAATGTACACTAGTGTTCCTCTTAGCACAAGATCAATAGAGAAATAATCCTCTCCATATGAAGTTAAACCTAAAAATTCATCTGGGAAGACATATCTGAAATGATATTCCACTAGAGGAATGTCCATATATGAAGTCCCCATCTCTTCCAAATATAAAATACCAATCTCGACCATAGTTACTCCCAACCCATGATGATTGGGTTCATCTCTACTCGTTTGGAAATTCTTATTAACCGTTGTGTTGAAATGAGTTTCCCTCTAGTGATGTGAAGCTCACCCTACAGTAAAATCAGTCAAAAAAGGCCTAAAAGGAAACCAACCAGTCGATTATATGAATGAAATCAAACCCTGTAATCTCTAAGACATAGAGGTCCCCCATGAAGTGAAACCCACCAATGTCAACAGATATCTCATTGCACAAACATATTCTAGTAGTCCTAATCCCCAAAAGAGTGTATATCATCCTTAAATCATCATAAGTAATGATACAAAGCACGAGGCTCTCCATAATGGAAACCAATATAAAACTATGGGAAAACCATATATCAAAAAAGTTAAAACAAAGGAAACTAGAATTGTACCTATAACTGTAGAGGGTTTTAGATTCTGATCCTACCGGGTCTCCTCCATTGAAAAAGTCTAATCTGTACTATGACACTAAAAACCTTCCTAGCTATGCTGAGCTATCCCACCCTGCTATTATTGAAAACTCGTCATCTGGCTACCACGGCCTCGACCACCTCTTCATCCTGACGAACCCATATTCCTTGAATTATGATAAAATGATCGGCTTTATCCTGAACACAGAGAGATAACATATCCCCTCTCACTAGATACTAGTGAGAAAATCCTATAAGAATAATGAATATGGCCCATATTGCTGAAAAATTGGCACTTGAATGGGCCCCTCAGGAAAAGCAGCCTCGTATTCCCACTATTTTTATACAGGTAGCACCCCACTTGGATATATAAAAAACATAAATGTGGGGCTTCCTACTATCAGTCGAAGGAGTACCATCTCTTGATGCAGAAGTGACCTAGCTCACCACTCCAAACTCCCTTAGGTTGCATTTAGAAATCAATGTCTTGTTGATAACAGTAGTCACTGATGTTAGCCTAAAAACATTGACCTACGATCAGATCTCATACCAATGACCATCCTCATATTTCTTTGCCAGTGATAAATCCTCAACCCCCAGAATAGGTGTGAAGCACTGATTCTCTATAAAGAGAGAAGAGTAACCCATCACTGAATGAGCGCCCTAATCCAAATTCATAAACATTCAGGTCGGTCGACCCTCAACATCTCAGGTTTAAAGTAATCATAAAAGGTCCTATAAATCTCTTCCAAACTCATATTCTGATGGTGCCCCGCCTATGATATAATGTTATACCATCTCTTAGTGGAATCATGTAGAATGTATGTCATGATCTTTACTCTACTCTCTAGGGGAATCTCTAGATCATTGAAAATATAAAATGTAGCCTAAAAACATTACTCTACAGCATGTGGTACTCCATGACCTAAAAAGGTGGGAGGATGCTGCTTCTGGGACACCCACATAAAATCTTCCATAGTTGTTCTAGGATGTGGTGCTCCCCGAAAATTCAGCATGATTATCATAAATTTTTCATGGAAATGTGTGTCAGCACCTACATCTTGTATAATAGCTAGTTCCAAGATAGGCAGAATGGGAGGATCTGCTAGTAGTCCCTAATCAACCATTTTTGGTGTCTGATCATCACCCTGTATCTAGAATACCAGCAAAGGACGTCTTGGGGGAATGACTTTCCAAGGTCAAGCACACACCTTAGTTCAATATTATCAAGGACTGCAGGTTAGAAGTGCAATAATGGAACAAGGGAAAGAAAACATTCATATTTTAAAAAATAGTGTTACACAACATGTAGAATCACTACACAACATGTTCCCTTAAGACTAAACATGGTCGTGTACCTCTTCCAACCTGGTGGTGTAAAACCCCATGCACACAACATGTTCTTCTTGAGATATGACATGTAATTGAATATTCCCTCCAACCCAGGTACATCTACACAACTAGAACTACATGTTTCTGCTGCTGTAATACTACACAGTGTGCACACTCTTGACACAGTGTGTACAACAAAAGAACCATCCACCCATGAAATTTTTTACACTGTCGGATACATGGTTGATTACAACACAAAGTGTAATCCAAGTACATGTCATGTTCTACCAAAAGATTAGTAACCCTTTGTTTCTACTAACATGGGTATTCACACAGTCAAAAACTACACCAAATCTACATACGGTACATGGAGTGTACTTAATAAAAGTTATCACTTCTAGAACAGAAAAACACATGGATTGTGTTCATAATATCACACATTGTGTTTTCTGGGTTTTCTGGATATTTAGCCTCTAAAACATTTCTTGAACCCCCAAAATCACAGTTCCAATCCGTGAGATCCCATACTCTTTATAAATCAATATTTGGCATCCTCATACTTATCATATCTTAACAGAATTCAATTAATGTTCAAACATGATCCACAAAATTCAAATCCAAGAGGGTGCATTACACCTAAGAGATCAAAGCATGGTGTCCACCCAAATGAAAATTTACATATACCAATACTGTGTCAAATCAGCATGCATTTATATCATGAAAGCTATCACAACAACATACAAAGCTTGCATGACATCTTATCAGAATAGTATGCAATTAGTAATGCTCTCTAACTGGAATTGAAAAAATGTATGATAATTGATTTCTAATAAGTTCCTACATGATGCATGATATAGAATACCCTCATCTCATCATGTTTCAGTAAAATAAAACCTTAAATAATATTAATGATAATAACACAATACATGTGTATCACCCAACAGTGAAATCAAATCAACTATAACAATTGAAAAACTAGAGAATTTTCAATATTATAGGTAATATAGATTTTACCTATACACGAGGTAGCTACTCTCAAGAAAAAAAATTACAATACTCTATTACCTTTTTATCCCTTCCTAATGTCACCAAATTGTAAGAAAAATATGAAAAGAAAATTCCTCTGATACCACTTTGTAATGTCTGAGATTCGGGTACTGCCCAAAGGTGACCCTTACTTAGTTGGTCACATAACCTCAATCACATTCCCCCAATTTCCAGAGGTATCCAACTAGAATAGAGGGACAAGCTGCGATATTGGGGAAACTATGCCCTCATTGTAAGAGTGTACACAATGGAAAAAATAGTAAACAAACACAGAATCAGTAATACCACAACTAAAAATAGTATAAGACTGAAAGTAAATATAATATAATCCAAAAGATATATATATATATATATGATGTATGAAATATGTATATAATAAAATGGCCAAACATGTCACAATTTTGGAAAGAAATACAAAAATAAAAGTACAAAAGAAACAAATAAAATCCATCTGCATCAAAAGCCTCAGTATGGTCCCATGATCTTTATCTTAATCAACAATAAAGTA
The DNA here is from genome assembly GCA_963277665.1 of Viscum album. NCBI lineage: Eukaryota > Viridiplantae > Streptophyta > Magnoliopsida > Santalales > Viscaceae > Viscum > Viscum album. The sequence continues at coordinate 1,867,975,799 of OY728123.1, read as the reverse complement.
CCTGATAAAAAGGGGAGATTTAAATTATCTATACCTATAATAATAAAATCTATTTGGGTCCAAGACATGACCCAAATAGGGTGTGAGAGGAATCCTAGTAGGCAACCAATAAATGATTTGTGCCTAATTGTCTGTGAATATATGTAGTAGGTAATATGCATAAATCAAGCAATAAACTGGGATACAATCAAAAGTAACCATTAATATAGTTTTAATTACATTCATTTATCATTATTTATTCATCCATTGAATCATTTAACCCTACGATCTTTTCTAATCACTCTATCACTGGTGTTAATTTACAAGAACATAAATCTCATAAGACTATTGATGTGCTACAATGCATAGATAATTTCCATTTGGTTTACTATCTTGAAAATGATTTTGTTGATGGTTTTTAATTATTTTAACAATTATAATATTCTTTTCTAGATATTTTTTTCACCAAGGGATGAATCATGAATACCATGATTTATTTGGAAATTTGTAAGGGAATTAGAGGCATTTGGACCCTTTTACACCGATGTATACTGAATTGGAGTCACTTGAGACAAGCACCATGAAATGGAGGCCGGGAGATCTAGAAATTTCAAGACAGAGGCACCCTACATGGCCTGTGCACAGTTATCCAAAATGATAAAATTCCCTAGAAAAATAGTGTCGGGGATTTGACCTCAGAGGCAGAGAGCCCCACATGGCCTCCACACGGCATACCAAGTCGTGTGACATATCCTCAAACTATGCATGAGTGATGTTTTTGAAGACAGAGGTCTCCGCCCGGCCACCCCATGGTTTATAAAACCATGAGGCCAAGATAAGTAAGTCGTGTGCCTTAAAATTTGAAGAACAAAACCATGCGCATGGTTGGGGAATTTTTTGACAAACCTTGTGCCCAAATCATGCAGATAACTGCAGCTCCCTCCCTTTTTCCAATCCACTGTATACCTTATTCTTGACCTAGGGATTATATTTCATGATGATTTAGGACAAGTAAGAAAATCACCTTTTGAGGGGGGAGACCTAGGGAATGGGTTGGGGGGGGAATATACTAGTTTTGGTTAGGGAGTTGGGGACTCATCTTTATGAGGTGATTTTGAGAACTTGTTCTCGGTAATTGTTTTTTTCTTCTTTTCTATTTTCCCTGTAACAAAATATTTAATTTATTTAAGTATGGATTTCATTCTTTTATCTATGAGTAACTAAAACCCCTTGTGTTGGGGCTATGGGTAAATGTGGGTTTGTTGACGATCGAGTTTTTCCAATTTATTGTCTTATTCTTTTTCCATCACATAATTCTCCCAACATTCTAGTCTATTTTGCTGGAAACCCAGTGTTGTACCATGAAAAGAGTTTCTAGGGATCATTGGGGGAATTATGACAGGTATATCCATGATCATTGGGTGTACATTTTTTTAAAAGGGTGATTATTAATTAGAAGTTAACATAAATCAAATTATAGATCATGGAATTGATTTTTACCGATTTAGTAAGAACACACAAGACCAAAGGGGTTCCAACACCAATGAAACCCTGAAATGTGTGTTATTATGAAAAACACAACTTAATAGAGAAATATACTTTTAACGACCCAGACATGCACATAACCCCAACAAATGTTTCTCATTAATCACCAAAAATCAGAATGAGTGTCTTTTCTATTTTATGTTTAATACTTTTTCAATTGGAAGAGTCTTACCATTATATATCCTGTAAAATAATTATCACAATAAAAATACAATCATTTTTAAATTCTTAATCTTCACTTAATCAATTATAATTCAAGAAGCACGACACTGAAACTAATCCATGTGGATCGACCTCGTACTTTCAGTATACTATGTACAAGTTTGGGAACATCAATTTGGGGTGCCAAAAATAACACATTGGCTTGAATGACACCAAATTATGGTTTCGTTTCCAGTTACATAGTTAACAGTGTTTGATTTTTTTAGTTGAATTGACTAAGTAAATATAAAAATCAAAGCTTCTAAAAATTCTACTCATAGTCTAATTCGTGATTTTCATTACTTGTTCTCTATTATGCATGACGTGTTGTTGGTGTTATGCTGGATTGTAGGTGCATGAGTGGCCGGGTCACTTATTCCAAGATTGACGATTCATCAGAATTTTTTTTTTGTTTGATATGTAAATTGAATGAATGCTATCCAGGTGACAATATTTACTTATGGGACATAAAAACCCAAATGATCCCATGTAAAATATGGAAGAAAAACCAGAGACTATATAATGAGTTGGTCATCCATTCGCAATTGATGGAAACCAACAACTAGTTGTTGAGGGGAAGCCACATCAGAAACAACTGGCATATTTCATAGAGTACTTTCCAAGTAACCAAAAAAGATCATTGGTTCAGTTTATGTTGGGGTTTGGGTAGCCATCATTGTGGAAGTATCATCCACAAGATCCATCATTATTCTTACCTTGAAATTAGAAGGTGCATTATCCTTAAGAGAAGTGACATTACATACAGCAAGTTCCTTATGAACCAATGCCTCTACGTCATACTCTTATGGAGGTTGGATTACAATCCATCCATGTAGAGGATACCAGCATAGTATGACCCGTATTGTAGTCTCATCATTTTGAGATCAATCCTGCCATTATGCAGCTTATTCAAAATACAGATCAGTTCGACGGCTTACCAGGTGATGATCCCAATTCTCACCGATCCTACTTTCTGGAGATATGTGATACATTCAGATACAATGAAGTGTCTAATATTTACATAATCCTTTGGTTATTTCCCTTTTCATTGCTGGATAAGGAGAAATATTTGATCAATGGACTTCCTCAATGGTCCATTATCACTTTGGAGGGATTGGCCCAAGCAGTATTATAAAGGTATTTTCCTTCCTCAAAGACACTCACATTGAGGAATGAGATTCATAAATTCCAACTACACGACTCCAAATAACTATATGAGTCATGGGAGTGCTCCATGGAGATACTGAGAAAATTCCCTCATCATGGGCTACCATTGGGGATGCAGGTTCACACTTTATATGGAGGTCTCACTACTAATACTAAGTCTGTGGTGGATATAGTGGCTGAAAGAACTATAATGAGGAAATCAGCAGAGGAGATCTTTGATTTTCTAGAGGATATGTCGGTAAACAGTTTTCAATTGAATTCCAAGTGAGGCACCCAAAATGGAGGCATGCAAAGCATTGATGTCACCACCATGCTTGCAACCCATCATGATGTATTATCAAAGAAGATAGATGCGTTGAATCTGAAACATTTGTCTCAAGTTCAATTGGTCAATCAACCAGCGTGCATTGAGTGTGGAGATAGTCATGCGATGGGAGAGTGCCTAGAAGAAAGTGTTGGACCGTCTTCTAGTGAGGTGAATTATGTCCCATAGGATCAAGGGCCCAATAATTTCCCTCAATACCATATCCTGGGATGCCAGGATAATCAGAATATGGGTGGGGGTCAACAACCCTAGAATCCTTAGCCCCACCCAAAAAAACCACCTGGTTATATTCATAAACAATTTCAAAATCCCGATACCAGGAAATAATAAGGACCTCAATTTCATAAAGGAGCCTATAAATAGCAAGGGTATCAAAACCCTCATCCTGATCCACTGCCAAGCCATCAACCACTTCAACAAGCTGCTCCACCACCTCTGTAGGATCCTCATTCATGTCTATATGAAATGATATCTATGTTTATAACCACTTATGGGAAATGGTTTCAAAACCAGGAGGCATACATTAGATGCCTAAAGAACCATATTGGACGGCTGGCCAATTATCTCTCTTCTATATAGCCTGACACGCTACCAGGTAATACTGAAAAAAATCCAATAGAGGAGGCTAATGTTGTGATTTTACATAGTGGGAAAAAGCTTTCCCCGAAAAAAAAAAACTATTATTCAAGAGGAATCACCACCAAATAAATCCACACTCTCCTCATGTTGAGAAGTTAAAGCTGAGAGATCATTCCTTGTACATGAATGGCTAAAAGAACCAGAATCTCCATAGACCAAGGGAACATAGGTTGTAATGCCGTATGAACCCCCCTATCCATTTCCAATGAGGATGAAGCAATGAAGGAAAGACCAAAAGTTTAATAAATTTATGGATGTCTTTAGAAAGATACAAATCTATATTCCCTTTTTATAGAAACTAACTCAAATTCCCACATATACGATGTATATAAAATTAATCCTCTCAAATAAGAGGATGATGGAGGACATGGGCACCATTCCGCTAACCAAGGAATGCTCAGCAGTGGTTCTACTACCCTTCCCCTTACGCTCCAAGATCTAGGAAGTTTCCTTATCCCATACACCATCAGAACTTGTGAGTTTGGAAAATCCCTCTATTATTTGGGGGCTAGTGTAAATATGATTCCCTTTGGAATTTTCAACAAGATGGGGTTGAATGATATCAAGCCAACCCGAGTAGCACTACAACTAGCTATCGTTCAATCAAATACCCTTGAGGGATACTATATGATGTGTTTTTAAAAGTGGTAAAATTTATTCTACTAGTATATTTCATCATACTCAATATAGAAGAAGTCCAATAGGCACCACTAATTCTAGGAATACCATTTTTGGCTACCGGCAAGGTTCTAATTGATGTACATCAAGGTGAAATGATCTTTCGAGTGGGTGATGAGAATGGTTCATACAACACCCTCAAGGCTATGAAATATGTTTCACTTATGAAAAAAATATTATTTTCCATTGAAAATAATGGTTGATCACTTTGGATTTGAGGAAGATGACATGACATGTTTCTCATTCAACAATAAATATGTCATTGAGGAAAACTAGCTTGTAGAAGAGCAGTAGGAGCTAAAATTTATCACGGTCCAAGTTGACCATTATTGGAAGATGGAAGAAGTTATGGATTTGTTAGAATAGGCTAAGGGCATTCCAATTGTACCTTCAATTGTCGAGGCCCCACAACTCGAGTTGAAACCTCTCCCTTCTTCATTGAAATATGGGTACTTGGGAGATTAGAATATAGTGTCGGTGATCCTTAATGCCCCACATACAAAATACCAAGAGGATACTCTCTTAAAAGTTCTATGAAGAAGAAAACATGACCTTGGTTTTATTGTCGCTGATCTCAGAGGTATAATCCCAATAATTATCACTTTTAAGGTGCTTCTTGAATAAGGGTAAAAAGCCTCTCGACAACCACATCAGCAGCAGAATAATCTAATGAAGGAAGTGGCGATGAAAAAGATGATCAAAATTCAAGATGATAGAATTATTTATCCTATATCTTATAGCACATGTGTAATTCCTCTACAAGTGGTGTCTAAGAATGGATGAATCATCATGGTGACAAGTGAGAAGAATGAGCTTATCCCGACCAAAATAGTGATAGGGTGGAGGGTATGTGTCGACTACCGAAAGCTGAATTATTCCATGAGAAAAGATCATTTTTGACTCTCAGTGATGGATCATATTTTAGAGAGATTGGTGGGTCCCTAATACTATGGTTTCATAGATGGTTATTCAGGGTATAACCAAATCTCTATTGCCTTGAAAGATCATGAAAAGAGTACATTCACTTGCCTGTATGGGACCTTTGCATATCGATGGATGTCGTTCGGAATGTGAAATGCTCCAGACACCTTTTATAGGTGTATGTTAGCAATATTTCATGAAATGGTGGATCATATATTATATTTTTTCATGGATGAGTTCTCAGTATAGAGAAATTCATTCACTACATGCTTGAGGAATTTAGAGTTTTCTCTTAAAAGATGTGAGCATAATAATCTGGATCTTAACTGGGAGAAGTGACATTTAATTGTCAACATGGAATCGTATTAGACGATCAGAACTCTATTAAAATATTTGAGGTTGATCTAGAAAAAAAAGAAGTCATCTCGAAGCTTCCCATTCCAACTTCATTCCGAGAAATTTTGGAGTTTTCTAGGGCACAAAAGATTTTATTTACTATTCGTCCGTGATTTCTCCAAAATAGCGCACCCCTTGACCAATATATTGTTTAAAGATGCGCTCTTCATGATTGTTGAAAAGTGTATAGAATTTTTATAGATTCTAAAAAAGATATTGGTTGAAACTCGAATTATTATTTCCCTAAATTGGGAGGATCAATTTGAGCTAATGTGTGAAGCGAGTGACTATGCGGTGGGGGTAGTTCTTGGAAAAAGGCTAGACCATACTATCAGGCCTATATATTATGTGATTCATTCACTTAATTAATATCAAATCAATTAAACTACCACGGAAAATGAAATGTAAGTTGTGGTTTTCACATTGATAGGTTTCACTCTTACTTGGTGAAATCTAATGTTTTAGTCTACACTGATTGTGCTGCACTAAAGTACATGCGGAATAAGAAGGACACCAAACCATGACTCATCTGTTTGTTACTCCTCCTCGTAGTGTTTTATTTGGAAATCCTAGACATGAAGGGTAGTGAAAATTTTGTTTTCGACCATCTATCATGGATGAAACTTTCCCATTTAGAAAGTGAATATGACTGAAAGATTAAAGAGGATTTTCTGAATGAGCAGTTCTTCTCAGTTGAAGGATCACCTATGATGTGGTTTACTAACATTGCTAATTTATTGGTCACGAGATTCATTCACCTAGATTAGACATTTCAACAGAGGAAGAGATTCTTATCTGAGGTGAAGTGATATTTTTGGGAAGACCCACTTCTCTTCTGCTCATGTGGGGATGGGGTGATCCTCTGTTGTGTATTGGATGAGGAGATTCAAATCATTCAAGAAATTTGTCACTCTTATTCAGATGGTGGGCATCGCGGTCCTGAATGCACTATAGTGAAGGTTTTACAATCATATTTTTTCTGGCCTTCCATGCATAAGGACACTCATTATTTTTCTCTTGTTGTGATTGGTTTCCGAGAACTGGAAACATGGGTTGTCGGGTGGCAATTCCACAACACCCAATCCTTGAAGTAGAATTCATTGATTTTTTGGGGAAACAACATTATGGAATCCTATCACTCATCACTTTGGAATGTATATATTCTGGTATGTGTGGACTATGCTTCCATGTGTCTAGAGGCCACATCTATAACTCACAACACAGTCAATGTCATTGTTGCTGTCCTCAAGATGAACAGTTTTAGGTAGTTTTTAGTTCCTCAAGTTTTGTTAAGTGACTGAGGCACACATTTTGACAATAAAATCACGAAGAATGCTCTTTTAAAATATGGGGTCAACTCTAAATAGGGGACATCATATAATCCCCAACCAAGCGGACAAGTTGAGGTGTCCAACCAAGAGTTGATGAAAATTTAGGAGAAGATGGTTGGAACATAATGAAGGGACTGTTCCCAAAATTTCAATGATACTTTCTGGGCATACTGTATATCCTTAAAAACAATTTTTCATATTTCTTTCTTTCAATTGGTTTATGAAAATCCCTATCATTTTTTAGTGGAGCTGGAACCTAAGGCTTATTTGGATGTCAAAGCCCTAAATTATGATCTAAAGGTTGTGCAAGACAAGCAGAAGTTCAAATTAACTGAGGATTATGAGATTTTGTGGGAGGCATATGTGAATGGAAAATTATAAAAGGAGAAGTCAAAGCTGGTACATAACAACATGATATCTCGTAATTCCTTCCATCTTGGCGATAAGGTATTACTTTTTAACTCCAATGTGAAACTATTTCTAGGAAATTTCAAATCACGGTGGTCGGGACCCTACCATGTGATTGAGGTTTTCCTCCCTGGAGTGGTGGAATTAGCTAGCGCCTACGGTCAGACATTAAAAGTGGATGAGCAGCGCCTTAAGCCTAATATCTACTTAGAGTATATTGTCGGCATAGTCTCCACATTGTATTATGGTTATCTTAAGGCCCATAAAAGTCTAGCTATATACTCCAAATGTAGCAATGACTATGAGGTAACCAGACATTCTAAAAAAACTTTGTTCAAGTTAATTGTTTGTTTGATTATGCTTAAGACTACATGTTGGTGTTATTTTCATTTAATTTGTTTTGTAGTTTAGAATCCTCAAAACAAGCAAAGATATATTATTGAGTTTTTTATAATTCAAGGCTTGCATTTCTCATGGAAAATATAAAATTATCAGGTATAATTAAAGTGGGACCAGGATTTCACTTTAAAAAAGGGTTTTTATGTTCAAAATAGAAAAAATTTCAATATTCCATCAAACAGAACCAACCACATGGTTCGTGCACGGTTTGAAAAACTGTGCTCTGACCGTTCGACATAGACTCTTCATTTCAGTGGCATCCACATGGTTGGTGCACAGTTTTTCAAACAATGTGCCCTATGTAATGCAACCACTTAAACTCTCTAACTTCATAAAACCCGACCCATTCTCTTCTCTATGACTATCTACGACACCCGCTATCCAGACCGTGTGGAGCTCTCCCTTACTCTTCCATTGTTCTACTTATTCACATCAGCCTCCTCCCTTTTTTCAGATATTCAACAGTGGTAAGTTCTTTTCTTCTCTTCTTATCCTCTTCTCCCTATTTTCCTCTTTTATTATTCTCCAATAATTCTCCATAAGGTTCAGTCAAGCCCTACTTCCACACATTCTTTTCTCTTTTATTCCATTTTCTTCTTCTTCTTGGCCTCCCTTTCTTCTTTCTTTTGTTTTGTTTTTCACTGATTCACTAGAACCGACTTGGGAACCAATGATTTTTTCACCTAACACCTAATTTTCGAACTTCTATTTTTAAATCTGTATTTTCCTTAGGTTATGTCAAGTTTTTAATTTTAGTAATTCCATTTTCTATCTCTCCTTGTTATGATTTTGTGCAATATTGTTATATGTATTCATTACCAACAGGTTCCAAAAAAACCCTAACCTTTAGAATGTCTTCTTCAATGTGAGACCATGGGTCCGACTCCACCTCCGCCCTTATCCCCCTTATTATGATCAGTAAAAAAAGAATGTATGCATTAGAAAAGACTTCTGAATCCAGAAATGAGTACCCATCATGAGCTTTCCATAGAAAACCTTGCACATTTAGGCATTTCATAGGAATTCAAGATGAATATAGACTAAGTAAATTTGACCATTTCCCTATAAGTCCACCAAATAACCTAAAAATAGATTGTTTTGGAATTTGGGGCTACCTTTCAGTGTCGAGTTCGATATAGTGAGGATGAATGAGGCATCAAAAATGAAACAAAAGGTGATGTCACATTCCGCCTAATGAATAAGTGGTACAGTATCCGGTTGAGTCTGTTTTCCACCTCCATTGGCATTTATGACAACACCCAGGTGAAAAGTGTTGCATATGCAGAGGTTCCTCTAGAATGGGATCCCACCACAACTCAAGCTGTTTGGGCCACCATTACCTAGTACATTGAAGCTTTTGTGCCTCGAACAGCCAATGAATCCATGTTTTTCAATCCAATTCTTCAAGTGCTGCATTGCAATGTCACCACATGATTTACTGCTCAATCCGATAGTGAGGTTAATGAGAGTACTTTTGATTTATTTATCTTGCATTAGATGATTAATAGTGTCGAAGTCAACCTTGACTTCCTCTTCTACTAGTATCTAAAGACTATTTTTTCCATGCCAAAGGGGGATACTTTTGTTGGGCCCTTTATCACTTCCTTGATGGATCGATTTGACATCGAATTTGATGAGTCAAAGTTTGTTGAGCCTCCAACGACACCCTTATTTGACATTACTCTTCTTCGGCAGATGTGGATGCTTGATCCAGATGGTGCATGCTTTCATCTTCATGGTCTTCTCGGGGCCGCCCCAACTGCACCCCCACCAATGGCCGCTGCAGAAGAGGCACTTCCAGTGGAACCAGATAACTCCCACCAATCCTCTCCCTACATTGGATCATTTCCATTCCCCACTTCCCCTCCTTATCTTAGTAAACCACACTACCCACCTTTCCATTCATTCCCAAACCTGTAGTGCACCAATTTTTCTAACCCTGACATATTTTGGAAGTGGCAGAAGGATCAATATCAGATGTAACATTACCAGCATGAGCACACTATATTAGAGGTGGAGGGGATCAATGTAACACCTTGACCCTAGAAGCCCAGGGTCAGTGCATTGTTTTAATACATTGGCATGAATACAAAGAATCAAGTCCCGAAAGACTGATCAGTTTAGCACTATTATAAAATAGATTACATACATGAACATTAAATTACACAACAGAAAATAAAACACAACATAAATTATTTTTTGAGAATTCCATTAATCTCCTAGCTTAACCCTGATTATAAATCATAATACACGTCCTGGAATGCTGGAAAAATAATACATAATAAAGGGGTGATATCAAATTCTCAGTAAAGATAACAATATTGCAAAAACTTTCCCAAATATAAATAAACATTTTAAGGAAATGTATGAAACTAAAATAAAAGCATTTTAAACATAAACTTCTAAATTATATGGAAAATATAGATAATTTAATGAATTTCCTTATTCACATGGAAATTCTACTAGTTGAATAATCATATGTAATATCAATAGATGATTTCATAATGACCGAATTCATAATGCTAGATTTCATAACCACATAGTCAAGGACTTGTGGCATGACTACATATAAGATTTTGTCATGGACTTGTGTCATGATACTAGTTTGTCTCATGATACATACCGATGTATCAAGGAGCAATAGAGGGCTCCACCCCTCACATAAAAAGTCTAATTCATTCCTCATATTAAAAGGCTTAAACATAACATAAACATTAATATTAAAACTAGCATACTAAATGTCAATAATTTATCCATAAAACATGAATTGTATAGAAATAACACATCCACAGTCAAACATATCACAAAACCTTCAATACAATTTGGAAGTTTTGTATCATAATAAATCAACTTCAAAAAAGATTAAAATCCATAAAATAATGTTGATATAAATGAAAAGAATTTTTAAAACTCTTTGTGAGAAATACTATTTTTTTATAATAACATTTTACAGTCACACAATTTAGAAAGGAAGACATTTAAAGACATTTTTGAATAAATGTTTCCCAAACCACTTTGAAACTTTTTAAAGGAATTAACATTTTAAAAACATTAATGTATATATAAATAAATCCTTAAAACCCATTTTGAAAACATTGACATTAATGAGAATGATTTAGAAGAATAAACATTTAAAACATTTAAAGTGATGTTTTAGTAAAAAATTCCCGTATAAAATTCCTTTGAAAACTCTTTTATGAAACATGGACATGGATAATAAATATGTCCTAGTATATACTTATGTAAAAACAACCTCATGTAATAAAGAGATAGTGGAATTAACCCTTACCTTGCACTTTCCTTTGGGCTAGGATACGTTTAACCTTTTGTATAAAGATCATACTATGTTATTAAATTATACCAGAACCATATTAATATTTCTTATATCATACATGATTCATTAACAACTTTATAATAACCATTTAATAATTATTTCCATGTTAAATTAACATTTCCGGTAATAATCGCTTTTTTATCGTACACGTTTTAACTTTTTATTCTTGATCGTATTATTTAGATCATGATTTAAATACTTCTAGAATATAACACATGATTTATATATCATATATATTTATAATATACATATTTATAACAGATAGATATATGAAATATAAGGCACCATTTTTGGAGACGGTAGTCCGTATGTATGCATAAACATGGTTTCCATTTTTATATCATATTGAACGAGTGTAAGTGAATAAGATATATGTAAGTACACACACACAGACACACACATATATATATATATATCTAGTTGCATTATTATTTCATATATTACATAGTTATTAATAATATATATTATTATAATCATCGTTGAATCGTGAACATGGGAATGAATCTCATCGCGTTGTGGAGACGGTAATCCGTACGTACGGACGAGCGAAAATATCATCATATTGATGGTGAAATCTTATGTAATTGGATGAAACATCATATATAAAGAATAAAAAAAATTATATTCATTATTTACATAAGTGATATTCATTATTATACCAATCCAAATAATGATGTTTTTGAATAACAAACTACACTACGACATGGAGACGGTAAGCCATATGTTCGCATGTATGGTGACGTTGACATTCATGTGATGGATAGAATAATGAATATGGTTGTAAAATTTTTATAATAAAAACACAATATATAGAAGATAATTGAGTTATTATTTTGGATGGAAATAAAAAAGATAGGGGATGTGGAAGAAGAAAATAACTAGAAAGAGGTGATGAAATATTTACCTCTTCTTCCAGTTCTTCCATTGGATTTGATCAAAAGGAATCCTTAGGATGGCTTTATGACCAAAATAAGGCCTCTAGGATTAAGGGTGGAATGTTGAGAGGATATTTGGGGAGGGTTTTTCTGATCCAAATGGCTTTGGTAGTGTAAAATTAAGAGAAGGGTAAGTGCCCTTTTATAAGAGAGGTGAGGGTCACTTTGGAAAACCTTGAAATATTATTTTCTAATAAAATAATTTTTGTATTGTAATGGATCCAAACAGATTTATTTAGATTCTAAGGTATAGTTGGGTTGTAAAACTCTCAAAAAATAGTTTTTTGACAGGTTTAGTTCATCATATTAACCTTATCTTATACATTTAACTCTTTGTTAAATGTTTTGAGATTTACCATGTCTCTTTGTATTTTTATATTATATGTTTAATAAACATACTATAACAATCCAAAAGAACCCCATGTGGTTAATTAATAATATATATAACCTTATATAATTCCTTATTTAGAAACGTAGATTTTTATGAATATTATATCAATTTATAATATAATATTTCTTTTAAAAACTCATTAATGTCAATTTTGACATTATTTAGTACATGATTTTATTGAAATCCATAAAAACTTTACCACTTCCAAAAAAATTTATCAAATTAACTATAACATGACAGATTAACCTATAAAATTATTGGAATTCATATGAAGTCTCAATTTAAATTTATTTAGATATTTAGAATATCAATTATTTTAATATTTCATTAAAAGGTTATTACTGCATCATCATTGTGTCATAAATAAATTAACGTATTTAATGTCTAAAAAATTTAAATAAATTACCATTATGTATGAAATATTATTAACCTTCTTAATAAATTTTTGTTTTAGAATTTATATTGTGTTTAAATTTATAAATAATGTTTTAGTTATTAAACATTGAATTTTAATCTTTTAACTCTTCTTTATATACAATAATAATAAATGTCCTAATCTAATCCATGTGGACAAAAAAGGATCATATTTTTTTCCTAATGTTTTTTTGGTTGAATACCACTTATACAATAGAATTAGGACACGTGTAAGGGTAATCATAATTTAATTTTTACCCTTAATTACCCTATTTAATTTTAACTGAAGTAAATAATAGTAAAAAGAAACTATTCAGAAAAAACTATTTTCATCATATTGAACCAAATATTACTTACTAATATAAAAGGTGCTTTATTTATTTTTTAAATTCAACTCACAGAAGGGGTAAAAGTATGTATTATGAAAATTTGCAAATTCTCCTAGACGGTATGTAAAAACGTTAAAAAGTTCAATAAAATTTTATACATCTAATTTTATTATAAAATTACTCCAATGAATTACATCGAAAATAAAGAGTTATTATATATCTATTTTAACTTAAAATAATTTTAAATAAAAATTCGGTTCTAAATAAATACACAATGTTTTTCATTATTCATCAAAAATTGAAAATTTTAAAAAATTTCCAAAAATTCACTATAATCTAATTTTTTTATTATGAATTCAAAAATGAATCCTATTTTTCCAAATTAAATACATATATGTTTAATTTATTAATTTAAAATTAATTCCTGTTATCAAAACCAAAACACAGGTTTTTAAAAAAGTAAAAAGTATCAAAAGATTAACATGTGTGTATGTCAAATTTAAATGTGAAATTAATTATAATGAATTAAAATGGATTAAATGGTAAAAATATAATCTAATTATACTTCAAAACAATTCAAATACATAATTTAAAACTATAAATTGTTTTTATTAAAAAAGTTATTTTCAATTTAAATATAGTATTTTTCATTATTCATCAAAATATGAAAGTTATCAGAAAAGTACCAAATATTTGTCCAAACTGAATTTTTATGTCCCTCTTCTAAAGAAGAATTTAATTTCATTAAATTGAATATATAAAAGTGCCAAATATTGGTTTTAAAAATGGTTCGCCTTTAAAATAAGGTAAAATTTCATTTTTTGAAAAATACTTCTTTTATCTAAAAAATGAATTTATTATTACATTATGTGTGAGAAACACATAATATGGATGTTAAAAATAAAAAGAGTATATAATATTTCAAAATGAAGTGAATATTATTCAAAACCACTTTTTGAACGGCTCTTTTGGTTAGCTGTGATACCCTTGAGCTTGGTGTTGTGTTTAGTGCATGTTATTGAATTACATTAATAAGATAACATACTATAAAATCTTGAGGTGTTACATTCTCCCATCATTCAAAAAATTATGTCCTATCATTTTGAAATTGTTCTTGGAAAATAAATTTTTAGAAATAGAGAAATACCTTTGTTGAAAACCCACATCAGACATTGGATTAATAAAATTTAGTCTTAATTAGAGGAAGAGGGAAATGAAATTTTCACCACCAAATTATGATCCCGATTAGAAGAAAATTGGTGGAAATTAGAGACATGTAATTGGGGAAATACATAAATATTTATACGGAGTGGTTGAGGTCATCAGTCACAAGCCAGTGTAAAATTGAGGGCCTTAAAGCCATCAATCTAAAATGATGTAAAATATCATCGGTTCAACAAAATATATGGTATTAGGGTACCACTTTTTTGGTTTTAAGATCCTTTCCCTAAAGTATAAGAATTAATTTATTTATAAAATAAGAGGGAATATATATATATATATACATGACAAGTAGAGTTTCATCCTTCAACTAATTCCTACCACAAACTCCTCTCTCACTCCAAAAGATAATAGAATTCCAAAATATTCTATTTATCAAAATAGTGTAGGGTTTCAAAAAAATGTATTTATAATTTATCTTTCATACAATTTAAAAAAACCACATTATACAAACCAATACATCATGTATCCCAGTGGTAGGTGATGTCCCCTTGTTTCTCTTCGGTTGTGGGTTTATGTCTCGTGGCTTTGCCGGACATGAGGGGTTATTGCCTGACCACTAGGTTGTCTTTTTTATGAAAATCCAAAAATAATCTCATGAAATTATTTAACCATAAAAATAGTATCCAATCTCAAACACAATCGATTCCAACCTTTAGACTTATCCAAAATACTTCTTTCCAAACTCACAATCTAAAATTTATAAGGAAGGTAAACACAATTAAGATCCATTTTTTCATGTAATAAATTGTATATACCTTCATCGTGTATTATTTTAAAACACTGTAACACCCTGAATTACCATAAAACCTTATTGATTACATTCATGCTCCCTTATTCCATATAGAATAATGGAAATACTCCTTCTATAAAAAAATGTTGTAAACTCCAATAATGATGGAATATCTAAATCATTAATCAGTTTCAAGGTAGTAAAGAATATCCAAATATAATTGATCAAAATAAATAATATATTATTCAAAAATTAGGACCTTAGTATCGGAACCATATTATGGTCTATCTTTCTCTCAACCATATATTTTCCAAAAAATTCTACCTTCTATTATGTCACTTTTCTTGGTACCACAAAAGCTCAAGTCCTTAATGAAATAGTACTGCAATACAATCCTTATATACATTATAACTCATATAACATGTAAATCATTAATATGATACTCAAATGACACAATACCTTATCAATATAAGAACTATAATCATTCATATTCATCTTTTGAAGTATCCTAACATGATTATTATCCAATAACATCATTTTTGGTATACTCTGAGGATTTAGAAGTTGATTTGCGTAGTGTCCCAACTCCTTGAAGATGAAGCATTGTACATTTAAAACCTTTTTCTTACCCTTCCAATCACGTATTTAGTGTCTTTTTTTTCTACACTTATAACAAGCTCCCATTATTTTTAAGCATTTACCAAGGTGATTATTCCCACAATTATCACATAATGGAAAATCCTTTTTTTACTCTTCCCGTTATCCACCTTTCTCTCTTCCATCCATTTCTTCTCTTGTTTCCCTTCAATGCCATAGGACTCGGAGAATTCTTTAATTATCTTATTAAAACATGTTACTATTTATTCATATGATGAGAATAGGTGGGAGACTATTTTCCATTTAAATGTTGTATTAATACAATGAAAGATAATATCCTTATTAATCATTTGATCATGTGTATTGATGATATTATCATTCCTTCTACTAGGCTCCATTTCAAAATAATGGAATACAATAGGTTAGTTTATGAATTGAAATGCATAATTATAAACTTGTAAAATACCTAACGTAAATTGAAAATATTAGGAATATAATATATAATAATAAAATGTTTTCTTTGAAATTATTTAATCATAAATCATTCATAATGGATTTTAATTAAAATGTTAATTATATTAAGCATATACCCCGGGAGTGTCGTAACCAAGAGTGCAACAAGGCCCATTGTCGTGTACCAAGATACCCCGGTTCAAGACTGAAACTCATTGTTGGGGTTTTCACTCATAGGTTCATCCGTGCCAGAGTTGCCTCTACCTGCTCGTATCCAGACAGGGATGTATTTCTTGGGAAATACAAAAAATCCCTACATTAAAAAAATTCAAGGAAGTTATCCAATACTAATCCTCGAAATCTATCATAGGGTAATTTTTTCTACTTAGGTTTTATAAATATAGTTTCCAAGGTTATTGACAAACTTCTTCTAATACCAAATGTAACTCCCTGACCCTAGAATCCCAGAGTTGGTGAATTATTTTAATACATTGGAATGATTACAAGGAATCAAGTTCTAAAAGACCGATCAGTTTAACAGTCTTTGAAAATAGATTACATACATGAACATTACAATACACATTAGAAAATAAAACACAACATAAATGATCTTTTCAGAATGTCATTAATCCCCTAGGATAACCCCACTTATCAATCATAATACACTTCATGGAATCCTGGGAAAATAAAACATAAAAAAGTGGTGAGCTCAAATGTTCAGTACAGAGAAAAATATAGCGAAAAATTCTACAAATTAGCGTAAACATTTAAGGAAATGTATACAACCAAAACAAGAGACTTTAAAAAATAAACATTAGCATAATATGGAAAAGATAAATCAAGTAACTCCATTTACTTATTCACATGGATATTCTAATTGTAAAATAATCACATGTAATATCAATTGATAATTTATTAATGATCGAATGCATAATGCCAAACTTTATAACCACATAGTCAAGGCCTTGTGCCAAGAATAAAAATAAGATTTTGTCAAGGCCTTGTGTCAAGACACTAGTTTGTCTCATTAGACCTTCTGATGCATTGAGGAGCCATAGCTGCCTCTACTCGTCACTTACTAAGTCCAACACATTCCTCATATGAAATGGTTTAAACATAACATAATCTTTTCTATTAAAACTAGCATATGAAATGTCAATACATTATCCATAAACCATGAATGGTATGAAAATAACACATCCATATCAAACATATCACAAAACCTTCAATACAATATGTAAGACTTGTATCATAATAAATCAACTTCAAGAAAGTTCAAAATCCATCAAAGGATGTTGATATAGATGAAAATGATTTCTAAAACTCTTTGTGAGAAATATATATTTTTCATAAAAACATATAAAAGCCACAAAATTTAGAGAGGAATACATTTAAAGACATTTTTTATTAAGATTTTCCTATAAAACATTGAATATTTTGAATGTAATTAACATTTAAATAACATTCACGTCCCTATAAATGAATCCTTATAACCCATTTAGAAAACAAGGACATTAATGAGAATGATTTAGAAGAAGAAATATATAAAACATTTAAAATTATGTTTTAGTAAAAAATTTCCTTAAAATTAATCCCTTTGAAAACTCTTTTATGAAACAAGTGCATGGAAAATAAATATGTCCCAGTAGATACTTACGTTAAAACAACCTCGGATAATAAAGAGATTATGAAATTGACCCTTACCATTCACTTTTCTTTGGTCAAGTGTACGTTTATCCTCCTGTATAGTGACCATAGTATGTTATAAAATTATACTAAAACAATATTCATATTTATTATATCATACATGATTCATTTATTAATTTATACTACCGATTTAATAATCATTTCCATGTTAAATTTACATTTCGGGTAATAATCGCTTTCTTCATCGTATGCGTTTTTACATTTTCTTCTTGATTTTATTATTTAGATCATGATTTATATACTTAAAGAAAATAATAATTTATTTATATATCATATATATTTAGAATAAAAGTACTTATAATAGATAGATATATGAAATGGGAGGCACCGTTTATGGTAATGGTAGGTCGTACGTAAGCATAGACGCCGTTTCTGTTTTCATATCATATTGAACAGAAGTAAGTGAATAAGATATATGTAAGTACTTATATATATATATCCACTAGAATTAGTATGTCATATATTACATACTTATTAATAATATATATTTTTATAATCATCGTTGAATGGTGAATGTGAGAATGAATCTCAACGCGTTGTGGAGACAGTAATCCATACGTACGCACGAGTGACAATATCATTATATTGATGGTTAAATAGTATATAATTGGATAGTATATCATATATAAATAATCATTAACATGTCATATTTATTATTTAAATTAGTTATATTCATTATTATACCCATAAAAATAGTTAACTGTTTGAATAACAAACTACACCACGACGTGGAGACGGTAAGTCATTTGTACGAACGTATGGTGACTTTGTCATTCATTTGATGGATAGAATAATGAATATGGTTGTGAAATTTTTATAATAACATATATATATATACAGAAGATACTAGAGTTATTATTTTAGAATTGAAACAACAAAGAAATAAGAAATGGAAGAAGAAAAGAACTTCAAAGAGGTGATGAAATATTTAGCTCTTATTCAGGTTCTTTATTTTGATTTGATCAAAAGGGAACCTTAGGTTGTCTTTATAACCAAAAAAGGCCTCTAAGATGATGGATTTAGTTTTTTAAGGATATTCGTGCAGGTTTTGGCCAAGAAAAATGGATTTGGAGGTATAAAATTAAGAGAAGGGGAAGTGCTCTTTGATAAGAGATGTGAGGATCACTTTAAGAAATTCTTGAAATATTATTTTATAATAAAATAATTTTAGGTATCTAACGGTTCCAAAATGATTTTTTCAGAGGATAAGGTGGGTATGGGTATAAAAACTCTCAACCAATAGGTTTTACATTGTTTTATGTGATCATATTAACCTTATCATTTATATTTTACTCTTAGTTAAGTAGTTTGACATTTTCCACGTCTCTTTGTATTTTTATACTATATGGTTAATACATTTACTATAACAAGACAAGAGAACCCTATGGGGTTAATTATTAATATATATAACCTTATATAAGTTATTTGGCCGATCTTCATATTTTAAAGAATATTATATCATTTAATAATATATTATTTGTTTTAAAAACTCAATTATGGAAATTTTGACACTATTTAGTTTATGATTTTCTTGAAATCCATAAAAAATTCATAACTTCAAATAAAATTTTTCTAATGACCCCTAACATGTCATATGAAACTATAAAATTAGTGGTATTCATCTGAAGTCTCAATTTACATTTATTTGGATATTTATAATATTAATTATATTTATATTTAAATAATAATGTAATTACTGCATCATCATTGTGTCAAAATTAAATTAAAATATATAATGTATAAAAATTATAAATAAAATGTAATTATGTAGGAAATACTTTTATGTTTCAAATTAATATTTATAGTTGAATTTATATTATATTTAACCCAAAATTTAAAATATTTTATTTATTAATCTTGGAATTGAGCACTTTTAACTCTTCTTAAAATAAAATAATAATAAATGTCCTTATCTAATTAAAGTGGATCAAAGAGGATTAAGTTTTATTTTCATGGTTTAATTTGGTATAATTACACTTATTCAATAGAATTATGACAACCTTTAGGGTATTTATAATATCATTTTTACACTTAATTACCCTATTTACATTTAACCCCGGTAAATAAAAGTCAAAAGTTACTATTAACCAAAAATTGTTTTCCTCTTATTAAACCACAATTTACTTAATTATTTCAACCATTATTATCATATTTTTTTAAATTGAACTCACATAAGTGGTAAAATTATGTTTTATGCAAATTTTCAAATGCTCCTAGAAGGTGGGTAAAAAACGTTAAAAAGTTCAATAAAATTTTATACATTTAATTTTATTATCAATTTCCTCCACTGAATTACATTGAACATAAATAGGTATTATTAATAAATTTTGACTTAAAATAAAATAAAATAAAATAAATAATTATTTAAATAAAATTTCAGTTTTAAATAATAACACAATGTTTTTCACTATTCATCAAAAATTGAATATTTTCAGAAAAATACAAAAAATTAACCCTATGAAAATTTTGATATTAAAAATTAAAAAATGAAGTTTATTTTACCAAATTCATTATATAGAAGTCGAATTTATTAATTTAAAATTAATTTCCTTTATTAAAACTAAAAGCAGGGTTTTTAGAAAAGTAAAAACTATTAGAAGATTGACATGTGTTCATGTAAAATTTAAATATGAAATTACATAAAATGACATATATTTTATTAAATGATAAAAATATAATATAATTATACTTAAAAAAATTCAAATTTATAATTTAACAGTATATATTATTTTGATTAAAAAATGTGTTTTCAATTAAAACATAGTATTTTTCACTATTCATCAAAATATGAATGTTATCAGAAAAGTACTAAAAATTTGTCCAGAAAATATTTTTATTTCCCTCTTATAGAGAAGAATTTACTTTCATTAAATTCAATATATAAATGTGTAAAATATTGGTTTTAAAAAGGGTTCTCCATTAAAAGACGTTAATATTTTTTTAATACTCCTTTTATCCGAAAAAATGAATTTTTTCATATATTATGAATAAGAAATATATAATATTGATGTTAAAAATATATAGAGTATATATGATTTCAAAATGCAGTTAATACTATTCATAACCACTTTTTAACGACTAGTATGCTAAGTTGTGATGCGCTCGAACTCGGTATCGTGTGTAGCGCAAACTATTGAATTAATTTAATGACATAACATACTATAAAATTTTGGAGTGTTACAAGAATCATAGACAATCTTCAGCCTCCCACACTTTATGAGTTCATTCCCTCTTCCTCCCTCCTACTACATGTATGGATTTCCTAATTCTAGCCCGATCTAGATTGGGGTTCCACATCGATCAGAGATCCCTCCGCCACCTCTTCTTTTGCCAACATAGTGACCTCCCCACTACCTACTTCTGATATGACGTTCGAGGAAGCTTCTTATGCCTTATTTTCTGATCCCTCTAATCCCTATGTGTGATTAATTTGATGCTCTTTATTGTTATTCCTTTTGTGCCGTTTTTCATGTGTAACTGTGTTGTACTATATTTTTCAACTGTTATGCTTGAATGTGATGGTGTGATTATGTGTTTCAATTCTATCTCCCTTATGCATGCCATAATTATACTTTCTTTACTCATTTATTTTTCTTGTCTAGATTGAAAGAGATTCAATCTTTTCATATGAGGCCACTCTTCTGCTTGGTGGGATCTCTGACACCACTTGTTCTCCACTTGTTAGAGACATTCAAGGGGTTTTTCAATTCTTCAAAGATGATTTCATTTATTTTTCTCCCTCCCCATCCATGGATACCTTGGCCACCGTTATCCACCTTACTACCTTTATGGGGGACCATGCTTGGTTTTTAGTGTGGGGGAGGGTGACCTCAATTGGCACCCCATTCAGTTGATTTCTTGTGCAAGTACCTATGAGGGCATATTTAATTAGGCATTTATAAAGTGGTGTTATAGGTGTCATAGTTTTATATCAATTAAATAAAACTGAATTTTAGAAATTATCGTTGAATATGGATCATATGTCTGGATTTAAGATCCTGGTTTGTGATATGAATAAATATTGTAATTCTTGAAAATGAACCATTATTCATTTATTTAAAAAATAGTTTGTTTAAAAAGGATTTTGGTGATGGAGTAATTTCAATTAAGGAAACCCTTAAAACAGAACTAAATTTGTGCATAATGAGAGGTGAGGCTGGGAAATTGTTGTTTCCGTACTAGTGGCTATTACACGGTCATAATTTCATAAACTATTGAATTGCTCTAAATTTTCATCTTGTGTTCACATAGAAAAATTCTGCTCAATTTAATGCTAGTATCTCTTCCCACTAAAATGTTTTTTTTCGAGATATGAAAAGGAATGCCTAATAATTTTTTATTACCTTTTATCATGTTCCAAAAAATGCAACTCAATGTTGGTCTGTGACCTATAAAAGTGGTATCCCTCCAATTGGAGAGGAAGAAACCTGGGATTAACTAATATAAGTGTACAATGAGATGGATATGGAGCTTGTGACTTTTTTTGAATGAAGAAGGAAAAATTATATTTTAAGAAGAATTGATTTATAAATGAATGGTTGGATGTTTTGGATTATGTTTACATTCTTAGCATATTTCATAAACATGGTGAGCCATGAAGTATGAATTTTTGAATTTTTAAAAATAATTATTTCAAAATTCATATTCATTTGATTGATATAATCTATGAATTTTCTACCCATCACTTTGGTAGTTCCTTTGAAATAATTTTCTAGGACATTTTTTGAGGTCAAACAGTCAATCACGCGTGGAGGCGTTTGATACAATGCTATGCATAGGGTATTTCAAATTGGTTTTCTATCTTGAAAATAATTTTGTGGATCGTTTTTTATGATTTTCGCAGGTTTAGTATTCATTGATAGGTCTTTTATCCACAAAAGGATGAAGCATGAAGTCCATGCATTATTTGATGATTTATAAGGGAATTAAAGGCTTTTGTACCCTTTTCCCCTGATGTATGCATAATTGGAGTCACCTAGGACAATCACCATGAAATGGAGGATTGGAGATCAAAAACTTTTAACATAGAGGCACCCTGCATGACCTCCACACAGTTAGCAAAACCATGCAGATTCCCTAGAAAAACTGTGCGATGGATTGTACCATCGAGGTAAAGAGCCACTCACGTCCTCTGCACTGTATACCAAGCCATGAAACTCAACCTCAAACCGTAAAAGGGTAATGTTTTTTATGAAAGATGTTTCTTCATATCCATCACATGGTTTATTAAACCCTGAGGTCCATATAGGGAAGCAATGCATGTTATTTTTTGAATAAAAAACTATGTGTACGGTTGGCGCACGGTTTGACAAACCATGCTCCCAAACCATGAAGATCATTGTAGCTCCCTACCTTTTTTTATTTTCCAATATCTAAATAATCTTTGACCCAAGGATTAGATTTATTTATGCATTAGGAAAAGTAAAAAAAATCCCCTTTTGAGGGGGGATACTTGGGGAAAATGGGGTGGAGGAAGGAAAAATATACTGGTGGTGGATGGGGAGTTGGGGGACACATCCTTGGGAAGATATTTTGAGAACTTGTTCTTGGTAATTTTCATTTTCCACTTTTCTATTTTTTCTTTGTAGAACTCTTAAATTAATTTTAGTACATTTTTTATTTTTTTCTCCCTGAGTAACAAAAACCCCCTTGTGTTGGGGTAGTGGGCAAATGTGGGTTCGTTAACGATCAGGTTTTTCCTATTTATTGTGTTTTTACTTTTCCATCACATAATTCTCCCAACATCTTAATTTCAATAAAAACACCATGTTGGACCAAGAATGAAGTTTCTAGGGATCCTTGGGTAAATTAGAATAGGTATATCTATTATCATTGGTTGTATATGTCATTTTGAATTGGTGATTATTTATTAGAAGTTAGTAGAAATAAAATTCCATACCAAGGAATTGATTTCTACCGACTTACTCGGAACTCATAAGACCAAGGGGGTTTTTACATGAAAAAAACTTGAAAATGTCGGTTATTATGAAAAACACCACATTATAGGGAAATGGATTTTTAATAACCCACACAAGCGCATTACCCTAACACATTTTCGTCATCAATCACTAAAAAACATATTGGGTGTTTTTTATATTTTTTGATTAAGCCTTTTTGAATTGGAAGAGTCTTACTATTATATATCTTGGAAAAGAATCATCACAAAAAAAAATTCATATTTTCTACCCACACTTAATCAATTTCAATTTGAGAATCATGACCCCAAAACTACTCCTTGTGGATCGACCTCGAACTTTCACTATATTACTTACAAGTTTGGGAACAGCAATTTGGGTTGCTGAAAATTTCACATAGGCCTGAACGACACTAGCTATCTAAAAAATCATGCAATAATGAGTCCAAGCTTATGATTTGTCCTAGAATACTTATCACAGTCATTCAATTATTCAATTACAAACCTTTGGAAATGTTCTCACAGTCTAACCCCTCTAGTATAACATAACACTAATTCATTTAATAACGAACTTTTGGGAAAGCTCTCATGGTATAATCCCTTTGGTCTATTATGCTAACAACAATTATAAACAACACCATGGACAAGCTCTTATTGTCTAAAACCTTGTGTAAAAGATTCAATTAATCAAAAATAAATGAACACCTGGGCACCTCTCACAGTCTAACCCATTTAGTTTAACATAGCATAAATCAATTATAAATCACCACATTGGAAGCTCTCATGGCCTAACCCATCTGGAAATCTCCCACAATTCAATCCCCTTGGTCAAAATTCGTAATTCATATCACATATCTTTCATATAATCTATAACTCCATCATAATAAAACATATCAAGGAAAACCATGCAAGCCTAACAGAAATTCTAGACCAAATGACCATAGAAAATCAAACAGGGGGAAACAAACCCATGGGGTATCCCATAACAATGTATATAACATTTTGCAAAAGAAACAGACCTTTATCAATCCATAAAACGATAGCAGGTAATAAACATGGTTCAATTCCAAATAATTAAATATGCCAAATGTATGTATGCATCACTTTTAGCATATATAACCCAAATACAAATAATTAATGGCACAAACCACCTAACTCAATGTACTTCGATCGATATACTTGAATTTCAACCCTTCAATCAGCCTAAATTAGAGTAGATATACAAAATGGTCAAGACAACCAAACATGAATAACTCAAACAAGGGAAGGAATCAAGAAGAAAGGTTCTAGGGGTTTTGAGAACTCGTCGGTGGGATAAAATGCACCCGACTGTATCTCAATCAGTGCTCCGTATGGGAATTATGTGGTGTTTAATGTTCATTGACCATTCCATCACTCTCTTATATGAATCATGAGGGGAGTAATATTTTTACAAACATAAGACGTGACCTTGGTCCGATATATCCAATAATAAGAAAATTACATGGAGTATTAATTAAAACTACATAACATGTACTGGCCTCAACCAT
Organism: Viscum album; assembly: GCA_963277665.1. NCBI lineage: Eukaryota > Viridiplantae > Streptophyta > Magnoliopsida > Santalales > Viscaceae > Viscum > Viscum album. The sequence goes on along the minus strand of OY728123.1, from coordinate 1,867,950,253 downwards.
CCCTTGACTTAAGAGGTATTCTAGGTCACCACTTGACCATGTAATTGGCCAATACATGGCCGGTATGTTGTTTTACATGGAAACTTGGTACACGGTGTGTACACAGAAGTAAAAGAAGTGCATTTATGAAAACCAATTTTTTTCCATTTTCCTCAAAAAAACATGAAATCAAGATCCATACCTGAAATAAATAATTGTATTCTTAAAATAATGATCTTATCATGACCTCCATGATAATGGATATGTTACATAATACTCACATCTTAGATTTCATTACGAGTCTTCCATGTTTTCATTCATTTATTTTAATTTTTTTATTAAAGAATGAGAAATAAATTTTTTTTAAAAATGATAGTTTTGTGATAGTATTATCGTGTTCATGATTTGTTTTGTTTATCACAGTTTTAATATTTTTACCCCCTTGTTTGAATTAATATTGAGTGGACTGAATGATGAATTAATGTGATTGCATTCCAAGAAGGTAATAGATCAATAGTCTCTAACGCATTCTAGTGTATAGTTGATATTCATACATAATGTAAAATGGGAAAATGTAATGAAATGGTATTTAGTTTTTTTATATTCTAAAATTAAATTTAATCATTTTAATACAATGAAGAATCTTACAAATATTTAATAGTGGGAGTGGTAGGTTTCTTATAACTCAGGCCTTCATATTTTTATCATTTAATTTTTTTTTGTGTTTTTTTATTGATTCATATATATATATACACACACATTATATTTATTCCCATATTAACACATCATCTATTTCAGGTTCATGATATATATATTTGAATTATATTTTTTCTAAAAAATGGTAAAAAATAGAAATTCACTTTTTGTGACATTTATTCTCAATAGAATGTTCCAAAGTACTGAACATTGTTTAATTATTAGATTAAAAACATTGATAAGGATTCATGAAAGATTCCCTACACCAGTGCGCTTCTCTAAAATTCCATCCCTTATGAATACTATTACCCAAAAGGGGATTTATTTATTGGTTGGTGAAATTGAATATATATTTTTAATAGCTAAAGAAGAGTTTGAATAGTGCCCCAGTTTTATAATTTCTTGTCGAAAGAGTAGAGTATATGTTCTCATGTGAAACATCTAGATATATTATTAGTTTTATTATAATGTAGTTAATATTGAAGATTTTATATGGGTTTAAGAATGAAATACCACATGATTACAACTAAATGACCATTGACATTGATGTAGAAGTAATGGTCACTACTAGAAAATGGACCTATCCCCACGTTTTCCCCCAAAACCGTGGGGATAGGTACCCCTATACCAACAGATTTCCAAAACCGTGGGTATATGTCACATTTCAAGACCTATACCCACGTTTTTCCAGAACCGTTGGTATAAGGGTGTTTATCCCCATGGTTTTCCAAAATTGTGGGGATAGGTCTTGAAAAGTCACATATTCTCAGGGTTTTCCAAAACCGTGGGCATAGGTGAACCTATCGCCACGGTTTTGGGGAAAACCATGGGGATAATTTTGGGGTAAAAGACATATACCCACGGTTATGAAAAACTGTGGGTGTGCGTGGGGAATTTTTTTTTCTACGGGAAGGAATTTTTTTTGGCGGGATTCCTATACCAACAGTTTTACCTCTATACCCACAGTTTTTATTACTATATTTGACTAAATATATAAATATATATATATACATAGGTGATGTTAGGGTAGTGGTTAGACGCGGTGTCTACATCGAAGAGGTTGCGGCATCAAAACCCGACGCCTGCATTATTTTAGGATCTATACCCATAGTTTGGAAACTGTGGGTAAAAGCCATTAAAACCATGGAAATTGGCTATATCTCGATGAAACGGTGGAAGAACACATATACCCACGGTATTAGAAAACCCTGGGTATAGGATGGGGACCTATACCAACGTCGTTCTAGCCCACGGTTCCCAAAACTGTGGGTATAGCATATGCCCACAGTTTTGGGGGCTATACCCACAGTTTTGAACCGTGGGTATATGCCATTTTTCTAGTAGGGGGTGTTCACATTGAATGTGTAGATAAATTATACTCCCAACATGTGATTTCTATTTTACATGAGAAAAAATATTTCCATATATTTATTTTCAAAGAGGGTCCTCAATTTGAGTTAGATACAATGGATGGAGTTCCATTTAAAATAAAAATATAAATAGTCTACAATGTTGTGAAGTAAAACATTATGGAAGATAAAAATTATCATAAATCTAATATTGAGTCGACATTTGATGTATCTAATAACCTATATTTATTTTTATTTGGTTCCTTAATTAAAGGAGATAATTATATGTGATAATATGAGATTAAATTCTCTCTAGAAAATCCCCTAAGTGATTATTTAAAGATATGAATCACACCATCCACTTCTAGTGGTGGAAAATGGTTCCTAATTCAAACAATGATGAGGTATTAAGAGACATTCATACCTCAAAACATAAGGTATATACTAGAATGATATAGATGTACAATGATATCAAAAATTATTTTTTGAGATTCTGCAACAATTTAGAGTGTTACTAAATTCATATCACGATTCATCTCCAATAAAAAAATATTTTTTGTAAATATTTTTCTACTACGTTTAAACAAATTTATAAAACATCATACTTTTGATGGGGGTGTATCATCATAATTTTCCTATAAAACACAAAAAGTTTGTTATTACAGAGATATTTCTGGGGGATTAGGGAATCACATGAGTATTTATGAGGCCCTAGAGGTGTTATGGTCATGAAACAAAGAGGCTATTGTTCTACAAAGTAGTTAGTAGTAGATAAACAACTAGTTGTAGGAAATCTAGTATACATGTATGGAGAAAAAATGCACACCAACTATACTATTGGTCTAGATTCTATTTTTTCTATTTTTATAATTTAGTCTTCCCCCAAAATATTTAACATCACCACCCGATATTTACCCCTAAATTTTACTATAATTTTCAAATGGGAAAAATCATCTCCCCACTTCTACCATTTTTAATATCACTAAACCCTCCGTGTATTGAGAATCGTTGTAGTGAAATAAAAATATTTAGGTGATTCCACAACACATTTTATCACCTTTCATGGTTTGTTTCATTCTCAGTTGTGTTTGAATGGATTTTTTTTCAGCTTCCATAATAATATATTTAATTCTTTTATATATTCCATTATAAGTGGAATTGAGGTTCAATTTTGGCCATGAAACCTATCCATGAAATACCATAGTGTGTCCCTATGAATTTACCAAATCCACATTAACTTTATTCAATCCTTATATGATTTTAGTTGGGACAATTTCTAAGGAAGGATTGGAATTTTATTCTCAGTCCTAAATTATGAACAAGGAATGAAATACCACTCTCCACTAGAAGATGCATTTATTTTGTAGATTGGTTTTTCTTTAGGAGCTAAATTTCAAATTCAAAAAAAATTTATTACCAATTTTTTTTCTAATAATGGATTTCAAGGATGTTAAATGATCATACATTTTCGTAAAAACATGTTAAATGGATTATGGACCGTGTTTCCTTCCTCTCAATTGATGGATGGTATATATGGTTGTGTTTTTAAAATGGAAATTAGAATTTAATTGAAAATGTAAGATTTAATTAAACCTATTAGATTTATTAAATTCATTATATATATGTTAGTTTTTATGGTTATAACTAGGGTTAAATCTTCCCATAGGAGTATCCAGTTCTTTTATGGTTAAAACTATGGTGAACACTACCCATCAGTGAAAACATGTTTCCTGGTTAAAATAAATTTTAAACACAGCCACCTGGGTGGATACTAGGGTTCAGGATGGGGTATATTTCCCCTAGATTTTTCTTATGACTATTGAATTTTTATTCCCACAGATGGGTGGTGTTTTGGATGGCGTGGTATCCAAGACATATTGAAAAGTATATAGCACAAGATTAATTAGGTGGGTCCGACCATGGGGGTCAATATAGATCCCATGTTTATATTCTTATTTATTTATTTATTTTTCCAAATAATTTAAATTATTATACATGTATCATAAAATTAACATTATATATTATACTATATTATTTAGGGAATTAGGTTTTTGAGGCCTATATAGTAGTTATAACACCCTTATTGGGAATTTTTTTGGAACATAAACAGATATCATTGATACTAGTATGGATAAGGTAAATAACTTTATGATAAATGATTTACTATTTATTATGATGAAAATGGTATTTGTGCCATGTTAGAGATCAAACCATGTATGATTCATGTCTAACTAGTATTTTTTTATGTTTCTACCTATTTTATGGTACTATGAACTGGTGGGCTTGACTGTATTGTTGTATTGTATTTGGATATTATTTAGGATGTGGTTTAATTGGTGATTTTATGATTATCATGAGTTGATGTCATGCATTTATATTATTTTCATTATTTTCAATTTTGTTTTACCCTAAAAAAGATGGTATATTATCAACAGGACATGTAATAAGTCCCCTACCTTTAATTATCATGATTTTTCACATGGGTAGTCATGAATAATTTAGGATGACACTATACTGATCAAGGAACCCATAAGTAGTCAAGTTTGGTGATTTGTCGCAAATTTGAATTTGAGTAAGTCATTTTTAATAAAAATTTTTTTCTAGTATATAGGAAGATAATAATGTGTTGGGGATTATTAATAATATTATTCTTAGTCTCATCTTACCCATGTAAATGAAAAACCTATATCTCCAAAGATTTTTTTTATTTTCTGTTCTGTTATAGTTTCCATATTTTTACTTTGATAGGTGCACTTGTTGTTTAGTGTCATTTATTATTTGGTATCTATGTATTAATTAAATATTATAAGGGTAAAGGTGTGTGTTCAAAAAATTTGTTTTTCAAGTAGGGTTATCTATTATTTGTTCTTTAATGGATACCTATTAGGAATGAATATATATATTTTACATATATGTAAAATGTGTTTCTCAATTTAATGTGAATTAAGAATCATATATTTTGTTTTAAAATAATATGATATGGTGGAATATTACTTGTAAAATTCTCATGATGTTAACTTGATATGAAATCTTACAGAAATGGGTATATAAATAAAAGGTTTCTCTCAATAAAGTGCTAGTAATAATCTTATAAGGATTATTTCTATATATATTTTGAATGAATCTATATTTGGTCAAACCCTGCAAAATCTTAATGTGATAACAATTATGTTGAAATTCTTGTAAAATATTTTATTGTAATGTTGGGGTAAATCATTCAAGGCCATTAGTTATTGTATCATTTTAATATCATGTTCACATTGAAAAACATTTTCACTATGTATCATTATATGATATTCTGTTTTCCATGTATCTTTAAGCCCCCAAGAAGAGACTATGACCTAGTCCTAGAGGGAGAGGAAGAGCATGCTCCTATAGTAGTTAGATCAGAACCTCTAGTGTTTTAGGTTCCCATTGTAGATTATCTACTCATAGAGAGACTATTGTGGGTAGAAAACCACTTGGATAGGGAACCACCTCAGGCCACATAGTCTATATCACAATATATTCAAGAGATTCATTTTGATAACCCTCTAGTGTTCACCAGTAAGGGTTTTACACATGTATTTGAGATGAGTATGGAGTCTATAATGATCATTATTGACCACCAAGATACATTAGAATATAATAAGGAAATATTATATATGTAAATGTTGTGTGGTACAGTAATATTTGTGGTGGGATGTCTTAGCCTAGTGAAATTAGTATGTTGGGCCTCTACGAATGATTTTTAGACTCATTTATTTAGACAATTCTTATCAAAGACTATGTGTTATGAAAAATACTATGAATTCATGATGTAGGAGTAAGGGTTACAAGGTATATATAGATAATGCTTCTTATTTTACTAATCTTCTTTGGTTTTCCCCAACCTAAGTGGGTGATGAGGCTTCTAAGGAATGAAAATTTAAGAAATTACTATAATTTGTGACCAAGGATTTATTAAACATATTATATTTTTTCAAATTTAAAAATATATAGAGGAATTAATTGATTTCATAAACATATCAATAAGTGTTATCTGACATGAAGACTCTCTTCCAAAGGCCCAAGAAGCTACATTGCTGGGAATTTTGGTAGATGAAACTGTTGATCTGATGACTCATGCCAGGGTGGTGGTAATCAATCAATGTAGGCCATTGATGCCAATTATCTTTCCCATGGATTTAAGGAGGTGTGTTGGTAATAGTTTGGTCTTGTGGGACACTTGATATCTTAGTTACCCTGACCACCCATATTGGTCGATCTACGATGAAATATGGTTCATATATTACATTTTCATAGAGTATTGAAAATAAAAGGATTTAATTGTGTTGGTTCAATTCAATGTTCTGGTAATATTGTTACAAACACACTATTATAGTCATATATTTTGGATTATTCTAGCCACGCAATCAATGGTTGTTGTCACGGGTGTCATTGATGAGGAAAAAAGGGTCAGTCGAAAAGTATAGCTCGAGAAAGCTTGGTTGTAGAAATAGGGTCATGGTATAGTACAAATAAATTTGGTAGATACTATTAATAATGTGCATAGTGTTGGACTCTCGATCATTCTTGTAATGACATAATCATGTTTACTCTTTTATCCGAACTTTTTGACATAGAAGCCCCTCACTTGTTTTTATCATCTTCTTTTTTAAAAGTATTGGGTATTTTATTGGAATGAATATTTTTTTGATTCAAATTAACACACCATTGGCAAGGAATTCCCCGTGTATTTAAAAGTGACGTGGTTGTTATTTGAATATAGGAAACTATTGTTTCCCTAATACTTCAATATATTAGAAATGGGTGGATTTAATGTGATATTAGGGATGGATTGGCTTATTCCTACCAATCCCAAACCTAATATTATTATCCTCATGTATCATTCACATATCCTGGTGGTGAAATCATTGAATATTTGGGGTAGAGGAGTGCTCACTTAGGTTATTTTAAACTTGAAATTTAGTGCTTGGGTGTTATCACTACTAATATGGATTTTATTATCATTAATGTGGTTGAGACTAATAATTTTATATCCTCATATATTCTATCAATTCTAGGAAATAATCCATATGGATTTCATTTATTATCAACCATACCATTGAATTGAGTCAATGATTTATTTCATCCCATAAAAAGATCCTACTTCCATCCATCCATATTCAATAGAGATAATTAATAAATTATAAATGAAATTTCATTTGGAGGATTTAGAAGAAAAATGATTTATTCAACTGAGAACATACCCTTGCGGTGATATATGTATTTTTTCAATAAGGAATATCAAAACAAGAGATGCAATGTGGATTAATAGATTCTTAACCATTTTAATTTGAAGAATTCATATAAACTCCCACACATCGATTCATTTTTTGATGAGTTCAAAAATTCTAGGGTTTTCTCTAATATTCCTATGGTTATGGTATCACATATTTTGAGCACGACCATATGAGGTTCCCCATACAATGTTTTAGAGAAGGTATGGAATATAAGAGTACCTCATTATTCTATATGGTATGTTTAATTATCATGTATCATTTATGGATTATGTGAATAAAGTCTTATATGTATATCTATAATATTATATTATTACCTTTATTGATGACATATTGGTGTACTCCATGACTAAAGAGAAATGTTCTGGGAATATAAAGACTGTTTTGGGCATGATTCAATATTAGAAACATTATGCCACACTCTCTAAATGAGATGTTTGGATGGATATAGTACACATCATGGGAAACATAATATATGAGGATGGGGTTTTAGTGGATAGTGACAATCTACATGTTTGAGAATTATTGGATATTCCCAGTAATGTTTTTGAGTTTCATTAATTCATAGATCAAGTTGACTACAACTATCATATTATCGAGGATGTATCCCACTACGCGGTGATGTTAATGTTAATGACAATGAACTGGGTGAGGTTCATATTGTTCTAGGTTTATGAGAACACCTTTCTATAGATAGTGAAGATGATAAATCATAAACAGTCATGGAATGATCTGATCCTCAAAAGTGTTACACCCTCTGTGGTAACATATTTCGTTTCGTAATGGTGGTGGTATTAATATTGGGAGTGTGATTACTTCTCAATAGATCTAGGAATCATAGGACATATGAGTGAATCTACCTAACCCAAAATATGGATATTTTTGTTGGATTACATAAACTAATATTTTTGTGACACAACCTCTTGGGGGAGAAGATAATGGTTTTGGAAAATAAAGAAAAGGATAAATTACACTTCTCTTAACATGATCTAATTCATTGGAAGAGGAAGTGGGTCCAGTACATTAAATCATTTGACATCAACATAATTAACAGTTATAGGATGAGAAATATAGTGGAACGTGTTGTGAGTAGAAATACCTATCCACATGTAATTTAGGATTTAAACACTACATGGTATATCATGGCCATGATATAGAGAGAAACCTAAATATAGAAGAGTATCCTTTATGGAAAATGTTGGCTTCATTATCAATTACATCCTAATTCACTAACATTTTGAAGGAAAACCAATTTTTGAATTTCAATTGTCTAGTGTTGGGGGATAACTTTTATTGAAGGGATACACCACTTAATTGGTGATTAAATGATAATGATATCATATATTTATATAGTTTAGTGGTAGTTACCTTGATAGTTCCTGATGATTGGATGAGGGACCTCCACTATTTGAGATGGTTTATGCAATTTGGTCTAACCAATATCTATTATAATTTTTACATGATATATCGGTGGACTAAAATAAAAAGAAATTAGATTGCTTCCTTTCTCAATGTTCCACCTACCAATAGTTGAAAGTCCATCATCATTACCCTACTATAATCCTACATACACTTCTGATTTCAGTGTGGAAATTGGATTATTTCATTATGGACTTTGTGACTGGTCTGTATAAGAATAAACATGGGTACGGTATACTGTTGTTTAACATGGATCTCCTAATTAATGTATCCCATTAACATCCCATAAAAAAGTATAATACTTCTAATAATATTGGAAATATATATGTACCTAGGAAATATCAATACATGGTGTCTAATAAAGAATCATATTAGGTAAAGACCCATGTTCACCTTCAGGTTCAATAATGTCCTTTAGATGGAACCATACACATAATTCTGTATTATAACAACTTATAACCTAAAGGTAGATGGGTAATAGAGTCAAACCATAATAACACTATAACATCCCAAAACTTTTAAATGTTATATGTTTCTTGAATATATGTTTTATATATATTATATTATATTATAAATGTACAAAATAAAGGGAAATCAACAAAATATTATCTCATTAACAATGACAATTACATTATTCAACTATGAAGAAAATCAAAATTCCATATGGTCAAATAAAATAAAATTAAACAAATTAAATGGGAATGTATAGATCACACCAACATGAAAAAATCATCCCTCCAATAACAAACACTATAGATATAAAAAAATTTGTAAAACATTCAACATATTATCAAAAGGAAAATACAATCATAAGATAAATTGTTGTGAATTTTTAATCAAAGAATGAAGTAGTATTTATAGGGTACAAAGGGAAATGTGACCATTGATATTCAGCCATTATATGACCGTTGGAGAATATGACTATTATTCTATATGACTATTGGTCAATATGACCAACAAAAACTGTACCCTTGGTTGATAATTTTATCATTATAATTACTGTTTATAAGTAGTAATGACAAAGGATTTTTTATAGAGAATGAAGAATTGATGGCCTCAACCATTACAATCATTCTATTTGAAGCCCCTTTTTTCAGAACAAGGGAGGGTGGTATCATTAATATCGATTTACTGAACCCAATCCAAAGACGAGCTTTAACAATTGAATCTTAGAAAATTTCCTATGGGAGATGTTAATGTTAGTGGAGATTACAACTCGAACGATGTTAGCAAAGCCCCCATGAAAATATGATCATTACAATCCCGAACCATAGAACACATGAGGGCGTAATAAGGGGTTCTGTGTCTATGACTTCATTATATAATGTGTATTTTCTATTCTTAAAGTAAAATGTTTATTCTGTCAGTTCTATTTTAGGAATGGTTTTTCAAAATAAAATATATAATGAATTTGATAATTTTATTTTTTGACGCATATGACACATAATTATATTTTCACGAGAATATATAGAATTTGAAAAAAAGTATTTTGAATAATATATTTTTCTTAAAATTTAATTTGAAAAAAATATAAACGAAATATAAGTGATCAAAGAACTTTATAATTTCCAATGAAATTTTTAATAAGTATTAGAAATTTGATTTCTCTTTAAAAACTACTATTTTCAAAAAAATACTCATTTTTATATTTAAATGTAAAAATTCTTATATTTATTTAATTATTCTAGAAAAAAGAAATATTATATTTGACTTAATAATTTCTATATCAGTTTAGGGTTAATTTATTTGAATTTTCTAAAATACATTGTTTTTTTTGAATACTAAAAAATTCAGTTTGGGTTTTTTCTATATTTTATGAAATCAAATATCTGTCATAATTGTTTAATAATTAATTAAATATAATCCTTTTCTTAAAACATGTTATTTTATTAATATTAAATATTTTAATATATTTAATCAATTTCCAATACTATATGTGTCTATCCAAAGTCTAAAATGGAAAATGTGAATTAAAAAAAATATTTTAATATTTACTTTTCTATGCCAAATTAAGTTTTAGAAAATAGATTTCAGTTATATTAGATTAAAATAACATAATATTTTACATTAATTTTCTAAACCAAGATAAAAACCCATGGGAAAGCGACTAGATATTCAATTTACACAACCTAGTAATCCAAGACCTATATTTGGAAATTATTAAACAATTCCACCACTATTACTATAAATACAAACCAATTTCATCATTTTACATTACTACCGATACATTCTCCAAAAATTTTTGGTCATTTTGCATCCAAAATATTCTCTACAGTGTGAACACAAACCTCCAAGGTTCTATCCTCATGTTTTAGGAACAACTCTTTAATGTAAGGGAAATCTCATCTTCTATTTTCCATTCATGTTCCATTTTAATTCAGATTGTCCTCTCATTACCAAAATAGGTTATTTTTTTCAAATTTATATAATAATATTACAATAAGAATATTTTCTTATGAATGATAGTATATTTCACCTCTATTTTTACCCTATTCTAAAACCATGTTTTATACCCTTCATGCAACCTATTTTACTTCTCAAATTTCTCTTTTTAAATAATGCAACATCTATTCCTTTTTATTTGAATAACCAAAAATCATTAATATTTAATTGTTATTAATAATGATGTAAAAATGACGTCATTCATTAGATTATATCCATATATGAAAATCAAATTGATATTCAAGGGTAAAAATTGATGCAATGATCATGTCTTTAATAACTTTTGTATGCCATAATTTTAATAAGAATCCGATTAATTATTCCTTATAGGCTATTAATTAAATTGTTTTTGATGGTCTCTGTGGATCACATTAATTAATATATATAAGGTATGAACCCTAATAGTTCTCCAATGCATTGGGTAAATAATATAATCTTTATAGGTGACATGTTTTACGATACATTGGTGAACGACAATGGATTTTTTTATTTCTGTAACCTGGGGGATAAAATTAAATCATATGACTATAACTATATCTTTTAAATTTTTCAGCTGCATTTAAATGTTAGCATTCATGTTCTATTTTTTTGGTTATGCCTTTTCCACATGTATTATCATTATGCCTCATGTTATTATTGATATTTCAAAGAAGCACATGATATGTTTCTATCTCGTTTATTCCCTTACTCAGATTCCTATTCACCCCTTACATTGATGTATGTTCCATGGATAAGAGATATAGTAAAAATTATTTCTGAAAACCCATGAAGGTGTTTTAAGTTATCATTTATTATGTACACTATTTCCATAAAAATAAACATGAAAAGTTCCTCTTTTTGTACCGTGTAACGAAAATTTGTATAATAAAAAAGGGATTCCATAGATTCTTTTAGAGGGATGTTTCCTTGTTTTTGGAAATTAGGACATGAATAATTTATAAATAATACTAGGAAAAAATCTAGATATTGGAAAAATTCGTGGTAATTTGGTATGTATTGTGTAAGTGGTTTCCAAAACAATACATCCCTATCTGAACAGTATAAGTTTATGGGTATCAAGAACAGATGTACCAAGGGGTAACACCCAAATACACTGCTTTGAGATAGACTCCAACATGAACTGGTCCATGAAAACATGCTTTACTACACACCTGGTTTGAAACATCTGGGGTATATTTCTAGCTAATCACATGATTTATATGAACCTTTAGGTAGTATATATAGAAATTTTTTTTTATTATAATATATTAAAATCATTTTTATTCATTACATTTTAGGACATTAAATACATTTAAAATTATTAGTTTGTTGTTATTCCTTTTTTCATTACTAATGATATTTTGTTTATTTATTTAATGATTAGATTATTTGAGCAATAACTTCATAAACTTTGGAATGTTTTTATTGATGACATTATGATATATTCCAAAACTCGTCATGAGCATGAAAATCATATAATTTTACATTAGGGACTCTGAGGAAGGAGGGTGTTTTTAGAAAATTCAAATAATGTGAATTCCTGTAACACCAATTTGCATTATTAGAGAACAATATAACAAATAAAGTAATATAAGTTGACACTACAAAGAAAAATTCTATAAAATAATGTCTTTATCCTATAATAGTGATAGAGATACATAGTTTCCTTTGATTAACAGGATATTATTGGTGGTTTTGGAATGAATTTTCATGAAATTATAATCCACTAACCACGTTAACTTGAAACGGAGGATATGTTCATATGGATAAAGGCATGTGAATTTTTTTTAAGAGCTGAAGAAAAGATTTTTTAATGAACTAGTGTAAACTCTACCCTCTATTAGAAAAGGATTCATAATTTTAGTGATGCATCTCTGAAAGGTCTTGTCTGCGTCCTCATAGAAAATGAAAAGGTGATTGCTTATACATATTAACTGTAAAGATATCATGATAAAAATTTTGTTATGTGTGACCTAGTGCTAGTTAAAATATTTTTTTTCTATGAAAATATGATGGCATTATCCTTATGGGGAGAAATGTGATATATACATAGACCACCAATGTTTTATACGTATTTTCATAGAAAAGGAATTGAACATGAGTCCAAGAATAAATTTTGAACATCACAAAGACTATGATTGTTCATTTCATTGTCACCTGGAAGAGAATAAAAATTTATGTTTCACTATATCGGAACGTCCATGTCATGTTTGAAATAATGAGGATTCAAGGATATCCTTTAAATAATGATCTATTAATGTTGGAAATGGGTATTTTAAGGTAACATAAATCATGAATATTATCCCAAATTATTTCTTAATTGTCATTACTAGAGACGATTAAGAGATATGAATGAGAAGATCATTTATTACGAGTAAAGGTAGAGGTTGTGAAGAATGGGATGTTTCCTTTGTTCAATATTGATAAACAATGTTTACTATAATTTAAAAAATGTATATTTGTTCAATATATCCAAGAGGAAATAAAATATATTAGGGATGAGTCTCATGACTATACATTCACTATATATCCTGGAAGCACTAAAATGTTTATGGTCCTCTATAACCATTATTTGTGGGACAATTTTAAAAGTGGAATTACTGACTACATTGTATGGTGCTTGGTTTGTCCGAAAGTGATGGAAGAGCGACAAATTCCTAAAGGGGAATTAGAACCACGACCCATACTGACATAAATGTGGGACAAATCACTATAGAATTCATCACTGGTATCCAAAGAAAATCCATAGTATACAATCTGATATGGGTTATAGGGGATCGACTCACCATGACGGTCTTTTTTATCGACATTTGGGATGATTTATCTCTTGAAGAACATTTCAATATTTACATAAATGAATTGGTGATGATTAATAGGGAACCACTTTCTATAATTTATTATTATGATCCAAGGTTCACATCTAAATTATAGAGGCATATTAAAAACAATCTGAATGATTAATTTAATTTTTGAATAGAGTATCACTTCTAAAATTATGGACAATATAAAATGACCATTCACAAACATGAGGAAATTCTAAGAACATGGTAAATGAAACTTAAATATCGATTCGATCAACACCTCTCATTAATTTATTTCTCATATATTAAATCTTCCACCCAAGTATTCAAATGGATCTATATGATGCTCTACGTGGCAGGCGATGCACAGCTCATATTTGTTGTGATGATGTTGGTGGGAGGAAATTTCTTGACCTTGATATTGTGAAAGAGATGATAGAAAAGGATCATGTCATCCAAATACATATAAATCGTGCTTCGAGTTAGAAAAATAGATATGTTAACATTCATCATAGGGAAATGGATTTTTATTTTTGTGAAAATGGTTTACTTCATATATCACTGTGTTTGAGAGCATTGCGATGTGAAAATTATGGGAAGCTTAGCCCTATGAACAATATCCCATTTGAAATCTGTGATCACATGGGGGTAGTGTCAAATATTCTATAACTTCCAACAAATATAGATCATGTACCTAATGTGTTCCATGTGTCTCTATTGAGTAAGTACATACATGATCCCCTTTTATATATAGAATTTGAAGGTGGAAGTACTAGAACATGACATCTCATATGAGGAGTAGCTGGTGGAATTATTGTACCACAAGAACAGGGTTCTATGACACAAGGCTACACACCTTGTCAAAGTGTTTTAGAGGAACCACATATATGAAGAAGAGACAAGGTAACCTGTGAGGATAATGAGAAAAAAGCACCCTTACCATTTCTCAACTAAGAGAATGCGTTGAATTTTTTGTGACAAAATTTTTTAAGGGGGGATGAATATAATGAACGAAAAAATTTAAATTATTTCTACTAAATAATTTTTTTTATAGTATATAAAAGTATAAACATGAAAAATAAATAGAAACAATATTTATTATCGCAATAATATTGATCATTACATTATCCAGCTATGAAACCAATTAAAATTCTATACATTACAAGTATAAAAAATAAAAAATATAATCACTAAAATTGGAGAGTATGGATCCCAACAATTTTATATAATCCCTCTCCCATAGTAAATTCAATATAAAAAATATATATTAGTAAAAAATTAATATCGTATGAAAATAAAAAATATAACCTTAAGTGAAATTGTAGTGAATTTTGAATTAAAGAATAAAGTGGTATTTATAGGGAATAAAGGAAAATGTGACTGTTGGGAAACAATTATTATATAAAAATTGTTCAATATGACCATTTTACTATTTAATAGTTATAATTTATACTATTGGTTGATAATTTTACGAAGATAATTAGTGTTTTGAAGTATTAATGAGAAATATTATTTGATACAAAAATGATAATCAATTGCCTCAACCATAAGAGTTGTGTCATTTAAATTCCATTTGATAGAACTTGAGGGTGAGGTATCATCACGAGGGATATTCATAGTCTAGTAAAAATAATATCTTCCACAAGTGAAGCTTGAAATAAATTTCTAATGGGAGAAGTTCAAGTTAATGGGATTACCCCTCAGTCGATGTTAGTAGAGCCACCCCATTAAACTACGATCATCACACAACTCACCAATAGGGCGTATGTGGGTGTAATAAGTTACTAAATGTCCAAGAAATTTTTAAAGAATGCATTTTTTCTATGTATAAGTAAAACATTCATATCATCAATTTTATTTTAATAATATATTTTTTAAATAAAATATATAATGAATTTGATAAATTTATTTTTAGATGAAAATGAAACATAATTTTATTTTTCTATATAATATATACACTATTAAACTAAACTCATGTATTATGAATAATATTTGTTTTCATAATGTTTTATTTTAAAACCACCTCACTAAAATATAAATTATAATAAAATTTATATATGGTCTAGGAAATTTTTTATAAGTGTCAAAAATTTGTTTGTTCATCAAAAACATCTAATTTAAAATAAACAATGTTTTTAATTTTAAAAATTAAAATATTAATATTAAAAGTATTATTCTAGTAAAAATAAACATTATATATGAATTAATCATGCCAAAATTATATTAGTGTGAATTTATAATAATTTTATAAAATGCATTATTTTTTGAAGAGTAGTATAAAATACAGTTTTTGGTTTTAAGTATATCTTTTGAAATCATATATATTTAATAATGAGTAGTAATTAATTAAACACAATACAGGGAATAAATCTCGATTTTTTATAAATATTAACTATTTTTATGGAATTAAACAATTTCTAAAACAATAAATGACTTTCTAATGCCTAAAAATGAAAAATTGATTTTTAAAAAACATTACTTTGTGGAATATTCAATTTTCGCTAATGAAAAAATAATTAACAATGGTTTAGGTTCTGGTAGAATAATATATCATAAAATATTAACCAAATTTCCTACACCATGATCAAATACCATGGGTAAGATAATGGTTGTTCATTTTACACAACCTAGTTTTCAAAGACCTATATTTGGGAATTATTAAACAATTAATTCACTTTTATCCAACCATTTATCAATTTAATTTCTCTCTTAATCCCTCATATACAATTCTATTGGTAATTTTCCTACCATGGATACCCTGAATGGTTTCTTGAAGCTCCCAAGGACCCATCCTCTTTTTTAGAACAACTCTTTAAGGTAAGCGAAATCTGCACATCTCTTTTTCATTTATGCTCATTTTGTATTTGGTATGTCTTATATTTTATAAATGAAGACATTTTTTCCAATTTATATTATCCCATTACTATAATAATGTTATTTTATTAATAGGATACCCTTTTTCTATAATGTCTGAGCCCAGGTGCCCCACACTAGTGCTCAGAGTCATTCAGTCACCTGACATCAAGCACACCTCCCCTGCGCCAGAGGCATCCGACATCTAGTGAGGGTCTAATAAGTCGATAATGGGGAGAATATACCCAATAATATCAGATTAATACAATAGTATAAATAATAAAAAATATCTTAGAATATATAACCATAAACAATAACAATATCTCATGGTAATTAATGTAGAGAAAAAAATTACTACTAAAGAAAAAAATTCCATTCTAATTTATGTGTCAAGTGTCTAAAATAAAGATTGATAATAAAGACACTAAAAACACCCATGCAACTACCAAAACATATATGGTACCCCCATCGAATATCAATTCCAACTAAACAATCTAATAAATGTACATTTACCATAACCTATCATGTTGAAATAATATATATTCAGGTACAGATCAGGCAGCCTGAGTATGGTCTGAGTAAAACTCATTAGGATACCACAAAAAATTTCTAATATAAATTCTGTCAATAATAGTTTATGCAGTTGTATAAAGATATAATTAATATATATAGAAAATAGTTATAACTTTATCAAACAAATATTTATTTAACCACACAAGATCCCCTCATTTCTAGAGACACCCATACCTCAATACATACTTCAGCTCATGCCAGAGCCCAAAGTATGTCTGAGGGATATCATGTTTCATATTCCATTATAACCATTATTTATTTTCATAGTTCAGAATGTTCTTTTTTCATTCTTAAAATAATTTTTTAATTCCCATGTTACCATTCATACATCTCACATTAAAATGAACATGTTCCCATTCATTAATTTATACCTGATTGACTATGTTTCCATTCATACAAAAATATTTTAATGACTATATTCCCATTAACTAATTCATAATTGAATGCCAATATTACCATTCATAATCACATAAATAATTACATAATTAATTATAAACATAAATTCAATTACTAATTGAAAAATTATAGAAACACAACAACACCGTTAGTTAATTGAACAGTTAACTAATCATATTAATAATCATAAATAATTCAATAATTAATTAATAAAACCAATTTCATTTCTAATTTTGAAATTATTTTTCCCCTAATTACAGTCAATTAATTCATATATTAATTTAGTTATCAACCAAATATTTAATTTTAAATATAATTAATAAATACACACAACTCTAAATTCTATAATCAATTTTTATAATTAATTGTCTCATTCACAATCCAAATTTAGAAAAATAATTCAAAAATTAATTACGTCCACCAATAATTTCAATATCAAATAATTAATCCCATGAATAATTATCTAAATTCATGAAATAAAAACAACATAAAAAATTATAAAATTAATTACCTCAATTGATCAAATACATTATATTATAATTAATCCCCCAATTAATTAACTAAATCACAATCCAGAAATCTCATAATAAATCCCCTAATTAATTTGCAAATTTGAAATCTCATAAATAAAATAATTAGTTCCCAAATTGGCTATCAATTTCTTCAATACACCAATTAATCAATTAAAAACTATAATTAACCAAATTTAAGAATTTCAATAGATAAATAATTATATAAATTAAAAATATAAAAAAACAAAATAATAGCTAAAAGAATATAATATTAAACAACATTCCTTAAGTTGTTGAAGAGTAATTTCCCAAAAAAATCCCCAAAAACAATGTGGCACAATGACATAGATCAAGGTCCAAATCTGAAAATCCTAAATCAAGATTAAATAACATCATGATCATATAAATCTAGTATAGCTCTAGAATAATAGATCTATTTCTCAAAAAATATATTTATATCTCTCTACAATAGAAGATTACATCACTGAAAAAAATGATAAGAATGGAATATAAATGAGAGAAGAACAAATATACGATTCACTTACTAAGGTATGAGTGGACCTTCGATCAGAGCTACAAATTATGAATAAAACTGGACGGGAGGACATAGAATTCATTAGGAGAGCATAAAAATGTGAAATACCTCCTAGGGTTTATCGGGGTCAAAATAGACGGGTTTTGTTGGCTCGAGTAATTTTATAAATTAAAATCCAATGACATTTAAAATCATGGACGGTTTGTAAGGAAAGGGTTTACGATTTTCCCTAACTGTGTTCCTAAACCATGTGGCCATTATTTTAGGGGTACACGGTTACTTCTAAGAGGGTGCACAATTTTCCAAACTATGCACCAGCCATGCGAATCCCCTATACCTGTGTTCACACAGTTAGCATTTTTGGGTAGTAAAGTTTGGTAAAACCATGAAGGACCCTAAAATTTTAATTTTTTCCTAACATTATTATCATAAACACCGCATTTCATAACATATAAATAATTACTCAAATAAGGATAAAATAGTACATAAATTCAAGACCAATTCATCTCTAAAAAGGATAGGATCATATAATCCCGCCACATAATAACATCTCATCCTTGAACTACACTCCCAAGATTCCATAATATTTTGATTCAAAAATACTAGTTCACTAAGCCAATATATATTCTTCCCTTTACTACGTCACCTCATGTACACACCCATCTTTCTACAACACAAAAACTATGAACATGATATTTCCCTA
The DNA here is from genome assembly GCA_963277665.1 of Viscum album. Lineage (NCBI taxonomy): Eukaryota > Viridiplantae > Streptophyta > Magnoliopsida > Santalales > Viscaceae > Viscum > Viscum album. The sequence goes on along the minus strand of OY728123.1, from coordinate 1,867,930,755 downwards.
GAACACTTTCTCACTATGATCCAACATGGGTATTGGATGCTCCTCAAAGGATGTATCTACCTTAATATCAATTTCATCCACATCATCACACAAGAAGGGCCCGAGTGATACTTAATAAATTTTGATACATTGAAACATCATGTGTAGTGTTGAATTTTTGGGGGAGAGGCATTCAGTACACCCCCAGCATGATTGTCTCCACAACCTCGACTGATACGATGAGCCTGGGTCCTATTATTCCCTATACATTTATCCCATAGTGACCCAGTCTTGGTGACTGTTTCCCTCAGAATTTGGGGATGACCTCCTTGATGGGAGGTTCAAACGTTCCGATCGATTTCTAATGGGTTTGTTCGTAGAACCGGAAACATCCAATGATTCCACATCCAATTGGACCTGCTTTCTAAAGGTAAGCTCTCATTAGTTTGTGGACTGATAAGGAATAGGAATTTTCATTGGTCGAGAGGATGAGAGGTAGGACTCAACACACCTTTTTGAGGGGAATTATTGTCTACTCTAGGACTCTCTTTATAGATTTAAGTTATGTTCATGAATCCTTTTTTACATTACCAAGTATAAAATGAGATTTTCCTTTAGATTTTACAATCAATGATCAAATATGTAGGAAATTTAGAGAATATTTTATATGTATTCGATGTTCTTCATCGATAGAGAATCATCTGTATTTATTAGAGATTCTTGGTCAATGGTACCCTTCGACACATTTATATAGAAGTCTCTTGGTCATTATGATGACCATGCTGGTTTTAAAGACACTCAGTGGGGCACATGAAGTTTATTATCATTCATAAGGACGTGGATTATTTCAGAGTTGGGATCGAACCCGCAGATGGGTTACCTACATATTCTTTGTTTTTGGAAAAGGAATCAGAACCCACGTAGTTCGAGTGGCGAGTATGATTTTTATGATTAATGGCTCAAAGAAGGATGCCATAATTACTTTTACCCTCTAAGCTCACATGAGTCATGCTCGGTGTGGGAAACAAGATGTATTGGTAAAAATTAGACAATTGGTCCATGAAAGATGCAATCATAAGAAATGATGTGGGACTTATGTATCTATGACTTCCCAAATAAATGAAGATTAGGATTTACATCAGGGAAGAAATCCAGGAACATGGTCCATAAAGGTATATGTTCTTCATGGAGATTTGAATACTCTAACTTGGGATTACTCCTGAAAAGGAGGAACAAATTAGGAGATGACTTATGATTGGTTTTTACTCCTGAGAAGGAATCCAAGATCAAAGGTAAATTAGGACTGGTTAAGAGAAATTAATACTGGGGCTTACTCCTGAAAATGAGTCCCAGGTTACGAGACTTGAAAAATTAAGGGTCTTGGGGCTTACTCCTGAAGAGGATGCCCATATTTTGGGACTGGGGCTTACTCCTGAAAAGGATGCCCAGGTTAAAGGAATTATGACTGGGACTTACTCCTGAAAAGGAGGACCAGTATTAGATTCTCTCATCTTAAAGGATGAGGTTGAATGAATGAAATCTAAATCTCTAGTGACATAAAGATGTGTAAATCACTATGTTTTGAGGGATGTTCCACAGAATTCCTTTCAGATAAAGAAGTAAAATCAAGTAATCACGCCATAAATGCCTTTGAAGAGTGTCTTGAAGAATAAATCTTGAATAGGCGAGGTGGAATGACTTAAGAGGGGTAAAATGGTCAAGAAGGGCACCCAATAAGGTAGGGGCGTGCAAGTCCTGATAGGCGCGCAGGTATTGTGTGGGCTCAAAAGTCTTGGTCGCGTAGGTATACCTGCACGACACATTTTGTACTTGCGCAATGTTTACCCAGCAGGGTAATGCTTGAGCGAATTTAGGTTAAGGCCTTTAGAATCCTCTTGAGGTTCTTCCAGGAGAGGGGCGCACTGGTTCTATTGAAAGAGTAATGAGGCACACAATTGTGGCCATTTCCCTTAAGGGATGGCTACCTAGGCGCACACGTGTTGATGAGTTTCAACACTTAGGCCTTCCTCTCCCTCTTTAGATCTTCCTTTCTAGGTAAGAAATTACCTTAGAAGTGTTCCGGAAGCTTTGAGAACAGACTAGGGCACCGGGAGCTCAAATCTGAGTTTCTCGAAAAATTCCTCCCCGAATGGGGGGCCCACAGGGTCTATTTATAGGCAAGAGAAGACCCCGGGTGGTTATCACTTAGGTCGTGCAAGTCACTTGCGTGACCATCATGCATCGCACAAGTAGACTTGCGGGACAGTGATAGAACGTGCGTGGCTCATGTGCTTTGGATCCCTTATTCATTCCTTTGTCGATTTTTTATGTTTTCATCAAAGGATGAATCAATTTGTGCTAATTAAATTCCCATACATTACTTTGGACTCTGTGAAGAAAATGGAGCATCAAAAAAAGTCCCCCCTCAGAGTTGGATCCGAAAGAAAATGAGGATGTGACTCTAAGGAAAAAAGAGTCATCCAAAGAAATGGTGGCGCGTAAGTGTTCAGTGTGCAATACTTGGCGCGTAGGTTCGATTCGCTCAAGGATTGAGCACACTGGTTGTAGGAGTGCAGATAGGCCTCCTGGCCTATAAATAAAGGGCCTCACTTCCGTACAAAGCATTTGGATTTCTGGTCTTCAAACCTTCGAGCTCTCACCGCGCAGGTCACCTTAGCCGCACAGGTTGCTCTGTTTTTCGGTGTTTCCTTGATGGCACGCTGCTGTCAAGGTATCTTGACTTGCGCAGTGGTACTTGCACACCAAATATTTGCGCGGAACCTCCATACTTGCATGCCAAGTTTTTGACTTGCGCACCTTAATGCATTTTCCATTTTTTATAATTTCTTCACAAAGTTTATGAAAAAGAAACCCATTTAAGAGTTAGTTTATTCATCTTTTGTGCAGATTCAATGGTTCCCAAGGGAATTGGAATGGCTGTTGAACTGGCTAGAAAGCATATTGATGACATTATGAACATCATTGGCCATGATTACTATGATATCTATGACATAACTCTCCCAGAATTGGCTATGTGCTTGAAGAAATATCATCTTAATTTCCCACAGATCATTTAACTTCCTCTGTGTGGTCATGGTCATCTACAAGAAGTCAATGTTCCAGATACAAAGAACTATACACCTGAAATGCAGCCGCACTGATACTACTCCATTTCAGTTATGTTGTGCATTAAGAGCAACAACAATGTTGTGAACTTTTAAATTCTCCATCCATGCTATTTCCTTGCAGATATAAAAATGGAAAACCCTTGGGCTAAAATGTTTTCTGCTGCTGGTTGGTGGAGAGAAGACAAACATGGCATTAGATCAATATCTGAAAAGAATAATCTCTCCAAATGGCTCTTTACTTCCAATTCTCCATTCTCAAATACATGTATCCATCTTCCAAGTCTCTTGGACAGAAACGGAGTCATTGTTTGATCAGTAGATAATTTTCTCAAACTGCACTCAAGAACATTCTTTTACAATTGTTCCAAGAAGAGCTGGTATCACCGCATCTCTTATGTCATCTAGTTGAATGAATGAATTCCAAGTGGTTGCTGATGAAGTACTGTATGCCGTAAATCAAATGAAGAGTTATGTTGGAAGCCTCATGTAATTCTTAAAAAAGAGAAGATACTCCAGTCTTTGGATGTCCTCCTAACTCATGTGCATAAATGTAAAACACTTTCACCTTCACTCATTTTCACCTGCATTCTCTTTTTCTACATGCTTTAGATTTTACCTAAGCCAATGGGCCTAGTAAGCATAGTTTGATTTTTACTAGGATTAATATAAATAACTCTACAAACATTGATTCTTTTAATTGGTCAATATTACCTAAATCATACAAAATGTATGTTTAGTGAGCTGGGAACATAACATTTATTTAGATTTCCCTTGTCTTTTGTGAGCAGTTTAAAGTCATGCATGTCATACATAAAAAGGATAATGTTTATGGTCGAAATAGATTTGACCGAAATGGATTATAATTAACTCAATTACTTGAAAATTCATTTGAAAACATATTACCATAATCAAGTATGAGAGAAAATATGTAAGCTATGCCTTAAGAATATTTGAATCTGAGAAATGACATGAAAAGGAGCTAAAAGGCATTAGAAGAAGTAGTTTCCAAGAATGAAGTTACCATTATTTAACAAACCCGTTCGAGGGTTGAATTATGCAGGGCCACCCAAGGGCATTGGCTGCATAGTTAAATAAATTAGTATCTTTTGGCTAACAAGGCTGTTATATAGACGGTTTATGCAAGGCCTCCTATGGGCACGTGCTGCATAGTTAGGAAAAAGAACTCTCAGAAATTTACTTTCCTAGTGCTAAAAGCCAGTGAATGTTTATGGAGATTCAAATCATCCAAATTATAGAGTTTTCTGTATGGAAAGAAGTACTTGAATATGGAGAAGGTATTTCCAAACAATATTATTGATGAACTGGATGAATATCACTCCTACGAAGGTCTGACCCAGTCATAGGGAAGGAGAATATAAACCATAGACTTGAATACTTTCAGATCATAAAAAAGGATATGGGACAAATATGTTAAGGATTGCTATTTTTTTGTGGATCCCTATATACTTTCATTTAAGACAAATAAGAAGAAAAGAGGCATTCTTCCCAAGAATGAAGTTACCACTATCCGAAAAACCCATTAGGGGGTTGAATTATGCAGGGCCACCTAAGGGCATTGGCTGCATAGTCAAATAATAGTATCTCTTGGCTAACAAGTCTGTTATGTAGACTGTTTATGCAAGGCCGCCTATGGGCACGTGCTGCAATGTTAGGCAAAAGAACTCAAAGAAGTTTGACATTTTTGTGACTAGATGTCATGAAGAGGGTTATGAGGATCTGAAAATATTTAAGGTTCGTATTATGACATATAATTATGGATATTGTTCAATATATACAGAGAAACACAAATCATTGATAACTATAATAATGTTGTGGCTGGGTCATGAATTGAAATGTTGGACTTCACTACCTATCCCATAAGGATGAGAATCAAGCCATACGTAGTTATTAAACTATAGTTTAACATCGTGTGGGACAAAAGGATTAGAGATCTTAGTTTAGGGTCATAGATCTTGGACCATTGTAAGAAATACACAGTGTGTGTTTTCATGGGGACTTTTCAGCCAAGGGACTGAAAGTGGAATTTGGGTTTAGGACCAAAGTCTTGGGGCTGGATTCGAGGGACACTTGAACGTTCCTACGTATCCCATAAGGATGGGAATTAAGCCCACATAGTTCTAGAAACACCCTTTGTACAAATTTGGTTCGTACATATGAAGGTTGAAAGGGGAATTTAGTATAATGATGGTTTAACCCAAGATAAAATGTTTGGGAATTTCCATGTATGCATGTAGTCTTTGAAATGAAACATGTTTGAAAAAACAATGTAAATAATGGTTCCCTCTCAGGTGAGGGTATCAAAGAATATTTTAGTTTATTGTCATACTGTACAAAAGTGTTGTATAGTTTAACGTCGTATAACAAGGACAAAAGTGAACCAATGTAAATATAATGATTCTAGGGGAGGTTTCATGAATCAACATAGTATGAGATGGATGTTAACCGATGTGAAGAGATTTATTTTGGGCTTGAACCTTGGGAGGTTTCCTATGTACCCAGACTGGAAGGCAAGGATCAAAGTCCGCGTAGTTCAATTTAAGAATGAATTAATGATCAAGTTGTTCTTGGGGACAACAACCTAAAAAATGATGTTGGGACTTACACATGGTTAGTAGCCCAGAGAGAGTGTTATTGTTGAGGTTTTATCTATGCTCACGTGAGTCATACTCGGTGTGAGAAACAAGAGGTAGCAAAAACCTTAACGATACACAGTTTAACGTTATATAGGACGTATGAAGGGACTATGTAGTTTAATGTCATGCAGTGAGGACAATTGGTGTTGCACAGTTTAATGTCTTGTAGCAGGAAAAAAATATAGTTTAATGTCATGTAAGACGTATCAAGGACTTTCTGTACAGTTTAGCGTCATGTAGTTTGGATGATGGGGACAATAGAGTTTAACGTCATGTTGGACAAAAGTGTGACTGTGCAGTTTAAGGTCATGTAGTGAGGACAAATTAGGGACTGTTTTCTCCAGTTTAATGTCATGCTGGACAAAAGTGTGACTATGTAGTTTAATGGCATGAAGTGAGGACAAATTAGGGACTGTTTTCTCCATTTTAATGTCATGGTGGACAAAAGTGCGAAGAGTTTAGGGTCATGTGAATGGACCGTGGATGGTGTAGTTTAATGTCATGGTGGACAAAAGTGTAGTTTAAGGTCATACATGACCTTTGATGATTATGCAGTTTAACATCTTTCCAGACGTAAGGGAATTTTATACAGTTTAGCGTCATGTAGTTAGGACGTCACAGTTTATCGTCTTGTTGGACGTATGGGACTTGCAAATAGTTTAGGGTCAGATGCATGGACTGTTGATGATGCATTTTAAGGTCATACTGGACCAAGTTGTAGATTAAGGTCATACTGGACCATTTAGGGAAATTTTTCAAGATTAACGTTGTGTGGGACGAAGTTGCAGTTTAAGGTCATACAGGACCATTGCTGTATAGTTTAACTTCATATAGCAAGGACGAACTGGCGATGCATAGTTTAGTGTCATTTTGTAGGGACATGAAAGGTACATTGCAGTTTATACAAAATACTTCTTCAAAAATCTTGCATTGGTTAGAGTAGTGATGATTTCTCCATCCATCGAGATTAAGGAATAAGCTCCATTGGAGTAGACCCTATGTATTGAATAAGGTCCTTCCCATTTTGGCTCAAGCTTGGGAGGTTTCTTTACTGGTATCATTGGAGTTCTGATAACTAATGCCAATTCTCCGTGACTGAATGAACGAAGATGAACTTTTTTGTTAATAGCTCGTGCTATTCGATTATGAATGATTTCCATGTGGTGCAAAGTGCACAATCTTTTCTCATCTAACCGTTCAAATTCATTCAATCACTTTTGAGATTTCTCATCTGTAGATGACTGATCGCAAATGGCTACTCTGAGCGAGGTTAATTGAACTTCAATTGGAAAGACTACTTCTGTTCCATATACCAATGAATATGGAGTTGACCGGGTTACAGTGTGGGTGGTAGTCTGATAAGCCAATAAGGCATGAAAGAGTTTATCAGGCCATGACCTCTTATCTTTATCCACCATCTTTTGCAGTATAATTGAAAGAGTCTTGTTAAAGGATTCTATCTGGCCAATGGCCGCTGCATGATAACGAGATGAATGGTTTTATTTTATGTTGTATTCTTGATACAACTTATTCACCTCGGATGAACAGAAATTGGTGCCATTGTCTGTCAGTATGGTATGAGGGACACTAAATCTAGTATTGATGTTAGACTTCATGAATCGAACAACACATTTAGAACTGACTTCCTTGAGAGGTATTGCCTCTGCCCATTTGGAAAATAAGTTAGTAGCAGTAAGAATGTACTTAAACTGCTTGGCCGTAGCCGAAGGGTAAGGTCCCACCACATCCATCCCCCATGTGGCAAATGGCCACAAGTATTTAGCTGTATGAAGCATATCTAGAGGTTGATGAATGAAGTTGGCATGTACTAGGAATGAATGACACTTCTTTGTGAAATCAACACAATCTTGTATCATTAAAGGCCAAAAGTATCCAAACCTTCGAATTTGATCAGACAATCTATGTCCAGACTGGTGGGCACCACATACTCCTGCATGCACTTCTTTCCTGACAACCATTGTCTCTTCACCATCATTGCATCTGAAGAGAACTCCATCAAAACCACGTTTGTAGAGAATTTCTCTAGGTGATATGGGCTATCATAAAGAGTAAAATTGAACACACATCGCCAGATTTGTTATTTATCGGCTCTATCAGGTGGATGTGTTCCATTTTGAAGGTTTTCCCTGATAGGTGACATACATCCTGTAGTATGACCATACGGTTCAGGAATGGGACTAATTTCAATAATTTCCTCTGTTCTGATTCGAACATAAGGTGAAATTGCACGACGGTGGGCAATACTGATGGCTGTCTTGTCCCGATTTGGATCTGCCAGAGTTGTGGCTATATTAGCCAATGCATCAGCATGAGCATTTTTTGATCTTGGGACATAAGAAAATATTAGTTCTGAAGGGAATTCCTCCATTAACTCTATGATTTAATCCTACAAACGGATTAATTATTCTTTTCTGATGGCATAATCCCCATTGAATTTTTTGATTACCAGGTCTGAATCACCCTTCACCTTTATGTAATTCACTTGTGCTTGAAGCGCTAATTCCAAGCCTGTGATAAGAGTTTGGTATTCGACTTCATTATTGGTACCACCTTCCCATAATAAAAAGGAATAAGGTAACACTGCCTTTTCTAGAGAAATGAGAACAATTCCTAAGCCAACTTTGTTGAATTTATGATTTTCCATTTTCTTCCCTGTTGGACTTCTAGAAGCACCATCAAAATACATTTCCCATGCTTGAGGACTATCTTGAATAGAGAAGACTTCATCATCAGGGAGTTCAATATCTGAAGACGTGTCTTCCACTGAAGGGTATTCAGCCAGGAAATCAGATAGAGCTTGGCCTTTTATCACCTTTTGAGACATATACTGACTGTCGAATTGCTGCAAAATAACCGCCCACCTTGCTAGACGTCCTGTAAGCATTGGAAAACTAAGGATGAATTTGAGCGGGTTATTGCGAGATACCAATTGGACCTCGTGATGTTTCAGGTATTGTCTCAATTTCTGAACAGCAATGATTAATGCAAGGCAGCACTTATAAATACTTGAATACCGGGTTTCTGCTTCAATCATAGTTCGAATGAGATAGTAGAGGCTGTTTTCATTCCTAGCATCATGCTTTAGAGTAAGAAAGGCACCCAATTATCGCTCTAGAGCTATCATGTAGATGATAAGTGGTCTTCCATCAACAGGTGGAATGAGTATTGGTGGACTCAATAGGTATTTCTTGAGAATATCGAATGCTTCTTGACATTCTTCAGTCCACTGGTAAGTGAATCCCTTCTTCAACAAGTTGGTAAAGGGTAAACTTTTGCCTGCCAAATTGGCGATGACACGCCGTATATAGGCTAGGTGTCCTTGAATTCCTCTTAATTCATTCAAATTTTGTGGAGGTGACATACCAAGGATTGACTTGGTCTTCTCATGATCGGCTTCAATACCACGATGGCGTACAACAAAGCCGAGAAATTTTCTTGAGGTTACCCCAAAATCACATTTTAAGGGGTTCATCTTCAAATTATGTTGTCAAAGATTGTAGAATATGACTTCCAAATCAACCAAGTGATTAGAACTTTGTTTTTATTTGACCGACAAATCGTTTACATAGCATTAAACAATCTTCCCTAAGAAGGGTTTGAAGATACGATGCATGGCGCGCTGATATGTTGCAGTTGTATTATTTAATCCAAAGGGAATTACCCGGTAAAAAACACACCCTGAGGGGCTCTGAAGTCTGTGGATTCCTCATCTTCTGGGGACATTCGGATCTGATTATATCCAAAATATCCATCCATGAAAGAAAGTGCTTTATAGCCAGTTGTTTCATCAATTAAAAGTTCTGTAATCGGAACTGGGAAATCATCTTGAGGACAATGCCGATTAAGATCTCTGAAATCGATGCAAACTCTAATTTGTCTGTTCTTATTCTTTATAGGGACAATATTTTCCAACCACTTGGGATACTGAACTTCTCTGATGAAGATAGCTTTGATAAGATTATCCACTTTAGCTTCAATTTTAGAAACATAAGTAGGGTGTGTTCTTGTCACAGCTTGTTTAAATCCTCGATGTTCTTCCGGTAAACCCAAATGATGAGTAGCAACATCAAGATCAAGCCCGTGAATTTCTGTATAGTTCCAAGAAAAAATATCTATATTTCTCTTTAGAAAAGTAATATACATATCCTGCTCTTCAAGGGTCATGTCCGCACTAATTAATGTGGGGCATGGATCTTCCGTTGTACCCAGATTTATTTCTCTGAGTTCATCCACTGTGGTAGAGATAACCTCTTCAAATCTTGAGGATAATCTCTGAGATATTCCTCTTCTTCTTCATCATGTGTTATTTCTTTCGTTTCTACTTGCATAGTAGGTGACAAAGCAGAATTTTCATGATCCGAAGAGATGTCAAAATTTTCACATTTTGAAGAGGAAGCTTCCATTTGTTGACCCTATTGACGATGAAGAGTTTTCTTTGGGTAATAAAGTGGAAATTATGGATTGAGAATTTACATAATTGTTCACCTCTAATTTTGCTATAACTCCTTATGTCTTAATTGGAGAAGTATAGACTTGTTGTTTTTCAGCAGATGAAATGAAGACGTCACCATTTGTGATTTCATTGCTACTTGGTGGGTTACCAATTTCTCCCATGTTGTCTGGCTCGAATGCCATAATTGAAATTACGGATCTTTCCATAAGAGTATTTTTATTTGAGTATACCTTGTCGATTTTACAGATAGGCAACACATAATCTATACTCACATGTGTAAATGGATTTACTGGAATCTTCTCCAAACCATATGGAGAATTAACTTTGGTAATTTCCTTTGTTGTGGATTTCTTTTTTCCCTTCATGTGATAGAATTCCGCCTCAATGTATTGAGACTCACATGTCTTGAATGGGGCCTTATCACCATATAATGTTCCAACTTGACAATCGAAACAGTATTTGAGACATTGATGGGATGATGAAGGGATAGCCACATGCTGATGTAGCCAGGGTCTTCCAAGAAAGAGGTTGAAAGATGAGTCCTTATCAACAATGATGAAATCTGAATTGGATACATGATCTCCAAACTGAGTTCTGAGTGTAACATCACCCAGTGGTTCTTGTTCATTTTTATCATATCCTTGTAACATCATGGTAGAAGAAGATAAATCAGATTCTGTGAGGCCCAATCGACGAAGTGTACGAATGGGAATGAGGTTGACTCCTGATACATTGTCAATGAAAGCTCTTTAGACGTCTACACCATTGACCTTTCAAGATAAATACAAAGGTCTGATATGCCCATGTACAACATCATATTCATCTTTATCAGTAAAAGATATTATTTCATGGAATTCTGTAGTATTATTCTCTATGTGATAGACTTCAGCTGCAGAAATTTCAGTTTCAAACTTTTGAGGGCTTGACAAAGCCTCGATGAGTGCTTACTGAAGATCTTTTGACAGATTCAAAGCATCCAAAATTGATAACTTGGTTGGTACTTGGGCTAAGTGTTTAAATATATCATACTTTTGATCCAGAGGTCCGTGTTTTCCAACAGGAATTTGGGGTTTAGCAGGTACCTTGGATGTAGATGCTTTGGAAGTTGATGCATCTTGTATTGGGATCAGAGTTGGAAACATCCTTGGTTTTGGAAGATTAGACCGATTAGATCCATTTACTTGCTGAGAGGAAGAAGATGGAACCTTCAATCAGTCTTGCAAAATAACTGTGCCAGGACTGAATTTGATATTGGTAGAATGACTAGCTTGTTCTTGCTGAGCTCGTTGAAGGGCTCTACCATGAGTTTCTACTGCATACACAGTTCTAGCAGGGGTAGAATTGGGGTAGTGGTTTCTGAAAGATCCACGTCTTCCCCTATATCCTGAACCTCTGGAACTTCCTCTGATTCCCTTTTTTTGATACAGGGAATTCAGGCTCATCAAAATTGAAACTACGACTGGAATATGGATCTGTTAATTGGATCATATTAACAGAACCGAATATTAACTCTTCGTCTGATGAAGAACCTGCCTGATTAGCCTGTTTAGGCTTTTCCATTTGGTGGGCCAGTGCCCATGGCTTTGAAGTAGACGGCATGAAGTCTGCCAGAGTCAAAGTCAACTTAGGCTTTGACACATACTCATCTTCTTCTTATTCTTTCTTCTTATTTGAATTATGTCGTTTCTTTATGGATTTTCCCTCAGACAAAGAGGGTTTTTCCGAAACATTCATGGAAGAAGACACAATTGGTTTCTTTAATTGTGTTCCCAAAATAGATTGAGTTAGAATGATTGTCTTTCTGACCATCCAATCATCATACTTCTGTGCAATTTTTCTTTTGACTTCTTTCCATTCACCTTCCTCCTCTGGAACTGTAGTAGTAACACATGCTACCTTTTGCTGAAGAACCTTTCAATTTGACTTGTCCCGAGTCGACCATCTTTTGTAGGAGTTCTTTGAAGACAAAACACTCTTGGATGGGATTCCCCAACATTTGATGAAAGGGGATATAATTGTTACAGTCTTCATCTCCTTCTTTGTTTGGCCTTTTGGGCCTTGGAAATTGAACCTGATTATTTTCCAGAGCCGAAATGAAGTAACCAGGAACCTGTTCATTTCAGAAAGAGTATGTTTTTCTCTTTAAATCCTCAAATTGTCTTTCTCATTGATCTATTTGATCATAGGACGAAACGGATTCTGTTGTTGGTGCTCAGGAGGGGGATCCCTTCGAGAAGATGAATGTTTTGAAATAGAAACAGGTACAGGCGCTTGTTTAAGCATAACTGTAGCAGTTTCTACTTTACCCATTTTTCTTCCTAGAGTTGATGGAATTACACAATATTTAGCCTTAGCCTGTATAAGGGAATTTTCAATCTGCTGAGCGATTGAAGTAAGGTCTCAAAACCCTCTTGTGTATTTCACATGGATTAATGGCGTGCGTAATTCGTCACGCAGATTTTCCACACATATTGGCAACAATTCTTCTTGAGGGAGTGCTAAACTCAAGGAATATGTTAATCCCTTCCAGCGTGCAATGAAATCAGAGAATCTTTCATTCTCCCTTTGCCTACAGTTTGTAAGATCGAAAACTGTTGTCTCTTGCAAAGTTGGGCTGAACTGAAGGAGGAATTTTTGACAAAGATCCTCCCATCCGGTAATTGACCAGGATTGCAAGCTTGTATACCATACAAAAGCTGGTACATTCATGGTTCGCATGAATCATATGTGTTTCACTACTTCTTTCTACTCCGGAGTTCCCATCATAGGATCACAACAAGACACGTAATGCATCAAATGTTGCTCAGGATCGCATGATCCATTGAAAATAGGGAATACATTATTCCAAAAAATGGATGGAGGAGAAATTGAATCTACCCATTCAGGGTAAACATTCTTTTCTGGTTGAACATGCGCACATTTACCTTCCAAAGTTTCTAACCGAGTTGATAATGAATCAATAGTAGTTATTAACTTTTGAGAAACATCTGGTTGAACATGGGATAGGGAAGGTGCAATGACTGGAGCTTGGACAGATGTGGCGATTGGTGCTGCAACTGATGGTAGCACTGCCAACTGTTGTTGTACTTGACCTGTAGGATTAGACCTGTGAGGGTGTACTGAAAGAGGAGGATATTCTTGATCTAGCTCAGTAGCTGCAAAAAATTCCTTTGGCAGACTGACTCCAGCATGCTTATGAAAAAGACTACTCTGAAGTAGTTCTGCATTCAACCTTCTTAATTCATTAATTTCTTCTTCTTGTTGTGCAATCCTTTTCTCTAGTGATAGTGATTGGTCTTCTCTAGTGTAAGGATATGTAACCTATTTCTTTCCCCACCCTTTGATGGATCCTTTTCAGAGAGGGGGAAGTGGGTTACTCGAAGGATTACCTAGGTTCTAAGTAATCCTTTGATTTCGTGTACGCACACCTTCTTCATTTGTATCGGTGCGTATATCTTCTTGAGTATGAACCTCTTCATCTGATTCCCTTGAGTGACCTCATCTGGTGGATAAGAAACAACAGCTTTGATGAAATTGATTGATGCATAACGCATCACATCCCTTCTATCTGCGTTTCTGTGATATTAGCTTCTTCCATGTCTTTGATGAGAAATTTGTTTTTGTTGATTCGATCCCTCAGGAACTTCTTGACGAACCATAATCTGGAGGGAATCTACTGATAATTTGGCTCTTCGTTCCTCTTGAGGTTTCTTGCCCAATCAAGAAAAGACCGACTTTCTCTTAGGATGGGATTGATGATTTGAAAAAGTCCCCAGTCCAGTGGACTGGGACTGTTCCTGCTGTTCCCGCTCAATTCCTCGGAACCTATTTGTTGATTCTGAGGGTTGGTTTAAAAGAGTCCCCAGTCAGGCGATATGGGGTGGTTCTTGACATGCTATGTCTGAGACTTTCTTGAAAGTCCTCCTGATCTTACGAACCATAGTTCGGAAATTAGGTGGATGCATTAATCTGTATTTTCTTTTATAACCCGGTTCAAATGACAGTTGGATGATTTCTGACACTTCTGTCACTTGGTGACGTGCTTGATCTAAATGAGAGGCCTGTTTAATATTCTCGTTTTCTTGATGAAAGAGTAATTAAACAACTTGTTCTTTGTATTCTTGATTTTTAGAGGAACTAGTTGAAGCTCGTTCTTGGGAAAGCTTTTGATTACAAACAAAGCCTATTGACTGTGGCCGGTTACGGGCAATAACATTGCATGAGACCATTTTCGTTGGGCTTTTTTGACTGGAGAGTACTATGAAATGCTGTGCTCCGTGAACACCCCACCCTCTGACATGAATACCAGATGGGGAATTGGCAATTAACTGACATAATCTTCTTAGTGCGCCAATGCATGAACATTGAAGGGCTCTCTACTTCTTTTCAGCCTTCGGATATCGAGAGACTGAAAGAGATGCCAAATCAATCTGACGTTGTAATCCTTCTATTATCTTAAGATGATTTTCATATTCATCATAAGATAATACATTATTCTTCAATTGACAAAGAGTTTTCCATATGTTGAGACTAATATCATGGATTCCATCTTGCGTCAACATCTTTGGAATGTCATTATGAGAGTCATCCAGAGGCCAAAACATGACTGGTACTTCACCTTTTGAAATTTGTTTTCTCATGTTCAACATTTCCTCTTTATCATTAAAAGAATATTCTTCTACCTGTTTTGACCAGAGTTGGTGTTTCCTTGTTGCTTCATCGGATTCAACAAGATTTGTCGAGAAATCATTGATCAAACTAGAAGATGCATGACTTAGGGGTGGTTCATAGAATGTCCTACACCCTGTTCTATCTTCTAATTGAGAAAGTATTTCACCTGCTAGCGATGAAGCATCAGACATGACCAGTTTCGAATTTGTAAGTGCCTCAAGATAAGAGGGCGTTCTCAGCACTACATTGTCCACTGGAGCATTTTCCAGGTAATGTGCATCACTACTGTGGAGAGGACTTTCGCATCAAAATTCATCATCATGGGGAGGACCACAATAATGGGTTACAACAAAAGATGAGATCTCTTTCTCCTTGGTCTTCTGACCACACAGAGGGTTCTTGTGGATCTCATCTGAAGATTAAACATTGAGATCGACCGAATTGACATGAAGAAAGCCTTCATGAGGAAGTGTCTATTGAAGACCTTTGGAATTAATGTTCCCACTACTGGGAAATGAGGGAGTAGAATATTTAACTTCAATAGATAATTGTCTGAGGGCTTTAAGAACTCCATAATCGAGCAAGGCCTTGTTACAGATTGTCTCTTGCTCTCCTAGCTGTGCTGGGTGGGTCTTTTTCTTAGATGCCTTCTTACTCGCCTTGGAAACCACTTGTTGACGAAAGTGGCTACTGTATGTAGTTGTATATGCCTGATCAGGAAAGATGGCCAGGTTAGGCTGACGATCTCTACTCAAATTAGGTGTATGTGCCAGACTTGGTTGTCCGTATTATATGGGGGAGTATGCCCCACAACCCTCTTGGACTGGAACAGATGTTTTTGTCTGTTCCGGAGTGAATTGTTGATGTGTCACTCCACTGGCCGAGATAGATTTATGTGTCCTTCCCTGAGATGCCACTGAAGTTGTTATAAAATCCTGGTAGGCATCCAGAATATGAGCAGGGATTTGCTTCTGCTCTTTCACCATTGATAGAATATTCTTGGTGACTTCAACTGCCGGAATGAGAATATACATCCATTCCGAGATTGAAGCAGGTGTATGTGACTGCTCCTGTCCTCCTTTTCCAGTCAATGAATCTTGAAAGTACTCAAGTGTGGGGGAAGAGAGTTGAGTCTGCCTCCTATTTGTTGTTGGGGTTTTCCGACTAACTTTTCCGAACGCTACCAAGTGAGACTGTTGGTAGGCTTGATTAATACTAGCAGGTGTATGTTCCTGCTGATTGCACTTCACCAAACTTGGTTGACGAGATCCATCATATGTAGTCAGATGAGCCTGCTGACTAGCTGATGATGTATAAACAGGTGTATTTTCCTGCCTATAGTACTCCACCAGAATTGCCTAGAGATATTGACATGATGCTGCTAGACGAGTGTGCTGGATAGCGGAATTTAAACGGGTAGGTGTATGTTCCTTCTCATTGCTTTCCACCAAGTTATGTTGGTGGGCTTCTCTGGGAATTCCAGAGATGAGAACATGCTCACTGTTGACCGGATTCCTCCTCTGGTGGTTCATCTTGCCTGCTCGGGTTTGAGGAACCTATGCTGAACGCCTGGAGTCGGTACCCTCATCATGTTGAGGGCGCACTGCCGCACGAGTCTGGGGGAGATTGTTGGTGGGAGCCTTCAAGAAGGACTCCTGTCTTTTTGAATTAAGGCCCTGATGGATCTTCTCATTCACTTCCTCAGAATAAGGAAGTGAATGGTGATTGCGTTCCGGGGATAACGACCCGAGACGGTTGGAGACGGTAGTCAGCACCGCCTGTTTCTTGATCAATGGTCGTCGTTGTCCGGACGACCGGTGTGAATAGTTTTCTTGGAGGGCTTATCGGGTAGCCTCCAGAGTTGGGATGGTACCGTGTTGATGGTACTCCTTTACCCGTGCATTTTATACCCAGCATTGAAGACGCTTAGTAGGTGATATCTTCCTTAGAGCGGATGATGATCCAGCAAGAGTAGTAGCAGTGGCATTTGCGGCAGTAGTATTCACAAGTGTGAACTTAAGAGCATCCATTATGGAAATGCAGATGATCTTGGAAAAGAGTGCTTGTTTGATATAATAGACGTAATCAAGATAAACTCAGAAACTACCTCTTTTGGATGAGCATATATGTTATTGAATGTCTTGTTGGCCCTCTCATTGAGTTTAAATAGGGGCCTAACAAATAGGTAAATCATCATTTTAATTCGGTTAAGGATTCACGTCGGGTTAACCATTTTTTGTTTCCCTCGGAATTCGGGGATGACCTCATTGATGGGAGGTTCAAATGTTCTGATCGGTTTATAACGGGTTTATTCATAGAACCAAAAACATCCAATGATTCCACATCCATTTGGACCTGCTTTCCAAAGGCAGGAGCTCATTAGTTTGTGGACTGATAAGGCTTAGAAATTTGCATTGGTCGAGAGGATGGGAGGTCGGACTCATCACACATTTTTGAGGGGAATTATTTTCTATTCCGGGACTCTCTTTATAGATTTAAGTTATGTTCATGAATCCTTATTACATTACCAAGTATAAAATGATCTTTTCCTTTAGATTTGACAATCAATGATCAAATATGTATGAAATTTATAGAATCTTTTAAATGTATTAGAGGTTCTTCATTGATAGAGAATCATCTGTATTTATTAGAGATTCAATGTCTATGGTACCCTTCGACACATTTATATAGAAATCTCTTGGTCATTATGATGACCATGCTTGTTTTAAAGCCACTCAGTGGGGAAATTGAAGTTTATATTCATTCAGAAGGACATGGATTATTTCAGAGTTGGGATCGAACCCACAGATGGGCTACCTACATATCCTTTGTTTTTGGAAAAGGAATCAGAACCCACGTAGTTCAAGTGGTGAGTATGATGTTTATTATTGATGGCTCAAAGAAGGATGTCATAATTACTTTTACCCTCTATTCTCACGCGAGTCATGCTCGGTGTGAGAAACAAGAGGTATTGGTAAAAATTAGACAATTGGGCCATAAAAGATGCAATCATAAGAAATGATGTGGGACTTATGTATGTATGACTGCCCAGATAAATGAAGATTAGGATTTACTTCAGGGAAGAAATCCAATAACAGGGTCCATAAAGATATATGTGCTTCATGGAGATTTGAATACTCTAACTTGGGGTTTAATCCTAAAGAGGAAGCCCAAATTAGGAGATGAATTATGATGGGGTTTTACTCCTGAGAAGGAATCCCAGATCAAAGGTAAATTAGGACTGGTTAAGAGAAATTAAGAGTAGGGCTTACTCTTGAAAAGGAGGCCCAGGTTAAGAGACTTGAAAAATTATGGGACTTGGGGATTACTCCTGAAGAGGATTCTCATATTTTGGGACTGGGTCTTACTTCTGAAAAGGAGGCCTAGGTTAAAGGAATTATGACTGGGACCAACTCCTAAAAAGGAGGCCTAGTATTAGCTTCTCTCATCTTAAAGGATGAGGTTGAATGAATGAAATCTCAATATCTAGTGACATAAAGATGTGTAAATCAGTATGTTTTGAGAGATGTTCCACTAAATTTCTTTCAGATAAAGATGTAAAATCAAGAAATCATGCCATAAATGGATTTGAAGAGTGTCTTGAAGACTAAATATTGAATAGGAGAGGTGGAATGGCTTAAGAGGGGTAAAATGGGCAAGAAGGGAACCCAAGAAGGCAGGGGCACGCATGTCCTGATAGGTGAGCAGGTATTGCGTGGGCGCGTAGGTATACCTACAAGACACATTGTGTACATGCGCGATGTTCACCCAGCAGGGTAATGCTTGAGTGACATTAGGTTAAGGCCTTTATAATCCTCTTGAGGTTCTTCCAGGAGAGGGGTGCGCAAGTCCTATTGAAGGAGTAGGCGCTGCACAAGTGTGGACATTTCCCTTAAGGGCTGGATACCTAGGCGCACAAGTGTTTATGAGTTTCAACACATAGGCCTTCCTCCCCTCTTTAGATCTTCCTTTCTAGGTAAGAAATTACCTTAAAAGTGTTCCGAAAGCTTTGAGAAGAGACTAGGGCGCCGGGAGCTCAAATATGAGTTTCTGGAAAAATTACTCCCTGAATGGGGGGCCCAAAGGGTCCATTTATAGGTAGGATAAGACCCCTGGCGGTTATCACTTAGGTCGTTCAAGTCACTTGCGCAACCATCATGCGTCGCGCAAGTAGACTTGCGCGATAGTAATAGAACTTGCGCGACACATGTGCTTTTGATCCCTTGTTCATGCCTTTGTCGATTTTTGATGTTTTCTTCAAAGGATGAATCAATTTGTTCTAAGTCATTTCCCTTTACATTCCTTTGGACTCTGTGGAAAAAATGGAGCGTCAACAGTGACATCCAATGGAATACACGATAACCCTATATAAACTCTAGGGGTAATAAAAATCTATCAGTTTACAAACTATGTCTACTCTAATCCATGACCATAGGATTTTGAATTTTTTTACCTACTCTAATGTCTCATACATGAGACTCTTTCCTAAAAATTACGACTCGCTATCCTCCATCTAGAACAAAGGATATCCTCATGGACTACCATAAAGAGCCTCACATGGTTCCATTTTTATTGTTTCTACCATCCGAAGTCCAGAAAACCTGCATGCAAGATATAATCATGTAGCTATATAGTACACTCCGAATAACCGTCTATCTATGGGTGAAAACCAATACTCAATAATAACAATGTATTGAGCCCCTTCTGTAATCCCTAATAGAATAATGAAGTGAAATGTGAGTCAGGGTTTGATAGTATAGTTCTGGGAAACCCATGCACATTGACTATCTCTTGAACATACAATTCACCTAGTGTCTCCATTAATAAAGTTTCCCATATAAGAAAAAAATGCACTACATTCATCTGTAAATCCATAATAACACAGATAACTTCATTCTTCATTGCAATTTTTTGGAGACATATCACAAAATTAATGGTTATTTCATCAAACATCAAATTAAAAATGGTTAGAAGCTACAAAAAACCTACAAGTCAGTGATGCTTGACCATTAACAACTGTCAAGTGTAACATTTTGCCCTGAACCCTACTATTTTCTTTTTTATGACTGACAATAAAAACTATCATCATTCATAATGGAACATTTTGGTTACACCGGGATGTATCACCCACTTAGAGGCATGGAATTCCCGCATCAACTCATTCTGCATACTCATAGGAAGAAAAACCGGGTTCTTGACATAGATGATCTCATCCTCATCTAAAACTAATCAGAAGGCGACTCCCCACCTTCATGACATTCCCTCAAGTTCAAAACATTCAGATCCTCATATTCCCTATCTCTAGTCGGGATCAACATTATAGACTCCACTGAAGCTCATAGGATATTAATCTGATTCTGGCTCTCTTGAACCACCACATAAATCTCAACTAGCTTGGTCATCATCTTCCACTCAACACTTGAATCCCAAACCCTAGAAGTCTATGTTTTCCTACTCAAAGCATCATCCAAATACATTAATTTCTCAATTGGATATACTAGATCAAAATTAAATAATTACATATACTCCACCCATCTATGCTTACATATATTCAGGTCTCACTATGAGAAGACGTACATTGAGACCTTGTGATCGGTAAAAACTATAAACATCTCACCCAATAGATAATCCACAAATACTTCAAATCATAAAAAACACCTTCTTTCCCAAGTTCATGAAAATTGAAGTTCCATTAATGTTGCCTTAGAAACCATGATCCATATTCTACAACTCGATTTCTTGGAATTTACACAACTACAAGTCCGACTCCAGAAATGTAACAATACATAATATAATCCTCACCTAACTCATGTTGAAACCAGATCGGTGAAAATTTCAAACCCTTATTCAAATCATGGAAAGACATTTCACATGAATCATTCCAATATAAAATAATCCTCATTTTTTTCAATACCAAAATAATAACAACCAAATTTTAAAAATCATGGATGAATCTATGATAATTTACACTTAACACCAGAAAAATATGGATATCAAATATGCTCTTGGGAGTCTCCCATGAAACTAATTCCTATAAATTCTCTGGTCCATAGATAGATCATCCTCTAAGATGGTGTGACCTATGAATTATACATGTTCAATCCAAAAGTGACACATAGATTGTTAAAATATAGTTTATTCTCTCTCTATGTAGTCAGGACAATATTATGATGTTGGTATTAATCATCATGAGTCATGGAGTACACCAATATATCTTCCAAAAAAACATAAGTAAACTGGTTTAGGTATAGGAGGAAGATTCTATTCATAACGGCTAAAAATACTACAGGTGAATTTGTAAACCCAAACAGAATTACGACGAACTCATATAGGCCATACCAACTTATTAATGAAGTCCTTGGTATATCAGATGTCTGAAATATCAATGGATGATACCCTTATCTCATTTCAATCGTTGGGAACACACAAGATCCACTAAAATAGTCATGTACATTATGGATATGTGAGAGAGGATACCCATTATTCATAGAAATCCAAATCAACTTCTAGTGATGAATGATCATTGTAATATTTTCTTCAGCCTTCTTAGAAAAATATCTGGAGAACACCAAGATGATGGACTTGGGAAAAAAATCCCATATCCTTTAACTCATCAAGACGAGTCTTGAGTTATTAATGATTTTTCAGTTCCATTTTTTATGGTGTAATAAAAACTGTCTCATCTCAAATAATAATATCCATAGTAAAGTCCACATATCTCTCTAGTGGTAACCTTGAGAAGTATTTATAAATAGAATCCTAAAACTATTGAACTAATGGTGAAATTATATCTTTATTTACACCTATATTATCCATCAATAAATTAAAAAACAATATTGTGATCTCTCCCTGTTGCTGAGTAATGATCCATGCTCAGACAACATGGATATCCCACTCTCCATAGTAAATATAGTTTTCACCCTTAGGATATTTAATGGTAACTCTCCTACGGTACCAATAAACATGGGATCACTAAGAGATTGGCCAGACCATATCCATAATTAGGTTGAATCATAGCATATAAAGGATATATAAATCCCATAGAAAATGATACTTCGCGATCTTGAGAGAACATCCTCTGCAAAAATAGATTTCTTTAGACTATACTCCCAATGGTGAATCTATCAATATTTTTCTTCATATAAGCTCTATCTAATGGATCGAACCATTAAAAATTATTTGTGATATAAAGGAATGAGAGGCACATGTATCAAATAAGGCACTAATTATGTAGAAGCTACAAGAATAGTATATCTCGCTATCAAAGGTCTAGCCTATCTATCCAAAAGTTCTAGTTGTACTGTATGTTGTTTTTCTACCCCTCTTCCATATAATCTATCTTGACTTCACTATGTTTCACCACTCTACTATTATGGGAAATACTTTCTAGAAACACCACATCCACCATCTCTACCACCTTGGCTAGCATAACTCCAGATGCCAAGATGATATGGTGAAGAAGATCCCCTTCCAACAACATAGTTTTGTCTAGATCATCCATCAAAGACTGTCTATCATGGTTTCCTATATAACATATATAGATATCCCATATTTACACAAGATTATATCTCTACTAGTCATCTTGAATAGTTTTTATGATACTGGTTTGGCCTACCACACTTATAGAAGACCAATCCAGAAAGGTCTTATGTAACAGATCCCTATGTCTTTGCACCTCAATTCCCACTACCCTAGCTAATCATCTCATAAATAAACATCCTTATATAGAATGTAAAACCTCCCAAAAAATTTCTAGGAACTATCTATCTAGAACTATAATTCCGTTTCAAGTTCCCCTCTAGCATGAGAGACAGAACCACCACCTCAACAAACAAGTTAAACTAAAAGAGGTTAACTTGGGACATAATCTCGCACTTATGCCTATCCTGAAAGCATATCACTACAGGATTGTCATCTCCTTACAAAGAAGTATAAAACTATGTATGTTTATAAATCATCCTATATAGTCCATCACTATCATTCTATGATGATTCAAATACATGAAAACCACTACTCTTTCCTACTTCAATGTCACTGGGTAGATGTGATCCAATAACCTCTCCATGAAATCCTTCCATAAAAAATCATCTGTCCATATAGTTCATTACTAAATGTACCAGTAGAGATTTAATAATTATAGTAGAATATAATTTTTCTAATTGATCTCTATTATTAATAGTGTCTAAATGGTCAGGTATCATCTTTATGGACTCAAACTGAAACATAGCTGCCTCTGGTCCACCCTCTCCATTTTAATTTGAATGATGGTGCAACTAAAAATCTACCAGATGGTCATACATTCTCTTCACAAACTACCAAAGGATTCCTACTATAACCTTCATAAAAGATATATGTTTACTCAGAACGTCTCCCATACTTCATTGATCAGCACTATCAGTGCTTAGGTTCGACTACTAGTAAATAGTCTCCAAACATCTTCTGATGTCATCCTCTCAACATGTTTCATAATGGTAACATAACTCTTTAATTCCAAACACACATTTTAAGAATAATAACACAGCTTTATCACATTTAAATAAGAGTAATAATCAAAACAAGTCACAATAATGTTTTTACGCAAAACCAAAACACACGGTAAAAACTGGGGAACTGCCACTACTCTTAACAATCTTAATCCTAGTTCTTGTTTAACAGGGGTACACACATTTTCTCTATTCATGTTTCTCATTTAGAAACCTAATTAATCATATTATTTCAACATTTTATTATTTTCATGTTATGTATTATGAAATTGATAAAATTAAATTTCCTATGAAAGGAAATGATTTTAAATTCAATAACATACCCAAAATATATTTTCTCATAGATGACTAAAATGATGCATATTACAAAATAATCCAGAGTGACTAGAATGATGCAATAAGATGAAACTCTCATGCGATTTCTAGCCATGAGTCTATTTTCCAAAAATATCAAAAACAATTTTCACATCAAAAAAAATTTGTGTCACCCAAGTAGAAATAATATTCAACTATAACAAAAAAATGAAATAACAACACTACCACCATGTGTACTTGGGGGTTCCCCCACACATGGTTATGAAAATAATGGTTTGAAAACATGGATCTAATACTATTTTAAATGGAATGGTCTAGCCCACAATCATAATATTGTCCGTACTGGGCCTAGCCCACACATGTTTTCTTTCCCTGGGCTATGGTTCTAAAGAATAAACAAGGATAGAACCTCATGATGGGATACGTATCGATTCCACCTTATAATGTGGTTCTTCATGATCATCTACCTTCAATGTGGTATTGCTATAATCCATACCCCTTAAAACGGACTAACATCTTCATCATAACATTGAATAAATAATGGATTTGATACCATTTTGTAACATATTGGCTCAGGTTCCACACACCAGTTCCCCAAGATGGTCTATCACATGACCTGAAGAGTTCCTCTTCATACGCTAGAGGATTTCAACTAGAAGAGTCTATCTGATATGTCGATAATGGGGAGACTGTACCATATTTTATCTGATTAATACACAAAAAAATAAACAATAGAGGATACACAAAAAATCTTAAGAATTACCAATATCTCAAGATAATCATTAAAGTAAAATACAATACCCAACTAATGTAGAAAACATTCAATGACTTTGCATGTCAAGTGTCCAAAATACAGACTAAAGATAAAGGAATTGAGGACTCTCAAGCTAGTCCCGAACCACTTCTAGTGCCATCATCCATGATCAATCCTAACTCAGTGATATAACACAAATAATTTTCCCTTAACCTACCCTACAATAACAAATTCTATTTAGTTACCTAGTAAGAAACCTGAGTTTTGTGTGAGTAAAATTTAGTAGTCTACCACCAATGAAGTCTAAAACAAATGGTATATTGACCTCGTATTGACTTAATTTAACATTAAAAAACGTTGTTGGAATATGTAAAACATTATACAAACATACGCCCAATGACAATACATGTCTAGTGCCTTTTGAAACATGGAAACATGGAAACGTAAATAATGATACATAAGTGAGGTACATTATCTCCCACAAGGTTGTTCTTTCCTTGTACCCCACTTAGACACATCAATCATTACACATATCTTCATAACCTGTGGGAGGAAACATAAAATTGTGGAGCTCAGATGCTCAGTTAGGGTAAAAAAGGGAGATATAAAAGAATAATTATGATCATAAGGCTATGATTAAATGAATATGAAAATAGAAGAATATAACATGATTATCAAATATCATATATATGAAACATTTCTTAATTCTTGGATGTTCAAAAGTCTTTAATCATAAGTAAATAATTAACATAAGCCATGAAATCATAACATAGGAATAAAACATTTATTTTTGGAAGCATATAATCATATAATATTATTTCCATAGTATCGAAGGCATAATTTCAAATACCATGTTAGTAGTATGGGTTCACTCCCCATACCATATTGGTAGTCATGGTTCACTCCCATGGCTATCTTAGTAGCCTGAGTTCACTCCTAATACCATATTGGTTATCATAATTTACTCCAATGGCCATATCACTATACATGTTCCACCCCCAAGACCATCTCAATCAATCTAATGTGATATAAATTTTTAACCAATGCCTTGGTGGGAGATATAGGTCTCACAAATCTCATAGCGAAATAACAAATACATGTTCCATAAGATAATAAATATTCAAATCATAACCCATTAAATAAAATGAGTATTATAAACATTAAATAATTTCAAAACCAAAATAATATGATAGATTTCATTTTAATTCCATCATAAACATAACCCATGAAAAGAAAAGAGTTTCAAAAGCATATAACCTATAAAAGATAAATGGGTTTCATAAACATCATGCCATAAAAACATAACCCGTTCAAGAAAATAATATGAATGGAAACATTGAATGAATATACCTAAAATGTAATGATTAACACGAAAAGAATATATATTAGATAATAAAAAATGTTTAATTATCTTTAAAAGAATTCATGAGAAACATATCCTTTATTTCTTGATCATGAATTTCTAAAACATAAATCCTTTTGAAAAACATGTCCATTGAAAATTCAATTGAAAACATTTAAAGTGATCAGTTAAAACCACCAAATGTTTTTAAAATCCTTTATCCTTGGAAATGGGATTCATAGATATTTTGAAAAAAAATTAAAAAAATGGGTTTTTAATACAATATATTTCCAATTAAAGAGAGAGTCAATATGATTTTACTTGAAAACAATATAATATGTAACAATGATGGAAAACGGTACAAATACAAGAGTATATCTTGAATAACTAGAGGATAATAAATTTCCTGAATGTTCTTGGGATATTGATCATGAGATTTTATTAATTCACTTTGTTTCTTAGTTCCTTGATACTTTTATTCTAGTTTTAAGAATCACTTATTCAAGGTGGTTTCCATTGGATTTATATAAGGAACCGAAAACATCCAATAGTTCTTTATCTAAAAAGGCCATTCTTTCCAAAGGCAGGAGTTCATTTTGTTTAGACTTTACGATATATAAGAATGTACATTGGTCGAGAGGATGGGAGTTCATACGCATCACACCATTTTGAGGGGAATTATTGTCTACTTTTGGGACTCTCTTTATAAATTTAAGATATTTTCATGAATCCTTATTAATTAAAGAAGTATGGAACATGTTTCCCTTAGAATTTGAAATAACTTATTAACATGTGTATAATTTATAATCATAAGTATGTATTCAAGGTTCTACATTAGCGAATATATCTATATATATATTATAGGTTTCCCATCATTGTCATCCTCTAATAAACTATTTCAAGTTTCGTCTAATCATCATTATGATGATAATGGTTTTAAAGCCACACAGAAGGGCACTCTATAATTTATTGTCATCAAGGGAGAAAAAGGTTTACTTTGATCTTGGGATCATGCCCATAAAATGGGATACCTATGTATCCTTGTAAAAAGAATCATAACCCTTGTAGTTTGGTGCCACTAAATGGGACCCATCATACCATTTAAGGTGATGTGATAAGGACCTAGCCGTGTAATTTAATGTTATGTGGTATGGACATCAAAGATGAAGATTCTTAGTCAATGTTTGGTGTGGGACGTATGTTGAAGTATCCCAAGGAAATTGGAAATGATATGGGATTCCAAGTAATATTAGACTGTCTTTGATATAAATCCCAAGGAGAACAGTTATGATTTGAAGTGGTGGGTTTGAACCTCAAAGAGGCTTCCTATGTGTCACATATGGATGAAAATCAAATCCCACATAGTTTGATTATTCTCATAAGAGAATATGATTCTTTGTGAGAAATTGGGTTTTCTTTACTTCATAGAAACGATACTTTGGTGACTTGAGGGTTTAATTTGGGGATTATTCCTAAGAAGGATGCTCAAATTAAGGGAAATAGGGTTGGAATATTGAAGAAGAAATCCAATGAGCTCGGGCCCTGAAAGGGCTTCCTACATATTCTAGTTTGAATAGGAATCAGAGTTCTTGTAGTTCCTTTAACTGTGCAAATTTTGTGAACATGAAAAATCTCTAAGCCCACATGAGTCATTATTGGTGTGAGAAACAAGATGTTGTAAATGATTTAACAAAGGTATTCACACTTTCCGATTTTTCCTCCTCCATTGGTAGAAGATGGCACATCGACCGTGGAAGAGGGCAAGGCAATGAATATTCCATTTGTTCTATTTATATCAAAAAAGGGTCCAATGTAAATAGGAAGGGATGGATGTTAGGGGCTTAAACCAGGATGGCTTCCCATGGTGACAAATCCCAATGCGAGAGGGGATGGGTAACAAAAGTCTCTATGCCCATTTTTCCTCTGGTCTTTGGCACCGAAGAAGAGAAGAGAAGCAATGATGATACCTCCTGCAAAAAAAACCTTGGGGATTATTCTAGGATGGTTTCCCCCAAATTGATCCTGGTAGGGGAGGGAGACATTTCCTTTATTCAAAAAAGAAGGAATGTAGGTGTGAACTATACATCCCCTACTAGAAATTTGATGTTTCCAGCTCTTTGAGAAGTTGAGGCCGGGACCCAAACCCTTATTCTCAAAACTGGGATCTCCTTAACACTATTCCTAGGAAAAATGTCTATATGAATATGGATATACAAACCCATAGACACTCCATGAACCCAAACCCCATTGGGATAAACATGTGGGAAACCTCTTATTGTTGAAATACAATCCCAAATAGGAGACACACCGGTGTGGCTTTCCCAAAAGTTTGATATGTCATGAAGTTTTAGAGGAGGTCTCAATAGAATTCCTTTCATACATGGGATCCAAGGAAGAAGAAGCCATTCCATGAATGGCTTTGAGGAAAGCTTGAGGGATTATAGACCGAAGAGAGTAACTGAATCAAATAGGGGCACCCAAGTAAGTAAGGGTGTGCAATTATGGTCGTGGAAGTACAATTCGACGACCTAATGTTCACCTATGTGATGGAAAACCTATATGTTAATACTTGGGCGAGACTTGGCTCAAGCCTTTAGGAGTATTCATAGGTGATCCCAAAAGTAGGGCGTAGAAGTTCATATAAAAGGAATGGGTGGGATGCAAGTATTTCTGATATGGGGAGGTTGGGCGCTTTGGGCACGCATGTGTTATGGTTATCAAACACTAGCAGAACATAAGTACAATAATCCTCCATTTAATCCTCTAATCAAGGTGTTGATGAAATAAATTGAAAGTTTCATAAGATTGGGGCGAAGTACTAAGGAGACATGAGAAACAATTGGTCTTCAAAGAAATTTTTTTTTTACAAATGAGGGCCCCAAGGGTCTATTTAAAGGCAAAAAAGGACCCTGGGAGAAAAGAGTTTGGATGTGCAAGTGACTTGCGCCAAAAATTATAGTGCACAAGTTACATGTGTGCGGATAGTGTTTTGGATAGACTAAGGCGCCACTTTGAGGACATAAGAAAAATAATTGTTTCAGTTGGCTCCAGCATGGGGGCACACATGTATTTGTGTGCAGGCCCCTTGGGAACCTCTTTCGAGACATAGCCAAATAATTGGTCCATACCGCGGGGGTACGCCCCTGCAACCCTGCTTCAGATCAGTGTAGGGATTTAGTCCTGGCCCTTCGGGTCGGTGGCTTCACTACCGTCACTGGCCCCTATAACAAATGCAGAGTCACACCGTGATAATTTTGAGCCTGTTTGAGAACATTTTGTGGGGAAGTGCATGGAACTCATTTCATGGTGTCCAAAAAATCCCACCCCCCCCCCCGCCCTTAGAATTTAATTCTTTCAGAATGAATATAATCTTGTTCTATGGTAAAACTCAGGAACTTTGACGCATTCCAACATCATTGGGTTATATTTGGAGCTACCTCAAGTTAGGTAGGGTGCTCTACTTTTTTCTTAATCCATGGGTCTTAGAGTGCATAGTATGATTTTTGATATGGACACACCAACAAAACCACACACTTTATATTTTTTGAGTTTTTATTGCTCAAATATTACTTAAATCATACAAAATTTACGTTTACTGAGCTGAGACATGAATTTTTTTCATAGTACACTTTGCAGGTTCTCAATATGGTGAGTACCATGTCTATTATTGTTGGTAGTTTATTGTATTTCATGTTAGACTATAAAGGAATAGTATTTGAGGTCAAATATCATTGACCATAAATATTGAAATTAGATCCCAAACTAGACAGTTTGGATAATAATTGCTTTAATATTCTTTAAAAATTTCCAAGTGGAATCTTGAGTCATGATTTTTATGGTCACCAAATTTAAAACCAGTATCAACATAAGGGGAGTTTATTCCAATAAAAAAGATACCATTATTTTGAAAAACCTCTTATGGGAGTTGTTTTATGCAAGGACAATTAGGGCATATACTGCATAGCCAAATAGTGGAATCTTTTGGATGGCAGTCATATTAGGTAGGCAACTTATGCAAGGACACCTAAGGGAACATACTGCATAGACAAGCAAAAGAGCTCATAAGAATTTAACATTTTACTTTTGATAGATAGGGGAAAAATATTTGGGTGACTCAAGACCACATTGGTTGGTTTTTCCAATGATTGAGATTTTAATAATGAAAGGGCTATTTTATACTGACATATTCCAAGAATAGGAAAAACCATTTGTATACAAATTTAGTTTATGAGGAATGGTCACGATTTATCAGAAAGGGGAATTTATGATATCATAGTGTGTAGTTTTAAGTCATGTGGTGAGGGCATTGGTACTGTGGTTTTTTAAGTCATGCAGTGAGGATATTGGTATTTTTCATTTTTAAGTCATGTAGTGAGCACATTGGTGGTGCACATTTTTAATTCATTCAAAGAGGTCATTGGTATTGTTTAGTATTACGTCATGTAGTGAGGACATTGTGTGGATTTAATTTATGGTGTCTATCCTTGAACAAAGGTATAAGACTCTTCCAGCATCATGATAAATTGTTTGGAAATATACTGTCATATTCATGTAAGAAAGAAAAAATGGTAAAATGTGATTTGGGAATTTCTAAATCTAAATAATGATATGGAAAATGATCTAAAAGAATTATAGAAAGTCCATTTTTCAAAAATGAAGTTACCAGTACATAAAAAACCTGTTATTGGTGCTGTATTATGTAGGGATAACTATGGAATCTACTGAATAGCTGAATAATGACATCTTTTTACTAACAGACTAGTTATGTAGGTAACTTATGCAAGGCCACCTAAGGGCACATGATGCATAATCAGAAAAAAGAGATCTAAAAAATATGACATTATATTACTAAAAGGCGAAGAAATTTTATGGGGATTCATATTTTACGAAGCATAGAGTTTGGTTTATAGAGAATGGCACCTGTGTAAGGAAAGGACATTTCCATCCACGATTTCTAAATAATTGGTGGAATATGACTTTTACGAAGGTCTGACCAAAACATAAAATATATGATGTTGGTAGTTTTAGGATATATAACTAGGAGCAGAAATGGAAATAATATGTGATATGTGTCCATGTGATTCCAATTTTATTTCATATAGTATTGAACACATGGTGAGGGAAATGTATAAACCATGGTCTTGAGACTTTTAGATCAAGAGAAAGATAATGGGACAAGTATACCTGAATGACTGTTTAAAAATACTGATTATTTCATATTATCATCAATTTTTTAAGGGAAAAATATACTATATTCAAGATTAAAGTTACCATTATTTGACAAACCCATTATGGGGTCTTGTTTATGCAGGGGAAACTGGGGAATATGCTACATAGTCAAATAGTGACATATTATGGCTGATAGTTCAATTATGTAGGCAACTTATCGAAGGCCACCTAGGGGCACATACTGCATAGTCAAGCAGAAGAGTTCGTAAATATTATAAACATTGTCACCAAAAACCATATGAAAGATTAAGAGGATCTAGAAATATTCAAGATTAATAGTGTGAAATATGGAAGGTGATTTTTTTCATTGCACATGATAAATATTTGAATCAATATTGGCCATGAGTTTAATGTCTTTTATATAGATCAGACTCATATGTAAAATGGAGACTTTGATTTTTTTTCTTATGAATTAATATTGTGATGTAAAGTTTTATTTAATGAAATGATGACATTATACAATGAATTTCTAAGTAATTATTTGAGGACATTAATGACCCCATAAGAAAATGAAACACCTTATTTACAAAAAGAATCATTTTACCCAATTCTTAAGCACACATGTGGTATTCTTGGTGTGAGAAACAAGGTGGAGTAAGGGTTTATTTTACAATGCAATGGTGACGTAAATGAAGAATAAGGGTGTTAGATTTCCATGTAATTTAACATCATGTTGTAAGGAAGAATATGAACCAATGTGAAAAGAAAGACATATTGTACTTGGATTAAGGGATAAACCCCAAATGACACTATGTGTCTTACTTGTGAAAGAATCAAGTCATACATAGGTCTTAAAACATTCTCTATATATGTTTGATTCTTTTATAAGTAATATGGGTTTTTTATCACGAATGGGCCCAAGATTGGAGATCTAGGTGTCTCTACATATCTTATTAGAAATGAGAATCAATCAATATATATTTCTTGAAACTATCATTTCACACATCAATCGAGTTTGACATTTGGAATGGGGGCTTTTAATAGGTTCTAAGAGAATGGTAAATCTTAAGAAATAAAATGGTATAAAGAAAAATTCATATATCTTAAGGTAACACTATATATATATATCTGATTCATATATAGGAGGAGAGAAGTAATTAAGATGATTTTTTGAATTTGGTTGGGCCCAAAATTGCAGATTTAGTGGTCGCTGCGTATCTACTTGAAAATGAAAATCAAGCAATACGTGGTTCTTGAAATGAGGTCTCTATCTAGATCTGACTCAGAAATAGGAATGAGATGGAATCATGTGACACTAAGGAGTAGCAATTATGTCAATAATGTTTTCCTATAGAAGCTTCTAATGTCAAATAGAGAAAACATTAGTTGTACAAAGGATGTCATGCAGTTTAACATCAAGTGACAAGGACAAAGATGCTATGCATTTTAACATCATGAAGCATGGACACTTATGGTTGGAATGTAGTTTAATGTATTGTAACTAGAAAATGGGGGTGCTACAGTTTTTGAGTCTTGAAGGAAGGACATTGTAATGTGTAGTTTTATGTCATTTAGTTAGGATGTTGTACTGTGTATTTTTATGTCTTGCAGTGAGGGCATTGTTTAATAACAAAAATTATTTCTTTACAAATATCGCATTGGTTAGAGTTGTAATAAGCTCTCCAGCCATTGATATTAAAGCATAAAATCCATTTTAATGGACCTTATGTATTGAATAAATCCCTTCCCACTTTAAATAAATATTTAGAGGTTTCTTTCTTGGGATCATTGGAGTCCAACCGACCAACCCAAATTCTCTTTAAAGAAATAAACAGAGGTAAACTTTCTTGTTATGTGCTCTCACTATTCTATTCAGATTTACTTCTAAATGATGTAGAGTATGAAATATTTTCTTGTCTAATTATTCTAGTTCATTGAAACATTTCTGAGACCTTTCATCTAGAGGCAACTGATCAGAGATTGCATCTCTGAGTGAAGGCAATTGCATTTCAATTGGAAAAACAGCTTCAGTTCTATATAACAATGAAGAAGGAGTTGATTGGGTGGCAGTATGGATAGGAACTTGATAAGCACATAAAGAATTCAAATGTTTATCAGGCCATGATTTATTATCTTTATCTACCATCATCTGGAGTATATTTGAAAGGGTCTTGTAGAAGGCCTCTATCTGTCCGTTGGTCACCGCATAATAGCGAGATGAATGTTTCTATTTAATATTATGTTTCTAATACAACTTTTTACCTCAAAAAAATTGGTTCAATTGTCCATCAAAATAGTATAAGGGACACAAAATCTCGTGATTATATAAGTTTTGACAAAACTAACATTTCTATTGGTTCCGACATCATTGATTGGTATTACCTTAGCCCATTTAGATAAGAATTCAGTAGAAGTAAGGATTTATTTGAATTTCGTAGCCGTGGCATGTGGATAAGGACCTACTACATCAATTCCCCATGTGGAAAATGGCCATGAGTATTTAGTGGTGTGTAGAAACTCCGGTGATTGATGAATAATGTTGGCATGCTCTTGATGAGGATGACATTTTTTAGTAAAATATTTACAATCCTACATCATTGAAGGCCAAAAGTATCCAGGCCTTTAGAATTTTTTAGAGAGTTTATTCCCAGACTGGTGAGTACCATAAGCTCCTAAATGATCTTCTTTCTTGACAACTGTTGTATCTTTTCTATTAATACATCTGAAGAGGATTCCATCAAAGCCTCACTTGTAGAGGATATTTTGGTGGTCTGGACTATTATAAAGAGTAAAATAGGATGATTGTCATTAGATTAGTTCTTTTTCAAACCTATTTATTTGAAGTACCCCATTTTGATGATATTCCATGATGGATTTTCCTCATCCCGTGGTATGAGTATATAGTACATAAATAGGGTTAATTTCTATAATTTCCACTATTTTTGTTTGAACAAAAGGTGATAACACCCGGCGATGGGCAATGCTAATGACTGTCTCATCCTGATTTGGATTTTCCAAGGCTGTAGCTGTATTAGCCAGTGCATCTAATTAGGAATTTTGTGATCACAGGAAAAACGAAACTGTCAGCTTTGAGGGAATTTCAGCCAGTAAACCCCTAACACAACCACACAAAGGGATTAAATCTTCTTTTCATATGTAGTATTACCCATTGATTTTTATGATTACCAATTTTGAATAACCTTTAACCTTTATGTGATTCATTTGAACATGAAGTTACAAATCCAAACCTCTGATGAGTGCCTCATTTTATGCCTCATTGTTGGTACTGCTCTCTGATAATTGGAATGAATAAGGAAATACTAAATTTTCTAGGGAAATAAACACATTTTCTAACCCAAATTTACTGAGTTTAGGGTTTTCCATCCACTTCCCTATTGGTCTTTTGGAGGCACCATCAAAGTAAATTTCCCATGTTTGGGAATTATCCTGACGGGAGAAGCCTTCTTCATCCAGAAGTTCAGTATTTAATGATGTATCTTCTACATATGGATGCTCAACAAGGAAGTCGGCTAAAGATTGGCCTTTTATTTAATTTTGAGGCACAAACTGGATATCAAACTGTTGAAAAATAATTGTCCACCATGCCAGACACCCAGATGCATAGGACAACTAAGGATAAATTTGAGTGGGATATTGTAAGATACTAATTGGAAATCATGACATTGTAGGGAGTGCCTCAATTAATGAAATGAAAAGATTAATTCTTGGTAGCTAATTTATATACTTGAATATCGAGTTGACACATCATATATGGTTTGACTGAGATAGTAGAGGCTATTTTCATTCCCAACAATATTCTTTTGGGAGAGGAAGAAACCTAATAATCACTATAAAGCTGTAACATAAAGAATATGTGGCCTTCCTTCAACAGGAAACATTAATAATGGTGGGATCATGAGATATTTCTTGAGGTTATCAAATTAATCATGACACTCTTTGGTCCATTGGTAGGTGACTCCCTTCTTCATTAATCGGATGAAGGGTACACATATTCATACTAACTTAAAGACAAATAATTGAATATAAGTCATGTTTCCATGGAGTCCTCTTAATTTTTAAAAATTTCTAGGAGGTGACAAAACAATGATTGATTTTGTTTTCTCATGATCAACTCTGATACCATAATATCACACAACAAAGCCAAGAAATTTTCCTGAGGTTACCCCAAAATCACATTTCAAGGGTTTCATCTGCAAACTGTTTGTCCGATGTTTATAAAATATAGCACCCAAATCATCCACGTGATTAGAACATTGTCCAGATTTGACCATCAATCATCAACATAACATTAAAAAAATTTTCCTAAGAAATGATTGAAGATATGATGCATGGCACATAAATATGTTGCAATTGTATTCTTTAAGCCAAATCACATTACCTCATAGAAAAACACACCTTGGGGAGCTCTGAAGGGTATAAATTCTTCCTCCTCAGGGGCCATATATATTTGATATTCCTAGAGTTTCCATTCATGATGGAAGAGCTTCATAGCATGCCCTTTCATCAATTAAAGCATCTGTAATCGGAACTGGAAAATCATATTTTGGACAATTCCTGTTAAGATCTCTTAAATCAATGAAAACAATAATTGTACCATTCTTATTTTACATTAGGATAATGTTGTATAGCCATTTGGGATATTTAAATTCGTGGAGAATGTTATCCTTTATAAGAAAATCAACATCAGCTTCCATTTTAGAGGCATGAGTTGGGTGTGTTCTTATTGCTGTCTACTTGAATCCATGATGTTCTTTTAGAAAACCCAAATGATGGGTTACTATAACAAGATTATGACCTATAATATCTCTATAATTCCAATAAAATATTTCTCAATGTTTCATTATAAATAAATTATACACCTTTTTCACATTAGAGGTCATGGCCACACTAATTAGAGTGGGGCATTGATATTCTTTTGTACCTAGATTTATTTCTCAATTCTCAACCACAATGGTAGATACACCTTCCTCAAATGCTGAAGGATCATCCTTGAGATATTCCTCTTCTTGTTCATTACATGTTAAAATCTTCTGCTTCTACTTGAATAGTACCTGATAAGGAAAAACTTGCAGAGTTTGAGGAAGAGTCAGTATTTGAACATCCTAAAGTAGAGGAAATCAAATAAAACCATACTAATGATGAAGGGTCTTCCTGGGGTAATAAAGTGGAGATTATGGATAAGGAATCAATATCATTTTCTTGTTCTAGAATTTCCACAATTTCTTCTACTTTTATTGAAAATGAAAAGGCATGATGTTATTTAGTTGATGAAATGAAGACATCTCCATTTAAACTTCCATCACTTCTTGGTGGATCAATAGTTTCTCTCATTCTATCAGGATTAGTTTCCTCAATTGAAATTATAGAAGTTATTGAAAAAATGATAGGATTTGGTTTTACACATCCAATTTTTTTGATGGGTATCACATAATTTGTACTCAAATGTACGAATGGATTTACTAGGACCATTTCACATCAATTTGTAGAATTAAATCTTGTTATTTCCATTGTTATGGAGTTCATTTTTTTGTGATAAAACTATGCCTCAATGTATTGAGTTTCAAATGTTTTGAATGGAGCATTGTCACTATACAATGTCATGATTTGACAAATGTCATAGTACTTAATGGATGGGTGGTATGACTAAGGTATGGCTGCATGTTGATGCAGCCATGGTCTTCCAAGAAGAATGTTGAAGGTTGTTTCCTGATGAACATCCATGAAATCTGAGTTAGACTCAAGATTTCCAAACGGAGTTCTAAGAGTAATCTCACCCAGAGGTTCTTGCTCATTCTTGTCATATTCTTGAAACATTAAAGTTGAAGGAGATAAATCAGATTTGGTCAGGTCTAATCGATGAAGTGTACGAACAAGAATGAGGTTCACTTCAGAGCCATTATCAATGAATTATCGTCGGATGTCTATGTCATTGATCATTCTAGAAAAATAAAAGGGTCTGATATGTCCATGTACAATATCATCTTCATCTGCACCTATAAAAGATATGATTTCATGACATTCTGTAGGATCATTCTCTATACGGTAGACCTCAACATCAGCAACGTAGGTTTGAAAATCATTAGTACTTGAGAAAGCCTCAATGAGTGATTCTTGAAGATACTTTGAAAGATTTAATGCATCCATAATTGACAACATGGCTGGTACATGAGTCGATTATTTCAAAACATCATACTTTTGTCCAAGTTCTGCATTTCTCACCCTGGAGATGTAGTTTTGTAGGGGCTTTGGTAGTTGATACTTCTGATGTAGACGTACCTTGTGTCGGAGCAGAAGATCAAAATACTCTTAGATTTTAGTAATTAGACTGTCCATATCTATTCACTTGAAGAGAGTAAGATGGTGTGAATTATAATCGATATTCCAAGATAATCATGTTAGAACTGAATCATCCTTACATGGAAGAAACTCCTTGTTATTATCAATCATGATGAAGGGATCTTGAATGAGTTTCTTCAACATATATGTTTTGATCATGGGTTTAGTTAAAAATATGGTTTCTAGAGTCCCATATCATCCCGTGTATCCCTAACCTTGGCCTCTTCCTCTGGTTCCCCAATTATGTACAAAAATTCTGGCTCATTATAATTAGAATTACAATCAGTATAAGGATACGTTATGTGGATAACATTGATGGAACCAAAGATAAATTCTTCATCTGATGAATATTGTTCTTAACGGGTTAATTCTGGTTATGCTTTTTGGCGGGGTGATCACAATGTTTTTGAAACAAATGGAAGGAAATCTGCTAGGGTTAAAGAAAACTTTGGCCTTTACATGAGGTCATCTTCTTCTGACTACTCTTTGCCTTTATGATCTATTCACTTCATTGAGGAATTAATTTTTGATGAAGATGGTCTTACTATGGTAGAGGTGGCGGAAGACACAATTGGTCGTTTCATCTATTTTAGTAAAATAGCATGATTCTGGTTAATCAATTTCCTAAGCATCCAATCATCATATTTCGGCACATTTTTACATTTGAATTCCTACCATTCACCTTCTTCCTCTTAATCGGAAGCAATAAAACAGGTTTATTGAGATGATAAGCTTTTCAGTTTTACTTGTCTAGAGTCTACAATCATTTATAGGAGGTCTTTGAAAATAAATCACTCCTGAATGGGATGTCCAAACATCTGGTGAATGGGAATATAGTTCAGAATAACATCATCTCCTTATTTATTTGGTTTCTTCGGCCATGGAAACTGAACCAAATTGTTTTCGAGAGCTAAGATGAAGTAACCATGTCCTTGTTCATTTCGGAAAAAATAAACTTTGTTCTTTAATTCCTAAAACTGTTTCCGCCTTTGGTCTATTTGATCATCTTGATGAGGCGGTCATTGCGGCTGGTGCTCAAGAGGTAGAGCCCTTTGGTATGATGATGGTATGAAAGATAAACTAGGTACATATGCCTTCCTGAGTGTAACTTTAGAAGATTATTCCTTTCTTATACTCTTCCCCAGATCTGATGTAATTAAACAAGTTTTAGGCTTTGTTTCTATAATTGAGTCTTCTATCATTTTATCGATTGATGTAAGGTCTCAAAACCCTCATGGGTACTTCACCAAGATCAATGGTGTGTGTAACTCATCACACATATTTTCCAAATAGATTGGCCGCAACTATTCTTTAGGGAGTGCTAGACTTAAGGAATATGTTAATACTTTTCATCATGCAATGAAATTTAAAACACATTCATTCTCCCTTTGTTTATAATTTGAAAGATCAAAAACTATCATCTCTTTTAGCATTGAGCTGAATTGAAGAAGGAATTTCTGATGGAGATATTCCCACTCATTAATTGATCAATATTGGAAACTTCTATACCAGACAAAAGATTGTCCTTGGAATGACTACAAAAAACACCTAAGCTTAACTGCTTCTTTTTGTTGAGAATTTCTAATCATGTGATCACAATGAGAAAAAAATGTGTTAAGTGTTATTCTGGATCTCCTGAACCATTGAAGATTGGGAATGTGGTATTCACAAAATTTGGTGGGGGAAGAATTGCATCCACCCATTCAGGGAAAGATCTCTTTTCTGACTGAACTGGTGCAGGTCATTCCTCCATAGCTTCCAATCAAGTTGTTAATGACTCAATTGTGTTCATAATAATTTGGGGAACATACAGATTAGCTAGAACTTGTGTATGGATAGTAACTGGAGTATGATTAGGTACAATAGTTGGAAAAACCACTGATGGTGGTGATGATATTTTCCTTGGATAACCCACATGAATAGGGCTATCAGGATGTATATAGTCTTACCTTGATTGTGTTCCCAGTGGAGGGAATTTATTATCCGCATCAGTAGTTAATAAATATCGTTTTGGCTGAGGAGCTCCTACAGGATTTTCAAGTTGAGTAACTTCATTGAGAGTACGTCTAGCAGAAATGAAACTCTGAAGTAACTCTGTATTGAGTATTTTCAACTCCTTCATTTCTTCTTCTTATTGAGAAAATCTATTTTCAAGTGACAAGTATTGAACTTATCCAGTGGAAAAGTGAGATATTATATGACTTTTTTTATTTCTCTTTCATTGATGACTTTCAGAGGTGTGGGAGTGGGTTTTTTGAAGGAATACATAGATTCTGGGTAAGCCACTAATTTCGGGTATGAACACCTTCTTTATTTTCCTTAGTGTGTACCGTATTATGGATATAAACTTCACATTCTGATTCGCCTAAACTATATTCATTTTCTGGAAGGTATTTTTTAGTAGTGTTAATGACATTCACTGACGCATAATGCATCGATGGCATTCAGTCAACATTTTTGTATGATCACCTCACTCTATATCATCCATGAGACTCTGTTCCCGTATATGTTTAATTTATGAGACCTATTTGGTGGAAAGTAACCCAAATGGAATCCTTGGATAATTCATTTGTATTATTTCCTTGTGGATTATTCCCTAATACGGAAAAAAATGACTTCCATTGAAGAGGGGATTGCAGATGTGAAAAAGACCCTAGCCATGTAGGCTGGGGATATTTTTATTCTTCTTTATCAAATATCTGAACATTATTTAATGAATTTGACGGTTGAATTAAATGATCCCCTAGACTTGAAAAATTCTTTGATTCTTGAATTACTATGGATTAAATTCATGAAACCTCTCTCCCCATTTTGTGAATTTTTCTTCGGACATTAATTGGGTGCATTATCCAAAAACCACTCAAATCACCTATTTCGGAAGATCAATTTTCTATTCCAGACATTTGCATTCTTTGACACCTAACATACTCTATGAGGGACGCCTACTTAAGATTCTCATAATCTTGATGTAAAATTAAACTCAACAACTTCTTTTCTTTGGGCCTGAGTTTGATGAGAGTTGGTGGTGGCCTATTCTTGAGCATACATTCAATTACATACAAAATCTATTAATTTTGGATGACTATGGGAAATAACATTGAATGAGACCACTTTTGGTGGGAATTTCTAATTTTGGAGTGTAGTGAAATGCAATTCTCCATGTTAACCCCATCCTCTAATATGAATGATAGATGGGGAATCAAAAAATTAACTGATATAGGCTCTTTAGATCATTGAGGCATGCACACTGAACGATTATTTGCTATTTTTCATCTTTTGGAAGTTGTTAAACTGAGAGATACCCCAATTTTTTTGGCACTGCAACCCTCATCTTACATTTACTTGATTTTGATATTCATCATATGGTAATACCTTGGTTTTCAAATGATAATGAGTCCTCCAAAAATTGGGACAAATATCATGAATTCAATCTTCTGTCATCAATTATGGAATGTTATAATGAGAATTTTCCAATGTCCAGAACATGAATGGTACTTCTCCCATAGCTAAATGTTTCCTCATGATTAACACATCTTCATCATCTATCAAGAGAGGTTTCTCCACTTGGTTTGACCAAAGTGGATGCTATGTATTATAAGACAAATGACACAAGGGAGGTTTGGAGAATTACTATTCCCTTAAGATGTATTCTGGTTGAGAAAGTGTTTTACATGTCAATGAAAAGGCATCAGACATGAATGGCCTTGTTTTTGTATGTGCCTCGAGAAATAAGGGATCTCTCATCGCTACATTTCCAAATATAAAATTGTTTTTACAATGATAAATACTAATGTAGAGAGGACTTTAGTAGAGAATGACATCATGGGGAGGATCACCATGATGGATTAAAGAAATGGATAAATCTTATTTCTCCTTAGTCTTGTAGCCACACGGATGGTTTTTATCGCTCTCATCTAGAGATATGTAGTCTAGATTTATTGAATTTTAATAACGAAATCTCTCACTATGAAGTGTTTGATGAGGAACTTCATAATTACTAATAATACACACATAATTTGGTAATGAGAGGATATGATCTTATGCTACAATAGATAAATGTCTAAGGGATTCAAGAACTCCAGCATTAAAAGGTTCCAAATTGCTTCTTGACTCATGATTTTTAAACAGTTCCTGGGGAGTCATCTTCTTGGATGTTCTCTTATACTTAGTTGGGGCCACATATTGGGAAAAATTGTTATGATGGAAAAGTGTATGTGCATTCCATAGAGTGGTTACCAAAACGAACCAATTACCTCCAATTGGAAAGGGTGTATGTTCCTAATTTTATTATCCATATGATATGGGGTAGTATTCCCCGTGAATCTCATGGAATGGAACAGAGGTGTGTATTAGTTTTGAGATGGCATGTAGATGTGTCATCCCATGTGTGGGGATAGATATATGTGTCAGTTTCCCTGGTGCTATTGAAGTGGTTGTTATAATATCCATGTGTGATTCAGAATTAGTGTAGGAATTTTTGTTTTCCCTTTCACCATTGATAATATGTGTTTGGTGACTTCAGTGGCAGAAACAGGAATATACCTTTATTCCGTATATAGAGTAGGTGTTTGTTCCTACTCATTTCCTCCTTTCCTTTTAATAGGCCTTGACAGTACTCATGCGTGGGTGCATAGAGTTGAGTCTTCCCCATATTTGTCAGCAGATATTTTCTAATGAATTCTTCGGGTGATACCAAATGAGATTGTAGGCAGACTTGATGAATATTGGTAGGTTTATGTTCCTACTGGATGTTTCCCTTCATGTATGGTTGAAGACATCCTTCAATACTGGAATACAATACTGCTGGCAGAATTGGTGATTGTAAACAAGTGTATGTTCTTGTTTACTATTTACCACCACATAATATTGGAAGTCTTTTTTAAATAAAGCCAGGTGAGCCTGTTCACTAGTTGATAACTTGTATACAGGTGAATGTGCCTATTCACGGTACTCTACCAGATTTATCTGGTGGGATTGGTCAGTTGCTGCCAGAAGGGTCTACTGAGCAGCAAAATTAGGATGGATGGGTGTATGTTTCCGTTTATTGTTTTCCATAAAGTTAGATTGATGGGATTATTTGGAAGGGGTAGAGATAAGAACCTGCTCTCTATTGACCAGACATTGTTCTCTGTGGTTTTTCTTGTGTGCCCAGGTTTGAGAAACATAGGCTGAACATCCTAAAGCAAAACCCCCATCATATTAGGGGTTCACTACCGAGAAATTCTTGTAATGATAGCTATTGGAAGTCCTCAATAAGGACTTATTCATTTTTTAATTGAGGCCTTGAGTGACCTCTTGATCTACCTCCCTATAGTATGGGAGAGATTGATTATTTTGTTCTAGGGATAAGGACCCGAATCGGCTGAAGTAGGTATTTGGCACCATCTACTTCATGATCATTGGTCGTCGTTGGCCAGATGATGAAGGATTGTTATCGACCTAGAGTGCCTGATGGGAAGCCTCCAAATTTGGAATTGTACCAGGTTGATGGTACTCTTTTACCAGAATTTTAGAGACCCAGTGTTGATTTTTTTTGGTTTGTGTTGACATCCTTCCTATGGATGGGGATCCAGCTTTAGTAGCGATCGAGAAGTTCACCGATTATTTTTTGAAGAAATCCATTTTGGAGTGAAATAAATTTTGAGAAACAAATGGAACAACAACAAACACTATTAAATCAAAAAAAAATATGGATACATGCGTGATTGATTATTTTGTGTGGCCTTCATTTATCAATTGATAGGAGCCTAAAAGGTGAGTATCATTATTAACTTGGTTAAGGATTCACGTCGGGTGCACCATTTTTGTTTCGTAGTTCCTTGAAATGTGGATTACTATTTTAAGAATCACTGCTTCTAGTCAGTTTCTACTGGATTTATATATTGAACCAGAAACATCCAATAGTTCATTATCTAAAGAGTATATGCTTTCCAAAGGTAGGTGTTCATTATGTTTAAACATTACGATACTTAATAATGTACATTGGTCGAGAGGATGGGAGGTCATCCCCATCACACCCATTTGAGGGGAATTATTGTCTACTCCGGGACTCCATTTATAAATTTAAGATATTTTCATGAATACTTATTAATTCCCTATGTATGGAATATGTTTACCTTGTAATTTTCAATCACTTATTAACATGTGTAAAATATAGAATCATCAGTATGTATTCAACATTCTTCATCAATGGAGATATC
The DNA here is from genome assembly GCA_963277665.1 of Viscum album. Classification (NCBI taxonomy): domain Eukaryota; kingdom Viridiplantae; phylum Streptophyta; class Magnoliopsida; order Santalales; family Viscaceae; genus Viscum; species Viscum album. The sequence goes on along the minus strand of OY728123.1, from coordinate 1,867,887,229 downwards.
CATATGTACTCAAGGTTCTCCATACATGGTATCCTCAAATATATTATTTCAAGATTCTTTTAATAAACATTATTATGATACTAGATTTTAAGCCACTCAGCGTGGCACTCAAGAATTTATTGTCATCCAGGGAGACGATGGTTTGGTTTGATCATAGGATTGTTCACATAAAATGGGCTACCTGCATATCCTTGTAAAAGGAATCAGATTCATCGTAGTTTTATTCCATTAAATGAGACACATCAAAACTTTTAATTTCATGTGATAATAACCTAGCCATGGAGTATATTGTCATGTGGTATAGACATCTAAGAAGAAGATGCTAAGTCAATGTTTGGTATGGTACTTATGTTGAAGTAGCCCAAGGAACATGAAAATGATATGGGATTCCAAGTATTATTAGACCCTATTGGGAATAAGTCTCAAGGAGAACAGGGTTGATTTGAAGTGTTGGGTTTGAACCATAAGGAGGCTTCTTACTTATCCCATGTGGATGAGAATCAAAGCCCACATAGTTTGATTAGTCCCATAGTAGAATATGGATCTTTGAGAGAAATCAGTTCGGGATTAATTCCTGGAAAGGATGCCTTGGTGACTTTAGGGTTTAATTTGGGTATTATTCTTAATGACGATTCAAAGATTAAGGAAATTAGGGCTGGACTGCTGAAGAGGACATCCAGTGATCTAATTTCTTTAAAGGGCTTCCTATGTATCCTAGTTTGAAATAGAATCAATGTTATCGTAGTTACTTTAATTGTAAAAATATTGTGACCATGACAAATATATAATCCCATATGAGACATTATTAGTGTGAGAAACGAGAGGATGTTAAATATTCAACAATGAAATTCACACTTTCAAAAGTTTTTTCCTCTGCTGGTGGAAGAGGGCACATCGACCGTGGAAGGGGGAGAGGCGACAAGCATTCCCTCTATTCTACTTACATTGGACAAGGGTTAAATGTAAGAATTAAGGGATAATGGCAATGTGGTTAAAAAAGGATGGATTGTTCTAGTGAAAAAGTCCAATATGAGAGGGAATGGGTAAGAAAAATCCATGTGCTCATCGCTCCTCTGGTCTTTGGCACCGAAAAAGATAGGAGAACAATGACACTACCTCCTGTAAGAAAATATTGGGGCTTATGCCAGCATGGTTTTCTTCAAATAGATCTTTGTAGGGGGTGGGAGACTTCTCCATTATTCAAAATGGAATAAAATTATGTGTGAACCATACCTTCCCTGCCATAAATTTGATGTTTCTTGCTCTTTGAGAAGGGAGACGCCAGGACCCAAAACCTTATTCTCAGAACATGGAACATCCTAACACGTTTCCTCAAATATAGGTCCATGTGACTATGGATATACGAACCCACAGACTCACCCGGAACCCTAACCCCATTATGAAACAAATGGGGGTAAACTCTAACTGTGGAAATACATATCGAAATAGGAGACTCACTAATGTGCCTTTCCAAAATTATTGATAAGTCAGACGGTTTTGGTAGAGGTCTCAACAGAATCCATTTCATACAATAGAGACAAGGAAGAAGAAGAATATCCATGAATGAATTTGAGGAAGGCTTTAGGGATTATAGACTGAAAAGATTAAGTCAATTAGAGAGGGGCACCCATGTAGGTATGTGCATGATAGTATGGGTGCACAAGTACACATGGGTGACCTGATTTTCACTTAATCAACAAACAACCTGTATTGTAATAGAAGGAACGACTTGGCTCAAGCCTTAGGAGTATTTACAGGTGATCCAAGAAGATGGGTTCTCACATTCTTATGAACGAAATATGTGGTATGCAAGTATTTCTGATTTACGGAGGTTGGGCTTTTTGGGAACGCAAGTGTAATAGTTTTCAACCACAAGAAGGACATTAGTCCAATGATCCTTTCTTAAATCCTCCACTCAATGAGTTAAAGACCTACCTTGAATGTTTTGGAAGAATGGGGTGATGTACTAGGAAGACTATTGTAGCAACTGGGCTTCAAAAAAATTCATCTATACAAATGAGCGCCCCATGGGTCTATTTATAAAGAAAAATAGGACCTTGGGTGAAAGGAGTTTTGTCGCGCATGTGACTTGGACACCAAATTGTTTGGTGCAAGGTACTTGTGCACCGATGGTGTTTTGGCTAGACTAAGGAGCCTCACTGAGGAATTAGCTAAAATAATTGTTTCATTTAGCTCAAGTATGGTGGCACGTAGGTATTTGCGAACAGGTACCTTCGGTGCCTCTTTAAGGGAATAACCAAATAATTTTTCTATACTGCGAGGGCTGCACCCCCAAAACCCGATTTTAGATCACTATCAGGCTTTGGTCTCGACCCTTTGGGATAGTTCCTTTGCTACCATCACTGAACCACATGAAAAATGCAGAGTTTCACCGCAAACCATTTGAGCCTGGTTGAGGAAATTTTGTCGAGATGTGTGTTGAACAAATTTCATGGTTTCTATAGAAGCATATTCATAACTAATCTAAAAAATTAGTGAGACTGTTTCAACACACTATTATGACATGGTAACATGGGATCAGAATCTACAAGTAAGAAAAGTAAATTAAAATAAGTACAAAATATCCTAAAATTAAGGATATTAAATAAATATAATGCAAAATGGAATTTTATACACCTCTACAAAGAATTTATTTACATAACAATACATGAGTCTCAAAGAAGGAAAATTGAGAAAAAACTATTTTACCGATTTGGAAACATTTGAAACATATACCCCATGAAATAAAGATTATAAAACAGATACTTTAATACCAAAAAATTAAGCAAAGGATACATATAATAAATTCATGGGTAGTACATACACTACACAAAATAAGTGATAAATGATTAAGGAACGTATCTCAAAGAAATAAAATGTGGGATGAAATCACGTTACCTTGTGTCTTGATTCAATTTTAACTCATACAAACATCCTATATAATAAATATTAATTTATTATAAATCAATAAAATAAATATATAATTTGTTCTACAGCCATATATGTTTTGATTATTGCATTATATTAAATACTTGTTAGTAATTCTATGTTATGGTTTCACTTCGGGTAAAATCTACTTTTTTCGCACGTGTCTTGATTTGGTATATCATTGGAGATTATTGTAACACCCCATGAATTAATAGTGCCTTATTTCTTCAAAATAATTCAATAACTTGCACTACACGCAACACAGAGTTCAATTGCATCGTGAATTACCAAAAATCCATTAAAAAAGGTTATGAATAGTATTAACTAAATTTTAAACTTTATATAATCCTTATAATTTTAGAATCCATATTATGAGTATCTTAGACATAATGCAAGAACAAATTCATTTTCAGTATTGCACTTTTATCAACTTTTAATTGTGAACCCTTTTTAAATACATTATTTTAAACTTTTTGACTAAATTGGGACATCAAAAATTTAAAATGAAATATTCCAAGCTTCCATGGTATGCTTTCTTCGAATAATACAGTAGCGTGTGTTGTACGCAACTTCGAGTTTTAACACACACCACAACCGATCAAACTAGTCATTATGAATAGTAATACCTACTTTTTGAAATTTTATCTCTCAAAATGGACTTAATTTTTGGATTCGGAATATCGAATTTAGCCTAAGGTAAAATTTTGGTACTTTTCGGATAACTTTAATATTTTGATGAATTGTGAAAATTACTAAATTTTAATTAAAAACAACTTTTTTAATCAAAATAATTAATAGTGATAAATTATGAATTTAAGTGGTTATAAAGTATATTTAGAATATATTTTTACCATTTAATATAATTTTGGTCATTGGACATATTTTACAATTAAACCGAACATAAACAAGTGTCAATCTTTTGATAGTTATTATCTCTTAAAAACACTCTTTTTGTTTTGACAGTGGGAATTAATTTTAAATTGATTTCTGCCACTTCTGTGTTTTGAATTTAGAAAAATGGATTCCATATTTGGAATCAGAATGTTCAAATTGTGTAAATAGGTAACTTATATTTTTAGACATTTTGAATAATTAATGCGGTAAATATTTTATTTACCATTGTTAAAAGAAAATCCAGTAAATGAGGGTTAAAAAAAATATTATAATAATAATAAATTACCCTAAAATGTGTCCTAGCATTATTGGTTGATACATGTTCGACCATAGGCATATTTGGGTCGATTGTGGGTCCCCATGGTGCCACTTGTAGGTGATAGGGACAATTTATTTGAATTAAGTTAAAATGAATACAAAAATGACACAAGCATAAATATTTTAGAAAAACAATATTTACATATGGTTATATATGTTTGATTTTAGATTATAAATATTAATTAGAATGATAAAAATATTTCCAACATAATTATATTTTATTTATAATTTTTAGACATTAAATAATTTAATTTATTTATGACACAATGATGATGAAGTAATTACTATAATAGTGAAAAAATTAAAATAATTGATATTATAAATACCCAAATAAATATAATATGAACCTTTTAATGCATTAAACTAATTTTCATGGATAATATGATATATTATTATTGATTTAATTAACTTTTTTTGAAGTAATCATTCTGTTATGATTTTTACAAACATCAATTATTGAATAGTTTTAAAATTGACATAAAAGAGTTTTTAATGAAAATATTATACTATTAATTGATATTAAATTCATAAAAATCTAAGGCTCGGCCAAGAGTCTTATATAATGATAGTTTAATCATTAATGGAACACTTGTGGGTCGCTTGGATGTATATGGTAACTTTATCAACCATATAATATAAAAATACAAAGAGACATTGTAAAAGTGAAACTAATTAACTTAGAGTTAATACTTAAAGATAAGGTTAATATAAGTACCCAAACCTATATAAATTCTATTGGTTGAGTTTTTTCGAACCATACCCACCTTAAAATTTAAATAATCAACTTTGGTGCCATTAGAAACCGAATATGAATTTATTATAAACTAATATTTCTAGCTTTTCCAAAGGTGCCCCATCACCCCTCTTATAAAAGGGCACTCCTCCTTCTCCTTTCTTTACACCTTAAAAGCCTTTTGGTTCGGAAACACTCTGCCCCAATACTCTCCCAACATCCCTCAATACAACCTAGAGGCCTTATTTTGATCAGAAATCCATCCTAAGGAGCCCTTTTGATCAAATCAAAAGGAAGAAACCGAAGAAGAGATAATGATTTCACCACCCTTTTCCAAGTTGCTTTCTTCTTTCACTTCTTCTTCCTTTTTTGTTACCATTCTAAAATAATAACTCTAGTATCATATATATACTGTGATGTTATTATAAATATGGTACAACCATATTCAGTATTCTATCCACCCTTTGAATAACATGTCACCACACGTGCGTACGTACGGCTTACCGTCTCCACGTCGTGGTGTAATTGTTATTCAATATAATATTATTTGGATGGGTATAATAATGATGTGTAACTTATGTAAATAACAAATATAACATGTTAATGATTCTTTATATATGATATAACATCCATTTATATATTATTTTAATATCAAAAGAATGATATTGTCGCTTGTGCATACGTACGGACTACCGTCTCCACGAACGCGATGAGATTCATTCTCCATCGTATCCATTCAAGTATAATTATCAATTGATGATTTAAAAAATGATGATTAAAGACTTGATATCATTATGGATATGAATAATATACAACCTATCCTTTACAAACATGTCTTACAAAACAAAACATATAAAAGAAAACAAGTAAGTTAACACCCGAAACAACGATAATACTAAGATATTATTATCAAATCAATATTAAAAGATCATATATGATATCATATTAATGTATATGATTCTTGTATAATTTAATAACAATTATTTCACCATTATACAGGACGTTAACCTACCCCAACCAAGTAAAAGTAGAAGGTAAGGGTTATTTCACAATCTCTTCATTATCCGAGGTTGTTTATACGTAATAATCTACTGGGATCTACTTCTCATCCACATCCATGTTTCTTAATAATGTATTTCAAAACATTTTTACAATTTACAAAAATATGGGTTAAATTCATTTATACCCTTATGTGTTTCAAAATGAATATTTCTGGCATTTTCCAAACAAGGCACTTTTAACCTTTTCGACAAATTTAAGGTCAGAATGTTTTTTAACTTATACAGCGGGTGCGGCTATTTACCGCCATTATAAAATCGTCAAATCTTCCCTTACAAGATTATAAGAATATTTTCAAATTGAATGTATTATTTCATAATTATGTTACTTTTAAAATTATTTCAAAAAAAGAGATATTTCTCTAAAATAGTTATGATTTCATCTATGTCAACATCCTTTAATGGCTTTTAAGCTTATTTGATGTTGATTTATTATGATACAAAACATCCATATTTTATTGAAGGTTTTGTGATATTTTTTTACTGTGGATAAGCTATTCTTATGTCACTCATGGTTTTTTTAAAGTATTGACATTTCATAAGTTATTTTTAATCCGAATTTTTATGTTATATTTCAACCTTCCATTCAGATGAATGTGTTAGACAAGTATGTTCTGGGTTTGGGACCGATAAAAGTAAGCCCTCCGGTTTGGTCTCCAGTTATTAGAGGAACTCCGGTTTGGTCTCCGGTTATTAGAGGCACTCCGGGTTGGTGTCCGGTTATTAGAGGCACTCCGGGTTGGGTTCCGGTTATGGTTAGCCCCTTGGTCTTGGGACGAGGCCTTGACAAAGAAATGAAAGTTCAGAATTATGCATTCCATCATTATGAAAGTGGTTATTGATTTTTCATGTGATTATTCGATTAGTATAATATCCATGTGAATAATTAAATTGAATTATTTCGTTTTATTTATGCCATACTATGTTAAAAGTTCAAGTTTGAAAGGCTTTTGTTTTAGTTATACATTACCTTAAATGTTTATTCTTATTTATGAAAGTTTCCGCTATCTTGTTATCCATACTGGGCATTTGAGCTCACCCCTTTTCTATGTTTTATTTTTCCCATGAATTGAAAAGTAAATTATGAATGACCTTCAGGGATATTACGTGGGGATATGAGTGTAGATTATGGAGACAATATGTTGTTGTAGTAGTTTTTCATTTTATGATGTAATGTAAGACTTATTAATATATCTAGTGTTTCCAAGGCTACTAAACCAATCGGTCTTTCGAGATTTGATCTTTCTTGTGATCATGCCAATGTTATGTAATAATCCACCGACTCTGTGTAACTAGGGTCGGGGCGTTACAGTTGGTATTAGAGGATGTTTAGTACAAACCTTGGAAGCTAGATTTAGATAAACTCTGATTAGAGCACGTAGACCTAAGATGAACTTTGAGGATTAGTATAGAAGAACATCATAAAATTTTGGTATTGTAAAGATTTTGTGAGTTTTCCGAGCAATAAATCCCTGTCTGGATACGAGCAGGTAGAGGCGGCTCTGGCACAGATGTACCTAGGGGTAAAACCCGGAAACACTGCTTTGAGCTAGACTCGAACGGGAACTGTTGCACAACAACGGGCTCTGCTGCACTCTTGGTTACGACACTCCCGGGGGATATTCTTAGGATAACTCTCATTTTCTTTACAAATCATTATGAAGGGTTTATGAGTATATACTTCCTCAAAAGAGACATTTTTATGATTATAGATTATATCCATAAACTATTTAATTTATGTTATGTGTTTTACAAGTTTGGGATTAGGTATTGTTATTCATAAACTAATCTAGTGTATGCCATTGTTTAGAAATGGCGCCCAGTAGAAGGAATGAGAACTCTAGCAATGCACATGATCCAAAGAGATGGAAGGATCATATCTTTCATGGTCTTAAGCCAGAATTTATAAGAGAAATGGTTTTGCATGTATTATCATCATATGAATAAATTATATCATGTGTTGATAATATAAGTAAAGAGTTTACTGAGTCCTATGGCTTTGAAGGGAAGCAAGAGAAGAAAAGGATGGAAGAGAGAAAGATGGATAAAGGGAAGAGGGAAAAGAAGAATTTTCCCATATGTGATAACTGTGGGAAGAAACACCCTGGAACTTGCCTAAAAGGAATGAGAGTTTGTTATAATTGTGGAGGAAAAGGGCACAAATTACGTGACTACAAGGGTTAGAAAATGGTTTCAAATGTACAATTATTCATTTGCAAGGAGTTTGTACACTACGCGAACCTATGTCCCAGTCATCAGACTATGCCGCAAACGATGCTATTGGATAACCATCAAGTTATGATACTACCACAGATGAAGTAGAATGATTAGAGTTATTGTGTTGATTATGTCATTTGAGTGTTGTATCAGCAATGTACTAGTTATAATAATTATGGAGTATATAAGGATTGTACTGCAGTACTATTTTATTAAGGACTTGAGATTGTATGAAACAAAGAAAAGTGACTCAATAGCAGGTAAACTTTTTGGAAAATATATGGTTGAGAGAAAGATAAACCATAATATAGTTCTGATACCGAGGTAGTGATTTTGGAATAATACATGATTGATTTGGATAAATTATATTAGATATTCTTAACTACCTTGAAGCTGATTAATGATTTGTATATTCCATCATTGTTGGGGTTTAAAACATTTTTGGATTGAAGGAGTATATCTATTATTCTATAAGGAATAAGGGATCATGAATGTAATTAATATGGTTTTATGATAATTCAGGATGTTGCCGTGTTTTAAAAGAATACATGATGAAGGTGATCCCATGTTATTACGTGGAAAAAAAGGATCCTCATCGTGTTTAACTTTATTATAAATTTTGGACTGAAGTATTTTGGATAGTTCTAGTTTGTATTATTTTGGATTGCCATAAAAGGACAACCCGGAGGTCAGGTGGAAACTCGTCGCGTCCGGCAAGGCCGCGAGACTTGAACCGCAACCGATGGGAGAAAAGGGTGTCTCACCTACCACTGGCCCACGAGATGTCCTGGATTAAATAATGTAGTTTTTTTAAAAGATCTGGTAGATGAATTATATATTCATTTATTTTGGAACCTTGTACGAATAGTATAAATAGAAATTTTTTTACGTTCTATTATCTTTTAGAGTGAAAGATGAGTTTTTGGTAGAAATTTATTAATGGATAAAACTCTAATAATAAAGTACGTATATCTTTTTATGATCATAGACAATCTCATAAATAAATTCCTCAATATTAATAAAAGGATCTTAGAACAAAAATGTTGTCCTAGATGGTACCTTAAATCATCAATAATTTATGGCTTTGGGATTATTGGCCTTTTCATAGCCATGTTCTCTACCACTATCCATCAGATAATTGATGGTTAGATTTCTCTTCCATATCCATATTTTCCTACATGGAACCCTAGTATGTGTTATTTTCGGTAATCTTCATACTTTCCACTCTTTATTTTAAATAGAGGCCTCATTAATTCATTTTTTCGATGTGGGATTTCAACTAAGATATTTTGAAATGTCAAAAATGTGTTACCCCAATACCCTATGTTTTGTTGAACCGATGGTATTTCAAATCATCATAGATTGATGAGTTTAAAGAGCTCAATTTTATAATTGTTTGTGATTGATGACCTCAATCACTACCTATAAATATTTATGTTTTTCCTCCAATTATATGTCTCTAATTTCCACCATTGTTCTCCTAAAAGAGATCATAATTTGGTGGTGACCCTTTCATTTCTCCTTTCCTCATATTAATACTAAATTTTAGCAACCTAATTTCTGATGTGGGTTTTCCCACAAAGATATTTTCTATTTTCAACCTTTTATTTTCGAAGAACAATTTCAAATTGCGGGGACGCAATTTATTGAAGGAGGGGAGAATGTGACACCCCAAGAATTCATAGTGTGTTATTTCTTCAAAATAATTCAATAACTTGCACTACACGCAACACCGAGTTCAATTGCACCATGACTTACCAAAAATCCATTAAAAATAGGTTTTGAATAGTATTAACTAAATTTTAAACTTTATAAAATCCTTATAATTTTAGAATCCGTATTATGAGTATCTAAGACATAATGCGAGAACAAATTCATTTTCAGTATTGCACTTTTATCAACTCTTAATAGTGAACCCTTTTCAAATAAAATATTTTAAACTTTTTGTCTAAATGGGGACATAAAAAATTTAAAATGAAACTTCCCAAGCTTCCACGGTATGCTTTCTTCGAATAATACAGTAGCGTGTGTTGTACGGAACTTCGAGTTTTAACACACACCACAACCGATCAAACTAGTCGTTATGAATAGTAATACCTACTTTTTGAAATTTTATCTCTCAAAATGGACTTCATTTTTGGATTCGTAATATCGAATTTAGCCTATGGTGAAATTTTGGTACTTTTCGGATAACTTTAATATTTTGATGAATAGTGAAAATCACTAAATTTTAATTAAAAACAACTTTTTTAATCAAAATAATTAATAGTGATAAATTATGAATTTAAGTAGTTTTAAGGTTTATTTAGAATATAATTTTACCATTTAATATAATTTTGGTCATTGTAAATATTTTACAATTAAACCGATCATAAACAGGTGTCAATCTTTTGATAGTTATTATCTCTTAAAAACACGTATTTTGTTTTGACAGCGGGAATTAATTTTAAATTAATTTCTGCCACTTATGTGTTTTGAATTTAGAAAAATGTATTCATATTTGGAATCAGAATTTTCAAATTGTTTAAATAGGTAACTTTTATTTTTAGACATTTTGAATTATTACTGCGGTAAATATTTTATTTACCATGGTTAAAGGTAAATCCGGTAAATGAGGGTTAAAAAATAATATTATAATAATACTAAATTACCCTAAAACGTGTCCTAGCCTTATCGTTTGATACATGTTCGACCATAGGCATATTTGGGTCGATTTTTGGACCCCATGGTGCCACTTGTAGGTGATAGAAACACTTTATTTGAATTAAGTTAAAATGAATACAAAAATGACACAAGCATAAATCTTTTAGAAAAAAAATATTTACATAGGGTTATATATGTTGGATTTTATATTACAAATATTCATTAGAAAGAGAAAAAGTTTTCATACATAATGATATTTTATTTATAATTTTTAGACATTAAATAATTTAATTTATTTATGACACAATGATGATGAAGTAATTACTATAATAGTGAAAAAATTAAAATAATTGATATTATAAATACCCAAATAAAAATAATATGAAAATTTTAATGAATTAAACTAATTTTCTAGGATAATATGATATATTATTATTGATTTAAATAAATTTTTTCGAAGTAATCATTCTGTTATGATTTTTACAAACATCAATTATTGAATAGTTTCAAAATGGACATAAAAGAGTTTTTAATAAAAATATTATATTATTAATTGATATAAAATTACTAAAAATCTACGGTTCGGCCACGAGTCTTATATAATGATAGTTTAATCATTAATGTACCACTTGGGGTCTCTTGGATGTATATGGTAAGTTTACTTACCATATAATATAAAAATACAAAGAGACATTGTAAAAGTGAAACTAATTAACTTAGAGTTAATACTTAAAGATAAGGTTAATATAAGTACCCAAACCTGTCTAAATTCTATTTGATGAGTTTTTTTCGACCCATCCCCACCTCAGCATTTAAATAATCAAATTTTGTGCCATTAGAAACCGAATATGAATTTATTATAAACTAATATTTCTAGCTTTTCCAAAGGTGCCCCTCACCCCTCTTATAAAAGGGTACTCCTCCTTCTCTTTTCTTCACACCTTCAAAGCCTTTTGGTTCTGTCAAACTCTGCCACAATACTCTCCCAACATCCCTCAATACAACCTAGAGGCCTTAGTGTGATCATAAATCCATCCTAAGGAGCCCTTTTGATCAAATCAAAAGGAAGAAACCGAAGAAGAGGTAATGATTTCACCACCCTTTTCCAAGTTCCTTTCTTCTTCCACTTATTCTTCCTTTGTTGTTACCATTATAAAATAATAACTCTAGTATCATATATATACTGTGATGTTATTATAAATATGGTACAACAATATTCAGTAATCTATCCACCCTTTGAATAACATGTCACCATACGTGCGTACGTACGGCTTACCGTCTCCACGTCATGGTGTAACTGTTATTCAATATAATATTATATGGATGGGTATAATAATGATGTGTAACTTATGTAAATAATAAATATAACATTTTAATGATTCTTTATATATGATATACCATCCATTTATATATTATTTTAATATCAAAAGAATGATATTGTCGCTCGTGCGTACGTACGGACTACCGTCTCCACGAACGCGATGAGATTCATTCTCCATCGTATCCATTCAAGTATAATTATCATTTGAGGATTTAAAAAATGATGTTTAAAGACTTGATATCATTATGTATATGAATAATATACAACCTATCCTTTACAAACATGTCTTACATAACAAAACATATAAAAGAAAACAAGTAAGTTAACACCCGAAACAACGATAATACTAAGATATTATTATCAAATCAATATTAAAAGATCATATATGATATCATATTAATGTATATGATTCTTGTATAACTTAATAACAATTATTTCACCATTATACAGGACGTTAACCTACCCCAACCAAGGAAAAGTACAAGTTAAGGGTTATTTCACAATCTCTTCATTATCTGTGGTTGTTTATACGTAATAATCTACTGGGATCTATTTGTCATCCACATCCATGTTTCTTAATAATGTATTTCAAAACATTTTTACTATTTACAAGAATATGGGTTAAAGTCATTTATACCCTTATGTGTTTCAAAATGAATCTTTCCGGCGTTTTCCAAACAAGGCACTTTTATTCTTTTCGACAAATTTAAGGTAAGAATGTTTTTTTTAACTTATACGGCGGGTGCGGATATTTACCGCCGTTATAAAATCGTCAAAGATTCCCTTACAAGATTATAAGAATACTTTCAAATTGAATGTATTATTTTATAATTATGTTAATTTTAAAATGATTTCAAAAAAGAGAGATATTTCTCTAAAATAGTTTTGATTTCATCTATGTCAACATCCTTTGACGGCTTTTAAGCTTATTTGAAGTTGATTTATTATGATACAAAACATCCATATTTTATTGAAGGTTTTGTGATATTTTTTTACTATGGATAAGCTATTCTTATGTCACTCATGGTTTTTTTTAAAGTATTGACATTTCATAAGTTATTTTTAATCCGAATGTTTATGTTATATTTCAACCTTTCATTCAGATGAATGTGTTAGACAAGTATGTTCAGAGTTGGGGACCGATAAAAGTAAGCCCCCCGGTTTGGTCTCCGGTTATTAGAGGAACTCTGGTTTTGTCTCCGGTTATTAGAGGCACTCCGGGTTGGCGTCCGGATATTAGAGGCACTCCGGGTTGGGTTCCGGTTACAGTTAGCGCCTAGGTCTTGGGACGAGGCCTTGACAAAGAAATTAAAGTTCAGCATTATGCATTCCATCATTAGGAAATTGGTTATTGATTTTGCATGTGATTATTCGATTAGTAGAATATCCATGTGAATAAGTAAATGCCATTATTTCATTTTATTTATGCCATACTATGTTAAAAGTTCATGTTTGAAAGGCTTTTGTTTTAGTTATACATTGCCTTAAATGTTTATTCTTATTTATGAAAGTTTCCGCTATCTTGATATCCTTACTGGGCATTTGAGCTCACCCCTTTTCTATGTTTTATTTTTCCCAGGAAGTGAAGAAGTAAATTATGAATGACCTACTGGGATATTATGTGGGGATATGAGTGTGGATTATGGAGACAATATGTTGTTGTAGTAGTTTTTCATTTTATGATGTAATGTAAGACTTATTAATATATCTAGTGTTTCCAAGGCTACTAAACCAATCGGTCTTTCGAGATTTGATCTTTCTTGTGATCATGCCAATGTTTTGTAATAATGCACCGACTCTGGGTAACTAGGGTCGTGGCGTTACAATTATAATTATATCATAATTTAAAAAATGAAAAACACGATTTAAATTCATTTATTTTTTAATATAATCCAAAAAATATAGAAGTATGAAATGGAATACACCGTTCTTTGAGTCGGTAGGCCGTACGTATGCATGCATGCTTTTTCTATTTAATTTTCACGTTGAAAGAAGAAAAGTAAAAGAAATACATGTATATATATTTTTATATATATAGAATTATTATAATTGATTTATTATATCATATATATCATATATATTCACTAAATCCTTCTATAATATATTCAAAGAAGTGTATTAATGAATCACGTCACATTGAGGGGATTGCAGTCCACACTTCCTGAAATGAAATTGTTTTATTAACACCAAATGGAATGTACAATGATATATGATATAAAATAATTACATAATAGTAAAAAAATAATATATAGAATATATAGAATATATAAATAGTGTGTGCATCATAATTTCCATCATGAGAGGGGGTAGTGGATAAATGAATAATCACTATTTAGTGAGGTGGCAGTTCACCATACATGTAAATAGTATGTTTGATACCAATTAGATGGAGGTGTGTTAGAGTAGGTAAAACCCTTATAACAATAACACCCTAGATTTTATTTTTATAATGGGTTTGTAAAAAAATAATTTAATAAATAGAGTGTATTGGGTATAGAAATAAAATAAAATAAAGAAGCTTAAGAGAAAATCGATGTTACCTATTAATTGGGGAACACGTTTTTGTTTGTGAAAAAAGGATTCCTTGGATTTATTTATACCCAAAGGGAGGCTTCAAGGAGGAAGAAAGGTATTTTGGGATGTTTATTGTGTCGATATTGGCTGAAGTTATGTGGGTTGAGAGGTGTGAAGAAGAGGGATAGGTGGTGGACTTTTATAGGTAAGGTAAAGGACCCACATGGAATGATTAAAAACAAGTTAAGTGTACCAATGTTTTATCTAAAAATGTCAAAAAAACAAAAACATTTTAATAATGGAAGGATTAGGTACGAATCAAAACCATACAATTGGTGTTGGGAATATGTGTAAGTCATTTTGGGTCATAAATTTATGGTTTAGAAATTGTTGAGGTTAATTTTACCTTTATAGATGCAATTAATATTAGTCACATTAAAAAATAATTTTGGTCATAAAATAAGATGATTTTATTAGACATTATAAATTATTCTGATTAAAAAATAAGGAATAAAATTAGCGAAATTACAATCATAGAAGTGGCATACAATAATATTAAATTATTCCGACAGTTGGGACGATAATGTCATTTTTGAATGTAAAAACATTCGAAAGATTTCTATGTTTTTATACCCAATATCAATGTGAAATTGATCTCTATAACCTAAATTATATCAATTGATAAATATATTATGTAATTAAAATATTCATCAAATTTAAAATATAATTTTTTATTGTAAATATATTAGATGAAAATGCACTTTTGAATTAAAATCCAGTATTTTTCATTATTCATAAAAAATATAAAGATTTTCATAAAATAAAAAACACATCACAATGATAATTTATATATTATACCCCAAAAATATAGGTTTATTTTATCAATATTATTAAATTATTTATAAATTTAATATTATAAATTATAATATAAGGTCATTTAAAGTTTTTTATTTAAGAAAATAAAAAATTTATACAAATAAGGACTTTACGAAAAATTATGTCTTACCATAAAAAAAGTTTTTTTTAATATAAAAAAACTATAAAAATAGGTTAAAATTAATTAATACTATTCATATTACTATATTTAATGGCTAGTTTGTAATTATCTCATTCAAATAATTATAATTTCAAAAATATGTTTCGTATAAACATATGTGTTGTGTGTAACCAAGGTGAAGTTGGTGTTGCGTGTAACAAACACCAAGTCGATTTTCTATGTAATTCATAACAAGTAATATTATGAGTTGGTGTTGTGTGAATGTAGGTTTTGATATAATGTACTACAATACATAAATACATATTTAATTTATTCAAGAATAAACATCTATAAAACTCATGGTTTTACATTTGACCCCCCTTAAAATGAATTTCACCCTAGAAATTCATCATTTTGGTGAAAAAATGAGGATACTTCTATGTAATAATATCTTCAGGTTCCCTGGAAGCTTCATCTAAAAAGATATTTATCCAAAATACATTGACCATCTTATCAGTCATGTTTCATTGAACTTTCTCTGCACAACCGAGAATTTCAGCTTGTTGTTCTTTATAAGGAAGATCCTGCTCCAGCAGTATGACCAATGAGATCAGTATATGTAGAGGGCTGGGTATTTACTTCCTTTGGAGATATATATGAATCGCACCATTGAATTGAGAAATATTTGGAGTACATAGCACTAAATGGGATACCATCCCTATACAATCAAGATTCTCAATGGGACCGATATACATATTTCTTAGATTCCCTTTATTTTCAAACCTCAGAATCTTCTTCCCTGTTGAGATTCATAGAAACATATTTTCACCAACTTCATATTATTGATCATGCTAATAGTTATATGCAATACATTTCAACAATGTTTGAGATACCTTTATATGTTATAGAATTCTTATAAACATTTCGACCATTTATTCATAGATCTTAGGTCCCAATAACTTTATTTCTCTAAAATTATCATAGTACATTGTGGATCTACATTTATTCTCAGAGAGGGATTCATATGGTTCCTTCTGAAAGATGTATTGAAAGCTATTGTTGTATGAAAACTAATATATATGAAGGTGTTGATCCAAACAACCATTGTAATCCAAAGATCAAAATATCAACAAATCCACTAGGGTTTAAATTGATCTTCTATATTTACCATCCATCTTAGGATGACAAGAAATGATGAAACTAAACACATTATCATGTTCTTGCTGTAGTCTTTGCCATAAAATTTAGGTAATAAAGTGTTTTGAATTAGTAAGGTGATTGACTACCACCCATATAGAATGAAGTGTTCTGAATTAGTAAGGTGATTGACTACCAACCATATATAATTAAACCCTGTATAGGTTTTGGGCAGTCTAATGACAAATTACATATTGATTTTTCCCATTTAAATTATCATATGGTTAATGGATGCAACATCCCCATTGAATTTTTTCATTCATCCTTCACTTGATAACATACTATCATTGAGATATGAAATTTATGATATATCTCTTCATCCCATCCCAATATAATAATTCTTTCAAGTTCCAATACATTCCCATAGTTCCATGATGAATATATAATGAATAAAAATGAGTTTCCTTTTATAGTTACATCAAATATGATATAGATGGAACACATATACCATTCCTAAACCTCATTATTCCATTATAATCAAGGTTAAAATGAGGAAAATTTAGAACTTTCTTTTATAACACTATATAATCCTTTTTCCCTCCTTAATCATCACATGGAAAGATGATTAAAAATTCATTGGAGCAAGATAATATTCTTCCCATTCATTTAGTATTTCTAAATAAATCCCTTGGAAATCCAAAAATATATGATATTTTGTGATCCTCATCATGGATATGGTAACATGATCATTTTGACGTAAATCATTCGCCACCTTGTTTTCATTCCCATAGTGTTAATGTATGGAGTATTTATAATCATTTTTCATCTATACCCATATTCTCTGATGGATGTCAACTCCTTCTGTGTGAATATATTTTTCATACTTTTATTATTTTTATTATATATATAACTATTCTATATAATTATTATTCCTCCATATCACTAATTACATTTTTCAACAGCTAACTCTGAATCACGAGATGGGTAATTGTTGTCATGAAATGTAAAATATAACAAGGGATATGCTATAAACATGTAATTATTCACAATAACACACACCAATCCCTTACATTATGCAACACCATAGATTAAAAACCCTTCTTTACTCTAAATAAATTCATGAAAAGGTTCAAAAACTAACCTTGTTTTAGTTCCTTGAAATTTTCCTCACATTCATATATCTATAGGAACTTGAACCCTTCTGAGTTAACATGTTCAGAGAAATAGATATTCATGATAAATTCTCCACAAACCATTGATAATATCCATTTGAACTATGAAATCAATGGATCTCAGTCACTATGGTTGGTCTAGGCCAACATTCTATAGTATCAAGTGTTGATGAGTGAAGGTTTATATTGGTTTCAATAGTTTATATTGACCATTATGTTGGATGTGTTTAATATTGTATTTTTTTAGTGTATATGATAAGATAGATTAAGTTAAAATCCTATGTACTATACTTATTATAGTAGAACCTCCTAAAATCAAGGAAAACTATAGATTTCA
The DNA here is from genome assembly GCA_963277665.1 of Viscum album. Taxonomy (NCBI): domain Eukaryota; kingdom Viridiplantae; phylum Streptophyta; class Magnoliopsida; order Santalales; family Viscaceae; genus Viscum; species Viscum album. Next base: position 1,867,868,981 of record OY728123.1, on the reverse strand, counting down.
TGATTTTATTTTAAATACACCCCTTTATGGATCCTAACAGAGGGTGTGGTTTGGAACAATGATACTTTGGGTAATAAAAATCAGAAGATTTGATCAAGTACATACTAACCATTGTTCAAGGGAATAGTTATCGGGGCTTTATGATGCACCTAGATTGAGACTCCGAAGATATATGCATGTGTTAATTCACATTCCCTTTAAAATCCATTATGATGAATTTGAACAAACATTGTTATTACTTTTTACTTGGTTATAGTACATAATAGTAAAATTACAATAGATAACATAAATTAAAGAAAAACACACCTAAGTTAGGGTATCTACATCATTTACAAAAAAAATTATTCTATTTGTAGAGTTTACCCTTTTATATTTACTAATTTATGAATTCCTCTCACTAAAAATTATTTTAATTCAATTGATTTAAAGATGAGGAAACAACCTAAAAATGGTTTCAATGGGGAATATATTGATTTTCCAGACCAAAATTATATTGGGAGAAGAAAATGAATTATAAATATGTTCATAATAAAAATCAACTATGATGAATTATAATTAATAATTGAATATAGTCAAATTCCCTTTCAAACTGAAGAAGGGAATGAAGAATTCTCATAGAAATTCTAATGACAATGACGATGAAGGGAAAATGATGCCATTTCCTTCATTTCCAAAATGTGGGAAGAAACACACAGTGGAATGGATCAAAGGGACATGAAATTGTTTTTTATGTTTAAAAGTAGTACACAAATCATCTAAATTATATGGGAAAAAGAAATATTCAGTAAATTCATTATTGGAAAAATATTTTTCATCTATTTTGACTAAAACTATTACTAGAGATATTTCATTTGAAATTTTCTCTTAATTTAATCCTATAAATTTAGTTAATTTGTTAATGTTTTCTCTTAATTCAAGACTATAATTTTGTCATTTTTTATTCAACTAACAAATATACTCTCAAATATATTTCTCCCTTTATTATCACATGATTTTGTTTAATGGTTCTCAAATGGATAATATCCTAAGGGACACATGTTTTGGAATAAGTAAATTTAAGTGTAATTAATTATTTCAGTTATTTAATTAATATTTAGTCAGTAAAGCAGTAGAAAATTTTTCATAACAAAAAATTATCCTGATATTGTTTAATATAGGCCTTATGGGCATTAGGGACTAGTAGATTCAGCATTATAGTCAATGTATGATTTAGTGGTGTGATTCACAAAGCACTAGGCATAGAAGATTAAAAAAATCCACCCCCACATGATTTAAAATCCATTGGAATAAGTGTTTTTTATTTTTCATGATGGGATGATTAGTGTTTTAGGATTTATAAGTATCACCAATTTTATAACATCAAGTAACCCATCATGTACTGTGAGATATAATATCTATAGGTATAAAATAGATATAGGTTATATATAGACATTTAACCTGCACATCATGAATTATAATACAAATCCCATGTAGATCAAGAAAGTTAGATCACTACGTATAGGTTTTTCAGACAATGTATCTGCAATGGAATACCATGTCGTATATCATAGATAACATTAATTTATTTCTAGTGAGAGAACATTATCTGTACTTGCAATAAATAATTTACAAATCTCGTGGATCTACACGAAATTTTATTAAAATAAATGTTATGTTTCTGGATACACATCATGGATTAGGTGAAATTTATACATTAATAGTTCTTACATAGTTAAACATATGTCATAAACTATAAAAAATCACTATATGCATTCAATAGTTTCTATTAATATATTTATCTATCAGTCTTAGTTATTGTTATATATTAATAAGAACCCCATTCATATAATTTTCTCAATGTTGATTTTGATAATATACATATCATTTTTATATACCAAATAAATTCATGTTGTTTGAGTATATTGAGTAACACATATTCATAGAGAATATGATTAGTGTTGGATGATGGTTAAAGAGAATTTGTGATGTTTATATCAACTTAGTAACATTTTATATACATGTTGTGAGTCCTCTAAATTTATAGTGTTATATGTAACCTTCCTATAGTTATGGAGAATGGTTTCCCTTCCCATGGGGTAGATAACCATCTTGGTTAATAAACACTATATGAATGAATTTGTGGGTTATCCATTGGGATAGTAAACCCTCTCAACTGATGTGTTTCTCATTGAGGCATGATTCGTTAATTATAATCGGTAATTATTGATTTTTTGAAGTAAAACATTGACTTTGTCAAAGGCATATTGATTTATACCAAATTATGAAAAATTTAGGTCCTTTTTAGAGTATGACTACAATTGAGATGAGCTCTATAGAATGATATACTTCTTGAACTTTGTTAATATTTTCCATAATATAATATCTATAATTATTTTATTGATAACTTTACCATTTTTTATTTTTCTCTAATTTCATCGACTAGTACAAATATGAATATTTTTACTCACCACTACGTTGGACTTTTTCCCACATATTTCATATTGAAATTGATGATTGATAATTTAATGATGGTTTCATTGGATATGATGAAGCTACATATAGTGAAATTATAGTCATGGAGATGATTGTTATGGTGGTGTTTGTGTTATTGTTTTCATAATGTGAAGTACATATTCTATCATAGTTGGGGATTATTCATAAAAATAGGATGTTAGACCATTATCTGTTTCCCAGTGAATTTTTTTATTATTATGTTTCATTAGTGGGGCCTCAGTTATTGTCACATACATGTAGTATATCTATTATTATATTTATACATGTGGGGTTTATTTAATAAAAATTTATTTGGAATTTTTTGTATGTTTAGTGGTTTTTGGTTATGGCCCCCATATATTTTTTATACAGTGTTCATGCTTATAAAAAACCCTAAACCTATTAATGTTGGGAACAGGGTGGAACACTCTTCCTAATTTCATCCAAGTGTTTTCTCAGTGGTTTAGGTCACGTGATATTTGTTTGTGGGAATAAAATATGGTATGAAATATTTTTGATTTTTTTCATGCTAGTTTTCTATACAAGAAGAAAACATGGAGACACTAATTAAGGAAAAAGGTGTCTCAATTTTTAATGGATGAAACATATAATTATTCAGTTTTTTAGAAAAATAGTCTAATCTCTGATGATCAAGTTCTATTTTGATGATTACTATATAATCAACATTTTCTATATTCTATCATATAGTATTTTTTACATGTAATTCATGAAAATTGTAGATAAAAAATGATTGAAAATATTTTAGGGGACTATTTAGTACTATATATAAAAAAATACATAACAAAAAATATGAAAAGAAGATATGGTATATGTTATTAAAAATCTATAATGTTGATTTAAAAGTAAATTATTTGAATATTCACAATCTATATAAAAATTTAATGAAAGGAAGTTTATTTCATGGGATGTGTTGTTAAGTTCTTTAATAATAAAATTAGTGTTTTTAGTGATATTCATGGGTAAGGTTCTTTAAAAATTGAGTATGAACAAATTAATACTTATAATACATTAGAAATAAATGTATCCTAATTTTTTTATTCAAAAACTTATATTAAAATAATGACCATTAATTATATTCAAAATTACCTTTGTGGGAAATTTTATCTAAAAAAAGGATGATGTTCCTATAATTTAAATTATATACAAAAAGGATATATCATTTAATATCATATATATTCTCACTATATATTATGATCGCGGTGATTAGAAATTTAATAATGTAATGTATTTTTTCATGTAATCTAATATAGGAAATGGAACATTCAAATGTAAACTTTGTCATGGATTTTTTATGTATATAAAAAATGGTTCTCATTTTCCCACGGGGGAAATAAATTTAACGTAGCGAAGGGGTAATATAATGAATAAATTAATATTTATTTATAAAATATTGTATCATTGGAATTTTCATAAAGTAAAAAAAGGAATACATAATTTTAAAAAAGTGGACTCCTCTAATGAGTCTAAAATTAACATGATTTGAAATTATAGAAATAAAAACAAATATGTTTCACTTATTCAAATTAATATATACTTTTATTGGATACTAATTAATATAATTATTAATAATAAGGATTTATCAACATGAATGTTTCAATTTATATAACCCTAAATAATATTATCATTCAAATAAATTATAATGTGAATGTAATTTTTATAATACAAAAAAAACAAGAAGAATTATAAAAAATGTAGATCAGATTCTTGAACAAACAAATTAAAATTCTAAAATATTAAAATTTTGATTGTATGAAAATTTTATTCAGGTTAATTATGAAAATAATATCTGTTATATTATCATTATTGATTACAGTAAAATGATAACATATAAGATTTAGCAGACTGAAAATCGTAGATGTTGTAACAATTAAAGAAAGTAAAAATATTAAGATCCCTTAAAAATAAAAATAAAATATTTTTTCGATATAAAATATTATTACTAAAACAATAATTTTTGTGTGTATCAACTATGATAAGAAAAATAAATAAATATAAATTATCATAAATCTTACAGGAGGACTGTCAAAACAAATTATTATCACATCTTCATTGAAATAATAGTTTAAGATATTTTCTAATTAAAATGAATATGTATCATTATTTTAAAATGAATGTAATGAACACTATTATGGAAATTTTACTATTTATACCCTAGAAGAATTTTGTTCCCAAAAATAATACACTAGATAATTAACATTAAATGTAATGTTATAAGTTTTTTATGTTTTTATTCATTTACCACAAGTAATTTTTGTTGATATTCTTTTATCAATTATAAAAATATCTAAACATAGAAAATTTGTTTTATTTTAATTATATTTCAACTAAATATTGATATAGAATAATGTTTTTATTTCTTATAGTCACTAATATATGTAACAGTCATCAATGTAGGATATCATAGAAACCTTGAAGAATAAAATATGATTTCATAGGATAATTATGTAAAAGATTTGAATAACGATTTTAAATATTAAGAAATATTTTTTAGAAAGACGAATATATGTGATTCGAAGATAAATTTTATTTGAATAATTCTCAAATTAAAAAGAATGATTTTTTAATTTAATGTGGGTAAACATGATATGTAAAATATTATTGAATCTACCATCAATCCTAGTGATAGTGTGGGTGATTGGATCATTAAATTTGGATGTTCTTATCACTTTATGGAAATTTAAACATTCTATATTATACCAATTATAAATTTGATATAAATTTTAATTTAACCAATGATATTACACATTAAATAAATTCTTACAAGTGGGAAAATATTGTTGAAAAATATATAGAATTTTTTTGAATGATTGAGTCACTTTCTATTAGGTTTGGGTTTTTTGTTTTTTAAATTTAGTTCACATCACTTATATCAGTAGAAAAATCAATGTGAATGTTGGATTTAATTATATAATTATAAAATTGGAAATAATGTTTATAAAAAACACATTCTAATTATGAAACATAGTCTTATTAAAGATAAATGGAATTTTATTTGGAACCAATCCCATTGTATTATTAATTAACAACAGATTGATGAATCATTATTCTTTATATTAATGAAGAAATACTTACAGTCAATAGAGATTTAGATGGCACATTTTTGTTATTAATATAATGAAGTAAATATTACAATAGAGATATAAAATTATAATATTAATATGTCTAAGGAATTGTTATGGTGTGTTAGTATTTATATTTGAGAACTAATTATCCAATGAGTCTATAGATGTAATCAGTATTATATGTTATTAAATAAAGATTATTCCATGATGTGTTAGTTAATATTAATATGAAAAGTAATAGTTGTATTGGTTTTTATATGTAGATTCTTAATAATTTTTGGGATATTTGGTAATAATATTTTCCTCACACTAATATACATTTTTAGTTCAAAACAATAAAATTAATGTAAAATATTATCTTAAGTTGTGTATGGAAATACATTCATACCCATCAATACAGACACCTGGAAAATTGGGTTTATTAAATAAAGAATGATAAATATTAAAACATGATGAGGATGTAGTTAATTTTTACATACAATGTACATAATAGTTTTAATAATAAAATAATGGATGTTCCTTAGAAAAAAATTGAGTGTTTTTACTTTATAGAACCCCATATGAGTTTTTTATAAATAAATATTATGTCTAAAATAATTAAAAGTATTTATATGATATTTTAATATATATTTTTTGGAAGTGAATACATCTATGTTTTGGAGAAATGGATATTGGGGTATCATTTTTTGATATTCATTAAAAAGTATGGTTTATTAATGTTTTAATAAAAGGTTGAGAGTGATGATAGAAATTTATAATGTCATTTCTATTGAAGATGAATAATATATCCATTAAAACATTATATAAATGGGAATAAAATAACGAGGAATGCTGTTTTAATAGTAATTTCAAAATATATAGATGATTAATCAGAGGATGGTTCTAAAAAATGGGATTGAATTAATAATGTAATCATGAATATACCATTATAAAATCAATAATAAAAATCAGAATTCATAAAAGTAATATTATTTAAGATACATCATCTCTAACTGAAATTATATTTTTGAATTAGTTATAATAAATATATATACATATATATATATATATATTATTGAATAGAGGATTTTAGTAAAGAAATAGATAAGGAAAATTGATTCATGATGTTGAATAAAAAAGACTAGAAAAATTATGATGAATTTGAATTTGGATATTATGTGAATTATAATGGATAAAAATCTCATAACAACAAATGGATTTTATAAGATAGTTTAAAATTACATTGAGAGGTAATATAGAATAAAAGAATTATAATATTAAAGGCGAATTGTAATATTAATGATGTAAATGTTAATGAATTTTTTTACCCTATTTAAATGTTGTAATTAATATGGTTTTTTATATTTTTATCCAAAAAATGATTATTATATATTAAAATGATGAAAAAATTTCATTTCTTCTAGAGATATTAGATGGATAAGTCTATATAAAGAAACTAGATTGTTTTTTGATTGATTATTATTAGAGAATGTTAAAGAAGATATTTAACAAATTATATGGATAAAAAAAATTCTATGATAATGGAATTCATGTAAGAGTCAATTATTTATAAAGGATTGATTTTAATATATAGGATAATATATCAACCAACAAGTGGAGAAGTGATTTCTGGATATTATGATGGTTTTATTTAAATATGATGATTTTACATTTTTAATCACTGAAAGAATATTGATAAGAGTTTCATGAGATAATAAAGTGGGAAATTTATATTTCAAATAATATTAAGATATTATTTTCCAAGGATGAAGAGTTAATCAATGATATTTATAAATTTATTTATTTAAAATATTATTAAAATATTTTTATAATTTCAATGTGGATGAATAAAGTACAATTACACTAATATAGATAGAGATAAAAATCATAAATAAATTCTAATGAATGTTTGAAATTTTCAGAGTGTATTAAAAAATAAATCAATGTGTTTGAACAAAATTGATTGAATTCACAAATAGAGGATTAGTTAATAAGGATGAACACCTTTTAAAACATTTCTTTTCATTTATTACTCTTTTATATACACATATTATATCATCATCGGAAGGAAATCATTCCATTTCTCATTAGTGATCACACTAAATATAAAATATGAATGAAAAAAATGAATACTAAGCACAAAATGGATTTTAATAGGTTCAACAATAATGAAATATCCGAGAATAATAAATATTTCTTATATCAATGTACCTAAATCGAATATAATCACTTTTTGTGGATTCATGTTTTTATGTCACAAAAACCACATGTCATGTCATACTACCATTACAATGTTCTCGGAAGACTCACTCTCTATCAATGGGAGACTCCCACTTTTCATAGGTATACTACATTGGAGATGGTAAAATGGGTTAATATATGTGAGGGAATCATCAATGTTTTTTATATATGAAGGCCCTTCTATATAAACATATATTATTAGGATACCATGTATAATCTTATTCAAATAGTTTATTTTTAATCACTTATTTGATATTAACTCCCTCAACAATGTTAAGTGAAATAAAATCATTTATGTGACGATTCAATATATGTATTATAAAATTTCAAATTAACCTCAAATTTTTATTTTAGATGAATATTAAATCCATTTGAGAAAATCTACATTCAATATTTCTTCAACAGATGGATATAGATATTTATATCCTTCACACTCGAGTCATATATGTGGAATTTCAACTTATCTATAAAACAAAATTCTAGGTGTCTCTCGACTAATTTTATTATTTGAAATAGATATTTCAATATTTTCATACTCTCACATTTTGAAAATATAATATTTAATTTTCATTAATTTTTTTTCTTTCTCAATGGAAAGAAGATTTATAAAACTTCTCTAAGTTATTAAACATTATATCGATGAATATAATGAATTCTCTTTTTTTATTCTCAGATGATATGGGAAAGTGTAAAACAAGTTTCATTGTCATTGTAACATACCAATTTTAAAAAATATACTTCCTGAAATCTAGCAAACATATACCTTATTTTAAATTCCAATTAAATTGTTGAGATATTAAATAAATACCTATTCATGGAATTCCTTCTACTATAAAGTGTTATATTGAACTTCCTTAGATTGATAATGATATGATATGATTATTCACAAGATGATTCCCAATCAATAACAAGATCAATGAAATCCAAAAACAGATATTATATATATCTAATCTTAATATCGTAGTGTGATTCTACAAATCTCCAGGATTATCAATATTCTTGTGGAAATAACTTTTTGATTGTTAAACGATATCATTCTTTTCTAGAACTACAACCTCACAGTAATCTTCCAAAAATTTATCTCATTTGGTGAACACCATTAGAATAAATAAATTCCACGTTTCACTTTATATATTGTAGTAATACCACTTCCATATAATTTCATTATCCAACTAGGTAGAACAATTGGAATCCTATTATTTCCCCTCAATATGTTGTTAATATTTCATAGTGTGACATAGTCTATCAAATTACAAAAAATAAACGAAACATTACACTTTAGAGATAATCCATATGTTTGGTTTATGTAACAAATATATTTTAGGTATTTAGAACGTGGGTATCCTTCCTAGTGTGTAACTTAATCCTATGTTTCATGTCATTTGGCATGTTTAGTATAATAAATTCTCTTTATGGTGAATTTATTCACTGAATTCCCTAAAAAACTATTAAATATGAGACTTTTACATTTTTTCAATAACATTACACAAGGTGTTAACCTTGTACTCTCTTAATGATATATCAGTAAATTTATTGATCCTTTAGAGTATATTACTTCTAATCATAACCTGACACCAAACATTTTCTAATATTCTGAAAACCCCTAAAAAAGTTAATATACCTTAAAACTCTAAAACATGTTCCATATCCTTGATAGTGTTGTCCATGTAACTTTATTAATAATTATCTATATATAACAGATGATATGAATTAAAATATTACACAACAATTATCTACATATCATTTTTATGATTCCTATAAAACCCAATGGTAGTTCCCATATCTATGGTAACCAATCACTTCTTTTTCTCCATGACCGTGTCTAAAAATGTCAACCTTAACTGATATTAAATATATCAAACATTTATTATCAAAAATAAAACAAAAAACCTCATTGTTTTAACAATATTTACCTTTAGATAATTTTGAAAATATATTCATAAACCCCATTACATATTTTATAAAAAAATCATTACAAATAATATGGTGATTTATGGTTAAGATTTCTCACTCTCCATTTGTTAATAGAAAGTAAAAGTTCATCTCACTCATAGAAAAAGATTTTTATGTTATCCACATTTATCACTATAATTTATGGGAATATATTCTCATCTTTACTCCCCAATTTTCTATAAAAATCTTTCATTGGATATAGAATATGTTCTCCATGGATGTCTCATCGGGGAAATGTAGTCCTCCTCCACTCTAGAAATCTAATTTTTTTTTCAATTTGATGGCTTTTCATACTACATTCAATCCATTAGGATCATATTATGAATATTTGGATTTTTAACACCATTGGAACTAAAATTTTTTCACTTCAACACTGATTTCACTAGTTAGATAAAACATCAAAATTTTTGTTTTTAAATTTATTAGCTTTCTCCACTCTCTAGGTAAATTATACAATAAGATTTGAAATGGGTGAATTTTAATATTAGTAATAAATAATAAGAAAATAATAATTCTATTCTATTGGAAGTACTTATTTGAAACATGTGAAAAATTAAACAATGTCAAATTTTTTATTTACGCTCATCTAATTCCATATATTTTTGTTGAAATGATATTTTACAGATTTCAAAAAATCACCATGTGATCCGAATCACACATTACTGTATTATATTTGAATAAAAAAATTAAAATATTTTTAGTTTTAAAACATGTTGAACTAATTTAAATATTTTTCTATTGATCATGAGATATCACTCAATATCCAAGACCTTTTCATCTTTCTTTGGGAATAAAAACTAGCATTTGAATGGTCATAAATAGATACCATTTAATATATTCATTTATTTAATATATATACTGAGATAATTTTAATCATGATGAAAATAAATTTTGGTTATAAATCATTCATCAATAAATATATTGGTATCCTAAAAAACAATAAATTAATATCATAATGGTCATATATGAAATAATATACCTAAAGTATAAGAATATTTTCATATATTACCTTGATATGATTTTTACATATTTTAATAGTCTAATATAATTTGATATATGTCTTAATATGAATTATTGATACCCAATGATGGTTTAAAACCATTTTAAATTTTATACATGGAATTTAAACCACTTAATCTATAGATCAAGCTCTATATAGTTTTAATTATTTCTTCATAGTATGTTAGTCCAGATTAATCTTAAAAATTAAATTTTTTCCTATCACCATTAATTATTGTATAGTGAAATGATATAAATTGATCCTTTTTAGACCTGATTAAATATAATAGCTATAATATCATTGACATTGCTTATTGAATTTACCTATTTTTAGAATAATCACATTCCACTAATCATATCTCCCTCTTGAATCTAATTCCTTTCACACAATAGATAAAACCATTTAAACACATAGAGAATTTGGTAATTCCAAGACACTATCAATTAAATGAATATAGTTTTCTTTTTAAACCAACCATTTTATTATACATTATATAAAATACTTTTTTGCGATTTTTATTTGAGTTTTACAGTATATATAGGAATTTTTCATGATGTTTACTTTGGTATTCTAGTTTTTTGTAATTATAATTAAATCTATAGATAGAATAATCTCACTTGTTAATATTAAATACATTGATTCAATATCATGGAATCATTCTTCATGATTACAATACTATATGAAGGATATTATACTAGTATTCAATTATGAAATTGATGTATTATTTAAGAATCCAATAATGAATTCATCTTGTTTCCCCTCTTTAATTTTGAAGATATCATCCATTATCATTTTTATCCCCTATGAGTTTTTCAACAAATTAACATTCATAATTCTCTTACATTAATTGGTTTCATTTTTTATCTCCTTGTCTACATTTATTTTCTACATGAGGAAACCTAGGAGAAAATTCCACTGGTATATAGTTCAATATTAGTTTTTCTCCATTATTTTTATCAAGATAAGTAAATTAGTTTTCCTAAAAGTCTTTTGGGACACCCAAGGACTTTGGTATGGTTGTCTCTCAAGCTCTTTGGGCCACCCCAAGGTCTTCAGGACATATAAATCAGTAGTTATAGCAGTCATATTATAAGGTAAAAGGCTCTAGATGAGGATTTAGAGCTAGGAGTTTCTCTAGGGCAGAGATAAACAAAATTGGATGAATTATTGGGTATTCCATTACTATTGGTACTGGGCTTGCAATGCTCTACACAAGAGAACTATCTGACAGGCCATGCAAAGGTGGAGTGCTGATATCATGGCATGTGTTGGGGAGGAGAAATTCAATTTGTCTTATCTGGGTGATTTCCTCTAATACATATATGTCATGTAATTGTATCTAAGACTTCGGGAATTGTAAGGGGTCCACCTCACCCATTGAAAGGTGGATTATCAAAATGATTAAAAAAAATTAAACGGTCTTTGGTCAATTCTGGTAGTAGTTATTTCCCGATTAATATGTTGAGGAAACAAATATTCTTCCTCTTTTGATCATGTTATATTCTAGATACACATCCATGGAGTGTCAAATTCTTCTCTAATAGTAGTACGTTGTAGACACCTTCATCTAAAAGTAATCACATTTATATTATTTCTGAATATTCAAATTATCTCTTGATCCCATATTACTCTATTTTCCATGTCTACTTGTTAAGGATTCCCAAGTATTTCAAGGAATTTTCTTTCTTTTAATATACATTATATCTAATTAATGATCATTAATCATATTGTCATTACCTATTAATTAGGAATCCATCAGTACAATCCATTATCAATATTTTTATGGATTTTATGTTCTCATAAATTTGTGTTTTTAGACATATTAATATAGATTTATCATTTTTCTCTATGTTCATTTATTTTCCAATATCATTGGTATATTTTTCTAGCATGTAACTTTATCCATTAATAATTTTACCCAATATCATAATTGATTAATTCATGAAAATCTATACATATTTTATCTTTATATTCCTAATGTAATTTTAGTCTATGAATGAACAATACACATGATGCATTTTTTCCCATTTATCCACATTTTTATGCATGGATTGGTTATTTTCATAATCAAGACATGATTTTTCAATGGATTAAAAACTGTTATAATTTCCATGTAATCATTGAAATTCACACATGAACATATCTCATGGATTAAATATAAATATTTAGAATTGAATGAATCTTTTAAAAAATTTATAGAATCTATTTTAATATTATAAAAATATTTATAAAATAAATTAATGTTTCTATTTTCTATGGAGTCCTATTTTTTTACATTTCTTATTCCATTTTTGAAAACAATAGTTTTTATCTGATTTGTTCACTAATTTATCATTTTTTAATGATTCTCTATCTTCTGTTGTGATAGAAAACCAAACCATTATTTATTCCACTATTGTTTCAATATATATTTTCCCAAAAAGGTTAAATATCAAAATAAATAGTAAAATTTATATTTTCATTAATTCATAACAAGGTAAACCATTGTAATATGATATGGGTCACCATATCGTGGATTCATTCCTCATGATTTATTAAATAGTCACATAATTTGGAATAGTTCATAATATATTCATGATATGAATATAGACACCAATATATCTCATTTTTTAATCCAAAATATTTATCACCAAAGATAAATAGTGGCTTCAAAATTTGTTCCATTTGTGAAAAAATATAATATGAAACGTCAATATTGAATCTAATACAATTATATCATCTCTAATACAACTCAATGGAAAACAAATTGAACAAAATCGCCCTCATTTGAGGTTGAATCATTGTATAAACGGATTATATTTGTTCTAATTTTTTTTAACCCTATGATGTTTGTAATTTTTTACCTTGTCCAAGGGAACTCATTGAATCTATATTCATCGATCACATATATTATCAAATATGAATACATAAATTAACAAAAAAACACACATGGAATTTATATGGTTCACCACTAAGGTCTAATCCACAGATATACATGTGTAAATATTCTATTGTATCAGTATTTATTATAATCATTTTTAGTTGATGTATTTTTTATATATTTACAAAATATTCCAAAATAAAATACCCATACAATTATATAGATTGACTCATTCTGAAATCAAATAACACTCCCTATTCTTCTCCTATCCAGAAATATTTAGTAATATGAAATTTATTTTATAGACTTATAGTTAGATAGAATATTTTATAGATAAGAATTAATAATCTGGATCAAAATATGATGTTGATACATGTTACGTCTTAATATCTAAGTAATGGAGCTGTTATCATTAGATTTTATGAACTCTTCTTCAAATATAGATGAGATCCTCTCCTCGATATGTGAATTGATTCTATGTCATGAGAAACATCACAATAGTGTAATACTAATTTTCTTGGTGACAGTTTATCTTTTTGGAGAGATTAATTTTTTTAATCAAAATAATAATATGGTGATGCACCTTCATTTATCTGAGTATTCTATATTAAATTAAACAAAAAATGTCAAAGAAAATCTCTATGGATCTTCCCTAATATTATTTTTTAAGTTTTATATTTCTATATAATAATGATCTATTTTTTTCAAAGCTAGATATTAATTTATTTTTACATTTTCGTTTAGAACATCTATAACATGTTTTATAAAACACATTTAAGTGTCCAACCCATAATTTAATAGTTGGGAGAAATAATTATTCTTCTAATTTCCATTGATCATTCCAAGAGTTACACATGTTTTAATGTGGTAATAATATACCAATTAAAATTATTCAACTTCATAAAATCTAATATAAATACTCATTATTTTAAAATCTATTTGATTCTACCAGATATTTTGGAAACACATATTCAAAATGTGACCTCCTATCCATTATGTAATCCACTACTTACCATCTCAATAACAAAATTATATCATTTTTAATTTTTTAATTATCAGTCAAATATATGATCTATGAAATAAACATAATATCTCAAAATAAACTCCTCGATATATCTTAGTGTACTTATCTAACTCTTTAGGATCCTCAAAAATATTCACAATAATCATCATGATTGAATCATGAATTCCTATTTTTCATAAACTCCACCATCATAGAATTATTCAATGAACACACCTCACAGGGTTTGGCCACTATGTAAGAGTTTGTTCTTTATTTTCACATTTCCAGATAAAGTGTGACAAATCTAAATTGAATGGTATTCTCTAAGTTGGTAAAGCAATCAAAATTAGCTTATGGATCATTATGTATAGGATTCAATGTTAAAATATCATATAGTTCATAAAATTTATGGAAATGTTTGAATTGTTTTCATAGATAAAACTATTATATGATGTTGGTGACCCTTACGTATCACATATTCATTAAATGGGAACCCTTACTACAATTTGACTTGTACATACATTTCAACTCTTCTTTTCTAGTACACTTAAATATTCACTTTATATCATGTTCATCCATTCAAGAAAATGATGAAATATTAAATATACAAATTCAATAATTTTTATACAATATTACTCATGAGATATACCTTTTTTTAATTCCATGACGTTTACTTACAATAACAATAAAATTCAGAGTAAATCTTCACCTATCTCAACTCGACTAATTTTTTTTTCAAATTTGATCACATATATTTAAAATCTATATACACCTATAAAATCTAAACCCCATTTTCTATCCACTATATTTTTGTCAATGTGTATAAATTCAAAATATCCTCTATGAAACCATTATTGGGTCTTAAAATCATATTCTACGATGACTGGTGTATAAGGGTATCTATTTCTTAAAAACAAGATGTTGTGTTCCATATTCATAGTAACAATACTCTAATTTATCTATGTCACCATGTCATCCAATTTCAACATTAACTGATTTTTCATAAATGAAATTCATATTTATCAATGAATCTAACAGAAAACCTACTAGATAAAGTAGGAAATATATATTATATGATGAAAAACAAAAAAGATATTATGTTTTCAAAATTTAAATAAAAAAATTATTAAAGAAGCATCAAATAATAAAAAATGTTTATGGTTAAATGATCATTTTAATACATCAAAATCATTACATTAAATAGTTTAGTTTATGTTGTTAAAAAGGATCAAGATCTTATAAACTTTTATGATGTGGATTATTATGGTATAGAAACCCATATAAATCAAGATATGGTGTTGTTCTCTATTTAATAAAAACATGTGTTTCATGGATAACAAAAAAATAATAGTGACTATCAACTGACAATGAATAAATTATAAAAACATATTCAAACCTAATTGTTATAAAACAATAACTATATTTTTTAAGAGAATAAATTTTCTTGTATACAAAAATTTATTCTGATAACACTAATATAGGTATTCGATATAAAATGTAATTAAATTAACTAGGGAAATGTTTTTAGGTAATTTATAATTCCATTAATAAAAAATAGGAGATATTATTTTTTTTTTGATTTTTTTCTATAGATGCAAGATTTTTTTAATGAACCACGAATTTATCGGTCAATGTTATTCTAAAGTATTATAATTTTGATAAATAGGGAAAACTAATTATTTGAACATTTATTTGGATCATAATTCCCTGAGTTATGATATCCATAGGGGAATTTGTTTCATGAGTTTGAGTGTTTGTGTAGTAAATAGAGCATTGGGGATCTATTAGAATAGTGTGGGGGGAGTGTTGTAATTATAATATTTCAAATGAGTGATTGGTGGTTTTAACCAAGTACCTAGTGTGTTAAGCGGTTGATATGTTCCACATACAGTGTCAATGAGTACCCAATTTTCTCAAATAGGGTACCCAGTGAGGTTGGTAGTAGTTTTGTACCACATAGAGTCCCATCTTGTGATAATTATACAAAAACCTGGTATATAGTGATCACATAAGTAGTTTTTTAAAATAATTTATTCATTTTTTCTTAATTATTTTATGAGTGATGTTCCTCTCAACAAGGAAACTCACACAATCCAATACCCTCATCCAATTTTTGTCGATTTCTTCAACATCTCTCCCCCTTCAAAAGCCTCTCCGTATTATGTATCATACTAGGTCGATGAGGTTTTTAAAAAATATATTCACCATTAGTGTGGCTAATGTTGGATTTAGTTTCCATATCCTTATTTCATTCATTTATTCTTTTTTAGTTTGAAACTTATTTAGAAATTTTTTTTATTGTTTATTTATCTTAGGTATACAAGGATGAATCTAGCTACATTATTAGACAAGTGAAATCCTATATGATCTTGGAAGGTGGTCCCTAACATATTCTAAAATACTTCTTATGTTTAATATGGGATACATTCACTTTTTAGGAGATTCAATATTTGAAAATTTTGATGGTCGATTAGTAAGTCTCAAATGGAGTGTTAGGATTTGGAAAAACCTCGTATTTAAAAATTGGGTATGTCATGCATGGTTCAGTGATTAGAGGGTGGCCCAATTAAATTTCTGCAAGGGGAATAACCTATAGTTTTTTCTAATAGAATTAAAATCATTTATTACCATTATATTAGTGATTAAAGGTCTTGTTTTAGGATCATTAAGAGTGATTATAGTCTCATATGAATGGGGATATTTGGTAGAGGTTCTTGATGGTGACATGATTCAGATACCATATAAGAAGTGGTACATGTACGACTAGTGGACACCAAAACCCCTTGTTATGGGATGAAATATGAAAATATGGTTTTGGTGAGTTTTAATTCTCTCTTGAATGATATGATATATTTTTTTGGTGGAAGGGGAGATAAGGGGGTTGTCACATATATAACTATATGAGTTTTCTTAATGGGTTTTGTTTGAGGTTAGTCTTGGGTGGGTTGTTGTTTCAAATATTTTTGGATTTCTTTTTTACCTAGGAAAATTTGATCTGTTTTCATGGTTTATACCACAAATCCTTTTAATAGTGGATCCTCCAGGTGTATTTTTGTGTGAACAAATCTTTAGATCCCTTTTCAATATAGTATATAGAATTTATATGGTATGTTTTAAGGGCCTAGTAAACCATATGGTGATGCTCTTAGAGCTCATGATTCAAAAGGTAATCATGCTGTTTTAACCTTATGGCAATCGGTTTCATGTGATACCAAAGGGGGTTTTGGTGCATGATTATAACTTAGTGTGATTACCATGATGGGTTTTTAATGGATTGAATCCTATGAAATTAAAAAATCATTAAGAGATATTTTAAAGATATAGTTTAGTATTTATGTGATTTGATATTGTGAGACAAGTCAAGACATATTTTGATTATCTTTTTAATAGGATATTTCCTAGTGGTGTACTAGGTATGTATTAAAAGGTATTATGTGGCTATGACGAAATTATGTTCCATGCTTTTTGTTATGTTTATATACCCTGTTGGAATTTCAATGGTTAATGGAAATAATTATAATGACACCTCGCCCTATGTGAGTGGATTCATTCATAGGAAACAATGACTAAATACAAAATACTGTAGGAACTATTTAGAATGATGAAACATTAATGATAGTGTTTTATCCATACTTACCCAATATAAAAGTATATTGACATATAATGTTTTTATGATAGGGTGACGTTATGTTCCATTTCATATATTTTGTTTTATTCAAGATTGGAACCTAAGAAGGGGATGGATCAATGGTATTCTTGGATAAATTATTCATCTGAACTCATTATTTTAAAATTTTCTGGCTTATGATATTCTCAATATATTCCATCAACCTCACACCATATGTATTATATATGAAATAAAGAGGCTAATAAACAGATTTTGATGGTTTAGAAAATATTCATACTCAATTGAATGACTGGTTACATTTACCAATCATGGTCTATAAACAATATCTATAAGTTCATTCAACTATCCTACTCCTCAGTCTGATCAAAGCCGTTTCCCTTTATTTACAGATCCTATGTCATGTAGGTGAATCTTGTAACTTAATTAAGAGAAATAAAATGTTTAACTGGAATATGACATACATGTTCGATCAGGTTATAAGAAATATACACAAGTGGAGCGTGAATTGTGTCTTTTAAAAATTCTTCTCGAGATCATGCTCTGCCCTTTGACTTTAATCAGATGGATTAATTAAGTAGAAATTTAAATAGGAGGGGCACACGATGTATAGTGGTTCGGGGAATAGAAGGCACCTCGTCCACTCCACCAACGCTCTACTTGACAAACTTGGTGATTTTCACTATCTGGTTCTCTTATCAACATACCAATCCGCAAATGAGTATAGGTTGTTGACACCATAACAATCTATGTAAAAATAGAGCCTTCTGGTTCAATCACAGAACCATCACATCTTAGTATGAGATGTCGGTCACTCAAAATAAAAAGAAAGGTATTTGAACTTTTAAAATACTTTCCCGGTATTCTTCAAAATTGCAACAGAATGCAATTAACAGTAGATGGATCATTGCCTTCAGAAATAAGGATCTTTCAAGAAGATTTGTTCTGAATCTATTCGATTGCAGTAGATATAGAAATATAATTTTCTAGTTTATAAGTAGTAAATTCATAGTAGATATTCAATGAATAATGATTGAATCTTCTATCGTGATTTTTCTTCTTTAATAAACAGAGCTCTTTATCTCTTTGTAATAAACAGATCTGTGTTATTGATATTCTATGTTTTTCTACTTTTTTATATTCGTTGTTGTTGTTCAGAAAATATTATATCTTCTATATGAAAATATCACATCTATATAAAATTACAACGACAACATCTCATGAAAATTTAGATCTAAAAAAGTCACCTTCTAGCTTGCAATATTTAAAATTTTGAAATAACAGAGCAGTCGTAACTTTCATGAAAATTCGGCATAGAAAGATCATTTTAAATTGATCCTTGGAATCATAGATAAAACAGCCTTGAATCAGTCAAATACAAGTTAAAAAACTATTAATCCAGCTTGAAATCAGCCTAATAATCTGCTTGCAGACTGTTTGATAATAATATCATATTTAATTCTCGGACACCAAATGTAAGGTTGAACTGTATACCATACATCTTTAAAACATAAGTTTGAATACAAGCGTAGGGTTTATTTCGCATCCTTCATATGTAAGGTTGACTAAAAATATAGGGTTGATGAACCATACATTTCTTTTCAACAATCAAATGTATGATAAATGATCTATAGTTTTAAAATCTTCCAAATGTAAGGTACATGATCCATAATTTTGATGAAATGTAAGGTTGTTTAAAAAAGTAAGGTTGATGAACCATACTATTCAATATCCCAAATGTTGGGTTCCTTCCAAATGTAGGGTTCCTCTTCCATAATTTTCTGATAATGTATTATTTTTTAACCATATATTTCTGATATCTAATAAAGTATACACCGTATTCAATCCTTATGTTATGTTTCTCCATGTAGGGAATGAACAGTGTTCCAGAACATGTTTACGTAATTCCTGAATATGTAGATCCTGAACAGTGTCTCTAGAACAGGCTAATGCGAAAACATTTGCAATTAAATCTCATTGTTCAAGAAGTTAAATATTTCTTCCAGAAATAAAAATATAATGAATAATAAATTTCTGAAATATACATAAAATAAAATAATTAGAAAAAATTAAGCATATTTTTGAGCATCAAAATCATCATAAATAAATAGAGTATTGTTCTCAACAATATACCCCTCCTTAAATATTAATATTATGTATTGTTTATGTAATACCCCGACCCTAGTTACCTAGAGTCGGTGCATTATTACAAAACATTAGCATGATCACAAAATATCAAGTCTCGAAAGACCGATTAGTTTAGTAGCCTTGGAAACACTAGATATATTCATAAAGTTTACATTACATCAATAAGTGGAAAACTATAACAACATATTTTCTTCATATCCACTCACCCAATCCATGTAGGTCATTCATATAATACTTCTTCACATCATGGGAAAAATAAAACATTGAAAGGGGTGAGCTCAGATTGTTAGTAAGGACAACAATATAGCGGAAACTTTCATAAATAAACATAAAAATTTAAAGCAATGTATAACTAAATAAAAATCCTTTTAAACATGAACTTCAGCATAATACGGCAAGGATAAAATGAAATAATTTCATTTACTTATTCACATGGATATTCTAATAGTCTAATAATCACATGAAAATATTAATAAACACATTCATTATGACGGAATGCATAATGCCAGACTATCATAACCACGTAGCCAAGGTCTCGTGCCAGGACTAAAAATAATATTTTGTCAAGGCCTCATGCCAAGACACTAGTTTGTCTCATGAGACATATAGATGCATCAAGGAGATAGAGTGGGCTCCACCCGTCACTTACTAAGTCTAACGCATTCCTCATATGAAACGTTTGAAACATGACATAAACATTCGTAGTAAAACTAGCATACAGAATGTCAATAATTTTAACCACAAACCATGAATGGTATAAAAATAGCACATCCAAAGTCAAACATAACTAATTCGATAAAATGTAGATGATTGTATTGTATCAGATTAACCTCAATTGAGAATAATGAAGGATATTGACATAAATTAAAATAATCATCAAACTATTGAGAGAAATATCCCCCTTTTCCATGAAAACATTTAAAATTCACACTATTTGTCATGAAGCCATTTCAAATAGATTTTTTTGATTCAATGTGTACCATACCAAATTGAAACTTTAAAAAGGAATTTTAATTATTAAACAATAAATTCCATATATATAAATCCAAAAAAAATATATTTAAAACATGGACATTAATGAGAATGGTTTAGAATAATAAATCTTTAAAACATTTAAAATGAAATTTTAGTTAGAGTTCCGAACCAAAATAAAGACACTTGAATACAAATAATTGAGGTAATAAAAACTTTATAATACCATGAGAATAAATGTATTCATGATATACTATGTCAATGAACATTATAAACACCATATAAAAGCGATTTGGTGTATAACAACAAAGAAGTCTCAAAGGAATGTAAATTGAGACGAATTCTCTTATAAAGACCACATCCTTATGTTAAGGATAAATCAACAACATAATTAAGTGTGAAAAATATAAATACACTCAATATGATTGGATATTTAGTGTAAATCAATCAGATGACATTCACACATATTCTTGTAAAAACAACACCAATGAATTGGATATTTAACTCAACAAATGGAGATTGTGTTAAAATTACTCTTATCATGTTCAAATTGATGACTTGGGAATATATCAATGGAGTGATTATGTGTATAAAAATTATATCCATAGAATGGGGAGTGGAAATTTTGACATAATCAAATGAATAGTGATTCCAAATATAATCTTGGAGTAAAATAATCAATGAAGTATGCCTAAATCCTAATGAGTGAAAATTGAAATTTCAAATTCCATTATCGATTAGGTAACTTACAAAACATACACCCATGAAATAAGGATCACACAATTATGATTTACATACTCATAAATTAATGTATATTACACAATTAATACAATCATGGTCAGTACACATACACCACATGCAATAAATAAGTGGTGAACAATGGAATTCTCACGAAATTATGAGTGAGATAAGAAACCCATTACTCTGTACTTTTTCCTTGGTCGACGGTAGGTTAACCTCCTGTATAATGGTGAAATAACTGTTATTGAATTATACACGAATCATTTACATTAATATGATATCATATATGATCTTTTAACATTGATTTGTTAATAATATCTTAGTATTATCGTCATTTCGGGTGTTAACTTACTCGTTTTCCTTTATATTTTTTGTTATGTAAGTCGTGTTTGTTATGGATAGGATGTATATTATTCATATATATAATAATATAAATTCCTTAAAAAAAATTAATCATTAAATGAGAATTAGACTCAAATGGATATGATGGGGAATGAATCTCATCGTGTTCGTGGAGACGGTAGTCCGTACGTATGCACGAGCGACAATATCATTCTTTTGATATTAAAATAATATATAATTGGATTGTATATCATATAGAAAGAATCATTATCATGTTATATTTATTATTTACATGAATTATACATCATTATTATACACATATAAATAATAATATATTGAATAACAATTACATCACAACGTGGAGACGGTAGGCCGTATGTACGCACGTATGGTGACATGTCATTCAAGGGATGGATAGAGTAATAAATTTGTTAGTTCCATATTTATAATAACATCACAGTATATAGAATATAATAGAGTTATTATTTTAGAATATAAATAAAACAGAAAGAATTAGTTGAAGAAGAAAGGAACTTGAAAGAGGGTGGTGAAAACATTACCTCTTCTTCGGGTTCTTACTTTTGATTTGATTAAAAGGTATCATTAAGATGGATTTTTGATCAAACTAATGCCTCTAGGTTGAAGAGGGGGAAGGTGGGATACTATTTGGGTTGATTTTGGCCGATCCAAATGGCTTTGAAGGCGTGAATTAATGAGGAGGGGGAGTGCCCTTTTATAAGAGGGGTGAGGGGCTCCTTTGGAAAAGATAGAAATATTATTTTATAATAAATTCATATTCGGTTTCTAATGGCTCAAAAGTAGATTATTTAAAGTTTAAGGTGGGGATAGGTCAGAAAAAACTCAACTAAATAATTTTATACAGGTTTTTGTCACATTATTAACCTTATCGTTTAGTTTTAACTCTTAGTTAATTAGTTTGACATTTACCATGTCTCTTTGTATTTTTATATTATATGGTTAATAAACATAGTATACACTTCCAAGAGAACCCAATGTGGTCCTTTAATGATACCCCTATCATGGTACAAGTTCTTTGGCCGAACCACATATTTTTAGGAATTGAATATGAATTAATAATATAATATTTTTTTAAAAACTCATTTATATCAATTTTGTCACTATTTGGAATTTGATTTTTGTGAAAATCATAATAGCATGATTACTTCGAAAAAATTTCATTACATCAATCCTAACATGTATTATTATCCTAGAAAATTAGTTTAATTCATAAAAGTCCAAAATAAAATTTATTTGGATATTTCAAATATCAATTATTTTAATATATCATTAATTTGGTAATTACTGCATCACCATTGTGCCATACATAAATTAACATATTTAATGTCTAAAAATTATAAATAAATACCATTATGTAGGAAATAGTTTTATCTTTCTAATGAATATTTACAATAGAATTTATCTTATGTATATCCCTATATTAAAAATGTTTTAGTAATTAAGGTTTGATTTTAACTCTTTTAACTCTTTGAATTAAATAATAAAAAATGTCCTAATCTAATCCATGTGGACCTAAATGATAATATTTTATTCATAAGGTTGTTTTAGGTCGAGATACCCTTGTCCAATAGAATTAGGACATGTGTTAGGATAATATTAATATCATATTTATCCTTAATTAACCTATTTACTTTTAACCGTGGTAAATAAAAGTAAAAAGTTACTATTCACCAAAAAAATATTTTAATCTTAATAAACCAAATTTTACTCCTTGATATTAACTGTATCTCTCTGATTTTTAAAATTCCACTCACAGAAGTGGTAAAATTCAGTTTTATATGAATTTCTAAATTCTCCTAGTGGGTTGGTAAAAGACGGTGAAAAGTTCAATAAAATTTTTATATATATATATAATTATTTTAAACTAACTTCAATGAAATACATTTAACATAAATAGTTATTATGTATAAATTTTGAGTTTAATTAAATTTAAATACAATAAATAATTATTTAAATAAAAATTTGGTTTTAAACTATAACTCAGTATTTTTCCCTATTAATCAAAAATTGAATGTTTCCAGAAAAATACCAAAATGTAGGCCTAGGATATATTTGATATTATGAATTAATAAATGATGTCTATTTTACAAAATTAATAACATATAAGTTTCATTAATTAATTTAAAAAATAACTCCCGTTGTCAAAAAATAGTGTGTTTTTAAGAGATAATAACTATCAAAAGATTGACACTTGTTTATGTCTGGTTTATATGTGAAATTACGTCCAATGACCAACATTTTATTTAATGGTAAAAATACATTTTAAATATACTTTAAAACCACTCAAATTCATAATTTATCACTACTAATTATTTTGATTAAAAAAGTTGTTTTTAATTAAAATTTAGTAATTTTCAATATTCATCAAAATATGAAAGTTATCCGAAAAGTACTTAAATATAACCCTAAGCTAATTTCAATATTACGAATCCAAAAATGAAGTCCATTTTGAATGTTAAAATTTATAAAATTTAAAAAATTAGGTATTACTATTCATAACAGCTAGTTTGATTGGTTGTGGTGTGTTTGAATCTCAAAGTTGCGTACAATGGAAGCCATTGCATTATTCAAAGGGAAACGTACCATGGAAGCTTGGGGTGTTACATTATCCCCTCCTTCAATAAATTGGGACCTCACAATTTTTTTAAATTGGTCTTGATAATATAATGGAAAGTCCCACATTGGAAAAAGAGTCAATAAAACAATCACTTTAAAAAACTAAATAGAGGTATAAAGGTCACCCAAGATAACCAATACTAGGGTTACATGTAGGAAAACATGGATATGGATGATGAACTAAGTGTCAAGTTCTGATGGAGAGGGATATAAAACATGATTAGGTGAAAGTTAACAATAAGAAAACCACAAACTTGTGTTGGGACATACAGTCATTAGTTTCCCTGTAGGAAAAGTAAACAGACAACATTTTTTGTTTTAAGTTACATTACATAATGACGAGGAATTCATTTATGATATTTACTAAGAACATAAAGAGATGTACATACTTTTTAAGTAATGTTTCATTCTTTAATAAAATTTTACCACTAACTCATTTTTTTAACAATGAGTATTCAAGAATACTTGGTCACAGTGAAAGAGCTAGAATAAACTTCTATAGAATAACATGATCAACATAGGATAAAGTATATATTTACCTTGTCTTTAGAGATTAATCAAAACCAAAATTGTTTGTATAATATCTGTTGATCCCCCAAATGGATATTCCATTAGAAAAAAAATACTAATCTTAATTTCAAAAATTAAATGAACAAGACCCCAAAGTTAAATAAATACCATTAAATAATAAATTGTCTTTAAAATCCTTCAATATAATCCAAACTAATATTGAAACCCAAAACTTATAATAATGTTGTCTTCCATGTTAAATTTTATCTCCAAATGACATCAACTACTCTTAAAGTCACATAATTAAAAGTAATTAAAGTAATAACATATTCATTATTATATGTTAATCATTTCCATAAATAACCCAAATCACTATAAATCCATAGTAAAAACATAGATAAAAATCCACCATGACTTCTCAAATGAAATCCCATGGTATTATATTTTCCTTGGGAATATAGTGTTCCCAACAAAGAGAACATCTTCCAAAATAACATTTTTCACTTAATCACCAAATCATTTTCCTATAATATGGGTATTCATTTGATAAGAAATAAGATCCCAAATCAACTTATTATTGATCAGTAAAACCATTTAACTAAAATAATAGTCACACTAACCAGGGAATTCACGTAGTCTAGTGGTAGGTGATAAATCCCAATTGCACTTTGGTTGTGGGTTCGATTCCCACAGCTTTGTCTGACGCGACGGGTTGTCACACGATCTGCGTGTTGTCCTTTTTCAAAAACTATAATTTATAACATTACCCAAATGAGATAAATTCCATAAAAGAACCATAACATAATTTATCCACAAATGTTATCTCATACCTTTCATTTTCATCCAAAATTATAATAACTTATAATTGCCTCAAACCCAATGACCATATAAAACGAAAAGTTTATTTATAACTATATCCACAAGAGAAAAGATAATTCTTTGTCAAAAATAATTCTCACATGAAAAACTGTAGGGTTACAAATAAAATAGAAAATTATTCCAACGTAAACCCATCAACAAGGATAACTACTAATTTTTAAACATTTCTCCAACCATTTATTTCCACATAGCTTCTTCTTTGACTAAGAAAATATCCTATAGAATAGGGCATTCACTCGGGTAATGGCCAGGTCCCCTAAATTTATGGAATATGACTATAAATGGATTCTTGGTACTATTTTTATATTCTTCCATAGTAATCTTCATTTTTCTTCGGCAATTCTTCACTTTATGTCCTTCCTTCCTGAACGTAAAGAATTTATTTGTCCTATTGAGGCACATTACTGGGTGTCCCCTTCCACATTTCCTGCATGATGGAAATTGAGGATTTATGTTTTCCATGGTCTCCAATGCTGGAGATCTTATCATTCATCACCTTTCTCTTCATTGTTGAGTCCATGAATTTGTTAATATATATATTTTTGATCATATTTTTGGGAAATTTATTTGGCATGAAGACGATATCATTTACTCCTATCAACATTCCAATTTTTTCTCATTACCACCACCATTCCCACCTTGTACATCATTGTCAGAGTCACTGTGACTTCCTTGGAATCCAGCCATTGACTAAAACCAAAAATCATTGTGTGAGTAACAGCAGTCAAAAAATAATTTAGATATTAACATGTCTCCATATTCTCAATTTGAAAAACATTAGGATTAACCAAGGTCTTTTACTCTCATCTTATATATAATACTCCAAATCAGTTTGTAAAGAAAATGTAAATTATCCTAAGCATATCCCCCGAGAGTGTCATAACCAAGAGTGAAGAAATTACTGTTGTCATGCACTAGTTCTCGTTCGAGTCTAGCTCAAAGCGGTGTTTTTGGGTTTTACCCCTAGGTACATCTGTGCCAGAGCCACCTCTACCTGCTCGTATCCAGACATGTATGTATTGCTCAGAAAACTCACTAAATCTCTACAATAACCAAATAATAGGATGTTCTTTTATACTATTCCTGAAATTCTATCTTAGGGATATGTTATCTAATCAGAGTTTATCTAAATCTAGCTCCCAATGTTTGTACTAAACTTTATCTGATACCAATTGTAATGCCCTGACCCCAGTTACCCAGAGTCGGTGCATTATTACGTGACATTGGTATGATCACAAAAGATCAAGTCTCGAAAGACCGATTAGTTTAGTGGCCTTTGAAACAATAGATATATTCATAAAGTTTACATTACATCAATAAGTGAAAAACATCAATAACATATTGTCTTCATATCCCCTCATACTATCCATGCAGTTCATTCATAAAATACTTCTTCACATCCTGGAAAAATTAAACATTGAAGGGGGTAATCTCAGATGCTCAATAAGGATAACAATATAGAGGAAACTCTCATAAATAACCATAAATATTTAAAGCAATGTATAACAAAAACAAAAGCCTTTTAAACTTTAACTTCAACATAATATGTCAAGGATAAAATGAAATAATTCCATTTAGTTATTCACATGGATATTCTACTAGTCGAATAATCACATGAAAATATTAATAAACACTTTCATAATGACGGAATGTATAATGCCAAACTATCATATCCACATAGCCAAATCCTCGTGCCAAGACTACAAATAAGATTTTTTCAAGGCCTCGTTCCAAGACACTAGTTTGTCTCATGAGACCTACCGATGCATCGAGAAGCTATAGCGGGCTCCACCCGTCACTTACTAAGTCCAATTCATTCCTTGTATGAAAAGTTTGAAACATAACATAAACATTAGTATTAAAACTAGCATACAGAATGTCAATAATTTTAACCACAAACCAGGAATGGTATAAAAATAGTACATCCACAGTCAAACATAACTCATTAGATACAATATTGTAGATTGTATTTTATCAGATTAACCTCAATTGAGAATAATGAAGTAAATTTACATAGATTAAAATAATCCTCAAACTATTGAGAGAAATATCACCGTTTTTCTTGAAAAATTTTAAAATTCACACTATTTGTCAAGAAGCCATTTAAAATAGATTTCATTGAACCAATGTGTCCCATGCCACATTGAAACTTTTAAAAGGAATTTTAATTTTAAAACATTAATGTCTATATATATAAATCCTTAAAAACATTTTTGAAACATGGACATTAATGAGAAATATTTAGAAGAATAAATCATTAAAACATTTAAAATGATATTTTTGTTGGAGTTCCTAGCCAAAATAAAGACACTTGAATACAAATAATTGAGGAAATCAAAACATTATAATATCACGATAATAAAGGGATTCATGATATACTATGTCAAAGTAAATTATATACGCCATATAAAAGTGACTTGGTGTATAACAACAAAGAAGTCTCAATGGAATGTAAATTGAGATGAATTCTCTTATAAAGAACATATCCTTAGGTTAAGGATAAATCAACGACATAATTATGTGTGACAAATATAAATACCCTCAATATTATAGGATATTTAGTGAAAATTAATCAGATGAGATTCACACATATTCTTGTGAAAACAACACCAATGAATTGGACATTTAACTCAACAAATGGAGATTGAGTTAAAATTACTCTTATCAAGTTCAAATTGATGACATGGGAAGTTATAAATGGAATGATTATGTGTATAAAAAGTATATCCACAGAAAGGGGAGTGGAAATTATGACATAATCAATTGAATAGTGATTCCACACATAATCTTAGAGTAAAATAATCAATGAAGTATGCCTAAAGCCGGATGAGTGCAAATTGAAATTTCAAATTCGCTTGTCGATTGGGTAAGTTACAAAACATACACCAATGAAAGAAGGATCACACAATGATGATGTAAATACCCATAAATTAAAGTATATTACACAATGAATACAATCATGGGAAGTACACATACACCACATGCAATAAATAAGCGGTGAACAAAGGAATTCTCACGAAATTTAGAGTGAGATAAGAAACCCCTTACTTTGTACATTTTCCTTGGTCGACGTTAGGTTAAACTACTGTGTAATGGTGAAATAATTGTTATTGAATTATACAAGAATTATTTACATTAATATGATATCATATATGATCTTTTAACATTGATTTGTTAATAATATCTTAGTATTATCATCAATTCGGGTGTTAACTTACTCGTTTTCCTTTATCTTCTTTGTTACGTACACAGTCATTGTTATGGATAGGTTGTATATAATTCATATACAGAAATATATCAATTCCTTAAAAATTATTTTTAATCATTAAATGATAATTAGACTCAAATGGATATGATGGGGAATGAATATCATCACGTTCGTGGAGACGGTTGTCTGTACGTACACACGAGAGACAATATCATTCTTTTGATATTAAAATAATATATAATTGGATGGTATATAATATAGGAAGATCATTATCATGTTATATTTTTTATTTACATGAATTATACATCATTATTATACCCATATAAATAATAAAATATTGAATAACAATTACACCACAACGTGGAGACGGTAGGTCGTACGTACGCACAT
The DNA here is from genome assembly GCA_963277665.1 of Viscum album. Lineage (NCBI taxonomy): Eukaryota > Viridiplantae > Streptophyta > Magnoliopsida > Santalales > Viscaceae > Viscum > Viscum album. The sequence goes on along the minus strand of OY728123.1, from coordinate 1,867,838,920 downwards.
ATAGTGACATGTCATTCAAGGGATGAATAGAATAATGAATTTGTTTGTTCTGTATTTATAATAACATCACAGTATATAGAAGATTCTGGAGTTATTATTTTATAATAGAAATTACAAAGAAATAAAAAGTTTAAGAAGAAAGGAACTTGAAAGAGGGGGGTAAAAACATTACCTCTTCTTCAGATTCTTCCTTTTGATTTGATAAAAAGGGCTCATTAGGTTGGATTTATGATCAGAATAAGTCCTCTAGGTTGAAGTGAGGGAATATGGGAGGCTATTTGTTCAGGGGTTGGCCAAGCCCAATGGATTTGAAGGTGTGAATTAATGAGAAGGGTGAGTTCCCTTTTATAAGAGGGGTGAGAGGCACCTTTGGAAAAGCTAGAAATATTATTTTATAATAAATACATATACGGTTTCTAATGGCTCCATGGTAGATTATTTAAACCTAAGGTGGGGATAGGTAGAAAACAACTCAACCAATAGATTTTAGACTGGTTTTGGTCACATTATTAAACTTACCTTTTAGTTTTAACTCTTAGTTAATTAGTTTGACATATACCATGTCTCTTTGTATTTTTATATTATATGGTTAATAAACTTACTATAAACTTCCAAGAGACCCCAAAGTGGTCTATAAATGATACACCTATAATGATGCAAGTTCTGTGGCCGAATCATAAATTTTTAGGAATATAATATGAATTAATAATATAATATTTGTTTTTAAAATTCGTTTTTGTCAATTTTGACACTATTTGGAATTTGATTTTTTGTGAAAATCATAACAGAATGATTACTTCAAAAAAATTTAATTAAATCAATCCTTACCTGTAATATTATCCTATAAAATTAGTTTAAATCATAAAAGTATCAAATTACATTTATTTGGATATTTAAAATATAAATTATTTTAATATTTCATTAATTTGGTAATTACTACATCACCATTGTGTCATACATAAATTAAATTATATAATATCTAAAAATTATAAATAAAATAATATTATGTAGAAAATAATTTTATATTTCTAATTAATATTTACTATCGAATTTATCTTATGTATAACTCTATATTAAAAAAACAATAGTAATTAAACTTTGATTTTAACTCTTATAAACTCTTATTTGAATTAAATAATTATAAATGTCCTAATATAATCCAAGTGGACCGAAATTATTGTATTTTATTCCTAAGGTTGTTTTTGGTCGAGATAAACTTGTCCAATTGAATTAGAACATGTGTTAGGGTAATATTAATATCATTTTTACCCTTAATTACCTTATTTACTTTTAACCGTGATAAATAAAACTACAAAGTTACTATTCACTAAAATTTATTTTTATCTTATTGAACAATAGTTTACTCCTTTATATTAACTGTGTCTCTCGGATTTTCGAAATTCCACTCACAGAAGCGGTAAAATTAAGTTTTATGTAAATGTCCAAATTCTCCTAGGGGGTGGGTAAAAGACATTGAAAAGTTCAATAAAATTTTTATATATCTAAAATTATTCTAAACTAACATCAATTAATTAAATTTAACATATATAGGTATTATGTATCTATTTTGACCTTAATTAAATTGAAATAAAATAAATATTTGTTTAAATAAATATTTGGTTTTAAACTATAACTCATTATTTTTCATTATTCATCAAAGATTGAATGTTTCCAGAAAAATACCAAAAATTATGCCTAATATATATTTAATATTATGAATTTAAAAATGATGTCTATTTTACCAAATTAAAAATATATAAGTTGCATAAATTAATTTAAAAATTAATTCCCATTGTCAAAACAAATAGCGTGTTTTTAAGGGATAATAACTTTCAAATGATTGACACCTGTTTATGTTTGGTATAAATATGAAATTATGTCCAATGACCAATATTGTATTAAATGGTAAAAATATATTATAAATATACTTTAAAAACACTCGAATTCATAATTTATCACTATTAATTATTTCGATTAAAAAATTTGTTTTTAATTAATATTTAGTAATTTTTACTGTTCATCAAAATATGAATTTTATCCGAAAAGTACCAAAATTTCACCCTAAGATAATTTAGTTATTACAAATCCAAAATTAATGTCCATTTTGAAAGATAAACTTTATAAAATTTCAAAAATTAGGTATTACTATTCAAAACGACTAGTTTGATTGGTTGTGGTGTGTTAGTATATCGAAGTTTCGTATAATGAAATCCATTGCATTATTCAAAGGGAAACGTACCATGGAATCCTGGGGTGTTACAGTTGAAAACCACACATTCTCAATAATCTCTCCCTTTTTTATGATCACAAAATCCAAAAAATAAAAAATGAAATTAACTTACAAAATTAATTACATATAGTTTTGAATTTCACAATGATAAATACAATATTAAATTTAACTTAATTTCTCCCTCTTAAAGGATTAAGGTAACATTTTAAAATAAAATCTCCTGAAATATATAATTTTTTTTTTGAAACATAAATTTTTATTTATCATAATTTCTCCCCAATAATGAGTATATAAAAAATTTAAATAACATTATCAAATAATTAAAATAAAATGTTCTTTTTATAAAAATTTATCCCTATTTTTGTGAAATCAAAAAGAATTATAGAATATATAATATAACACATTTAATGTAGTATTGAATGTAAGTAAATGCTATTATGAACCGTTTTTCAATATTTGAATATGGATTACTAAAGTATCTAAACAAAGGCAGTAAAAAAATAAAAATAGAAAAATATAGAATGAAATATCATTTCATAAAAAAACAGTTACAATTATGATGAACACATGAATCAATGTGTTTTATGTGTATGAGAGAGGGTCTATTCCCTCTGAACAATGGCCTCGATTTCTGTCAACTACCCCCTGATACTTTTCATCATTCCATCAACCAACTTGATAATAAGATATCTATTATCCTGAGTCATATAAATGTATTCTGTCATATTTACATTGAAAAACTCATGATGTCTCTCTTCTTTTTTCATAAACAGAGTTAACTTATCTGTGAACTGAGTTAGCACAGTTCTAATACACGGTTCACGTGAGGTCAACTGGTCAATCAAAAATATCTGATTATCTAATAAAACTGATAGTGGGGAACTATTTCATTTCAAATCATGTAATCTGTCATTTATAATACTCATTACTGTTCTGATAGCCTAAAATCATTTGATTAAATCAGGTGAAGTACCTGATCCACTATCTTCACCAGTCCTGAAAAATATAAATTGTGTCTCCATATAGTCTTTAAACTCTGAAAAGTTTGACTTCATCACCATTTATGATTTCCACTTGGATACCTCTGTCAACATCGTTTTTTAATGGTTTCAACTTCTTACCTTGAAACTGTACCTCTTTTATGTCTCTGAAACATCAATTGTTCTTTCTCTAAAGATCTCCTCCGAGAAATATTTTCAAATTTCAAATTAAACAACTTCCTATAAGGATCTTCTACGTCTTTATTCACTGAATCAGAGGAACCCTATGTCTGATTCTCATCCTCAGCTTGTACTTGATACAGATGTACTAATGGAAATGAGTCTGCATCTGATTTTTCTTTCACTTCCTCTTGAGCTGGATGGTCCACAGACATTTCCTTAGAGTCTTTTCCAGAATATTCCACCGAAAAATCCTCATTAATTACCTCTCTATAAAATTCAGAAACATTGTTATCACAAAAATCAGTAATCATTTCATCCATTTAATTTTCTAAAATAATATCTTCTTGATTTTCAAGAGTATTGGCCACTTCTTCATTAGAATTTTCCTTCTATTTCCTTTTCAATTGTAACTATTCCTTCAACTACAATTTTTGGTTCAATTTTAATTACAACCATAACCTATTCATGAGTTTCACTTTCAGCTTCGTGTTGGATTTAAGATTGTAAATGAGGAGTCACTTTAGTATGAGTAGTATCCTCTTCTTGTGGCATCTCAACAGGTGCTTTTCTGACAAAACTCTATGTGAGTAAGTCTCTTGTTGTCAAAACATACGAATCAAGATCCTCATTAGCAGTACTATTCCTTTTAATCGGAAGTCCCTCTTGACTTCCTTCTTCGTGAGTTTCTTCGTTTTCAAATATTATTATTCGTACAGCAATGCTTACTCTGGATTTAGCCAATCCCTCATTGGACTTAGTAGACTGAGCCTGAGCACTCTCTTCTTCTTCTTCAACTCCTACTGGTAAAGGTTTTCCTTTCAATGTGCCCCAAAAGTTACCAATAATTCTCAGGGTCCCAGCACCAAAGTGTTACTATGATGACATCTAACTCTGGCTTCGACCAGCCTCATCATATCATTTTGGAACAAAATATTTGATATGAATCGACCAAACGGATAAAAATTCATGCACGCTTCTATTTGACAACAATAATGTAGGTACCTTACCATGTACCTTGGAAAATTAAGTCTTATATCACTCATCAACAGATACAATATATATATGTCTAGATACAAGATTTTCTCCACCTCATACACCCTCAGTGCAATATCTATTTTCACAAACTTCACTAGGATTTTCTGATCTGCCTCTACGTCCTTTATGAACATCTTTCTTATATATGTAGACCTAAAAAAAGACATAATATTTTCAGACTTATGTATTGAATCTCCTATATTCTTAAAATAAAAATGAAAGACTCCCTTATGAGGGAAGTTCAGTATTTGACTATTCTCTGTAGAGGATGTCAAAAAATCTCTATCTTCAATCTTAGCTACCATAGTATCCTCATCTTCACCCAGAATAAACTGAACAGATATAATGAAATAACAACGTTCTACCTCGTATAAAAACTCTATAAAATCTCCACTAAACTTATATTCATGTTTTTTAAATGCAAGAGACTTCTTCATCAATAGGTTTTTCTGATATAACCATTCTAGATCTATGACCTTTCATTGAAAATTTTTCCTTCCTTTGGAGCGCTGTCTCTTGGTAGTGTTGGTTTCTATCTCATCGGCTCTCCTAGTCTTTTCCAATTCCTTCAAAGATCTCTGAAGGTTCAAAAAGGGATTAGGGATTCGAAGGATCGGTTTTGGATAAACAAAAAGTGAAAACGAGTCGCAGGTTTGAAAAGGTTATTGGTAGAAATGATAAGTTTCAGAATTTGAATGGTTTCGGACGACATTGATTCTCATGTCATCAATAATCCATACCTAGATTAAAAAAAATTCGCATGGCACAAAAAACTTATTCTATTTAAAAAAAATAACTAATTTCTTTTAAAAATTATTACAAGATAAACCATAATAAAATGAAACGTTATTTTAAATTAAATAAACCTAGATCCTTTTAATAAAATCAAACCTTGCAATGGTAAGTGGTTTGATAAAAATATCACCTAATTGAATTTCAGAATTTACAAATTCTATAAATATATCCTTTTTAAGAACATTCTCTCTTAGAAAATGATGTCTGATATAAATACTTTTAGTCAGATAATGATTAATAGGATATTTTGAAATATTTATAGAACTAGTATTATCATATAATATAGCCGTACTATTAAAAGTTGGTCCAAAATCCATAAGTTTGTTTTTCATCCACAACACTTGTGCACAACAAATGCCAGAAGGTACATATTCTTCATCGACTGTTGACAGGGAAACTGAGTGTTGTTTCTTACTAGACCATGAAACTAAGGATTTTCATAAAAGTGACAAGTACACAATGTTCTTTTCCTATATAATCTAAAACTACCAAAGTATACATGTAAATATGAAATTAAATTAAAATCAAGCATTTTAGGATAATGAAGAGACTAAAAAATATATCCTTTTAAATATATAAAAATTCATTTAACAGCTATTAAATGGGATTCTTTAGGATTTGATTGAAATATTTCACAATGACAGTCTGAATAAAATATATCTGGAATGCTTTCAATAAGATATAATAAACTACCAATCATACCTCTATATAACTTATTGTCAACTGATTTCCTAGTTCCATCCAAATCATGTTTCATATTAGTACACATAGGAGTTGTATATTTTTGCTTTTTTTAAGTCCCAATTTCTTATATAAATCAGTAATGTATTTTCTTTGATATAAAACATTTCCAAAATCTTTTTGAAAAATTTGAAGTCCTAAAAAGAAATTTAATTCTCTCATCATGCTCAAATCAAATTATTTTTTCATTAGATTAGAAAATTCCTGACAAAGAGATTTATTAGTTGATGAAAAAATTATATCATCGATATAAATTGGAACCAATAAAATGTTAGAATTTACCGTTTTCTTAAATAGTGTTGGTTACACAATTCCAATAGTAAAATAATTTTTCCAAAGAAAAGAGATTAATATTTTATACCAAGCTCTAGGTTCTTGTCTAAGATCATAAAGATCTTTAGTAAAATTAAGAAAATAATCTGTTTTTTTGTGAATTTTTAAAACTATGAGGTTGCTCATAATAAACATCTTCTATTAAATAAACATTTAAAAATAAAGGATTGACATACATCTAAAATAATTTAAAGTTAATATGAGATGTATATTCTAAGATAATTATAATGGTTTCTAATCTAGCTACAGGTGTAAAGGTATCATCATTATCTATACTATCTTTTTGATTATATCATTTAGCTACTATTATGGCATTATATCTAGTTATTATTCTTTGAACATCTTGTTTATCACTAAAACCCCTTTTGGATCCAATTACTGGATAATTTTGTGCTCTTTCAATTAATTTTCAATCTTAATTTCTCTTGTACTGGTTTAATTCTTCTTGCATTGATTTCAACAACATTTCATCATTTAAGGCTTCTTCTATAGACTTGGGCTCTAATTGGGATAGAAAGGCAGAAAACTCAACAAGATTTTCTATGTTCCTTCTAGTTTTTATTCTTATTTTTAAGTCTCATATCATAGTTTCTAAAGAGTGATTCTTTAGGGTCATTGACTATCTAGGAAGTACACATATAGGTTCATCGATGTGTTGTTATTCTGGACTGGGCTGAATTTAATTTATATCTTATTTCAAAATCATCTTTTAGGTTCCAAAGTCTCATGTTATCTTTAGAACCAAGCTCATCTATTTGATCTGTTTATTTCTAAAAGGAATCAAATTCATCAAATTTCACATGAACTGATTCTTTAACATTCATTAAATTTTTATTAAATACTCTATATGCTTTGGAAGTAGCAGAATATCCTATAAAAATTCCATAATCAGATTTTGGATCAAACATACCAAGATTGACTTTGGTGTTTAAGGTGTAAACCTTGCATCCAAAAACTTTAAAGTAATTTACTTTGGGTTTTCTGTTATTATAGAGTTTATAGGGTGTCTTTTTTACAATTTTTCTAATTAAAACTCAATTCATTATATAGAAAGATGTACTTACATCTTTTTCCAAAAAATTGGTAGGAAGATTGTATTCATTTATCATAGTCCTATCCATTTTTTGAATATTCGTATTTATTCTTTAAACAATTCCATTATTCTGATGTGTTCTTGGTTTAGAAAAGATGTGTTTAATACCCATATTTGGGAAAAAAGAATTGAATTACAGATTCTCAAATTCTCCACCATGATCACTTCTTAATGAAATTATTTTAAAACCTTTTTCATTTTGAACAGATTTGCAAAAATGTTCAAATAAATTAAAAGCTTAATTTTTAAATTTTAATAAGAAAATCCATGAAAATCTATAATAGTCAGCAACTAAAACATATACATATTGCTCACCAGCCAAGATTTTTACTCTAAAAGGTTCAAATGAATCCATATAGATAAGTTCTAGATGTTTTGATGTTGCAATATTGTTTGAAGTGCATTGTGTTGCATTTGTTGTCAATGAGGTATGTTGTTTTCAAGGAAAGAATGGATGGATGTTAAGGAATGTCAAAATGTGAATGAAAAATGATGTGATGGTGTTGGTAAGGAAAGGAGAATGGACATGGTACTAAGATGCATGTCACTTAGGAGATTCACTATGTGACATAGGATGTTGTGGTTGAAACATTCTCTATGTATATCAGACGATTGAAGAACTGATCTTAATGTTTCAATACTTGTATCAAGATGATACTAAGTTACACCACTTGAAGAATGGATGATGATGGAGTATCATCATTACATCTGACGATTGATGAGCTGATCGTTAAGTTCTAATAACTTGTATCAACTGGATACAAAGTCACAACAATGTTAGAAGGCCGTGTATTGTATTGACAATGCATGAGGAGATGAAAGGGATCCATCCACAAGTTCTAAGTGGATGAAGTGGTTTAATGAAGTCCATGCACTATCACTTAGTGCATGTGAATTTGAATTTGATCCAATTGATCTCTGATTAGATCAATGAAGCACATTGAAGAAATATTTGATTCAGGAGTTCGGTTGAAGATGAAGAACCTTCGGGAATTCCATTCCAAAGTGATGAATAAATTTTGAAGAGAATTGGAGGAATTCTAATGAAGGAGAAGAATAGATGAGGGGAATGGCTTAGAGGAAGATGGCTTGGCATTTAGAATTGGCATTTGGCTTATAATCATAGGAGAACTTTTTATTTGACAAAGTCCTTATTCATGCCTTTGCCAAAAAAATATGGCCAGAGAAGGCACCTTGAGGGTTCAAACCCCAAGGCATGGGCGCTAGGGCACCACTCCCATGGGGTAACCCGTGGGGCAATCTAGGGCGGCTGGGCGCACCCAAGACACCGCATGGGCGCCTGGGGCACGCCCGAAGGAGCGTGGAAGGGGCGTAGGAGCGTACCCCCAAGAGTGTCAGTGTGCATAGAGGGCGCATAGCGCGCGCCCGAGGGGCAGGAGTGGGCGCAGAGTGCGCCCGCAGAAGAACTCGGTGCGGGGCGGCACCGAGAGGGGAGGAGATTCAACTGGCCATCTCTGGGAGCGGCTGGTTGATAAACCGCGGAAATTCCGCGAGGCGATTCGATGTGGGATGAAAAATTTCACCGCGGATCAGATCTGAGCCATCCGTCTCATCGCGCGCTCGATCTCCGCCGCTCATCGCATCTTGCCGCTCGAGATCTTATCCCAGCCGTCTGATGTCTTTCAACTCCGCATCCAACGGCCCGACGTCCATCTTCAACCTCGAGCATAGCTGCTACCCCCCGCGTGCCTCCGTCGAACCAGGAGCACTCCGAGCACTGGATTTCGAGTTCCCGGCCACCGTTGTTCGAGCTGAAGGATCCATTGGGTTCGTCTCGACGTAATGAACACAATCATGCAATAAAATATGGATGCACACGTTGAATGGAGAAAATTGGAGTTCGGCCGAGGCAAACAACGTTGCCGAGGCTATGAGGTTTATTCGTTGCATGGAGTATCCTTAACCGAAGGTCGTGCATGCGTTCTAAGTCGCATGCACATAGAGGAAATTAAAGATGAGTTAAGCCGCGTGAAACAGAGGAGAAACAAGATTTTGGAAAATCTTGAAAACCCGAGATATTCTGGAGTTTGAATTTATAACCACATGGATGTTTTGAGGAATTCCTCTGCCTATAAAATGAGCACCCGAGGCGCTTGAAGCTTTTGCTGATCCTTTGAGAAACGGGAGTCCCGCGAAGCCTCGGTGCTTAGTGAAGAACAGCCTGCACGCCCCCTGCGCGGCAGAGAAGCCCGGAGCCACCCCTTGGCTCCGTGAGGTTCCTTTCGCGCACCCCTTGTGCGAAAGAAGAAGGGAAGGTCCCCTGCGCGCATCACTTGCGCGACAGGAAGAGCTCTCCCTGCACGCATACTTGCGCGACAGGAGAAGCTTGCACACCCAAGGTGCTCTTGCACTCTTGAGGATTGCACAACCCGAGCCGCATCTTTTTGTGAGCCCAAGGTTGTTTGAGGCTTGCGCGGCCCTTGCGGCTTGGCACCTTGCGCGGTGAGGCAGTGGAGAAGATCCTTGCTTGTGACCCTACGCGGAAGTGGAGGTGTTGGTATTCGGGTGTGAGCAAGAGGAGGAAGACCCGAGGCCATGTGTGTGCACAAAGAACAACACCAAGTGGTGTGTGTCAAGTGAAGAGGATTCCACACCTTGTGTGTGTGCCAAGTGAGAGAGACTCTACGGGTTTGTTGTGAACACTTGAAGATTAAAAGAGAAAAACAAAAGTGTGTGTACAAAGTGGAAGAGTACATCTTGGCCGTGTGTGTGAAAGAAGAAGTGGAGGCTGTACCTTGTGTTTGAAAAGTAAACAAAGTGGGTGCAAACAAGAACAAGTGAAGGCCGAGCCTTTGTGAGTGCAAAGTGATTGTGCATACTTAGAATAATAAGAAGAGGATTCTCACACAAAAGAAAAACATACACTTAAGTGTGTGTAAGAAAATTGAACAAAGTGTGTGAAGAAAAAGAAAGTGTGTGTTCTTAATGTAATTTCACTCTTTGAGTGTTTATCACACTAAGAAGAAGGAAGAGGGGAGTTCATGCTGGCATGCATGCACATGCACACGTGAACAAAGCCAAATCTGGTTGTGTGCATTTGAGGAGTCCAAGACCAGGAGATCTTGAAGATATTGTGATGCCATGCATTCAGTGCATGAAGTTGATGTGGTGTGTGAGACTGGACCAGACTGAAGCTAAAGATATCAGTTGTCTGAGTTTTCAGTAGTTGGAGAGAATCCAGGTCATCCTCAGAAGAAGGAGATAAAGCCTGAGCAAGACGAGAAGACCTGATCAACTCAAGTGATCAGAGGTACAGAGCAAGGCTAGCAGTCTTTATCCCAGACTGCTGAAGATACTTGAAGAAGCATAAAGTGAAGAAGAGATACTTGTGCGACTCGAGGAGCCAAGAGAAGACCCTGTGGGACTCAGGGAGAAGAAGTCTTCAGTGGGATTCTGGAGCAGGCCAGTGGGACTCTGGTAACACTGTGGGACGCAGTATAAAGACCCTCCTGTGGGACTCAGGAGATATACAGTGGGATGTTGTATCGACCATTGTAATACTAACCGATTATAATGGGAGAAACCATGTTGGGGTGTATAACCAACATGGAAAGGACGTAGGCCTTTGGTGCCGAACCTTGAAAATCCTTGTGTCCTGTGCCTTTACATTTACTTCATTACTCGAGGAAAGGCTGAGAGATACAAGAACAGTGGATCGAGGCTTTAACCAGCCATAGAGGTTTAATTGATTAAGAATAAATTAGTAAAAAGTTTTAAAGGATCACTGATTCACCCCCTCCCCCTCTCAGTGATTCACACTGATCTGGGCACTTCAATTGGTATCAAAGGGAGGTTCCCTCTAAATGATCCAAGAGAGTCTATATGGAGTGCAGATTTGAGGAAATGAAAGAACAGCCTCAAATGGAGATATCTGCCAAGACTCTGAAAAACAGAATGAAGAAACAGGCAAAGAAAATGAGGAAGAGGGTTGTTGCAATCAGAGAAACTCCTTCTATGGAAAGAAATGTGAAAGTCAAATCATATGAAAATACCTTTTATCATTCTTCTGATGAAGCCTGTCCTAGCTGTGATGATGATGGAAGAATCAATGATCTTCTAAATGCAATCGAATATCTTCGGAAGACAGTCCCCAGGGAAGTAGCAATGTGTATTACTACAGGCATCCTTGATCTTCAAGAAGAAAAATTACAGCTAGAAGAAGAAGCCAATGCAATGGAAGATCAGTTGGCTAAAAGGGTTGGCTTAACCAACACTCTTAGAAAGCTGGTGAAGGCTAAATATGAAACAATATCGCTTTGTAATGAAATATATGAAGACACTACTGAAGAATTGCAAAGAATCCTTTCTGAGAAAGAATTCTTTAAGACTGCGGTTGAAGATGTTTTCCACGCACTGGAAAAGAGGCACAAAGTTTCAATGAATGTCAGAGATGCTCAACTTGAAGACAAAGTACACAGGGTGAAGGAGCTTGACAACTCATTGCAAGAATTGAAAAAGGTGCATGATGACCAGATGAAAGAGTTGAAAGAAAATTGGGAAGGAAGGATAAGATTGGTTGAGGATGAGAAGAACTCCCTCAATATGAAATGCCTAGAACTGGACGTCATATTGAAAAATCAGCAGTCACCCAAAGCCAAAGACTCCCGGTCAGCTGAAAGGAGATATGTTGCTACTCAAGTATGCATTGAGCAGGATGATTCTAAAAGAAAGACATCCTCTAATAAAAGGGAAACAACTTATAAAAAGAAGGTACCATCCATACCATCTTGTACTCATGCTTCTAAAAGTGTTTCTACTAAATGTGCAGGATGGAAGAATGAATCCAAACAAGTATGGATGAAGACAGTGAAGAAAGAATGCTCTCCTGAAACAACACAGCAAGTCAAGAAAAGTACCCAACAATCAGAAGGACTGAAGAGGTCAAGATTTGTGGGTCAGTGTTGGTGTTGTAATAAGTATGGGCACTGTGCAAAGGATTGTTGGTACAATCCACTGAATGTAAAAGCACAAAGGAAGCCCATGCCAAGGGGGAGAAAGCCAGAGGAAAAGAAGCAGCATCCACAGGTCCAGAGACATATGTTTACTGCAAATAGATTTGGATTACTTGACAACATCTGGGATGATTGCAAAAGTGGTCAAATAGATACATGTCAATCTCCAACTGTATCCAGAGCTCAAAAGAAGAAAAGATCACAGAACCTGGTTCAGAAAGAATCCTTGGGAAGCAAACAGAAGAAAGGTGACAATGCTCCCAAGAAGATGTTGAAAAAGGAAGAGAAGTCCTTGGAGTCTAAATCCAAGAAGGGTGATGCATCCAGAAGGACCACCAAGAAAACATGCTTCTACTGTGGAAAGAAAGGACACACCATGGATCTTTTTGAACAAGCCAGAGAATTAAATAGAAGCAGACTGGAATCAAAAAGACAATCAATCCAGAAGAAGCAGAAGGGATTGATTGAAAATAAGTTTCCTAAGAAAGGTATCTTAACAGCATCAAAAGAACCATGTGGAATATCCAGAACTGAGGCCACACTTCCAAGTGACTTACTAGTCAAATGGCCAAATCAGTTGCAACTTGCCAAAGATCTGCAAAGAGAAGATGATGAAGTTCTGGAAATTGGTAAGGCAAAAGGGAAGAAGAATATTTCACATGAAGATGTATTGAGATCCACACCAGCACCAACATCATTGAAGATCAAATGTTCAAGTGTGAAGAATGTTGAAAATGGGACATCTCGGTTGAGAGAATCTTCTCAACCTTGTTGTTCACATTGATGAACCAAGGAGGTTCCATCTTATTCCCTAATCACTTGTATTTACATGTGCTGACATTGCAGGGAATTGAAGATGATGATCATTCTGAACTGGAGGATGGTTTGGAAAGAATGGAGTGCACCCCTTGATGGGGAGCCAATCTGTAGAAGATGGTATTCTAATATTTAATACCATCTTGAGAAAAGCTGAAGTAATTCCAATAATACTTTCTTCCCTTGTTTCTTAATTGTATTCATCATGAAAATTAAGGGGGAGTATTGATTGATGAAAAATGAATGAAAGTGGGAGCTTTATATTTGCACCTGAACTTTCTGACGTATTTGGTGAAGTATGTGCAGGATTTAGAAATTCATTGATATATCTGAAAAATTTCAAACCCCTGAAGCATGATCTAACATGTATATTGAATGTTGGATAGCATTGAGTTCCTTGGTTACATCACTCTTGTTTTCTACACCGGGTTAGCCCAAGTAGACTTAGAGATGATTTACTAAAGGTTCTTTTCTAAAGAGAACATGTGACATCATCCCTCTCTTAGTGATTTTCAAGAAGATGCTATTCGAAGGGAGGAAGAGATATTTTTGAAGAGAACCACACCACACCTTTGCATTTGATTTCCAATAAGGGGGAGAAAATATTGGCACACATATTGACCCATTCATATGTGCTGAAGAAGTATATTGACAACAATACAAATGGGGAGTTTGAAGTGCATTGTGTTGCATTTGTTGTCAATGAGGTATGTTGTTGTCAAGGAATGAATGGATGGATGTCAAGGAATGTCAAGATTTGAATGACAAAGGATGTGATGGTGTTGGTAAGGAAAGGAGAATGGACATGGTACTAAGATGCATGTCACTTAGGAGATTCACTAAGTGACATAGGATGTTGTGGTTGAAACATTCTCTATGTATATCAGACGATTGAAGAACTGATCTTAATGTTTCAATACTTGTACCAAGATGATACTATGTTACACCACTTGAAGAATGGATGATGATGGAGTATCATCATTACATCTGACGATTGATGAGCTGATCATTAAGTTCTAAGAACTTGTATCAACTGGATACAAAGTCACAACAATGTTAGAAGGCCGTGTATTGAATTGACAATGCATGAGGAGATGAAAGGGATCCATCCACAAGTTCTATGTGGATGAAGTGGTTTAATGAAGTCCATGCACTATCACTTAGTTCATGTGAATTTGATGTTGATCCAATTTATCTCTGATTAGATCAATGAAGCACATTGAAGAAATATTTGATTCAAGAGTTCGGATGAAGATGAAGAACCTTCGGGAATTCCATTCCAAAGTGATTAATAAATGTTGAAGAGAATTGGAGGAATTCTAATGAAGGAGAAGAATAGATGAGGGGAATGGCTTAGAGGAAGATGGCTTGGCATTTAGAATTTGCATTTGTCTTATACTCATAGGAGAACTTTGTATTTGACAAAGTCCTTATTCATGCCTTTGCCAAAAAATATGGCCAGCCAAGGCACCTTGAGGGTTCAAACCCCAAGGCATGGGCGCTAGGGAACCACGCCCATGGGGGAACCCGTGGGGTAATCCAGGGCGGCAGGGCGCACCCAAGACACCGCATGGGCGCCTGGGGCACGCCCGAAGGAGCGTGGCCGGGGCGTAGGAGCGTACCCCCAAGAGTGTCAGTGTGCATAGAGGGTGCATAGCGCGCACCTGAGGGGCAGGATTGGGCGCAGAGCGCGCCCGCAGAAGAACTCGGTGCGGGGCGGCACCGAGAGGGGAGGAGATTCAACTGGCCGTCTCTGGGAGCGGCTGGTTGATAAACCGCGGAAATTCCGCGAGGCGATTCGATGTGGGACGAAAAATTTCACCGCGGATCAGATCTGAGCCGTCCGTCTCATCGCGCGCTCGATCTCCACCGCTCATCGCATCTCGCTGCTCAAGATCTTATCCCGACCGTCTGATGTCTTTCAACTCCGCATCCAACGGCCCGGCGTCTGTCTTCAACCTCGAGCATAGCCGCTGCCACCCGCGTGCCTCCGTCGAACCAGGAGCACTCCGAGCACTGGATTTCGAGTTCCCGACCACCGTTGTTCGAGCTGAAGGATCCATTGGGTTCGTCTCGACGTACTGAACACAATCATGCAATAAAATATGCATGCACACGTTGAATGGAGAAAATTGGAGTTCGGCCGAGGCAAAGAACGTTGCCGAGGCTATGAGGTTTATTCGTTGCATGGAGTATCCTTAACCGAAGGTCGTGCATGCGTTCTAAGTCGCATGCACGTAGAGGAAATTAAAGATGAGTTAAGCCACGTGAAACAGAGGAGAAACAAGATTTTGGAAAATCTTGAAAACCCGAGATATTCGGGAGTTTGAATTTATAACCACACGAATGTTTTGAGGAATTCCTCTGCCTATAAAAGGACCACCCGAGGCGCTTGAAGCTTTTGCTGATCCTTTGAGAAACGGGAGTCCCGCGAAGCCTCAGTGCTTAGCGAAGAACAGCCTGCGTGCCCCCTGCGCGGAAGAGAAGCCCGGAGCCACCCCTTGGCTCTGTGAGGTTCCTTTCGTTCACCCCTTGTGCAAAAGAAGAAGGGAAGGTCCCCTGCACGCATCACTTGCGCGACAGGAAGAGCTCTCCCTACCCGCATACTTGCGCGGCAGGAGAAGCTTGCCCACCCAAGGTGCTCTTGCACTCTTGAGGCTTTCACAACCCGAGCCGCATCTTTTTTCGCGCCCAAGGTTGGTTGAGGCTTGCGCGGCCCTTGCGGCTTGGCACCTTGCGCGGTGAGGCAGTGGAGAAGATCCTTGCTTGTGACCCTACACGGAAGTGGAGGTGTTGGTATTCGGGTGTGAGCAAGAGGAGGAAGACCCGAGGCCATGTGTGTGCACAAAGAACAACACCAACTGGTGTGTTTCAAGTGAAGAGGATTCCACACCTTGTGTGTGTGCCAAGGGAGGAAGACCCTACGGGTTGGTTGTGCACACTTGAAGATTAAAAGAGAAAAACAAAAGTGTGTGTACAATGTGGAAGAGTACATCTTGGCCGTGTGTTTGCAAGAAGAAGTGGAGGTTGTACCTTGTGTTTGCAAAGTAAACAAAGTGGGTGCAAACAAGAACAAGTGAAGGCCGAGCCTTTGTGTGTGCAAAGTGATTGTGCACACATAGAAGAAAAAGAAGAGGATTCTCACACAAAAGAAAAACATACACTTAAGTGTGTGTAAGAAAATGGAACAAAGTGTGTGAAGAAGAATAAAGTGTGTGTGCTTAAAGTAATTTCACTCTTTGAGTGTTTATCACACTAAGAAGAAGGAAGAGGGTAGTTCATGCTGGCATGCATGCACATGCACACGTGAACAAAGCCAAATCTGGTTGTGTGCATTTGAGGAGTCCAAGACCAGGAGATCTTAAAGATATTGTGATGACATGCATTCAGTGCATGAAGTTGATGTGGTGTGTGAGACTGGACCAGACTGAAGCTAAAGATATCAGTTGTCTGAGTTGTCAGTAGTTGGAGAGAAGCCAGGTCATCCTCAGAAGAAGGAGATAAAGCCTGAGCAAGATGAGAAGACCTGATCAACTCAAGTGATCAGAGGTACAGAGCAAGGCCAGCAGTCTTTATCCCAGACTGCTAAAGATACTTGAAGAAGCTTAAAGTGAAGAAGAGCTACTCGTGCGACTCGAGGAGCCAAGAGAAGACCCTGTGGGACTCGGGGAGAAGAAGTCTTCAGTGGGATTCTGGAGCAGGCCAGTGGGACTCTGGTAACACTGTGGGACGCAGTATAAAGACCCTCCTGTGGGACTCAGGAGAGATACTGTGGGATGCTGTATCGACCATTGTAATACTAACAGATTATAATGGGAGAAACCATGTTGGGGCGTATAACCAACATGGCAAGGACGTAGGCCTTGGGTGCCGAACCTTGTAAATCCTTGTGTCCTGTGCCTTTACATTTACTGCATTATTCGAGGAAAGGCTGAGAGATACAAGAAGAGTGGATCGAGGCTTTAACCAGCCATAGAGGTTTAATTGATTAAGAATCAATTAGTAAAAAGTTTTAAAGGATCACTGATTCACCCCCTCCCCCTCTCAGTGATTCACACTGATCTGGGCACTTCATTGTTAACAGATTTGAAGAATGATTTTTGTTTCTTGCTAAGTTTACATGCATCACAACATCTATCAAATTCAAACGTGAGACTAGTTATAGAAGAGACTAATTGTTTCAAGTATAATTTATGTAAATCATATATATTTCAATGTCTATGTGCTCTATGATAGATCCAAGATTCATTTATCTTAGCTGTTAAGCAGTTTTCCTATTGTTTAGACAAGGATTTTAAATCCAGGGTATACACATTGTTAGTTCTAGATGCTCTAAATTTGAGTAGTTTATTTTTAAAAATAGAACAAAAATTGTTTGAAAAATCAACAGCATAACCATCATTACAGAGTTGAGAGATACTTGTCAGATTGGGTTTCAATACTTGTATATAAATTACATTACTGATTGAGCCAACTTCTTGGATCTCTAACTATTCCAATGCCCATGATCTTATCTTTGGAATTGTAACCAAAAGTGAAAAGTCCACCATCAATTTGAGCGAGTGTTGAGAAATTCTATGAGCTTCCACTCATATGTCTTGAGCGGCCACTGTCCATTTACCATATGGTATTTTTGCTTCTGTGACCTACTTTCTGCAAAGGCATTTAAACAAATTGCTTTTGTACCCATATTTTATAGGGTCCTATTGTGTTAGCCAACAAAGATCTGGGAATCTAGACTTGCTTTAATTTTCTGAATTCAACAGAATCAAATAAATTTGTTGAGGATAAATATTTCATAAAAGCATATATTTGATGTTATCTTAAGAATTATTTTTTGAAATATGTCCCCTTGTTCCACAGTAATTACAATTTAATCTTTTTTTGCTTGGAAAAAAATAATTTATGTATAGATTAGGTTGTTCACCATTACCGCCAATTACAAATCATTCTTTCTTAATGACAGTTTTCCCAAGAATTTCATTCATGGATTTTTCTCCTTTAGTAAAAATAAGGGCTACACTTTTATAGGTTTATACTTCATTTTGCAGTGTTTTTACCATTTATTCATAATCTGTATAGTTAATGTTAATTAAATTATAATTATCAGTTAACTCCTTAAATTGTTTTAGTATTGTATCTCTTTCATCTTAAATAGACTTGTGAATGTTCTCTAATGACCTATTCTTCTTAAAAAGAGAAACATATTTTCCTTCATGCATGTTGTAGTAGGTTGCTTGTTTTTCATAAGAATAGATTGTTTCAAAACTATAGTCAGAGTCAGAAGAATAGTATGATTGTACCACATTGATTTCTAACATGAAGAACATGTTGTCTTTCATATTTACTTCTTTTATTTTTGAGTCTAATCTTGAATAGCCGCTGGAGTCTTCAGACACACTCCATGTATCTTTCATTGCTTTCTTGCCTTTTTTCTCATAATAATTTATTTTGAAAATTTTCGTCATCTTGTCTTCTTTTAACAGAGGACATTCAGGTCTGATATGGACCATCTCCTTGAACTCATAACATATAACTGCATAAGGAAATTTTATCAGGCAATTAATGTGAAAACAAAATCAATGCTTTTATTTTAACATATTTTAATAAATAAACCACTACAATACAAGAATTGTTTTTACGAATACGTCTATATAAATAATTAATATTAGAACTATGTGAAATGTGGAAGAAATAAATGATTCTTAAATTTAATGGTTAATGCATAGAAGTCCTACCTCAGACTGAACCAAACCAAACATTCAGCCCTTGCAGCTTTTTAACTAAGAGTTACTGCTCCCCAAATGGGCATATACATATTCACATACATATAAGAACTCCTAGCCCCTATGTACACACTCTCAGGTCCATGAATGTGTAGAAGGGGATCCTTACATATATGCTTATATTCATATACCCATCTCCGCTCACCTACTTATTCATTTTTATTTATATACATATGCACACCTAGCCCTATACATGTATATTCACTCTCATGGATGAATATAGAAGTAAAGAGGGAACCTACATCTGTATATATATATACATGCCAATGCATATGTAGGATAGTCACCTTAGGCCTAGTGACTCGAAACCACAAAGAAGTGACCAACAAATCTTTATTAAAAAAACATAAATCCAAAAACATCATAAAACCCAAATAATAAAATTAATTCAAATAAAGGAACTCATATACGATTCAAAAACAAACAAAACTTTTCAGAAATGCCATGCTAAAATAAAATACTATTTTTAATGTAAGAAGTTCTAAATGGGCCTTTATCTATTGCACACCATGAATTCATCTACCAAAATAAATTCAAAACCCATTTTTTCACACAATGGGAAATATCCTTTTTACTAAGAATTTCCATGAATCTCAATCATTTCCAGACACACCAAATCGATTTCAGAACACGCTTTAACATGACTTGCACAGTTCATAAAGAACCCAGTTAGCAGTATCATTAGGAATACACTCAATAAAATCTAATATATTTTTATAGGCCAAAAACATTTCAAAACATCCCATATGCCACATTAATTTCACAACAAGTTTTTCATTATTTACTCAGTTATAAAATCATATTCCAAAGTGAAAACAAGGCTATCATATCCCATATAATTCATTTCATTTTGAAACCCATTTTGATACATTTTCACCACCAGTTCCCTTGAAAAAACTCTTCACATTTCACAAGAAAATCCTAAAGTAATTATAAAAGTAATCCTAATAATAAAAAATCAAAACATATCCATTATCCCTTATGAAATCCATTTTCATTACATAAGAATGCCAAAATACATTTTTATCACATTCAAAACCACAAAATAAATCCATGGTACACATTTATAATTCCACACAAGCATATTAAGAATATTGTAATAAAATAAGCCATGGAAACACCTACCAATTGAGTTAAAATGAAACAATGGATCATCAAATGGGAGGAAAACACCCCACAAACAATCTGAAATACCGAAAACCCCAAGAAGAATAGTCACATACGAACCTTGGATTTAAAGCTTTTGAAAATTGAAGAAATTACAAAAAAGTATAAAATAAAAAAAACATCAGAAGAAGAGGATACCAGAGAGGGAGGCCCAGTCGAAGAGAAGATCGTTGGATAGGGGGTGCGCCAAGATGCAGGCTGGAGAAGTGGCCCATGCGCTGGAGTTAAGTCGGACCGGGTTTTCCTTTGTCGATGTAAGAAGCCTTACCATCAGAGAGGTCCATGTGAGTAGGGTGGGGCAAGACCGGAAGATAAGAAGAGGGCCAGAGCAGTGAGGGATGAGAATCGGGGGAGGGGAGGGGTCCGAGGCAGGATGACTAGAGTGGCCTTGTGCAACGGGAGCATGAATATACTGCGGTGTGGGGAAGGAGGGGGGGTCGCGACCGCCCTATGGTTTCAATCACCCCCCATTTTTTGAATAATATTATAGTAAAAATAATACAATTCTTATAAAAATAATAATAACAATAAAAACCTAAACAATAATAATATTATTAAAATAATAATACTATTATTATTTAATGATTAATATCTTTTTTTCTAAAATTCTATTTTATTTAATTTTTATTTTACTTTATTTCATTTCAGTTATCTAATCATTAATTAATTTACTAATTTCAATTGTCAGGAAACCTCAAGGCCTGTGTACCATCACGTGCATGGTTGAGCGAGCTATGCTAAAACCATGCCACCTGGCACTGACTGCCTACAATGTCAAACTGTGTGTTATCACACAGTTTTATAACATGAACGTA
The DNA here is from genome assembly GCA_963277665.1 of Viscum album. Classification (NCBI taxonomy): domain Eukaryota; kingdom Viridiplantae; phylum Streptophyta; class Magnoliopsida; order Santalales; family Viscaceae; genus Viscum; species Viscum album. The sequence continues at coordinate 1,867,817,973 of OY728123.1, read as the reverse complement.
AGTCATGTTTCAAACTTGGTCAGGGTGTGACAGTTTCCAGATTATTTATCATAAAATCAAGTGATTAGAAAACATACACTCTCATATGGGTATGTTTGACCGAGGTCACATGGAACCCCCTTATTAAGAAAATAGGTGTCCTCCTATGTCTTGGAATTAAAAAGGTAAATTAGTGTATTTTTTGGTTGTCGTACTATTTTTTTAATTGGTATTCAAAGATAGTTAAGTGGAAAATATTTGATAGGCGTCCTCCTATGTCATGGATTTGTTTTTGTTTGTACATTCCCTAAAATCCTGTATAATAATATAAGGCTCATTAATCATATAATTCGAAAAAATATTAATTTTTTTTCTTTTTTACTTATTGTTAATGTTTATATCTAACAGAGTTATTACTTATATTTAGTTATTTTTGATCATTGATTGTTAGTAAATTTAGAATTTTCATATCTATTTCAATTTATATATTTAGGTCATTATTCCATGTTCTCAAGTTTACCCTTCCATAATTAGTCAAGGTACTAGAATATATGTTTTATAATAATTTATAATTATCGTGGATCATTTCATGTGAGATAGAAGGAATGTTCTATAGAATGATATCCATAATTTACTTTTGTCTATAATTTTTTATAAATAAAAGGAGTTGTACTATTATTGATTTATATCTTAATATTATCATATTAGGTAAAAAATGATCTAATGATATATTATTTTTATAGTAGTTAGTTATTCATAACCAAAAAAGATAATATTTTATAGTATCATCCATGTTTGTGGTTCAACCGATAAAAACAAGAATATGCTATGATAAATGGGTGGGTATAACAATGAAGAATTTTTTTTTCTAATATTATCAATATGTATTTATTAATAATATTATTTTTATATTATTAAATAGTTAAACTTCAATTGGGACGATTTTCATGAAGGATATAAATTAAATGTAATGATAATAAGTATTTATTTACAAAGAATAAGTCATATATTGATCTACATGTTAAGTGTTCTGATGCCATTGATCTTCTTTCTAATTATAAGAGGATTGGTCTAGGGGTGTATTATGAATCTATTCCTCCTATTTTAATGTTTGTAAAATATTGGGTCACTAGGTTAACAAATATTGGTTTTTATAAAGGAATAGAATGAAAGTTCATAATGCTATAAAAAGTGAAGGAATGTAGGCTCCTAAGGCCATCGACTGGAATGATGTTAATAAAAGAAAAAATAAATAGGTTGTGGTTAGTGAGAATGCAGAGGCTTCCATGGTTTTTTAGGATAATAAACACCATAGATGTCCTTCTATATTATTCTATCATGTGAAGCAATCCTCACCTGAGATAGAATAGGAGAAGGATAACAGAGATAATACTCATAATATTAATATGATGAGGTTCAGAGACAATGAATATAAGGGTGTTTCATGTATGGATGAGATTTATCAAAACCAATAAATTTCAAAAGAGATATTTTAATTAGTATTTAGGTTACATTCCTAGGTGGCGTAATATGATCTAGTTGTGGAGATTTATTTGGAAATTAGGGAGTCTATTATCATATATAGTGTCAATTTCATTTTTCTATATATATATTCATATCTAGGTTGTAAACCTATGTGAAGATCCGTATAATCCTATTGGGATGACATTGGACTTACAACATCTTAGTGATCCTCATGTCATTACAGTGGATAAACATGTTTATAATATTAAGGGGGTCACGATGCTGAGGGATTTTTCCCCTATCAAGAGCACACACATACTGGTTTAGATTGATCTTTATATCCATAGATTAATTAGGGTAGTAAAAGTCATGGTGAGTATTCTGTAGAGGTTATGATTAAGGATAATAATGTTAGAAATATTCTGGTATGTGATATTTACCCTAAGAGGAATGTAGGGAGGCCTCCCAAGTATGAAAACAAGTATCTAGTAGGGAAAATGTGTTTCTAATCCCTAATCCACTTCTAAATGGAGATTATTTTTTGGAACAGCTATGGTATGAGAAACTCCCCGGCAATCACAAACCTTATGCTTTTTTATTATCACAAAAAATAATCTATTAATAGAGAATTATAAGCCTAAAATATAATTTTAATATTGTATTTAATTCATTTGGGAATGTCTTGGTTACAGTTTTTTCTCTATGAACTTTCATAGTAATGATTTTTTTTATCATTTATAGGTTTTTATGCATGATAATGTCATACTTGTCTCTTGTGATGGTGGGTCTCAATTCATAAATATTTTTTTATCTCACAATGTTTCTCTCTTACTATTTCATTTTTTAACAACTATATATCATATATTAGAAGATGGGTGATTCAGAGGGATATTTGTATGCTGTCTAAGAATATGGATCATAGGTGGATTTTCATTGGATATTTAAACTCTTTTTTGAGATATGAGGAGAAAACTACTTTCATATTTTACAATTTTCACTATTTTAAATTCACCATTTTTATTAATGAGTGAAATATGGTTGAGGTACCTATTGATGGGGTGGAATACCCATGGAAATGGTATATTATTAATGGAAGAGAATCCAATTTTCTATACAAATATCTTATGCAGGTTAATGATGGTAGTGGGTCTACTAGGGTTTCTAGTATTTCTCTTCCTAGGATTCACCCGGATCACAATCAGTTCCTTATTATGTTCTCAATACATATTATTACATAATCCCCACTACCCTTATATTTAATAATTTTTGGATATTTATTCATATCTGAAGGGTGATCATTCAGGCGGCATGGGAAGTGTAAAATCATGTAATCCCTCTTAAAAATTTTTATATAAAAGGAGAAATTCATTAATGGTTTCTTAAAATGGTAGAGTAAAATATAATTTCCCTTGCTTGATGATGAAATCGATAATGCTAAAATTATTCTTTCAAGATTCAAATATCAAAAAAATCAGGATAATTCCTCTAGGTAGGAATTGGATTATCTTTCCAGGATGGATGATATTTGGTTTGATAAATAGAGGATGAGTATAAACTATTTAAATGTTAGATGGATTCAAAGTGGTGATAGGAACATGAATTTTTGACATATAATGTATAAATAGAAAATAAAAGGGTTGTTCAAAATGATATTAATATTAATGGTTTTATATTTTCATTAGATAATTAAATATCAAATGTAGTGATTGGTTATTTTTGTAGTATTTAAATTGATAATGGCTCATATTGTACTCCCAAGATGATTAAAAACATTCATGTTTCTAATATGGTGTATGAGAACATTTTCATCAAATTTATTCCATATGAGAAATCAATTGGAGATGATATATTCTAATTATAATGGATAGTTTAGCAAGGAAGGATAGGTTCACAAATAAGTTTCTTATCTTCTATTGGGACTTAATTCATCTGAAAGTTTTGAATGAGGTCATGTAATTATTTACTCATTCTAATATTATATTTAGGTGAAATTATAATTTTGTTACTCTTTCTCTCAAAATGATATTTCTATTAATATCAAGGATTTTAGACTAGTTGAAATTGAGAATACTCATCATAATTTTCTTAGAAATATTATTTCCATTATATTCGGTATGTTGGTTAAGTATATTTTCACTAGAAACTAGTTTGGATATTTTCCTAGTAGGAACATTCATTGTCTTCTATTCATTGTATTTGAAAGTATTAATATCCTGAAGTAGAAAACAAGGTATGTTAATTTTTCATTGAATATTGCTAATTATAAATCCTTTGATACTCTTAAATTGATATTCATATTTTTTTTCTTGAGTTGTATGGTTTCTCCATTGGGTTTATTAGTATGATTAGAGATGTCACAAGCTCTACAAGGCTCTCTATCCACATAAACAGATCCTCGAAAGGTTTCTTTTAATGAAATAGGGGTATTGAGTCAGGTTAATCCATTATCAAGACTTCTTTTCCCCCTCATTGAGGGATACATTAGATCATATATATTAATGATATAGTAAATATTTTATTTTTCTATAAAATCAATTTTGGGAGAGGTATGTTCACACTTCAAAACTTGGTTCATACTGATGATTTAATTTTTGTTAGGATAGATTCCAAGAAACCTATTTTTTAAATCAATGTTACTTTTGATCATTATTAATAGGTTTTTGGGAAATATATTATATTGAATATATCTTCCATTTTTTTGGAATTGGTATTTCAGTGCAAATGAAAAAAAGTATTTCTAGATACCTAGGTCTTAAGAGTGGTGTGGTAATTTTTATTTACCATTTTGTTCTACTATTTTTGGGTAGGATCAATAAGTTTTTTCATAAAGACACTTTCTATAAAATTATATATCATATTTCAAAATGGAAGGGTAAATCTTTGTCTTAATCATGATGAAATTTCAAAGTCACTCAGTGATAATTTCCAGGTTTTTTTCATCATTTTTTCATTATATATGGCCCGATAGTCCAATTAAGATTCTCCAAAGTATGTTCATTAATAATATTATTAGTGGATAATTTTATGAAAACAGACTCATCATGGCTACAGGGAAAAAATATATTACGCCATTGAATTTGATAGTGGTTCATTTTAGTGATCATAAGATTTTTAATGATTATTTTCCCATAAATTTCACATGATTGTTTTTCAATTAATGATTAATCCACTGAATTTTTTTCTAGTATATTTAAAATAAATATGATTGATGGGTATTATTATTATATGATTTATTATACATTGGATGATATCAATTGATTCTTTAAGGGGTTGATGGCCAGTTTTTAATGTATTTTCTTCAAGCAGTCCAGTCCTGTTTTTTAAAAGATTCATTGTCTTGACAAACAACATATGGAAAATATGACTATTCCACCTAATATAAAGTAAAATTATTTTTGTACATTTTAATCTAATAGTAAGAGGAATGTTTTGATTTTTTGAAGCCATATTTCTCCTTAGATTAATCATTACACGTTTTTGGACTAGGATGTTTTTTTTCTGGATTTAGAATATGAGTGATATTTTGAATTATTCAATTTTTATAAGATGAACTATGATAGAGGTGGAGGTATTATAGCTTAGCTTTCTATTTTCATATCACCATTTATTTATCATTCTATAATTTTACTTTTTTGGAATATTGAAAAAGAGATATTCCCCACATGTAAATTTCTTCGGGGGAAAAAAATTCAATCAGTTATTTCTTGTCATTTGTGTATGAGGGATGTACAAAGAATTAATCATATTTTTTTCTATTGTTATTTCAATTTCAAGTTATGGTATTATATCGAGGTGTTTTTTCGTGTTTAAATTATTAGGTATGGACATGTAGATATTATTTTAGAATATTTTAAGGCTTCTTGAATTTTTATGAAGATGGTAATGAAATTTCTGTTGGTTGCAGTTTTTTTTATGATTGAGTTCAACTAGAATGAAAAGAACTCAACACTTTTTGAAAACTGTATGGCTGATGTGAATGTCAGAATAATGTACATTTATTGGTATATTTTCTCCACATCCCATATTCAATCATGTTGCATGTTCAATTCATTAAATGAATTGAAAATCCTCGGTCTACTTGGTTTTCACGGTAGGGAACATAGGTTCATTGGTGTGACGTTAATTCTATGGATTTCTCATATTAGTATGTGATTCAATGTAAATTAAGATAGGGATTATCTTGGTTTTCCAAGTCTATCAGGATGTGGTGGGATCTTTCTCAGTCAGTACATTTTTGTGATATGGTTTTGGCTCATTATATTGGAAGTGTGCATGTATATGAGGCTTTTTTGTGTGCAATAATATTTTATATGAAGCATGATACTAATCATAATTGGAGTAATTTAGGGATTTAATTTGATTCTCATTTGTATATTAATGTTATTAGAGGTTAAATGAGAGAGATACCATGGAGGGTTTTATATAAATGAATTGAGTGATTTTATGTCATTAAAAAACTCATTTGGAGGGTTTCACATTCTTGTAGGGAAGCCACTTATGTTGTAAATGTGTTGTAAAATAGTGAGACTATGGAGACATTCTCTATGTGGTTATGTAATTCCCTTGGATATTGTTCATCAATGCTTGATGCAGTCTTGTGGGGTGTTACAGACTCTCATATTTCTTCTTAATCCCATGGAGTTCATTTATAATGTTAGACATCTTGGAATTTATTTTAGGTATGATTACTTGATCTTTGAATAATTAGGAAGGAATTGAGTGGAATGTTATTTTTACAACCAGACCACATCCCATGAAATCTAATAATTATGATAACTCTTATAATGAATGGTGCGACCTACTGATCAATGGTTCTTTGGGAATGGGAGGGTGGTTTGTGGATTTTTTCTACACCTGAATGAATTGTGTGGTGTGATGATCATTTGTCTTTTACAGTTCAAGGAGTGTCTTGCAGATAATTTTTACACCAATAATATGAGGTGTTTATTTCTATTTGAAATCTAGAGGTAATTATTTATATTTTATCTCATCTACATATGTAGGTTTGTGTTTCCTTTAACTTGATATCTGGTGATATGCACATCAAAACAACATTTCTTAATCACATATGGTTTTTGGGTGTTTTCTGGTTATATTGTTGACCCATTTTGTTTTATTTTAAAATAATAAATAATAGGCAAGGGGTTTAATTTTTTTAAAATACATTTTGACTATGTATTCCAAAATGATTTATTTATATCCATAATAAATATATTTGGTAACACTGAAAATCATAAAGAAAACAGTTTTATTAAACTCATATCATATATTATATATATTTTTAAAGTTTAATTTTAATATTATATATATTTATAATAAATAATTAAATTCAATTTAAAATTAATAATGCCAAAACCATCCATTAATTAAATTTTTAGAATTTTCTGAAAATATTTATTTTTCAATGAATAGTGAAAATATGTAATTTTATTAAATTTTATATTTTAATTTTAATTATTTAAGAGGTAAAATTATATTTTGGATTACTTTTAAATTTTATTTTGAAAATTTTCATTTATAATTAATCATTAATTTTTATTCTAAGGGATTTTATATTTGAATTTCGTAAAAAACATATTATATTTTAAAATAGAATTTTTTAAAAAAAACAGTTCTTTGTTAATTTTAGTGAGTTTAATTTTAAATTCAATTGAAAAACATATGTTTTATTTGTTTTGAAAAATGTATTCCATATTTAGAATTATTGGGTTCAAAATTACTTAATGGATTAATTTTATTTTTTGTAAATATGAATATTAAATTTAGTAATTTTGGATACCACGGTAATAGGTAAATGAAGAAATTAAAGTTAAAAATAAAATGATAAAGTTTATAAAATGCCCCTAAAACATGACTTAATTTTTTGTATTATTATTTTTCATCTATAGTCACCCAATATTCAGTTATGTTTCATTTTTTCCACATGTTTGGGTTTTTAAACTAATAGTAAATTATTTAATGAAATTTTAAACATGTCATGGTCATGTTTTCAATTTCTATAATATTTATAATATGGTTTTTTCAAGAGTATATTTTATATTATAAATATTATTTTGAATTTTAAAATACTTACCTTTATCAAGGTAACTTGATTTTTTATGGATGAAATAATTACTATGGATGCTTGCATAACACAGGACATGAGCCACAACCCAGTTGGTGAGTACTCCTTACGTTCAACCAAGATACCTGAGATCAAATGTAGGAGGCATTTTTTCATGGTATAATGTCACTAATATAGAAATAATTTTATTGGTTACTATAGAAGGTATTGTTTAATACTGTAGTAGACAAAACTACTTACATGTTTGGGCCTTCAAGCCACCAGTTTAGTCTTCCAGTCCTTTATGGCCTTCGGGCCACCCAAGGCTTTCAGGACAGTATGGATTTTAGGCCCCCTCAAGGCATTTGGTCCATCTAAAAGACTTTGGGCCATCTTAATTCCTTTGGGAAAAATCAAGGCCTTTGAACCACATGAAATATAGATGTACAAGACTAAATTACAAGGAACAAGGCCATAGATGAGGATTCAGAGTTGGAACAATCACTAGATAATAGATAATCTGGCATAGAATAATTAAAAGGTATGTATTTTCCCTTGGTACCATGCTTTTTCATCCCTATACAAGATACCTAGTAGACCAGTCCTGTGAAGGTGGAGTGTTTATCGCATATAGGCAATAAGGTGGGGTAGTTTCTAGTAGTCATATTTTGGGATAAATTTTTGTTAGACCTTCATGTCCTGTAATATGATGAATCCTATAGTTGATGTTAAGTTTTTCCTTTTACCCTAAAAACGAGTTTATGAAAAATGAATAAAAAATGAATGCCTTTGGTCCATTCAGGTAGAATGCTTGAATATCACTAATGCAATAAATATGAAATAGATTGAAACATAAATTTAATGATATAAATAATATTAAAATAAAAAAACAAGATAATTTATGTTACAAAAACAATTTATAGATGATATTATTATTCTAGTATTATAATAAAATATTTATTTTTGAATTATATATTTTTTCTTTACATTATTATATTCAATGTGATGAATATTTAAAAAAATTGACAATATGTATACTTTATATTAAATAATAAGTTATTATATGATATAAAATTAATAAAAAAATATTATTAAACCAATTTATTAGGATATGTATTAAAAATTAAGTCATGGTTCAATTATGTGTCTTTTTTAATTTTATTATTACTATATTATCCCTCAAAGAGTAATAATCCATGTTGTCACACTAAGAGTTAACATTGTTAATTAAATGTTAACCCCAGATGATAAGGTTAGAAATTTAATTCATAAATATTTATATTATTTTTAATTTGGTTATATCTACCCATAATAGTCTTATATTTTAAATAAATCCTTTTGGATCCATTCATAAATCATAATTAATTTATATTAATTTAATATTTTGAGAAATTAAAAGAGTGCCCTTCCTGTCTCTTATAAAAGTGTAGGAATTCTTATCACTTATTAATAAAAACCATTTGCTTTAGGAAATATATTGAAATATACCTTAATATATTCTGTCCTCTCATTATATACATCATTTTTTAGGTAGGATACCAATCTTAGAGGTCTTAAGATATTATGTAATGGGAGTTTTCTAAAGAATAGGTATAGATTTTATCTAAATATTTTCTTTTTGTTTCTTCTTCCCCGTACATAAAAACATCTTCAATCAAGATAAAACAACAAATCGCATATCCTTTATTTATATAAGCGCTATTATGTTAGTTTAATGACCTATATCTATATCCTATTTCATCATATAGGAAAGGAATTCATCTTTTTTTTACAGCGGGAAACAACATAACGAACCTATATAATTCATTTTCTATCACCATCTATCATGAAATGTTATAATTATAAAATTAATGATTATATAACATATTAATTACTTATTTATATTTAGGAAAAGGTAATATATCAATTTTTTCTTTGTATAAATGTACAGGAAAATGATAACATCGTTCGTGCTTATGTATAGACTATAACCTCTTCAAATCGAATTGATTCATTTTTCATAATGATATGACATGGATGATATATATAATTATATTTAAATAATTTAAATTTTATAAGTTTATACATGATATGAATATTATCTATATTTATTAAATAATACTTACCTTATTTCTAAAATTATCATTTAAAAATTGAAATGTTACTGAAGTATACGTTTGGCCTACCATCTCCATGATTGTAACATCATTAATTTTTCATAAACATATTTGATTTGTGAATATAAAATTATAATCAATTTTTAAAAGATATTATTATTTCCTGTTTTTTATTCTAGAGATAATGGAATGATTCCCTTTTGACCATAGTCAACTGAATGATGTCATTTTTGACGTGCGAACTAAATATCAACAACATGTCTGACATGAACTTAAATGATTATAAAATTATATATAATATGAAAAAGTGTGACATAAAGGAATAACTAACATTAAAAAGGATGTAACGAAAGTATATAATTCACCTATGTAGATTATTTTAGTAATATGAATATCTTTTGTGTTAATTTATACTTAAGGTAAGGTCATTTCTATTAAAGATTAATTTTTAAAAATTTCCATTAAAATCACTTGTTAATGAGTACCTATATTTTGTGAAAAAATAGTTAATTTTTTTATATGAATCTATTATTTTTTAAACTTCTATTTTACAATTTATAATTTTTTTAAAAATGGAATGATTCATTTTTCATTTTCTGATTGAGGTACTTTGTGACATTACCTTCAAAAATAATGTATGAATGTTTTTTATCATATTCAACATGAGCAGATTTTCCCCCCATCATGAAACTATAATTATTTAAAGCTTTATTATATATAAATCTTTTTATTTTTAAGGAATATAGTATCATTATGATGTTTTGAGTTTCCCCATTTTTTAAAAACCCATGTTTAAAATACGAAGGTATTTTGATTTCTAAATGTGTTTTTATTTAAATGTTTTCAAAGGATGATTCTTATGATTATATAAAGAATATGGTTTTTTGTTCATGAAATGGTACATCATAATTATAGAACATTGTGATCCTAATATAGAATATATTATGGGTTGAGCCCCGTTTTATCTCATGGCTGTGGCTTATATATTTAATATGAAGGGTTGAGCCCTATTACAGCTTTTGGGTGAGTCTGATATATCATATACAATGGGTGAACCTAGAAATAGATCTAATAAATGGTGCAGGCATTTTTTGGCCTAGAGATATTAATATTTTATTTCATAAATGTTATTATTCCAATTTTTATGGGTTCTTATAAGTGTTCTATAAGGGTTGTATAATGATTGATTCCCCTAGAAACTACATGTATTTCCTATATTTTCGTATGAGTATTCAAGGAAATTATTTATTTCAAAATGTAATATAAATATTTTTTTTAAAAAAATTAATTATTATACCACTTTAGGGTAATTTTTTAAGACATGGTTTTTTAGTGTTTTCATGTTTTTCACTAGACTAATGGATTTCTTCATTTTATTTCCCACACTGATATTTTTATGCTCATCCAAAAAATTTAAATTGCATGTCATAAGATTTATGGAAGATTATTGATAAGAATAAACCACATATACCTTTTCCTTTCATTTTATTAAGAATTTTCAATGAATTATTTCATAATTCTCATGGTCAATATTTTTTATTACATGAATTATACTTCCATATATTTAAATGAAAAAAAATTCATATTACATGACATGAAACCTCATTACATGATGTGTTGTGGGATTTAATCACATACTTAAATCCCTGAATAAAATCATAAAACATTTTAGACCCTGAAGCGCATTACATGATGTGAATCTCCATTATGTTATCTGATGCTTCCTTATATGGCATGAATCACCAATCCCCAACATGGATCATTCAAATCAAAAAATATTCTAGTAGAAGAAAGCTACATGGCATGAAATTCTCTTACACGTCTTGAAATGAGTAAAATTTCCAAATATCATATGAAATTCATGTGAGATATGTGAAAATTAAAAATTAATTGAGAAAACCATGGATTAAAATTACACGACTTGAATTACCATTAAACATCATATCATATTCCATTTATATTTGTAGTAGTATGAAACATTATTTTAGGGGCTCTAGTATAGAAAATCGTTTTTCTTCCATTCCTCTTTCATTCCTCACTACTCTATCTCACCAAAAATGATATTATTTAGTTTATATTCATTTTTTCCATAATACAAGATGAATTTTTTGATTTTTGCAATTTAATCCAACCCATTTTTCATCATCATCATTGTTCTTAATACATTTTTTATTTCATTAATTGAACTTCAATGAACCAGAACGTAGAATTTTTATCTTGTTCATATTTCAAGTAAGGAATTAATTTAAATTTAGTTGACTGAAGATCTATATTAATTGTTCATGGCCGTATGTTTGTTAATTGTTTAGCCTAAATATTTTCATGTTTGTTTACCATTTAATCTCAATTATTACTGGAATGATATGTATGATTTAAATTCCTCATTTATCTACATTCAATTCTACCATGAGTCACTAAACCACCTACAGAAGGGGTCGAATGTTGGGGTGTCTAAGTTAAATAAAACCTTAATCCTTATCATGGTAATATTAAGGATTATTAATTAGGATAAATAAAAATTATCTATACAATTCATTCAAACATCCCTTACCATGCTACGTTGGTACGAAAGACAATATTCCAGTTGAAGTGAATGAGGCTATGAATAATAGCCTAAGACACTTTTTTCTATAGAATCAAAATATAATGGATCTCGGTTGTAACGATATCTAGAACAAGGAATAGTTACGTATTAGGTATAACTTGATGATTTGACCACAATCAACTAGTAACCTCTTCTGGCTTCACTGCATAAACCTTAAGATCCTACCAAGTTATAAATAAGATCATATATGGTACAGTACCATGAAATTTATCCTGATACATTCCTTATTCTTTAATTCAAACCTCAAATCACTAGAAATAATTTTCCAAAAAAAGACTAAATTCATAAGGATTCCTACGCCAAAGGGTTACAAAACAATGGTTTCTATTTCCATCCCAATTCCATGTGGGTTCCACACTTTAAAATCTCTAAACTATTTCTTAGTTGTAAGGGAAGCAGAAAAAATCAATTCTAATATGACCGCAACCCACAAGAAATAAAACGAACAAGCATGATGCATAACATTTTGGAACTAATTTCAAGGATAAACGTTTGTTCTTTACACAAGAAACCTTTTGGAAAAGACTTGGGATACCCTCTTCCTTACCCATTTCTCTTCTTTTGAAAACCACTTTATTTATTCTTCTTGTGGAATAGAGCATGCACTCAGGCCCTTGGACTCATTCAAGTATCCTTTAACAACAAAAACAATTATCCTTTGATCCTGAAATTGAATGGTATCTCTCTGGATGATTCCAGTAAAACATCGAAGACCAAAAATATCCATTGTGATTCTACCCACATAACCCACCACAAATGCAATAGTTAGTTTGTGGGGAGAATCTGGTGAAACAATAGAGAAAAATCATAGATTATGGATTTACATAAATCCATGGTGCTACAACAAGAATATTGCATCCTCTTATACATACACACAACTTGGAGATAAAACATGGACACACTCACATGATCCAGAAGAAGGTCTAGTTTAGTGGGATTCAAAGTGAAGATCCCCATGAACAAACATCAAACATACTTGAATAATGAAATATATTTTACAATCAAGGAGTATCATTGGATGCAATTAGTCTCTGGTTATTTCATTCCCCCTAAAAAATAGTGAAAAATATTGGATCAAACATCAATATCTCGATTCAATCATGAAATGGGATGATCTTTCCAAAAAGTACTTAAACAAATACTTCCCAATAATCTGGACGTGGAAGCTGTGGAATTTCATTCAAAAAAGCAATCATATTGATGGAAACTCATTATGGTAGTATTGGGATATTTTTAAAGAGATGATGAGAAAATGAACACACCATGGACTGGTCATGTAGATCCATCCCCTAACATTTTACCAAGGCCTCCATCTACCCGCATGAAATGTTATCGATGTTGTATCTGGCGGTGGAGTATTGTTCAAAACACTAGATGTTGGATGAGACATTTTGGATAAAGTTTCTCACAATTCCATCCGGTGTGTGATTTATCATGTTTTACCATGGCATGGTATCCACCATGTTGAATGGAATAATCGACTAACTAATAAAGTCAATGTTCTCTCTACGAAGCTAGTGTTATTCCAGTTTCCTACTACACCACCCATAACAAAACCTATAATGGAGAGGCCATCATGAGAAATTTTCAATGGTCCACACTTACAATAAGAATATAGTGTAGGATTTGACTAAAAATACTCAATATTTTTATTACATCAATTAAAATTAGAAAATACTACCATTCTAACAGTAGTAGTAGTACTATCTGTAGAGGCTGGCTCAACATCCACGTCAAAAAAAGGTTGTATATTATCAAAAAATATATGGACAAATAAAATTTCATACCCATTGACTTCCATTATTCAATACCCTGAACCGTGTTCGAAGAATACAATAATAAGAACAACAATAACCTTTACCATAGAGGGCCCAATAGTAGTTTCTACTATCTTAACCAAGACATCGATAAAAAAATGATCACCTCTAGAATAATATATAGAACCTCCTAGACAATTTTGTTCAAAAATATGACTAGTGAATGAATAATCAAGTAATGGAGATGTAGAACCAAACTGTTTTCCTACACAATCTCAAAATTAAAATGGTTTTGATATCGAAGGCGTTGTCAGATAGATTTTTTGTAACTAACTGGTAATATAGAGACATACAAAAGGGAAGAAGCTAAGTATTTAGTACTAAGAAGTGAAAAAACATTAGACATTCAGCATCCATTCTAATTAGATGAAAGGAAAACTATGGAACCTAAGAATCATTCACAAGTAAAAAAAGGGAAAATTCGATGAAACCACTCTAGAAATAGACCAATACGTATCACATACCACAAACACCCAAACACATTATCAAAAAAGAGAGATTCTATACTGCCCTACAACTATAGAAACCCCCTCTTCCTCTTTATAAAAGAGATATACAAGGATAAAAGAGTAAAAACACTAGAAGTTCTTGTAAATATTCATGAATTTACATATCAACATACACTTTGATGATGATATTTCGAAAATTTAATTTTATTCCAAATTCCTAAAGATCATCTTTCGAATAAAAAGATTATAATTTCTCGGTGTCATCTCACTATATGAAGAATTGTCTTCTATTTTGCAGTATAAAATTCCACCATAGATGAGAGACTACGACTATTTTTCTATTTCATGTCAATTAGAGAGTGAAAATTTAGAAGGCATCTTTGTGATATCAGAGTAAGTGTATGCGTCATGCCAATGAGTGGATCTCACAAGATGGGTCTTCAAGAGTCAAATCCAAAATGAGTCACACTTAAACTGGATGATTGATTTGTAATATACCATAGAGCAATTCGTGGGGTTGAGTTAGCTAAAATTTATAATTTCTTCTTTCTAGAAGAATTTCTGGTATTTGACATGGATGAAGATGGCGACATCCCCACTATTCATGGATAGAAATTACAGTCCATAGGAACTGATCTAAAAGACATAAATCAAGGGTGTATAATATTATTATTTAGAGAAGAAAATGTAGCCTTTAACCTCATCAAATCTTCTAAATAAATAGATGGTACCTTTGATTGCCACATTGTCTCCCTTACCCAAGAGAGAAATGAATATATGCCTATAGAAGATGATAATGAAGAGTCACTCCTTGATGTAGAGGAAGAGTGTGAATTTGAGGAAGTTAGAATCAATGAAACTATCGTAAGGGATACTTTCCAAATGTTCACATCATCAATCATTCTACCGCAAAAACTGGAGTTGATTCCTCAACCTAGTATTATTTAGTATTTAAACATTGGATATCCAACCTCTCTATGAGTATAAATTAACTCTAAACTATCACAACAAAACGATTAAAATTTGGTGGAATTCTTAAAAACATAGAATCATTCAATTACCTGGTGGAGTGTCTGATATTAAAATAATTAGTTATATTTTATGAACCCACAAAATTATTCTTGAGGAAGATGCAAAATTCCAGACCTAAATCACATAGGTGTATCACACCACCAATGAAGGAAGTTTTTAAAAAGGAAGTACTAAAACATAAATATGTTTCAATAAACTTTTCACTATATGATTGTGAGTTGGTGAGCCAGGTAAAAGTAGTTACCTAGAAAGATGGATTTATAGTGGAAGAAACTGATGAAAATTAGTTGATCTCAATATGCACCATACTAGATGGTGTAATTTTGTAGATTATAGAAATATAAACATAAAAACACATTTATATCATTTTCTAATACACATTATGAATCAAATTTTGGAAACAATATCAAGACATCAATTCTATTATTTCCTATAAGGATACTTAAGATACAATCATATGGCAGGTATAAGGAACTAGCCATAAACATTACATAATCCTTAGTTATGTCAGGAATTTACATTGGAGATCTCTTCAAGTTTAGAGTTTTAGAGAATGATACCATAACTATTAAATTACATCTAAAAACATAAAAGGTAGAAACTTTTCCATTATCTATTTTTTTCACAATAATTAAACACCTTATGTAAAACAAGAATTATTTTATTGATATAAATCTTCATGAATTATTTTGTTCTATTACCCTTTCGTATATCCTATGAAAAACATTTAAAAAACATGGGATAAGCCTAAAAATCTTAGTTAGGGTTATAAAATAATGAAAGAAAATATTATACCATCAATAAATATAAATCAATTAAACCATTCTTCTCACTCATAAAACTTATTCTCTTTAACTTACCTCATGAAATCATAAGATTTATGAATAACACAGAAAAATCATAAATCATAAAGGTAACATGTGGAATCTATAACATACATACATTGTAGCTTTCACATATACATAGGGAGTTACATTTGGAATACCCATCATATTATATTCTCTAAATCTCTTACGAGAAACATTAATGCTTACCTCCATCATGTTAACCATTTCATTGAAGAGATATCTCGGACTCACCCACCATTGGTTTATCATGTAACCACTCCTATATGTAAAAAATACCCATGAAGCATAACATAATAATAACACATAAAACTGGAATAAAGGAAAGAAATCATTTCTGCATTCTAATCACAATATAACATTTCAATATATTGACATAATCAATTCATATAGAACATTCGAAAAGAAATGTTTTTAATCAAAGTGTCCCATATAAATTTGAAAAATTTGAAAGGAATTTAAACTATAAAACACTCATGTCCATATAATGAAATCCTTTACATTATTTATAAACATGGAAATTAAGGAGAATGATTGATAATATTAAATCTTTAACACATTTAAAATGATGTTCTAGTTAATGAATCCCTTACCACTTGAGAACCACATGAATAAAAATCATTAAAAATAACATCAATAGAAATTATAAATATCATGCGAATATATCAATTCAGGGAATAAAATGTCAAAAGGATTGTATATACACCTTATATGAATATAATAGTTCACAACATCAAGATATTACTCAATTAAAGGAGATCGAGACGTAGTCCCATACAAAGTTCATATAAATGACGTAAGAATTTATCAATGGGGGGACTATGCATAGAAATAGTATATCCAAAAAAATAGAAGTGAAAAATATAATGTTAACAAATAAATATTTATTACAAATATAATACTAGCATGAAATAAATAACTAATTATGTGTAATACCCAATGAGGGGAAATTGAGTTCAGAAATTCTCTTACAAAAATTTGGCAGCCTAACGACGTCACATACAAATTCTGAAAATGAGTTAATGAGAGAGAAATGTGTCTCTCATATTTTGGACATAAAAAAAACATAAATAAAGATACATAAGAAAATATACCAACATAATAAAATATATATTAAAAATACAAAACATAAAATAAGTCTTCTTCTAATAGAGGATGGTGAATTAGTCCCCTACCTTGCGTCAGACTTGTCTCATTTGTTCATTATATTCCTAAATAAAACATTTTGGTTAATTTATACATGATTATGAATATTTTTAAAGTTTATTATTAATTTTATATTACATATCAAAATGTTATGGAATTTACATTATTGTTTAAGTTAATATTGGTCATTTTGTCTATATTTGGTACTTGAGTAAAAAATGGACATGATATAATTACAAATTGTCAATGTTGTCGAAAGTACATTATCTACAGAGTACTATTAGTTATTTAAATATCATATATATCTAGTATCTATGTATTTATATCCATTATATATGTATTTATAATATTCCATATCATTTTGAGATATGAAATGAAATGCACCATTAATGGAGACGGAAAGCTCTACGTACGCATGAATGCTACTTAATTTTTTTTCATATTTAAAGAAATCAAAACAAAATGATATATAGGTATAAAATAATTATAGTATGATATAATATTTTATATATGTCACATAGGTTCATTAAATCTATCCTTTATGCGTTCCATGAATGGAATGGAGGAGTCATATCACTTTGAGGGGGCGATAGTCTTCACTTTGTCAAATGAAATTATCATATTTACACATTAAGAATAGCGTAAAGTTATTCCCTAAATAAAAAATATAGAAGAATATGGATAATATAAATAAAATATATTTCATATATAAATAAATTTCTATTATAATTTTCACCATGAGATGTGGTAGGGGATAATTGAACAATCATCATTTCTTAAGGAAATAGTTTGTCGTCCACAGAAATAGTATATTCATATCGATTAGATGGACGTGTGTGTATGTGTAGTTCGAATAATTCTCATAAAATCATCCTAGTATATTTATTATAATGGTGTTGTTATGAAATTGAAGAATAAGAGGACAATAGAGATAGAAGATGTAAAATAATGGAAAGGAACTTTAAGGAAGACAATGCCTCTTAAAATGTGTAACTCCCTTCGATTTTAACCAAAAATATTTCTTGAATTTCCTTATGCCTAAGGTATGGATTAAAGGAGGAGAATAGTTATTGTTTTAGAATATTTTGGAATATTTTGTACTAGAAAAGAGGTTTGAGAGGTCTGATTAAGTAGGTAGAGGTGATTCCCTTTTATAAGAGGGAGAAGGGGCACTTAAGAGGTTGTTGAAATATTTTTTTATTATAAAATTAATTTTTATTTTCAAATAGTTTAAAAATAATATTTTCAAATATAAAATGATTTTGGGTCTAAAACCTCGCAAATAATATGTTTTATAAAAATCTAGGTCAATAAATTTAACCTTATCTTTTAGCTTTAACACTTAGTTAACTAACTTAACTCTTACCATGTCTTCTTGTATATTCATACAATTTTGTTATGATAATTACTATTAAATGTAATTCATACCTAAAGTGGTTCATTAATGACATGTTAATCAATATCTATGTAATTTGGACGAATTTTATATTTTTTGGTACTATTATTTCATTTAATAAAGAGGTATTTTCTTTAAAACTCATTTATGCCAATTTTTATACTATTCATATCATGAATTTTCAAAAATTTATATCAGAATTATTATTTTGAAAAAATTTTATTAATACAATTATAAGAATTTATAATAATCCATTAAATTTTTTTATGGCATAAAAATTTTCAAAATAAATTTATTTTAATATTTATAATCTAATTTATATAAATAATTTATTAATATGAGAATTACTACATCATCAATGTGTCCTAAATAAATTTATTTATTTGATGTATAAAATATATAAATAAAATATAATGATGTAGGAAACCTTTTTATATGTATAATAAGATTTTATAGTAAAACATATCACTTATATTACCCCATATAAAAATTTATTTTTATATGATACATGTTTAAGTTATATTTTTCTTTACTTTAAATTAATTTTTATAATATGTCATTTTCACAACAATGTGGCTCCATAGGGTCCCGAAATCAACCAAAGGATTCCCATAGTCAGAGATATATCATCCATTAGGATTAGTAGACATTTTAATGTAGTTTTATATTATTATTATATTATTTATTTTACCCTTATTTTCCAGATTTACCATCTAACCAAGATAAATAAAATAATTACTGAAGTTATTATTCATAATGTCCAAAAATAAAATATAAAAATTTTCAATATTTGTACCTCATAATTACAAATATGGAATCCATTTCTCCAAATTTCATAAACATGAAATGAAATAATTAATTTAAAATTAATTTCCATCGTCAAAAGAAAATGTGGGTTTTTAAGAAATAATAACTATCAAAATATTGACATGTGTTTATGTCTAAGAAAATGTAAAATTACTTATAATTACAGTAATTAAATTAAATGATAAAAATATAATCTAATTATACTATAAAACCAATTAAAACAAAAAACTAACTATATAAATAAATTTGATGAAAATGCAGTTTTGAATTAAAATGCATTATTTTTTTCAATTCATTAAAAAATAAACTTTATTAGAAAAGTAGAAAAATTTCAACAAATGTAAATTTTGAGGTATCTATTATATAAAATAATTTTATATTTCAAAATAGAACATATAAAAGTGAAAAATACTGGATTTAAAATGTATTATTCATTAAAAGATAGTAAAACGACCTTTTAAAAAATTAGAGTATTTCATGGTTAAAATCAGATTATTTTTTATTTTAAGCCTCAAACATTAATTTGATAAATGTAATGAATTTTAATAATAATATTTTTTATTTATGTTAATTCCCTCCAATACAACGGATAGGAGTTAACTACCATTTAAAATAATGTTAATAATATTTTTTTTGGTATAACTCAAAGTCATGTGCAATGTAAGATTTCAAGGAAACCCATTAGTGCATGTTGATTATGATGTTTGGAAAAGTGTCATATTTAAGATAAAAGAAATTTCTAACTCATAAATATTAAAAGATATAAGATTTATTATTCTATTAATACCTCAGTCGTTACATCATTTGACTCTTCATATTACTCCAAACCCACATTCACAAGTCCATTTGAAACCTTCTCCTACAACCACATGTCATTCAGTATATGTAATACATCAGAAACATTTCAATGATACATGAAAAATATATTAAATCACATGGTGGATGAATTCATATAAATCCGTAGGGATGAATTTTTAGTATATTGATGATACTTTATGGTTTTCCTAAGAAATCATAAGTTAGAACTACGACGTCATGAAGAGAAATGTCTGGTGTTAATATAGGAAACATTTCACTTTATGGTTCATAGAGGAATTGTCCTTGAACATAAAATTTCAAAATAGGGCATAGAAGTTGAACTTATTAAGATATATTTCATCAAATATTTACCTGAAACATAAATATTTAAGGGTATAAGGATATTTCGATGTCACACTATATTCTGCATATGATTTGTGAAATACATTTCAAAAGTTTTCATCCTTGTAGAGCACTTATTTTTAAAGGATATTCCATTTGAATTAAATTAATAACGTCTAATGTCGTTTAATAATTTAATGTTAATCCCCACAAAAGATCATATAATCATTTCACCTAACTAGGGAAAGGAATTTAAAATTCTTGTTGGACATTGGGGACTTGGTTAATGGCACTATTTATAGACAATGTGTTTTTCAAATATTTTTCCTTATCCACTATGTCAGCCACACACTGAATGAAGCTCATGTAAACTATGTAAATAAATATAAAGAACATTTAGTTGTTGTATATTCATTCATGAAATTTTGTTCTTATTTTCTCTTATCCAAGGAGATTGTACCAAGAGATCATGCTTCTCTTTGTTATTTAATGAAAAAACATGCCAAGACAAGAATGATAAGGTGGATCCATATGCTCTATGAATTTTTTATTTTCAACAATGATACCAAATGTATGGAAAATGTGATCTATTGTCATTTCTACATACATCCTTAGCCACTCATCCAGGATTAAGATGATATAGATATAAAAGTAGACATTGTTAATGAAACCCTTTTGAACATAAGAATGAAACTATGGTTTTTAGATATTCCAGTAATCACACCATAGGATTTTTAAAATAAGACCACTCCCACCAATAAATAATAAGTTTTTTAGATAAATAAAAATATTACTATAGGGATGAGCCACTCTTGTTCAAGTGTTGTGATGATGTATTATTGTGATGTTGGATTCCTGAAAATGAAATCCAAAATGTGATTTAAATGCACCACACATCACCAAATAGAGTTCATCATGGACTTGATAACATTATAAAAAAAATTATACATTGATTACTTTTCTATCCAACTCTTCCCTAAGATGGAATCAAATTTTGTCAAAGTGGTCATATGTTCTTTTAAACCAGCACTATTGGGACAAGAAAAAAAAATGTTTCAAAACCCAATCATGGAATTAAAAATATATAACATATGGGAAATATATTTCATTGGACCATTTACCAATTCACAATGAAAGTCTTATATTCTTGATTACATTGATGGGGACTCTAAATTGGTAGAAGATAAAGGTACCTCAAATAAAACAAAAAAAAGATATCATGAATTTCCTAAAAAAATTTGTTATAAAAATTTGGATTTATAAGATTACTTATTAGTGATTGAGGAACACATTTTTTTAATCAATCTGTTAAATTATTTCTAAAAAATATAGAATCTTATATTACATAAGAACTCCTTACCACCCAAAAATGAGTGGGAATGTTGAATGATGAAATCGGTAAATCAAACAAATCATGGATAATACTGTGAATAGAAGTCAAAGTGACTATAGTTTCAAATTGGATGATTCATTATGGGAGTAATGCACTATATAAAAAACACCCATTTGTACCACACCATTCATATTGGATTTTGGAAAATGATGTCATCTTCTTCTTGAACTAGAGGATTTCTCATTCTAGGAAATTAAGATTATAAATTTTGATTATCTTAAAGATAGAAAAGCTTAAGTACTAAAATTATATGAATTGAATGAAATCCTAAAAAATTATTTTAAAAATCCAAAATCATAAAAAAACCATGAAATGGGATTATAAATACATTAATAGACACTTCATTTTCATAATAAATATGGTTATTTTATTCATGTCTAGATTGAAATTGTTTAATGGGATGATGAAATCTAGATGGCCTGGACACTTCGATGTCATGTATGTTTTTCCCTATGGGAAAATTGAAATTCAGAAAGAAGGTGGACCCCCATTCAATGTTAATTACCAAAGGGTGAAAATCTATCCTAAACCCTTCCATGATAGTTGTTTTATCATCTTTATGTTCACATTAACCAAAAATTGTCCACATCTTAATGTTAAATGATGTTCTGATTGAGAGGAAAACCAGCATAGGTAATCTTAGACTAGATTAGGTTAGAATAATTCTTATGATAGATTAGGAAATTACATGATCTAAAGTATATTTTTTGTAAAAAAAATAATAAATAATGTCAATTACACACTGTGTAACCCTTGTTTACGACATGTACTATTTCTTAAAAAAACATCAAAAAACCCAGCATTACATGGCATTAAACAAAGTTGTACATCATGAAATCCCTTGATCATGTTTTTAATAAACAAAACATGGTATAGACCAGACCAAAACAGTGTTCCCTGTACCTTTAGAGTCAAAATTTGGTCATGCCGGTATGCCTATGAAGAAACACTCATGAGGCGCAAAACCCCCCGCACCCTCACCTTCTCCGGAGGCATCCCCCATGCCTCCCACTACTGAATGTTCCAAGACTAATACTCAAGAAGAATCACATACTAGAACCAATGAATCATCAAGGGATGAAAAACTATATTTCCACCCCATTCCGAACTTCTCAAATCCAAATAATAATGTCACCCCCAACCTGCTACAAGTGAATCCAAAGATTATGAACAAAACCTACGAAATGGCCATTCACTCCTACCTGCACATCAATGATGAGAAACTAGAGCTCCATGAACAAATCCATATTTCAGGCATCATTGATGTAATAGAGGAAAAATAATAAGAGGTCTTCCTAGAGTTTCTCTATACCATTTATATAGTGGCCCACATTTTGTACTTCCATGTGGTTTCCTGACTGCATGTTCTCTCATTTTCCAAATTTGGCATTCTCTTGGGAATCTACACAAAAGAGTTTTCTATGGATGAGATATTGCTGACACTATAGCTTGAGCCTCCAAAATAAAATTTTAGGTGACTGTTGTTGATGGTCACATGGGATGATCAAACATTACATGATCCCAAATATAATTTTTACACTCGGCTTTGTAGACCAGCACATAGGATACTCTATAGATCCCTGATAGGAATATGGTTTTCGCAATAATAATTCCATTGGAGTGTGATCTAGTTCCACATCCCCATTTAGGTTATTTCCATGGGCAGTCTAGATGTAAACATGGCCACCCAATTTTACTATTACTACAACGCTCATGCATAGTTGATCAGAGGTACACTGATGGGTGGATCTTTAATCACCAAACTGACTATCCATATTAGAGTGTTTGATAATTATCTTCCCATCACAACCATTAGACCAAAAAATTATATTGATTTTATGATGCTACGCAAGATAAAGATCTTAGGGATGGAGGAGAGAACTTACTGATCAACACCAGAATTCTATGACATTGCTGATGTAGCACCATAGGCACCTTTGGTAGGCCATACACCATCTCCACGAACCACTTCCCCTCCTCCACCTCCCACCCATGCCTCTACCACTACACTAGTATTTAATCTCACCATAACAAATCTATGGGTCATGCATCATTGTATCCTAGAGAATATATTGTAGATCTCCACCCACTAACCCCTTCTATTTTTATAACCTTCCTATTTCACCATCCCTCACCCACCTCATCTATCGAATTCAATCCACCACCAATAATACCATTCAGAAAATATTCTTAAACCACTCCCACAAACTAGGCTGACCTTCCAACAGATCTGATAGACCCTGATGCCCAGTAGGTGTACATTGTGGACCAGTCTCGACGTTGAAAAGGGTTGGCTGCTAACACATTCATCAATGTTCATTTTTTTCATCTAGCTTCAAAAACCATGACCCCATATTGGATCATCACCTCTCCACCACCTACCATATCCCATCATCCCAACACCATTACTTAACCCTAAATAGCTGAACCACTAACCCCTACTGCCACCACAGCCCCTGACCAGGCTGGACAATGATCGCCACCACCTGATCGAGATTGGACATTGGTTGGCATTTTCGATTTTTCGAACATATCTCAATCGGATGCTATGATCATTTTTTATAGTTTTTTATTAGGGATATATTTTATCATATTTTAGTCTTTTATCTCATCATTCTGTAATAATACACTTATATATTTATGGAAACAAAATTTTCACCAATATTGTTTAGCATAAAATTTAAATCTTTATCATTTTATAATATCCTTGTCTAGCTCCTCTAGTTCGTTTATGGTTGTTGATGGACCAGTACCACCATCTATTATGGTTTAACTAGTGACATGGAAAATGGTAATGATCTAACATCAGATTTTAGATCCTTCACCAGAGATTCATGAATAGCATCAACCACCACAAGCTAGGATAACCTTTATTCCACATCTTATCCATGCTCACAATACTACTGATGTCATTATTCCTTTCAAAGGACCCTCATACCTCAATGACACTACCATGAGTAGCTTCATATGGAAGAGGATACACTCAGATGATAGAAGAAACCAGATGATATTTTTGTCCATCTATATGGATGTGGATGACATTTGTTAGCTCTTTGTGGGTGGGAACCCAAATTTAAAAAATTTATCATTTCAGACATCATGCTGATTTCTTTTCTAGAATCTTTTTTAATTTTTCATGAGTAACATCTCAATATATTATACAAACCTACCTAAAAATAAAAAAGAATTTATTTTCTTATTATATTATGCACTCCATGTATTAATTCTTCTAAAATATTTCAAAATTATATACTAATGCTTCATCTAGTGAAGGATTTATTTTTTTCAACAAATTTTTGGGTATCCCAAATTCAAAATAAAGTATTCCAAGATCCATCATGGAATTCCACATCTATGAGGTAGATCTTGATTCCCTTAGTCATTAATTATTAAATTTATATTTCCTTTGTTTAGATTTGTCTTCCATAAACAGCCCATAATACTTCCACAAAAAGTACCGACATGGTCTCTTTCTATGTGTGGGGCATTATTTTATGAATTTCATTTTCATTACACTTTAATTTTTTCATTTTATAATTTTTCTAAAGGACATGTTTCAATTTTAAATCATGATTTATAGCTAAAAATCATTTTATTTATTTATATGAAAGAAACATTTATGTTGTAAATTGTTATAAATGAATCCTTTATCACTCTTTAGATTTATATAATGATTTTTGAGCCTAATGGTTATTTAAATATCATAATTTTTTAAATTATGAATAACTAAATTACTAATTGTTTCCATAACCATAGTTATTTCCAATTTTTTATTTACTCCCATTACCAAGAGTATTATGAGCATACAATTTCATATTCATTTCTGAGTATATTTCATGAGTGAAACTGGGAGATGTCAACCTGTCATAAATTTCATTGAGGTCATATTAAGTTGTTATTAAACAAATAAAATTTTAAAATAACTAAGGAAATATATTTTGAGATAAAATTTATTAAAAACCACTTTATATATTTCCATCATAAATCTTGTAGTTTCTATGTATATCCATATAGGATTCAGCTATTTCAAGCTAATTATCCCTTAATACCCTGCACATTATACATTGTATGACAATACTCTAAACAATTGTAGGGGATTATTTCAGTCAGTACATGATGATTGTTCTAAGGATATTTATGGTGTTTCTTATCAGACCATTTGGTAATTATCTATATGTACTTGGTATCATTTAATATCTATCATTTTCATTGAAAAATAGAAAATTAAATGAAATATTGACATGGGTTGTGTATTTTGAAAATATAAAATTCTAATTTTATAGACCGATGAATCCCCTAAAGGATCATATGTGGAAAGTGGATGAATATGAGATCAGGCCTAAAATTGAATTCCTATAAATAAAAATACAAAACAATTAAAGGAACATGCTACCCTTTTTTAGTGAAATTATTTATATAAATGGATCCAATTTGATCTTATGGGAGTGTAGATACATTATTTTCTATGGAGGAATTTTTTTGACTAAACTATTCACGACAATCATGTATCATTATCTGGATCATATCTTTGTTTTTGAACATATGATCACTGATATTATACCAACCCACATTTTCAGAGTCTCTAGAACCAATATTATTGGCCACCATGATTAATGTTTTATTTTTCATTATAGTGTGAAGTTTATAGGACAAATGAAAGCCTATTTTTAAGAATATATACTCATAATATGAGCATAAATATAATTCAATTTGAGCCTGAGTGATGACAAAAATTCATTATGAGGTAAATTATAAATGAATATAAAATTATAAGAATAGTTATGAAATTGTGAATAAAAGATTCAGAATTGGTATAAAGAACTGAGAAATGTGGCTTGGATTATTTTTATGGAGGGATGATTATGGATTTTGAGCATTTCCCATTATACATAGTTTTATTTAAATAGATATTATTAATATTTAATATTTTAAAATTTTCTTACCTCTTAAAATTCTTACTGAGTTCATTTTCTTGAGAACAAGAAATTTTTCATGTGTGGGGGAATTCGATAATATTAAATCAAACATACATTTTTCTATCACATTGTTTTATATTTTAAATTATTTATTTGAAAATACACATGGTTTGTGTTATTTATTGTATGAATTAGGCTTCCAAAATTTTGATGGATAAAATGCAGAAAAGGATAAAAATTTCTCTTACACACCCTGAAAAAACATTACACGACATGTAGTTGTATTTCATAACATGATGCAAGCTAGAAAAAAGGTCATGAAAAAATCTAGAACTTGAATCTCATTAAATGAAATGAATATAAATTACTTGATGTGAATATTCCATAAAAGGATTGAATCACTTGTATATGATGTAGAGAATTCAATTCAAATCTCTTTCTAGTAGAAGGAAGATACATGTTGTGACAACCCATTACGCATCATGAAAGGGTTGAAATTTACAAATCTCATATGAGATTCACGCACGATACATGAATATTCATAATTCATGGAAAAACCATAGACAAAAATTATATGATGTGAATTATCATAACACGTCATGTTATATTCCATATATATATTTATATATATACTGGAAGGGCTCTATATTTCAGGGGCCATAGTGCAGATAGTCTTTGTTCTTCTATTCCTCTCTCGTTCCCCCTACTCCCTATCCTCAAACTCAAAATTCATTTGTTTATTTTCATTTTTTACATAAATACATTCTATGTGGACTTTTTATATATAATTATCAAACCTATATTTCATAATCAATCCCATTCTTCATATATTTATCGTTTCGAGTATCGATCGACAACAGAAACACTACTTCCTATTGTTTTTACTGTTCATATTTCATGTAATAAATTAATTTCATTTTTCTAGATTTGAGATTTACATCACTCATTTTTGTTCGCATGTTCATAAATTGGTTAACCTGAATCATTGCATGTTTTGGAACAATTTAATCTCAGTTATTGATGGCATTAAAAATAGGATTCCAGTTCATCATTTATCTGCATTCTATTCTACTATGAGTGGATAAACCACAGAGGGTAGGTGTGGAATATAGGGGTCTGTTAATTTAATAACTATTTAATGCTTATCATGGTAATATTAATGATACGTAATATATATAAATGAAATTTTTTTATCCAATTCATTCAAAAATCCCTAGAAAATAGTCATTTGATTGAATGACCATATTCTGGTTGAAGTGGAATAGCCTATGACCAATAGCCCGAGAAAATTTTTATCTTAGAATCTAAGATTAATTCATCTAGGTTTTCACTATCTCTAGACCAAAGAATAGTTAACTATTTGGTAGGAGTAGTTTATTTTACTATTTTCAACTAGTAACCTCCACAAAATTCGTAGCATAATCCTTAGGATCCTACCTTGATAGAATTAAGGTATTATTTTTTACAGAACCGCAAAATCTATCATGACCCCTTTATTACTCTTTAATAGAATCCTACACTCTCTTGTAATAGTTTTCCTAAAATAAACCTAATTCTTGAGGACTCTTACACAAAAGTGTTCCAAGCGATATGTTTCAATTTACAGAACAATTTCTTCTGGGATCATCCTCATACTATCTCTATAAATCATATTATTAGTAAGTGATGTTTCAGAAACAATCAATTATAATATGACCACAGACCACACGAATTAAAACAATGTTGTAGGTTACACCATGAATGGAAATGTTTTTGGTAAAGATAAAAGTTTATAACACATATCATGAAAATACAATAATCTTTATTTGAATTTTTTTGGGTGAAAAGATAGATATTAAGTATAAGTGTTCATATTTAATATATGCCTTTTTTATATAATAGTTATATATTGTAATAGTTTTTCTTAATTATTAAAAAATCTTAAACAAAACGATTCTAAGAATTATATGAAATAAAATTATTTGTCAAAGACACAAGAATATATAATTTCTATGGCTCGGTGTTTAATTTTTGTATTAGAGGTTGGTTTAGATAACATTGGACATGAGGATGTATAAAATATAAGTTTTATTATGAGTTATGGATTATTTTTATAGTTTATAATTTTAAGGTTGATAATACTATCAATTTCATAGATTCCCATTTAGAGAATTTATGTAATAAAATTTTAATGTAAGTAATGGTATTATTTGCAAACATTTATCATTGATGTAATTATGGTTTATGACATTTTGGGTTCCAAAATAAAAGGTATGATCCAATAATTTTGGTAAAAGAATTTCATTAATCATCAATATATTGAGATTATTTTGAGTATTTTATAAAATTTATAGGAATTTTATAAATATTATATTAATTTATATTAGAAAAAGGTAAACCTATAGGTTGTGAGAAAATGCGCTTCTTCTGGTAAGGCTATATGTTTTCAACCCACAACCAAACGCCGATAAGGGTATATCCTCTACCACTAGGCTCTATAAATTCCTCAATCGTATGAAATTATCTTTTTTTTAACAATTATTAATATGAATAAAATTTTGATATAGGGACAAATGAAATATTATAAAGATAACTATTATGTTTGGAAAATAATATTTTTATCATATTATTAATGTTATTTTGGAAGAATGTCACTGCAATTTTTTGGAACATTTTATGAGTATATTAAATAAAATATTATTATATATAATTTTATGTGGAGTGGTTATATTATTTTTTTGAATAAATATGATAAAAATATAGATTTATGGTGGTTTAGGTGATTTATGTAAAAGATTACTACATCTAGAAGAATATGTGATTAGTGTATTTATATTTGGTATGAGTCTTCTAGACTGATTTATACTATTTTTCAGATAAATATTAAATTTATCTTGAGGGCCATGTAACCAATTAAATCATAATTTTTGGATTAAATTGTAATCTAAAATAATTTTGTGTAATCTTAATGATATTTACATGTTAACTATTCAATGCAGAAAGCTGGGTATTACTATGTAATTTTGTATTTTAATGTAGATTTTCATTATAAAATGGTTTATTTTTTTACGGGAATATTTTTATCTTGTCTCAACAATATTGGTTTTGGTTAATGGTAAAATAAACGAGGAACATATTTTTATTATTTTTTGGTTTTTTGTTCTTTAAAAAATGATTGCAGTGCTTCGAGAAATAAAAATTCATCTTGAATACTAATCATTTATAGAAAAAGATGCAATTATGATGGGAATTTATCAAAGGATGAAATTTTACTTGTCATGTAATTTGATTTTCTTATATTCTATGTATATATTAAAATATAATTCCTCAAATCTTGGTAAATTATCTTGAAATATAAATTTCATCCATTTAATTTCTATAATATTAATTCAATTCAATTTTAACCAATCACATATTTATAATGTTTCGATGGTGAACATCATCATTACTATATTTTCTATCCACCTATATCAGTACTTGGGATTTTTTTATCTCTTACATATTTATCATCATTGTTCCCAAAGATGTTCTTCTTCATAGAAACATAATATATGTTATTATAGATGACTTTCATACATTAATTTAATATCATTCAAGTGGATGCTGTATTAATCCTTTTATACAATGTGGGATTTAGATAAAGGTATTTTAAACAGTCAAGCACATGTTACCAATCCCAAGTTCAAAATTATAAAGATGAAATTTACAAATATATGAATGCATCAAATGAGTAAATGATACTATGATTTTTTTAATATTTACTAGAATTATTTATTTATAGTCATTATAAATATATTATGTAGTTATTAAAATAAAAAAATAAACCTTTTTTTATATTTATTTTATATATTATTTTATTTAAAATATTGCTTTTGAAATTATAAAAATTAATTTCAATAAATTAATTTCATTTTTTAAATCTTAAATTCAAAATTATTAGAGAATTAGTTTTCGATAACTTTATGAAAATAAAGTATTTTCAGAGAACAGTGAAAATTCTAATTTTTTGTTGACAACTGTATTTTATTTTATAGTACTTATTAGGTAAAATTATTGTTTGTAATAGTTATATTATTTTAATTATTTTTTATTTAATATTATTCTGTTATCTTTTTTTGATTGATGGTTCACTTGAATTAGTATGAAGTTATTATATATTTTCAAATAGAATTTTTCCAAAAAAAATTCCCATTGTGTTTTCCCATTTTATTTCTTTATTATAATATAGAACATAAATGTTTTGAATTTTGAAAAGTTGATTCCATATGTACAAAAATTGTGTTTAAATTTACCTAATAGGTCACCTTTAATTTAGGTCAGTAGAAATAACAACTTTAGTAATTTTCATTTCTACTCTATTAGGTAAATATAGTATTTAAATTAAAAAATAAAATGTTAATGATTATAAAATTTACCCAAAACATAAATAATATTTTTTAATGTGTCTTATTATTCCTTATCCATCCAAAATTAGATTATATGGAATTTTTGGGCTACTCAAAAGAGATTATAACCTTTAAAGTATTTTGTATAAATAAATGTAAAACATGTTAGAGATTTTTTTTTAATAAATCCAATATTTTTTATATACTATTATATAGAAGATATATTTTAAAATCAATTGAATTTTGAAATCTAAAATATTTATCACAATCATGGTAATTTATTTTTAGTTTTTAGTAAAAAAATATTATTATATTCGTTCACAACGTTGATATAATAATTATTTAATTAATAGAAAAAATATAATTAATAATTTAAATAGGAAAACAAATTTAATTTGAGATAAATAATATTAAAAATAATTATATAGATTCACATGATATTTTATAGATATAATAAATTATTGTTTCTACTATTATATATGATCTTTATATTATTTAATTCAATGTAAAAAATTTTTCTATAAATAAACATTTTAGACATTTTTTGTAAAAAATATTTTTTAAAATTACATAAAATTTCTTAAAATATTAAATCCATCCATGTGAAAATTTTAGGTTAAAAGTATAACCTATGGTCCAATTATAGGTATTTTATAATTTTATTGTTATCGTATTATCAGCTCAATAGTAAATATCAATGTTGCAATTGTAAGAGTAAATAAAGGTTAAACAAAAAGAAAAGGGTTGAATTTTAGTAAAAAACGTAAAATTTTTATTAGAATAGTGTATTTAGAACAATAATAAAATTATATTCTACATAAATAACTTTGGATCAATTTTTAATGTAATATTACATTATATTAATTTAATATATAGAGAAATTCCAAGAGTTTCCCTCTTCACTCTTATAAAAGGAAACCTCTTATCCTAATTTCATCATACTAATACTCCCGTTGTGTTTCAATATTATCTAACTCAATAAATTATTAGAATACCTCCTTTCATTATAGCTTTTCTTTTTTATTCATAATTCAAATCTTAGAAGTATTAAGGTGATACATAAAAGAGGTTTTCCAAAAAAGAAGAATATTTTTTATCTACATGTTTTATTTTTGATTCTTCTTCCAAATCCATTGAACCATATTTAAACATAAATGAATAAATAATATAATATCAATAATTAAAAAATATTTTATAATGTTATTGAAATAACTTGTATCAATCTCCTCTCCATTAGATAGGAAAATAATTCATCGTTCATGTGAATGGTGGACTACCACCACATGAACCAATGTATTTCATTTTCCATCATCATCTATAATTACATATAATAATGATGAAATTATTTTTTATATATGATATTAATTTTATATTTATAATATTTAATGTAAAATCAATTATAAAATTATATCCTTTTGATTTTCCAAAAATTGATAACTTCATTTGTGCATACATATAGACCACCACATCCACAAAGAAATGAAATTGGTTTTTCATCATGAAAACAGAAGGCTGATATATAAAAGTATATTTTTATATTTAATATGTCATTTATTTCTGATGATCAATATAGAAATATAAAATCAAACTTACTTTATTTTTATAATCACTGTTGAAAAATGGAAACATTACTCATACGTACGTAAGGCCAACCATCTCTGTGAGTGTGACTTCATTATTTTTTAATAACCATATTTATCTTATTGATTTAATATTATTATTAATTTATAAATATTATAATTATATAATGATAATTATTTTTACAGATAATTTAATTATTTTTATCTTGACCATAGGCATGCCACATAATTTATTTTGGACTGATGAACTAAATATCATCAATAAGACCAATGTAAAATTATAGGATTGGTTAATTGAATATAACATGAGTCATGTGATATAAAATGAACAATATTATCTAAAAAGGTAGATAATAATTTGAAATATAATCATATTTTTATCATTCAATATGATAATGAGTGGACACAATATGTAAGACTCAAGCTAAAGAACTATGTTCTAAATTTTATTTTCTTAAGTTGTTCCCTTAAATAACTATTTCTCTATTATACCCATATTTTCTAAAAAAATAATAAACCATTATAATATTATACATGATTTTTTAAATAATTATTACCAATGTATTTATTTTTTTGAAATCAATCTTATTTTTGGTTTTCCAAATGTTTTAGATTGTGACATTCCTGCCAATAGAATAGAATGATTTTTTTAATATATGGAAATGAGAATATTTTCTTGTCATCATGATGAATTAATGGTTAAAATATTAGTTTATTATTCTCCATGACTTTTCAAAAATAATCTTTATGAGATTTATAGTTTTTTTATTTTAAGTTCATTTATAAAGAAAAATTATATTTTCATATCCAAATGTGTTTTTATTTAAATGGGATTTTAATAAGGGTTTTACGATGGATTGTTTCAAGCATAATGTGTTTTACTAATGATATGGTACAAGATAAATATAGCACACAAACGAGCTTTACATAGTTTATATGATTGGTTGGTCCCCATTATAGGTCACGGGTGATCGTGATATAGATTTTATAAAGTGTCATGCCACATTATAGCTCACGAGGGATCCTATTATTGATTATACAATGCATGTGGGAAGATACCATTCCAGTGCACATATTTGTTATTGTTTATTTAGATAATTATATTCATTATCATACATATGTTTATTTCTGTCATGATCCTCCTTTTTCAAGATGAGGGAAGGTATAACATTGTGTCATAACCATCTATCTTCAAGATTAAAAAGAGATAATAAATATAGACTTCCACCTTTAATAGGCCCTAGGGTGGCGACTAGAACCATGGGTAGGTAAAAATTCTTAGAAAGATCAGAGGATTTGAAATTTTTATCGAAAAATAATCTAGAGATAAAATGGTTTATCACAAACAACTCCAAAAAAATTATAACAAAAGGAAAATGAAATCCAACCCATCCATGTTTGAAAAATACATCCAAAAATATCAATAAACCCCAAATTAAAGTAAAAATACATGGATATGTAAGAATACAAGAACTATCCCATTTATAAGGCCCCAGCCTTAAACCTTACTTAATCTTGAGTTATTACAAGATTACACATTGACGATCTTTTCAGGTTTAGAGTTTTAGAGAATTAGAACATAACTATTACATCTTAAAAGATTACAAAGTAGACACTTCTACTAAGTCTCTATAAAATAAAAACACTTAAAAAGAAAGATGTCTAGATTCCATGTTTTAGATAGCATGACATTCCCTTGATCCCATCCTTGACCTTGTTCCAATTTAAGTCCTGTGAAAAACATTTCAAAAAACTTGGGGTGAGCATAAAAAGCTCATTAAGGGATACACAAAGAATGAAAATTGTTAGTTTATCAAAACAACAAGTAAACCATGTATACTCTATCAAAGTAATACTTTTCACCTTTATAAAGTAATAAAAACTCTTCACTGAATAAAGTATCATTACTTACCTTTTTGTAACCAAAGAATTACCATAAAACCCATATAAAGAACACATAACATATATAATGGTAACTTGGGACATAAACATACTTAAGTGGAATAACCATACGGCCGACTTCCACACATATCACTTAATGGAATAGCCATACGGCCAATTTCCATACATACTTAAATGGAATAGCCATACGGCCGACTTCCATACCCAATGCATTGGAGGTTATAACGTAACCACCCATCCTGGTATTCACGGCACCACCCGTCATATGGTTTATAACGTAACCACCCGTTAAAATGTCCAAGTACCAATATAAAATCATAAAACATAAAACCAATATAAAGGAATGATAACATTTCCACATTTCAATCAAAATATATCATAATAGAATCTTTTATCAAAACCATTTTCAATACCAAAATACATAAAAGAGTATATGGTATTTATTTTATTTTAAAAACATTACGGCTTGTTGAGGAAGCCAAAGACCAAATAATACTCGCGGCGGTGGAAAAAGTCGTTGTCACCGCGTACGTTAAAAAAACATTCCTTTTTGTCGTTTAGTAAAACGCTTCATAGAAAAAGATTCCTTTTGTATAAAAGTAAAGGTCAAAGGGGTTTATACACCGTATAAAAGAAAGTTGTGTATAAAACGAAATATGCCTCAATGAAAGGAGATTGAGATGAAGTACCTTACCTCGTATCCGACTTGACCTGACCGTTCTTTAATCTCCTGAATAATAAACTTGAGTTAATCTCTACTTGCTTATGAATATTTTTCAAGTTCATTATTCCATTTATACCGTGTTATGAACATCATGTAATCAGTTAAGTTAATAATGTTCATTTTGTCGATATTTGGTTCTTAAGTCAAACATAGACTTCTTAGACTTACATGTTGTTAATTTGGTCATAGGTTAATTATATCCAGAATGATATTAATGATTTGGATAACATATATATCATATATATTCATCATATACATGTATTTATAATATTACATCACATTTAGAGGTAAGAAATGAAATGCACCGTTCATGGAGACGGTAAGCCGTACGTACGCATGAACGCTACTTCCATTTCTATTTCGTATTTCTGGAATGGAATCATAATGATATAAGAGTATATTGTAATTCCAGTATGATAACATATATAATAACTTAGTTCCATCCTTTATATGTCCCACATATGGTATTTAATGAATCAAATCACTTTCAGGGGGCGGTAGTCCGCACTTCCTAAAATGAAGATATCGTGTTTACCCATAATGGAAACCATAAAGGTATGCCCAAAATGAAAAAAAACAGAAGCATAAGGAAAACATAAACATATTATATATCATATAAAAAATAGTTACATCATAATGGCCACCTTTGAAGGTGTTAAATGAGTATTGAACAATCATCGTTTCGGGAGGCAGAATTTCGCCATCCACGGAAACCGTATGTTCTTTAACCATTTGATGCAGTTGTGTGAAAGTTTAGCTCAAATAAATCTTATGAAAACATACTAGTATATTGAATATACTGTTTTTGTTACAAAAGAAGTAAATAAAAAGAGTTTAGTGGGTTGGAGAAGCAAAATAAAACAAATGAACATGAGAGAATGAATTACCTTTAAAAGTGTAACTCCTTTTTATTTGAGCCTAAAGGCTTCCTTTGAAAAGATTCTTCCCAATGGGAATCTCCTAGGATGAGGAGAGGGATATGGAGAGAGTAAATGGGCTGGGTTTGGCCGAGCCAAAGGCTTGAGGTGTGTGTGAAATGAGGTATAGGTGGGGGCCTTTTATAAGAGGAGAGGAGTGGCACTTTTGGAAAGTAAAGAAATATTACTGTATTTGAAAATGTGTTTCGGTTTCAAAAGGTCCCACATTGATATAATTCGTGGATAAGGTGATAAGGGTTCTAAATCCACTCATCCAATTGGTTTTGGCCATGTGTAGTTCATAGATTTTACACTGTCTTTCCATTTTATTTAAATCGTCAAATAATGATGTCATCGCTGCATCATTATTATGTCATAAATAATTTAATTTATTTGATGTCTAAAAATCATAAAACAAATACTATGATGTAGGAAATATATTTAGATTTCCAATGAATATTTATAATCAAAAATCTGATCTTTATAACCCCATGTAAAAATTGTTTTCGTAAAACATCTCTTGTTTGTGTCATTCTTACTTTAACATTTAATAAAAAGCTATTTATGTCATTTCCAAACCAAAGTGTCTCCATGGGGTCCCCAAGTTGACCCATGGATTGTCGTGGTCGGCCATGACACAACCAATAAGGTTGGGACAGGTGTCTAGGTCATTTCATATTATTAAAGCATTATTTATACCTTAAACTACACTAATTACCACTAATCGCGATTAAAAACTTAATAAGTTACTATTCAACAAAAAATTATTTTAATCTCATTGAACCACATTTTACTTCTTAATTACAACCATGTATGTCGGATTTTCAAAATTCAATACATATTAGTGGTAAACTTTCATTTAACTGAAAAATCAGTTTGCTTGATTACCACTTAGTGGTTTCACTATTCATCAAAAATTGATGTTTTTCAGAAAATTACCAAAAATTCACCCTAAGCTATATTTGATATTCCAAATTCAAAAATGAAGTCTATTTTACAAAATTCAAATAATATAAGTCACATTAATTAATTTAATAATTAATTCCCACTGCCAGAGCAAAAAGCGTGTTTTTACAAAACAATAAGTATCAAAAGATTGACACCAGTTTAAGTCTAATTTCAAAGTGAAATTGATTCCAATGACCACCATTGGATAAAATGGTAAAAATATATTCTAATTTCACTTTAAAACCAATTCAAAACATAATCTAATCATATAAATAAATTAGATTAAAAAGTAGTTTTGATGTAAAATGCAGTATTTTTCACTATTCATTAAAAAATGAACATTGTCAGAAAAATACCAAAAATTCACACAAGGTAAATTTTGATGTTCCAATCATAAAAAATAAGTTTATTTTGACAAACATAGTTTATAAAATTGTCAAAATATAGATTCAAAAATTGTTTTCCATCAAAAGGCAGTAAAACAATCTTTTAAGAATATTAGTGTATTCCATGCATAAGATTGTATTTATTTTCATTTTAAGCCTCTATAACACTATCTTAATCATTAATAGACATAGATAAAAATATCTATTATTCATTACTTACTTGGGATGTTACATCCTTCCCCCTTTAGAAAATTGTGTCCACGCAATTTATTTACTTATCGAATAAATGGGGGTACTTATCCCTCATTGCATTTTCAGATTCCCATGTTGCCTCTTCAATCACATGGTTTTTCCACAAAACCTTTACCTGATGAATCACCTTATTCTGTAACACTTGCTCCCTATGGTCAAGAATCTGGACCGGTTGTTCCTCATAAGATAGGTTCTCTTCCAGCTGAACTACCTCTGGACTCAAAACATGAAATGGAACTGGCATATACTTTCTCAACATCGAAATGTGAAAAACATTGTGTACCTGAGATAAACTCGGAGGTAAAGCCACTCGGTATGCAACTGATCCAACTCTTTCCAGAATTTCATATGGTCCAATGAACCTTGGACTCAACTTTCCTTTCTTACCAAATCTCATCACACTTTTCCATGGAGAAACGTTGAGAAAAACATGATCACCTACCTCGAAAGATAGATCATTCCTCCGGTTATCCGCATAACTCTTCTGCCTGCTCTGAGCTGTTCTCATGTGTTTTCTGAATCAACTGAACTTTTTCTGCCATCTCTTCTACCAATTCTTGTCCCATCAGCTTCCTTTCACCCACTTCATTCCAAAATGCTGGAGTTCGACACCGCTTCCCATATAATGCCTCAAATAGTGCCATCTGTATACTGGAATGAAAGCTGTTATTATAAGAAAATTCAACCAAAGAAAGATGTTGGTCCCAAATTCCCTGATAATCCATAGAACAAGCTCGTAGCATATCCTCCAATGTCTGAATTGTTCGTTCTGACTGCCCATCTGATTGAGTATGAAAAGCTGTAATAAATTTAATTCAGTACCCAACGACTTCTGAAGGCCTTTCCAAAATTTAAAAGTAAACCTGAGATCATGATCCGATACAATGGAGAGAGGAACTCCATGTAACCTGACTATCTCTTTAAGATACAGACGGGAAAGTTGATCAAGAGAGAAAGTATCTCGTATAGAAAGGAAATGAGCAGATTTGGTCAAGCGATCAACAATAACCCAGATTGCATTATTACCTCGAGATGTCTTCGGTAATCCAACAACAAAGTCCATGGATATGTTTTCCCATTTCCACTTTGGCACTGGTAAAGGCTGAAGCATCCCTTTCGGTAACTGCTGCTCTGCTTTAACCTATTGACATGTCAAACACTTCACAGTAAAATCAGTAATGTCTCTTTTCATTCCATCCCACCAGTAATACTCCTGCAGACCTATGTACATCTTAGTGCTGCCAGGATGAAAAAACAACTCATTCTTCAACTGTGAATCACAAGGCACACATAACCTCTTCACAAACCTCAAAACACAAACACAAACTTATCCAAGAACTCATGGAAAATTTTATTCATAAGGTCCATGAATACAGCAGGTGCATTGGTTAACCCAAAAGGCATAACTAAAAATTCATAATGGCCATACGCAGTCTTCGGAACGTCTGCTTCTTTTACTTTCAACTGATGGTACCCCGACCTCAAGTCAATCTTCGAAAAATACTGAGCTCCCTGGAGCTGATACCACTTCATTCGATGTCCCAACATATTCTGAAGTTGTTTCAAAGGATTTTACCACCCCTTACTGCTTGTATTCTAACTGCTTCCCATCACTCAACCTCCTTGTCGAACACTCGTCTGCATAATGAACCATTTCATTACACTTAAAACACCTTACCGTTGGCTTTTCATTTCCTCCTTGATCATCTTCCTTACAGTTACGAGCAATATGAACAGACTTACCACACCGAAAGCACTGACCAGACTTGGATAAACATTCTCCAGGATGCATTTTACCACACTTCTCACAGGATGGATATTTGGTTTTCTTACCTCCTTGCTTCTTTGATGAATTCTTCTCCTTTTCCTGCCAACTAGATCTCTTATTCTGTTGTTTGTCATAGAACACCTGATCATCGACAAACTCCATTTCCACCTTCTCCGTACATCGAACAAGTTTTTCATAACTTTTGAACTCACGAGAATCTAAAGCCCTTCGATACTTTGGCTTTAACCCTGAGTAAAAATGGTTTATTTTACTATCAAGATCTCGTATGAAGTTTGGATAATACCTTGCCAATCGAGTGAACTTTTCTTCATATGCAGCCACTGAATCATCCTCCTGCCTCAATTCTAGGAACTGTTTTTCCATCCTAAGACGAACCACCTTAGGAAAATATTTCTCAAGAAACATACCTTTGAATTCGTCCCAGTGAAGATCATCAATCTCATCACTATCCCTTATATTTTTCACCATCGACCACCACTGATCAGCTTCACCTTCAAAATGGTAAACAGCAAGACTAACCTTTTGATGTTCTGAACACCCCATGACATCAAAAATCTTCTCCAGTGCTTTAATCCACCCTTCAGCTTGCACAGGGTCAGATGATCCTCTAAATGATGGGGGATGTTGCCTCATGAAATGTTCCACCACTGACATGTTCCTCTGCAGTTGATCTAGCTGATCTCGTGCATGGATACCACCACCATTTATAGCCTGAGTCAACTGTGCCATCACTGCAACAAACTATTCAGTTCTGATTCCGACCATCTCAGGTTGCTGATTTGGAAGGTTATCTTTCTCCTGATGTCATCCCAACATAGCTGCTTTGTTTCCTCTGCGGAAAACCATTCTGAACACAAAAATATCTTAGGCGAAGCAACATGGTAATCCGTAAATGCTATATCATTTCAATCATATTATAATTTAACACTTTTCTAACTCCTAAAGTTGTCTAAACCGACCTCTGATACCAACTATAAGGCCCCAGCCTTAAACCTTACTTAATCTTGAGTTATTACAAGATTACACATTGAGGATCTTTTCAGGTTTAGAGTTTTAGAGAATTAGAACATAACTATTACAACTTAAAAGATTACAAAGTAGACACTTCTACTAAGTCTCCATAAAATAAAAACTCTTAAAAAGAAAGATGTCTAGATTCCATGTTTTAGATAGCATGACATTCCCTTGATCCCATCCTTGACCTTATTCCACTTTAAGTCCTGTGAAAAACATTTCGAAAAACATGGGGTGAGCATAAAAAGCTCAGTAAGGGATACACAAAGAATGAAAATTGTTAGTTTATCAAAACAACAAGTAAACCATGTATACTCTATCAAAGTAATACTTTTCACCTTTATGAAGTAATAAAAACTCTTCACTGAATAAAGTATCATTACTTACCTTTTTGTAACCAAATAATTACCATAAAACCCATATAAAGAACACATAACATATATAAAGGTAACTTGGGACAT
The DNA here is from genome assembly GCA_963277665.1 of Viscum album. Classification (NCBI taxonomy): domain Eukaryota; kingdom Viridiplantae; phylum Streptophyta; class Magnoliopsida; order Santalales; family Viscaceae; genus Viscum; species Viscum album. Next base: position 1,867,776,508 of record OY728123.1, on the reverse strand, counting down.
AAACATACTTAAGTGGAATAACCATACGGTCGACTTCCACACATATCACTTAATGGAATAGCCATACGGCCAATTTCCATACATACTTAAATGGAATAGCCATACGACCGACTTCCATACCCAATGCATTGGAGGTTATAACGTAACCACCCGTCCTGGTATTCATTGCACCACCCGTCATATGGTTTATAACGTAACCACCCTTTAAAATGTCCAAGTACAAATATAAAATCATAAAACATAAAACCAATATAAAGGAATGATAACATTTCCACATTTCAATCAAAATATATCATAATAGAATCCTTTATCAAAACCATTTTCAATAACAAAATACATAAAAGAGTATATGGTATTTATTTTATTTTAAAAACATTACGGCTTGTTGAGGAAGCCAAAGACCAAATAATACTCGCGGCGGCGGAAAAAGTCGTTGTCACCGCGTACGTTAAAAAAACATTCCTTTTTGTCGTTTAGAAAAACTCTTCATAGAAAAAGATTCCTTTTGTATAAAAGTAAAAGTCAAAGGGGTTTATACACCGTGTAAAAGAAAGTTGTGTATAAAATGAAATATGCCTCAATGAAAGGAGATTGAGACGAAGTCCCTTACCTTGTATCCGACTTGACCCGACCATTCTTTATTCTACTGAATAATAAACTTGAGTTAATCTATACTTGATTATAAATCTTTTTCAAGTTCATTATTCCTTTTATACCATGTTATGAACATCATGTAATCAGTTCAGTTAATAATGCTCATTTTGTCGGTATTTGGTTCTTAAGTCAAACATAGACTTCTTACACTTACATGTTGTTAATTTGGTCATAGGTTCATTATATCCAGAATGATATTAATGATTTGGATAACATATATATCATATATATTCATCATATACATGTATTTATAATATTACATCACATTTAGAGGTACGAAATGAAATGCACCGTTCATGGAGACGGTAAGCCGTACGTACGCATGAACGCTACTTCCATTTCTATTTCGTATTTCTGGAATGGAATCATAATGATATAAGAGTATATTGTAATTCCAGTATAATAACATATATAATATCTTAGTTCCATCCTTTATATGTCCCACATATGGTATTTAATGAATCAAATCACTTTCAGGGGGCGGTAGTCCGCACTTCCTAAAATGAAGATATCGTGTTTACCCATAATGGAAACCATAAAGGTATTACCAAAATGAAAAAAACAGAAGCTTAAGGAAAACATAAACATATTATATATCATATATAAAAATAGTGACATCATAATGGCCACCTTTGAAGGTGTTAAATGAGTATTGAACAATCATCGTTTTGGGAGGCAGAATTTCGCCATCCACGGAAACCGTATGTTCTTTAACCATTTGATGCAGTTGTGTGAGAGTGTAGCTCAAATAAATCTTATAAAAACATACTAGTATATTGAAGATACTGGTGTTGTCACAAAAGAAGTAAATAAAAAGAGTTTAGTGGGTTGGAGAAGCAAAATAAAACAAATGAACATGAGAGAATGAATTACCTTTAAAAGTGTAACTCCTTTTGATTTGAGCCTAATGGCTTCCTTTGAAAGGATTCTGCCCAAAGGGAATCCCCTAGGATGAGGATAGGGATATGGAGAGAGTAAATGGGCAGGGTTTGGCCGATCCAAAGGCTTGAGGAGTGTGTGAAATGAGGTAGAGGTGGGGGCCTTTTATAAAAGGAGAGGAGAGGTACTTTTGGAAAGTAAAGAAATATTACTTTATTTGAAAATGTGTTTCGGTTTCAAAAGGTACCACATTGATATAATTCGTGGATAAGGTGATAAGGGTTCGAAATCCACTCATCCAATTGGTATTGGCAATGTGTAGTTCATAGATTTTACATTGTCTTTCCATTTTATTTAAATCGTCAAATAATGATGTCATCGCTGCATCATTATTATGTCATAAATAATTTAATTTATATAATGTCTAAAAATAATAAAACAAATACTATGATGTAGGGAATATTGTTATCTTTCCAATGAATATATATAATCAAAAATATTATCTTTATAACCCCATGTAAAAATTGTTTTCGTAAAACATCTCTTGTTTGTGTCATTTTTACTTTAACATTTAATAAAAAGCTATTTATGTCATTTCCAAACCAAAGTGTCTCCATGGGGTCCCCAAGTTGACCCATGGCTTGTCTGGGTCGGCCATGACACAACAAATAAGGTTGGGACATGTGTCTAGGTCATTCCATATTGTTAAAGCATTATTTATACCTTAAACTACACTAATTACCACTAATCGCGATTAAAAACTTAATAAGTTACTATTCACCAAAAAATTATTTTAATCTCAATGAACCACATTTTACTTCTTAATGAAAACCATGTATGTCGGATTTTCAAAATTCAATACATATTAGTGGTAAACTTTCATTTAACTGAAAAATTAGTTTGCTTGATTACCACTTAGTGGTTTCAATATTCATCAAAAATTGATGTTTTTCAGAAAATTACCAAAAATTCACCCAATGCTATATTTGATATTCCGAATTCAAAAATGAAGTCTATTTTACAAAATTAAAATCATATAAGTCACATTAATTAATTTAATAATTAATTCCCGCTGCCAGAGCAAAAAGCGTGTTTTTACAAAACAATAAGTATCAAAAGATTGACACCAGTTTAAGTCTAATTTCAAAGTGAAATTGATTCCAATGACCACCATTGGATAAAATGGTAAAAATATATTCTAATTTCACTTAAAAACCAATTCAAAACATAATCTAATAATATAAATAAATTAGATTAAAAAGTAGTTTTGATGTAAAATGCAGTATTTTTAACTATTCATTTAAAAATGAACATTGTCAGAAAAATACCAAAAATTCACACAAGGTAAATTTTTATGTCCCAATCATAAAGAATAAGTTTATTTTTACAAACATAGTTTATAAAATTGTCAAAATATAGATTCAAAAATGGTTTTCCATCAAAAGGCAGTAAAACAATCTTTTCAGAATATTAGTGTATTCCATGCATAAGATTGTATTTATTTTCATTTTAAGCCTCTATAACACTATCTTAATCATTAATAGACATAGATAAAAATATCTATTATTCATTACTTACTTGGGATGTTACACCATTGCCCGATCTTGTACGGTCCAACATAGTGTGTATAATCTCTATAGAAACGTGAAAACAGTTTTATATCTATAAGGTGAGAATACAAGTATAATCAGTAGGAATTCCATAGTCAGTCATGCATAATTGGGAGAATCATACAAATTCTAGCATGAGAAGACAAAAGAGTCTCAAAACAACTAACAAGGTATGATAAAAATCCATCCTCACCAAGGAACACAAGATAAATAATGTGATCCAGGTAAATTAAAATAGTAAGACCATCGATGATAGGGTACCCCTCACAACATTCCACTAATTATCCTCTCTCAATCTCAATCAGAAGATGTCCTGTTTCTTCCACCTCTTCAAAACATACCACAAAACAACTTTCATGAACACACTTGGACTACTAACCATGTCATATCTTTCCTGCAGACACCAAGGACACAAAAAAAACCATATCCTAGAAACACCTGGGATACCAAAGCACATCTCATCTCAAAAAATCTTGAAAAAATACAACTCTCCCACACAAACCTATGCCTCACAAACCACAACCTACACCAAAGATTATTGTTCTATCACTACGAGGAAGATAGTGAAAAGATAACATGGGGACAACCATCCATCCTCCCACCAGTATCTTGGGATAAACACCCTCTCCCATAATAAGGGGGTGTTCAGCACATAGTTCTCAACACAAGTTAGGTCTATATATAAATCCTCAAGAACATCAATTATAAGTGTTTATGTATTGAACACTCAAAGAATCCTATGGGTTTACACAAAACCTACCATACCACACAAAAATGTCTTTTCTTCTACCCATACATACATGTATTCACATCAGATACAGTCTCTTTAGGGGTTGAAAGATGGCACCCAGTTCATAAGGTTCACAAACTTTACACCAATTCACTTAAATGTGATTAAGAATTAATTTCTTTATTTTATCCCTACCTGGGAAACTACCAGCCACAACTATACCCAATACATCAAGTAGTAAAATAACACACAACCAGATTACAACCCCACTGCACAACAGTACTCAACAACCATAACAAAACCCAAATGTAGTGCCACTACTCTATAAGTTCATCCATGCAACATTTAATCAATCAGTCATCACGAGGTTCCATTACACCCCCTACACCACCCATACACACAATAATTATTTCACCCACACAGAGCCCCAAAAAATATGCAAGGTGTATTAAGATTTAGAAATCAATCATTTTTTAATTCCAATTTGATATTTCCGGGGTGATCACAGAATATGTTTTATTCTAGGGAATCCATTTATTTAACTGGATATACATGATTAGAGATCTTTTGAAATTATAAACTATTAAAAAGACTATCAACATCAAGTATAAAGAATCACATGTGTGCAATAAAAGACCACCTACACTCATGAAATTTAGAAGTCTTGTATCTTATACAACTCACAACGTGGATAGAAGATAGAAAATAACAAAACACAAGCCTCATCATCATCTTCCCCACCATAGATTTATTACTTTGTTAACATAACCTATTATGCTAACATTTCTATATTTTATCATAATATCCTTTATAATAATTGGAAATCAACTCTATCCACAATGTGGAATCATCATACCCACCCCACATGATTCATAAATGAAATAGAGATAGAAGAATCCCTCCCTTTAAGAACATCAAACAAATATTTTATCATTTGCCAAAATAGAGGGTCATGCAAGCAGAAAAAACATCCCAGGGAAAACATGATCCTCAACTATAGCACAGATGTGACTCCTTAGGGAAGAGTGGTTTGGGGAACATATATTGGAAAAGGAAATGAAAAGAAGAGATAATATATTCACTTAGAAGATCCAGATCCTATATATAAATAAGTGATATGATTTCAATGTACATAAATGTCGAGTTGTGGTCAAGACCATGCGGCTGGGTAGTTTCAAAGATGTAAAATAGTTATGATAATAATGATATAATTAATATCCTTTGATACTACTTCACAAATGTTAAAATGAGGTTCTAAAGTAGATTAATATTAAATAAATCATAAGAGTGGAGAAATCAGAAAAACTAGGATAAGATGTAAATAACTCACTGATGGGTGATCCAATAACGTGACCCACCAGTAGTGAGTAACTGATGTGATCTACAGACAATGAGTCACCAATGTTACCCACTGACTCCCGAACTACTGATGCCTGACATATCGATGACTGACTAACCAATTCCACCTACTCACACCAGACTGTCTGATTCCCCACTTACTGAAACCACCTAATAATGTCTGACCTAAAGATTCCTGACCTACCAATGAAACCTATCAATACTCTACCTACCAACACTCAACCTACTGACCCCACCTGCTGACAACGATTCACCAATAGAAAACTGTATTTTCACATAATAATGAAATGAGTCACCATGACATCTTAGAAGACATAAAACATTGGATATTTATAATGGAATGGTTCATAGAGTTATAGGCCATTACATCAAATACCTCTCAAACAATTATCTCCCTCGGTAATTCAAAAACAAATCTAGAATAAAGAGGGGTCCGAACAACCACACCATAAGAAACCTCTCAAGGATAAACCATCCCGGGTTATTTGAAATCTAGAGTGAATCCTCAATATCCAAGAACACCTCTTCCCACATTTTCTATCCCAAAACTCCTCAAGATACCCCACATTATAACCAACTATCCTGACCCAAAAATTAAGGAATTTCTTCCTCCATGTTAAGATAACATTTTCTATGGTCTTTACAGCCATGCCGGCATAGTTTGAATCACATCTCAATTAATGCATATTGATTAGGAATTTGGTGTTACCCTTTTCACATGTTAGAGATTTTTCATACTTTACATAATAATGAATCATCAAAACATGTTAAGAAATTTCAAAAATTATATCATAATAAAAAGCACAAAAGAAAAACTAATTAACATCTGGGTAATAGTCATGAAAATGTGCTCCTTGCTCCCAAGTATACTCTTTAAAGCAACCATGCCTCCAAAACACACCAACCAAAGGAATTGTTCATCCATGAAACACAATCTCCTAATGATCATAGATCTCCATAATCCGCTCCATGAATTTTGTGTCATCCTCAATATCCAAATATACCCATTCAATGATGCGGGAGTTATCTTATAGATATCAACGATGCTAGGACACTTGGGAGATTTCGTGGATATTCTAAAAATATGGTGGAAATTCCAACAAGTATGACACATCTCCAACCCTTCCCAACACCTCAAAATATTTGGTGAACCAGATAATTCTTTCTAACTCTACCAAACATCCACTTCCATCATTGAGTGGAAACCATCATAAATACATGGTCTCCGGACTCAAATTCCATGGGCCTCCTTCTACGGTTTGCATATGGCTTCTACTGGTCATGTGTTGTCCTCATCCTCTCACGCATGAGATGAAACTTCTCTATTGTGCTCTGGGCCACATCAGGTCCAAGGAAAACTATTTCCACGGCCTCTGTCCAATACAAATGGGAACAACATGGTATTCCATACAAAGCTTCAAACGGTGTCATGCCAATGGTGAAGTGATAGCTATTATTGTAGAAATAATAATGTAGGGGAATGTTTCATACCCCCTATCCTCTAAATCCAAGAACACATGCAAAAAAAATCATATAGTGTGTGGATGGTCTTCTCTATCTTATCATCCATCTGAGGATGGATTGTAATGATAAGGCACATCTGAGTTCCAAATGAACTATGTAGCCCTCTCAAGAATTGTGAGGTAAACCATGCATACCAATCTGAGACGATGGACCTCATAATGTCGTGTAGCTGCACCTCCTCATCCACATACCTTATCTTCAAGGAATCCACTACACTCGAATCCTTAATCTCTATAAAGTGAGCCGATTTTATCAACTGATCCACCACTACCCAGATAGCATCATAGAATCACCAAGTCATTGGTAGTAATGTGCTAAAAAAATCAATATTTTATTCCACATTCATTTTGGGACATCTAAGGGCTCAAAAAAACTGCTGAGAACATGGTGGTCAACCTTCACATACTGGAACCATAGGCAGCGGGCCACAAACCCTACCACATGTTGCTTCATCTCAATCCACAAGAGATATTCCCTTAATCCTCAGTATATCATGGAGAATACTGGGTGTACTGTTATGGGTGAGCTATGAAACACACATGGAACTCCCTCACACATTGCCAAAGGATCAAATAGCTTCCCATGGAACATTATCTAATTATGACCATCCCCCAAATATCCCTCTAGAGAATCACCTTGGTCAATGCAATCACACATCACCATAACCTCTGTGTCTCCGCACCAAGAATCCTCCACCTTCCGCACCGGAGTACACTTCACTAACATCTGAAACAAACATACCCTACCACTATCCATCACTATATCCATGTGCTAGGAATCCAACTCTTGCATCACTTTCCAAGAATCCACATATTCCCAAACAACCTCCTTCTATGACTTCCTGCATACGGAATTATTTAAAATATTACTCTTTTATGAAGTGTAAAAGATCTTGAAGTTGTAATCCTAGGGAAACATCAGCCACCTCCACTTCTCCATGTTCATGTCTTTGTGGAAAAGGTATAACTGAATCCCTTGTGATCTGTGAAGACCGCAACACACTCCCCTATGAGGTAATGTTGCTAATATTTCAATGAAAACATGACCACATTCTGCTTTATGTCATGGGTGGCATTGTTACACTCATGAGGGAATCACTTCTTAGACCCATAAGAGAACCCTACTCATTGCTGCCTTAGCACACATCCCAATTACAGATAGAAATCACCACAAAACTCCTCAAACATCACCCCTTCATCTAGAAACATGAGCACTAGAGCACTAACCAAATTCCCCTTTAGATACTGAAATATGACTAATACTTCTCACTCAAAAAAAAATCCCTGGTATTTCTTGGTAAAATTCATCAAAAAATTATCAACATGATAGAAATCATGTACAAAACACAAGTAATATCCTGCCAGAGCAAGAAAGCTATGAACTACCACCACATTACTAGGTGATTCTGAAGAAACAACCACCTCAAACATTGAAGGGTCCACTACATCCTCCAATGGCCCAAAGGCCTTCATTTTTTTTATTGATTTTTGATAATCCACCTTTCAAGGGGTGAGGTGGAACCCTTACAAGGCCCGTAGGCATAAGTATTACATGGCCCATAGGCCTTAGTGGAATTCATTTCCCATAGGATGCAAACATTATATACAACCCATGGAAACTACATAGAACTACTCCTCGCTAGCAGCTTCATCATGAAATCAGCTCTCCAACTTCACATGGCTGTTCGTCTGGGCATTCCCGTGCATGCACAGGCTTGTCCTAATGGCAAGTGTCATACCCTATCATTCTTGAAATCTATTTAGCTTCTACTATGGGGAAAGCTCCCTGCTCATCCTCCTTGTTGAGCATGTTCCTTGTAGGTTATCTGGTTTGCATATGCACTTAAGGTGGCCCGAAGGCCTTGAGGTGGCCCAAAGCCCTTACAAGACTCATGGACCAAATCGGTGGCATGAAGGCCCAAAAAGATTCATATTCCCGGTAGCTACATTGCAAAATAGTGCAAGCTACAGTTCCTGCTATAGTACATGCTACATTACTTCACAGTTCCCGATACAATGCAGCTAAAGTACCTACTACAGTACTTCTATAGTACCCAGAAATTCTGCCTCCACCTGGATTTGATCCCTGGTCATTTGGATGCACTTACAAAGTCCTTACCAACTGAGCTAAGGCTCATGTGCTTGAAGGGTCCACTACTATCCCCTACTAAGACACCACATGTCCATGGAAGTGCACCTCTCATATCAAAAAATTTCACATGGTTAACTTCTTATAGAGCAGGTTGCATCAAAAGACCGCCATGATAGTCTTGAGATGCTCAATGTGCTCCTCCTCAAACTTCAACTAGATCAGGATTTTTTTAATGAAAATGATGATGAACTGGTCCATGAAGTCATGGAAGATAGATTTCATGATCCCCATGATCACGAATAGTGCGTTAAAAACACCAAATGAAACAACAACAAACTTGATGTCTCCATATCCACACATAAAAGTAGTCATCAGGATTTTACACCACTTTATGCTCAACTAGTGATATCTCGGCCATAGGTCAATCATAGAAACCAATCATCTCCCTTTAGCTGATCAAAAAGATCTTAATTTATAAAAAGAGGTTAATTGTTTTTCCCTCACCGGATTCAGCCTCCTGTCATCAATGGACAACCTCAGACCACCATCTACCTTCTTCGAAAAGTAGACTATAACACCCCATAGAAAAAAAAAATGGATGGGTAAATTCCTTCTTTATTAGATAGTGAATCTAAATATGCAACTCCCATAACTCAAAAGGTTCAATTTGAAAGGGATCCATCGAAATCAGATGAGCACCTTGTTGTATGTCTATCCCGAAATCAACATTACATAGAGGGGGTAGATTTTCAACCTCCACAGGAAGACATCCAAGAATTACCAAAAAAATATAAGAGCCTCATTTATCTCATTATCCACTAATTCGATTAATAGCTAGCCAATTAGAAATGAAGAGGCTCCACACACTGACTATCCATCATAAAACTGCACTCTCTAATGAAATTGACATGTTTTTCATCCATGTATGAAAACAAGACTAATTTATAGAATAATTTGAGAATGTAAAGAATAGAGTACAAAAAATCAATGCCAAGGATGACATTGTATGGTTTCATATTTAATTGGAAAAGATCTACAAAGGACTGATACGACTTCAACATTAGTCTACATCCCCAGAAAACATCAAGCAAGGTGTTATGACCTCCAAATGGCATACTCAACACAAAGGTAATGATAATTATATTTATATCTAGTCCCAATGGATAGGTTAGACTAGGTAAAATGAAGGTGTGTGATGAACTAGAAACAACCATGGTGAAAAAATAGTACTAAACAAGATGATCATACCTCGACCTGTCTCCAACCCTACTGGAAAAACTGCTTCTACGGTGTGCAACCGACTGATCCCAAATCCTCAAACCTTATTCTTTCAACGACCTCCATGATCACGCCTAGGTCATGGCCTCTAAGAAACACACTGATGTTTTCCTCCACTTGCTCCATCTACCCTTGGTGGGGCAGGAGCCAGCTGTCCCTACAGCTGGAATGGCCTGGCATGTAACTGCTGTTGAGGTGGGTGTCGAACCTAATTGCATCCACCATACAGAGCATGAACTAGGCTTAAAATCTAAATATGTCGATATACTCTCTAGAAAAATACTGGGCCAGGGCCAGTAGGATATGCACATGGACCAGAAGGCCGGTACAGAAATTTCATAGGCCAACTCCTCACTAGCCAAAACCTTGAAGGCCCTAGCGCCTAAGACCTACTACAGACTGACATCCCCATTGATGAAATTGGTTGGCTCCCCTATCACGGTAGACCTCCCCATGAGTGCATCCTCTCAACTACCTCAGACTTCTTATGAATCTCTATGTGTGTTAGTAAGGTAAAGGAAGTAACTACATAGTATATAGAAGGATGTGTGCCTCCTCTAAGCGTCTTGCCTGATGATCCTCAAATGAAAGGAGATATAAATAAAGGTGAATAAGGTATATAAAAAGGATCCCTAGTACAATCACTGATATACTCCCATACTTAAAGGAGAGTATCCCTTGCCTCTTCTCAGACTTCATGGTCGAGGAAAAACATCCCACCTAGAAATCTTTCCCAAAATCATCCGTCATCTTCCTTCCTCTCACCCAAATAGTGAATCCTCCACTAAGGCATAGTTACCTACATCTGAATAACTACCAATGGAACCCAGTACTCTGTTGGAGCCCAGATCAGGCTGAATGTGATCTCGTGATCTTTGATCTATGTCTATGTCTCCATTTCAATGAAATTTGCGTCGTATATTCCAGTGGCATACTCCAGAAAAGAACATAATGTTATCTTCCATTGATTTTTCTCTTACTCTAGAACAACCCTCTGCCGATCAGCTGGATCGGCCTACTAAGCCTCCACTTACTGATCCTCTCATGGAAAGAGACAAGGTGACATAGAAGAAAGGTGAAAAAGGAACACCTATTCATGATTATTATGGAATTTCATTTATGATTCATTCTAATATTTTATTATTTAAATTCCCCCCAAAACCCAAAATCAAACTGGAACAAAATTCACTATATTACATGTACCATTCATATGGTATGTACCGTAGAGAAGGTGTATCCTCACTTGTTCATTCAGTATGATCTGAGTCCTTGAATCAGATCACAGGGGGACCTAAAATCTTGTTTCATAACTGGCCTTCTATGGAAAATGTAACACACTAAGATCACCTAACACTATTTCCCTACAAACCCATGAAATCCTCACTATCCTTATATCAAACATCACTGTATATCTAAACCATCAACTATGATACTTTTTTATCAAGACCCTCATTCTTTAGGATAGGGGATGGAAAACAAATTCCATGACATTCTTTATTCAAGATGAAAATAAGATAATGATGCCTTCATCCCGCCTCCAATAGGCCACAAGTTGGTGACTAGAACCATGAGTATGTTAACATTCTCACAAAGATGGGAGGAATTTTTCTATTTATAGAAAATGATTGGGAGATAAATGATTGGTCCCAAACAACTCCAAAAATTTTATAAGAATGGGAAACTGAAATCAAACCCATTCATGTTTAAACAAAATTCCAAAAACTCATCAATACCCAATGTAAAGTATAAAAAGCAAGGCTATGTAGCAATACAAAAACTATCCCAAAAATCAAGCTAGTAATGTTTAGCACAATCCACTTAAACTCCATAGAAACGAGAAAAGAGCATTATATATGTAGTGAAAGAATATAAGAATGCTCAGTATGAAAGCCATTGTATCTCCTACATAAGTGGGTGAAGATAAATGATTTCCCTATGAGAAAATAGTAGATACTTAAAATAACCTAACAAAGTATAGTAAGCACCCCAGCCTCACCAAGGCAAACTCACCTAATAATGCATCTCAAGTAAAAAAAATAGTAATCACGTCGATGATAGGGCACCACACACAACTTTCCCACTGATTAAATGCTCTCACAACATAACTACAGACTTCCTAGTGTTTCCCCCTCCTCCGAACATACCTCATCACAACATGCCCAAACACACGTGGTCCACTAACCACATCACTTCTCTCCCAAAGTCACATGGGCCACAAACCACACCACATTCTTGAAACACTTAGGATACCACAATACTTTTCATCTTAAAGATGCATGGGTGAAACCAACACACCTGAACACACATGGACCTTAAAAACCACAACCTACTCGAAGAGTCTTGGGCTGTCACTACCTAGAATAGGGAAAAGGGAAGTGTGGGTGGACAACCATCCATCCTCCCACCAGGATGTTGGAAAAAACACTATCTCCCATAATAATGGGGGTGTTCGGCATGTAGCTCTCAAAATGGGTGTGGTGAATATAGAAATACCAAGTAACAAAAAGTATATATATATATATATATATATATATCTCTCATCCAACCCTATTAATTTACAATCAACCTACCATCAGACAAAAAATTGTCCTTGTTGCTACCCCAACATTTTTATGTTTACACCAGCAATAGTCACTTCAGAAGTTGATATATGAAATAATGTTTATAAGGATCCATTACTTAACACCCATTCAATTCAAAAAAATTTAGAATTAAATTTTCTTATTCCATACCTTCCTAGAAAACTACTAAAAATATCCATACCCAACACAACTAGTTATACGAACAACACGCAACATGATTGCAATCCCATTGTATGACACTTATCAACAACCATAACAATATATAGATGCAGTCCCATTGCTCTACAAGTGCATCCATCACACTATTTATCAATCTATCAACCTAAGGTTACATTACACCCCATGAACTAACCCATACACACAGCCATGCTATCATCCATACAAATAATCACAAAACAAGGATGGTGTACTCAGATTTAGCTGACAATTGTTCTTCAATTCAATAATGAAAATTCAGTGGTGATCAGAGAAAATGTTTGATCAACGGAAATTTATTTCTTTTTAATGGGTATATGAGATTATACATATTTCAATATTATATTCCATTCAACGGAGGATCATCAAAAAGTATAAAGAATCACATATGCACAACTAAAGACCACCAAACACCATGATTCTCAGAAGTATTACATCCTAAACAACTCAAAATATGGATTAATTATAACAGATAAAACAACACTAGCATCATCATCACCTTCCCCACCCCTCATTTATTATGAATGAAATAATACACGATATCCTAATAGGTCTATTTTCAATCATAATATCTTGTATAAGAATTAAGACACGAATGTATTCTAAAAGTGACATCATCTTACCAACCCCTCATGATCCCAAAAAGAAAGATAGATAGAAGAAATCATAACTCAATGAACATGCAACCAAAATTACTTCATACTCCATACTAGAGGGTGACACAAGAAGAAAGAAAAACTCCAAGGGAAAACATGATCCACAGTTTCACCATAGATATGACTTCTCAAGGAAGAAAAAATCTAGGTGAACTAAGAGGAAAAAAATACATAGGGAAGAGAATATTTATGCATATAAGAGACATATCCAATATCAATGGATGTGAGATGATTTCAAAGAACATAAATGTCAGGTCATGGTTAACACCACACATCTTGATAGTTTCAAAGATATCAACACATTAGGATATTAAATATATAATTAATATCTTTGAAACTTCTTCCTAAACAATAAAACTAGTTTCTAAACATGGTTTTAAAAAAAGAAAACGGGGAAAATGTAAAAACTCTGAAAGGTTGGAAATGAATCACCTATGGGTGAGTCCCGGATATGAGTCACCGATAGTGAGTCACCAATTCTACATACCCACAACGAGTAACTGATGTGATCCACTGACAACGAGTCCCCAATGTGACCCACCGATGCTCGACCAACCGACACCAGACTTAATGATGCCTGACCAGTAGACACCCAACTAACCGACACACGACTTACCAATTACACCTACCGATGCATGACCAATCAATACCCAAGAAACTAATTCCCATCCTACCAATGCCTGACATTACGAGGCCACCTACCAACATTGAGTCGCTGATAGAAAAATAGATTTTTGTAAAACACTTGAAATGGGTCACCCTGACTACCTAGAACACCTCAAACCCATATTTTTCAAAATGGAATGTACTAAAAAGTTATGAGCCATTACAATTTTAATTTGTAAAATTTATTACAATGTTTCTGTGAGGGTGCTATGATGAATATGCCCCCACACAACAACATGAATTTTTTATGTTGGATTATGAGTTTCCATATAAATAATTTATTTAAGAATGTAAGATAAATATCAATTTTTTCAAATAGTGATAATACCCATTTAGGGATAAAAAAATCATTTTGATAGAAATGGGTTTTCTTGGGTTTTCATGATTTTCAATGAACTAATTTTTTTTCATATTATGTATCAAAATATGATTTTTGGGCAAATAATATATTTTTAAAATATTTTCCATAGGGTTTAAGGAAGAGTATAGACATTGATGAGGTCATGATAAAAATTATTAAGATTTATCATGAAAAGAAACCATTTAATTTTAGATGTTTTGTGTGTGGATAAAATGAATATTGAGCATAAGTGTATACTTGTAATGTATAGGATTAAAATTTAATAGTTTCTCTTAATTTTCTAAAATTATAAACTAAAAAGGTCTTTAGAATTGTAATAATGGAAATTATAATTCAAAATGCTAGAATATATAATTCGTAAGGATGGGTCTTGAAAAGATTACATATAATGAAATACATTCTGGAAAATGAAAAACCTTTCTTTGGAATATTAATTTTAAATAATAATATTTTTATCATAATATTTCTATTAAATTCCCATGTAAATTACAATTATTTATTTTTTTCACTTTGATATTTTTTATTAAATTAAATTTCTGAAAGAGAACAATATAAATGTTGATAAAACCCCTTATAAATGTTCTTTGAAAAATATAATATTTTTAACATTAAATGGTTTTAATCATATCCCATGAAGAAAAATTATTTTCATATTAATTAATTACAGAAAAATAAAATCATTATTTGAAAATATTAATTATATGTAAGGAATAAAAAATATTATAATATATATATTTTTAAATAGTTATTATCATTTAATTTACAAGAAAATTTTGTCTCTTTATTTTTTTAAAAATGATATTTCTCATTATGTTTTCAAATTGCATTAATGTTAATCGTGAATTGTAATTAATATATAATAGTTCATTTAGGTTCAGTGTAGAGTGCAATAAAATATATTTCACATATTATTTACTAGGAAAGCGTAGCTAGAGGTAGAACCCCTGACCATATATTAAACTAAAAGAAAAGACAGTAAACAAGAATTATAAACCCAACACATTCATTGCAACTCCTCAAAATCACACCCCTCACTACCTCCATGATAAACAGACTTTTCCTCAGTCACTGTTTCCCACACTGAACTCTCATGGTGCTTCAGAACCTTGGCATACTTCATCCTCAGATTCATCTGCTCCAACTCAAGAAACTCATTTGGAGATTGCATACTTATGACAGTAGATCTCATAGGCATCAGCATTGACAAATGGGTGTTCTACTTCCTCATCCTTCCTCGCGGAGAGGCAATCACCTTGTCTTGGATCACTGGTAGCGCCATACACCCCACTTGAACAATCTCGCTGTAAGACGACCTCATCATGTCCCCATGATTTTCCTTATCACTTTCAACAAGATCCCCCCAATTCACATGGTACTGCATCTCTTGATATCACACTAACTATTTTTGCTGAAGCTGATTATTCATTTCAATCATATCCAAACATTGAGTCTGCTCCACCATTGTATCCTCAGCATCAAACCCACCTTTTCATATTACTATATCCTCCTTTAACACATTCTGCATGCTGCTACAACCACATAAATAATGCATCTCATCCCCATTCATCATGCCTAACTCTTGAAAACGAATCTTCATGGGTACGACAATCATCACACCATTAGAAGCAATACCATGTCCACCACATCTGTCAACAATACCCATGATTCTGTTATCCATGCACCCAGCAAATTTCATCTTCCACACAACAGGAGCAAACCCCTGCATGTGATCTATTTCAAACATCGAAGAAGATCACTTCTTTCCCTTACACACAACCTCACTGCTACTCCCCTTCCATTGATTATCTGCACCAGCATCAGACTGACTGAATTGAGGATGGACTTCCCTCCCTGGAACAACAGAGGCCTCGGTCTTCTGCTAATGGTCTGCAACCAGTTGTTCATCTGAAGTGTGTGCCACACCACCACCGCCATTACCCTTAGCATCAAAATTTTTCAGGCCCTTACCCCCATTCAGATGCTACATTAGCTGCGTGAACATAGCTGACACCAGCGGGTTTGGAGGAGCACCCGTGGATGTGTCAAAAGACAAAGTGCCCCAAGGTCCCAGATCGTGTGTCACAACATCAACCACAGGAGGTCCCATGTTCTCTGTAGATGATCTCGGTTCCGGTGACCTCATACTCTGAGTTCCAGGATGACATCTCGAATAGGGATGACCCAATTTCTTGTATCTTGATCAATAATCCACCCATGACTCGTAAATAACAGACTGCTTCCATCAAATGTCCTCCCCGACTGAGATCCAAACCCATTCCACCGGTGGTCTAGAAATTTCCACCACAATGCATCACTGGGGATTAATCGGATGACTCGGAGTATATGTATGCACATCGGAACATAAGAAACAACCTATCATGTTCCCAAACATATGCAAAATTGCGGGATTTTGAAATGGTAATGGAAGATTCGGGAGACTTATCCAGATCAGAAAGGCAGTATGATCTCGGTTTATGCAGCAGTCAATTGTCCACTGAAATAGGAAACACATGCAACCATTGCAACGTCGATGGGCGCTAGACCAAGCACGAACCAGGTCTTCATTGGAGTCAAATAGGATCATAATATGACGATTATCAAGGAGGTCGACCACTGCTCGATCCTGCAAATCCCATTTGGCAAAGACAAACCGATCAAAGTCATCAACAAATGGCATTCGCGAACTGAAGCGGGCCACCAGCGTCAGATCAAGGTGCTTCGTCGCTTCGGAGAACTCCGACACCAAGATCGGAATATGCGGATTTTCAAGATGATGACCAGGAACCTTCGGGTTTACAGTAATCGACAGAAAATCTGGAAGAATTTTAGGGTTATTAAAAGGAACAAATGGACTCCTTGGATTCAACGACAAAAGAAGCGGATCATCCTCCCCCCCCACTTCCAGGAAGGGGGGGAAGCCTCATTCGGTATGCGCCAGGGTTCCAACATCGCAAGCTCCGAGAATAAGTCTTCCTGGGTGGGCTTCCATTATGATCCCACATAGTATTTATTTAAAAGGAAAATACGTACTAAAATATTAGGGTGTTACAAAATTCTTCATATGAGATTATATAAAATATCAACACAATACCATGGCTAGAAAACAGATAATATCATGTTTATCACATCATGAAATGAATAATATATTTTTATATTGTATAATATATAAAAAATTAAAAAATATTTCTTTGAAAAAAGTCCGTTTTAGATATTAAATGATATTAATCATATCCTATAATGATTTATTTTCATAAAATTAATTAGTATTTGAAAAAATATCCTTATTAAAGAATAATAATAAGATTTATGGGATTAAAATACATGTTATATAATAATGTATATTAAAAAAAATTTAAATTTAATTTTCCTATGTTATTAATCTTATTATTATTTTCTTAATGATATTTATTAATGTCTTTTAAAAATATTTTTTGTTAATTATGAATTGTAACAAAATGTAGCATTTTATATTTTAGTCTAGTGTTTCAAGTAATAAAAGATATTCAAAATAGTATTTATTTAATGTAAAAATACGCACTGAAAGATTATGGTGTGGAATATATCCACATACAAATAGAATAAAAAATTATGAAAACTCCTACACAAACCCTGAACAGAAATAAATTAGATAGAATACTACTATCATCCGAGGAAACCCAAACCCGCAATCCATGATCTGAAGCTAAAACAATTTTGTTAAAAAATAGATATTATAAAATTTATATGAAATAAGATAAACATACCTCTATATTACATCAAGCCTATAAGTTAATAATGTTATCTTTCAAATTATAACACAATACAAAAATATGAATATTTGGATTCATTGGGGACTAGCTACATAGATGATATAATTTTTATAGTTGTGCATAATTCTCTATAATTTAGCCACACTATACTCTCAAATAGACTTATTATAATTTATACTCGTTCTCATAACATGTGTTTTGTAATAATAAGAAACAGGTGAGATAAAATTTCAACAAAGGTAAAAACTAATCAACTTGACATCAAAAGTAATCTTATAAGTATGTGTGAAACATGATAATTAGGGAATTAAAATCTTAAAAATAAAATATAACAAGAATATTTTTCCAGAAGTGATAATTGAATACCTAGTAGTCTTAGATGATCAAACATACACCAGACAAAGCAGTTAAGAGACATGGAAAAATAATCACGAGCCATAGAATAATAAATTAAAACATATTACCTATAAATACAGAAGAAGATAAAATATAGGAAATCAAAACCCATTTGAGCTTGTATTTATACCTAATTACAAAAACATAGTGATACTAGGATAACAACTCACATACCCACTTTATATTAGGAATACAATCCATTTAACATATTATTCTTGAAAACCCAACCATATTTTTCCATGGGTTTCAGCTAAAACCCATATATATTGAAATAATTAATTTTATACTGATATATCTCACTATTTCACATGTTTTTATTCTCATAAAATGAGTATTTTTTAGTGAAAATATTTTCCAATTATTTTATAGGAAATTATTAATTTTCTTATGTAATGTTTTATTAATGAGTACTTTTTTAAAATTTTATAATGTATAATAATATTTCTAATTAAAATATATCCCATGTTGAGAAAAATCTACATGAGATGATATTATGTCATATATTATCTTCATTTTTATACTTTAATTTGAAATATATTTTTAGTCATATGAAATCATCTTGGTAAAATACTAAAATATTATTTGATGATTTAAAATTCCAAAAAAAATGAATTCATCTGACAAGTTTCTTCCTTAAGAGAATTATATTTCAGGGAAGTATAAAGTCTTATGATCCTTTTTTGGTTATTTATATATATCATATGAATATAATAATATAATAAGCAGCATATTTTTTTACAAGGATCAAATAGAGTAAGAATAATGATATTAAAAAAAATTGTCTATTGTATGAACATTAGGATTATTGGTTGCATATAATAAAATCGTTTGGGGATAGAAACTATATTATATAATTTTTTCCCAGTTCTTCTATCCTATAAGAGAATGAATATATTATAATATATTGAATTATCATATGAAGCTTATTATTTTTGAGGTAAAATATTTCACTCAAAAAAATTATTTAATGTATCAACTTATGTATTTTACTATGTCATATAATGTTGTGATGATAGAAATGATCTATATGTGAGTTATTGAATTTAAATTTTTAGTCACAAAAATATGTATTTTACGATTTTTTCTTCACCCATTCATAAAATTGATAACCATTGATAAAATTCGAGTGATGAACACAACTATTATCATTTTTAATAATTTTGATGGATGGATAAGGAAAGAAAAATAAAGAATAAATTTATTTCATGAGTTCATATAGTTCTCATATTTACCATGGTAATAGTTAATTGTTACATTTATGATGAATATATTCAGAATCAAAGGTAACCTTAAATAACATAGCACACCATTTTAAATTATTCTATTGTAACATTAATTTTATAGTATATATGTAGTTTTTATTTCCATGTAAAAAAATATTGAACCATTGAAAAAGAGAGTATTTTAAAAAAATCATGAAAACCTTTATTTATAAAACATACCAGTTTTTCTTTTTTATTAATAATAAACAATATTCTTTTTATTAAATAAAACATAAAATATACTTGGTATATATTTCATAATAGTTCATTGAAGAAATATTATTTTTTCAAAAGTAACAACTCATAAATTTCCATTTTTCATCATAGAACTATATACTTGATATGTATCTCTATTATTTATATATATATTTTTTATATTAAATGATTCTTTATTTGAGTCTGTGAAGGCTGTGGATACATATAATAAATATGTGAAGACCTGTAAAAGTTATTGGAACAATTTTTTGTATCATGTTTACGTTTCATCAACTTAGTGGTCGAGGTCCCTTATAAAATGAGCTACATATAAAAATTCAACATGTTTGTAGAGAAATTGTTACTTTAGTGGATTAAAGGAGTATTTTTACCAAATACATTATATATACACTCTAATTTATTATTATATTTTCTATTATTTTATGTTTCCTATCTAATCAAATATTAAATAATATTTCATGGGTGGAATTTTAATTGGATTTAAAATATCAAGATCCAAATTAACCCCCATTTCCTCTACCGGGTCATTTTATAACTAATCAATGTCAAATATTAGTATTAGAGGCTAATACTCCTGAGTTACCAACTCTGAATGTGTAATGTAATAAATATAAATTTGAAATGGTAGCAATGGGTAAAAATTTGGCTATATAATATATGGCCAAAGTCCTTATATTATGGAAGAAAACAAGTAAATATAGAAGTCCCAAATGATTTTCCATCAATAAAATCTGGTTCATTATTTTTAATTAAAAGATATCAAGCCTTTCAAAAAATTTAATATTGGACCAAAGAAATGGGATTCCACTTTAGTAGAATAATATGACCTAAATTTAAAGTATTTGAATGATATTATATGTTTATTAGGTCTTTATGAGTTCAAACAAGATTCACAATGTAATATTATATATAAAATGAGGAAACCTATATTAAAAAAAATAAATGTTTTTATAATGTAAGGAAAGTGAAATAAAAATTATTCTAATTAAATTTTTAAACATTAATAATAAATTAGGTATATATAATAAATCCAACGAGTCAATGGATAATTAAAATTTTAAACAATGTGGTTGTCTTAGGAGATCTTATTTTAAAACATAATTAATTTCATAATGTTCTTATACCTCTAAAAGAAAATAAAGTAGAATTTAATCTGATATTAAATAGTATAAATTAATGAAAATTATAATAATTAAATATCTTATTGGCACACTCAGGATGTATAAAGATTATATGGATTTCATTTCATGACAATAGAATATGATAAAAAATGAAAATACCACATAAAGAGAATCTAATTCAAAATTTGGGAAGAAAAATAAGGAAATGTCATTTTCATATGATCAACTGATTTTATGAAATTTATAGTCAATTAATTATCATTCCCAATTTTTAATAACGTTTAAAAGAATATAAAATTATACAATATATTCATGAATTCCATTAGCTATAATTATATTTTGATAGAAATAATAGAGAAATAATTTTTTACAAGTGAAAGAAGATGGAACATATCATGCCTAATTTCCCCCAATGTACAGATAAGAAAAGATTTAAAAGGAATATATAAATAAATAATACTATAAAATGTAGTTTTATAATATAAAGGATAGATGTTTTTCCATAGAGGTATCTAGAAATGACTCTTGTTCTTATTCTATAAATAAGTATATAACAATATTGGAAATATATACTTCATGGTAAAAATTAATAAAGTACATACAATATATTATTATTCTTTTAAAACATCATCTAGAAATTAAAATTATAAAAAATTATTTAATTATTCATCTTTTTAATTAGACCACTTTCTGTCCTTCAATTAAAATAACAACACTTCTAAGAATTCATATGATGTCATTGTCAATAAAATGTATGTTCAAAAATCTGAATTAAAATATAAACTGGATGGGTATGAATCATGTTGGGTTGTTCATAAACACCAAATAATAAAATTAATGATTGATATAAAAATATAAATTATTAATTTTTTATTAAAGGGGTGGTATGTATATAAAATCAATGGTGTGAAAAAATTACACAAATGTAAAATATGCCATGCGAAGTAACGGGGGGAAGATGTATGATATTTAATAACTATTTTATTACTCATTCCAAAAAATAGAAACATTTCTAATATCAAAATATTGATGTGGATCATGTTGTTATTTTTTGAATGATTCTTTATTAGGTTTTCTTATGTATGTTTAAAATGACGGTTTTCATTATTTAAAATTTATTTAGCTATAATTTTTAAATTTTTTGAATTTATAAGTAGATTTATGTTCCCAAATCATTACACATAACTATACTAGACCAAATATTTTATTTTTTAAAATACATATAAATTATTAATATAATTCTATAGGAAACAATAAATGTCAATAGAAATATCAAGTAGTTTATAGATCATGGGTTCTAAGATATATAAGTGAATAATTTTTCAATATTTTACTCACTGCCTATAATTAATAATTTATATGTAACTTTTGTTTTTATTCTAATGTAAAAAAATTAATTTGAATATAATATTTTGTAAATACCCATTATATTCAAATAAATAATGGTTTATATATCTAAGGATTAAATAGTAATTAGAAAAGTATTTCCCAATATTGTGATGATAAATATCATATTTATTTTTAATAAGTCATATTCTATTTTTAGAAAATAATTGGTTTAATTCTCCTCATTACGAAATGAAAATGTTCACACAATATATTTTAATTCCTTATGTAAAAAAGGTGAACTACATGAATTTTTAAATTGTTGAATCATTGATTTGGAATAGTATTTGTGGATGTTTTATCATTTATACACTAATGAAATTTTCAAAGAAATATCAAATTACTCATTTCTCTCTTCTAAAAGTAAAAACAATATGATGCATGCTAAAAGGAAATTTGAGCCCAATGACCTTTTAAACCAGTTAAATAAGTTACTTCATCCAAACTACATTAACATATTAAAATGGATATGTTTTGAAATAAAAACATAGAAAGTATAGCTATAAAATTATTTGATTTTATTTTGGTTGAGGGTAATTCAATTTTAAGATTATTTTATTTAATGAGGCTGAAAACTAAATATCATGTCACTATTTTTAATTATTATAAGATTTATCAAATTGGGAAAAACTCTAAAATATTTCCCTCTATAAGTGACCTTAGTGTAGAATTTAGAAATCAGGATTTTATTTCATTTTATTCAAATTTAGATATTAATCATTCTATATCTTTTCCAATAACACCAAATATGCATGGTGTTATTTAAATAATCAAAAGAATCAAAAATTAAATTTCTATAGAAATGGTTTCAAAATATAGTATGCATTTTAAATTTTATATTGAAGATGTTAACACACTAATAAATTTCATCAATGGTGTTCTAATGATCCTATCATAGTGAAAATATTATATGATCTATGTGATGATATAAAACCAAATGATTAATAATTTATAAATTTTCATTATAATTTTATATCATAACTAGAAAATATTGTCATAGTAAAAAAATGATTATGTGCCCAAGTGGTAAAGGATCTTACATGGCATTCATGAGGTCCATGGAGAAAGCCTTGTTAGGTGTAGGTAATGTTTAGTATTATGCAGGGGGCGACGTAGGCATGATATAGGCCTGGTGACATAGGGAAGATGTAGCCTACATGATTCTGCAGTAGGTTTTTGGGCCATATAATGATCATTATTTCAACTGGTATTAAGATTCATGTTATAAATAAATAAGTCTTGATGGGTGGGCTAACCTCATGGGGGTATGGATAGACTCTCTGAACTTGTTATGTTATGTGTGTGTGTGTTTCAATGTAATAATATCCCAAGAAACTAATATATGTATATATACAATCATAGTTAGTTCAATCCAAAGGATGATGAAGGAATATTCTTTATTTTTTTCTACATTTAAATCTTATATTTTTTTAAAAAAATATTAAAGGATGGTTGAAGAACGAAATCTTGTAAAAATTAATGAATGTTATTCTTTTGATAAAAAATTTAACCATGTTATTGAATTGATTGATTTGGTGGATAACAAATCATTTGATCCACTGATTGAAAATAAAAAGGATGTTGTAATGGAACATTATCATGAATTATATTGTCCTAAAATGAGTGAAACTATTGTACTATAATATTTTTTGACAAGACATCCTAGAACTATTAAAACCCATCCTCAATAAAACGTTATTAGAAAAATAGGAGATTAATTTAGGAAAATAAGATGTTTATAGATAATTTTTGAGTATGGTTCTTTCTTATCCTTGGTAAAAAAATCTATAAAAGAATCATTTTTTAGTGAGTGTTGGGTGGTTACTATATATGAAAAATTAAACCAATTAAAATAAAATAAATACTAGTAGTATGTTGATAGAACTCATGAATATCCTGTTATTTAAAATATGTAGGTATTTAAAAATAATAGGGATGATTAAGATGGTATCACTTGCTATAAGGATATACCAATTATAAAATTTTATAATCAAGAATGAGGAAGGGATCATTATTATACATTTTCGAGGAATATAAATTTTATAAAATTACAATTATCATTGAATATGAATCATAAGTGGATTTAAAATTATATTAGATGGATGTTTTATCTACCTTTAAAGATATATTTTTATGGGATGAATTATATGTTGAAAACCACAAGATTTTGGATACCTTATTTTTATACATTTGTTTTTAAACAACCCAATTCATTGTATACTCACAAATATAGACATTGAAAATGGTATAAAATAATATTTATCAAATGTATTTATGGTCTATTTATAATAAAACAATTTATTTATTAAAAATGTCTACTTATATATTTTAATAGTGAAAATATGTATTGATAATGTTATTTTCGGTTCCATAGCTCCATAATTGTTATGTTATTATTTAAAACTCATGAAAAATAATTTTTAAGGTGTATAATGGGTGAATTGATATTTTTTCATTGTAATATAGAAATAATAAATGGATTTTTTGAATTTTTTAAATAGATGTTAATATATTCAGGTCTTTTTAAAACATGTTTAACCTAAATAACTAATACATTTTGAACACTTATGAGTTCTTTCATTAATATTGACATGGAAAAATATTGAAAACTAGTTGGAAAAAAATTATAGTTGTATAATTGGAACATTGTTTTATTTTACTGCATGTAATATATATATTATGTCTTCAGCTTGTTTATGTTTGTTATTTAATGTTATAAAATGGGATATCATTTAATAATTTTCTGGTATTTAAAATAAAAATACCTTTATCATCAGATTTTCATAAACATCAAATTTTCAACTAAGAACATATTCTAATGCGGATTTTAGTGGTTGTAGACTAGATGAAAAAACTATATCAAGAAACTAATTTTTTTTTTTGAAAAATAACTAGATTATTGGTTGAGTAAAAAAAAATTTTTTTTACATTATAAACTACTTAATCTAAATACTTTTTTATTTGGTAGTTGTTATGTTGATTTTTTTGTTTAAGCACACCATGATAAAATTTTTATTTAAATATAATATTCTCCCAATAAAATTATAAAACACATGTGCTATGTAAATTTTAAAATATATGATGAATCATTCAAGGTTCAAGCATATTGATTTATGAAATCATTTCATAATATAGAGTTTTTGTATAATTAATATTCATAAAGATTCTTCTTGCTGAACGTTAACTAACCATAATATTTACCAATCAATTTCGTAATAATCAATATTCTTTTATAAAATTTTTAATTATGTTTTTCCTTTTAAAAGATGTTTTATTATTTTTTAAATAATTATATGAGTGGTTATTTATTTCATTATTATTTTTATGAGATTATTTTATTAAAAATTCAATTTTTGAGGAACATTATTATTAAATGTGTAATAAAGTGACACATATACCTAAATTATTTTAGTTTTATAATTTTTTATCCTTTCCCCTTTTAATAAGAATATTTATATTCGATGTGATATAATGAGTCACATGAAATTTTTTAATCATTTAAAATCTTTGAACATTTTCTCTCCCAACTAAAAAGCCTTCGTACTCTATCTATATAATTTAAACCACAAACAACTTCATTAATTTTGAGATTATAAAATACTGAAATAGTATTAGAGTTAATTTTAGAATTATTAAATATTGAATGTTTTTTTTATTGGGATCTGAGCGAAAAAATATATTAATTTGTTTTGCTACACAAAACAAATTTTTTGTTCAAAAAGGATATGATATTATATGGATAAGTGATTATATTTTTCAAAAGAAAAAATGAGCTAATTAATGACAAAACGTTAATTAGTTCTATAAAAATTATGAGTTCATCATTAAGGATAAAGAATTTCTAGTCATATAAAATTTCATTATGAGATATTTTTGATATTATATAAATATTTTTCTAAATTTATATATTTCACACATAACAGAATATTTGGATTTATGTAATACCTGGATAGTACATATTATGTGATTCCTACTAGTATAATGAAATATCTTTTCATTTATATTGTAATATTAATGAATCCAATCATGGATTCGGAGGTGGAAGGAAATATTAATATAATGTTTATTCAAAATGTGATCCTTCATAGAGATGGTTAATTTATCAAAGTACTAATTCCAACTATTCATCTACCAAATATGCTTCATGTTGAGAAAGAATTAATCCATGAATTTTATATCTTTAGACATATGTTCTATTACTACAAAATATCATGGATTTCTATCCTTATTAATGAATTATCACCATTCTATTTGAGAATGTTTGAATAATTATAAATGAAGATATAGAAACTACATGACATTGGAAAAATACTCATAGTGTTGTTAAAATTCAAAAGGTTGGATCATTTTGGAGTGAATCTTTATTTCTGTTTTATGATAGGTTTTGAAATATAGAGTAAATCCCTACTCAATTTGAGGGGGAAATATTACTACCATTGTGGTTCATGAATAATTGGAGGACCAAATGGATGATGATACTCTAGATATGTGAAAGAGTAAAAGAATTTTATTATTTCATTATATTACTTATCTTATTATGGATAAAGATATAACATTATAAAACCCTATGAATGATGTTATGATTTTTTTTTTCAGGATCAAGCATTGTAAAATAAACTAGATTTTTTTACTCATTATATGCATCAAGAACATACAAAAGAGATTAATAGAACTTAAGTAAATTATAATAAGCCTTCTATATATGATGTTGGGATTCATAGGAGATAAGATAAAGTTTTCCATTGAGCTCTTCTCAAAAAGATTATTTACATAGAATTTTGAGATTTAAGGTAACTTTTTTTTTCAGGAAGATGCATACTAAAATATTCACCTTCCTATTTTATAGAAACTGAACTATCTTGAGTAATATTCATTTAATAAATCTCCTTAGGATATGGAAATTAAATAATGTGGAGGTTTTTCTATCTCTGTAGATGTTGTTTTACAAGAATAATAGTCTCTTAAAGAATGATTGTTGGAATTAAATGATATAATAAGGGGACATATAGAATAAATAAATACTCTTTTTTATATTCAAGTATTGTATATCATATTGTGAATAATCCTCAAAGCACTAAAACACATAATGAAATGGAGGTATATTTTTTATAGTTTTAATGAGTTTAATTTTATAAATAATTGGATTTATTATATAAATGACCAAGTTGAAGATATTATGAAATAATTTATCCAAAGTTAAAATTTAATTAGTTAAAGGAATAGTACTAGATCAAACCAAGTAATTAAAAATAAATCATTTTCCCAATAAAACATCTCTTCACCAATTTAGGAAAAAACCAAGACTGTTAGAAAATAAATTGATTATTTGAAGAAGGTTATAAATTATGAGTTTGAGTTCAAAAATAATATTCCATGAGTTGTTATCTACTCCTCAATTGAAACTGAATCTAGTGATTCTTATCAAGATCTGAGGTATTTAAACAATAAATTAACGATGTTACAAAGGATAGATCAATAAATGAAATGTTAGATTGTATCGTGAGAGACCATTCACGACCTATAAAATATTACACCTCTAATATTGACGTTATAATATACAATTAGTAGAGAAACATAGAATGAAATTACAATAATGTTTATGAATTAATTAGTCTTATGAATGATTGATTTCTTCTCTAAAGGGAACCTTAGTCAAAACCATTGATCTTATTTGGAAGGTGTCAATCTAAATTTACCTATAGAAATTATCTCTAAATATAATCCTATTATATATGAAATATTACATGAAACAATTCTCTAAATTTCTTTGATAATTTTCCTCCTCTGATTCTAAATCTACTCAGCCATCCATTCCTATTCAAATTGATACCATTTCTTCAATGGGAATGAATGTTTTCTCAATTGATTATTTCAGATTATGGGATTCAAGGACTAAAACATCTAGTTGATCTTCAATAATTTAGATAAAAATGAAATTATGTATTTAAATGTAATATGAATTATATAAATAGAGTCTTCAAAAATTATCTCTCTAGTCTTCATGGATACCTTAGGGATCAGATTATTAATGATTTTTTATTAGATTTTTTATAGGGAACAATGGACATATTTTTACATAAATGGGGAATCAACTTGTTTGTTCAGAAAGTAAGGGTCCCACTTGGTGATATTTTTTCAATCTATTTTTTCATATCAGGGAGAGGATTTATAATCTATTTTTTTCTCCTCATTCCATTATAAAAAAGAATAACTTATAGTAAAAAGAAATGTATAAGTTAAATTATTCCTATAATCCATATATTTCTTTTAACTAATTCACAATTCCATCCATATTATTGATATTGTTGTGATAAATTTTCTAGAAAGAAATATAATGATATTATGTCTATAATTAGGAAACCAACTAGAGATACCTCAATTTTTTGTTCATATATTACAGAAAATTCATTGTAAATCTAAAACCTTGTAAAATATATCTGGGTACCGAATCTCCAAATACTATCCCTAAAAATAAGATATATTTATTTTTATATTATTTTTTTTAGATATCTTACAATATGTTTTAGTAGTTCATTTATTTTTATTAATAAAATTCAGTGTGATGTGTGGATTTTGTTTCCTTACATTACTTTTTTTCATTTCTTATTGGTTGTATTTTCAATATGTATCCAAATTATACCGAAATTATATTCAATTTATTACTCTTTAATTTTTAGATCATAATTTATTTTCTTATTTCTAATGTGTTTTATATTAGTACAATGTTCTTTTTTAGTTACCATAATAAGGGGTAGAAGATAGAAAACAAAATAACATATATTTTTAAATTTATTACTAGGAATAAAAGACTAAATGATTATGTCTTTTATATATATATAATTTTTATGATAGAATTTTAAAACTTTTCTGCTCAATTATCATATGATTTTTGATCATAAATATTGGGGAGATTTTTGGACATAAAAATGTTGTTCAAAAATATATTGGTGTTGTATATATTTTGATAATGTAAAAATACTCATTTGTTTTATAGATAAAAATAAGATGTTTTTTTATTAAATTAAGATTTTGAATTTTTATATAATATTATTATTAATAAATTGTATTCAAATCTCAAAGACATTATCTATGGAAAATATCTTATTAGAAGATAATATATAATGTGATAGGGTATTTAAAAAAATGATTTTTTAATTTTCATATGATACTAAGAATCTATTTTATTTTAATTGAAATCATCTTACCAATATAAAAACATTTTAATGAAATATTTCAAGTTCCATTCTATGTAAATTTCCCTTTGAAGTTGTTTTTGTATCATAATTATAAAACAATGAATAAAAAAGTATTTAAATCCTTTCTATTTTCAAATTAATTTGCAATAAAAGGATCAAATCAGTTTTCAAAGTGACCTTTTTTCATATGAGTTCATAAAGTAAAAACACTAATATTCTTAAAACTCATCTAATGTAAGAATATCAAAATTATCATACATATATAAAAAAATTTCTTAATGTGATAAACATTCTTAGATAATAATATTTCAAATTAATTTATCTAAGAGTGATAAGAAAATATTATGAAGATATGAAATAAAATAATAAGCATATTTTCATATAATTTTGATGGTATGTATAATTGTAAAAAATTTCATGGATGTTATTATTTAGGCATATATCAGTGCATTATTATGTTGTGAAGAAATAATTTATGTACATGGAATATAATTACGTTTAATGATATGGTTATTTTAATTGAGTATTTTAGGATTGTAGATTCATTCCTTAGAATAATATGTTAATATTTTAGTAATTAGAGTGAAGTACAAACCAATTTTCATTTGATTATAATTTTTTATTAGAATAATATAAAAATGAATTAAAAAATATTTATATTTCAAGAATTTTAATAATTCCAATGAATTCCATTATTACAGTCAATATAAATATAAATTATTTTATCTTTTTAATCAAAGTACACATATGAGAACATATCCTATGTTTCTATATTATTATATTTTCACTGGTATATTGGATTATATATATAATATAAATTTCAAAATAAAAACATAAAAACTATATAAAATATAGGAACATATTATTTTCTGAATAATTCAAAATGTAATCTTATTTCATTTACACACAAGTAAATATTTGTTTTTTTAATGAATAAAAACATGTTTTAGTTATTCTTTGAATAAAACATCAAAACAAGATGAGGTATCTTATAGAGCTATCTCTTTATTTCATATTCATATTAACAAATAAAATATCATGTCTATTAATTATTTCTCTTGCAATAGTGGGCTAAATTCATATCTCTATTATACATCTTTTACTTTTGTAAACCAAGAATACACTTCTATAAGTGTGAGAATATTGTGGTTAGTTTTTGTAAAAATAGAGAGAATTGTAAAATCTAGTGAATATTTCTATAAAAATATTTAGTTACATTTTATAATGATTTACCAGAGAAAAATTATATCATTTTTAAATTTATTAATATTGTAGAGATAAGGTTGGTGTAGAAGAATATGGGATTCATGTTCCCCATGCCACAATAAATATTTGATGATATATTCAAATCAATTCTATTTTTATTTTAACTATCTATCTGATAAAAGAGTGACGAATGATTCAATGTATTAATTTAATTATGGATTAAAATTTAATAAACATATTTAACACCCTTTATTAATTGTATCACTCCATCTAGGTCATCATTTTACCCTCTTAGGATTAGAAAAATAACATATGTACCCACATAAGATTGAAATAATTCACATGTACCATTTTTAACTATTGAGTTATAAAACATCAACCAATATATTTGAGGTGGATATAGGACCCCACATATCCTATAAAATATTTAAATAAATTTATTTTCTAAGAGAACATGAAGCAAAAATTTCACAGTCACTAAAAAATTATATTATGTAAAATATATAGGTTTAATGAAAATATCAATAGCGCAATTCATAATTCATTATGATAAATAATGTGGATTGTGATATAAAAATATATCCCATTTTTATCATAATTATGATTAAGTATTTTCAAAAATATGGAAAATAAATATTCAAGATCATTGGATAAAAAAATTTGTAAAATAAGAGAAAATAACACATTTTTAAATAATTAATAATTAATTTTCTATTGATATTTTTCAACCGTAGAAAATAATATTAATTGATAAGAATGATCATAATGGTGAAATTAGTTTTTCAAATTTTAAAAAATTAAAAACAATTTTTTAAAAAAATTTATTTATAATTTCTAAAAGTGAAAGTTATCGGTCACATTGAAAATTTACTATTGAGGGGTTAACATAAAGACCATTATAAGTCATTTTTTGGAATGAACCACAAAAAATATTTCCTAAAAAAATAAATCCAATTTTTAAAATGTAAATCTTGATTTGAAGACTAAAAAGAAAATAACATAAATAACATTTTAATATTTAGAAATACATTTATTGAA
The DNA here is from genome assembly GCA_963277665.1 of Viscum album. NCBI lineage: Eukaryota > Viridiplantae > Streptophyta > Magnoliopsida > Santalales > Viscaceae > Viscum > Viscum album. The sequence continues at coordinate 1,867,744,353 of OY728123.1, read as the reverse complement.
AATTCATATAAAAAATGTATAATAAAAAATACTTTTAAAGTTCATAAAGTTAAATTTTAAGGCATCATGAAACATTATCGGGTTTGAAAATAAGAAATAGATCAAATTTAAATATAAAAAAAGGACATATTAATTAGGATATTAATTATTCATAACATTGATATACATTAATGAGAATAAAATTCATTATGGAAGCATCTTTAAATTTAAATGGCATCATCTTAAGAGAAAATGAAAAAAGTACAATATAATAAAATATAGGGGTTAAAGAAATAGATAATATAATAAATATTCTCAATATGAATCATAAAACTCAAATTAATGGGTTTGGGTTAATAAAATCTCTCACCTTTTATTTCTGCTTAGTCTATTGAACTCAGACATTATTAAGAATTGGGTAATTTTCTTGTATTAATTCTCAAAAATGAATGATTTGGGATAATATAATATGTATTGAGGATTGGTGATATGGATTATTATTATATATAACATAGAATTGATGTATTTTAGGGTACCATCTAATTTTTAGAGTGTCTTTAAAGTGATGTTAGGAGGATATTTTATAGTTGAAGGAAATGTATTTTCCTGAATTATAGCCTATTAAGATAAAGTAACAATAGTTCCAAAATAAAAATTGATTTAATAGTAGAAAAAAATTGAGGGGAGACAAATAATTTAAATCCACACCTCATCTATAAATTTAGAGACTTATTTCATATATATATTATCTCATTAATACATTTCTAAACTCATATTTCCTTAAATTAACATTACTATTGTAACTATAATTTTAACAAGGTAACAAATTTTTAAAACTAAACTTTAAAATACACTTATTAAAGAGTTATTAAATTTTGATGCAAAATCTCTAGTACAGTTTATAAAATATTATTTATAAGGGTGGTAAAAATTAATTTTCATATAATTTCACATAACATGAAAAACATTATTATTAAGAAAATTGTCTTTTAACCATATAAATAATTATTAAGATAAAATTATTAATTTTGTTTATTTTCAGGAAATAAATTTTTTTACTTTTCAAAAATAAGAGTTATACTAATATTTATGTAATACAAAACTGAAACCACACCTTCTTAGAACATAGTTAAATAAAATAGAAAAGAAACAATTTTTTTTAAAATAAATATTACATAAGTGAAAAATAATGAACATTGGTTATCTAAATTCAAGATAGTATTATTTTTATTGAATCATCTTACACATTAAATAAATTTATTGATTTAATTTTTTTTATATATATTTTTAATTAAAAAACCATTTTATGTAAAATTATTGTAAAAATGGTATTTTATATCATTAATCAAAGAATTTTTTTTTAGAAAAATATAAAAAAAAAGTTAATCTATTAAAATTATGACCCATAAAATCAAAAAAATTAATTTCAACATAATAAAATTATAAATTCTATAAATTTTTATTTTAAATAAAATTTTAGAAATTAAAGAAAAACTAATATTATTGAAAAATAAAGTATTGAAAAATTAAATTTTATTAAAATTATATTATGTTGATTTATAATTAAATTAACAATAATATATTACTTCTAAATATTACATATTATTATAAATATCATTTATAAGTGATAAATTTATTTTATTTTGTAAAATTCACATCAATTTATGAATGTTATTTTAAAAAATATATACTTATTTCAGAATTATTTTTCTAATCACATTCCATCAATTATATATTTGGTTAAAATGAATTTATCGAATATAAAAAGAATTAATTAAAAATAAAAACTATTTAAATAAGTGTAATATATTTTTATAAAAATGTATTTAATTATCTTTTATTCACCTAGGGATTTAATGTATTTTATCATTATTTTTTATATTTCACATCATATTGGATTATTTTAATATGTAATTTCATTGTTTGTTTTATTTTTGTGTTTTTTGTGAAGTAATTCAATCTGATTAATATTTAATTGAAGGAATATATGTACTAAAACATTGGATCATTACATTCATCCCAATTAAATAAATTTTGTTCCTACAATTACAAGTTTCATTAATTGATTAAATATGATATGTGATATATAATATTTAAATATATATTTTCTAAATAAATATCAACCTCACAATCAAATATTCATAATGACTCCTCACATACCTCATAATTGTAATGTATTTATATTTTTATATTTTCATAATAATGTCTTCCAATTATGATACCTTAGTTTTTTATAGTTTTTTAAGGTCATACCTTTGATGGATTTAATTTCATTATCATATTTCCCAAAAAATACAAAAACCAAAATGGTTATGATAATTTTAAATAAAATTATTCTAAATAATCATATATATATGGATTCTAAATCCTATGGTGTCTTCTCTAATTAAACCATTATTTCAACTTCAGACACTTTGGGATCAATTATAACATTACTAGATCAACCTATAACTCATTCAGTTTTACCTCGGTTTTCTAAGATCACTTTTTCAGGTTTTCTAACCAAAATAGTTGTATTTTTCATCTACAAAATCTAGTTCAATACTTTATAATAAATCATAATTAGTTTCTGAATCACTACAGAACATTTCCTAGGAGTGTTAATCCATGTGTGTAGTTAGGCCTATTTATTATTCACTATGAAAAGATTAAGTTAATACCTAGTAATACTCGTTTAGGCTTATTACCATATGTTATATATGATCCAGATCCTCCATCAATATTTACTACCATGATATGGATTTCATTTTTAGGATACAGAAAATCAAAATAATATTAAAATTTTATAATTTTGTACTTAATTAATGATTATCCCAAGGATTTTAATGAATTTTTTAATCTCAACTAATAATTAATCTAATCAACTAAAACACTAATATTTTCTCTAATAAAAACTATTTTGACCCAGACCCACACTCATTGATATATTCTAAAAATGAATTTCATGGAAGACATTATGTGATACAATGTTATATGATCAATGATGACCATATCTCTATTTTAAAACATTTATAAAAGATAAAAATTATATCTTACAAAGTATATCTCAGTCCTAGAACATAATGGTTTATCCTTTTTGATGGAATCCCACATAATCATCTTATTTTAATGAATTTGTGAAAATTTACCAATAATTGAGCCACACTAAACTCCCTTATATACTTTTAACAAGTTATACTCATCTTCATAAAATGGGGAATGTAAAAATAACAAATTGGTGAGCTCATACACCCAGTAAAGGGAAAAATCATTAATATATAATCGATGGATAGATCACTAGATTGTGAGAAAACACTACCATGGGAGAAATATATTATTAAAAATAACATGAAACAACAAAAGATGACCATAGAGATCATTAGACTTTAATGTAGTCTCTAATGATAAAAAATATACTATTTCATATGATGGTAGAATCATAAAAAAATAATAATTATCCATGGAATCATAACGTAGGTATAAAACCTAGAAATGTTGCATAAGATAAAAGATAGGAAATAATAACCTATTAGAGTAATAAATATTATATGATTCCCATAACATGGTGGGATAAGGAAAACAGACAATGTACCCTATTAGGCATGCTATTATAACCCAGAAACCCTATTGGGACAGAGATAACAACAAGTATACCATCAAAGGCTTCATCAAACAAACCAATGGACACTTTTGGGCTTTGTAAGGACCCAAACATTTTTAAATGAAATAATTTTTTAAAAATGATTATGTAAATTTTTTATGAAATGTAAAAATAGATAATACAAGAAATATATTGGTTAAATTAGATAGTTATATGTTTCATACTACCGAATGCGTAATATCATTAGAAATTTTAACGATGCTAAATCTAGTTAACAAAATATTGTGTCTACATTAATACATTGGTATCAGATAAAAGGAATCACATCCTAAAATAAGAAATAATTTATTATTCTTAGTAAACTAGATATATACATGATTCCGATATTAAATTTTAATATATAATATAATTTTCTTTAATAATATCATTATTCCCTCAATCACTACAACATAAATAGGGTTTAGGGGTGGTTTTGTGGCGGCGGTTCACAACACTTCCGTTAAATGTTTTCCGAAAAAGGTTTCATGGCTTTTTTTTATAAACTACCGCTAAACCCATATTTTTTTTAAAAAATCCCAACCCTTCCCTACCCCGACCCCCGTTTCCCCCATCCCTCCTAACCCCTCGCACTCCCTTCTTCCCACAACCCCCCCCCCCCTCGGTGACAGTTCGACGTCTCCGGCGAACGATCGACCTCCGTCTCTGGTGACCCAGCGACCAGTATCTACGGCGGAGCCCGCGAACGACAACCCCGACGACCCACGACCCCCCTTCTCCCAACGACCCTTCTCACTGTGACCATGACCCAAAGTGAGTTTTCCATCATTTTTCATCTTTTTTTAAATGATTTTGTGAAATATATGTTTATTATTTGATTATAATGTCTGTTACTCCAAGTTTTAGCATGCTAATTTGAAGAAAATTGTTAATTTGATACCTAATTAATGTTTAATAGAAATTTCTATTCCATGTGTTAATGGAATGGTATAATGAAAATAAATTTGGAAATACTAATTAATGATAATAATAAAGAGGTATGTTAATGGGAATTTTCATCCTTAAAATTCAATGAAACATGATGTTTTTATTGAAATAATATTTAAATAATTAATAGGTTATGGTAGCTAATTCCATATGTTTCTCATAGTTGTAACCTATGATAAATGAATCAGTTAATCCAAAAAATAAATAAAATTGGCTGTTTGATAAAGATAACTGTTTGGGGTCGAGTGAGCCTATTTTAATGTGATTTTCAGATACATTGTCTCTAGGGCCTATATGACCTACTAACTCTTTTTATTGTTAATTTACTTTTATATTTTCTTTTTAATTGAGTATTTTTATATGATTGTTTTTTATCATGGGATGGATGAATATTGAAGGTATATGGTTAATAAGACTTGGGTTTTTGGCAGTAGTTGGCACCTTATTTGTAACGCCCCGACCCCAGCTACCCAGAGTTGGTGCATTACATCGTAACATTGGCATGATCACAAAAGATCAACTCTCGAATGACCGATTAGTTTAGTATCCTTGGAAACACTAGATACATTCATAAGTCTTTCATTACATCAAAAAGTAAACAAACTACAATAACATGGTCTTCATAGTCCACACTCATATCCTCACTGACTATTCTTGAATGTCAGTCATAATACACTTCTTCACATCCTGGAAAATATTAAAACATTGAAAGGGGTGAGCTCAGATGCTCAGTATGTATAACAATATTGCGGAAGATTTTATAAGAAAACAAAAACATTTAAGGCAATGTATAACTAAACAAAAGCCTTATTGAACTTGAACATCAACATAATATGGAAAAAGTTAAATGAGATAATGCCATTCACTTCTTCACATGGATATTCTACTGGTCGAATAATCACATGCTATATCAATAACCACTTTCATAATGATGGAATGCATAATGCCAGACTATCATAACCATGTAGTCAAGGCCTCGTACCAAGACTACAAATAAGATTTTGTCAAGGCCTTGTGCCAAGACAGTAGTTAGTCTCATGAGACCTGCCGATGCATCGAGGAGCTATAGCGGGCTCCACCCGTCACTTATTAAGTCCAATGCATTCCTCATATGAATAGGTTTAAAAATATCATAAACCATAACATAATCGTATCACATAAAACATGCATAAAGGAAATATAACATTTCCACATTTCAATCACAGGATATAAATACAGCACATTGATATAATAAAAATGCTTTCAAAACCATTTTCAATACCAAAATAAAAGAAAGTTAAAACTTTGTATTTATTTTTCATTAAAAAAATGATGGCTTGTAGAGGAAGACGAAACTCAAATAATGGTCACGGCGGCGGAGAAGTCGTTGTCGCCGCATAAGTACGGAAAGAAAAACATTCCCATTTTGTCATTTAGTAAAACGCTTTGTATAAAAAAGATTCCTTTTGAATAAACATAAAAGTCAAAGGGGTTTATACACCGTATAAAAGAAAGTTGTGTATAAAACCAAATATGACTCAATGAAAGGAGGTTGAGACGAAGTCCTTAAAAAGATCATTTTTAAAATAAAAGAGATCTATTATGTGTATTCACTATAGGTACACATATAGAAAGTAAAAATACAAAATAATACATAATAATATCATGACATAATTGGAAATTAGGAGATTAACCCAAAGAATGGAAGTTGGGTTAAGAAGTTCGCTTACCTCATGTTCGACTTTACTCAACCATTCTTTAACCTCCTGAATAATAAACTAGAGTTAATATCTACCTTATTAAGAACCATTTTCAATTTCATTATCCTTTTTATATCACTTATTACAATGTTATGAACGTTATGTAATTATTTAAGTTAATAACGGTCGTTTTGTCGATCTTTGGTACTTGTGTCAACAATAACCTTCTTATAATTACAAGTTGTTTATGTGGTGAAATATCCATTATATCCAGAATTATATTCATGATTTAGATGTCATATATATCTTATATATCCAGTATTTACATTCATTTATAATATTACATAACATTTAGAGGTAAGAAATGAAATGCACCGTTCATGGAGACGGTAAGCCGTACGTACGCATGAACGCTACTTTCATTTCAATTTCATATTTAATGGAACGAAATCATAATGATATAAATGTATAATATAATTCCAGTATAATATAGTGTATAATACCATTTACTCCATCCTTTATACATCCCACATATGGCATTAACGATTCAAATCACTTTGAGGGGGCGGTAGTCCGCACTTCCTAAAATGAAATTATTGCATTTTACCCATAATGGAAATCATAAAGTATGCAATAAATGAGAAATATAGATTCATAAGTAAAACATAAACATATTATATATCATATATAAAAATAGTGACATCTTAATGGCCACCTTTGAAGGTGTTATATGAGTGTTGAACAATCATCGTTTCGTGAGGCACAAATTCGCCATCCACAGAAACCGTATGTTCTTTAACCATTAGATGTAGGTGTGTGTAAGTGTATCTATAATCCTTCTTATAACAACATCCTAGTATATTGAGGATACTGGTGTTGTTCTAAAATAAATGAATAAAAAGAGTTTAGGGGGTTGGAGAAGAAAAATAAAACAAAACAACATTAGAGAAGACATTACCTCAAAATCGGGTAACTCTTTTTGATTTGAGCCAAAGGCTTCCTTGAGAAGAGTTCTGCCCAAATTGAGGCTTCTAGGAGTAAGAGGGGGAAGTTGGGAGAGTATTTGGGCAGACTTTGTCCGAGCCAAATGGCTTGAAAGTGTAAATGAGGTGGAAGAGGTGGGGGCCTTTTATAAGTGGAGAGGAGGGGCACTCTTGGAAAGTAATGAAAAGTCACTTTATTATAAAATGCGTTTCGGATTTTAGAGGTCCCACACTTATATAATTCAAGGATAATATGATAAGGGTTCGAAATCCCCTCATCCAATAGGATTTGGACAAGTGTAAGCCTTGTATTTTGCATTATCTTTCCATTTTATTTAAATCGTTAAATAATGAGGTCATCGCTGCATCATCATGATGTCATAATTAATTTAATTTATTTAGTGTCTAAAAATTATAAAAAAATACTATGATGTAGTAAATCTTTTTATCTTTCTAAGGAATATTTATAATCAAAATTTGGACTTGTTTAACCCCACTTAAAAACAGTTTTAGTAAAACAACTCCTGTTTGTGTCGATTTAATTTTAACATTAAATAAATATATATTAATGTCATTTTCCAACCAATGTGGCTCTATGGGGTCCCCAAGTTGACCCATGGGTTGTCTTGGTCGGCCATGACTCATCCAATAGGAGTAGGACAAGTGTCAAGCTCATATCATATTATTAAAACATTGTTTTTACCTTAAACTACACTAATTACCTCTAATCGCGATTAAGAACTTAAAAGTTACTATTCACCAAAAAATTATTTTGATCTCATTGAACCACATTTTACTTCTTAATGACAACCATGTATGTCGGATTTTTGAAAATCAAATCACAAAAGTGGTAATATTTCATTTAAACGAAAAATCAGTTATTTAACTACCACTTAGTGGTTTCACTATTCATCAAAAATTGAAGTTTTTCAGAACAATGCCAAAATTTCACCCTAAGCTGTAATTGATATTCCGAATTCAAAAATGATGTCTATTTTAAAAAATTCCAAACATATAAGTTGCATTAATTAATTTTATAACTAATTCCCGCTGTCACAACAAATAGCGTGTTTTTAAGAAACAATTTATATCAAAAGATTGGCAATTGTTTATGTCCAATTTCAATGTTAAATTAATTCTAATGACCACCATTGGATAAAATGGTAAAAATATATTCTAATTATACTTTAAAACCACTAAATAGTATAACTTATCACTATAAATTAATTTTATTAAAAAAGTTGTTTTTAAGTATTTTTCACTATTCATAAAAAAATCGGAAGTTCTCAGAAAGTTACAAAAAATTCAACTTAGGATAATTTTGATATTACGAATACAAAAATGAATTCCATTTTGAAATATAAAATTTATATAATTTTAAAAAGTGGTTATTACTATTCATAACGGCTACTTTTATTAATCGCGGTGTTTTAGAACTCGATGTTGCGTACAATGCAAGCTATTGCATTATTGAATTAGAAGCGTATTGTGGAAGCTCGGGGTGTTACATTCTCCCCTCCTTCAATAAATTGCGTCCTCACAATTTGAAATTTTTCTTTGAAAATAAAAGGTTGAAAAGAGAAAATACCTTTGAGGATAACCCACATCAGAAAGAAGGATAAGTACAAAGGTCACCCGAGATAGCCCATTCTAGGATTCTATGAAAAAATGGATATGGAGGAGAAACAAACCATCAAGGTCTGATGGAGAGTTATAGAAAACAGGACTAGGAGAAAGTTTAACTACAAGAAAATCACAAACTTGTGATTGGTTAAACGATCATTGATTCCCCAGTAGGAAAAGTTAACCGACAAAATTTTTGTTTTGAGTTAACTTTTATAATGGTGAGGAATTTATTTAGGAGATTTACTAAGAACGTAAGGGAATATACATACTTTTCATGTAGACTTTCATTCTTTAATAAATTTTTTCCACAAACCCATCTTTCACTCTAAAAGGTAATACAACTCAAAAATATTATACTTATCCTAATTGTACAAGGTTACAAATGTTAACACATACAATTTAGATTAGTAAAATTATTTTGTAATAACCAGGGACTTCCTGTAGGCTAGTGGTAGGAAATAAAGGCCAGTCGCACTATGGTTGTGGGTTCGATTCCTGCAGCTTTGTCCGACGCGACGGGTTATTCCCCACCCTGCAGGTTGTCCTTTTCCTAAAACTATAGTATCATAATATTCCAAAAATAATCTTCATAAATTTTTTAACCTTAAACATTACTATCCAAAGATCAACTTAATCCACTCCAACCTTTATACTTATCAGAAATACTTCTGTCCAACTCACAGTCCAAATTTTATAAGGAAGGTAAACATAATGAAGATCCTTTTTCCCACGTAACAACATGTGAACACCTTCATCATGTATTATTTTTAAACATACTGAATTACCATGATCCCTTATTCCTTATAGAATACTAGATATACTCATTCTATCCGAAAATTTATAGAAAACATCAATCAGTTTCAAGGAAGTTAAGTATATCCAATATAATTTATCCAAATCAATCACGTATTATTCCAAAATCACAATCTGAGTATCAGAACCATATTATGGTCTATCTTTCTCTCAACCATATATTTTCCAAAAATTTAACCTACTGTGGAGTCACTTTTCTTGGTTCCACACAATCTCAAGTCCTTGATGAAATAGTACTGCAGTACAATCCTTATATACTCCATAATTATTATAACCAGTACATCATTGATACAAAACTCAAATTACAAAATTATTTAATAACAACATAAGAACTCAAATCATTACTCCTCATATTTGGTAGTATCATAACTTGATTATTATCCAATAACATCATTTGGGGAATACTCTGATGATTTGGACATTGGTTTGCGTAGTGTCCCCAATCCTTGCAGAAGAAGCATTGTACATTTGAAACCATTTTCTTACCCTTGCAGTCACGCACTTTGTGTCCTTTTTCTCTACACTTATAACAAACTCCCATTCCCTTTAGGCAAGTTCCATGATGTTTCTTCCCACAATTACCACATATTGGAAAATTCTTCTTTCCCCTCACCCCTTTATCCATCATTCTCTCTTCCATCCCTTTCGTCTCTTGCTTCGCTTCAAAGCCATAGGACTCAGAGAATTCTTTACTTATCTTATTAACACATTATACTATTTCTTCATATGTTGAGAACATATGGGAGACTATTTCCCTTCGAAATGATTGCTTAATACCGTGAAAGATATGATCCTTCTTACTCTTTGGATCATACGTACTGCTGGAGTTCGCATTCCTTCTACTGGGCGCCATTTCTAAACAATGGCATAAACTAGATTAGTTTATGAATCAAAATACATAATTCCATACTTGTAAAACACTTTACATAAATTGAACTATTTATGGATATAATCCATAATCATAAAAAGAAATGTTTTCTTTGAGGAAGTATATACTCATTAACCCTTCATAATGATTTGTAAAGAAAATGAGAGTTATCCTAAGCATATCCCCCGGGAGTCTCGTAACCAAGAGTGCAGCAAGGCCCGTTGTCGTGCACCAGTTCCCGTTCGAGTCTAGCTCAAAGCGGTATTTTCAGGTTTTACCCCTAGGCACATCTGTGCCAGAGCCGCCTCTTCCTGCTCGTATCCAGACATGGATGTATTGCCCCGAAAACTCACAATATCTCTACAATACCAAAATTATAGGAAGTTCTTCTATACTAATCCTCAAAGTCTATCTTCGGGTTATGTGCTCTAATCAGAGTTTATCTAAATCTAGCTTCCAAGGTTAGTACTAAACTGCCTCTGATACCAACTGTAACGCCCCGACCCCAGCTACCCAGAGTTGGTGCATTACTTCGTAACATTGGCATGATCACAAAAGATCAAGTCTCGAAAGACCAATTAGTTTAGTAGCTTTGGAAACACTAGATACATTCATAAGTCTTTCATTACATCAAAAAGTAAACAAACTACAATAACATGGTCTTCATAGTCCACACTCATATCCTCACTGACTATTCTTGAAAGTCAGTCATAATACACTTCTTCACATCCTGGAAAATATTAAAACATTGAAAGGGGTGAGCTCAGATGCTCAGTAAGTATAACAATATTGCGGAAGCTTTTATAAGAAAACATAAACATTTAAGGCAATGTATAACTAAACAAAATCCTTATTGAACTTGAACATCAACATAATATGGCAAATGTAAAATGAGATAATGCCATTCACTTTTTCACATGGATATTCTACTGGTCTAATAATCACATGCAATATCAATAACCACTTTCATAATGATGGAATGCATAATGCCAGACTATCATAACCACGTAGTCAAGGCCTCGTGCCAAGACTACAAATAAGATTTTGTCAACGCCTTGTGCCAAGACACTAGTTTTTCTCATGAGACCTGCCGATGCATCGAGGAGCTATAGCGGGCTCCACCCGTCACTTATTAAGTCCAATGCATTCCTCATATGAATAGGTTTAAACATATCATAAACCATAACATAATCGTATCACATAAAACATGCATAAAGAAAATATAACATTTCCACATTTCAATCACAAGATATAAATACAACACATTGATATAATAAAAACGCTTTCAAAACCATTTTCAATACCAAAATAAAAGAAAGTTAAAACTTTGTATTTATTTTTCATTAAAAAAATGATGGCTTGTAGAGGAAGCCGAAACTCAAATAATGGTCACGGCGGCGGAGAAGTCGTTGTCGCCGCATAATTACGGAAAGAAAAACATTCCCATTTTGTCATTTAGTAAAACGCTTCGTATAAAAAAGATTTCTTTTGAATAAACGTAAAAGTCAAAGGGGTTGATACACCGTATAAAAGAAAGTTGTGTATAAAACCAAATATGACTCAATGAAAGGAGATTGAGACGAAGTCTTTAAAAATATCATTTTTAAAATAAAAGATATCTATTATGTGTATTCACTATAGGTACACATATAGAAAGTAAAAATACAAAATAATACATAATAATATCATGACATAATTAGAAATTAGGAGATTAACCCAAAGAATGGAAGTTGGGTTAAGAAGTTCCCTTACCCCATGTCCGACTTGACTCAACCATTCTTTAACCTCCTGAATAATAAACTAGAGTTAATATCGACCTTATTAAGAACCATTTTCAATTTCATTATCCCATTTATATCACTTATTACAATGTTATGAATGTTATGTAATTATTTAAGTTAATAACGGTCGTTTTGTCGATCTTTGGTACTTGTGTCAACAATAACCTTCTTATAATTACAAGTTGTTTATGTGGTGAAATATCCATTATATCCAGAATTATATTCATGATTTAGATGTCATATATATCTTATATATCCAGTATATACATTCATTTATAATATTACATAACATTTAGAGGTAAGAAATGAAATGCACCGTTCATGGAGACGGTAAGCCGTACGTACGCATGAACGCTACTTTCATTTCAATTTCATATTTAATGGATCGAAATCATAATGATATAAATGTATAATATAATTCCAGTATAATATAGTGTATAATACCATTTACTCCATCCTTTATACATCCCACATATGGCATTAACGATTCAAATCACTTTGAGGGGGCGGTAGTCCGCACTTCCTAAAATGAAATTATCGCGTTTTACCCATAATGGAAATCATAAAGTATGCCATAAATGAGAAATACAGAAGCATAAGTAAAACATAAACATATTATATATCATATATAAAAATAGTGACATCTTAATGGCCACCTTTGAAGGTGTTATATGAGTGTTGAACAATCATCGTTTCGTGAGGCAGAAATTCGCCATCCACAGAAACCGTATGTTCTTTAACCATTAGATGTAGGTGTGTGTAAGTGTATCTCGAATACATCTTATAACAACATCCTAGTATATTGGGGATACTGGTGTTTTTCTAAAATAAATGAATAAAAAGAGTTTAGGGGGTTGGAGAAGAAAAATAAAACAAAACAACATTAGAGAAGACATTACCTCAAAATCGGGTAACTCTTTTTGATTTGAGCCAAAGGCTTCCTTGAGAAGAGTTCTGTCCAAAGTGAGGCTTCTAGGAGTAAGAGGGGGAAGTTGGGAGAGTATTATGGCAGAGGTTGGTCGAGCCAAATGGCTTGAAAGTGTAAATGAGGTGGGAGAGGTGGGGGCCTTTTATAAGTGGAGAGGAGGGGCACTCTTGGAAAGTAAAGAAAAGTCACTTTATTATAATATGAGTTTCGGATTTTAGAGGTCCCACACTTATATAATTCAAGGATAAGATGATAAGGTTTCGAAATTTCATCATCCAATAGGCTTTGGACAAGTGTAAGCCTTGTATTTTGCATTATCTTTCCATTTTATTTAAATCGTTAAATAATGAGGTCATCGCTGCATCATCATGATGTCATAATTAATTTAATTTATTTAATGTCCAAAAACTATAAAAAAATACTATTATGTAGGAAATCTTTTTATCTTTCTAATGAATATTTATAATCAAAATTTGGACTTGTTTATCCCCACTTAAAAACTGTTTTAGTAAAACAACTCATGTTTGTGTCAATTTAATTTTAACATTAAATAAATATATATTAATGTCATTTTCCAACCAAAGTGGCTCTATGTGGTCCCCAAGTTGACCCATGGGTTGTCTTGGTCGGACATGACTCATCCAATAGGAGTAGGACAAGTGTCAAGCTCATATCATATTATTAAAACATTGTTTTTACCTTAAACTACATTAATTACCTCTAATCGCGATTAAGAACTTAAAAGTTACTATTCACCAAAAAATTATTTTGATCTCATTGAACCACATTTTACTTCTTAATGACAACCATGTATGTCAGATTTTTGAAAATCAAATCACAGAAGTGGTAATATTTCATTTAAACGAAAAATCAGTTATTTAACTACCACTTAGTGGTTTCACTATTCATCAAAAATTGAAGTTTTTCAGAACAATGCCAAAATTTCACCCTAAGCAATAATTGATATTCCGAATTCAAAAATGATGTATATTTTACAAAATTCCAAACATATAAGTTGCATTAATTAATTTTATAATTAATTCCCGCTGTCACAACAAATAGCGTGTTTTTAAGAAACAATTTATATCAAAAGATTGGCAATTGTTTATGTCCAATTTCAATGTTAAATTAATTCTAATGACCACCATTGGATAAAATGTTAAAAATATATTCTAATTATACTTTAAAAACACTAAATAGTATAACTTATCACTATAAATTATTTTGATTAAAAAAGTTGTTTTCAAGTATTTTTCACTATTCATAAAAAAATCGGAAGTTCTCAGAAAGTTACAAAAAATTCAACTTAGGATAATTTTGATATTACGAATACAAAAATGAAGACCATTTTGAAATATAAAATTTCTATAATTTTAAAAAGTGGTTATTACTATTCATAACAGCTACTTTTATTAGTCGCGGTGTTTTAGAACTCGAAGTTGCGTACAATGCAAGCTATTGCATTATTGAATTAGAAGCGTATCGTGGAAGCTCGGGGTGTTACATTATTGGTGGATGCATGGTGATATGCATGGTGTATCTAGATTGATGGAATGGGTTTACCATGTGATTTCCCATTATTATGTTAAAATATAGGATAATTTCTTATGAAAAAACATATTTAAATTCAGTTTGTGATTTCCCATTATTTTTTTGGAAATGGAGCCTTTAGTGGTTTCCTTGGTAGAGAATATTATATAAGGGTAGCATGGGACCATTTTTTGTTGTCTTGGTATATAACCACATGCATTCTCCATAGACCTCCTTTTTAATGAGGGATTAGTTTATTGGATTTTGAGCCTAGAGAATTTTTTAATCATAACATGGTGTTAGGTTTGATGAATTATCATTTTATATTGATATACTTTGGTAGGTAGTTCCCTTAGAACTTTAATACCATTCTATTATAAGGAGTTTTCTGATGTTCGGTTCTGTTCAGGTGTCTTTGCCCCTCATATGACTCTTTAGTTCTAATAAAACCCTTTTTCGTGGTTATTGTGTTTTTGACCATTTTTATTTTTGTGATTATCGAGAAATGTTCAGTTTTAGTAGGATAGGCTTACCTGAAGCATTGTCATATGCTTTTCAGGTCGCATGACCCTTTATTTTCCTCAGTGTTGGAAAACATTGTATGCTTTCATTCATGTTGATGGTCACATGAGTCAATATTATGTTGGTTTAAATCTATTTTATGTACCTTCTTATTCTTTAATGCATAGGTTGGACAAACTATGTATAGTAATTAGGATGTTCAAATTTCTTATGGAACCTATAGTAACATGCTTACATCTATGTTTTTTCTGTCATGTTCTAAATGTTGTAATGAATGTATAGATTTCAGTTAAATCATTATACAATGGTCTATTTTTTAAGATGTCGGGTCATCTATGGTGTTGAGTGACCTATGAATTAAATAATCAATAATTCCTCAAAGCATTGGAGGACTTCAAAATGAATAATGTGTTTTGGCATGCTGGTCGGTTTGGTTTTGGCCCTCTTTATGATTGTTCTGACGTAATGAGTGTGCTTGACAGGAGAATCAAATGTATTTTTGATGTGAATATGATAAAGATAACTTATTAGTGGCTGATATATCTCTACTTTTGATAACTAGGACACTCCAAAGGTGGGGAGAATCTTGTCATTTTTGTTAAACATGTGTCCTTCCTAGTAGAATCATAGTTATTAATGGTTCACGCCAGGGCGTGCCATCGCGGTGTGGCATGCACCAGGAAGCCGAGCGCCATGGAAAGGGTTTGAAATGGATCATCTTGTAAGGTGCTCAGTGGTGTGTACTACTGTGCACAATGGCGCACATTGGCGTGGCTCATGCAACCGCACCAACTTGTTCGCGATTAAAAAAATAACTCAAAAAAAACCACAAACGACAACCTCCACCATCGCGGAACACTATCCTCTTCCCGAAATAGCCGCAACCCTACCCATGCCAGACCAAGTCGAGCGGTGCGACATAGTCATCTCCCTTGATAGCTACTTCCATACCAACTAATGACGATGACCCGACCCTCCTTATCCAGGATAGGCGTACGCACGCACACCTTGTGTGCGAACCGAACCCTAAGTAGTAATTTTTATCATTCAATTTTATTTATCTTTTCCCTTTTTTCAGTTAATTTTATCTATCTATTTTCCAGTCGAGGGGCACTTTACTTTTTTCAACATTTTTTTGTTTATTTTTTTTTGAGATATATGGTTTAAAATATTTAATTTTTTGTTTTGAATATTTTAGGATTTTTTGTTTATTGTTTTTTTTCTGCTACATTTTTTTATTATTTCTATGCACCACAAGTTAATATTGCCACACACCTTGCACTGTGTAGTGTGCTTTTGCAACGGGGGCCCCGGTCACCGTTGTGTGTCGTGTGCCATAAATAACTATGGGTTGAATGAACACAAACAATGATGTAAATTGAAAAATGGAAATTGTTTCTAGAATTTATTTTGAGCTCTCATTTCTTAAATCTATTCAGTTATTTCTTGGAAATATGAATTTGATATGGTTGGTTGTGTACGAAACAATTGAGAAACATCATTCCTCTTGGAGGACATCAAAGGTCAAGCCTAAAAAATCACATAATGACTCAGGTTTAAAATGAATTATGATCGGTTTCGATCACACGTCAATGGGGTGTTGTTTGAGGCAACATAAATGTGTGATCGATAGTGTTATGATAAGTGTGTAACCCGATATTCTTACTATTCCTCAATGAGGTGTTGACATTTTCTCCTATGGACCAGACTTGTTCGGTTTTTCTGAAGTGGTAAATGTGATCAATGAATCATCATTATTATATTATGCATACTTTAAGATAAATAGGTTATCTTTATTATATTTTGTTTCTATAATATTACACTATCGTATATTTTGTGTAGGCACATTGTGATATACATGTCTAAAAGCTAGATCACATTACCGAGGAACACATCTCAGTATGTTAAGGGATTGAATGAGTATTTAGATTTTGAAATTTCTAATCGATCCGTTGAAGGGAAATAAAATTTCCATGTCCTAAATATTAATTCAGAACATGGTTGAATAGAGATGATGTTTATGAACATTTAATACTGAAGCAATTCCATGGTCAATATTTGTGTTGGATTTGGTATGGAGAATCGAACGTTACAAAAAGTTTGAGCACTGATGTTAATCCATAGAATGAGGTCCCAAGTTCTTCGACAATGGAAAATGAAATTTAAAACCTCCTAAATGATTCATTTGGCACTGCAAGACACCACTTTCAGCATCAAAACATATTAGAACAACCAGAAGAGAGTGCTAGAAACTTAAACGTGACAAGTGATGTTTTTGAGATTGTTACACAGGGATATCAAGACTGTAACATATCATTGGATCCTCCTCTTGATTATGTGGAGCCAAATGTAAGAGAAAACTTCACTGAGGAAAATGAGTTTCTTGATTTAGTTGATGATGTAAATCAAGAGTTGTATAGTTGGTGTTTGAAATATTCAAAGCGTTCATTACTGCTGAAGTTGTACCATATCAAATGTCTATATAGAATTACAAATAAAGAAATGTCAATGATATTGGAATTGATTCATGATGCATTTATTGAAGCAAAAATCCTGGAATCATTTCATGATATGAAAAAAGTTGTTAACAATCTTGGTCTGAATTATAAAAAAATATATGCATGCACCAATTATTGTATGCTTTATTCAGGAGAGGATTCAAGTAGATATACTTGCAAGAAATTTTATTCCTCTAGATGGTAGGAAAAGGGTGATGTTGGAAGTCTAAATGAAAATAATTTCATGGAGACGAATAATAGGAACACACCTGCAAAGGTTTTGCGTTACTTTCTTTTGAAGCCTCAATTGCAAGGATTATTCATGTCATTAAAAACCGCTGAATACATGAAGTGGCATTCTGTAGATAATAATAATTATGGGTTAATGAGATATCCAAGAGATTCCCAATCATGGAAGACATTTAATCCATTGCATCTATATTTCTCAACTGATCCTAGGAATGTTCGATTGGGATTGGCTGCCGATGGATTCAACCCATTTGGGACTTTGAGTAATAGTTATAGCATTTGGACGGTTGTTTTGATCCCTTATAATATGCCTCAGTGTATGTGCATGCAACAAACATCTTTTATCCTTTTGATTATTATTCCTGGAAAACAAATGCCTGGAAATGATATTGATGTATAATTTCATCCATTGATTGGCGAATTGCAGGAGTTATGGAGCAATGGTGTTGAGACATTTGATGCTTCTTCTAAAACAATGTTCAAAATGTATGCTACTTTAATGTGGACCATTAGTGACTTCCCTAGGCTTGGGAATTTATCTGGTTGAACAAATTACACAGGTTTGGCTTATCACGTTTGTAACTTTGATTTTGAGCCCAAACGGCTACTTCACAGTATAAAATGGTGCTTCTAGTGCCATTGAAGATTTCTCGATGCATCTCATAGATTTCGGCTGAACAGATCAAAATTTTATGGTTCCATTGATCGCAGAACACCTCCAAAGTTGTTAACTGGTTCTAAAATATTTAATCAACATGAAAACATTGAAACAGAATTTGGGAAGGTTCGTCATTTGAATGATAGAGAAAAATGGGTCCGAAGTGCATCATCAAGCGAAATCGGAACACAACAATGGAAGAAAATAAGTATATTCTTCAAACTTCCTTATTGGGAATTTAATTTGTTGCGTCATAATCTTGATGTGATGAATATTGATAAGAAATTATGTGATAATTTGATTTTCACATTTCTTAATGAGCATGGAAAGTCGAAGGATCATCTCAATGCTCATAAAGACTTACAAGCAATGAACATAAAAAATGATATCTGGCCAGATGAGAATGAAAAGTATCCTCCGACAATTTTTTCAATGAAAAATAGGGATAAAGTTACATTCTTTGAATTGTAAGTAATTTTAAGGTTTCTGATGGGTATCCAAGTTACATCTCGAGGTGTGTTAACTTGAATAATCATATGTTACATGGATTGAAAAGTCATGATTCAAATATTTTGATACAATATTTACTACCATTGGAATTGCGTACATTATTACCTGAAAAAATTACTGCTGTTTTACTCCAATTCTTCACATTTTTGAGACAACTATGTGAGAAATCTCCACATCCATTTTAGCTTGACAACCTCCAGGAGAGGTTTTTATTGACCATTTGTGTAATGGATATGTTCTTTCCTCTGTCATTTTTTACTGTAATGATGCATTTAACTGTGCATTTGGTTGAGGAAGATAAATTAGGAGGCCCCGTTCATTATAGATGGATGTATCCAATTTAGAGGTACTTTATTTATCTATTTTTTAGTTATGTAAACAATTTTTGATACTTAACTAAATGAATAATTATGTTTATTTTATTTCATAGATATCTTGGGAATTTGAAATCATACGTGATAAATAATTCTAAACCAGAAGGCTTTATTGTTGAAGGATAATTGGCTGAGGAGTGTATTACATTTTGTTCTCGATACTGGGATGATATTGAGACAAGATTTAATCGATTTGGACGTGTTGACGACACATCGATTCAATATCAAATACATCAGAAATCCAAAATATTTCCTTTTATTGGCCGATCAGTTGGGAGGACCTCAAATGTGACACTGGCTGAATTGAAATTATTATAGGCACATAGATATGTGATGCTGAATAGTGAAATTTCATATCTATTTATTGAAGAGTTGAGGATAAAAACAAAGTGACAAATGAGAGGATGACATGTAATTAGAAAAATATAAAGAAATCTATTAATAAAGATCTTGTAGAATAGTTTGCATGAAGTGTAAGTTCATAAATATTGAAATATGTACGAATATTAGTTTGACACATACATTTTGTAAATTTAATAAAGTATATTTCTTTTCTCAGATCCTGAATACTGATACTCGAGCATCGGTGTATGAAGATTTGAAGTTTCTTTCTAGAGGTCCTCTAAAACAAGTTAGAATGTTTGACGCTTATAATGTGAATGGATTTAGATTTCGTACAGTCGATCGAGAAGTGGGTTTGAAAACACATAATAGTGGTATATTTACATTTTCTAAAGTGTAATACTACAGAAATATGCATGATATTATTGAATTAAACTACCATAGGCATTTTTATATTTTTTTATTCAAATGAAACTGGGTCGATATTATCAGAGGTGTTAAAAGAGATTCCTTTCAATTTACTTATGTGAACTTCTCTCTCTTGATGGATGTTGGTGATCATGAACTGCATAATCCATATATCTTAGCATCGCAAGAAAAAATGGTATATTATTTGAATGATGTTGTCGATGAAGGGTGGAGTGTACTTGCTCACGTAATACAAAGAGATTTTTATGATATAGGTGATAAAGTTGATAATTTGACCTTTGAAATTCAATTTAATCAATAACAGGAAGAAAAATTAGTTGTCTATCATGATATTGAAAATATTAGTCTAGCAAGGATGAATTAAGTGGATGAAGAAATGGAGAAGGAAACCAACATGATTGATGGGGAAATGATTGTATGTACAATTATTTATTTATTATGAAAATACTTGTTTCATTTCTACATTCATTAATTATCATTGTTATATATACTTTGTCTGTTAGTAATGGGCATCTGTTATCATTTTTAATTTTTTTCTGCATAATATTTTTGAGATATATATTCTGAACTTAATTTTTTTGATTAAATGATAGGAATGCCAAGGAAGAAGTGGTATACTATATCATCTAGTTCTACGACAGATGACGATCCATCTGGCTCCCTCTCTATGACATTTGAGGCCCCAGATGCCTACAATTTTGCACCATCTCCCCCAGCACCATCTCTCACACCATCTTTGGATGTCCCATTAGAGGGTGAGTCCTAGAATCCCCCTTCAGGATCCTCAACAGTGGGGCAGCGACACGCCCATTCCAGTTCATCACGGGCGTACTGGAGTGTCACTGTCATACGTACAAACAATAATTAATCTATTTTATTGCATTTTATTTATAATAACTGTTTTCTAATTGAAGATGACAAAAATTGAACCCTAGAGAAAAACATACAAAGTGAAGATGTTTGTAATATGAATGGCGAAAATATAGTCATGCCATTTGATTCTTATGGGGTCCCGACGGATGATGTCGTGGGGTTACTTGGCCAGATTCTAGGTCAGCTGGCAGTGGAGCCCATTTCCCTTCCTATTTCATATGATGATTGGAGACATATGCCTCTGAGCTAGGAAAATGATGTTTTTGATTCTCAAATAAAGGTAAATTTATTACATTATGGTTTAATTGAATGTCATGTTACTAATATATTCAAAATGAATTTTTGTATATAGATGTTCATCCACTTCACAGTTGTTGATGTGATAGAACGGAAGTGGAAATTGATGAATATACGAAAGAAATGGAACGATTTCAAATAGAGATTGTGGTGTGATGTCAACAATACCTTGTTAAATATGAAAAAAATGTATGAGAAGTTACCTAGTTGGGTAATGAAATAATAGTGGAATGTTTTTGTTGACGGACATCATGATGAGAAGCAGATGGTATTGAAATATATATTATTATATTAACCTCATTTTACATTTATACATGTATATGAAAAGGATATGGAATTGAATACATTACAATTGAATTGAGTTTTATTTATTTTAGGATATCTCAAGAAATAATGCTTCAAACCGGGCTAAGCAAGTCATCCCTCACACTGCAGGATCAAAAATCTTTTTAGAATCCGAATGACATTGGAAATCTTTTAATTAGATTAAATATTTATTAGACAGTATTATCTATTTAATATATTGAATTGTTGATTTATCTTTTCTTAATGCAGTCACATAGTTTAGGGCCAAAGCATCCCGAACTGAACTATCGTTGGATGTTCACAATAAATCAGATGGAAGTTTTGTTAGTGATCCTGTTAAAGAAGTTGGGGTATGAAGTCAATTTTTTATTATAATAACTTTTTATCATTTTTTACTATGTTAATATATTTTGATATTTGATTAATAGGTAAAAATTAAAGAAATATGAGATGCCAATCCTCTTCAGTCCTACTTAGTCTCCCAGGATGATCCAGTTGATAATGTCCTTGGTAAAGAGCATCCTGGTAGAGTGTGCAGGATGGGTTTGGGACCCGTACAATCTGATGTTTTTAATAGGCCACCGGGGTTGGCAGTTGCATCTACTCATAGATTTAGTTATCCCATACCCGATGATTCTCGTAAAGAGATTGTTTCTCTACGAAACACAATTCACAAGCAGGGGGATCAGATATCTGCTTTGCAGAAAGAGTTGATTGAAATACGTCTTCATATGAGTAGATATGCACCTGGTGGTAGTGCATTGATTGGTGGTATGCATGTAAATCTCAAAAAATCAAAATTATTTACTTTTCTAACATTCATTGGTTTTAAGTTTTAATATAAATATGAAACCGTGTTCAATTTTCAAGATAATGTTCTTACAAGTTACAACAGAAAGTTGTGATGAAGGTGGTGAGGGTGATGATGCATCATCTAACCATGAGTAGTTGTATAGTTCTTGTGTTGAAAAAATATGGTAAAAGTTTCTTTGTATATATTACATTTTTGGCACATAGTTTCCACCAAACATTTTCATGTCCTAAAATTTACTTGATTTCTCATGTTTCCTTTTATGCGTTTTATTGATTTCTAATGTTTCTTTTTATGTCTTGATTTCTCGAGTGTGGTATACATAAATCTATTTAGGCACGTGTTTGAATTGGTAGTCGAGATTTTGGATGACTAGGAGTTAAACCCATTGTTGTTGTGTTGAACAAATTGGGTCATTTCATATGTTATACTATTTTGAATTTGAACTATGTAATATTCTCTTATGTTATGATGGTTTTACAATTTTTTAGTGGTGAGGGGGTAGTGGATTCATCCACACCTGTTTCATACTCAATATAATCATGTTTCTCAACATCAATTTTGTTCACATTGAAGAAATATAATAATGTGTTACAACCAATATGAAACACATATTTACATTTTAAGAGGGACATCATTAATTTGGGTGTGATCCTATAGGATGAAGGATACTGGAGATGACCATGAGGAAAAATTGATAAATAATTCCCCCACCAATGTGGGTTATGTTTTCCATTGTAATTTTATAGTCGCAAACACCACTTAGGATAGATTCTAATGCTTTTAGATATTAGAGAATTGTAACCATCCCTAGTATATTATCTAGATATTCTAATGGGCCTCAAGGGTGTTTATACTAGTAGGGGTATAAATATACTCTTGACTATCAGTGGTTGGATATCCACAGTGTGATCAACATAAAGATGCTTGAGTATAGACAATAGGAAAAAACACCCAATATATCTTCTTGAGTACTCAAGGTCACATGTTAATAAAAATGACTATAGTGAACATGATACTCCTAATGAATTTCTAAGGAGATTTATACTTTATGGTGGACATATTTATCCAATTAAATATGATAAGAGAGGAACATGTTATCATGATCTATTGAAAGGATATAAAGAGGTTGGATGGGAAATTATGGACCAATGGTTTTTCCATAGAATATTTTTAGCTGGACAACCTGTGGGGCATTATTCCATATAGATTACAATGATTGTCATATAATGTCAGGATAGATCAATTTAAGTGGTATTCCTAAAATAAGGTGTGAACCATCATGCACTCATTTTACAAGGGTAGGAGACAATGTATGTCAGGGTATGGGGAGTATATATTCATAGAAATTGAGTCATATGTATGACATTACAATTGTTTTCATGCCTCACCATTGTGTTCCTTATAGGTACGATCAGCTTGCTTTTGGTATTGAACATAAATGGAGGATTTGGTGATTCAATTTCAATTGAAGGATGTGATGAAGGTATTGAAAAGGAAACATAATGAAATAACCCATCAATACCTCGTCAAATGTAAGATTTCATAGTTTATCGATCTCATTCCATGTTAATGGATTCACATTAGGTTATCTATTTTTTGATGAGAACCTCCAATGGGCTTCCATGTATATGAAAATTTTCTATGAATGTCCTTTTAGAAAAAAATTATAATGAAAGGTGTTCACTAGTGATTCATATACTATAGATTATTCAAAATAGGTATTGGTAAAAGGTGTGAGATTTTGGGGTCATCAAATATTCTTTTGGTGGAATCAATTGAATTATTGGACCCCCTTATATATTTATGATTTTTAAATGAATAATATCAAAATACTAGTGTTTAACGAGTTACCCCTATTCTTATGATCCCTCTGAATATATGTAGATATGAAAATATATGATTTTTAGGTTAATCATTCATATAATAAAAGTTTATGATTCATTTGGTTAAGGCCACATAGTTAGGAAATTATTCATTTTTCACCATACAAAGAGGTCGTAGGTGTTTACATTGTTGGGATCAGGCCCATGCTATGAGCATCATATGAATCCTTATAAATAGAATCAAATCACTCATAGTTTATTAATGATTAGTGGGATACATAATACCCTTTATGTTTAATTTAAATAGAAATATTTCAAGAATCATAACTTTTTTTGAAGGGGAACACTTTGTGAATGGTACCTAGAAATAGATAGTGTTTGAATTTATCATGAGTTTCAATTTCAGTTTCATCTTGGTCTTCAATGACTGATTTGGAAGAGGTATGGTTGCGTATTACACATATTAGAGGGCCCATTTTTTGTTTTCAATATCATATATGTTGGTATGATGATAATGGATGAATTATTAAGAGGAATGGGAATACAACTTGAAGGTGGATATGATATTCATTTTTGTTTTGATTTGTATTTTTGGGCAGGGGTGCAGTGAAAGCATATTTTTTTGGGTCACCTTTTAGCAGCAATTTAAACTGCCACAAATTGTACATTGGTGGCGGTTTAAACCGCCTCTAAACTGTGAAAACCACTGTGAAATGTTAAAAAAATTATGTTTCGTGGCGGTTTTAACTACCGGTAAATAGTGGCATCGTAGGTTCTCATTCCAAAGTGGTTCACGTTACTTCAACTGTGGTTTTATAGCCGCTGGATTTGATTTTATTCATGGTGGTTATAACTGCCACGAATAAACTGATGTCAAGGGCTCGTAAAAACTGCCTCCAAACTCAGTAAAACCGCCATGAAATGAGGAAGCTACGACACTTTCATTAAACCACCGCAAACCTGAAATAACAACCTCTAATAGATTGGAGACGCCATATTAGGTGGTGGTTTATAGAAACCGCCTCCAAACCATTTAGCGGCGGTTTAAACTACCACTAAACTCAATAAAAACCGTCGCTAAACCGCGATTCTCTTGTAGTGAATCATATCCTTAATTATAATTCATTATTCAATACATAGATTGCAAGGAATAGAATCAAAATTAGGATGATCTCATGTTCCAAATAATAGTTATCTAAATTAGACTACATCATGAGTAAATATCGAATAATTAATTTAGAAAGGTAGATATCAAAATACGCATTCCATTTGATCATTAAATTGATTGTCATGAATAGAAAATTAATAACCAATTTGGAATGGTAAATCACTGAAGAAATATTTCATTTATATAACTTTACTATTATGAAAAGATAAGGAATAAAAAATTAATTAAGGAAAATAATTTAATACACATTCTATTTAAATTTTATGTCAATCATTTATAGATTAAGAATAATTAATATATAATTGTAAATAACTAAATAAATAGTAAATTTAAATAAAATGACTACAAAGAATAGACAAGGAATAAACAGTATATCCAAATAAATTTGTAAAAACACATGCCATTTAATCAATAAATGATTATGAAATGCACCTATAAATAATATAATTTTGAAATTACATTGGATAATAATTCATTAAATCTTAATGAATGAAATGATTATTTATTGGATGTCTTGATCTTAGGCATCACGATACTTTTACTATCAGGATGCTTTATAAGAAATCTTAAAATTAAGAATAAAAATACATTTAATGCTAAATTACCGATTGGCCTCATTAGACTACTGATACACTAAGGGGATATATAATTCAAATCCCCAGTATCACGAAATAACAAAATCATTCCATATATATCAAATAATAGATTAAATTTTTGAACAATTTTACTTATCATAAAATATCCTTCATTAGTAAAGAATATTTTTTTTTAATATTTCCATATAATGAAAAATAATATTCAATTTAGAACACCATATGTTGAAATGATTTATGTATTATGAAATCAATTTTTCCATAATAAGTAATATATTTTATGGGAAATTTATTAAATAATGATCAAAGGAAAGTGAATATTTCAATGGAAATTTAATGACTACAAAAATGAATAAATAAATTTTAAATAAACACTTTACCTTGTAAAAATAAAAAAAAAGATATATATAATTAATAAATATGGTATAAATAAAATATATATATATTCATTTAGAATTAAAATAATTGTTTTTTTCATTGCTGTCTAAAAATAAGAAAAACATTTCCTTAATAACATTATCTAGAAAAATATCCTTTCTTACATTAAAAATATTTTTCAAACTAAATGTTTTATAAATATTTTTTAATAATTGTTTTTGAAAAATTTCCACTAAAAAATATAATTAAATATATACAAAAATTTAATGGTCATAAATACCAAAATAGAATTATTTTTTGTAGTTTTTAAAACACTTATTCAATTCATACTTTTAAAAAATAAAAATATGCTTTATTAGGGAAATGAAAAAAAATCAAATCAAAACCATTTCATCAAAATTTCAAAAACAGGTTATAATTCCTTAAATATATCCTTATTAAAATCTAAAAATAAAAAAAAATGTTGAAACATATTTTTGAAATAAAAAATATTTTTTAATGAAAGTAAAAATGAAGTCAAATTTTATTTAAAATAATATAACAATAATTTTATGTATCATTGAGTTGGTAAATGGTAATATTAGTTTAAAACATCATAAATATCAAGATGAGAATAACATTAATGGTAATTATTTGACAATGATCACATAATTATCTACAATAATAATTCAATCTTGAAGAACCCTAGTAAAAATTAGATTATAGAACAAACCCTTATAAATATAACAATAATGAATTGAAAATTATTTAATAAATAAATTATGTTAATAAATTGTAAATACACATAAATAAATTTCATATTCCACATAAGGTGTTAAAGATTCAATAAAAAATAATTATATAATATCAAAGAAAACAATGAAGTAATATAACCCAATAAAATAAAATTCAATTATGATATTGTTTACCATTTTATAATTTTGAAGTAAAATAACATAGGATGAAATAATAAAACATGATTAATAAAATACCATGAATTATTAATTAATCATGATGATACATTTAAAAGGGACAATATAAATGCCCAATAATGTAAATTAGGGGCATAACAATACAATATACCTCAGTGAAAGAAAATTGAGATGAAGTCACTTACCACACAATTTGGTTTGGATGATCATGATTAAATATTTTGTATAAGGTTTATTAATATGTTATTATTTTATAAATACCCATATACATTTTCATAATATCATATATGATCATATTATAACATCTTTTCACCTGTATGTCTGTTCATTGTTTTAATATTTTTGGGTGTTAATTGTATAATTTTCTCATGTATTTTTTGTTATGAAAATTAGTATTCTCATATAAAAGATATATATACATGACATGAAGAAAGATATTTATATTATAATTTTTTTATTTCATTTTATTTTTATGATAATTATTTAAATTTAAATATATAAAATAGATCAAATCGTTTTATGGAGATAGTTGGTCATTTCTATGTAGGAGTGATTCTATCATTTCTTTAATAGTTGAAAGAGTAAGAAATTTTGGTATATAGATATTTAAAATAATACTTATTATTCTTTATAAATACCATAAATTTATTAAATTTTCCCTTATTAATTTCCACATAAATTGTACGTGAATAGTGAATCACATCTCTTTGTGGGGTGGTGTCCCACCGTACACATGGGCCATGTTATTGTAAGTTAAACATAATTGAAAGTAGAAAGGTATAGTTGATATTAATATTAAATAATTATAATAATATCATAAATAAAATATAGAGGTTAAATATTTATTATTATATCCTATCATTAAATTTAGTTATGGAAAACAAATTACATATGTTCATGAGTAGATAGCCTGTTGTACACATGATTAACTATTTCATATCCAATTTTATTGAATAACAAGTGAATATTAGTCATTATCTTAACATAAAAAACTATAATTATATGTAGGATACTATGTCTTCTATATGATAACGGTTTAATATTATTTTTAATATGTGTAGGATGAAAAAAATATAAAGTCCTGTATTAGAGCCTTACCACTTCTTCAAAAAACATTGTTAGAATTTTTTCAAAATCCATCATAGGATAAATTAATGATTAAAGTAAAAGATATAATATTATTGGACTAGATTAAATAATTTTTTTTGTTTTTATTTTATGAACAAAATAGATTTTTTTATATTTTGAGGGTAGTACAATGATGA
This sequence comes from Viscum album, assembly GCA_963277665.1. Classification (NCBI taxonomy): domain Eukaryota; kingdom Viridiplantae; phylum Streptophyta; class Magnoliopsida; order Santalales; family Viscaceae; genus Viscum; species Viscum album. The sequence goes on along the minus strand of OY728123.1, from coordinate 1,867,715,592 downwards.
CCTTTAATAAGCGGGGGAGTGGACAGACATAAATTTTTTGAAATCAATCAATTACTCCCTCCATTTTTATCATGCCAAAATGCCTCAAAAATGTGAAAATATTGATACAAATAGTTTATAATGTCAAATTGGGGACATAAATGTTATTATCACGTTTAATGAAAATTTAACCCTTATCTTCTATGTTTAACCCTGATAAATCAGTTTCTATCTTAACCACGTTAATTAATTTTTATTTATTTTAGTATTTGTAATGCTAAATAAATTAAAATTATTACAAAATTAAATTATAAAATTAAAATTTTTTCTCGTAATAATCTTATAATTGAAACACTAATCTTAGAAAAATATATAACACCCTGAGACTTTATGATATATTTACATTATAATAAATTAAATATCCATAGAATCATACATTACTCGCATAAAATAGATTTTTATGTGTTACATGGAACAATGATATTAGGTTTCCTTACATGAAACCCTAATATTATATTTAGTTACATTAACCAATCACTTCACCTTTCTTTATATGTAACACTGATTTTATCTTGAATTACTCGCAATAGTGAGTTTACATAACATTGGACACAACACCATGTTCAAATGAAACATGAAATTCTATTCAAATATTATTATTATATTTTATAAATATAATGTATCATTAAATTAATTTATAATAATAACAATAATACTATAATAATTATGTGATTATATTAATTATATATATAATAATAATAATTAAATTTAAAAAGAAATGATTTTCTTAAAATATATATTTTTCTAAAAGACCAAATATTTGGATTAGTGAACATAATTTAAAATTAATCAATATAAATATATAAAATTTATTTGATAAATTATCTTATTATTTTAAATCTTAAGACCAAAATCATCTTAGGTGGATTTTTTAATTTTTTTGAAATTGTTCATTTCATGACGAATGTGGAATAATAATAAATTTTAATAGACAATCACATATCATTTTAAATTATACATTGAGTTGGATTTGAAGTAAAAAATGTTAAATATTATAAAAAATAAACTATTTTAGATCATTTTATTAATTTTTCTATTAAATTTGGATATAAAAATGTTGCAAACATTTCAATATTTTCTATTTAAAACCCCTTTTTCTCTTCGTGACTCTGTGATTAATTTTGAAAGAAAATTTTCTCTTATGTGAATTTAATATTTCAAGATGTATTCCACATTATTAATCAGAATAATTAATAATCTATAATAATTTCAACTAATATTTTTTTGAAAAATGAGTATGGAAAATATTAAAAATTAATTTACGCGGTTAAGGTCAAAAATAATTTACTCAGGATTAAATAAAAGGAAAAGGCTTATAAATGGAAAAAATAACAACAACCATTTTATTGAAAAATTTCAACCTTATCCCCTCATGTTTTTATAATATCCAATTTTTATCCCTGAGTATTGATAAAAACGTTGGTATGATTTAATCTTTTGGACAAATTACAATTGTGGGACTCACCTTACAAATAAATGGTTACCCACTCTCTTCTCTCCTTCACACCAAGAATCCTATTTGCATTAGTCAATACTGATAAAAATAACATCCCTGATACCCCCTCATTATAATATAACCCCTTTTATTTTGAATAAATTTATACTTTGAAGTATTTATTGCAAACCTAATGAAGATATTCGAAGAAGATGTAATGTTCTTCAATGAGCATATTTATTTAATTTAATTCTTCACCTACATCAAATATTGTTATACCATTAATATATAAAGGCCAAAATATCTTCAATATACTAGGTTGTATTTATAAAAAGTTAATTACATACAAAACCCCATTTACAAATAATAGGTTATGATATCATCATTCATGTGTATGCTAGACTACCACCTCAGGAACTGATGTCCTTCATTCTCCATATAAAACATTCATATTAAGGTATAATGATAGATATAAAGTATTTATATTATATTAATCAAATATTTATTCCAATGTTTTAATTACATAAAATATAATTTTATAATTTCCATTCATTAAGGGATATAATAACATCGGTCTTGTGTATGAACGATTTCCACATCACAAAGTGATAAGATTCATCTTTCATTAAGGCTTCACATGATAGGTGATAAATATAAAAATAATTTTTATATGATATATATATATGAAATAATTGTGATAGTAATGACATATTTATCATTATTTAAATGTATATTTTATTTTATTTCTTACATTCTCAGTAAATTATGGATCATAACATCGGTCATGCAAGTATGGATTACTCCATTCACAAAGTGATGTGACTTATTTTGAATCACCAAACCAAATAGATGATATAAATATATTTATATGTATATAATATGTTATATATTATATTTTTATAATTATTTAAAGGTAATATATTGTATATATTTTTTCATAATGATCATTAGTAAATGGAAAAGTAATTCATGCACACGTACGACCAACAGTCTACATGATTGTAACATACATCATTTTCTATTACCATCATTCAGGATGGGTTTTAAAAGTTAAATAGATATTAAAATATTTGAATTATTTTAAAATTATTTTTCTTATATTATGAAACTATATAATATTTGTTAGTATCAAACCCTTCAGAAAAAATAATTCTTTAGAAAACAAGGAAATTAACATCAAAATTAATAAAAATATTTAATTTCTATTAATGAAAACAAGATAATATATCTTAAAAGAATAAAATATGATATTATTAATGTTAATATGGCTATTTTTAAATTTATTAACATGTTTAGAACTATTATTGTAGGGTTTAATACACGTTCATGAAAAAGGATACATGGAGTATGGTATTTCATCATAATTTCATTTCATTTAGTCAATTTATAATGTTATGCACCTAGTTTAATTTATATGTTGTTTATGTTACCCATTAAACATTTGGAATCAAGAATAATTTATTATTCATAGTTTTTTAAGTTCTAATTCGAATTATTTCACCATATGTGGTTTCGAATTACCATTTTTCAAGTGGTAAATAATTTTATAACTCAATTTAATTATATTTGGTTATATTACTCCATTTTTATATTTGATATTATAAGATTACATGTGTAGTGAAATTTGGAATCATATTTTTGGGTCTTCACCTTTTTATGTTTATTTATAGGTGATAATGATAATATATTAATTTATTAACACTCACATGAACATTATTATCATTTTAAAAGATTATTTCATAATCTAATTCGAACCATGATTGATATACTTCAATTTCAGTTCAAGGAAATTATATTATCATTTACAGATATAACTATTTTATTTTCTAATACTATGGTTATTAATGATATTTTCATGTAAAATACCAATTTCCAACTCTTTTATACTTAAAATAATTTATAAAATGTTTTTACTAAAATTAATCTTTATTTCCCTCTTTGGTTAGAGATTTACATTGCTTCCAACCTTTTTTTCTAAAAAAATATTTGAAATTTTTTTTCATCATTTTAAAATATGATTTATTTAATATATTTTTTCTACATTTCTATAAATAAAAAAACTCAGATTAATCATATGAAATTTTATATAAAATGAATTTCTGTATTTATCTAAAATTTTTAAATGAAACAATTTTTCCATTTTCCAAAAGGGGGTTCTTCTAAACATTTTATAGGGAAAAAGACTTTTTTTAAATGGTATGACATATAAATATTTACTATTCATTAAAAAATCATTTCATTGAAGGTAAATATTAAATTTATATAATGTTATTTTAAATAAAATGGTTTTCCTAATATTTTGTAAATTCATTGTTTTTAAAATTAATTTTTAAAGAAAGCGATTTTACGAATTTTTTATGATCTAAAAAATATTTTTCAAAAAGAAAATTATATTATATTTTTTAAATTTTAATGATATTATATTTCTATTTATACACTTCTATTAAAAACCCTTTATTCTTACTTCAATTGATATACATTTTATTAATAACATCATTTATCATCCTCAAGATGGATTATGATCATTCTGACCATGGAATGTATTGACATTAACTTCATTGATTCATTGAAATAGTGAGTAATGGTAATTTGAACCATTCTTAATCATGTTGACATTATATTTAAATAAAATTTCTATATTATTTATCATGGATATGTTTTTTTGATAATCCGTATAACATTTTTAGAAAGGGTACTTTCTTTGAAAGTTGTTTGATAAACAACAGAAATATTAATAAATCTATTTCCATTACCCTATAAAGATATTTTATGATAAAGAAAAGTTATTTGTTAATTAAATATAGTATTTAAAATATGAAGAATTATTTTTACATGCAATACATTGTGGTACCATCAATGATTTCCGCTAAATGCATGAATAGGTCTCTTGAGACAAATATGTTAACCAAACCCTATTTGTTTTAAGAAGTATTTTTAAAGTGACTTGTGAAAGGTCATTATAGAAGGGATATAGTTAAAAAACACAGATCATTGTGTATACAGTATTTTTATACTATCATGGCGGTAGATATTGGTGGTAAAGGTATCATGTTCATTGGAATCATGATGCTCAATGATTAACCATTACCTTTATTCAAATTTTGGTAACTATTATCCCTGATATTTTCTCAATGATATTGTCTCTAGATTCATTTCATTCTTTCATATTGATGTAAGGGAATGTTTGTCCAATTATTTTCCCATTAATCTTAATTATTCATTATTTATTCATGTACTCATTATATTTAAATGGAATGTTTGTTTTTTCATTTATTGTGCCATATCTTTTATTTTTATTGATTAATTGTAAATTTTTTTCTACCTAAAACTTACTGATAATTTTAGATGACCCTAATTATATTTCCTTTTCTAAGAATATATCAACTATAAAAAGTATTATATGTATAGATATTCTATAAGGAATAATTATTTTCTTGAAAATTTTTTTTTTAATTTTTTTCAAATTTAATGAATGAATTATGTATGTATCTGGTTGTTCATTTCAATGAAACTGTTTATTCCTTCTATAAAGACCTGGAAATTTCATTGAAATGTTTTTCGTAAATACAAGTGAATTTTACACGCCCGTAGTTTCTGACAGTGTTTGATTCCGTGGCCCGGTCTGTCCAAAATCAATTTTTGAATTTTTGTTCAGGTACGTTAAGTAAAAGTATGAGTGGAATTTTATATATTTTGAACTGGTGCTCAGAATTGAAATCAGGGGGCACCATTGAACTCGCAGCATCAGTGATTTCTTAGTGATACCTTCACCGCAGTTTCATTCTGACGAGAGTGGAAGATAGTTTTTGGGGTTTTTCAATAAAGTTTATATAAAAATAAGTCATATTTTTTTTAATTTAATTGTGGTTAAAACCTCCAACGGGAGGATGGATGTTGGGGCCACCACACCCAAACCTCCCATGGGAGGTTATAGTGGTGGGGCCCACCCAAACAAAACCTCCCTTGGAAGGATATTATTAGGTGGGATCCACACGGGCTTGAAACCCTTGGAACCCCCCATTTATGTGGGTTAAACTCTCCACCATCCTACATTAATTTAATCTGCCAACTCTCTCCCAATTAATTGGGGAGCCTCTCTAGATTCCCTCATAAGTGTGTCAAAACACAAAATTAATTAGTGGAATTAATTTATTATTTTAATTTTTTTGAATTCTGTATGCCAACAAATTAATAAGATGTATTGTTTTATTATTTTGTGGTTGGGATAATTTATTTTGGTAGCATTGGAAGAAATGAGAAAATATCCTCTCAATGAAGAAAACAAAGAACCATCATTATCATATTCTTTCTTCAACCAGGGAAAGAAAAGGAAGTGAAGCCCATGAATAACGCCGAGGTCATCTTTGACTTCGTCACCTTGGAACACGTTTCCTCCAACAATGAGTACCTTTTTTTTCCTCTGACGTCAACAGAACGACGTTGCCTTCCCACCACTCCGTCAAAATTTACCGACAAGCTATGTAGGGGTTATTTTTTTAAAATTTAATTTTACCCTCCGTTCCTCGTCTTATGATGTCTGCATTGAGAACCGAATGATATCACCGTAATGAGGCAGGTTCAGACTGCATGAACATGGCCCGACCCTCCCCTTTTGTTGGTTCTTGTTTGATGACGACGGAGGAGGTACATGGGGTGACCGACAATGTGTCGGCCATGAAGAATGTCAGTGGCACAAGGCCGCTGGGTCTCCACAAGGGAACGACACCACATACTGCAAAAAAGTCCGAGCCGCAGCCAAGGAGGGCCGCGGTGGAGCCGGAGGGGTGCAGTGTCATCACACCACGCTTGAAGAAGGGGGCCTCAGCCATGAAAGTTGTGCAATCGCATGGTGGGTGCAGCGCCATCGCACCGTACGGGAGAGCTGGAGGCTGTGGCCGTGCTGGGCCGTGGTGGATGTGGCGTGGCGTCATCGTGACACATGGAGAAGGGGAACCACGACCATTTTCCGTGGCTTATATTAGAGGGCAGGCGACTCAGCTGGCTGCTGGTGTGCACAATACGTGGGACCCCTCGGGTCCTTCGGGTCACCTGAACTAGCGTTAAGCACTGGTTCCGCTCAACTACAGGGGTCATGGAACCCCTTCCCACGCATGGCCAGCCGGGCCGGGCCGCCACAGGCTGGGCCTCCTTGGGCTGGACCTCCCTCAGGTGGGGCAACCCACATTGGTCGGGCCACTCCCTCGGGCTGAGTCAGATCTGCGAACTGGATCGGGCTCTGTCAGTCTGACTGGGTCAGACCAGACCCAGACCCGCTATATTCTGATTACACCGTTTCGCCCACATCTTGGGCTACGGGCATCTATTTGACGAACCGTCAGTGGTATAGATATTCTACGAACAAATTAGTCCCTTTGATATTACCCCAAGAGAGTTTTGGGTATAGTTGAGATACAGCCAGGTTGGTTCAAACATGAAACCAACCGGGACCCTGGAATTAAAAGGATAATAACTCATAGACCGGGCATCAGAATGGTATGTCATCTGTTGCGTTGAGACCCCTATGATGTGGAGGACCGTTGAGTTACTTCTTCATGGCACTAAATGACAGTTGGAGTATTTCCTAGTATCTCGGGGATTGGATCCTCCAAGTGAGGAGCAGACAGTGTGCGGAGACCTAGTAGCTGACAGACCTGACGACTGCTTGACTAATTCGACTAGCCTAGTGTGGAGCGCTTGGTATTTTGTTGCAGACCCACAGCGGAGGAGCGCCTAGTAGTTAGAGGCAGACCTGTGGCAGAGGAGCACCTGGTAGTTGGTAGCAGACCTATGGTACTCAATAAGAGGAGTACCTCAGTAGTCCAAGGTTAGTTAGAAGCACCTCGGTTGTTGCGACATTCCCTCTATTATCGACAGAGGTGGAGTTCTCCAGCAGTTGTGGTTTCGATAATGAATATATTGGTTTGATATGAGTCAATGTCCTTTATTTTTTCCTCATTATTGAGATGTTTTACTAGATAACTTAGGTATATGTCTGGGCATATACCAAAGTAATGGATATCCGTTGATTCATACATCATGGTTTATCGTTGTTGTATTTTTTGAGACCTTAATGGTATCAGGGTCTCTAATGAGTATCGTTATACTCACCACTGCACGGTCTATGCCCGCACCTCATTGTATTGGATGAAGACGGCAGATAGCACTGACAGAGGCGGAGTGTACGAAGACTAGACGGTACACGGAGGTGGACCTCACGACGAGACGGTACCCAGAGGAGTCGGACAGACGTGTAGAAATGAGGAGGCTATCATTAACTACCCTTTTGGTAGGATCCGTGATGGACGATCTAGGAGCTGCAAGACACCTTCCAGCTGTTTTTATTTTAGTTGTACTAGCTTTCAGTTGTACTTGTACTTTACTGTTGGGCTTGAATTTCAGGCCCCTTTTACTTTCCAGCACCTCTACTGTATTTATTACTACATAGTGATTTTCTTCCAGTTGGGTACTCTGTTTGTGTGTGTTTACTTTTTATAAAGTAAATTCCTTCCAAGCACAAGGATTTACGCCTTTGGTGCTAGTCCCCAGCCCACAGCCTATGGAAGGTAGACTTGGGGTAGTCACGACACAAGCGTTGAGGATGGGTCATGAAAAATTGAAATCCGAGGAGTCGATTCTACTGCATAACTTAGGACTATGATATTTATTTTCTATGAAGCAATGGTTTTAATGGTACTAAGTTTGGTTTTCAGTTCAAGGAGTCTAGTGTTGGTGTGGCGGCTGACGTATCCATACACTAGGACCATGAATTCTGATTTCTGACTTAGTGCATGAAAATAATTATTGCATGGGTGTTTCAAAAGTTTTTCTTTAAGTCAACTCAACCTGGTTAGCTCCCCAGGTATAATCGTTTGACCGTGTCGCATATGTTTCTTTAAGGATGCCTCCATGTGGAAGACCAATTAGAGCCCCGAGAGTTGTACACACAGACAGCTCGTCGAGCAATGATGCCTCATTGCAGGGCCCCTTTCCAGTTGAGGCATCAGCGGAGGCACCGATGGTACATCCACCCGTTGGGCCAACAATGCCACTAGCCCCAGTAGCTAATGATGCACACCACGTGAGCATGGTGCACGAGTTCCAGCACCAGAGTCCACCCAGGTTTTGTGGATAGATGGACCCACTGGCGGCTGAGGATTGGACGAAGACTGTGGTGAGATTTTTCATTCTAGTATGGAGACCTGGAGACTACATGATGATCCTTGATTCCAGTCTTTTTCAGGAAGCAGTAGGCAGATGGTGGAGCCTGATGCTCTAGGTCCACGATGTGGCAGTGCTACTCTGGACATACTTCAAGAGCCGGTTCTGGGAAGAGTTTGTTCCATCCACCCCTTGTGTGGTGCGGATACAGGAGCTACTTCATCTACAGAAGGGAAGCATGATTGCAGAGCAATACCCAGCAAGGTTCACTGACCTCTCGTGTTGCTTCATAGATATTGTACGGGTCCCATTCTTCAGGGCCCAGACCATCGAGCAGGGACTCAGGAGAGAGATCAGAGCCTTAATGATCTCCCTTAGCATCACGACCCAGGCGGGGGTGTTAGAGAGAGACCTCCTGGTAGAGAGTTTCCTTGTTGAGAAATGACCAACAGTGAGACCTACTACTCGTCGACACGTAGTAGAATCTTCTATAGCTGTCGGTAGAAAAATTTCATCGAGGTCCAAGAGGACCAGACCTACCGGTGGATGACCGCATGATTTAGGATTAGTTGTTTGGGGCATGTGGAGTAGAGACAGAGCCAGTCATGGTATAAGTGGACAGTGTTACTCATGCGGCGGGCTTAGTCACATGGCTCGTGACTATCTAACCTGCTGTTCTGATGATCATCAGATATTTGAGGGACCTCCCATGCAGAGGAAGAGGCTCGATCGAGATGGTACATAGGGCGTAAGAAGACGTGGCATAGGATCTGTTTGAGAAGGTGGCAGCGGTCGTTGTTACGAGGCGCTACCGCCACCTCCACCAGGAGGTCCACCCCGACCCCATGGAGCGGGTGGATAAGGGAGAGGTTAGCTTTAGGCTGCTAAGGAATACGACCATGAAACTCTGGAGATAATTCGATGTACGATCTGTGTCTATTCCACCTTATATGCATTTCTCATGGACACAGGTTCCAATAATTATTTCATTTCCACTGCCCTCGTTCGGAGCTCGGAGATTCCGACGGAGCTGTTGGCTCAATCCTTAAAGCTAGAGACTCCTACGAGAGCAGACTCGACGATTATGCAATAGTTCCGGAAGTGTGTGCTTACTCATGATGGTGAGATATTTGGATGGTATCTCTTTGTAGCGGCGTCGAGGCCTTACGATGTCATCTTGGGTATGGACTAGTTATCTAAATTCCATGCTCAGATCGACTGTATTTCTCGCAAAGTGCGGAGTGTCTGCACGGATGGGACTAGGTTCACCTTCAACGGTGAGAAGGGAACCTATTCAGGGTAGGATAGACTTACTCGGAGGAGGTTTCATCCAATCACTCACCAGTTGGCTTGCCTTACCCTCGTAGCATTAGACGTGGAGAGTCTGACTTATCCTGTAGTGGTGGACCAGTACGCAGATGTTTTCTCTATGGATGTCCCTGTACTACCTCATCGTAGAGAGGTGGAATTCTACATTGATTTTTACCCTGGTATGGAACCAATATCTACTCCAGTATATCGGATGGCTCCCGCTGAGCTTCGTGAGTTGCGGGTACACCTAGAGGACTTGAAGGGGAAGGAATTCATCCGGCCAAGTGTTTCTCCCTAGGTAGCCCCAATTCTATTCACTAAGAAGGCTGATGGGAGCTTGAGGATCTGTGTCGACTACCGTTGCCTGAATCAGGTGACTATGAAGAAAATGTACCCACATCCGAGGATTCATGACCACTTTGATCAGCTCAAGGGAGCACGATAATTCTCAAAGATAGGAATCATATCAGGCTAACACCAGCTCAGACTTCGTGATGAAGATGTGTAGAACATGACCATCAGGAATCGGTACGACCATTACGAGTTCATGGGTATCCCGTTCAGTGTAACCAATGCCCCAATAGTTTTCATGAATCTCATGAATAGGATTATCCAGCCTTACCTAGATCGCTTTGTCATTGTATTCATCGACGTCATTCTGATCTACTCGACTACTAAGGAGGAGCATGCTTACCTTTTACAGGTAGTACTTGAAATACTCCAAGAGTACCAGCTTTATGGTAATCTCTCGAAGTTCCAGTTTTGGATTCGAGAGGTTCACTTCTTGGGACATGTTATCTCGGAGGCCAGAGTTGTAGTAGATCCAGTGATGATTGAGGCAGTGCTTACTTGGGAGCCACCCAGGAGTGTGACGAAGGTACGAAGTTTCTTGGGCTTTGATGGATACTATTAGAGGTTCGTTCCACACTTCTCCAGAGTCACAACACCAATATCAGCCTTGACAAAGACGGGGAAACCCTTAGTGTGGTTAGAGAGATGCCAACAGAGCTTTCAGGATGTGAGGCATAGGCTAACTAGTTCCCCCATTTTGAGGCATCCAAAGGAAGGCATAGGGTGTGTAGTCTATTGCCACACATCAGGGTCCGGACTTAGGTGTGTCCTGATACAGGAGTGAGTTGTGGTCGAATATGGCTCTCGGTAGTTGAGACAGCATGAGCAGAAGTATGCTACCCATGACCTGGAGTTAGCAGCAGTGGTATTCTCCTTGATGATGTGGCAGCACTATCTGATGGGTGAACATTTTACCGTTTACTCTGATCACAAGAGTCTCAGGTATATCTTCTCTCCAAATGACCCGAACCTGAAAAATCGACGTTGGCATGAATTCCTCCAGGACTATGACTTTGAGATATTCTATACTCCTGGGAAGGGGAGCGTTGTTGCAGATGCACTCTGCTGGAGGACTGGTATTTAGCTACTAGAAGAGGCAACAGAGTAGCTAGCTTCTTTACAGATATAATTTTTTGATAGAGATAGAGCATCATATCATCAGTCTCTTATAGTCACACCTCCACATCTTCAGCAAGTTAGGGACGCGTAGTGTGGAGATGATGACTGTGAGATGTGACGTGCTCAGATATCCATAGGTCAGGAACCTGATGGAATTTCTGAAAGTCGAGAGCATTAATTATCTATAGAGGATGTACCCTGGTACTAGTCACACTTTAGGAGGAGGTGTTGAGGGAGTTGCTCACGTAAACTCTAGAGGTACATCTAGGAGTGGCGAAAATGTACTAGGACCTCAGATGATAGCACTTGTGGTAGGGTATAAACAAGGCGGTAGCAGAGTTTGTCTCATGGTGCCTCACTTGTCAGCAAGTGAAGGAGGAGAACCAAGTTCCAGTAGGCTTGGTTCAGTCCTTAATGTTTCTAAAGTGGAAGTGGGATGCGATATCCATGGACTTCATGACGGGTCTCCAACGTACATCCAGGTGTCGCGATTCGATATGGGTGATCAATGATCGACTAAACATGTCTGCCCTCTTCCTACCGATTAGAGAGTAGGGCTAGGTATAGAGCTTAGGACACTTCTATTTGCAGGATATTGTGTGTTTACATGGATTAACCACTTTTATTGTCTCCGATAGTGACACACGCTTTTCTTCCTGGCTATGGAAGGGGTTTCAGGAAGCTTTCAGGACCCACCTTTGTCTGAGCACCGCCATCCATCCTCAGATGGATGGCCAGACCGAGCAGACCATCCATAACCTTGAAGACATGCTCTGCACATGTGTCCTGGACTTTGGTCACAGTTGGGTCGATCACCTACCTTTGGTGGAGTTTTCCTACAATAACAGCTATCACTCCACCATTGGTATGGCACATTTTGAGGCCATGAATGGTCGTCCATGCAGATTGCCACTATTCTGGACAGACCTAGGGGATTCAGCAATAGTGGGACTAGAGTTGGTACGATCTACCACTGAGAAGCTGCAGATCATCCTAGAGTGGATGAAGACTTCACAGAGCAGACATAAGTCGTATTCTAATAGGAGACGGATACCTCTGGAGTTCGACGATAGCGACCACGTCTTCCTATGGGTCTCACCTAGACAAGGTCTATGGAGATTTGGCCATGGAGGAAATTTATCTCTGTGGTTCATAAGACCTTTCTAGGTCCTTATCATATTAGACGAGGTGGCTTACCTCTTATCTCTTCCACCTCACTTGCACCCAGTGCAAGACGTCTTCCAGGTATCTCAGCTGAGGAGATACGTGCACGACCCATCCCACATTATCTACCATGGGTAGCTGGACATCGACGATTCTTGGAGGTCCCAGTGGAGATTTACGATCAATAGGATCAGGTCCTATGTGGACAGTCAATACCTCTGGTGTGCATTCGTTGGAACCATTGGAACCACCCTGAGAGCACTTGTAAGTAGGAGGCTCAGATGCATGCTCAGTACCCCCATTTGTTCCCTTAGTTTGAGTTATAGATTATGGGGACGTAAATCCCTGAAGTGGGGAGACTGTAAAGACATGGAAATTCCATGAATTTTTTTTCTTAAATACATGGGAATTTTATGAGTCCTCAGTTTCAGACGGCGTTTGATTCCGAGGCCTGGTGTGTCCGGAATCAATTTCTAAAAATTTGTTTGGGTACGTTCAGTAAACATATGAGCGGGATTTTATATCTTTTAAACCAGTGATCGGAATTGAAATCTGAGGCCACCGTTGAACTCACAGTGTCAGTGATTTCTTAGTGAGACCTTCAATGCATAAGCATTGTGATGAAAGTGGAAGATAGTTTTTGGGGGTTTTAAATAATATTTAAATAAAAATAAGACTTAACTTATTTTTATTTTATGGTGGTTGAAACCTCCAAGGGGAGGTTGGATGTGAGAGCCAAAACACCCTAACCTCCCATGGGAGGTTATGGTGGTGGGGCCCACTCGATCATAACCTACCTTGGAAGGATGTCATTAGGTGGGACCCACACGAGCTTAAAACCCTTGAAACCCCCCATTCATGTGGGATAAACGGTCCACCACCCTACATTACTTTAATGTGCCAAATCTCTCTTATTAATTGGGGAGCCTCTCCACCATCCCTCATATGTGTGTCAAAAAACAAAATTAATTAATGGAATTAATTAATTATTTGAAATGGGTTGAATTTCTTATGCCAACAAATTAATAAGATGTCTTGTTTATTATTTTGTGGTTGGAATAATCTTTTTTGGGAGCCTTGGAGGAATTGAGAGAATATCCTCTCAACGAAGAAGACAAAGAACCCTCACCATCTTTATCCTTCTCCAACCGGGGTAAGAAAAGGAAGAGACACCCACGAAGAATGCTGACATCATCTTCCACTTCGTCACCTTCGAACACTCATCCTCAAACAAAGAATACCTTTTTTCCTCCAACGTCAATGGAATGACTGCTCCTTCCCGTGACTCTGTGAACAATTACCGACAAGCGAGGTAGGGGTCATTTTTTTACGATGGAATTTTACCCTCCATACCACTTCGTATGTTGTGTTCTTTGAGAACCGAATGATATCACTATAATGAGGAGGGTTCGGACCACACGAACACGGCCTGACCCTCCCTTTTTGTTTGTTCTTGTTTGATGACGATGCCGGAGGTACACATGAGGACAGAAAATGAGTTGGCCACGAAGAAATCCGGCGGCGCAAGGCTGATTGGTCTCCCCGAGGGCATAGAACTACCATTCTATGCAGAGGACTAACCCACGGCCAAGGCAGGCCTTGGCCAAGCTAGAGGGGTGCGGTGCCGTCACACCACGTTGGAAAAAGGGGGTCGCGACCCTGAAGGTCACGACGGTCGTATGGTGGGCGCGACGCCGTCGCACCGCACGGGAGAGATGGAGGTTGTGGCCAGGACGGGCTGTGGAGGAGGTGGCGTGGTGTTGTCATGTCGTGCAAAGCAGGGGAAACTGCCTCCATAGGCCACGTTGGACAAGATAGGGTGGGCGGCTCAGCCGGCTGCTGGTGCGCACAACAGGCGGGACCCCTCGGGTCTCACGGGTCACCTATACAGGCGCTAAGCGCCGCTTCCTCTTGACTACAGGTGGGGAACGACTCCCCCTCCCACGCATGGCCAGCCCGTCCTCCATGGGCTGAGCAACCACTAGCCGCGCCGCCTCCAGCTGGGCCGCAACGGGCCGGGACAACTCGGGCTGGGGCGCCCTCGGTCGGGGCCGCGCCCTCAGGTCGGGTATCACCTTTGGCTAGGCCGCCCCCTCAGGTCGGGCCACCCACTTGGGCTAGGCCACCCCTTCAGGCCGGGTCGGACCCACGTACTAGGTTGGGCTAGGTCGGTCTGACTAGGTCGGATCGGACCCAGACCCGCTATAGTCCGATTACACGTTTTCGCCCATATCATGGACTATGGGCATCCATTTGAAAAACCATAAGCGGTGACGATATTCTTGGAATGAATCCATCCTTTTTAGATTACCCCATGGGAGTTCGGGGTATAGTTGAGATACAGTCAGGTTGGTTCGAACACGAAACCAAGTGGCCCCCCGAAAAAAAATGGATAATATCTCAAAGACCGGGCTTCCAATTGACGTACTGTATGTTGCATTGAGACCCCTATGACGTGGCAGACCATTGAGTTATCTATTCTTGTCAATACATGACAGTTGGAGTTTTCCCAGTAGATCGAGCAGCAGATCCACCCAGTGACGAGCATACAGAGTGAGGAAACCTAGTAGATGACAGACCTGACGGCTGCTTAACCGATTAGACTAGCCCAGTGGGGAGTGCCTGGTAGTTGGCGGCAGACCCATGGCGGAGTAGCACCTAGAAGTTGGTGGTAGACCAGAGGTACTCGACAGGAGGAGTACCTCTATAGGATATTAGGGGAAGTTCTTGGTAGTTTGCGGCAAACCCATAGTTGAGGAGCACCTGGTAGCTGGCAGGAGACCCGTAGTACTCGACTTTAGGAGTACCTCAGCAGTCCATGGTTAGCGAGAAGTGCCTCGGTGTCACGACATGCCCACTATTCTTGATAGAGGAGGTGTTATCTAGCTATCGTGGTTTTGATAATGAAAAATCTTGGTTTGAGATGATTCAATGACCTTTGTTTTTTCCTCATGATTGAGATGGGGTACTAGATAACTTAGGTATATGTATGGGCATATACCTAAGTAATGGTTATCCGTTGATTCATAATTTATGGTTTATACTTATTTTATTTTCTGATAACCTGAGGGTCTCGGGGTCCCTAATCATTATCCTTATACTCAACCCTACACGGGCTATGCACGAACCTCGTTGTCTTGGATGCATATGACGAACAACACTGACCGAGGCAGAGTGTACGAGGACCGGATGGTACCCGGAGGTAGACCTCATGACCAGATGGTACCCAGAGGAGACGGACGGACGGGGAGCATTGAGGAGGCTATTTGTACCTACCCTTCAGGAAGGATCCATGGTGGATGATCCAAGACCTTCTCGACACCTTCCTGCTATTTTTCTTTTAGTTATACTAGCTTTCAGTTGTACTTGTACTTTACTATTGGGCTTGTATTTCCGACCCCTTTTACTTTCCATCACCTCTTCTGTATTCATTATTACATATTTCATCGCTTCCAGTTGTGTAATTTGTTTGTGTGTGTTTACTTTTTATAAAGGAAATGCCTTCCCAGCCTAGGGATTTACACCTTTGGTGCTAGTTGCCAGCCCCTGGCCTATGGAAGGCGGGATTGGGGTAGTCACGACACGGGCCCTGAGGACGGTTCATGACACCTTCAGCATGAAATTCCTTGTATCTTATGAAAATATAGTAACTAATAAACTAACATTATGATAATTTTTAGGGGTCTCTACCATTCATATCAGAGGCAGTTCTGTAAAAGCCTTGAGAACCACATTTAATGAAATATATATTAGGGAATGTTTCACATTGATATAATTTGAGAATAAGTAAAAAAAATAACATATTTATGTTTTCAAAAAGAAATGATATTGTCGTTTTAACTAAAACATGAATCCATTTTTGGATACTACAAGAATATGTGGTTCTAGAAAAAAAGAACCCTAGGGGTAATAACTAAAAAATCAATGCATTGGGATATACCCGATCATCAAATGGTGTTAGAAAATATTATTAAATTCATGTTTAATTTTACATTATTAGGGGAATTTATTATAATAATTCACATTTTCATTTCAAAAAATAATAATTTATTTAAATAGATGATGAAAATGAATGAGATAGGATAAATATATGGTGACTAAGCTTGAGAATAAGGTTTCTCAGTAGAATGAGAAAATATTTTCATTGTAAAAAATAATGGGGTAATGAAATGAAATGCCAATAAAAATGAAGAGAATGATAGATGAATATAATTCGTGTAATAAGGATCTATTTCTAGTTTTATTTCATAAATATAGAGAACCTATGAATTACCATATTAAATTACCTTATATAACGTTTAAACCATATTCCAATTAAGAATCTATGTTGAAGCAAATATTAAATGTATTTATTAGGACTCCAATATTATGTTATAAAAGTATTTTTACTCATAGGTTATTAGTTATAAAAATAAAAAAACATCTGTTGATTATGTTAAATTTTAGAATCATATGAATCCTTATTAACATGAGATTTATTGATACCATCATAGGATTTTAATTTTTATTATTTTAAATAAGATTATTATCTTAAATATCCCTTTCAGGTTCTATATTATGGGAGTTTACAAAGATCACAGATGTTTTGGGATAAATTTATTGTGATATAAAAAATTGGTTTATTATAAGTCTTAATGGAAATTTTATTTGTGTAATAATCCTTTTCCATTTTATATAGATATATTTAAAGGAATTGAAAACCTTTAGGGTTGATATGATCATTAACGAAATTTTACTAAAAGAAAAATATGATTATTATAATATGTGAAAGTGGATTCATTAAAACCCCTTTTAAGAAGGATATTTATACAATAATTTATATTTCAACATTGTATAACATATTTTTTTCAAATATTATTAGTATTATATTAATTTTGTCTTATGAAAAGGGCAACCCACATAATTGGTGGAAACCTGTCAAATCAGGGAAGGCTGCGTGGTTTGAATAAATGTATGGAAGATTATAAGTGATTAACACAAACCACTGGCTTATGTGATGTATTTATTAATATATCATTATTTTTAGTTGATTATTGACATAAAAAAATATAAATAATTGAGCAATGGTGTTACTATTAAGGTTTAGTGATTAATGAATTATATTGGAAAACTTAAGATAACCATTTTCAGTTTGGAATGTATTCAAAGACAGATGCAAATAATTATCTAAATTTTATGGATGTTATGATATTTTAGAAGAAAAATTTAGTGATTCAGACATAAAATTTTTATTTTGGTATATATTTATCTTCGTGGAAGGGATGAATTGGAATTTTTTTTAAAAAATAATTAAATTATTATTATGAAATAGTATCATATATAGTATTTATATTTCATAAGACTTTTTGAAAGAAAAAAAATGCCGCAATATTAGAAAAATGAATCTAGAATCAAAGATGTTATCCTATTACATTAATATCTGAAGAATCAAAAGGTGTTTTATATCATCACAAATTTATGGGTTTGAGTTCCTTAATATTTAATTTTCATTTAATTTATTATGATCAATGACCTAAATCGCATTCTATAATTATTTTTTCATTTATTCTATATTCGTATCTTCATATGAAAATAATAATATCCTTTGTATAAACCTAGTTTTTTCTACTCCATGTGATTTTTTACTCTCCTTATTCTCTTATTAAGATTACATTTTATTTATCAGTTTTACAATGTGAATTCTCAGTAAAATTATTTTCATATTACAAACCCTTGATTACTAAGATCAAGTTTAGATTATGAGGCTAAAATTTATTTATGGCACTATGAATTTGAAACTCCAAGATTATAAAATATGAATAGTGTATTTGATATATTTTATGACATGAAACATGAATTTTATAATAAAAAAATATCCCGAGACATTATGATATATTTGTTTTAAAATAAATTCAATATCTTCAATGGAGTGTATTATAAGAAAAAATAAGTGTTTCCTGGATGACATGAAACACTGAGTTTTTCTTCAATTAAGAACAACATTTATTTTAACTTGCATTACCGATAAACCTTATTTTAGAATGCATTACACACAACACCAAGTTTAGATTTCATCGCATGAAACAATGACTATTAAAGAAACTTGTAATATTATTTAAACATTATTATTTAATAGGGAATGCTTACCATGTAATATAATTATTGGGTATGAATAGAAATAAATAAATTCTGAAAATTATGCTAACATATTTACTTTAAATTGAATTATAATAATTTAAACAAAAAATAAATAAATATTTTTTTAAAAAGTATATATTTCTAAAATATGGTTTAGTCTCTATTTTTCCACATAGTTTGAAATTATTTATCACTATATTTATAAATATTATTTTATATTTTGGAATTAAGTTTTTATATCATAATAGTAAACTAATATTTTGTTGAATTTTATAGTTTTTTTAAAAAAGTTTAATTTTTTTTCAAATAGTGAAAAAAAAATTTAATTGTAAAATTAATTTTTTATTATATTATTTATATTGTTAATTATGAAATTAATTGATTTTAAAGTAATTATAGTTAAATTTTATTATCAATTAATCCAATTTTTTTCTTTTTTTACAATTTTCATATTTATTTTCTAAAGAAAACTCTATAAACTATTGAACAATTTGCCTTTAAAAACAATCTATCATATCATATCTATGTGATTAATGTAAATAAAAAATTTCCACTTATTTGATTTGAATTTATAAAAATATATTACATGTCATCAATCCGAATAATTTATATTTTAAAAGGGTTTTAATTTTTTTTTCTCAAAAAATAATACCGAAATAGTAAAAATTAATTATGGTGGTTAGGGCAAAAATGGATTTACCATGGATTAAATTAAAAGGATAAGGGATATAAATAGAATAAAACAAGTCCAAACACCATTTTATGTAAATATTTCAAATTTATATCTTCTATTTTCTATAATTGTTGATTTTAGATGCTTTTTCCATGTCAAAAATGTTTATTTTAATTAATCTTTTTAAAATATTACAAGTTTTCCACATACAACACATAGAAAGGGTTACCTAATATCCAATTTTCATAAAAAAATTGACATCACGTTTTTCAGAAAAAACCCCTAAACAATCGCTTTCCAACATTTGTCCCCTCATCCCAGAAGCATTATTTCTATCATATACCAACCAATGTCGGATTTTGTGAAAACATAATTAAGATACTTGAAGAATAAGTAATGTTCGTCAATAAGTGTCTATATTTTATTTGGTTCTCCAAATCCATATATTTTTTGCAAAATATTATGAAACAATAACCTTCTTATATTCCATATTATGGGGTGTTTTTATAATTACGTAATTAACTACAACTATCCCCACATCCATAAATTGTGTTACGAAATCATCATTCATTTTTAGGGGAATCTACGACCTCATGAATCGACGTTAGTCATTCTATAATTACCAGAGTTCACAGTTAGTATTTATGATGGATCTAGTGTATATAAATTATATATATGAAATAATTATTCCAATATATTTAATATATCAAATATGATTTTCTTAATTTCTATTATTTATGGGTTATGATAACATCACTCGTGTGTACGAGAGACGATATTGTTAGTCGTTCTTCAACTACCATAGTTCACAATTAGTATTTATGATGGATCTAGTGTATATAAATTATCATTATGAAATAATTATTCATATATAGTTAATATATCAAATATACTTTTCTTACTTTCAATTATTTAGGGGATATGATAACATCACTCATGTGTACGATAGATGATAATTATTCCTATATAGTAAATATATCAATCGATGTCATTCATCCTTCACTAATTTTATACATGAAAGGTGATAAGGATAACATAATTGATTATATATGAAATTATTGATATAATACTGATATTAATTATATATTTATAAATATTTAAGGATAATATATATCATTTTATTTCATACAAAATTACACACTTAATAATGATAATATTGTTCATGTATTTGTGAACTACTACCTTCATGAAGCGATGATACTATAATTTCACCACCACACCACATGAATGATATATAAAATTATATAATATATTACATATTATATTATGATAATTATATGTATTTAAAATTTTACATACCTTCCTACGATAATGATCATTGGAAAATTTAAATGTTACTCTGGCGCACTTACGACCAACCATATTTGATATCATAACATACTATATTTATTATAACCATATTTCTTGACTCTCTTTAAAATTAATATTTATTTAAAAAAGTTATAATTATTTCATGATTATTATTATAGAGATTATTTTACTATATATTATGGCTTAGGATCAAATATATCATGATAGAACACACATGAGAAAATAACATAATTTAGACATGAAACAGAGAAAACAATGAATGATTATTAACAAAGATATGGTAAGATATTATAAAATTATAGTATATTATATTATTAATATTAATATAGATATGGTGTAAGTTAATAAAATGGTTTAAAACCCTATACATTGGGTTAATTTACATTCAACCAAAAGTAATTGTGATATATGGGATTTCATTTAAATTTCAATTCATTGAGTCATATTGTAATGTTATGTACATAAATTCATATATACAGTGCATATAATGCCTATTTTATATATAGAGTAGTTTATTTTAAATGTTATTTTAATTAAAAATATTTTTTATATCACCTATCTGGGTTTGACTAAAAAGTGTCCACTTTGTAAAGAAACTCATAACCGAATATTATTACTTTGGGTTATACTAATCATTCACTTTCATTGGTATTCTATGATTATGTGTGTATTTAATTTTTAAAATTTATTATGTAAATTCAAATTTTCTTATGGAATTATATATGATACACATAATATAATAATTTATTAAATATAACATCAACATTATGTTAATTGTATGGTCTTATTTCACAATCTCATTCTAATCAAGGTTGTATATTCATGAATTTTAGTTGAAAAATATTATTTGACCATTTTCTAATAAAAATATTTCATTTTCTTCTCCTTAATAATTTGTTATATTTTTATGAAATATACAACATTTAAATACTTTTTTACTTAAAATAATTGACAAATATTTTAATAAAATATGAATTATATTCTCCCTTCAATGAAAAAATTAAAGATCTTCTAAAATAATGTTTTCATAAAATTTATTTTCCATGTTCATAATTATTTAACAATGAAATTTTCATCCATTATTAATTTTCACAAAAAAATCCGAGGAAATATTATTTTCTTTTGAGACAATTTTCATTTATGTTATACTAAAAATGTTAAAGGAATGTCATTTTCATTTTGAAAACAGGGAACATTACTATGATTTTTATAGTGAAGGAGGAATATTATTTTTTACCTAGAATGGAATGTATGGAATTTCCCACCTTCATTCAAAACATTTATTTACATATTACTTTTAAATTTTAAAAGGTTATTTTATTGATTATATTATTTTAAATATTCTATAAATTCTTAGTATTTAAAATTTAATTTTATATAAAATGATTTTCATAAAGTGTTATATTTTTACATGTGAGTTTCAGAATGAACAAAATAATTTTATCAAGTATGTTCTAAATTTATTTACAAGGATTTTAAATTTACCAATGAAAAATATAATTTGTTCTTACACCAATGGATATATATTTTATTTGTTACACCCATTATCTTTCTTTAGATGATTTGTAAATACTTTGAAAAAGGAATGCATTACCATTCAAATCATTTAATCATTTTTTAGTCATTATATTTCCCATGAAGTATTCTATTTCATGTTTAAATTAAATCTCCCATCAATGAAAATATTATTTAACATGGATATGTTCATTTCCTAAATATTATACAATATTTACATATATTGTTTTCTTTTATATTTTTTTCATTAATTGAGGAAATATTGATAAATCAATATCCAATACTAAAATATAATATTTAATGATGATGCACATTGTTCTTCAATTAAATCAATTTTTTGATACATGAGGAATTATTTGAGCCTGAAAGTCATAGGTGGAGCCCAATATAGATATCCAAATGATTCATCATTTATCTCATGAGTCAATATTATTTAGTGAAACCCTATGTGTTTGTACCAAATAGTTTTGAAGTTTTTTGTAATAGGTTCTATAAATAGAGATATAGTTTTCAAAACAATATGAGTTTATACTAACTAATTTTAAACAATATTATGGATAAATCATGATGGGAAATGTACTCTGGTTCCTTAAAAACATTATTTCCAATAAATAATTATTTCCTTCATTCAAAATTTAGTTATTATTATCCATTAAATTTCTACATTCATACTATATTTGGATGCATTTCATTTTCACATAATGATTAAACAGAATGTCATTTCTATTATTTACCAAGCCATATTTTTTATTACTTTTCTATTCATGCAAAAAATTTATTTAAAGTGTCTATGTGCTCTTTCATTTAAATTTGAATATAAATTATTCGTATTAATTCATTGTCTCTTTATCTACACTTATATCGTACTGAGAATTTGATCTCACGATTATTTTATTTCATTTCTGAGGAATCCATGAAGACTACTATGAATAGTATGAACGGATACCCTATGGATATAGTTTTATTATAAAAAATTCTAACGGTATTTTTCAAATTTAATAAATGTATTATATATGTATAATGTTTACTAAGAATACTAAACTATTTTTTCTACTGACATGTGATTCCATGTATCTTATTCTAATCTAATAATGTAGACACCATCTTCATTCTATTATATTAGAGGTCCCTTTAAATTTGAACATATTATATAAAAACATTATTCTATTTCAAAATATGGAATCAATTTTTCCAAATACAACTCATCTAAGTATAGGAATCTGATTAAAAATTTACTTATAGGTGAAGCATAAAATATGGTTTCCAATGACAACATTTTCATTAATGTAGAAGGTTGTAATATCAAAATTGAACATAAAATTGATTTAATTGAGAATAATTAGATAAATGTTAATACTATTGAACTTTTAAAACTTAAATCCAAAAATATATAATTTCTCATTTTAAATAATTTAAAGTAAAACATATTTTTAATAGGAAATCATTATTTTTCTATAATCAATGAAAAATGAATATGTTAATAAAAATCCTGAAAATTCACACTAAAATAATTTTTATATGATAATTTCAAAAATTAAGATTATTTATTGAAATAAATTTTATAGAAGTTGTGAAACTAAACATTAATTTTCTCCAAAGCGTAACTAAACAGTTTATTTGAGAAAAAACTTTTTTCAGAAAACCCTTATGTTTCTTCTAAAAAATTCTTATTTTAGTTTTTTATCATTATATAAATTTATTCTATATAATTTTGTTTTTAAAATTCATACAGACCATTTTAATGGTTATGTTATAATGGTATTCTATATTACAATTCATTTATACATAAAGATGTATGTCCAGTAAGATTTATAGTTTATAAAATTTAAATAAATATGTTTCATGGGTTTTATTAGCTAACTATTAATGGTCACATATTATATCAGATGAAATTTTATTATTTTCAAATAATTAGTTTCTACATTCTCACCAAATTAAATAAATTATGTATTCTCAATCAAAACATGATCTTAGTAATCAACAGGTTACTGATTAGAAATACCATTAGTTTTAATCTCACATTTTGAAAGTGTCAAAAAACAACTTATTGATAATAGTGAAATAGAAATATAAATGTCATCTACACTGAAATATAAATAGGTATCCATGTAGGAGAAAATTTTTGGCTTTTTAGGATATAAAATTGGAATAATATTGTACATAATTATAGAGTGTGCTTGAGGTAATTTATCACAAGAAATTGAATGAAAAATGGCATCCTAATGACAAGAAAACAAAAAATCTATGATGATTTAAAAGTAAATTTGATTCATCAGATATAAAGGTATTAGTAAAAAAATTAATAACCTTTTACTAATGTTGATGACATATTTTTGTGTCTACGAATATAACGAAATATACTTAACTGATATCTTTATATTTCATAACAATAATTTCATCGGATGTGTGTGCCTTGATCTATTTACAATTCATCATGTACTCAAAGAAATTTATATCCTAAAATGAATGTTTTCATATTGATAGAACTAAAATTTAATATTAATAGATATTATGATCTATAATATAGTGACATGTACTTTATTATATCTCTAATTATGTTCCAAAACTGATATGTTTAGGGCATGTAAACAAATATAATATAATAATGTATAAAACACAAGATTACCAAAAATAATATATTGTTAGCATTTTTTCAAAAAAACATTTAAATGAAAAAAATTAATTATTAACAATAACATCACACATTACTTTTCACGACCCATCCCTTAGGGCTCGTGCTATGACTATCCCAATCCCACCTTGCATAGGCCAGGAGAAGGAAACTAGAACCGGAAATGTGTATCCCTAAAATGGGAAGGCATTGCCTTTAAACCAGTACATACACACAGTCCAAGAACACAACAAGAATAAACCATGAAGTAAACTTATGTAGTAAAATTATGATGTAAAGGGGCCATAATACAAGACCGGTTGAAATGTACAAGTAAAACTGAAAACTACAAATACAAATGAAAAGTGAAAAAATAGCTCATTTATCGTCCACTGAGGATCCTACCAGAAGGGTAGGTATAGCTCACGATATGTTGTCCCTATGTCCCATCATGAAAAATGGTCAACCTCCAGGTACCGTATAGACCTGGATCCCTCAGCGTCGATCAATGTTTTCTGCCATCTACAGAAGACACAACAAGGTGCGTGGGTAGCCCGTGCAAGGGTGAGTATAATAATAATCAGTAAGGACCCTGAGACCCTCGTAGGTCTCCCAGAGTTCTATAATGGAAATACCACCAACCAAGACCACAACTCAAAGCACAAAGTGATAGGCATCAACTTTACTTAGGTATATGACCACACATATACCTATGTTATCATGATATACTCATCTCACACATGAGGGAAGAATACTACAAATGTAACACCATGAAGGTAGAATTACCATGTTGGTAACACCACGAAGATAGAAGTACAACACAGGTAACACCACAAAGATAACACCATGAAGGTAGAAGTACCACATAGGTAATACCCCAATGATAGAAGTACCACACAGGTAACACCACGAAGACAACACCACGAAGGTAGAATTACCACACAAGTAACACTAAGAAGATATAAGTACCACATAGGTAACTCTATGAAGATAAAACCATGAAGGTAGAAGTACCACACGGGTAACACCATGAAAATAGAAGTACAACATAGGTAACACCACAATGATACAAGTACTACACATGTAACATCATAAGGAAAACACATTGAAGGTAGAAGTACAACACAAGTAACACCGCGAATATAGAATTACCACAAAGATAACACCATGAAGGTAGAAGTACAACGCAGGTATCACCACTAAGATATAAGTATTACAGCGGTAAAACCATGAAGATCACACCACGAAAGTATATATACCACATAGGTGAATGACTCATCTCACTGCAGGTATAAATTATGTATATATGTACATATGATTAGTCATAAGCTAGATCGTCTAATTTTGTTATGAGGCACTGTTGCTGACCCACAAAGAATCGATAGGTACTAACCCCCGCTGACCCACATAGGATCTGACCCACATAAGATCAGTATGCGCTGACCCACACAAGATCATTGAGTGCTGACCCACCATGGATATAATATATTATAACACTCATAGGATCGATTGATTCTAACCCACATAGGATCGATGTTTTTTATTCACATTACAGCCGGCCCCAAGATTCCTCGCACCCAGTGTGCTTGAGTTCCATAGAATCTGCCTCTTGAGATATCGGTCATACCTCAATCACCACTAAGTTCCAAAAAGGAGTAACCCAATGTATCGACCGTGTTGTAAGGGTTCAAAAATGATAGACGCTGTGTTAATCGGATGCCTGGTCTGTGAGTTATATGCATTTTAGTTCTGAGGTCCCCGTTGGATTCAAGTTCGATCCAACCCAACTGTAATCCAACTATTTCCAAAAACTCAAGTGGAGTATATTGAAAAACCATCTCGATCTAGGGATCCTAGTTCCATATAAGGTTCATCAAACGGACTCCTAGTTCTCAAGATATGGCCTTTTAAGTGTTTCAGGGTCCAGTTGGGCTTGGGTCAGGTCCGACATGGGGGGACCGACCCGAGCCGACCCTGTCCAGGCTAGGCCGAAGTCCATCCCAAACCACATGGGAAACACCCAACCCTCATGGGGCGGTCCGGCCGGAAAGGGGTGGCCTTGCTCGCATGCGGGTGGCCCGACATGCAAGGGGTTTGCCTGACCCGCAAGTGGAAAGCCCGATCCATAAGGGGGTAGCTCAACATACCAGGGGCAGCCTGACCAGCGAGGGGGAAGCCTGGCATGCAAGGGGGCAAGGCCCGCCGGTCCGGCCTGTGGCGTGGTTCGTCTTTGTTGGAATGGGGAGGAGAGAACCTCCGTCTCTCAAATTGCCCAAAGGCTGTTCGTCATGGAAAGTGGTTGCACCCCATGGCACTGCCCGGTCATTGTGGAACCCTATGGAGGCATAGGTTACTCCACAGTCATGGACCTTTTCTCACCGGTGGCATGCTGGTCTCACTGTGCTCATGTTATGTGGAATGCCGGCATGTCACACACCTCTTTCACCTGCTGCAGCTTCGACCGTGGCCCCGTGCGCATCTGCGGCATGCAACGGCGTGCAACGGCACGTGACGATGTGCCAAACCTCTTATGCAGTCGGTCAGTGCTAGCCACTCTACTGAAAATCATGGCTTAGTGTCATGGACTCCTAAGGTAGTGCTCGGCAGCATGCTGCCTCCGTTGTTTCTGGTTGATTTCTCCATGCTGGAGGTCTTCCATGGAGAACGCAACGGTAACAAGGTAGCGGAATGTTCAGGTCGGGTTCATTAGGATCGCGCCCTCCACGTCTTCCTGTAATCATGAGGGAGGATTAAAGGAATCAATAATAACTTGTATTAAATATGAATCAAATATCTACCTCAAAAACGATGAAGGATACCCACTATTGAGGAAGTGTCAGTGTTCGTCTTTCCCACAACAAGCTTCCAATAATGTTGCTTGTATATCACCCTTCAGTTCGAAGTTCGATTTCATTCGTCACCTCCCATAGGAACTGTCTCCATCCTCTAAGCATTTGGTGTCTCAACAATTTTTCTACACTTCATTTCATGGTGAAGTAGTATCGATACATCTCCCCAAGCTTCATATAAATAGTTGATGGGGAGGGTGTCTAATGTTTGTGAGATTCTTGAGGGTTCATTAATTAAGAACATTCCTCATTCCCAACAATCAGGTTACATAGGAATTTAAGTTTCATTCCATTTAATGGCTTGACAAATCACTGGTCCTATGGTACCAATTATCCATTGGAAGAAAATATAGAAAGAAAAGAAAATATCTAAGTTATTTTATTATTCTTTTAAAAGTCCAAAAATATATATTTTCCTCCAATCCTACTGCGGTTCAATTGAAGTATTCATTAAGTGAATCATGAAACTTTGGATTCAATGGTGCCCAAAGATTTTTAATCTGAGCAATGGTTCCCAAGATAGAAAACACCGCCAGTGTGTTTACTGAACGTACCTTAAAAAAAGTTTGATAAATTAAAAACGTTCACCCTAGACCCACACCAGTTGAGGTTAGGTTGCATCTAAAGAGAACATGCCCCAAGGAACTCAATGGTAATCTGTAATTTTCAATCCGAGTTTCCATTTAGAATTTATAGATTTTAACAATAAAATAATTCTTACTTAATAATTTTATTTAGGGCTAATATCTAACATCCACTATTGTCTCATGTCGGCAAATGTTAGTATTTTTCAAGAGAAAGAATACGCCCACGAGCTCAGCAGTGGTCTCAGATTTTTAATCTGAGATGCCGTTCGTGAGTTATAAGAATCTGAAAAATAAAATTACTTTATGTAATTATTTTATATATTGTAATGTCATTTTCGGGTTTTCTCACAGGGGAATGCGCTAAATAAACTTATTTCGCGGCTAGCATAAAACCACCCTCTGAAATGCAACAATGTCGTTAGATTTTTGATCTGGGCATCAATTTATGAGTTGTTTTACTTTTTTATAAAAACTGCTTAGGCGTGATAACTAAAGCTTAACAAAATTTCAATGCATCATTTCGGGATCTTTGGTCCTCATAATCATGTGCTGTCAGATATCGCGATCTCAAAATATTTCCACATAATTAAATTTAAAAATTTACAGGAAATTATGGGTCATTACATTCTCCCCAATTAGGGATTTTCATACCCGAATGCCACAACATAGACTATGAAAACAAATTGGGGAACTGATAATGAATTTGAGCCTCCCACTCCAATGTGCTCTCCTGGAGGTTCCAATGCTGCCAACGAAGGCGCACCAGAGTTATCGATAGTCCATGAAAGAACTTCTCCTGTCAGTCCTCAATATCTAATAGAACCTCCTCAAATGACACCCCATCATCAAAGTCCATCTCGTCGTGGTTGATGACATGAGATGTCCATGCACACATCTCCTCAACTGTGACAAATGGAATACATTATGCACCTATTGCATCTGTGGGGGAAGAGATAGACGGTACACCACCTCACCCAGTCTTCTGAAAATCTAGAAAGGTCTAATGAACCTTAGAGATTGTTTTCCACCCCGACTAAAAATCTTCAATCCTCGTCAAAGTGAGACTGGTAGAAAGACATGGTCTCGATCCATGGACCCCAAGGGTCTCCGTATCCTATTGGCATAAGACGTTTCCGGTTCTATGTAGTTTTTACTTGTGGACAAGAGAGGCATAGAGATACAAAATCTTCCCTTGCATCCTTCATACCTATTCCCTAGTTCTGATACTGGAGATTCTGGTACATCTTTGCCACTATAGGATGTACTGTTAATGGGAATTTATGTAACTCCCTTAAAACCTCCTCCCAAAGTATCACTAGTACCATGGTGTGTCCTCTAAAAAGAACAACATTCTTCCCACCTTCAAGAAATCCTTCAAGAGACTGCCCTGAGGATATATGAGTATGTCGAACCTCAAAATAAATTTACCCAAGTTGTGCCCCCAAACTCGCTGAAAAATTGGGGGAGTGATAGTCATAGATTGGAGGTAAGTTGCTCTATCTCTATCCACGAAGGATATCTACAATGCAGCTAGCTGCTCTATCTCCTCACTCAGCAACTACAAACCAGACTTTTTGTTGAGTGCATCTGCTACTACGTTTCCCTTCTTTAGGGTATAGACTATCTTAGAGTCATAGTCATGGAGGAACCCTATCCATCTTTGATGTCTCAAGTTCATTTCCTTCTATGAAAAGTTATACCATAGACACTTTAGATCATAGTAAACAGAAAACCATTCACCCAACAAGTAGCGCCACCACATCATTAGTTCAAAGACCACTGGTGCTAACTCCGAGTCATTGGAAGCGTAGTTATTCCCGTTTGCCTCTGTCTCAACTCATGAAAGCTCAGCTAACACTACTTCATCCACAGGAAAGGAACCTCCTTCTTTATCAAGGCTGAAAAGGGTGCCGCTACCCTAGAGAATTTATGTACAAATATCCAGTAGTACCCATCCAAATTAGATGTCCCCCTCCCTTCGGGGATGTAATCTTTGAAACAAATTCTGAAAATATGTCCCCACACTCTACCACTCCTATAGGGAACTGAAAACTTAAAACTCCTGCTACAATGAGGGTAAGGATTTCCGACTCAAGAGTGGTTGGTTGTACCCTCCTTTTCATGAGTTTATCATGTGCTATGTGGGTTTCCTTTATTTCCAACCAAGGAAAACCATATTCCATCATTATAGATAAACCACAACCTATTTTCCTAGTATAGTCATTTTGAGTATGAACTGTAGATGTCTAGTCCATACCCAAACTAACGTTTTAAGGCCTTGATGCTTCCACCAAGAGGTTCCAACTGAAACTATCACCTCAAGGGTCAGATCATACTATTAGCATAAGTGTGATTATCGAGTCTCCCCCCAAAAGGTATCTCCAGACAGAAGGTTCAAGTCAATGGTTTAACTATAATCTATAGGTATTGAACAATATTTTTGGAAAGAAAAAATGATTATTTCTTTTGTCTACTAATAAGACAGATAGTATTATACCTAGATCGTACCTCTAATCATTCTTGGATCCCTTGGGTCACACTTCTAGACCACATGAAACTACTCACTTCCCATGTCCTACTGCTCCCTAAGTCGGTGGGGTCTAGATTTAGGTGGTGGTTGTAACATGTCGAAATATATACCACCTCAGGTTGCTCTCTAAGATCCACTTCCACGTCTTTTTCTCAACAGATTCATATGTTCCAACCACTTACTCTACCCAATAGATTTTACATGACCATGTCTCTGAGACTGACATAATTTTTCTACATTCCCACTATTAAAATTCACTGGATGTATCCACTCACCCAAAGAATATTCGACCACAAATGTTCTCTCTAGAACCCTTACATAAGTCGGAATTAATGGATTAATAGTGTTGGCTCAGATGTCCCTAAACACACCTCGCTCGGAGGTTTGAGCCCTGAAGAACTGACCGTACTATATTCATCGAGTACCTGGGATGGTTGGTATGCCTCGATGAATACTCAGCTACCGACATGTCATCCTTCCAAACCTATAAGAGAACTTGGGAAAAAAACATCCCTTAGCTCATTTTGTTAAGATACCCCCTTCTCTATGGAAGGTTCTAAATATTTTCCACAAAAAAGTAACCTTTTCGCAAGATGAGGGTAATCTAAATACTCTCATCGTCCTACGGAGCCATGTAGAAGACTCTCTACCAGGACTTCCATTTGATCAAACGATTCCCCTACTAAAGGGAAACACAACCACCTCCTCAAGCCAGTGCTTAGCCACCTATGAGTCAGGCTCACCTTGGAACCTGATGTGTATCTGATGCTGAAACACATGTAAGGCACTAGGCTTATATGTGTCCTCTTCTAGTACCACTGGTTGTAGTTGTTGACCAAATGGTTGTGGTATAACCGGTACACCACTCAATAGTGCTAATGCCTTAAAAGGGCCATGCACTAAGGCCTCATCGCTTGGTGGGCTGTCATTATGTACTATCTCAAGAATCCTAGCATGTTGTATATGTTGCAACATCTTGATAAGGAACAGGTGCACCATGGTCATTAAATCTTACATGGTGAGCTGACTCCAAATAATCTAAGGAAAAAACATAAAAAAACATGCAATCACTGTTTCCATTCACGGAGTCAGAATTCCGAATTCAGGGTCCTAGTGTATGGATACATCGGCCTCTGCACCAACATTGGATTCCCCAAACAAAAAACCACACTCATAAAACATAACACTTTTCCCACATAAAAAAGATCAGAGTCATAGTTCTTTGGTAGAACCGACTCCTCTAATACCACTTCTTCATGACCCATCCCTCGGGACCCATTATGTGACTACCCCAATACCACCTTTCATAGGACAGGGGTGGCGAGTAGAATCGGAAATGTGTATCCCTAAAATGGGGAGGCATTAACATTTAACCTGTACAGACACATAGTCCAAGAACACTGCAAGAATCAACCTTGAAGTAAACTGCTATAGTAAATGTGTGATAAATGATAAGGGGCCGGAATACAAGCCCAAATGAAAAGTACAAGTTCACCTGAAAAGTAAAAATACAACTAAAATGTAAAAAACAGCTCATAGATCATCCATCGAGGATCCTACCTGAAGGATAGGTACAACTTGTGATATGTAGTCCTTGCATCCCATCACTCCAAATGGACCACCTTCGAGTACCTTCCAGACATGGCTCCCTCAGCCTCGATCAATGTTGTCTGAAGAATGTACAATATTGAACAAGGTGTGGGTGTATCCCATGCAGGTGTGAGTATAAGGATACTTAGTAGCGACCCCGAGACCCCCGCAAGTCTCTCAACGTTCCAACAAAAATACGAAAAAGAAAGACAAAAAATCAAAGCATGAAGCGATAGACATCAACTCTAATTAGGTATATTCCCTTACATATACCTAATATATCAAGATATTTTCATCTCACACATGGAGAAAGAATACCATAAAGATAACACCAAGAAGTTAGAAGTACAAAATATGTAACACTAAGAAGATAGATGTACCACACAGGTAACACCCTGAATACAACCCCACGAAGGAAGAAGTACCACACAAGTAACATCCCAAAGACGGAAGTACCACATAGGTAACACAACAGACACAACACCACTAATATAGAAGTACCACACAGGTAACACCAAAAAGATATAAGTACCACATAGGTAACACCTAAATGATAACACCACAAAGGCATAAGTACCACATTGGTAACACCACGAAGATAGTAGTACCGCACAGGTAACACCCCAAAGATAGAAGTACCACAAAGGTAACACCATGAAGACAACACCACGAAGGAAAACGTACGACACATGTAATAACATGAAGATAAAAGTACCACATAGGTAACAACATGAAGATAAAAACACAAAGGCAGAAGTACCACACAGGTAACCCCATGAAGATAAAAGTACCACATAGGTAACACCGTGAATATAACACCACAAAGGAATAAGTACTGAATAGGTAAATAACTAAACTCACACCACATATGACTTAAGTACATATGTACAGATGATTAGTTGTAAGCTATATAATCTTATTATGTTAAGAGGCACTGCTAATAACACACACAATATCAATAGGTACTAACCCTCACTGACGACACAGGATCTGACCCACACAGGATTGGTATGCGATGACCTATATAGGATTGTTGATAATTGACCCACATGGGATCTGATAGATGTTGTCCCACATAGGATCGATAGATGCTAACCCAAACAAGATCAATATTCTTCTTCACGTTACAACCATCCACCTGATTCCTCATACCAGGTGTGCTCGAGTTACTTAGAATCTCCACCTTGAGATATCAGTCATACATCGACCACCACTAATCACTAAAAAGGAGTAACCCAAAGGAAATTCATGTCAAAATGGTTCTAACATGTTAGAAAGTGCATTAATCGGGCGCATGGTTTGTGAGTTATAAGGGTTTTAGTTCCAAGGGCCCAGTTGTATTCGAGTTCGATACAAATCAGAAACACTCCAAATATTTCTAAAACTCAAGTAGAGTATATCAAAATGAAATTCTATATATAAGGATTCCAGCTCCATAGATAGTTCGTCAAATGGACATCTGGTTCTCAAGATATGGCCTTTAAAGTGTTCGGGATCCGGTTTGGCTCGGGTCCGGTCTGACTTGGTAGGACCGACCTGACCCGACCTAGTCTAGGCTAGGCTGAGGTTTGGCCCATCCAGCAAGGGGTAAACCCTACCCACAAGGGGGTAGCCTGACCCATAAGGGGGTGACCCGACATGCAGGGGGTGGCCCAGCCCACAAGGGGGCAGCCTGCCCCGCAAGGGGGCGGCCTCTTGGTCTGAAAAACAGTGGGGATCTCCCTAGCCAGTGCACAGGGGGGTTTATATACCTAGTCTCCCGAATAGCCCAGAGGTTGTTCAGCTTTTGAAGTAGTGATACCACATGGGCACTACCCGATAGCCGTGGAACCTGCAGGAGATGCAGTTTCCTCCTTCTCTACAGCTTTTGTTGGGGCCCCTTGCTCACCGATAGTATACTGGTTACATGACCCCCATCTTTCGTGGCCAGCCGGTGTGTCGGTCACCAACATCATCTGTCTTGGATTCAGCCGCGACCCCTTGCTCACCGGTGGCACGCAGCGGCATGTATCACCTCCTCTATGGCTGACCGGTGTCGGCCGCTCCGCGGACCACCATGGATTAGTGTCCTGGCCTCCTCTTGCGGTGTGCAATGGTGTGTTGCCTCAAGTTCATCCAGTTGGTCTCACCATGCCTGCGGTCTTCCATGGAGAACACAAGGGTAGCAAGGTAGCGGAGGGTCCGGGATAGGATTGTTAGGCCCGCAACCTCTGCATTATCTTGTAATAATGATGGAGTATTAATGTTTTCAATAATCAGTAGGATTAAAAAATATCAAATACCAACCACAAGAATGATGAATGACACATGTGATCGAGGAAGTGTTGGCGTTCGTCTTTCCCTCTACAAGCTCCCAATGACGTCGGTCGTACATCGTCCTTCAGATTGTGATTCGGTGTCACCAATCACCTCCCGCTAGAACTGGATCTGTCCTCCAAGGGTTTAGTGTCGTAGAACTTTTCTAGTACATTGTTTCTTGGTGAAGAAGTAGAGATATATCTCCTCGAGCTTCATATAAATAAAAGAGGAGAGGGTGTATAACGCTCATGGGATTTATGAGGGTTCATTAATTAGGATCCTTCCTCATTCACAACGACACAGTTACTTACAATTTGAAGGGTCAAGTAATTCAATGCCTTCACACATCACTGGTCCCACGTTTCCACTTATCCATTCGAGGAAAATATACAATGAAAATAAAATAGCTCAGTTATTTTATTATTCTTTTAAAAGACCCAAAATATATCTTTTTCTCCCGACCTACTAAGGTTGAAGTGAAGCCTCCCTTAAGTGAATACTAGAATTGCAGATTCAATGGTGCCCTCATATTTTTAATCTGAGCACTGGTTCAGAATATATAAAATTCCACTTGTGTGTTTACTGAACCTACCTAAAAAAGGATCATTATATTATTAATGTTCACCCTCAACCAGCACCAGTCGAGGTTAGGCTCTGCAAAAGGAGAACACGCTCCAACAAACTCAACATTACTCTTAGATTTTCAATCTGAGTTACCATTTAAATCTTTTAGATTTTAACAATAGGATAATTTGTACTTAATTTTTTTATTTACAGCCAAAATATAGATTCCAATTTTGGCCCGTTCCAGAAAATATTAGTATCTTCCTAAAGAAATAATACACTCACGAGCTTAGAGGAGGTCTTAGATTTTTTATAGGAGTCACATTTCGTGAGTTAAAATCATTTTAAAAATAATATAACTTTATTTAATTATTTTATTTATGGTTATTCCATTTTCGGTTTTCTCACAGGAGGCATGTGTCGACTAAACCTTAGTTACGCCTATGGTAAAAACACAATCCTGAACACAACAGTGCCCTCAGATTTCTCAACTGAGCTACTGTTTAAGAGTTATTCCACATTTTCAGAAAAACTACTTACACATGATAATTAAACCTTAAAAAACATCAAAGAATCATTCCCAACACTCTGGGCCACAGAATCATGTACCATCATATTTTGAAGTCTCAAAATATTTCTATATAAATAAAAAAATTACATGCAAAATTCAGGTCTTTACACTACTATATAAGGTAGGAAACCCTTAATACCCTTCAGTTATAGGTTCAGGCCCAATGATCCTATTATATATGATTGGTTGATAGCAATCATATGGGTTTTCCTTTTTCTAAAACCATATTTATATTTTTATTATACAATTACCAAAGTGTAATAACTAATAATTACATCAAAATCAAATATAAGGTAATTAATAAAGTATACCAGTAATAGTAAACTTCATCCCAAAATAGTACGGTAATGATTCCCAAAATAACTTATTCAATAAAACATATACAGAACCAATGGGTTATAATTCATTAAAATTTCCCCAAAATAAACACGATCTTAATATATTTTCATCACATTAAAATTAAAGAGGTTATATTTATAAATATATATTATGTTTAATCATAAAATTATAAACACAGGATTGTATAAATAAATTTTAAATTATTGATTACATATAAAATTATATAATTAAAAAATCCATATTGGTTTTAATAGTATTATAAACAAAATAAATTTGGTAAAAATACATCTAGACTGTAATTATTAAAACCCCATACATAAATATTTAATCTGTTTTATTTTAGAATTGGTCCTTCCTTGGTTTAGGAGATAACCATTAAAAGATGTAAATGAATAATACAATTCACATGTTCTTTATTTTGGAGAAAGTAATGTTAAAATTGTTCCCTAAGATTATATTTATTTCCATCCATCGTAATATTAATTTTTTTCCAAAAATTTATCACTTTATTCAGTTTGTTTCCTCACAATTTTTTTTTCAATTCTATTGAGTAGTCTTCAGGTTTGTCTATTTCAAAATTTATGACTTTAAGGATGTCAAACCATAATTCCTATGTTGTCTTAGCTGCTCAAAATATTAGGAAAATTTATCCTTCTATTTTTCTGTGATTCTAATTATTGGTTAAGGTATTGGTTTTTATTCATATTTAAGGATTTATTATTAGTAATAATCAAGATATCATTAACTACAATTATCATATCATTTAATTTTTCATATTAACCACATTTCCCTTTATATTCAATGTTAACATGTTTTCTTTATGTTCCATCCATTTACTAAATAAATATTGTGAGAAATAATTATCATAGTGGGAAATATTTATAGTCATTTATATGGTATCAATATTTGGAAACCTTAGGTTTAACATTGGTCATTAATTATCAACATGTATTTAAATAATTTATAATTATTTTTAATTAAAATTTTAATTAGCCAACTTATATCACCTAGACGTGTTAATATTTCTTTGTAGTAAGGACGGTTTTTTACTAGGTAACACTCGAGTCAATCTTGGTGAACTGTTTTAGGTTTATTACTCATAATAACATCAGTTCCAGAACTAAATTCACATATAAAATCTGGAAATAAAGGAATATTTAGTAAAAACAACATAATTCATACCTTAAGAGGACTCTAGTATTTTATTCTACACATATCCTCATGGAATATCAAAGGGTTATGTTTCAAAATAAGTATTTTCCTATATTTGCTTCCCAATATTACGGCTAAACTAACTCTGATACCATTTTTAACAACCAAGACTATAGTTACCCACATTTAGTGTGTACATTATTAAATTAACATAATATTTAAGGAATCACATCACCATGGAATGAATAGTTTTGTAGTATCGGTTAACCATAAACATAAATTATTACATAGTTACATAATATAAATATTTCAACATTTATTTTGAGAATATCATTATTCCCTCTAAAATATATCGTTATATCATTTAGAGTACACTTAATATTTCCCTGGGAAAGAGATAAAATAAGGGTATGATCATATTATCAATAAGAGTTTCATAAAGTTGAATTTTTCATGAGTAAATAAAGAATAAACATTATGGAATAATTAATATGAAATAGTAAATTTCTGAACACATGTTCATTTTTTAGTAACATGACTATCATTATTATATATTGACTAATCAATATAGAAATGCATATAACCAAACACACATTCCATTTACCTGACATTAATATCAAGAATAGAAAAGGAATAATCTATATGGAAAGATAAATAACTGGAGATGTAATCCATTTTAATAAATTTAGTATCCTGAATTTATTAGGAATAATATTTATGTTAAGGTATATAATTAAACACATATTCTATTTAAATAATATTGCTATCATGAATTGATAAGGCACAATCAATTTGGAAATGTAAATAACTGAAAACAACTATTAGTGAAAAAATATTTGAGAAATAAATAAATCCAGTGATAATATAACAATGAAAATAAAATGGATATTAATGAATGAATTTTTATTGATGGAAATTCATAATTATTAGACTTCATGATTTAAGGAATCATGATACCTTTACTTTCATGATTTTTCATAAGAATGATTAAAATTATGGGTAAAAACCCACATAACACTAGATTACTGATTCACCTCAAGAGACTGCTAATGCATCAAGGGTCTTTTTCATTTTAGGCCCCAGCCACCAATACATTTACAAATCAATCCTCATATATCATATAATATATTCAATTGAAAAATAAATTGTATTATCACCAAATATCTATATTGAGTAAAGAATATATAATCATAGTTATTTTCATAGATAAAGAAACATCCAATGTGTTACACTATATTTAGAAATGATATATTGTTTATGAAATAAATATATCAATAATACAATTATGGGAATTTAGGGGAAATTTAACGTCCATTGACCACATTGATGTTTATTCTCAATGGCAATTTAATGAATAAAAAAATGTTTAAAAAAGTGAATATCAATATTTATATGGTGAAAATTATAATAATCCATCCATATATTGA
This sequence comes from Viscum album, assembly GCA_963277665.1. Classification (NCBI taxonomy): domain Eukaryota; kingdom Viridiplantae; phylum Streptophyta; class Magnoliopsida; order Santalales; family Viscaceae; genus Viscum; species Viscum album. The sequence continues at coordinate 1,867,676,881 of OY728123.1, read as the reverse complement.
ATATAGAATATATCAATACAACATATCCCTAGTGTATTATAACTAATATAATGTTATTTTTTGTTTTTGGACAATATTAATACCCTAAAAAAACCATTAAAATTTTTTTGTGAAAAATATCATTTCTTTACATTCAAAATATTTTTCAAACCATAAGTTCATAATCATTTTTTTAAATAATTTAATTTAAAATATATTTTTGGAAACATATAAATGTTTCTATACAATATTTAATATTCATAAATTAATAAAATTCTATTCACTTAGTACATATTTAAAAAAATAATCTTTTCACATTTTTTAAAATTAATAATTGGATATGTTTGGGAAAAATAAGTTTTTCTTTGAAATGTTTTGTATAAGTTCAAATAAAATATATTATTTAATAAAACATTATTAAATTGTAAGAATTTTTTATATATCTTTTAAGAAATTAATTGGATGAAATATGAATTTCAATCGAAGAATGAAATGATGTCAGATTTTAAAAAAACACTTCTCAGCAATTTTATGTTCCAAATATGGGGAAATTGTACAATAACTTGAAAAACAAATGATTAACATGATTATATGAATACGAAATGGATTTAATATATAATTAATAAATAATATACTTAGTTGAAAATTCATGAATAATGAATCATGACTAACATAAAATCATGTAATAAACTCTTACAATGATCATAATATTGAATTGATAAAAATTAAATATTGTTTAAATATATAATTTGTTTTATGATATAATAATGACCCATTAGTGATTTAATAAAATACTATAAATATTATTTTCTTCCAATATATGTTTTACTATTAAAATAATGTTATTTTGGGTTTGTTTGATTTATTTTAAAAAGCTTTTGTGTCCCCTTGAAGACTTATTAAACATTTTGTCCTTTCAATTGTTTTATTTGAGAGTGTGACTCACCACCACATAAGCAACCCTTTTACATTAAGAAGTTAGGCCACTGGACATAAAAAATATGTTTTTTTCCACTACCATTGGGCAAAAACCATGGGCAAAAACAATGGGCTTGTTTGTGGTTTTGATTAGTTTAATGTGAGGTGTCCCAAACCTAAATAACAAAGAATTCTCCCTCCTTTCTTATATAAAACCACCCAAGATCCCACTTCCTCTTCACTCAAATCATTTTTATTTCGACAAACCCCTAACCTTCTCTCTCTATAATCCTCTAATGTTACCTCATGCTCCCAATAATCCTCTCTCAGGCCTCTCCCAAGCCTGTGGAAGCACACTTCCAAGTAAGGTATTTATTCCTTTCTAATTTTTGTCCAATTTTCTTTTAGTTGTTATGCCCTTTTTTCAACAAAATGTTTTCAATATGATCTATTACCCCTCACATATATCCCTTATTATGTTTGGATTATGGGATACCCCTTTCTCTTCACTAATTTTTCCAATGTACACTTGTTACTGTGCCAAAATTCATTGAGGGATGTCTCTCTTCTCTTTTATATCCAAGTAATAATTTTTTATTATGAATCTAAATCCCATTAAATTTGTTGGGATATATATCTATATGAATCCCTTAATTTCCATTTCATGTAAATATGATGAGAAAACCATTTATCTCTTATCAACCATTTTCATGAATCCTTATGTCACTTCGTTATGCTGCCGAAATTGCACCAAATTTTTCCAAGCCATGATAATTGTGTAGTGAATACCATACCCATGTCTCTATCAAGGGTATTCATTTTTATCAAAATATACATATTTAATTGCAATTTCATGTATTTATTCCATATTACCTAATCTTGTAATAACTTATGATGTTGATTGATTCTATGTTATATGATCCATGTGGCACTCTTATGCATGAAATGAAATGTTTAGGAAGGGTGCACCCTAATAGAGCTCCAATGCATTGGGTATAGTATCATGACACCTCATGTGAAATGATTGTTGAATCATTCTAATTTATGTTTAATGAGGGGTTTCTAGTGCATCATGTGCAATGAGGATTCAATCATACTTCTTGTGCAATGAGCCCTGGCTCATACTAATTCCATGTTAAGTGTTGTTGCCACATTTCCAAGTTATGATTATCATGCATTTATGTTCTTATGTCATTTGTGCTCCATTGATATTCCTATTGTCTAAAATGTATTTTATTCCTCATGTTATTGAATGTTTATTACCTTACCGGTCTTTATAGCTCACCATTTTCATATGCATATCCTCAGGTTAACCCATGAAATTCTAATTACGATGGAATGTAGTGGTCATATAAATGATGTTTTCAATAATGATGTTGTATTTCATGTTTTTTGTTTTTATGTAGTAATCCTAAGACCCAAATATGCTATAACTCTTGATCATCAATATTGTATCAAGTTATGTTTTTTTAATAAACCATGTTTTAGTTTGTAATAAATACCAGGGTTATCCTAATTCAAACAAAGTGAATGAAGCGGGGCTCAAACGTGGTTAGTAGGCTAAAGTAGAAACATGGTCGTAGGAATTGTTAAAGGCCTAGGGATATGGAGATTGGGACTTAAACCAAAATGGAGTCCCTATGGAGACAAATCCCAGAGGGAGATGGATGGGATAATGAAGGTCTCGGTTCTCATATCTCCTCTAGTCTTTGGCATGAAAGAAGAACGGAAGAGAAAGAATGATACCTATTGAAAGAAAGTCTAGGGGCTTACATCAAGACAGTTTCCCTTCCCTGTAGACAGATACCTCTCAAAAAATGAGGATCTAATTCCATGTGAGGAAGATCTCACTCCCATGGAGATGAGCAGGAATGGATAATGTCTGAGGTGGGGCACCCCATATATAATTCACAGGGTGAGGTTGTTGTTTAACAACATGCACTGAGGATGATGGTGCTTTTTAGTTTAACGTAACGCAGCTTGGAAAATGTGGGTCTAGTCTACACCTCTAGGACTTATATAACCGATACAATTTAACCCTTACAAAATTGAAGGCACTGGCACTGTCATGGTTAGGCGGTGCTATAGAGTGATCCATTGTGGGGCTCACTTTAGCAAGTCTATGCAATGAAGAAATATCTGTTAGTGTGCCTATTCAATGAAGCATGAGTCTAGGCAAAAAAATATGTGGCACCACTCCACGGACCTTGAAATCACTTCATACATACCCAGAGGGTCGTACAGAAGAATTATTTATTATTCAACTGGGTTCATAAGAAAGGACCTTATGAAAATATATTTATCCACATGGTGGAAGGGATACACTAAGGATTATACTTCGTGAAGTGGGGTGACCTATCCTAGGCATATGGTATAAATGTATAGAAGAAGTGCTTTTCCAATTTGAAAGGATTTCACAAAGTAGGCATTCACAAAGGAAGGGTACCTTGAAAAGTAATGCACTATGAAGCAATGTGCTTTGTGAAGAATTATGATCTCTCATGTGTATATGGTTCACATGTGCATGGATGATACTTTGTGAAGCATGAGTTCTTTGTGAAGGCACGAGTCCCCTTATAGATCTCCCTCCTCCGCAATGGCCTATGGGATCCTGCGAAGGGAATCCATTCTTGATGAGAGGTTGTATTTGAGAAAAAAATGCACTTACCAACACTCAAGTACCATTAAGAGCACATCATTCACAATGAGTCATATAGAAATGGTTTCTTTGCGATTTTAGAGCAAAGACGATGAATGTTCGGGGTATCCATTGTTCGGGATCGAGGGGAGCCCAATATTTATAGGCGAGGGGCAGTGAAAAGCCTTGAAAGTTCAGTTTGAAGCCACGTGGAACTACATGATCAACTATGAATTGCATCATTTTTTTCATAATAATAGAGTTGACCGTCATCCACTTGGTTCGAAGCTCTCATTGGTTCCCTCTGGGGCCCTCACAGAAGATTCCTTCAAGTTCCAAGGGATCGCAAAGGGTGCTCTGGATCCAACAATGACCAAAATATTCCATTCAATTACACCATCACTGTAGAACCCCTCAAATATTTTAATCAATGGTGACCATAGAGGGGATTTGACTTCACTCCAGCGACAATGATGAGTGGCTCCGTGAGTACTGTTGTAATGAGGGGATATGAAAATTGGATTCGTGAGGAAGCCCCATTGGAATTGGTTTTCTCTTTGTATCCATTCCTTATGCACATATTTTTGTGCCAAAAAAATTCCCTATCAGACTTGGAGGTGAGGATAAAATGAGGGTCGATGTCTAACTAATGATTTCCTAAATTTATAGGCGAATCGCAAAGCAAAATCGAAAAGTAGTGACTCAATGTAGAGCAGCGATACACGGGTTTAGAGTGCTGTGAAGCTCGCTGTGATTAGGCACACAAAGTATCTAAGGGGGCCATTTCTTATAAATAGGGTAGGTAGACCCCTATTTTTTACTTTATCAACTTCACATTCTCGCAAATTGTGCTCTTGATTCAAGAATTTCGGCATGATCAATGATATTTCTTTGAAAACCGATCCTTTCTGTTCTATAACACATAGCGAGTATTTCAACTCTACGACTGTGCGCTTCATGGCATGTGTCTGTGAGGTCTGTGGAAGGGCTCTGCAATTTATATCTGTCGCGAAGATCTAAAAACCCGAAGAAAAACACTAACATATTAATACCAAATGGCCCATCAAGGAGCATCCATGGGGGTCCTTGAAGATACCGACCAGAGATAAGTTATGGACAACAAACAAGGCACCATGGAGTGAGTAAAAAGTAATTCAGAACATGAATCCTTAGAGGAGATGCTATCAGAGTGTCAAATGAACAACCATCGTTGAAATAGGCTTCCCCTATACATCTTTGGTCTGAGGGATGATGAATTCATTCCCGAAGTGTGATTTGACGAGCTAGCCAACTTGTTTAGGAGTACATATTTCTAGATCCAGTGGTTTAGGGTGGCTAACGTTCATACCTAGGAGGATCTCACACCTATCAGTGATGATTATTTATACAATCATGTGAAAAACGTTGATGGGAAAGAGTTAAATCTAGTGGTGTCTCCTACATAGCATCACATCATTCTGACGGTGGCATTGGGGAACCCAGAGAGGGGGTGGACCGTTGAGTGGGATTTTAACCTAGGAGGAAGCATAAAAGATGATTGAGCATTGTATTACATGGTATGTGCCCCGTGCAAGGAGTTCGGGGTGGATCTAAGTCGAGTGGTCCTGAATGAGGTGGCATGGGCTTCCCCATTTCACATCTACTAGCCGAATAATCTAATTCCAGAGTTGTTGAGCAGGTGGTCTTCGAGGACCAAAAATTTTCATTTTCAACATGGGGAGGTCGGTACCAGCCTTTGTTAAATGAACCAAATCTCAGGGGTTTCAATATTAGGGGTGATGTTTGATGAGTTCCTCCCCACTAAGAATACATGGGAGGACCTAAAGAAAATTTTGCAACTAGCTAAGGAATTGATGACCTAGTGCTGGGGGAGGATAAGTAATCATTGAGATGTGTCCACTTTATGTGGTGGTTCAATAAATTCCTAAATTCCCCTAATGATGGGATGTTTTACATATGGTCTCCAACATAACCCAAGGTGGTTCGACGTAGAAAGGATCACTCATGCTGGTGACTCTTGGAGGACTTCCAGTAGAAGAAATGGGGTTTTAGTATCATTACTGAGATGAAACTAATTTCATGGTTGGTTTCATACATGATATTGATTATCTACAGCTGAATTATTCTAGTAAGGTAAACAAACATGGGTGTGCGGTCGATCATGTTCATCATTTAGTCCATGTTGGCAATGGAGAAGTAGGTCTACCAAGGAATCCCAATGCATGCTTAGCTGTATAATGTGTTGTGGCATATAACCGGAGGAAATAAGCCACTCAAGTTATGAAGGCTATTCCATATTCTATATGGGTGGATAGTGACTCATATTAGGGGTGTCTATGAATATTTGAACTCCATTTCCTCTTCATTTTCGGACTTTGGACTGACTATTATAAACACGCTGGGGAGTTTTCTAACCAAGCTGACGCAATCACTGGTGATGAATCGGGTCTGGAAGTCGGAAGAGTTCAACTTCCACCTATTCCTATTGCCAACATGTGTGCTCACTGATGACAGCTAGAGGAAAGAGGGGCATTTTTACTACCTCTTGGAAGTTTGGAGTGGATTCATTTTGGAGTGGGTTGACCGCGAGCCTCTCTGTGAGCTGTACACCCCGCATAATTTCAGAAGGTAGTTTTGGTGCATGAAGGTGCTCATCCCATATGGCTAATTGGGGGTGAACCAAGAGGATCTCCTATGTGTGATGTGGAATATGTGACTCATGTTCAATTGGGATGATGGGAAGATGCGGAATGAGATACCTCCAACCAGAGTTGTCTCTGGGATGTTGAAGGAGTACACCAAAATTTGGGAGGTATCCTACCTAAGGTATATTCTGAAGTATAAGACCATAAATTCCAGTGACAGGGTCCCCCCATTAACCTCAAGGATAGGTCCAAAAGTCGTCCAGGACATCCTATGGTGGTGGGGATGTAGTGGCAGCAAGACCCACACCAATCGAGACGTGGGTGGCAAGGTCAGACCCTATGGTCCTAGAGGAGAAAAATTATCTGAAGGGGAGGCCACCCAGGGGGTTGCGTATGATACCTATCCAGGATTTGGGGAAGTTGCTATGCCATGTAGACATGCATAATAATACTATCTTTCCAGAGGATTGAGACATATGGTATTTCAACAGACAATTCCTCAAACCTTCCCAGATGTGGCACTTCTTGTACAATCTCGGGATGAATTTTCCAGGGATCGGTATTGTCAGGTCTGGATTTCCGGTATCCGAGGCAGAGGGGGAGCATTGCATTGCCGAGATGGTGGACTTTGTGCACTATCAAGGTGATTTTCATTCAATGAAGGATCAATTGATGGTTATTATCGATCGAACGTCCCCTCAGCAATTGTATACTTCCAAATTGAGAGAGTCCTTATCTCTATCAGAATTATCAGACATGTTCACTAGGGGGAGGAGGCCAGTGGATGGAGCACTCGGTAGGATGGTGAGGTTGGAAATTCAGACCCGGTGTTGTAAGAGTTTATTGAGTCTCTTGAGGTAAAACCTAGAACCACTTCCCTGAAGTCTTTATCCAAGTCATTTAGTACTTATCAACTAACATCTGACATGTTCAGAAGGACCTCATACACAAGACCCACCCACACGTGATAATAGATGTAGCAGTAGTAGGTTCAGGATATGTGACCATGACAATAGTGATTATCATTCCTAGAAAATATTTTATACATAGGGTGGATCTCATGGAGGCTTCAGATTTTCCAACCTTATAATGAGGGCCATACATCGAGGTCCTGACAGCAAAAAATCCAAAGAGATACTGACTATTTAACTTTGAAATAATCCATCATTAAAATTGAAATTGTCCTTCATCGAAACATTCCATGTTACATATGCACATTCATAAATTTTAGGTTCTTCAAATGGAGTGGGTTGCCTTGGTGAGGCTGGATAAACCTCTTGACGTGTTCCTTCCCTAAGAAATGTCGGTGGTTGTAGAAGCAGACCTCTAAATAGACCAAACCGCTACACTCCCGATCACTGGTGGGATTGTTAGTAGGAAAAATCCTGAAATCATTGAGGTGGAATCAAAATAAAAGGATCAATAAGATGACATGGATCCTAACATACTCGATTGTACATGGATGAAGACCAGATAGACAAGTTCTTGGAGGCATTCCTTGCCTATGAACCTGCCGCCCCCATAGACCGGGACACAATGGCTTGTGATGAAGAAGATAGAAATTTTTTCCACTAATTCTCATGGAAAATGATCAAGTTCTTCATCAAGGAGACTCTTCCAGTGTAATGGATAGACCATATGGGGAGGCTTCGTTCCCTACTTCATGAACTATGCACAAGAGGAGTGGGTGCCCAAGATCATCACATTCTCTTCAAAGACTTCATGGTAGAGAAGATTTTGAAGCATGATTGGGGCCATGGTGTTGGTTGACAGTGGATGAAATTGGTGAATATCAAGAGGATATAGGAGGCCAAAAATGAGATCCAGTGGTTGAGGGTGCGGTCAAATGAGTTCTCTTCCTTCCACGATGCACAATCAGGGCTCGTATCGCACCCAAAGGCCTTGCTGGCAGATGCATAAGAATGGATGAAGCGATCCTCTGAGGATATGGATATCATCCAAGAAGACGAGGAGTGGGACTAGATCGTGGTTTATGAGCTACCTCCCTTTGCCACCACGGATGAGTGAGAGCTAAACAAGTGAAAATGTATCCTATAAGCCACAATATTGATAGTGGAAAAGCCAGAATGCTCTATCAAAGAGGTCAACCCATCCATGGGAGGGGATAATCCTTGGGTGTTGTAATGTGTATAAACTCATAAATGTACTTTCATTATTTTCTTGTTTATTTTAACTCTGTGCATGAGTTCCTTTAGTTGTCTTTGGCTTACCACATTTCCCTCACATTTGTGAAATATTCAGCGATTAATCCCTAATATCAAGTGGGTCATGCCCGATTTGAGAAACAAGGGATGACTGCTTCATTATTCCAACCGAATATGAGTGTCCAACCAATATATGGGCCTCCATGGTTTGAAAAACCGATCTGTATTTCCTAGATGAAAGAGGGAGGCCTGTCTGGAAAATGAAGTTATCTAAATAGTCAAATTGTTGTTTTCCAAACATTATATAGTTCACAAGCATGGTAACACCAGGGGAATTTGAATTATTCCGAGCAAAGTGGAGTGGAAAGTTTGAACCATGATTCCCAAAATTCAGAGCACTATAGGAATGGCATGACAATGAAGGCTAATTATTGACCATGTTGGAAACATATTTTCCATATCTTGTTATCCTCAAATGGAGAAAAAATATGAAGGCCAACCACTGACCGTGTTAAAATAAAGGTCCTCACATGATATTTCATCCATTTGTCTTCAGAAACATTATTTAAGGATATTAGGCATGCCACAAGCCGAGCATCCATAATGTTAGGGGGTTCCTTTAAGCATGAAAGAGGACAAGGGTCTAAATAAAGGGCACACAAAGCAAGTTGGGTGAAGTGATGGGTCGTTCAAATGGAGTCCAACAGTCTTGAAATTAAACCACCATGATGGAAATACATTAGGATAGAACATTGGTCTGATCAGGGTTTGTACCTACTCGCATATAGGATCTCTCTAGCGAGGACCTGAAACTCCTTGTATTTTTATGTCCAACTAATTTTAATGATAGACATGTAGTATTAACATCATACAATAATGATGGTGCATCATATAGCATGGACCAAGGAAAATAGATTGAATTCATGTTGGAAGCGCTGTAGGCTCCAAGTTTAAGGTCAGAGAGATTGAACCGTGATCGAGACCAAGGGGACTGAAGGGTTAACCACCCTGAGTTAGGCATAGATAAAAATTATTCGGCATCGCTACATATCCCATAAGGACTAGAATCATGCCAAAAAGAGCTCACGAGTTCAGCAAGGTTATAGAAGAATGATACTGGGGAAAATCATCTCTATCATGGATGTTGAAACATGACAAAGTTATCATAGAGAATCTTGAACTTGTTAAAGGTAGAACCGCAATTTAAATTCATGCATTGAGGACATGGTTCACGCAAAATGAAACATGTGGTGTGGTATATATGTGGACATAAATAGTCTATACAACACCACAAAAAACCAAGGGAAACCTTAGGCCGAGATACCTATGATGATGAAACATTGGTTAGAACTAAGACATAGTGTTTGGGAGTTCCTACATACCCCATTAATATGGGGATCAAGCCGTATATAGTTCTTGGTTTTCAATTTAATGTCGCGAGGGATGAGAGGCACTCTTAGTTTGGCTACACCAAAAAACATCCTACCAAAACCACTAATCCCACCTGATTCGGGCCTCATGTTGGAAACAAGGAGTAGTGGCGGGACTTTCAAGGTACCTAGAGGCACACATTAAGTGCAATAGAAAACTATGTGGATGATGTACCACTTTTACTGACCCACCTACCTGACACACATAGACTTTTCGAAATGTAAAACTATGTGTGTTGGAATTACACTTGAACCTAAGGGTGTAGAATGATGTGGATCATAGCGCCCATGATATAGATCAAAATGATGATGGCGTGAAAAAAATGGATATGCGTTGAACATGTTCGAAACACATCATATGTTTGGCCTTATCCTGGCATCGGGAAAGTCAAATGAGGGTCAACTATTGACCATGTTCTAAACATGGGACCTGTATCAAAATGTCGTTCGAGATCATTTGGGGCATTGGCCTCAGACGGTAGGTACGCCAATGTGGCATGAAATAAGACCGTATAGGTGGACCATTCATTTGTGGAAGGTGATACAAGTCCAAATAAAGGGCTCATGAAGCATAGAAATGAAAAAAAGGTAATGTTCATGTGAAAATTCCACACCTTGGGATCTTTGGAACAACTCATTAGCGTACACCAATAAGACATGTCAGATAGAGGATGTTTAATCCCTTTCAAAGGATGAGGTATTGGTGTCGCATGCTCCTAGACTAAGCTCATAGAGTGCACCAAGGGGGGGGGGTGGTTTAATGGAATGTGAATGGGGTGGAAAATTATCCGGACCTAATTCATAGTTACCATAGAGAGATCATAGTTAAGGGTAATGGAACTCATACAATGTTGGGAATAGACAAGGGAGACACATGGTGATGTTTTTGAAAAACATGACGTGAATGAGAACCAAAGAGGTACTCACCAAACCACATGATCCCTAAATAATTTAAGGCCAGGGGTCCAAAAAAGGAGTTGGAATTAAGATTCGTTGGGCTAGACCCGTAGACAGAATGTCAAGCCATTCCTACATATCCCATGAGGATGTGAATCAAGCCTCACATAGGTTTGGAATATGTTGTCCAATTTGGTGTCCATTGACAAAGAAGGTTGGATCTTAGTTTCATTGTCAAAGAGATCATACCATTTATGGAAATAAAGGAGGGAGAGATGTGGTGTGGTAATTACAAAACCCAATGTGAACAAGGATCATTGGAGTCCCTATCACACCATGTGCTCCCGATGGATGTTTTAGGTCAAGTTATCAAAAATGAAAGATGGGTTGGGCCCAAGAAAAAGTGTCTGGGTGTTCCCAAATACCCAAAAATGATGGGGATAATTTTTCACATAGATCCAAAAGAATCATGGCAGGGTACCAATTCTAGGTACAATACTGTCGTGAGGGTTTGACCCACACCCCAATAGAATTAGCATTCAATTTATCTTGTCTGTTCTATAAGATGGATGTGTGTGTCTTTTTTTATGAAGAATGATACCTGTGATGGATAATCCAATAATCTATATGTAAATCAAGTCATATAATGTACTTGAAAAATATTTTGCTTGATTACCAATACCAGACACAATATCCCCTCAAATGGGGACATCACAATGTGGTTTTGTTATTTGTCATGCAGCCAGGACAATAATGTCATAGTTTAGGGTCATATGATAGGATGAACCCATGCATTTTAACATCGTGCAGTAATGACTTAATAGTTTAATGTTATGTGGGACTAGTCAATAAGGATTAATGTCATATGGGCCAAACTTATATAGAATAAATGAGGTTTAAAAGGGGAATGTGCATGGCGTGATAGAGCATACCCGACGTGAATGAGGATGTGCTCTACATAGCACCACACACAATTCTGGGGAATAAACCTCAGGAAACGGGGCCTGTAATGGTCAGAGAACATGAGGATTCACCCATGTTAAAGCATTTTGTGTTTTCTTACGTATTCAATGAGGATGTAAATCTAGCATTATGTAGTTTTAGGAGTGTAATTTAACGTCATGTGGGATGAAAGGTAGGAGTGACTAGCCCTTAAATGGGGATTATGTGTAAAATATATTTCAAAACCAACATGAATGTATACATAATTCCACATATTCCACACCACCCAATGCGATATAAAGTTTAGGGCTAAATCTCAGAACATAAGAGATAATTAGTGGGACCTGATTTGGACCAAGTGATGAGATTCCCAGGCATTCCTACATATCCTGGGGGGGGGGGAAATTAAGATGTTCATAGTTCTTATGGATGGTGTGCAGTTTAACATCTTGAAGAAAGGATGTAGGGAGATCATAGATTATGGTCTTAGAGCCCGGACCATCAAACAACATCTCACAATGGCTTTTTTCCTCTTAACGTGAAAACGCACACTGAGGGATATCACCCAGAGTGTCAATGTTATACTTGTACATGATGGAATGGAAGAGAAAGTGAACCATGAAACCAATATTTAGGGCTTCATGGGTGTGATGTGGTGATGGAGGATAATATTTCACCATTTTTAGAACATTGAATCCATATCATGTCACCCGAATTGGGAACAACAAATGAGAATCGACCACAGACCATATGCACAACGTGGGAAATGTATCATGTATTCATTCAAAATTCTCAGGGATGTTGGCCCAAGATGGTAGGAGAGAACTGGGGCCTAAAATCCATGCCATTCAAAGGCCTTTTAGAATGTGAATAATTATGAGAGCCTGAATAAAGAGGAACATGAAGCCTGAAAATTTGTTATAACGTGTGTATGTAGAATCCAACACTCTATGTCATAAAGAAGAGTTCTCTTGGGCGCATTGGTGAACTATAAAAGAGGGGGAGGTACGTGGAGAGGCTGTTGCAAACCTTATGTGAATGAGGACATAAGACCATTCCACACCACATACCCTACCCATTGGAAGACTTAGGCCAAGGGGAAAGATAGATAAAAATGTTCTTAAGAAATAGTTATGGACCCAAAGAATAGATTTTCGGGAGTTCTTAGGTATCCTGTGGGGAAATAATCAAGCAACATGTAGTTTTGGAAGATATCACATAGTTTAATCTCATGGTACAAGGACATATATAGGAAGGGGAAATCTTGATGAGGAATCTGTATCATGTGGAGAGTAACCCAACATTAGTAAGGACATAATCCCATATACACCACACCATTACTAATTCCCAAAGAGAACTCGAGCCAAGAAGCCAAGAGAAATGATAAATGAACCTAGGATGGACCCAAAGATAAAATACATGGGTTTTCCAATATATCCCATTAAGATGGGAAACAAGACGATCATTGTTCTAGGAGATGTGGTGCAGTTTAACTTCCAGGGGTGTAGACATTATAGATATTAGTTTATTTTCATAGATAACTGACTTTAGGTTCCCAGTTTAATGACATATTCATGAGGTTGATGGGTGGAAATTTTGAATCATCAACCATTCCATGAGGGATACCACAAAAACGAAAAAATGATCGAGGATAAGTAGTGACCATGTTCGTAAAACAAAATTCGTATCATTTTCTAGAATGGTTACAAACAATGAGTGTCAATTGCTGACCATATTCGCAACATGGGACTCGAATCAATTTGCCATGTAGAATCTTGGGGGACATTAGACAGAGATAGTGGGAGAGCTCTGGGGCCTAGAATCAATATTATTTTGGGGACCTTTTGGATGTAAAAAATAGTGAAGGCCCAAATTATAAGATGTGTAATGCATGGTGGGGCCTATGCAGTTTGATGTCTTATGGTAAGGATGAGGGATATAGGGGTGTTTCAAGGAGATCTATAAAATGTGGAAAAAGTATCCTAATGTCAAAGTGGTCATAGATTCCACACCACACCTCAAAATCCTAGGTGAGAACTTGGACCAGGGGCTGGGAAAGTTTTAGGGACCTGCGACTAGGCCAGAAATGGAAATTCAAAGCCAGTTCACAGTTTATCATCATGTGGCATGGGTGATGGGTAGTTTTATTTACTTCAACCAAGGAGGATCACACTATTTAACTTCTTGTGGTGATGACGATGGTGATATTATTTTAAGGTTATAAATCTTGGGTTGTGATCATGTTACCCTTTATGCGGGTACGGCCTTACCAAAGCTTCTAAGAACACGTGAGCAATGCTCGATGTAGTAAACAAGGAACGAGATCAGGTTCTCCCTACCATATAAGGGAATGATAATAAAGAAAATATATCAGGAGATATTGATCAATCCCAGACCTAAATCCTTTATTGATGCACGCTGATGTTCATAGGGGTAGTAGGAAGAAAATAGATCACTACAACCAATATTTGGGACATATAGGGGTGGTGATAAAAATGGGATAAGGAGGTTGACGGTGTTTGAAACACAACATCCATATCATGTTACCTAGAATGGGACCAAAAAATGAGGGTCAACCACTGAACATATTTTCAAAATAGACGTTTTATCAAATTTTCATCCGAAATCTTGAGGGACGTTGCCCGAGACGGTAGGAGAGCCCAAGATCCTAGCATCAATGTTGTTCGAGGATCCTTTTGGGTGTGAAAGATTATAGAGACCCAAATAAAAGGGACTCAAAAAGAGTGATCATGCATGTTTTCTATCATCATGGTGGATTGGGAGAAATAAGTGGATATATCAAAATAAAAGGGGAATATGTGGTCCAGTCCTGATAAACCTGGCATTAATGAAGAAAAACAAGGCCTACACCACACCATGTGTTTCGAGTAACATCCAGGAAAAGGTGTCGGACCCCTGGGAGATCCTAAAGTTTGGTACTGGGCCTATGGTAGAATTTTCTTTACGAATCTATGTTTCCCATGAGGATGGGAATCCATCCATACATAGTGTTCGAAGTGTCCATGTAGTTTAACGTCGTCTGGTGAGGACATGGTTGGATAGAATAACGAGGAGGGGCACATGGTGTGATCATCATAATCCTAACCAGATTGGTGCCAAAGAATCCTAAAAAAGACCATGTGGTATCCTCTATGATAACTACACCCTGGGGGTAGTCAATGAAAAGAATATGGGGGGATAGACTCTAAGACGAGAGGTTCGAGCATTCCTACATATCACATGAGGATGGGAATCATGCCATATGCAGTTCATAAAATATTTTACATTTTAACAAAATAATGTAAGGAAATGGATAGATCATAGTTGATATTCATAGACATTGGACCATTTTACTATCTATATACCACTTGACGTTTTAACACCATGCATGACAAAAAGTAGTTTAACGTCATGCCGGATGAAACAGTTTATGGTCATGTGGGACTGAATATAGATTAACTTCATGAGGGAAGACATGCAGTTTAATGTAATGTAGAACCAGATACAGTTTAATTTCATGTGTGATGTCATACAATTTAATGTCATGTGGGACATGTGTTGAATAGTTTTACATCCTTCTACTCAGACAGATCATGTAGTTTAATGTCATGCAGTAAAGATGTAATATTTTATGCTCATATAAGACCATATAGATCATAGATTATGGTCATAAACATGAATCATGATGGAATATCTGTCATTCACAACATTAACATCATGATGGATTACAATGTAGTTTAACATCATGCACGACTTAATGGTTATTAAGTCTTGTAGGACCGAAACATACTCATGAAAAGTACTACCTGAATAATTTGGAATTGGTGGGAGGAGTTATATGCTCGCCATCCATTTGTAACCAGAGAGTACTTGCTATTGGGGGTAAACCATGTGAATGATGTAAGGTCGTTCCCATTTGGGATCCATATTGGGTGGTTTCCTACAAGGTATCATCAGTGTTCTCAGAGCCAACACCAAGTCAACTTGAAATAATAATAGGAGGAACAAATTATTATTAAATGGTTTTCTTATCTTATTCTAATGCCTCTCCAAATTGTGCATGTCACAGAGACTATTCTTGTCATGTGCTTCCAATTATTCCTGATAGATCTCAGCTACCTTATATGGTGTTTTATAATTGTAGATAACTATTCTTAATGAAGTAAACTAAATCATGAAAGGCTAGAACACCTCTATTCAATAAACTAGGGAATACGGGGTCACCATGTTGGAATTGAGAGTCATTATCCGATAGGCCCAGAGTGTGTTGGGGATCTTGGTCGGACAATTTTTCATGTTTTGAACGACTATCTTTGGAAAAATGTTATAGAGGGTTTTTTTGAACGGCTCGATCCTCCCATTTTCATGTGTGTGATAGCGGAGGGTATGGTCGAATGGGTGTTTTACTTAGTGAAAAAATTCATCAGTTTGGCTACCCAGAAGTTGGTGATGTTATTGGTGAGGACAGTGTAAGGGAATCCAAATTGGTAGATGATGTTAGAGCTCAATAATTCAATGATTGAATAATCCCTAATATGCTTGAGCGGAACTTCATGTACCCACATAGAAAATAAATATCTAGCGGTCCGGACAAAGCTTCATTGGAAATATGTCACTGGTTGGTATGGTCCCACGACATCGAGTCCCTAGACCACAAAGGGACAACAATACATGGTAGAGTAGAGAGTCTCTGGCAGCACATACACAATATTAGTATGGATTTGACATGCATGGAACCTCTAAGTAAACTTGATATAGTCACAGATCATGGAGAGGAAAATATACCCAATCTTTGGATCTGGTGAGATATTTTTGGCTTAGTCTGATGATCCCTATAGGACTCGGCATGAACCTCCTGCATGACATGTGGAATCTCCTATAATTCAATGCAACAAAAGAGACCCCCATTAAACCTGCATTTGTAGAGGATCTTTTCAATACCCGGACCACACTGAATGGTAAACTATAATGTGAGTCATTGGATTATCTCATGTTCGGCTAGATATGTTTTCAAAATACAGTGTTTGAGGTACTTAATGAAGGGAGTCCTCCTGTCAAAATTTTCCTCTATCACTGTAGTAGGGGGACCTAGGGGCCCAGTCATGCAAGCACTAGTGTTAAGGTTACTTACCTACAAGCTATCATCGTCGACCGAATTAACTTTTTCATTGACTCTTTGATCCGCCAAATGAAAAATCTAATCACCCTAGTCCAGTTATGCAAGAGATGTAGAAAATATGGACAAGGTGTCGGCTCAACTGTTTTTCGAATGAGGGACATGAGTGAACATCGGTTGAGATGAGAACAAGGACATCTACTAGCGGGTATGTTCCAATAGTAGTATGAGCTCTAACTTTCTGACAATATAGTCAACTTTGATGTGCATGATGACCTGTTCATAGTACCACTTCACATATAAATAAGGAACATCAATATCGAGGTCCAGCTCGAGACCAGTGATGATAGATTGATACTCTGCCTCATTATTGGTACAACCTTCTAAAAATAGGCATGAATATGGAAGAAAAACTATTGTTGGCATGATGAAGACGATACCAATGCCCACTGTGTTTAGTCTGGGGTCATTGAGTATTCTGCTGGTAGGGACTCAGAATGAACCATCAATGTTAATTTTCTACCACAGAGTGGCTTGGTCTACTGATATGATGATCCCTTTATGGAAATCTAGATCAAGAGACTGGTCTGCATGATCTAGATGGGCTATAAAGAAGACTGCCAATGCCTTCCTCATAATTGCATTCTAAGGGAAAAACCTACATGTGGAACTACTAGAGTATCACTACCCACTGAGATATACGGCCTATCATCATAGGGTGGTTTAGAACATATATTAATGGATCCACTCAGGACACTAGTTTTATATTTTAATGCTATATGTAGTGTCACAATTTCTACACATTGAATACGAGTAGAAGATGTCTTTTATCAATAGTGGATTATCTGGTCTCTGTATGGAGGAGCATGTAGCTGAGAAATTATAGACTATTCTCAGTCCAATCATTGTTTTTTGGGCGATTAAGGTGCCGATAGATCGTTGCAGATTGATCACATAAAGGACCAACAACTTTCTAGAAATAGGTGGCATTAGGACCGGTGGTTGTAACCGGTACTACTTGATTTCCTCAAAATCAGTCTGACACTCTTAATTCCAAAGGTAAACTACACCTTTCTTCATGATCTATGAATAGGGATTACACTTTCCAACCTAATTAATGATAAATTGGAGTATATAGGATAAGTGTCCTTGATAGCCTCAGAGCTCATGATTTTTTCTCAAGGGAGAAATATCGCTGATGCCCACGATTTTATCTGGATCGATCAAGATGACTCTATATCTGACAATGACGCCAAGAAAAATTCTAGAGGTGACCCCAAGGCACACTTCAAGTGGTTCATCTTAAGATTTTAGGATCAAAGAAAGATGAACACTTTCTAAATAACATTGAGATGATCTTGACACTGGTGATATTTGACCACTAATTGATCCCTGTAGCACTCCACTAACGTACCAAAGATCATCTTAAATATGCGATGCATGGAATACTAATAGATGTAACCTTTTATCTACATACCGAAGGGAATCACTTGGAAATAAATAGTTTCATATGGTTCTTTTGAGGCCATATAATCTACATCCTCAGGGGCCATTAATATTCGGTTATACCTGGAATACCCATCCAATAATGAGAGGGCCTAGAACCCGGTGGTAGTGTCAATCAACAACTCTATCATAGAAAGGGGAAAATCATCCTTCTGGTATTGATGATTGAGACATTGGAAGTCGATGAAGACTCTGATATTTCCTTTCTTGTTATTGATGGCCTTGATTTGTGCTGACCATCTGGGTTATTGGACCTCCTTGAAGATGTTGGAAGAGATGAGTTTATCAACCTCGGCCTCGACCATGGCACTATGAGAAGGGTGCATCTTTCTGGGAGGATGTTTGAACCCTCGATGATTTTTAGTAAGGATGAGGTGATGGATGACGACTTGAATATATAGTCTTGGAATCTCATCATATCTCCATGAAAATATATCATGATGCTACTTCAAGGAGTCCACTGATCGTTGTTTCTCTTCGACAGGCATAGCATCACAGATCAATGTTGGTTTTAGATCTGTCTTCCTACCAAGGTTCACCTGTACCAATTCACCGAACAAGGTGGAAACACCATCTTCGAAGGTGTTATGGGAGTCCTCCTAATCCAAATATTCATTCATGGAGGAGGTATCCTTGATGATAAGTGATATTTCTAAGTCTATAGATCCTGACGGGACACCGATGCTAGCCTAAGCGATGATTGACACTGCATCAGGGGACTCTTATTCTACCAAAACCATGGAGATGAAAGATATTGACCCTATCCGATATGGTCTTTAGCCCAATTATCCATGATATATGATTTTAATGTAGTAGTGGAACATTGGATTGATTCAGTTTATCATAGCCCAATGAAATAAGCATGTATGAAGTATTGTTGTTCCTATGGGGGGATGACCCAATTCTTTATATGTGTAGTGGATCTAGGATTACTAGATCTGGTATAGTATAAGAATACAAGGTAATTTTTAGGTGTCTCTTAGTCCTGGTAATGTGCTTCCCCTCATTCCATAGAAAACAAATAACTACCCTAGATTCGGGTTTTTTGCCTCCAATCGGTGGATTAGAAAAATTTAGGAATCATCAAGGCTTGTCCACAGGTTGGTTGTAGCCATAGAATGGTCAACCTCATTAGCCTGGAACTATATATCCCTTATCATGTAATAGTTGGCCTCCAGGTAGCGGGATTCACAAGAGGCCAAAAGAGATGCATTACTCTGGAGCACACCTACATGACCATGAAGGGGGTACATGAGGCATTGGTGATACAAAGATGAAATAGATCTTTGTAGGTGGAGCCATACCCTTCCCATCAATGCATTATAGGTGGTGTCTTGTGAGATAACCATGTACTCAATGCTCACTATCAGGCCACCGAACTGGCTCTTCTAGTAGATCTTGTCGACCGGTGTCAGTTCCATCCTATCATAACATTGAATTTTCATGTCATAGGGGATCCGATCATCCTTAGACCCCCCATCTCTCAGAGCATCTGTGTCAAGATAATGATAATCCCAGATCCTATGTTGAAAAGACAATGAAGAAACATCACACCATTGAATTGGATAGTGATATACAATGGGAAGATGTGCCTTTGTGTGGGAGAGCCATTATCTTCTCCAGAAAAAGTGATGATGGCCTGACATTCTACGTACCAAGATGCTTCATCATGGAAGGCTTTTGCAACTTATAGATCTTTCTAAAACTAGAGTGGGATTTTAAAGCCTCAACAAGGTCTACGCACATATATTATGATATAAAAATGGCCTTGAGGTTAGAGATCCTCATAGGGATGTGGAAAAGATGTTTCAGAACATCATTCTTCCGTGACAAACATGAAATTCTACTGACATGAGTTCACTATGTGCAATGAGGTATGGTGGGCACTTCCCGCTGATCCAACGGAAAAATAGTGATTGGAATGGACCATATCTCACTACTTGAAACTCATAGAGTGAATATCGAATGAGGTTTAGATGACTGATGGCGGTCCATGACAGAACACGGCTGATCATGATGCAATGGTAGTGGTTCTGCCTGGTAAAGTAGAAAAAATGGCGGTGAAGGTGAAATTTATGATTCCAAATGATTAGGCTACGTGTGATGAGATCCGTGTTGGGACTATTTTTTGGTTTTGATGTCATGAAAATCCGTGGTAGAAGTACTCACCTAGTCATTCTAAAGAACCATATATCCATGAATCCATCAACGTTGGTAATGGCTGGGGACGTTGGGAGGATTCGTCTGGCACATCTCATCCTTAGAAACCGTATAGGGGTTTACCAGCTCCATGGTGTTAACCGAAGATTACCATTGATCATCATTTAAAGAATACCCCACCACCAGATGAATCATAGGGTTAATCTCCATATCTGAGGTCATGAATTCACCGAGAGTATGAGATGATGAAGATATCGGTGAAGGGCTCGGTTCTCCCTTACATCGTCGACACTGGCTCTTCTAAGAAGAGGAAGGGTCAGACGTCACTGTAGGAGTACTGGCTATGGGTGATGAGAGACTTCTAATGGATCATGTAGATTCATTCATGCTTGGATAATATTGTGGGAACAAAAGACTGCCTTATGATCCATCCATTCAATATACTTTTGAGATATGTGGTTAGGGACATGTTGGAACTCACCTTCATTATTGTTTTCACCATCCGGATATATGAATACACAAGCCACATGTGCCGATATTGGGTCTAACATGAGTATATTGTTTTCAATCAGGACTTGGAGTTATTATATGAACAAATAGCCTTGTTCAAGGGTGTTCCCCAAGATCTGGTGATAATGGATATAGTTGGGGTGATCAGTCAGATCTGCCTCTTCTGAACTCCTATATTTAGGCAACCATAGAATTCCCTGTTCTAATGAAATATAAAAATAATTGTGGACCTAGGACTCATTGAATGTGTAGGTATGGTTTCTCTAGTATGAGAAGGGGGATCTACAAGCTTTCTCCTAACGAGGTGCTGGAGGAGCCTAACGGGGAGGTGGAACCTAGTTGTTGCACCTAGGTGGTGGTGGCACATTACGTGGCGCGTCTACTGATTCTGAGGTGGCTACTGCTCAGCAGGAGGTCATGCCTGATGTTTTGGGCCTCCACATGGCTATGGAGGTGGCTCTACTAGAACCACTACAGCTTCCTGGGGGCCTCTATCTTTTTTACTGTGATGGGCCTATCCATAGAATCTCCTCTCATGGGAACTACAAGAGGAAATGGGAAGGCATATTTGTCATGCTGCAAGGCCTCATCTAGGCATTATGTCTTATTAGAGAAATCCCAAAATCCCTCGATGTAATTTTAAGTGATCAAGGTGGGGTCCATTTCAGTCTTGACATTTCCCACACACATTTTCATCTGATGTTCATGAGTCAGTGGAATATCAAGGGAGTAAGTGAGTCATTTCCACTAAGAGACAAAGTGCACAACACATTCATCAGGCCTACGATTGCAGTTGAAGAGGTCTGAAATTCTTGTCTTCTTGGTGGTAGAGATTGATGGTAAGGAAACTACTTTCACAGATCTTCCCAGCCAGCTACTGACCTAATGGGTAGGTGGGTGTACTAGACAAATGTAGGCCCTTCCAATGTTTGTATATAACATTACAGTTTGGAGGCCTCTTACTATGCTAGAGTTCCCATCATGGGTTCGCACCTTGAGATGAAGTGGTTCCGAAGGTGTAGCAGGTTGCTCATCCCATTAATGGGGAAAATAACATGGTTTTTGAATGTATGAGGTATTGGCATATCATCCACCCATGCAGGATATGGCATATAATCAGGCCGAATTTCCTCCTATCGAACATCCGAAGCCTTGATATGGGAAATGATAGCTGTCATCTGATCATCTGGGTGGGTATTCCTTTCATGATGAGAATCTATAACCACCATTGCATTGTAAGGTTCTTTAACATTATAGGAGGGCCTAGCGGCTCATGGAACGACAGATGGGACTACCTGTGCAGGGGATGGGGGAACCTAAGTTGGGTTCTGAAGATGATAGCATAGTTTCTGTGGAGTTGGTGATACATACCACTCCCCCTTGCATAGGCTTCAGCCCCTACCCTATCTTTGTGGATAGGATGGTCAAGGTCACCTGGAGGCAACTCGTCGGGGGGGGGTGTTGTATCTACCCTTACTACCCAGATAAAGGGTCACTATAGTCTGGCCACTGCTCTATTTCACGCTCAGCAAAGAGTTCATTGACTATTTTTATATTCTCTACGAGCCATTGACATAGAAAATCCTTTTTGATATCATCTTCCATCTTCTACAATAAGCCAGACATGTCAAATGGTTTGACGGTTCCATGATTCTCCTTACCATAATTTGGATTCCAGCGAAGGACTAATGACTCAGTGGGCATGAGAAGACCCAAAAGATTTTTCTTCTTGTGGGTAACCCTTCCTAGTGGATCCAATAGTAGTGTAACTCCCCCAGGAGGTATGTTCTATCAAATGTGTTCGATCATGTTCTCTTCCTCTTATAGGTCATCCATGTTAACCACGACTCAAACTGGGGTCATATCCTCAATATTTACTAGAATGTTCAGTTGGCAAGAAATATAATAGAAAAAAAGGTAGCATAATACTTCCAACCATGGAACTAGACATGGGGGAAGCCTCATTGATAATCTTGTGAAGTACTTTATAACTCTGAATGCATCATTTTTTGAGGGTCTGGTGGAGACTGGGAGACTCTAGGTGATGGGCCACAAGGAGTGTAGCCATGTCAACCATGCACCAATGCTGGTTAATATAATCAATGTGTACCCAGCTTTTAGTGTTTTCCACTTTATTTTAATGGAGATGGATGTGTGTCGCTGAGAGGGTTTGGTTAAAACACATGACTTCCTGCTGAGTGAGTGATTCTGGTGCAATAAAGATTAGAGTTATAGTTGGCCAGAACATCTCTGCGAAATGGTCCATTGCAAGGATGTCCCACAAGCTCCTCGGATCAGACTCAGGATCTAGGCCGTTGTTCCCCCATATGTTGAATGTGGGTTTCAACAGGACCAATAACAGAACTAAAGAAGACTGTTGAGATGGTATACTGGTCGATGGAGAATATGGGGAACGAGCTGACAATCCACCGTATCTTGGGATATCTTACGATGAATGAAATGACTAAGCCACCACATCCCACTAATACTAACTGATGACTACAGTTTCTAGTGAAGGGGATGCAGTTACGGGTGGTGGTTCATGATATTGTTCATCCTCTACCAGTCCGTTGAATAAGTCTCCATAATCTCTAGTCGAGGTGGAGAATTATTGTGTTCACAATAGGGAGGATTTAACATCCAGGCCCTAGATAGAGGCCAATTATTCCACCTCTTGAATGTCTCTACAGAGGGGGTTAGGAATCCGGTGGACCTCACATTCTGGAAGGATGAGTCAGATATGGCTTATTCTTTTCCCGACCCATGACATAGAAGATCAGGGTGAAGGTTCCCTTGCTAGATCACATTCCGCCTCAGAATCTGAGATGCATACGGGCTTATCCATGGTCTGAAACATCTCGTTATGCTTTTTATGGCATCGGTGACCTCCCTTTATGACCTAGAACAACTCTTTGAGATAGGGAAGTTTTTTGGATCAGGGAAGATCTTCAGTCAAACTGATACTAGGGCAGAGAGGACTTCTGCATGGGTGAACTGGGGTGCGGGGGGAAACCTAGAAAGATAATAAAGGGAACACGAGGAGGACCACCATTACCACTAGATTATGCACTGATAGAACCTCTATGGGAAGTTTTGGAGTGTGTAGGAACTTCTATGGAGCTGGTGGGAGCATGGTCATCGCCTCCATGCTTGTTCACATTCGCAGTGACGATATGAGAAGGGCCTTCATACTGGTTGAGATTGACATGTCTTGGACCTACATGATGTGTGACAATAAATTAAGGTAGACCCCCTCATATCTGATTATCGGGATGAGGAAGACCATCAACGGTTTCTATAAGAACACAGGGAATACCCCCACGCTAACAATTGGCGTAACGAGTAGCATCTTCACATCGACAACATGTGACAAGGGGAACAGATCTGTACCTGAGGTCATGGGTGTAGAATTGGATTATGTACTAGGTGTTAATGTGATGGGGATGACCTTCACTCTGATTGATAGTGGAATGGGGGGGGGGGCTTCTACACTGATATTGGGAGTGGGGAGGACCTTCACTGTCGGCGATGGTGGCATGAGGAGGACCTCCATACTAGATTTCATTTCCATGGGTAAGCCCATGATGGATTCCAGCTTGGTCGGGGATAAAGAGAGTCGACCAAACCTGCCCGGGGGGTGGTTGGGGCCTAGATACAGGAGGGGCGAATGAGTGCCCAAATTTGGTATAAATATGGGATTTTTGGAATGTGTCAGCTGTGGCATAGGCCACAGTAGTCATTGACGTTGATGCCCCTCATTGGGGGTCCTCATCAGCCCACACCTAATGTTGGCATTAGGTTAACTGGACTGGGGCCATTGGAACAGGCATATAACTAACATGATACTCAGCCAGTGCGGCCGGGTGGTTGCACTAATGCATCCTAGTGTGATCCCTCTTTGGCATCCCACGGGATGGTATTATATTTAGTCTAATCCAAACATCCCTCAACTCATTGGAGTAAAAGAGGGAGTACCTGAAACGCTTTAGGGAGAGGCCCCCGAAATGATTGTAGGTCGGAGTGGGTAACCATGGATCCCTATGCAGCCCTTGGGGTGGTGGTGAAGGCAAGGCGTAGAAGCCTCTAAATCTTGTCGGTCCATATCCCAGGTTGGAATTGTCCTCTCCTCCTCATACCCTTGAACAAGGTAATTAATCCCCCTTCTCTAAATGAAATCATATCAGAAGAGGGGTCAAGTGAGCACAACTTCCATAGATGTGGAGGTTTATGTGGAAGACATGAGTTCACGTGGGATTTCCGTGTTGTCGTTTTCCCTTCCAGTATGTCAGTGGGTGGGCATTGTCCAGTTTCTTTTCATAGTAGCTTGGGTCCTGCAAAGTAGGGAGATTAAATTATTTGTGCTGAAAGAAGGAAAGTGACGTCCAGTGCCCCAGCGCCAGTCCATCATCCATGTTTGCTAATAAGGATCCACGTTGACCAAGTCGTAGACTGAGATGTCTGATGTTCAACTGCCCAAAATTCCGGTGAGTTTCATGCCAGTCCCAGTATTTTCTTAGTGGTACCTGACACTAGATAACTGGATCCAATGGCATGATAATCCTCTAATTTATTGACATTAACTAATCCTCACATTGAGAAGAATAATTTCATGTCGAGTTCTCCATTTCTATTTTTGAGTCTTTCACTGGGGTGTTCATCCGTATGTCGAGGATGCATCGGTCTGTTACCCCACATTCTTGATTTCGAAAGGTAGGTAGAATCTGTCACTAATTAAAGTATGTTTTCTCTTTTATTGAAATAGGAATATGGGATGTTGGTTCCTCCTTCCATGGATTTGTCCTTGAAAATTCTCAACTAGTCCGGGTCTCCCTTAAATATTAAGACATTGTTCATGAAACTCATCCCAGTTCCATGCCTTCATATACGCAGGTTAATTACACTGATTCTATCTATAAACTTCAATGGGTAATGTTAGGGAATAAACATTTGGTCAGGGGAGTAGTCATGTTGGGTATTGCTGGCATGTCTGGACACTGGAACACTGATGCATCTGGGTTTCTTCCCCTTATGATTGGGCTTCTCAAGGGCATGGAAGACCGAGGTATCCCATGAAAAGTGCTAGGAATTATATGCCATAGGTATGTCTATGAGGTTTTTTATATCACCACATGTTTAAAACAAGGTATTCAGTGAGCTAATCATCTAGCAGAGACAGATTAGAGTGATCAGAACACTGATGGAAGTGGATTAAATGGGTGCATCCCTGAGAGAGAGACCCTAAGGGGGCTTAATAGATGAGTGGATAAAAACTCCCTATGAAATCAGATCTGATGATGATTAGGTACCTATAATGGGGAAACCATGGTTTTAAATTAGCTGGGATTGATCCTCAAGGAGGTTTCCTTTGTACATTGTATAAGATACAAGGATCAAACCCACATAGTTCGAAATAGTTGAAAATCAGGGTGCGCTCAAAGGACAACAACCCGAAGATGATGTTGACGGTTATTCATGGATTACATTCTATTGTAAAAGGGACACTCTTGGGTGGATGACTATAGATCGTGTGGTCAGATTTATTAAGTAATTGTGTGATCCCACAAGTATGTGGACACCTGAGTAGGAACCAAGATGGATAATGGAGGGTTGAATGGAGTGTATGGGCAAAGAGATGGAACCAGCAGGAGGAAAATGGTGTTTTTGTACTTGAGCCTTGAAGATACATCCTAGATATCCTTGTGGAAGGGAATCAATGTTCACATAGTTATTTGGGACGATGGGACACATGAGGAGGCGGCTCATGAGAATGGATGCATAGATGGGACCAAGAGGAAGTGGATCCTTCATGTTGGGGCATGACATTCCTGAAATGAAAAGGCTCGTGGGAGAAATTAGGATGAGACATTGGTGATGGGCTTGAACCTTAGGGAAGTTTCCTAACTATCCCCATTGAAGGGAATCAATGTCCATGTAGTTTAGGATGAGACATTGAAATAGGGTGTGCACAGTTTATAGTGACCCGATGGCATTTTGAAGGCTTACACGTGGTTAGCATCCTTAGAGTTAGTCCGATGCCTGAGGGGTGGATCAGATATGTGGGTCTCATCAAAGGGGACTAAAATGTCTTAATTTTTGTTTGGGACTACAAATTCTAACCATTGGTTGGGGATCATTATGGCTTACCATTAGTTGGGGTACAAAGGCTTACCGTTGGACGGGGTTACAAGGATTACCTTGGGCTAGGGTTGAACCTCAAAGAGGCTTACTACGCACCGTTCCTAGGATTCCTCGATCAAAACCCACATTTTTAGAATTTATACATTTTAGAATCATGGTTGATGAAAGATTCTATATAGTTTAACGTAATGTAGGATGTGGGTGAACCTATGTCAAGTGGTCGGTACTGATGGGTGTTAGGCTTGAACCTTAGGGAGGCTTCCTATATACCTTGATCAGATAGGGTTAAGGATCAACGACCACGTAGTTCAGGATATAGGGATTGAGGATTACACTCTAGGGTGTTCCATATAGTATGTGAGGGATAATTTTTTCTCTAATCCCATGGGATTCAGGCTCGGTGTGAGAAACAAGAGGCCGCAAAGACCAGACAATCACATCGCTAATTGTGCATACACGGGGAATGAGGCGAGACTTACACGTGGTTAGAAACCCAAATATGAAAACAGGGATTAAGTGTGGTTATCATTATAGGGATATGAATATTGGTACTTACTATAGGATGGATTCCTGGTAGCTACAAAGCCCATATGTGGAGGGATGGGATAACAATGGTCTATGTTCCTATCTCTCCTCTAGTCAATGGCACAGATAGAGAGACGAGGAGCAGAGATTCTACCTCCCATAAGAAAGGTAAGGGGCTTACACCAAGATGGTTTTGCTTAATTATTGACATATTCCACTCAAAAAAAAAAGATGATCCCATTCCATGTGAGGAATATCTCACTCTCGTGGAGAAGAGAAGGCATGGAGAATGTCTGTGGTTGGGCACCCCATGTATAATCCACGGGGGCAAGGATACAATTTATTATCGCGTTCTGAGAACGATGGTTCTTGGATGTTTTACTTTATATATCTCCAATGATGTGGGTTCACACTTTACCCCTGGGAATTACTTAACCAGTACACTATAACCGTTAGTGAAGGGATGGGACAAGAAATACCGTGGTGAGGTATTGTTCTAGAGTGTTCCATTGAGTGGATCACGTTAGCATGGATGTGTGATGAAGAAATAGCCATTAGCATGCCTATGAAAGTATTCATGAGGATAAGAAATGAAATATGAATCACCTCCCAAGAGATATTGAAATAACATTGTACCAAACCGGAGGGATATATGGGAGAAGGATTTGTGAAACAAATAGGTTCATAGGAAAGGACCTTGTGATACTCAAGTTCTCCACGTGGTGGAGGGGCTATGCCAAGGAGTATTCCTTGAAAAGTGTGGTGACCTAGCCTAGGCATAGGGTATAGATGTAAAGGAAGGGTTCTTCACGATACAAATGGGATTTCAAGGAGTAGGACTTAGTGATGGAATGGTACCATGCAAAGCATAGCACTGCTTTGCATTGTGATTTGTGATGAACAACAATCCCACCATAGAATATGGATCACATGTACATTGAGGCTTCTTCGTGAAGCCTGAGTTCTTTGTGAAGGCCTTAGTCCCCTTAGGGATATTCGTCCTTCTCTATGGACCATGGGATTTGGTGAAGGGCTTCCCTATTTGATGAGGGGTTGTATTTGAGCTAAGGGAAAAGTACTTCACAATGCTCAAGTACCATGAAGATCTCATCTTTCTTAATTACTCACAATGAAAAGGTTTCTTCATGATTTGAGAGATGAGAAGGAGAAAGGTCCGAATATTCTTTGTTTAGGCTAGAGGGGATCCCGTTATTTATAGGCAATGGGAAGTGCATATCATGGATAGCTTAGTGTGAAGTCGTGTGGCACTCTATAATCGACCAAGTGTTGTGTTATGTTTTTTGTAATCACTAAGTCAACTGGCATCCCCTCCTTGTGGCAGAAATCTCTCTGGTTCCCAATGAGGTGCTCATGGAGGCATTAATCAAGTACCAAGGGATATAATGGGTCAACATGATTCACTCCATGATGCAAATATTTCAGAAAATTTCATCGTAACCCTAGAGCCTCTTGGCTCTTTTAATTTGTGGCGAACAAAGATGGGATTTGGATTCACTTTGGCCGTAGTGCTGAGTTACCCTGTGAATACCGAGGTGTAGAGGGATTCCCGAATGGGCTTCACGAAGAATCCCCTTTGAAATTGTTTTTCAATTTTTTTCTGT
This sequence comes from Viscum album, assembly GCA_963277665.1. Classification (NCBI taxonomy): domain Eukaryota; kingdom Viridiplantae; phylum Streptophyta; class Magnoliopsida; order Santalales; family Viscaceae; genus Viscum; species Viscum album. Next base: position 1,867,647,690 of record OY728123.1, on the reverse strand, counting down.
TTCCTCTTCACATATATTGGAACCAATAGATCCTTTAAATCATTAATCACCCTTTGAGTCTATACATGTCCATGGAGGATTAATTTACATTGGTATCGTTATCTCAAGAATGGATATTGATGAGTTTTGAGCAAGAATATCTATCCAAAATGATTGGTAATAATGAAAAGAACATACTTGATGATATAATTCTTATATGGAATTCCACTAATGTGTTTAGAGATAAATTTTCAGGTCATACTCTTTGCCAAGTTGTGGTGTTCTCTTTAAAACATATATGTATACCATGTAACATTCCTAGGGCATGTCATTACCAAAAAATGGGTATCATTGGATCCTCCAAAAATGGATATGATAGAATGGTGTCCTAGACCATCCATTGTGACCAAAATTAGTAGTTTACTTAGATTTGATGGGTATTATGATTTATTTTGAGAAAAGTTTCCAAATTATCATGTAACATAACCATGATAACCTAGAAAGGAGTAAATTTTGTTTGGTATGATGAATGAGAAGAGTTTTATTAAGAGATTATGAAGTGGATAATTGCTAAACTTATACTCATATTATCCAATTTTATGGATGGTTTTTTATCAATAATGATTTATATTAATTGGTATTCGGTTGTGTACCCATTAAATATAGTTACAAAATTTGACTCCCGCCAACAAAATATACATGAGTAGAACTAACCAAAAAATTATTTGTAATTGGATCCATTGATGTTCATGATAGAGATTTGGTGACACTAACAATATGGTGTGAAGTGTGATATATAGAAAAACAATAAAATCATCATGTATATATTAAATCAAAAGGTACTTAACATTCAATAATGGAGAAGTTTAATAAATATCAATGATTCTTATTTATAAATCCATTACCATCCTAGGAAAGTGAAAAATTGGTAGATTATCTGTGTAGAAAAGATCCCATAACATTATCCAAAATGAGGATGGTAAGGGATCCAATCTTTATGGGAATATAAAGGATTAATATGGGTATAATAATATGATCTGCATCATTCCTTGATCAAATAACTCTAAAAAACCATTGTAGAAAGTATTAGGATGTCTTATAATTGTAGTAAATTTCTAAAGAAGAAGGTAGAAAAAATTCTAGAGTTTAAATTTTCTGAATTGGAATTTTATGGTTTGGAAAAATAATAGGTATCCCATAAAAACAAGAAATTGAGATGGAATATTAGAATGATTTAAATAGATAATAATTATCTATTCATCCATGAAACAATAAGATGAATGTATAATTGAAGTTATTTTTCTAGTGGGACAAAATGAAGAGAGATATTTTATAGTTTTAATCTCGATTCATGGTATGTTAGCATGTCAGGGAGTAATGACATAAGTATAAGGGTATAATGAAAATAATTCATCATTTCAGTATGTAAATAGATGAATATAACCATGGATCTCATCATAAGAATCCCTGCTACACCTGAAGTAGTAACACTATACGGGTTGTACTGGATCATATTTTAAATTCTACATATTTAATTTATATCAAGGAATATTTCACTTTTGTCCAATTTTTGAGACATATACATAAGAAAAGTGGTATTAATTCATGTAGGGACACTCTCTATTATATCTGATCAAGACACATTTTTCACCTCCATGTTTTTCATAATCCTTCACTAAGCATGGAATATATAATTTAGATTTATAATTTCTTATCACCATTAAATAATTGTTCAGTTTGGAAGGACCATTCATGTACTGAGGTATATTCTATGATCATGTTTATTGGATTTCCAATTATGGTGGGATCATAAAATTCACTTTGTGAATTTATCATAAAAAATTATTTTCCACTCAAACATTCAAAAGGAACCTTATGAGGATTTTTATGGGAATATGTTATATAATTCATCATTTTGTGATAATGATGGAGGGAGTGAGCTTATTATCTTGTCAAGGAAATAATTGAAAATGATAAAACAAGTCATTGTCATATGAAATAGACATAAAGATAATAGAAAATATATGAATAAAATCAATGATGTGATCTAGAGTCTATTATTAGAGAGAATGTGTTCATTTTTATACCTCTATGTATGAAACTCAAAAGGTTTAATAAATAGGTAAATCATAGTCCAAGATACATCATCCACATTAAAATCCTTGATCGCATTGGAGCTATGGCATACCAACTGGCACTACCACCAAATATAAATAATGTACATGATGTATTATATGTATCCATCTAAAAGTAGTTCATATAAGATTCAAATCATGTACCTAATCTATAGGTAGTTTTATTGGATTATGATATTTAATATGAAGAGTATATTTTGAAGAAAATAGAATCTAGATAAATTGTCTTATGAAATAAGACAATTCTCATGGTCAAAGTGTTGTGTTGTAACCACATGTTTGAGGATGTGACATGCATACAATAGATTATATGAATGACAAGTAACCTCAGCTGTAATAGTTTATGAAGTGAATATTTTTATGGAAAGATTTATGAAGGGAGAACAATGTAATTATCTAATCATTTATAATTGAAATTTATTTTTTAAATGAATAAGTTTATTATTTATATAATTTAAATATTAAAAATGAATGAATTACATTGGCTTTATTACAAAAATATAATTTATATCTTATCTAATTACAAATATCTATAACTATAATAATCATTGATAATATATCCTTTTAATTGTGACCGTATAATTAGAATATATTAAGGGTCACAATAATGATCTATTCACAAAGACAAATGAAGTGATATCCTTGAACATTAGGATTGTACGTTATAAAGCACAATTATTAATCCTTCCATCATAGATAAAATCTCATGAATTTGATCTTTATTATGTTAAATAATAGAAAAAATAAATAATGAAAGAGTTAAACTATTAAGGGTAGAAGATCATGATCATAGAGATCATTCCCCAATCTATATTCTTCAAACCACACTATAAGAATCTCAATATCAAGAAACACATCATTAAAAAATTATATGGTGTTAGAAGGGTTTATGTATCATAACCCTAACTATAAGAATTTTGATATTTTCATTCCAATAAAATAATAATTATATTTATTATTTAATTTTTTATTCTATAAATTATTACGTAAGGAGATCATGAAAATTATATTTTTATATGACAAATCTCATGGTGTTATTTTGGATAATATGAAATTTCAATAATGTCATTCCTTTTATTGAATTGATGAAATTTTATAAAACATGATATTTAAAAAATATATTATTATTTAATAATATATATTGACTATATATGATAATATAATTTTATGAAGTAAAAATGTAATTTTTATAATGCTCATAATATTATTGTTATAAAAAATACTATTAATTTTTAATATATGTTTTAAAAGTATATTATCCAATTTTAATATAATTATTAAGATAAAATAAATATTATTTTTGTAATAATTATTCTTAAATTATGCAATCATGAGATAGACCTAATTTTTTAAGTCAGATTAATGTTTTGGCAAAACATTAAATACAATATAACTATATTGTGTTTATTTGGACTTCATAATGACCAAAAATTCATGAAATATGTTACATAAAAAGAATCAATTAAATAATATATTTCCCACTAAATATAATTTGTTCTTTCATTTATTTTTATAATTGTACACAAAATTATTAAATCCTCCAAACCGATTTTATATTATAAGGTTTTTAAATTAATTCTTAATAAACATGAATAACTTCCACATTCCCTTGTTTATTTTTGTAATTTTATTATTTAATATAAATATAAAAACTATTAAGAAAAAATCCAACTTAGTATAAAACATGGGGAAACACATTTCATGGATTTTTTTGTGATTTCTTTATTATATGGAGTCCAAACCATATTTTTGATAGAAAATATTGAACACAACTCTCTCTTAATATATAATCCACCCAAATATCCAATTACTCGTCAATAAAAAACATTAAATCCTGAATTTAATATGCCATTTAATCTTTAGACCACTCCCATAATTCCTCTAATCTCTCAAGAAACCCCACTAAATCTTTTGGAAACACCTTCTCAAGGCCGGGGATCCTTTCCTTCTCCTCTTTATTCAAGCACCATCCTTGTGTTATGACTTTCAATTTCAATTTTGTGATATTGGACTATGTCCCCAGAAATCAATCATACTTTTAATATTATTTACATGTGGTTAGATTCACATTTAACACTCATTAATCAATCTCAGGATTCATTATGTACCATCATTATGATTTATATGTGAATATATACCACTTTATCTCTAATTATAGCCTCACATGATTCATTATATACCCCCATTATGTCTCAAAAATTACCCTTTGATTTTTCCATTCCAACCCATTATATTAGGAACACCACTACAATTTTCTGACAAATTTATTTAAAATTAAAAACTGATCTTTATTTTATTGGTTACATCCATTTTTTCCACATTAATTAATAATGGGATAAAGTGTGGTGAAATATGTTCATATTTTTATTTATTTATTTGGAAATATTATGGATGTAAACGATATGAAAGCAATAGGTGCACCAATATTTATAAAATTCTCAAAAAAACTATTTAATTTTTTAATATCATGATAAGAGAACTATGTAATTTGGGAGTACAACTAATTTATGTTGGGACTTTTTCCACCATGTTATGATTTCTTGGTGGTTATCCTTGACCAATGATTATAATGACTTGTGTAATGTTTTTTTCACATTACCATGTTTCCTTTATGCTATCATGAAGTGTTATGATTAATAATTCAAAATTGTTATTATAACCACATTTTATGAGAAATTTAAATTACTTTATAATAACATGTAATACTTTTATCAGGTTATTTTTTTATCCCATTACTAGGCTTTATATCCCCCCAATTTATTTTTGATGACTCAAGGTTTTCCAATGAAATTTTAAAATCCATATAATTTTTGAAGTATGTTAATTATGTTTTAAATAATTATGATATATCTATATATCCTGTTGATGTTTTGTGTTCCATGTTTTCTTAATAAATTAGGCTTTAAAATCTTCTATGTTATATTAATTGTGTTTTTATGTAATAATTCATAAAATAATTTCATTTGAAGATATGTGATTGTATAGGCTTGGAAAACAAACCATATACCCATTTTGAACTCATGAGATGTAAAATATTAACAAATTTATCAAAGGGTGATAAAATACCCCACACATTAAATAATAATCATCTATATATTTCTTCTAATATAATATAAATACATTAATTTTTTAAATAATACATAATTAACCAATGAAAGATAGTTAGGATTCATGAAAAAATCCATAGATCATTTCTTAAGGCATATATAGAATGAACATGAATGGTTTTATAAAAAAATATAAATTCAAACCAAAATAGAAATTTGGATTTTGACATATATGAAAGTATGTTTTCAAGTTCGGTATGTAAATCACATTAGAAAATAAGAAAAAATATCCCATATCTTTTCTAAATTCATTATGTAATCTGTATATTTGGAAAACTATTTGAAACCTGGAATGAATTTTTTTTACAAATAACATTCATAATAGGGAAAGTTTGGGATCCCATAAAAATGAAAAAAAAAGAAATGATAGAAAAATAATAATATTTTAATAAAATTAAATATATCATGTCACTTTAAAATGATGAATTTGAGGGTTAAAAATATTAACATTTTAAAATGTTATTTGGAAACCAATATAACTAATAGATCCCTTGAAATGAAACCATGTTTTTATGGAGGAAATGTGGAGGGGATAGTAAAACATATGATATTGGAAATAAAAATTTGTTAATTATATTAAAATAAAATTTCTGAAAACCTGCATATTAAAATAGATAATAAATCATCTATTAAAAATAAACTTAGGTAAATATGAATTTTCCATTAGGAAATAAATGATTTTGTTTCCATATAAGAAGGAAACTATTATTATAAAGGTAAAATATTTAAATTGAAGAAAATTTTCATATTTATGAGAATAGAAATTTTTCATAATAATAATATATATTTATCTGAAATAAATTCATTATAAAAGATGATTTGAATTCAAATTTTATTTTCCTCAATGAATAATAGAACTAAATATATAATAAAATAATAAACTGTTCATAGAATAAATATATTCATGATGAAAAACTAAAACTCAGAGTATGTGGTTTGAATCAACAAATTCCAACACTTGGAATCATATTTTTTCGAATGCACTCTATCTTCATAGATAATTTAAACTTAATATTAATATAGGACATGGAAAAAGAGAAAATATGCCAAATATGTTTTAATAGACAATTGGTTAATTGTAATATGATTCCTAGGTAAGTAAAATTCATTAAGTTTCAAGAGAAGATTTAATTTTTAGAGTTTCATTGAAGGGATTGTGGGAGGCCCCTTTTATATGTTAAGAGAATTGAGTGTTCATAAATATAACCTCTTAATATATAAGAATCACAAATTTCAAATGGAATGTAAATTTAAAAGTGTATAATAATAGAGATGAGATATGATTTTTTTGATATATACCTCAACCACTAATCTGGTGAGACTCTTGAAATGTATTGTTAATTTAAATGAAATTAAACTATTTTTACAGTAATTTATTTTTTGGTTGGTAACTATATTTTTAACATTGGTAATAAAATTTTTGAGTGAATTTAAATAGAACCATAGTAGTTATTTTCTAAATTTTGATGTAAAATAAGAAAAACCTTTTATCAAACAAATATTTCTAAGGGTTATAAAATTTAATTTTAATATTACCACACATAACAAATAAACACCATTTTTTTGAAAATTTTTATTTTGAAGGATTAAATTAAAATTTAGGATAAAATTATAATTTTTTTATATTTATTATATTAATTGGTGTATTATTTCAAAAATACGATTTATGTGGCATTCGAAAAAATCAAATAATAAATTCCACGTATGTAATAAATAATTAATAAACATAACAATACCATTTTTTTTAAAATAAATATTATATATAGTTCAAAATGTTCAACGTGGATTTTATAAATTCTATACCGAAATTAATAAAATGAATTCTTTTACTATAGTGATATATTTTTTTTCATGAAAAATGTTTTAAATGATTTAATTCCAAACAAAATTTAGTGTAATTACATAAAATATAATGTTTTAAAAAAATGAATTTTATATTATTCAGTTAAAAATAAATATTTTTAGGTAAATCTCAAAAAAAAAACCTTTCTCAACTTTTTAGTTCTAAAATAAAAATTGTTTTTTAATATCATTAAATTAAAAAACTAAGATTTTTAAATTTATCTTTAAAATGATGATTCATAATATTAAAAAAAATTGCATAAAAATAATCCTCTAAAAATTTAATGATTATAATAATATTTTATATCAATATATAATTTAGTTATTTTTAATATAATATTATAATATTATAATTATTATCATAATAAGATCTTAATAGGGATAAATTTACTTCATTAGTTAAAATTCCCATATTAAAAAATAGTTATTCGAAAAAATATCGATTTTTATTGTTTAATAGTATTATGAACAGTTCATTGATTGTTTATCATCTATGATATAATTTTAATAAGTAGGTAAATCATTATCTATATATAATAAAAATATCAAGAGAATGTAAATATATATATTTTATCATATATAAATACATTAAATGTTTGTAAACTTGATAATTTAATGTTTTTGAATCTTTATTATTGATATGTATCATTATATTGCACTTTTATTATAATTTTTGTCTTAGTTAATTTTAGTTTCTTGTTTCATTTATAGAAATTTATTAAAAATATTAATTTACTAGAGGAAAAAATTATAAATTAATTGGATATTAAAACATCATGATTTACTGGCATGATGTATTCTTCCCCCCCAGAGTTTAATCATTAACCCAACTCCCTATCTCTAGAGTACCCCACTAAACTATTAATAAAGAAAAAATCATAAGGATCCTACACCGACCATGATATGGTGAGGACCTTACCATGATATTTCCCCCCTAAAAACTAAAAATCATCTCACTCCCTGTAATCTTATATTCAAGATCTCATTTTCCATCTCAAACACCTATAATATACAATTTATACAACTAAAAAAATATACACTTAAATTAAAATAAAATAAATAATTACATATAAATATAAATTCCTCTAAAAGTTAACATAAAACACAATCAATTTAAAAAACGTTGTTTAAAAAATACTTTAAAATATACCTTGAACCATAAATTTTATCCACAAATAGTTTAAAATTAAATTCACTATCTTTATCCATCCAATAAATATGGAAAATGTCTCCCAATTCTCATATAAATACACTCACCCAGAAGTGTATATTTCTCACCCATTTTGAGGGAGTTATCCCCTTATTACACTTATTTAAAGAACACATGTACCAATTTTAAATCTCATAAAATTTCTCCATCATTGAAAATATATACATTACGTATAAAAAATATGCTAGTTTGACCATATATTATTATGAACCAAAATCTTGTATAAGATGTATCCTTATTAATTTGTATATGTGTTAGTTATAAAATCAAAAACCAAATTAACAACATAATAAAAAATTTGTAACTAATTACATTAATATAAAAAATTACATATTGGGGATAAATAAAATTTATAAAATTTTAATTTTCGAATAGATAATAAAAACTAATATATAATATAAGTAAAATTTGAAAATCCTTGAAGGTGATGTTATTATGAAATATCACGGTTGTGGATAGTTATGTAAAAATAACTAGCAATTATCAATTTTATTGTATTTTTTGAAATTTTTAAATAATATTGAGAGAAAACTAAGAGAATGATTAAAATTAGAATCAAATGGTATCTATATGAAGTACAAAATAAATATATCTATTATAATAGTAACATATCTTTTAGAATAGTAACTTGATTATTAATATAATCGCTTCACCAATTGATCCAAAAAATGAATTCTAAATAACAGTTACCTTGATTAAAATAATTAAATAAGAATAGAGTAATATAAAAGGATAAATAATAATATTTGGAATCCCTCGAGAAGTGTGAGTTTATTTTTGAGGATGTTTATTTTTAATTTTTTTATCAAAATATTAATGTATATGTTAATAGTTTTATTTTGAAATTTTTTATTTTAGAATTTTTTTCTAAAAGGAATGAAATTTTAATTATCATAATGTGTAAATTATTCAATATTTTTTTTTAATTCAATGAGATAATTGATTTTTTTTTGGAAAAATAAAAATATTATTATCAAAAAAGGTATGTTATATTCCATTTTATTATTTTTTAAGGATCCAATATAATATAAATGATTTAATAGTCTCAATAAAATTTTATTAAGATAAATAATATATTTTAAAAAAATAAAATATATTTCGAAACCCAAAAATTAGTTTACAATTCCCGAAATAATAAAGTATATAATTAACAAAATATTTTTAATATTTTTTCTTTATTTTATATAAAATAATAAATATCGAATATGATGTGTTTAGAGTCATAAAAACTAAAAATTTTAATTAAATAATTTTTATTGTACCAAATAATTCCACAATTTAAAATATTAGAGTTGGAATATAATATTATATATTATTTAAAACAAAAAAAGCTTCCCCATCATCTTTAAAACCCCCCTCTCACCCCAAAGGAAAATCCCATCCCAAATCACTTTCATTTCTAAATATTATCATAATAACTTCCTATAAAGTCTTATTAGATCTATATAGATGTTTTTATATTAGCTTTATATAATACTTCATGGTTTTATCATCTTATAAATGGAGTAAACATCATGTTTAAAATAATATTCATTCTCTTTTTTTACATTCTCTTTTATTCTTCCATTATCTTATTCATCTGTTCCTATAAAAAACTTTCTTATAGGTAATTTAATTTTTTAACATTATAGTAATATTATTATACTATTATTTGATAATTATAGTCATTATATAATACAATAAAATTTCTATCTATTTTTAACACATCTAATTAATGTTCAGTTTTACCTTCCAATAAAGATATTTCTAATTATTTCTATTTAATAATCGTTATAATGTATTATTGTAATGAATATATGAATAATTTTTTTATTACGATTGTATATAATAATTATAAAATATTTATAAAATATAAAAATATTCATCTTTTCATTCAACAAAGACTCATTAGACCAACATTCACCGCCAACCCACATGAACTAATGTTAGACTTAGCCTAATAAAATCATGCCCTCCCAAATTCAATGGTACTCTCAGATTTCTATTCCAAGTTACCATTTATGAGTTATAAGTATTTTAAAACATAATTACTTTATTAAGTTATTTTATTATGAAAACATGTATTTTCCATTATTGACTCACGATGGCCAATGTGAGGTTCTGCCTATGTAAATAATACCCTCACAACCACAACAGTGGTTTCGATTTTTTAATCTGATCCACCGTTTGTGAGTTATCAAGATTTTAAAATTAAAATAATTTTATTTAATTAATTTTTTACGATTATTCCATTTTTAGGTTTTCAAACTAGAGACTCATGACTACTAAATAAAAGTCATGCCTTGGGTGAACCAGAAATCATGACCCCAATGGTGCCATAATATTTATTTTATAGGGATCCATTTAAGAGTTATTTCACTTGTTTTAGGAAAACTACTCAAGTGCTCTATTTAAAACTAAAAATTGTTTTTGATGGATAATTCTGGGATCTCTGGGCCTCAGAATCACACTCTGTCTTAGTTCCTAGTCTCAAAATAACACCATTTAATTTAAAAACAATCATGGAATTCTAGGGTATTACATTACTCCACTCATTAGATCTTTACAACCTCGTAAGCCGAAATAAGGGCAATTTAATCAAAAAAGGGTACTAGGCATGAATCTGAGCCTCTCAACCCCATGTTCCCTCCAAGATAATACAATGTAACCAACGAAATATTCACTTCAGTAATTGACCATCCATAAAGGATCCTATCCTATCGATCCCCAAATTCCCTGGGTAACCCACAAATGTCCCCTATCATTAATCACCAACGTACCATGGTAGATGACATGAGAAGGGTCATGCACATATCTCCCCAACTATAATACATGATAGATTCCATGAACCCTCTCTAAATGCGATAGTAGAGCCAAAAAATTTGTCACCACTCCCCCTCTATGCAGTATCATTAAATGTCCATTGAACCGTAGAGATAACTTGTCACCCTAGCCAAATATTCATATCCCTCATTGAGGAGAGACCCAAAAGAATATGTGGTCCCCCTATTCAAACTCCAAGGACCGTTGTAATCTATCATCATAGGACATATGTTATCTATATGCAGTCTTCATCTGCTCTTGGATGACCTAAACCTTCTCAATGGTAGCCTGTACCATCTTCAGACCCATGAGTGATGACTCCCCTCGATCTGTCCAGCATAATAGAGACTACATGGACATCCGTACAGTGCCTCGAATGGTGCCATACAAATGGTAGAGTTTTTGCCATTGTATTATGAAAACTCTACCAGTGGTAGGTTGTGCTCCCAACTATGACCAAAATCAAGAACGTAGTCACAATGTATGTCTCTAAGGACTATATTGTCCGATTCGTTTGACCATTTATCTATGGGTGAAAGGTTGTTCTAGAGCATAGATGAGTCCCAAATTCCGCAAGAAACCCCTTCAATAACCAAGATGTAAAGCGTGTATCATGATATAAAGCTATCTTAGATAATACTCTATAATGAGGAACAATATCCTACATGTAGATGAATCTGATGATCTCTACTAAACTCTGTTCTCAAATGGGTAGGAATTGGCCAGACATAGTGGGTTAGTATATAGTCACCTATATGGTATTCTGTCGCATAGAAGTACGTGGTAATCCCATCACGATGTTCATTGATATCTTATCCCACTTCCTCTCTCGTACCTCAAAGGGTCATCTCAAACCTACTACAACCAAGTTCTCAGCCTTAATGTTCTCATAAGTGAGGCATTTCTAGACAATCTCTGGCACTACATTCTTCATCCCAGTCACCAGTACTAACGTTGATGTTCCTGGTATATTTTTTTCCACAACTGGAATTACCAAAAAAGGGATATATAGAACTCCCTCAATAACTCCTTTTGCAACTCCACTAGTACTATTCAGAATCCTTTGAAACGGATGATGTGCTCCCCACCATTTTGAATATCCATCAGGGGCATGTCCTGTGGACATCTGGGCACGTGCAGTCTCACAGTTGGCATCTCCAAGTTGTGCCTCCCTTAATTTCATTATAAGTGGAGGTTAAACTATCAATGATTGAAGAAAATATATATCCACTCTATCCATGAAGGATATCTAAAGCAAGGACAACTACTCTGAGGCCTTGTTGTTTAGATCTAATGTCGATCTCTTACTAAGATTAGCTTCCACCACATTCCCCTTCCTAGGGTTATATACTATCTCTAAATAAGAGTTCTTGAGGAAGTCTGGACAACGTCGCTATCCAAACTCATATTCTTTTTATAAAATATATACTCGAGATTTCAGTGGCCATAGAAGAAGATGAATCATTCACCTATAAGGTAGTGATGCCATGTAATCAATGTGAAGACTACAACGAAAATCTAAAGATTTGGGTTCTCTTCAAACTCTTTTTTTACTACTGAAAAGAATATGGTCACATTTCAATCAATGTGAAAGGTTTCACCATTCAACAGATATATTGTGTTTATCATCCCATTGGTAGTGGGTATTCATTCTTTATATCCTTTTTTAAAAGGTCCCGTAATCCACACATAACCTCTAACAGTATGTGTTACTAATACTTTCCTATGTAAGTCTCCCACCTAAAACCTTAGCTCAGGACACTCTCCAAAAGCCATATGATATACATATTCTAATATATATTTTATTTCTATTTGTAGAATGATATATATGTACATGTTCATGTAGGGAGGTAATCCTATAGATATCTTCGGGAAAGATGCCTCTGTACTCTTCCACTAATTCAGGGAACTGAAAACAGAAAACATCCACTTTCCATGGGTAAGGATTGACTCTTGCAGCTTCCCCCTTCCCCTATCCTCAAGCTCACTGAGCCTAGTGTGGAATACATTAGGGTGGTAGTTATAACATGTAAAAATGTATAACATCTACTACTGCTCTCCCATCTCTTCTTCCACGTCTTCCACCGTACATATTAACTTGTTCCTGTCACTGTCTCTATACCGATGCCCATCCACCATTTCAATTTCAACACGATGGGTTGGAAAATCTCTAGAGAGATGTCCCCATCCATTTCATGAAAATAATTACCTATGTATAGGCTGACTGGACTCATACTATAAGACTAGAGATGTAGATCCCATTTCTTGGAACTTCTTCCAAAAATGACTAACACATCCAAGTAACTAAGACTGACTTCAGCTTCCTTATTTCCCATTGCTGACATCCACTAGTTATATCTACTCAGCTAATGGAAATTCAACCGAAAGGGTTATCACTAGTACCCTCATATAAGTATTAATGAATATAGGAAAAGTGATAGATCAGTGGTCCATAAACACTTCTCACTTAGAGTTATGATCCCTTAAGCACTGGTCGTACAGTATTATTGATTACCTAGAAAGGTCGATGTGCCTCAATGAATAATCAGCTACCAAAAAGTCTTCCATCCTAAGTAATAGAAGCTATTTGGTACCCATAACCCTTATATTTTATAGAAATATACCCTTCTTATAAAAAGGTTATCAAGCTATGAAAATGTAAAAGACACCTCATTATAAGATTGGTTAATCTAAACCCATTATAAGCATACTAATCCATGTAGAAGGATCACTTCCTGGACAACCATCTGATTATTGGTACCCTGACAAGTTGGAAAACATGTTTAACACCTCAATTCAATCTATAGACACTTATGTATCACGCACGCATCATAACCTGAGAGGTCTCTCTTGCTGAATCTCATTAAAGGCACTAAGACTACGTGCTCCCTCTACTGTTAGTACCGATAGTAACTGTTGAGAAACAGGTGGTGGTATCACTGCGAAATCACCCAAAGGTACCATATCGAGGAACTATTCCTATACCCAAGCCTCATCACTCTGAGGACCATCCTCACGGTCTCACATTGGAATCCTTTTTGGTTTTCTGCATGGATTTATCTTTAAGGGAATCAATATGAATCACGATTAATATATTATACCTAGTGAAAAAACTATAACTTAGAAAGATCATGAGAAAAAATTCAAAGGCACATACAACCATTGATTTCATGTATCGTGTTGAAATGAAGAATTCATGGTTGTAGTGTATGGATTCCTCGGCCGTTGCACCAACACTATACTCCTTGGTCTCAAAGCTGAATCCGAAACAGTTAACATAATTTCACAATAATTTGTTTTACAAACTCTTAGTTCTTCTGTTAGAAAGAACCACTCTTTGATACCACATTATCAGAAACCATCCCCCAGGGCCCATTCAATGACTACCCATGCCTTCCTTCTATAGGTATGGGGCTAGAGACTATCACATAGTAGGCATATCTCAAAAAATGGAAAGCATATCCCTTAAAACCGATACATACACACAAACCTAAAACTGGCGAAGGAAAACACAAAGTAAGAAAAAATTGCCACTGAGATAATGATTGATAGTAAATTATGAACTAAAAGTACAATTCGGGAAAATACAAGGCCAAAACCACAAACGAAACTACAACGTTCACAATCTGTCCGCTCGAGACCCCACCTGATGTGTAGGTGCATGGTAGCTTCAAATAGCTATAGATGTAAGATCATTCATCTCATCTCAATGGGAACCACCTGGTACTTGATCACTGAGGTCTACATCAAAGCATTGATCACATGCATGGTAGGTGCTGGGTAGCTTCCTGTAGCTGTAGAAGTATGCCAATACAACCCTTATCACTAAGAACCACCTAGTCCCGAACCACCAAGGTCTCCGTCGAATTGTCGATCCCCTGAATGGGAGACTACACGTGAGGGAAAAGCCTAAAAAATAACGAGTAACACAATACTCAGTAGGGAACCCAAAATATAAACTAAAGGTTACAAAGAAAGACTACAAAGCACAATCACATAGTAAGACCAAAAATAATGATCACACAGTAATACCACAAAACAATGAAAACTCATAGAAATTATAACTCAAATTATATAAAGTATGATTTATCAATTGTAGAGCTGAATCCTATTATAAATCTAAGGGACTCATTCAAGATAATCCACTAAGTTATGATCATTCTTTGGACCAATGAGGTTTTTTCATTTACTAAACAATTGTGGTAATCTCTTATGTTGAAAAAATATGGTATGATTATATGTTGAACCACTAAGGTACACTTTTATATAGAACCACTAAGGTAAAAACAACGTACTGTCATCTCACACATGTATAAAATAATGTATGGAATGAATGACCATCATTCATAACATTGAACACCATGGACTACTGAGGTACTCATCCTTGATGAGTACCGTGGGTCTGATGGGTCACACGGAGCCACTCCCCACTATGGGTATGTTGGGTCACACATATCCACTCCCCCTTAGGCCCTCATAGCTAGTCCACATAGGGCCTCTTATAGCTAGTTAACACCGGGCTAATTATAGCTAGATCACTCAGAGCCACTTGTAGTTAGTTCACACAGAGCCTCTTGTAGCTTTTCCACACATAGAAACTTATAATCTATTCCTCCATAGTTACTTGAACATCTTTTTATTAGTCTTTGGGCATCATCCATCCACAGATTACTACACATAGTGCGCTTGATTATGGGAGAATCCAATCCTCAAACCAATCGTCAAGTTCCAACTCCCATAGAAGACCCCTTTGATCATTAAAAATGAAACACCTTATTACAAGGTTCCTAAAAAAATTGATCATCAATCAGTAGTAAGACTCGAATGATAGGATCATTTTTCCAAAAAGGAGTCGGCTGGGTTTGGGTATTGTCTGACCTGGTCGGATCGACAAAACCTAGCCTGTTGGGCCATAGGTTTGGCCCACTATATGGGTGGGTATCCTCCACCACAAATGCCAGGAGGAGTCTTACTCGTACCTCCACGATGTCGGTTGAGTCCAGCCGCCCCCTATCATTCGCACAGTCCCTGTTGGACTGTGTGCCATTGCACGCCGCAATACTCAGTCGTGGGTCAGTCCTCCGATATGGTCGGGTGGCCAGAACATTCTCTACCAACAACCACCCCACGTGCAGGTGGATGTTGTCCCACCTCCATGTTCATCTCCAGAACCCTCCAATGGCCTCCCTCGCGGGCTGCCACCCCTGGTCACCGGCACCGTCACCAGTTTCGAAACGCCAGCATGATCTTTTGCAGACCACCGGGTCTAATCCAGTGGTCTATTTCTCTAACTATCTATGACCATGGGCTTCTTGGGTAGTTTTCTTCCATGATACAACCTCTATGTTTCCTTGACATAAATTTGGAGGTGTATTCATAAAGATTATAAGAACTCCCAATGAAAGAAGAATCATGGCCTTATTCTTGTCGTCTCAATTCCTCAACATTAGAGTTTTTGAAATATGAGAATAAGAGATTAATTTTATATCCAAAAAATAAAACTGATACAATAACCGATATAAAATAACACTACCAGAAGAAAAAATGGCATGAAAAATAACTTGTTTATTTGTTGACCATTTTTCGTGTTTAGAAAGAAAGAACAGGGAAATAAGTATTAATCACAAGACACCCTACCTAGGAAAGTAGATTGCTCAAGAATGATTTTTTATCAGCGTCCGTCAATCTCTGATTAAGAAAACACTCTCCTAGTGTATTGTAGCCATCGTACAATTCATCGACAATCATTATTGGAGAGGTTTTCCTTCATCGTTCACCGTTGCCACCCCAAATCCTCAGAGCAATTCTAGTATTGTTCCAACCATCCTACATTTCCTGGTAGGATATTAATTGATGAATCACGAATCAACATCTCTGTTTTGTAGTGTTACAACATTGTTACATTAACCCATTAACGAGTTCCATTATTGAAAATCATCATTGTCTTGTCACTTCATAGCAGCACTGATGTGCGACTTCTCAATGATAAAGTAAAAAATTGAAATAACATTTTATATTATTTTATTTTTCTTTAAAAAAGTATAAAACAATTTAATTTTAAGATTATCACTCAACATTTGAGGTTATGTTTTAGTTAAGTAGAATACATCATTACAAATTAAATAGTGGTATCGTATTTTTAATCCAAGTTACAATTTTTGAGTTATGGGGATTTATAAATATATTAAATTTTATTTAATTAATTTTATTTAAGGTTACATCCCATAAAAAACCTTTCCAAATCAGCCCACCCCAACAGATGTTAGTCTCCAACCAAATGGAAGCATACCCTCACAAACACACCATTACTCTTCGAATTCCAATCTGAGTTACCATTTCTTAGTTATAAATATTTTTAAATAAAATATCGTTATTAGACTATTTTATTAACGGCTAAAAACAACTTTCCACTGTTGACCAGTGCTATCCAATGTTAGTCTCTCCACAAGAAAACCATACCCTGAGAAGCGCAATAGTGGTCTCATATTTTCAATCTGATTCACCGTTCAGGAGTTGTAGGATTTGAAAATAAAACAATTTTATTTAATTATTTTATTTATGGTTATGCAATTTTCATGTTTTGTCATTAGAGGCTCGTACTGACTAATATTATGTCACGCCTACTGTAAACCTTTCATCCTGACCACAATTGTGAACTTGGAGTTATGATTAGCTCGCCTGTTTATGAGTTATTTCAATTTTTCTGTAAAATAAATCACATTCACTATTTAAATAATAACTTTTTTCGAAGGATCATTCCAGGAACTCTGGGTGATAGAATCACATTCCCTCCCAGGTTCTAGTCTCAAAATAATCCCATATAATTATTTTTTGAGAAAAATCATGGAATTGTAGGATATTACAAATATGATATTAGTGATTAAATTCAACTTCTCTTATTTCTTTTTTTATATGTGGAAGATATGTTTTATTGAACATTAAGAAGAAAATTTAGTAAGAATAATATAATATATGTATATTTTAGAATTATAAGAAAAAAGGGATTAAATTGATTATGTCATATATTAATAATATTTGGTTTGATATCTCATATCCATTAGTGATTGTGTGTAATGATCATATTGGATTTAACTTCTAAAAGAATCTATATCAATATTCATGTCATGAAATATTTAGATCAGGTACAACTTAATCATGGAGAGGGTGGATCATGGTAATATTTAATTATTTTCCAACAAAAGAGAATGATATATGAAATTATTAAATTCTTTGACACAAGTATTGTATCAACTACATAAGATTGTTTTGGGAGTTCATTATTATAAAAAATACCTATAAATCATTTATTATTTTCTCCAATTTGATTCCTTATTAGATTTTAATACATGGGGAGAATATGGTAGCATATAATATTTCAATAGGGGAGAGACTATAGTTTATTTTTTAAGAGATAATCATATGGGTGGATTTATGATGTCTTACAGATAAGTGAGATCCTATGGTGTTGGTAGTTGATGTTTGGAGAAGAATTCATTAGTTAATTCACATTGACATATTTCTAAAAAAATACATGGGTGGTTTAAGATCCCTTTTACATATTTGACCACTAAAATACTCATTAAGATGAATTAAATAGGGATTATAAAGTTAATTGTAGTTTATAAAAGGTTGAAATAGAATTGATCATGCACTAAAAGGTGGGGCTTTTAGATAATTAATACTATATATTATGTTGATGTGTTTATAGGACATCTATATTGATGCCATGTTATGAAAATAATCATGATAATTATTAATTTATGATTATTTTGTATTTTTATATAAAAATAATTAGTAACATGCTCATGGATGAATTATAATCACACTAGAGTTGAGTATGGATGTATAGGAATTAATGTTTTTTTGTTTTCCTAGATTTAAAAATCCACAAAATAAAGGAGTTGTTCACACTATAATAGCCTAACCTAAACCACCAAGTGTAAGATGTAGAGTCATATAAACTCTTGGGTTCCTCCATAAATGAAAGTGTCTTTCGAATATCAATAGTTGCTGAACTCTCCATGAGGATATTATATCTCCAGTGTCATATCATTACAAATGTAGTGAAAATAAAATATAATAACTCAGAGTATTCAATGTAGAAGTAAATAATATTAGTCAAAAAACATGACATACAACAAGAAAATAGTCCCCCAACAAGGAATGTCAGACCATAATAAGTGTTAACGAATAATAATAAAATTAAAGACTGTGTAAATCCTAAAGAGACTATATCGGTGTCCTTACTAGCTTATTTATCATTGTCTCAACAGTATTTCATGGCCCCCATACCATTTCCTAGATCCATATACATGATTTCTATTTGTACATCAAAATTCCCATATAACTGTGAGTAATAAAATATATTATCACAAAACCAAAGAATCCAGAATAAATAAATACATGTATAGTAAGTGTGGGGCATCATAATGATAGATTCACAAGCAAGAATAAATAATAATATATGAAGCACCCCTGTGAAAACCATGTTACTGTATGCATAGATCATACCTACTTCTTCTATATGCTATAAGGATGAAAAAATATATACGAAATGATGAATAAAATTTCATGAGGTTTGAGTATATCTCCCTATATCTTCCAAAAATTAAGATGAATATGATATCTAATATCCACAAGGCATCATTTTATTACACATTTCTCAATTTCCTCAAGGCATAGAGTTTCATGCTGGTCAACAAGATTATCACACTACCAACCCTAGAATGGGTCATCGGTTACAATCATTTAATATCATATATGCTCATACTCAAAGAAGTGATTTTCCATGATATTTCACCTATAATGAATATAATTAATACATCATCCAATAGAATCATAATGAAGATAAAAAACAAGTGAATAAAAAGGAAAGAATAGAATTCCATTATAAGAATATATTATAAAAATTAACAGTATCTGATACAGAAATTTAATAGTGATGTAATACTTTAT
The DNA here is from genome assembly GCA_963277665.1 of Viscum album. NCBI lineage: Eukaryota > Viridiplantae > Streptophyta > Magnoliopsida > Santalales > Viscaceae > Viscum > Viscum album. The sequence goes on along the minus strand of OY728123.1, from coordinate 1,867,627,660 downwards.
AAATTAACTTAAAAATATGTATCACATAAATGTAAGACGGGATACAAAAACAACCACATGAAAACACCATAAAATATAGAAAAAAACTTGTTCATACATGTTATTAATCAATAAACAAGACTATAAATTATCCTAAAATGATAAGGGACCTCCTGCCGAAATGTTTTTAAAGTATAAAATTAAGGATAATCAAATTAAAGATGATAAAACACAAAACCAACCAATGGAAAACATTCTCACACATCAAGGGTGTATATTTCTATTCAGGTTCAACCAAGCTAGATATTTAAAAGAAGATACCAAATAAAATTTGTTGTCAAGATTCCATTGGTGAATTGAAAGCATATAAGATATGTGGAAGAATATGTCTTCAATTAAATAGATAATTGGCCGATTCAATAATTGATCATGAATTCATCATCAATTATGGAATATAACATAGATTTTATATAGACATCATTGATCGAAAAAAATAATTCAATGGAAATTTTTTCCAAAAATAAGTTCAAGAATAAGAATATATCATGATTATAAATCAAAATAAAGTACCCCAAAATTTCTACCTCTCATGAAATAACAATATCTAGTTTGTATTATGCCATTAGCATGTCAAATACACCACTAATTCATTAAAATTATCATCAATGAGTTTTAGTTATATAATCAATACTCAATCAAGAAATGGTCTATCAAGATGATTTTAAAAACCATTATTATATAAAATCCATAATTGGTAGTATATCTCAATCTGATCAAGAAACATTATAAGAATTATTGATCTGATACTGATCTATAATTTATGGATGGTTTCATCATTATATTGGCCTAGAAGAAATTGATCAATAAAATATTTTTGATCAAATTTTAAGAAGGAAAAATAAAAGGTTGTATATAACATGTAATTTTACCTTTCTAGAATTGTAGGAATACCTTTAACATTGGGTGATCATTTAGATATGAACAAGAGATCCCTAGGAGAAATATGGAAGTCTCAAATTCAGAATAGTTTAATTATTTTAAATTTTTTTTGTTAATTGTTCTCATAATATTATGTTATTAAAATAAACTTGGGTGTATTATTCTCACCCATGGAATTGGTACAATGACAACATGGTGGGACTCATTGGTGGGCCAGTATCACATCCAACTAGCCAATGTCCCTAGTAGTGAAACAATTCTTCATCCAACACCATTTAATGATTGGATGAACCCTAATGTATAGTTAGTGGGGTCTAAATAATTCTACCGAACAATTAGAATCTCACATGATGGATAGTGGGTTCTATTATCTTGCCGTTGAAAATCCCCCCACCACCACTCAATGATGCCCTTCTTTATAACTCCACACATTTTTACCAGAACCATAGTCAATAAAAATTGATCACCTTAATACCATATAGGGAGAATAAACTTGGTGGAACTCTATATTTTTTAACATAAACATCAGAAACATACAATTATAATATTGAATTTAAATTTCTCAACCTTTAATGATTCTTAATCATTTTTAAGTACTATTAATGTTTCATTAATAAAAATATAAATATATTGAGAATAAATATTTACTACAATTCTTAAAGAAAACTATTGGATATATCTATAATAGTATAATATCTAAAAAATTTATACTCAAATTCCCTCAATAGACACTCATTCCATAGTATATAGTCTGGATCAAGAAATTCACATATGTTTCTCCAGGATCCAACTCAACATCCTCACATTAGATGACATGTGTGGGATCAGGAATGTACCTCAAAATAAGAGAAAAAGAAAACACATAATACAAAACAAAGAATAGAAAAGGAATATCTATGTGGTACATGTAACAACTCTGGTATTTTGGATTAATTTTATTTATATTTTTTATTGTTCTGGAATGAAATAGTTATATTTTTATGTTAAATAATTTATAAAATAAATATATTATAATATGGTTTTTTTTAAAACATTTTATTTTCAATTATATAATATTAATTTGAAAAAAACCAATTTAATTTTGGAATTAAAAATTTCAAATATATATTATTATTAATTTGTAAAAATATTTTTAAAAATTTAATTTTTTGGTGAAGAGAAAAAACATACAATATTTTTATACAATATTGTATTTTTTGTGGCGGAATAGAAAAATGATAACAAAGTAAAATTTCATAAATTAATTCAATATCTAAATTATGATTTTAGAATAGAAGTATTTTATAGAAATAACATTGAACTTGTAAATTATAAATTATTTCATGATAATTACAAAAATTATTATCAATGTCGATGCAGTGATTTCGCAACATTGGCAATGTCAAATTCGGTTCTTTAGAGTTAATAATTAAGTGAAAAAATAACATTCAAGACTTTTTTCTTAATTATTATGTTATATTGGTGTTTTTATGAATGTTTTTTATTTTATAGTTATATAACATTAATCTTATCGAAATTTCGTTTTAATTCTCTCATAGGGAGAGAAAAGAATAAATAAAAAATCTATAATGTTTTTTGGACTTGTATATGAGTGAATATACATACTAAATGGTTGAAAAATTTATTTTTAACATATTCAAATATTTTTATGATGATAATTTTTCCTAATTATTTTATATATTATAATTAAAAATCATTGTTATTCAATTTTGATGCAATTCCTGTTAATCGTGAAGATATATAAATAAAATATTTATAATTAAAATTATAAGAACCAATAAATAGACCAAAAATTGTGAAAATAGTTTTATATGAAAAAATATCAACCATTATCATATATTGTTATGTATTTGGGGCCTTTTGGGACAACTTGAATCAAATTAATCAATTTATAATATCTTTTTTAAATGGAAGTCAAGTTGTTAACACTATAGTTTTTAATTGGTATAATATTTTAATATATTTTTTTCAAGGAGATTTATTTGAAAATAATTAGTGATACGAAATATAATGAATATATATTATTCATTTAAATTTTATTTTAAATTTTAGGCAACAAATATTTACCTTAATGGACTTCACAGAAATGCGGTAGTAAATATTTAATTACTAAATAAATCTAATAAATTATTTTAAAATTAATAAAATAAATAAAATTTCTGATTTGTATGGTAATTCAAGAATTATATTGAATTATATGATGTCTCTAGGAAATATTAAAATATTTTTGTCAATTTTTAATATTTTACCTAATGCTTTAAAAGTTATATTTTCGAATTGTGTTTATTTTGACAAAAAATAATGAATATAAAATTTAATTAAATTATTGAAAAATCAATAAAAAATTGAGAAATTCCAATAATTATAAGATTATAGAGATAATGTGATATTCAATTATTTTTTTTCATTTTAGAAGTCTTTAACTCTATATTAGACTTATAATATTTTAATATTTTATGTAATTCCAAAAATTCCATTCACCCCAATTTTAAAAGGATACTCATTTATTCATTTAATTTCATCGCCATAGATAATCCTTCTTGGATATACTCTAAAAAATTACATTCAATTTCCTTTTTAATATTTTTGTGTTTCTGGTCACACAAAATTCCTCTTCTAAGTCCCAAAGTATGTTCTTCATGGAAAAATTCAATGAGGTAAATTTATTTTCCTTCCATTTTAAATTATTTCTGACCTATACCTAATCCTCACACCCTATAGAATGTTTAATAATAACTCCAGCGTCATATATACTGTATAATGTTAATTTTTAATGTTATATAAAAAATATAATATATTATTTTGTTCTTTTATTCTTAAAAACAATGTTGTCGTCTATAGTGTGTCATTTCACCATGTTCATGAATGATGAGACATTATTTACCATTAACACATTTATCACATTTTATGTTCAATGATAATTGTTTATCATGACCTAAATAAAAATATTAAATTAACTTTTTGTTTACTATTTCCATTTTACAATAAACACTATAATAGACTAACCTTGAAAATCATGAAATGAATTTACTTGAAAAAATAGAAATAACTAAATTTTGTTAATAAATTGGTCGAAAGATGTTATAAAAAGTTTATGAATATATTTTAATGTATAATATAGTAATATAGTAAATTTATAACACTATTTAATCCATTATACAGCAGTTTTGAGAAAATTTAATGGAAGTATAATCATTTTTAAAATAATTTCTTTTAAAAATTCTATTCTAAAGTTACAACTCTTTTTATTAAATTAATGTTTTTAATTATTTGGAACAAGTGTATTTTCCAAATTTCATGATTATTTATTGATTTTATTTTTCATTTACATGTTAAAAAGATTATTTTCAAAAAACATGTTTTCATTTAAAAGTGTATGACCTCTTAAAACAGATTTAAAAAATTTAATATTTATTTTCTTCATGAATGTTTCTGTTATGAATGATTTATGTATTGTAATCATGTGCTAGATTTTGGGAATTGTTATAAAGATGGTTAGTTCCCTGATAAACTGAAGGAAGGTTAGTTTTTTGTAGTTCTCGAATGCATTGGGTAAAGGGATGATGTTACCGGTTAGGTTTCTCCTATGATATTATAGGAATATAAAATGATGGGTATTCCATGTGTATCCTAGAGTTTCACCACTTATATATAGAGGATATATATTTTATTTTTATGTATTATATTTTATGAATATAATATGATTGTTATTCAGCGTGTAACCTTGAGGGTCACCCAATGATTTCAAAGCAAAAATCTAACACTCATTATATTTCTATTCACTATTACTGTTCTTTAATTTATATTAAACGATTTTTCATTTATTGAGGGAACCATGATCTTAATATATATTCAGTTGAGTACATCAAATATATGTTCTACTAGAGTGTTATATTCTTAGAATAATATATAGATGTTACTTATAAGATATCCTATATTCTTTTCATAAGGTTACAACTACCAAAACATAATTTTTTAAGTCTCAGGATAAAACCACTTTCTTAGTGAAAATCACCAAACACATATAGAGTAAGTTGATGAAGTGGACTATGAGGAATATATACCTCAAACCACTATATGTAATTGTTTCATACTCTTTCTATTATTTTCTATTTTACTACTCAAAATTATTAAATGAGGACTTTATCTATATATTTTTTGATTATCAATGTATGTTTTTCAATATTTTTGAAAGGACTTAATTCACCCTCCCCCCTCTTATGTCTTTATATTCATCATTTCACACTAATAATTCGTATCAAAGGGAATAACTATTTATAGAAACCATAGATGATATAATATTATTTCTATATAATATTCACAAGGGATACCAGATCCCTGAATCAATTTAAAATTTTTATTATGATATTTGAGGTTTCCCTCTTGAATAACATGTATACTTTTTTATTATACCATCATGTGGTGTCAAAAAAAGGTCTCATTTAAAGAATATTATTGATTTATTTTTGTGTTTACAAGATTTATATAAAGATATAGACTAATTCAATTATCATTATATAATAATAGATAAAATATGAAATGATTCCTTTTCATTTTTTCAATGGTGATAATTATGGTTGAGGGAAATATAAGACTATTATATCATTGAAAAAAAACATGTACAAAAGGTATATTTTATATCTATAAAACCAAATATTATTTATGAATGTAAACATAAAAAGTGGATTGTTTCTCAAGACGATGATTATGACATTAATTAATGTTGTATTAATTCATGTATTTCATTATTAGGGGTTGTTAAATTTAATCATGTTTCTCATTTTACTAATACATATGAAATGTGGATGACAATTACAATATTCTATGAAATAATTGAAAATGTTTTAAATTAAATTCAAAAAACATATAAAAAATAAATATTTATATTAATGGTTCTTAAATATAGAATCATCATTGTAATAAGTAGGATATTATTGGATAATTTATGTGGTGTTGCTTACCTATTAACTATAATTAAATATAAAGATCAGTACTTAATGTTACATAGAGTATTACCATAAATGTCGAATGGAATGTCTTATTATATTTGAAAATACAGACCTCTAAAAGACTTATTAATAAGGGAATTGATTGGAAACCCGCAACTGATTTATTTTTAGTTGAAGATAAATGTGGAAGATCCTAAATCCATAAAAAATAAAAATAACCCTCACAATTTTTTGAAGGATGGAAATTCTAATATATATTTCAATGATATATGTTTTAGCGATTCATTATCAAATGATTCTATAGAATTTAAAAAGAAATAAAAAAATATAATTGAAATAAAAGAATAATTATATGAAAGAGGTGAGATGAAATGAATGTAAAAATAATAGACATTTCATATCTATATTCTCTCTCTTCAAAAAAATAAAAATATTCTTAAAAATAAAAAATAAATTTTTAAATTAATGCTACATGAAGTGAATTTAAATATTCATTTGATGAATAAACTTCAATATTTTAATTTTATCATGAAAACAAAAAATGTAAATATATTTATTATTTCTCACATTGATGTCATACAACTATCTTTCTATAATAGTTATAATTATAGAAATCATTATTTTAATGGACATAATGAATATTATTATATAAATAAAGATAAATATAAATATCTAATGAAAGGGTATAGAAAACAGTGAAATGTTATAATTCTAATTGTATTTTGAAAAAATAGTTTAAATAATTATATAATTGTTCTAAGATATATTTTTTCCCCAAAAACATGTTCCTTACATGAAAATAAAATTATAGAAATATGTACTAAATTGGTTTGTTTTAAATTATACAACTATGATTAACAGAGGATACTATTAACAAAATGAAAAAATATTGTATGAATAAAATGAATAAAGGTAGTATTTCATTTAATAATAAGGTTGAAAATTTTAAATTATATAATAATTATTTCATTTCTATCCCTTGAAAGAAAGTGTTTATTCTATGAGATTTTTTTTTGTGGTTTTAATATAAATTTTGCTATTTTTTTATTTTCTAAAAATTCTAGATTTTATGGTATTAAGCAAGTATATTATTCAAAATCATCATCTAAGTTAGTATTTTTAATTTATTTAAAAAATTTAAAACCAATATTTACAAAATAATTTAATTTGCAACATACCTGATCTCAAAAAACAAATGTGAACCAAAAGGACCTTTTTATGGTATTTTAAAGTCTTATATAGTTTTAATTCATTGTGATTTAATTTATATGTTATTTAAAATATATATAATGATATTTATTACTATTTGTTTCTTTTTTAAGGTTTTAAAAAATATTATAATAAAAGATTAATGGATCTAAAATAGTTAGTATTTTGGATATTATTTATTTCTATTTTAAATTTAATATTTTATTCTAGACATCATGTTTGTACTTATAAAATTATATGTATAGTTTTTTCAATATCTAATATTTTTTTCATTATTATTTTGTATATACATAAAATTCATCTCTAACAACATGGATTGAAATTATAAATTAACAATTTTTTAATCATTTCATTATTCCAGGAAAATAATTTTAATTGATTCTGATGCACCTTTTATTTTAATAGTTTACTCAAGCGTATTTCACCCATTTTAAATGTTAATTTATTATCTTTAAATTCATGTAATATTGAAAAAAACATTTTATGGGAAAAATCAATTCACTATTTTTTTCTATTTTAAATTTTTATTATGAAATTTGTTTTTGAAAATAATTTTCTCAGTTCAGGGTGTGTTATATGGTTATATTTATGAAGTATATTTTTGAAAAATGTTATATATTTTTTAATTAAAAATAGTTATTTCCAAAATAAATTAATTTTATTTTTTTTCACTATGAAATATGTAATTATTGATTCGTTGTTTGGATTAAAAGGTGTGTTTTATTATTTAATATATCAAATTTCCAAATTAGTATATTCAATTAATGTTTATATTTCAATAATTATGAAATGTGAAAAAATATATTTAAATTCAATGAAAAACATTTATTTAGTTCATTGAAAATATTTTAATTTAATTTCATATATATATATAATATATAAGCTTAATTCAAGGGGGTAATATTTTAAATATTTATCATTTCCCTTGATGTTTCAAATTTATGAATAGAATTTAAATTGATAGAAATTTATTTTAATTCATTGAAAATAATTTATTATTTATTAAAACTAATTTTATGATTTCATGTCACCTTGGAATAATTTTTTCTTATTAGGAAGGATATCTTTAGTGGGTTTTAATTCATCATTGAAAATATAACAAAAGTTTTTTATTTCACATGATTCGAATATTTAATATAAAATTTGTCTATTAAATCTCTTAGTCTCTAAAGTGTGATTTTACTTAAAAAAATGACTTCCTTATTCATGATTATTTATTAAAAATCATTTTCTAAATGATTATATAAATATGTTTTGGTGTCATATATTATCATGTCCTAAATTAATTATCATTTTTAAACCCTATGTATCATATCATTTTTATCATTATAAAATATGGAGAATTATATTCATAAGATCAAGTTTTATAATTATCAAATATTCTTTGATTTTTGAGTGTCTCCTTACCACTTTTTTTAAAAATTATTAGTAAAAACCTCTTAATTTGATTATATTTTATCCTTATTTATTTATTTAATTTCAATATTTATTTATTGTATTACTCTAATATTACATTTCTACATTAACATTAATGTTTAAAAAAAATTTAGGTATAGAAAATGTCTTATTTATTCATTTAGATAAACATTATTTCAATGAAAATGATATCTACATTTTTCTTCAAACAATTTTGTTTGTAAGGATTATTTTTCATTATAGATGTTGGTAATCATCTCCATATTCTGGAAAATCATTCTCATCATCATTATCACATTCGAAATATTCCTTATCTTCAATAACCCCTTATTTCACATCATCCTAAAATTTGATAACATAATATTTGGAATACAAACCACATTTAGAATCTAATATTTGTAATGAACATAACCTTTCAAACCCCACATTTGAATTATACCTAATGTTTGAGAACCTCATATTGGTTATATACCACACTCACTTACTATACTTTTATTTTCATTTTCAAATAGAAATCACTTTAAGGTTGAGTGAGAAACAATACAAGAATATAGACTAGTAGTTCTCTAGACCATAATTAAACCAAAACCTATAAGGTAAGTAGAGGATTGTGAAAAAATAATCAAAAAAATGGTAATGAAAAATGAATGAAATAAGAGTTTTTACATGTTTCGATAGTGTGTCTACATCAACGAGAGAATTGGAAAATTCTCCATTTTTCTCTCTGGATGAATCTCATTGTAGGATCAAAACATTATATGCCTATTAAAGTTCATGGGATTTGATCCCGTTAAATAGAGGAAATGAAAAATATTTTCACCAGTTTGTTTGGGTAGCTCAACACCTTATGAAAAACACCATGTATCCAGATCCGTTCAATGTTTGGTGGCCACTAAATAATAAAACATCCAAAGCTTCCAGAGTTGGTTTTTGACTATATAGGACTTCTGATGTATCCTGAAAGAAAACACCCATATTATTACTCTATTAATTTGGAGTGTCTATAAAAAATATCCCCCTCATAACCAATTTGGGGTAGAATCTTGACCTACAGTCTCTTTGTTAGCATTGAAAACATCATCAAGAAATAAATCGTTCTTATTCTCATTATATGACGTTTCAATTCCACTATCCTCAATCATTATCAAACCAACTACAGTCCCCATAAAATGATACAATTCAATGGACTAATTTCTCTTAGGAACTATTGCATCACCACATGAGACATCCAACACACCATCTACTGTGAAAAATATTATACTCTTTCACATCGAGTAGACTTAATGACACCATTTTTTTATCTCATCCTCTAATCAAATTTCATGTTAGACCGTTTTCATAATACTGCATCAGGTTTATTCAATTTTACTATCCCCACTCCTCAAGCTTCTCATGTTGACCCATCACCTTTTCGCACCCAAATAATGCACCTACTATAAACTATGAAACAAAAACTTTTTTTCTGACATATGTTTACTGAGATCATTCAATCAATAACCCATAAATATTTATTTATATATGGAGCTTACTCATAATTTATTTTTAAAATTTATTATTCCCACTTCATGTGCCCATATATTTTGTAGTAAAGACCCTGCACATTTCCTTGTTCAATTATCCCATACGAGTGTGAGCTTCCCAATTTCTACCATACTTCATCATCCCCCAATTATTATGTAATGATCACATGCTTCCCTTCAACTTTATCATTCCCATCAATTTAATGTTTTCACTATTCACAATCCATTTTATAGTTACCCTTTTTGTCACACTAATAGAATGTTATTTTGCTATTATCACATCCCCTCAATTATGATCAACATTCTTTACCTCCTGAATTTTGATATCGTCTCCTCTCATGTTGATCATCTCACATAAATATGATTTTATTACCTTAATTCATCGCGTAACATCGGAATACCTCTGAATCGTGAATTGACACCATCATCTTGCCCTGGTTGAATGTTTCCTTCCCCATGAGTGATGCAGTCATAAGTCCATCAAAAACGGTTGGTAGAGATAATAAAATAAAAAGTGCTTCATATTCCTTTTCAAACCTCACGGCATGATCCAGTAATTATGTTAGGATATTGTTGAATTTGTTGGTGTAATCCAACAAATTTGTTCCCTTATCAATTCGCAACTAGTATAACTTATTATTTAGGAATAATTATTTGGTTACTGGCTTCCCCATTTATCGCTGATCCAACTTCTTCTAGGTCTATTTCAGTGAGGACTCATCCAATAATGGGGTCTTTACATTGTTCTCTGGACACAATTGAATTTTTTTAACAACTCGCATCTCGAGATCTTTCAAATCATTATCACAGGTTCTATCAGGATTTTCTCTGATAAATGGTCTTATAATGACCTACTACACTAGAATATCTTTCCATACTAGTTTCCATAGGAAATTTTTTTCTGACCATCAAACTTCTCAACATCAAATGTTTGTAGTTCTCTGCCACTATTCATCATCATTGGAACAAAATAAAATTACCACTATCGATGTTTAAACGATTTAAAACACTCTATGATGTTATTATTTTGTAAATATAATAGTACATATAAGTTTTGAATGGTTGAAATAGTTGTACAATATTCCAATATCACAAAAAATAGACACTGATTGGCTGAAATATAGAAAAAATAAGTTTAATAGTACTAATCAACCAATGATATGGTGCTGACATGGAACACTGAAATAGTGGGAGAAAACCTCACTAAAAAGTAATCGTGGTGTGAAACAGTTCATCCTATCCTACAAGTGGGTATTGTAGAACAAACTATTTGACTGAAACATTTTTCATCTATATCGGCTTCGTTTCAGCTCAATTTTTTGAGACTTCTTGCACTATTGGAATTTTCTATCAAATCTCTTCGTTGATCTGTTTGAAATTTTTTTCCATACACATTTAATCTTCCAGTCACTAGAAAAATTTTCTTCCTCTTTCTAGTTTCGAACCCAATTCCTCTAATAACTCTTTTTTGGGGGTAGTGGTGGTTCATGCAAAGAGAATCAAATACAAATGAGAAGGGAAAATAATAGAACTCGTATTTTTAACATATCTCGACAGTGTTTCTATGTTCATGGGAGAAGGTTTCAAATTTCTATTATTCTTTCAGGGTAAAGTTCATCAAAGGATCACACCATTACACACCTCTTGATGTTTATGGGATCTGATCCCATTAAATAGAGGAATAAAAAAATATTTTCTCCAGTTGGTTTTCATATCTCATCTTTCCATGAGGAACTCCATGTTACAGGCTTCGTTCCATTCTAGCTAGCCACCAAAGAAGAAAAAGTATGCATCCCCCCGAGTTGGTTAACACCCATAGAAGACATATATTGTAGCTTCACAGAATCCTCTTCATTTATTACTATCTTAAATGGGATTAGTCTTTGAAAACCCATAATTACATCCAGGAACCATTCAGGACCACACCGTATACAACACATGACACTAACACCAAAAACACCTATACCATGATCATGTAGATAACCAAAAACCTAGGAACAATCCTTTATTGGAGACCGTATTGACTGAGACCTAATACAACCTAAAACATGGCATCCTATAGTGTCGACACCGGCCATACCATGGCTTGGAATTTCATCCCCATGGAAAGAAAATAGGAGAAAAAATCCTATAAGAATGTGAGCTACAAGAAACATTACATCAATGAAATAGATGTCCCAAAGGATGCAGATGCAGAAAGGCAACAACGAGAGCACTCCCCACCAATACAACCGACAAGATGTGCACCCCAGCAGACCTACCATCCTGAAATCCACCAACATGAATCAAATTGAAATGGAATCTATCAAACATAACCAAAGTGGGTTCATTCATGAAAGATCATGACCAGATGGAAGGGGAAACAAAGGAGAGATATAACCTTGAATGAAGTCTAAGATGCTATGAACGAAGCCCAAAATAAGATACATTATCATATCCAATAAGAAAAAAGCACCAATGATGATTTCTTTAGAAACCAAATCAAAACAATCATAGAAAAATTGAATAGTATAAAATAGGAACATAAATGGAGAACAAGACCAGCTGTAGAACCTTCAGAGGATGAGAAACAGTAAAGTACCGTCGACATATATATAGAAAGAAGAACCATATGACCATAAAACTGAATGGAATCTCACATATAAAGACAACCACTAATGGGAAAGGTATAATGAATAATCGGAGGCATACCAATATCGAATGAGGATGGGTTATAGAAAGGGAAAGGAATTGTAAATAGGTTTCACTGGATAAGAGCATTATGGACACATTATCGGGAATTATTTTATTATTTTTTTAGAATTGGGATGATATTTACAGTCACTGTAGTAGTAGTTACCGTTGTATGAAGATTATATTGGACACATTACTTTTTTATCACATTAATAATATCTTATTATGGAATTATCAAATATCAATTTGTATTTAAAAATTAAAAATTCATGATTATTTATCTCTTTAAAGTAAGCATTCCAATTTTTATATGATCTTCATACTTCTATCATAACACGAACTACTTGAATCGATAATTAGTTACCATTTTTTATGGATTGATAATAATTTTATAATCCTTTTTTTCAATAATGAAGAATGATGAATCATTTGCATGATATACATTTTTTTAACCAGAAGTCACTACAATGTTCTTTAATTTTCAGATTACATTGGATACTAACTTTTTATAAAATATCACTCTAAAAATACTAATAATTATTTTCCTTGATTCATTTGAATCATCATATTATTATGTAAATATAATTCAACTCGGTTGAGTGGAAAAATTTATATACATAAATAATATAAAAAATGATGGAATCCTTTTATATCATCATACATTTAATTTTCAACAAATCTCAATTGAGATACTTATAAAACTATTTGTAGGGTGTTTGATTTTTAATTTCAAATGTTTGAATATAGATATTATAAATTAGTTAAATAATTTACTTGGGATATTTTTAGAGAGATTATTATGCAGACAATTTTGATCAATTATATACAAAATTAAAATTTGATTATTTTAATATTGAAACCAACGTTTTTGGAGATATTATAGAACATCTATACTCCATATATCATGGTGAAACTAGGGGGAATATAATTGTTCTAATTAAAATCCAAATATTATTTTGAATTTCTAATCATATTTTTAAAAGATTTTTTATGTAATATTTTTGAATAGATTAATTCAATATACATAACTAAAAATAAATCATGATATATTTTTAGGAAAATATATTCATATTTAAAATTTTAATAACTACCTCATTTATGGATTCTAATTTATGCAACTATCATAAAATTAGTCAACTAGTTATTAGTAGAAATTCAAATTTAATATTAGGTGAATGTATTATTCACCATGTTAAGAGTAACGATGAATATTTTTTAGTGTTACAAAAGTATAATTGAATTCTAAAGTATTATTATTATATATTATAATATTATCTTCAGAATTTCATTCATTTATTATTTAACATTCATTCAAAAATTATAGAGAAAATCATGGAATCCCATTAACAAAAATATTTTTTGATTATTTAAAATAGAGTTGAAGTATGAAATGGATAGAAATGTTCTATTACAAATACATATTTAGGACGCAGAATATTAATATACAATAAAATGATGTATCTCATGAGACAAAAATCATAACACTATTATTCTTCTATTTATATTTCTATCATTTTATTATTGAACATGTTACCCATTGAGATATATTGGTTGACACTTTTATTGATTAAATATTTCACTACATGTATACTATAGAGGAAACTATTTGTTGTTCCCATATTCAACAGACTACATATTCATTGTGTTTTACTAGGGAGTTTTCTTATTAGAATAATCTATCAAGGTGATTAGTAAAAGAACCATTATTCATGTTTTATGGTTTTAACTACCTACACTCAGTTTTTGAGGTCTTTAAAAAAATGTACCAACTTATTGAAAATAAAAAAACTCATAAAGTGAGTGTTGTTGGTGTGGACAATAGGATATCTATACCCGTAACCACTATACATCATCATGTCATGTAGTTTATTTCATTTATAATCTTATATATTACTTGACATTAAGATAAAATCATAGAATTACATTAGTTAAATAACAAAATTTTAAATTTTTCATTATTTATAAATAGACACAACAACCACCCCCCTTTTGTGCAATCATGGCCATCATCTCATACCAAAATTTACTTACCTCTTGAATCAACTATCTTTCATATTCCCCAATCCCTTTCTAGGATCCCTATACATGAAATATTCATGCATGTAAATGTATTCATGTTTGGTGTCGATAATAAAACCAAAATTTACACAACCAATTGGTAAATAAAACGGTTCAAATGTATAACACGTTTATTCCATGATAATATTACATAAAATGCAAAGAATAAACAATCATGTATTGAGAACCTCTATTCCAACAAATATATAATGTTCCGATGGAATACCTTCTTTACCTCCATTAGCTAAGTAAGATCAATGATTTATAAAATCATCAATAATAAATCACAAAGAAGAAAACATGTCACTGAATGTCCTATAGATATCGATATAAATATGCTACTTGGTATTAATATGGGATCAGGTTCTAGAACATTAGTCGGAATCCTAACGAAATCATGTATTTTTTCAAGACACATGGAAATCATGCTCCTACCCTATGAATGCTTCCACCAACATAATCATAAAACAACATGCGTGTTACCCATCTAAGGGGTAATCATACGATGATTGTACACCAATTATAATAACTAGCACTGATAACTAGAATAGTATGGTGACTCACATAATAAGAGATATCATTATAAGAAATGAATAGAACATCATCATGAGAATACAGTTGAAACATATAAAAATATGTTATCAACAAAAATAATTTAATCAATCGTATCTAGAAACACTCATGGAAAAAGGTTCATAAATTCATCTCATGGGTTACATATAGTCCCTAATGTAAAAACCATTAGTATAGATTACAATTTATGAATACACATGCTGAATCAAGAATCATGTCAATCCCAAGGACTCAAACAATAATAAACCTCATACCTCATTGTTAATGATGATGAAATACATGGTTCATCAATAGATCATAGTCGAACCACATCATGAAACCACATGGATATTTATCGTATTTAAAAAAAGTCTTATCTCATTATGTTTCTTTGGAAAACGATACATAGAATAAGAAACCCAAGATTATTCCATGTCCTGAAGTCGTTATAGAATTACATACCTCCATAATTCAATCAATTGATCATGTTCAATGATATTTCAAAGGGGAGGAAAAAAATTCAATGAAACCATTGTTGATATAATATTTTACCATGAATTAATTATAAATTAAGAAATAAATCCTTGGTTATAGTAATGGAACATCCATCCACCAATAATACATTATAGAATAATTGATAAAATATGGCACTAAATAATAAAAAGAAGATCCCATGACGACAATTCTAAATAATTTATTCAGAAACATCCACAAAAAATGTGGAAACTTGCTCTAGTACATGGGATTTGTTTCCACATCTAATCCACAACTGATTTGATCATTTAATTATCAAAGGATTATATTTTCATCATTGATATCCTATAAAGAAGAGTTATAAGGAAATGATTTATATAGATATTCTTTTAAAACATATGAAATTGGAGGTTTATCTCGATCTAATCATGATATATTATATAAAGGAATGACCTTCTATCGATATTTTGAGAAGGAACAATTAATCATTTCATCAGAAAATAAAACATATATTATATATATATCCAAGACCAGATATTAAAAAATAATAGGATATAGTTATATATATAGTGGAATCATTGCGTTCTATTGTTTTTATTTTGCTCATTCATTGAAGGATCATGGGAACTTGAATGAGAGAGATCTGTGTAGGACATGGGAATTCTGAAATTTATAATTGGATTACTATTGTCATAAATGGGTTTTAAATGGGGTTGAAATTGCATATAATTAAAATCCTATGGGGTGCTTTAAATTCACCCTTATAATAGGATCATAGATTACCTAGGAGAACCTGTAGAAATATTTGATCACTAGAAATGGGAATGATAATATGCATGAAAGTACATCCTAGGATCACCCAGTACAATAAAAAGGCTACTAGAACCACACCAGATGGCTGGTGGGGTATACAAAATATTATAGATCAAATGGAAGCCCAACTGTTTGTTGGTGGGTTCCTCTTATTAGAAAATGGTGTCCTTCTAGACAGTAAAGAACTGTTAACATCCTCCAATATCATCTCATAGATTCATTGAAAGATAATTACTAAAAATTATTCTACTAAACACACAATAAAATAATGAAACAATGAGGAATGACAGATTTTAAAACCAATATACCCCTTACAATACGTTAATGTGAGGATGATACAACAACCCAATTGGTGTGAGTTAATCTTAAGTAGGGAAGACAATACATTCACATGAATGGGTAACATATATGAGTAATTCATACGTAGGAATGTATTATACTCATGGGATATATACCATTCCAAAATCAGGTTGGTTGTGTTGTGGAAGAACTTATTAGAGGTATGAGTTACTCTTGTGTGACAACTATGATGTAATGTTAATATAATATGAATAAAGAGTTAACTAAATTCTAGATAAATCATACCATAGTAGATATCATTATTGTATGATAATGTATATGAGGAGATAATGGGAATAGTAATACACCATTATTTCAAATCATGGTAAAATTTTAATTGTATATTGTTTGGTGAATTTTTTATCCCACACCATGAGACACTATTTCATATCCTAATGGGTAGGGATGAGAAGAATTTAATTCCATAGTGAAGGATCCGCACCACAATGTAACATACTAGAAATATTTATATGTTATATGGTTATAGAAAAATTGTTTGTGGCACACCACAATCAATGGATGATGTCATGAATCCAGTAAATGATATATTAAGATAACTTGAGAGACGTGGGATTAAATATTCCAAATATTTTATAATTAATGATCCCATTGTACGAAAGACAGTCAATTCATAATACATGTAATGTCAATAAATTAAAAGGTAACTCATCTAGAATACATATATATGACCCTAAAATCAATTATTCTATATCCAGTTATAAAAAATTACTTTTTTGGAATTAATAATGATAAACATGACCAAATTTTAGCATCACAAAACACACATAATCAAATAAAAATAGTGGATTAGTAAAAAACACATAAACCTTATAGTTTTAGTTTTTTAGATAATTGGAAAAACAATTACAAATTATACCCATGCATTCATCTGAAATTTTTTCCTATTATACTAATATTATATAATTTCATAGTGATTATTCCAAATATTCTATAAAATCATTCCCACGTTAAAACTTTCTAGACATAATTAATTTAATTTATTTCTTTAAAACCTAGGGAAATGGAAGTCATAAATAAATTTGATCTCAAATTCTCAGTAAGAGTAAAAATAATAATTAACAATTGAATATTAACATTTGGAATAAGATGATCATAATTATTTTATTACGTAATCAACGTGAATGACCATAACATATAAGAATTCATACCCATAAAATCATGAATCTAAAATAATGATTGTATCTATAATTCACTATAATATGAAGTGATTCAATTAGGCCTACAATCCCAATCCATATGAAAAAATACATTAAAAAAAGATCCATTAGAAATCGTATAATGAATTAAAAAACTATATAGTTTTTGGGGAATACAAATAATGTATTAGGGTTTCACAAAACAGGATAATTAAACTATCTATATTGAGAAACCTATAAATAATAAAATATTTCATATCTTAGTAGTAGTATACAAGTAGTTAAATCTGTTACAAAAACAAAGGAATTATTGGGTTATAACGGACCCACCTATCCTTGTTTTATAATATAACTGCTCATACATGGTTTATAACATAAAAACATATTCTTGGATAATAAAAGAACCACCATTCAATAATATAAACATATGTACAATTATTATGTAACGAAACACCTTCAATAATATTTCACTAATTAACATAACACTCATAAAAAAACAATATTAATTTATATGTTTGATAAAACAATAGAATAGAATTAGCTTCCATGAAAATATATTTAAAATATCCATAATCTATAAAATTATCATATAAGAATGGTAACATAGGGAAATTTTTCAATTGTATCATAAGGAAATAATATATGATATTTACATAGTTGAGAACAAATTTAAGGAAAATTTTAAATAATTCCATTAAAAAAAAGGAAGATAATATTTTTTTATAAAGAATTTAAAAATTGAATGAATATTGAGAAAAATAATTTATTCGAAAATATATATTCAATATTATAAACGAAACCTCTGAGAAAGAAATTTTTATGCTAGAAAGAAAATCTAGTCGTATAAAATATCTTAAAAAAATATCCCTTTCACACATCATGTTAATATATAGAGTACCTTATTTTTAAGAAAAAAATAGATTTCTTTGAATCCATGTTAAAGACTGTGAAATGTAGTTGAAAATAAATTTAAAAACATATTTATTCACATAAAAACAATATTAAAATCATTTTAAAGATGATGGATATTTAAGAGATACTATCCCTTCCCAAAAGTAAAAACGAGGTTTGTTTTCCATTAAAAACATTTTTTAGATTATTTAGTTCAGAAAAAAGAAAATGAATAAAAATTAGGTGAACCTCATAAATAACAAAAGTATAAAAATATTTATGCGGTTATAGATATTATGATCATCAAATTTAGTAATCCATACTAAATTTATAACATCCCAGGGAAATAAAAAATACAGTATTTTATTTCAAAATTGGATACGCAACAACAGGATTCTTTGAAATCTTTTGTCGCGCACAATGCTGAGTCATACTAAAAAATAATAATAAAATATTATATGAAATGGTATTTAACAACTAATTTTTTTATTGGTGAGTATGAATATAACTCACTAAAATAATATTATACATATTTTTTAAATGTTTGAACATTTATCTAATAAAATATATGGGTATAAAATGGGAATAAATCTAAATTTAAGCACAAATAGTCTAATATTATTTTAAAGGTAGAGTTACTGCCTTTTGATGGAGAACCCTATTTAAATCATGTTTTGGTCACTTTTATATGTTATATTTGACAGAATAAAATTCTTCTATAGATTTGTGACATAAAATTTTACTTTGTGTAATTGTTTTGGTATTTTTATGATAAAATTAATTTTTTAATGAATATTGAAAAATACTATATTTTAAATCAAAAATGCATTTTAATATGATTTATTTATATGGTTTTATAATATTTTAAATTTATTTTTAAATTTAATTAGATTATATGTTTACTATTAAATCTAAATTTGGTCATTATAAGTAATTTCAATTCGAAATTGGACATAAACAAGTGTTAATCTTTTGATAGTTATTATTTCATAAAAACATGCTTTTTGTTTTGACAATGAGAATTAATATTAAAATTAATTAATCCAAAATCTATGTTATTAATATGGTAAAATAGTCATAAATTTTGAATTCGGAATATCAAATATATCTTAGGGTGAATTTTTTGTAATTTTCTGAAAAACATCAATTTTTTATGAATAGTGAAAACACTGAGGAGTAGATAAAAACAGAATTTTTCATTTAAATAAAATATTACCACTTATGTGAATTTAAATTTGAAAAAAATACATACATGGATTTTATTATTAAGTAAAATTTAGTTCAATAAGATAAAAATAATTTTTGGTGATTAGTAACTTTTGACTTTTATTTACAGCGGTTAAAGGTAAATTCAGTAATTATGGTAAAAATAATATTATATTATTATTAATTTAAACTAAAATATATCCTAATACTATTTTTTGATCCTTTTACAACCATAGACATCCTTGGGTCGATTTTGGGACCCCATGGAGCCACATAATATTGATAATTACATATTATATTAATTAATTTAATATAAAGAAAAAAATTACATAAACATATATCTTTTAGTAAATTAATTTTTACTTGTGGTTATATAATTTATCTCTTATACTATAAATAATCATTAAAAAGCTAAAAAATACCAACATCATGTTATTTTGTTTTACAATTTTAAGACATCAAAATAAAAAAAATATTTATGGCACAATAATGATGTAGTGTTTACCTCATTAATGAAAGATTTAAATAAATAAGATTATAATGATTGAAAAAATATTTAAAACCAATAAATTTCTTATAAGATTATTTTATTTCAAAATAAATCACCTTAATTTCGACTTTAATGAATTTTGGACCATTAGAAACCAAAAATCATTACATAATAAAATAATATTTCCAAACATTCCTAAAGAGCCCCTCCTCCCCTTATAAAAATATATCACATCTAACTCATTACTCACATCTCCAAATCCCCATGTCTCATTCACCATATACCAAATTAATCTCCCCACATCTTTCACTTTCACCTAAAATCCTAGCCTTAGTCAGAATTCACTTCAAGAGATACTTTTGCCTCAAACCAAACAGAGTTACCAGATTTAAAGGTAACGTCTTCTTTTATGATATTTTTTGTTATATTACTTCTACAACCCCCTAAAATCGTTTTATTTCTTTCTTTTATAACACAAACAGTATCTTCAATATTATAGGTTGTTTTTATGAGATGGATTAAAACTAAACTTACACACACCTCCATCTAATGGATGAAAAACATACTATTTCTATGGACAATGAACTACTACCTCACGAAATGATGAGTGTTCTATTATCTTCTCACACATTTTATGGTGGCCATTATGATGGAAATATATTTATGTGTGACATATATTTTATTTATATTGTTTCAATGATTTTGTATTTTTATTCATATAATACCTTTATGGTTCCCATAATGTGTAAACGTGATAAATTCATTTGAGGTAGTGTAGACTTCCGCCCCCTCAAAGTGACATGACTTGTTCATTCTATACATTGGTCCTATAAAATATGGAGTTACTGAAATTTTATATTATACTATAATTATAATATACCTATGTATAATTGTGTTTTCATTCTATTAAAATACGAAATTGATATGAAATAAGTGTTCATGCATACGTACGATCTACTATCTCCCCGAACGGTGCATTTGATTTCCTATCTTATATATAAATGTTATATACTATTATAAACACATATATATACTAGATATATATTATATATATGATATTTAAATCATGAATATCATTCAGGAGATTGTGTAATTTTTACCACATTTATAATTTATAATTATAATAGGTTCATGTTTAACTCATGTTCCGAACATCGACAAAATGTTCGATATGAACTCAAATAATTAAATAATTGTTATAAAAAGGTAATAAGTGATATTAAAGGAATAATAAACTTGAAAATATTCGTATTCAATTATTAATTAACTTTTAATTATTATTCATGAAATTAAAGAATGAACGGGTCAAGTCAGACACAAGGTAAGGGACATCATCTCAAACTCCTTTCATTGAGGAAAACATTGATTTATACGTGACTTTCTATTATATGGTATATAATAAATACCTTTTACTTTTAATTTCATTAAAAGGGAATATTTTTTTTACGAAGAGTTTTACTAAACAAAATGATTTTTTTATCGTTTTCAGCGACAATGACCTCTGCGCCCCCATAATCGTATTTCGGCTTTCTCTATAAGCCTTAATGATTTTAAATAAAAAAAGAAACCACTTAGTTTATTTTTTTAGTATTTTGGTATTGAAAATTGATTTTTAAATGGATTTATTATTCGAATATCTTGAAATGATTTATTTTTATTTCAAATTAAATATTATTAGTTAAATATTTATATTTTAAATATTTTATGTGTTATGGTTTTATAATGGTACTTGGAAATTTGACGGGTGGTTACATGATAAAACAAATGACGGACGGTGTCATGATAATCCAGGATGGGTGGTTACGTTATAACCTCCAATTCATTGGGTATATAAGTCAGCCATATAGCAATTCAATTTTGTGATATGTTTGGAATTCGACCGTATGGTTATTCCATTTATGTATGTTTATGTACCAAGTGACCATTATATGTTATGTGTATTTTATATGAATTTTATTGTAATATTTGGGTTAAAAAATGGTATGAAATTATCTTTTTTTCAGTGAAGAGTATTTAATATATAATAAAGGTGAAAAGTATTACTTATGATAAGGTATTCATGGTTTACTTGTTGTTTTGAAAAGGTAGCAGGTTTCTTTCTTTATGTATCCCTTACTAAGATTTTTATGCTCATCCCAGGTTTTTGAAATGTTTTTCATGGGACAAAGTAGATTTGGGACAAGGATGGGATCATGGAATATTCATGTTTTATAAAACATGGAACTAGACAAGAATATTTTTTTCAAAGAGTTTTTATTTTATCAAAAAAATGGATACTGAGTTGAAGTGTCTATATGAAATATTCATGTTTTTTATTTATTTTTTGTTAAAATTATTTTATGAATATATTTTATATACATAATATGCATCATAATACCAACCTTATAAGGTGATATAAAAAATTTAATGTTATCGGTTCAAGTGGAGATAGTCCACCGTACACACGAATAATGATTTCAAAACCCGTTGCATAGATGTGGGTAATATTTCAGATAATTACATTAATTTTTTTAAAAAAATATTATATGTATTATATTTAGGTTATTATAAAATCATGGTTTAATATGAATTGAAGGAGATGGAAGAAGAAAAATAATAAAAATACCACTGATGAAGAACATTATCTCTCCCCCAGGTTGCATCATTAAGTATTCAATAAATCCATCCA
The DNA here is from genome assembly GCA_963277665.1 of Viscum album. Taxonomy (NCBI): domain Eukaryota; kingdom Viridiplantae; phylum Streptophyta; class Magnoliopsida; order Santalales; family Viscaceae; genus Viscum; species Viscum album. The sequence continues at coordinate 1,867,604,327 of OY728123.1, read as the reverse complement.
AGGATAGATTTATGAACATAATAATGTATCTTTGATTATTTGATAATTTATGAAGTGTTTATTTTTTTCCTTTTCCAAAACAAAATTCTTTTAATTTGTGGAAATGAGAGGAGATGTGTGGTGTTTTATAAGTGAGGTGAGTGCCACAATAGTAATATTTTAAAATAAAAAGGTATACCGACCATTATCACACTCCCCATAGATATATAATAGTTTATTTATTAGTATTTTACAATAAAATGTATAAATATTTCTCTATAATATGTTTTAGGAAGAAATTAGGTCATTTAAATCCTTCTCTTTTAGTTTAACCCTTAATAAAATCATGTTTACCTTTTCTATGGAAATTAATGGTAACTATTTTCATTAATCATGTCGTCAAAAAATTATGTTGAACTTATTCTATAATATAAATTATTTTTATTCTAAATATTTAAACTGTTTGTACCCAAAATTCTTCTAACTGGGAAATTTTTATTTAAAAATAATCCCATGAATGCAATCAAAAAGTGGGTTTTTGAAGATTAAATATCCAAAAGATTAAAAATAATTTATATCAAAATCAGAATGAAAATCATTCCAATGACCGAAATTTATTATATATAAATATATATCTTTGTGTGTGTGTATTCACTATTATTACATTAAATCCAATTTAAAATATAAATTAAATTTATAAATAATTAAATAAGGATGTTCTAAATGAAATTTTAGTATTTTCCACTATTTATGAAAAATAAAATACATCAAAAAAATACAAACAAATTAAGCTAATAAAATTTTGAAATTTTGAACTCAAAATAAATATTATTTAGTCAAATGAAATTTATATTATTGGTAAAAAATAATTATAAATTTTATGAAGAAATCATGACTCAATATACTTTAATGACAAATATTTCTTTTCAGAAAAAATTTATTTTCCATAGAAACGATTCTATTTTTATCTCTAGTGATTTGATATATAATTAATTTATTTTAAACAGTTGTAATATATAAAAGCTTTTTAATTTATTAATTTCTATTAATACATTCAAACAAATTTTCTATGTTATAATTTTCATGTTTAAAAACTAATATTTTAATATAGTACCATTTTTTGTTCAACCCCAGTGTTGTATATATTTCAAGATATCAAAGAGATTTAATTTATTTATAAAAAAATTTATCATAGTTTATTGAGATGTGATGTTATATTATATTATATATATCGATTATACATTCTACCTAATATGATTTTCTTATTTTTAAATCATATGGTGTTAAATCCAATTTCAAAAAAATGTATATTTAGAATTAAAAAATATCTAAAAGGAATGAGATTGTAACATAATTATATTACTACATTGGTAAAATTACATAAAATGAAATAATGTAAAATGGATCATTATATCGCATGAATTATATTAGAAAATATTTCTATATTCATTAATTGGACCATATGTACCCAATATAAAGTAAAATATAGGGCATAAGATGAAATTTGTCTCAATGAATTCAAATTAAGAACATAAAATCTCTTAAATCATTGTAATATTATAATCACTATATAATGAATGACATAAAATAAATTTAACACTAAATACCATAGAAAATGAGTCATTAAATATATAATATCCCAATATTAACCATATACTCCTTATAAATGGAAGTACGTACATAATTCAAAAAATGTCTTAGAGAAACAATATTCGGAGAAATAATAATTACAAAGACCATGTCAATAAAGTGATAATTAAAAATTGAGTTGATATTTTATATGAATTATAAAATTAATTGAATAATGTTTAAATAAAACATTATATAGTTACACTTTATTTAAAAAATCATTGCATATTATTGTTAATAAAGAATAATTATTACCTAATAAATGGAAATTGAGGTAAGAAATACCTTACCTCGATAAAAGATTTATATGTATAAACTTTAAATGCAACATAAGATTAATTTTTTAATTATTTACATCTTTAAAACTAATTTCTAAATTTATTAATTTATCATTATACTAATATTTTTATTTATTTCAATGAAATATTTAATTACATAATCTGTTTTATCCATGTCGGGTGTTTTGAGGATGCTCAATTCAAAGTTGAATAATGAAATCGGTAGATTGATCGTGGTCAAAAGTTCAAAGATACATCATATCCAGAACAATAATCATGAAATAATTAGCATTTTTATAAATGCAATAAAATTTTATTGTCTTCTATAAATAGAGGTTATGAAAAAAAATCATTATCACTCATTGTGGTAGTCATGATGTAAACATGGGTGGTATGTATACATTTAACTGTATTGAAAATAGTTAAATAATATAAAATAATATATTTCCATATTTTTTACCATGTTATAGGCATCTAATTAATTCATTTAATCAATACCTATAACTATCCAATATAGGATGTCTTTAGAAATGAAGACATCGCTTTGTGGAGACGGTAGTCCATACATATGCGCATGAGATGATTTCAATATTAATGAGTTGAAGGGTATTTGGATAGTTGCTATATTTTATTTAAATAATAATAATAATTTCATTAATATCATATATACACATTAAATCCATCATAATAAACATTCCTGAAAAGAGTTGATATGAAAATAAATTTATCGGCTCATAAGGCAGTAGTCTACACAAATGCCCAAACTAGGTACTCAATTCCCATTTTTAAGAAAAAAATATATTAATACCATTATTACATGAATTTAATAAAACAATTATATGGTATATATTTTTTATTAAACTATAATGGTTATGATATAATATAATGAAGAAGAAAAATAAGAAAAACTCAAATTCTTATTGAGATGAGTAAATCCTCTTTGAAGAGAATCATATAGATTCCACCTTAATGACCCCATGGATGAAATTTTAGGAAGTGAAAAATCTATAGAAATTTTATAAGGTTGTTAAGAAGATTTTTTTATAGGATTTGGACAACAAATTTCACTCAATATGGTTGAGAAAGTTAGATAAGGAGATTTTCTTATAATAAATAGTAAATGGGAACCTTTAAATTACATAAGGTATGAAAATAATATTAATTAATTTTTAAATTCAAGTTGATTATAATATATATATATATAATATGATAAATATATGTTTAAATTATCTCATGCCATAAAATTTAGATTATTTTATTTTATATTTTAACTAATACTCTCTTTGTTTTAACCCCCATTAAACCTTCAAAAATTATATCGATTATAAATTTTTTATTCTTTAAATATCAATAATGATACTCCATAAATAAATTATGACCTCTAAAATTAGATAAAATGGAATTAATTCTATTTTTGGGTCTATTCACATAATTTTAATTTTTAAAATATTTATAGAATAATATAATTTTAATATAATAATTAAATAAAGACTAATACATCATATTTTGTTGAAAATATTCCATTAACACAATAACATACCCATAAAAATTACTTTTTTAGAATATAAAATCATTTACATAGTTTTTAAATAGCTTGAATAATAAATTTATCAGCGTTCTATAAACATTTAAGATAATTATATAACAATATATAAATAAAATAAAATGTCATAATTTTAGAAAAGTATGATTAAAAATAACCGCATATAATAATTCATTCATTTCTATAATATCTTATGAATATGTTTGATATTGAAAGTAAGAAATATACATTGTGAAATTTTCCTTTAAATTGTATAATATAACACTATATATAAAAAATAGAACTAAAATGCCATATATTCAAATATATAAATTTTTTTCGAGTTTTATATCATAAAATGAAATATTGCCATGGGTAGTGATGGGTTTTAAGCCATATTTTAATGTTTTATCCATGTTAGACCCATTTCACCCTTGATATACTTACAAACGTTTTACCAATATTTGTATTCCATGTGACAAAAACTTATGTAGAATTATGTACCAAATTTTTACAATGTGATTTTAGATATGATATCCATTTTCTCAAATTAAATAACTATATGTGGTAGAAATTCCATTTTTAATGAACCTTTAATAATTGACAAAAATATTTTTCTAGAAGAATTGATTTTTATCTATAAATTGGTTTTCACACAAATATTAAGAAGAATGTCAATTAAAATGAAATTAATCAGATAATATTCATTCAAAAGAAACTATTTATATATTTAAAATAATTCAAAATGATATATGAATTTTTAAATACGTCTATGGAAATGATATTTTTCAATATTATTTTAATTTTTTTCTATCCACTGAAAATTTAATATTATCATTAAAATATCAAAATATTACATTTCGATAATTTTGTTCTAATGATTTAAATAATTATATCAGATTATATATTAATATTTGTAAAATTGGAAACAAATTATTTTAATATTTTCTTATAAAGATATATATGGACCCTTCATGAGGGAAAATTATTTTTGAATCATAAATTAACATCAATAATAATTGACCACATATATATTTTGTATTAATAAATAAATTATTGAGTAATACCATTATATATATATATATCATAAATTTGTATCCTTTTTTCATATATACTAATTAATAGTCTTGGATATGAATTTATATTTAAAATAATAGTTTTATAGGTTTTTCTAACCTTTCCATTATGTGTTGTATATGATATCAAACATAGTATTCCCTTAAAATATTAAGGTATTAAATTCTACCATAATTGAATAAAAATATTCCTTAACAAATTACCTTGATTATTTTAATATTGAGAATACTATTTTAAAATACCTTCCTTGAAATTCTAAATCATAAAAATGTTCATTAAAAAATATTCTTGAAATGAGGGAAAGGAAATTTTGAATTTAATCTGCAATAACAAATAATAAAGTTTCTGAATACAACATTATTTGGAGATAAAAATATATCTATGGAGGAGTAAATTAATATCTAAATAATTATGGAGAGTGATAGACAGTTTGATCACAAGAATATTAATTACCAAAAAATCATTTATTATTAATAGCTCAAAAAGAAAATAAATTCATAAAAAAATATTAAATCAATGAAATGAATTTTTATTTTCAAGATCTTGATTCTAAAGTTGAGATTTATTTTTAATATTTGATATAAAAAATGAGAAAATATTAATACATTATTTACATAAAATCCATAAAAACAATTATAAACATTGTTTAATGTTAAAACAAGTTTCCACCACTATCACATATCATATTCCATGTGATGAGTATCCATGATGAATCATTCCTATGCATGATGAATCATATTTTATTATATCATAGGATCATGAACGAGATTTATATGTAACCCTTATTTCTTTACAAAAACCAAAATTGTTAATATTGGATAATAAAATACTGAAAATTACCAAACCTTCATATGATGAAATAATAAATCTATCTCCCAAATTCAACAATTATTCAAAAGGTTCTAGGTAAAAAATTTGAAAATTAAATAACCATATATCCAAAATAACCTATATAACCCTAAATTTTTAAATGGTTTAAAGTCAAATATTATCTAATACCATTCATATATAATCCCTAAAAATGAAATTAATTCATTTAAAATTTTACTTCATGTTAAATAAAATTAAAAATTTAAGGGTTACTTGTACTAAAACCTAATCAAACATCTCCAAATATATCATTAATCAAATTAATATACCATCCATTAAAACGAAAAAGTTGTGTATATTAATTTGGATGTGTGATTTAAAATAAACAAATAATCACGTGATTGTTATCATAATTATTTTATTATCCTCAACTAAAAAATATTAATCTCTGATTTTATGTAATACACTCTCTTATAACAAATAAACATCTCCAAATATATCATTAATCAAATTAATATACCATCCCTTTAAACTAAAAAGTTGTGTATATTAATTTGGATGTGTGATTAAAAATAAACTAATAATCATGTGGTTGTTATCATAATTATTTCATTATCCTCAACTAAAAAATATTAATCTCCGATTTTATGTAATACACTCTCTTATAACAAATATAACAGCCCTCAAAACAAAAAAAAATATTATTCAATTAAAAAAATATTTTCTTTTATGGTTGTGATAATAATAAATGGGACCAAATCTATTCAATATTTGATATTAAAAAACATATGTAAAAATTTTATCACTTATATTTTTGAGGAAATATTATGTATATAGTTTTAGAAAACAAGGAATAATTCTTAAATAAAAATTTCAATTTATTAAAATAATTATATTACCTATTATACCCATCTTTCCTTATTTCAAAACAAGTAGGCAACATCTCCCATAAAATTCATCACATGTGAATCATTTTTAAACATAATTAATTTAACAAAATTATTTAAAACCAAAGGAAATATAAAATATGTTAAGGTTGAAATCAAATTCTTAGTAAGAGTAAAAATAGGAATTGAAATTATAATTTCATTAGTGAGAATAAGTAGACATTTATGATATCATAACATAATATAATTAAAAGTAATATAAGTGAGTATTTTAAACCATGATACATGGAATGGATATTTCACATAAGACAATAGTTTTAAAATTCATCAGTATTAATCCATGTGAAATTAATCATTGAATAACAGATCCATTACAAATCATATGTAGTGTTTAAAAAATTGTGTTGGTATCATTGAATATCAAAAATTCATCTTCAAATAATCTTTATTGATAATTCCCAAAACTATTATAAGTAACCTATAACTAATAAAAACCATCATCTATTAGAATTAACAAAAAATAAGTTAAATTGATTACTTTAGCTAATTAGTTAAAGTGATTTGATAGACCCACCAATCCTTTATATAGAATCAGAAAATCAATCCATGGTTTGTATCATCGCATTTTCTCCATGTTTTATAATATAAACACCAATCAATCATCCCTATATTTTAAAATTACCATAAAAATAACATAAATTTAGAACTTTTCACTTTTAAAAATAATTAACCATTATACAAACATTATATATTTCTATCATTTTTAACCTATGGAAATGAAATGGGTTCTATTGAAATATATTTTAAAAAATTATAACAAATATAAAGACTATATAATGATTTTATTATTCTATCATACCATGAGTAATGATTAAGTAAACAAAAAAAATGTATTTCTATAGATTAAAAATACATTTAAAAAAAATTCAATGTTCAATGAAAAAATGGAAATTGTTCTTTTATTTTAATAGAATTTCAAAAATTTCCATGAATATTTAGAAAAATAATTAATCTATATATATCTATGAAATCTTTTTTGGAGACTTCAATGAAAAAATAGTTATAAATGCAGTAAAATCCATTTATTTTTTATGAATAAACAATGTTCCCTTCCACACATCCTATAAAAAATTATCACTATTTCTTAAATGTAAAAAATAATCATTTTAATCCATTATAAATATAATAAAATAGAGTTTAATATTAAATTAGAAAATAATTTCATCATATAAAACCACATTATTCACAAAAATTAATATCATCTATATATTTGAGAAAGGATTCTCAATGAAATAGATATATAATATCTATTTTTCCATTAAATTTTTTTATCTTGTTATATACTTGTAACATGACATTACTCATTTTCAAGTATTCCTTAATCATTTTTTTATATTTTAAGTCAGTTTAATTTTTTTTGGGTTTTTCTATGTTAATTGAATGAATTTTGAAATCCCATTCAGCTGTGTATGGTTGGCACATGTTCATGGAAAACTATACAGTTTTTCTTAGAAAACAATTTACCCTATTCAAAGCTAATTAAAGGGGCCCCATAGTCTTTCCAAACTATGATTCCAACCCTCAAAATCATAATCTTCATGGAATGTTTAGAATTAATTGTTAAAACAAGGTCATTATAAGCATGCATCCAAACCATTCATCCTAAGAAAGATACTAGTAGGGGTCCAATGATAGTGTGCACAATTTTCTAGTCATTTTTACCTCTCCCGAAATCTATACATGTAGTCATTAATTCCTCCAAAAATAATTATAAAATACCATAAACACCTTATTATATCCCTAATCCCCATATTAAAATAAAATATTAATTTTGGGATGTTCTAAGATCCCAATAAGTGAAATTGACTCCATGAATTTTTTTCATTGTAGATCAAAGAAACATTGATCTGATTCAATATCCTATAGGTAAGTGTATATCCCCATGTATGGGTTATTATTTTATATATTTCACTTATCCATATATATTTATTAGTAAAAATGTAATTGATGGATCTAAATACCATTTGATGGGTTCTTGATTCTAGTTTGGTGACATGATCTCTAATTCCTTCTTTCATAATTTGAGAAATATGTTTCTGGTGTTGTTTTCTAGATCATATATTTAATTGTATATGTTCCATATAAAATTTACATATGATTTAGTCCTTGAATTTATTTATTAAATAGTAGTTTTTTATTTATTTAAAAACCTAAATTTGTGATGACTCAGTCAATTATATGAAATGGGGATGATATTTTAGAAAAAATTCGAATTCAAATTGAATTTAAATTTTCGGAATAATTTATGAGATATGATATATTGATTTAAAAATCATTTTTAAGAAATGACTGAACACTGATATGAGAAAATGGCTTAAATTGGAATATTTATTAAAATAGAATGAAATTATAATGTCCTATGATTTGGTTTTGAAATTAAAAATTCATGTTGAAAACTGAAATTGAGAAATTATATTATGAAATGAATTGAAATGTTTTTTTTTAAATTTGACTAATTGATATAATAAAATTGATTTTGGGTTAGTTAGTAGGTGGTTTATATAATCTTTCTAGGATCTTGACCCATTATAACATTATTTAAAATGGAAACATTATCTAAACTAAGATGGATCATGAGACTCATGGTGAGTTCCCTACTAGGGTGTAGATTGATTGACATTAATGGGTTCCCTTATAGGGGTTTTTATTATGTATATGAATTTATTATGAACCATGACCACTTATGAGATGTTTGCTGATCTTATATCTTGTAATTAATGTACCACAATATTATTGACCATGGTGATATGAGTTGTTTGATTTCATATGCATTCCATTTATATCTTGAAATATTGTATTAATTCTGACCAATTTATATAAACTCTTCAAATTAAATGTTTATTTAATAATATATGTATAAATCTTTATATATCATTAAGGTATTTTAATGAATGACTATTTTGGTTTATAATATTCCAAATTAATTTTAGGAATTTTTTTAAATGAAAACATAAGAGTTAAATTGATATAGTATTGATTATTTAGCACTTGAGGAGACCCTACATGGCATTATAGCGAACACCATAAAATTTATTTTAGTTATTTTTTGTATTTTTTATTCTATATTTGATTAATGGTAATAAACCACTTGGAGGTGGTGGATTTTGTTGATCATTTGGACTATTTAGTGGTGATGGTGACCAATGGGGCAATTATTTACTTGTTACAAATGGATTTATAATTTTTTTTAGTTTTCCTTATAGTCTTTATTGTGTTGTTTATCTATTTTCATTTTTTTCCTTATACATATTTGTTTTTGGTACTTATCCCATTGTAATTTTGAGAATGACTATAGTTAATCGTATATATTTCATTATTTTATGGAAAATTTTTGGATTATGATGTTAGGTTCTAATATATAATCCAAGGGGACTGGGTACCCCCTGAGGTCTATGTTTGTATAATCATATGTATTAATGTACCAAGGTATCCATGTTATTTCCTAAAAAATAGTATTAGTGGATCATGTTACAAATTTTTCTTTGATGTCAGTATATGGTTTTGGATATATTGGTGGGACATTGTAGGTATTTATGTGTGAGTTTCTAGAAATATCACAATGTAATGATCCTTAAGTCACAATGGGTGTTTTAGATAAGTTTATTTGATATTTTTTTATCTTATTATATTATTTTTTGTAAATTTTATTTGTTAATGTTAAAATCAAAATCATTAACTCATATGTGATGGGATTGATATTCCCATTTATCATTTTCGAGGTATTGATTTCAGAAATATTATGATGTGATTATGTTTTTTAAGGATTTATAGAATCATGCCACCCGAAATACATTTAAATATGACCTAATAAGAATCTTAGGATAAACTGTAGTGATTAGATAATCACATGGTCCATAATATTGTTGATATTACTATGCATGTTTTCCATGCTCTATAATAGGCACTGATGCTCATTCCAATTGAGGCTACGATTATGAAAGCTCAATGGGGTATGTCTCAAAATCATAATCATGAGTTTCTTCTTAAGAATACAACTTCTTTCCAAGGAACTAATAACAATCAAGAGTAATAAAATTGGTTAAACTAAATTGATTTACTTTTGATTGCTTAGAAACATGCGAAGCTATAGAGGGAAAATATTCTACCACTAATCTAGAAGGTCCCATCATTAGATAGGGGGATTTTATGGAAACAAAAAATAATCACAAGGTCTTATAGTTGTTGTAATTTAGATTTATTTTCACTAATAACTTCTATCGAGAATCTACAGTTCTATCTATGTATATCGAGTTTTTTAACCTCAAATAGGATAATAAAACAATAATGTAGTATGTGAACCTATTTTTTTAGATTGTGAAATTTTATACATGATTTAATCTAATGATATTATTAATTATTCAATTTTTTATATGGGTGTCCCAAATGATATCATTTTATACAATTTCTCGTCGAATCTCACAATATATTCCAATGTTCAGAATAGAACATTGATGATTGAGAATGACCTAGCTTGATAGTCTAGGTTGATAATGTTTTCATTCTCCTCATAGGGTTTCTATGATTTTATTTAATTCAAAGAGTAATCTTGATGAGTCTCATACTGGTTTTTAATAGAATGTACCCTCTAGACCTGCTGCAGTTTTAGATAGAGGCCCTTCAATGTACTCCCATGGTAGAATGATTTGGCTTTCAAAAAATTCTTTTTTTCAGGTGCTAAAATCTATAATTCTTAGGATCAATTAGAAAACCCAAATAAATTTTTCCAATTATTCTCTACTCCATGCATTGGAAATGAATCATCATCTTCTAAAATTTTGGTAGAGAAATAATATGATTCCTGATCTAAGGGGTTTTAGCCAAGATAATCATGAAGAAAACATCTTCAAGAAGTTGAAGAGTCTTCATAGGAATTTAAAACATATCTAATTATTGTGAGAGGTACCATCACTCTAGATTTATCATTTTTGAGTACATTGTTTTTATACTAGTACATTAAATTGCTTTATAATGACTCAACTAGTAAACATTCTAAATCATCATATGAATAATTTTTATTATGTGAATGGTTTTACTATGAACCTTACAACATAGAGAGGTTAGATTCTCTATTTTAATGCTTGTGTATTATATTTATTAAATATTGTTATTAATTTAAATTTCCTAATTATTGAGATTAAACCTCTTAACTCCATTTTTTGGTAGATTAGATCATTAAAAATATGTCCTAGTTTGATTTCAACCATTGATGAATCTCTCATATGGTTCCTGATGGGGTGTTCTTGGTATTAATGGAAAATTAGAAATGAGGTTGACTATATTAGAACCTTCTATTACATATTTGGGTAAATAAATATTAGTGTTTTCTTTTAATATAGAGTAACAACCATTGAGTGTTAATATTCCTCTAATCATCATTGAGCTTCCAAACATTATTCCTTTTGATTTATCTAGTTTTAAATTGATAATAAAGGTGTAGTTTTCAAATGTTTTAGTGCATGGTACTCAACCAGTGTCTCTTACCTCTTATGGTATAGAACCATATTAACTAATAAGATTGATTACTCAATTGAATGATATGTTTGAGAATGATTTTATTCACGTGATGTTTTCACATTGGGTGACACCTATTCTCATTTCTATGAAAGGTGATGAAACACTTTTTATATATTTTGACTACTAAAAACGCAATTGAGTTATGATAACGAATAATTATCAATTATCCTGGCTTGATGGTATATTTTTCTAGTTGAAAGGGGATAAATGGTTCTTATATATTGATGATAGATTTGGTTACCACCAGTTGAAAACAAATGAATCTAACATTCAGAGTACGACTATTTAGGGTAGTAAGATCCATTATTGGTATCTTTTAATTCCATTTTGTCTAGTAAATAATCATAAAGTATTTATGGAATTAATGAAAAAAATATTACACTAGTATCTTGATATGTTTTTGGTCATCCTTGTGGGTAAAATCATACTTTACTCCATGTCTTAGGAGGATATATTGTGTATTCTAGGATTAGTTCTCAAAATATTGAGAAATCATTGAGACTATTACATGAAATCTAATTATGATTTATGGATTGAATAAGTGATGTTATTAGGTAAACATGGTCTCTAAAAATGGTATTTTAGTTGATCATATGATTTTTAATGTTATTATGACATGTGATAGGGAATGAAATTTTTTCATTATTTATATATTATTGTGTTTAGTAGGGTATTATATTCAGTTTGTAAAGTATTTCTGAATGATGTCTTTTCTATTTCCCATTATCCCCCAAAATGTGGTGAATTTCTATTTGAATGATAAATTTTAGAGTTTCCATTTTGTATTGAATCTTATTTTCACTTCAATTCCAAATTTAATCATCTACAAGCTGGGTAGGGATATGTGGTATTTTATGACACATCATTTTTGGGTATTGATTGTATTATTATGCATAGTTATCTTGTCGTATCATGTGTTTCTTGATAGCTTAAACTACTGAAGAATAAATTCCAAACCCATGACCATATGGTTGCGTCTATGATGCGTGCTGTTAATAGTTAGAGGAATAAATTTTTATAGAATGTTTGGATGAATTTGTGGACAAAAAGATTCTCAGTTATATCTTCTCTCAAATATATATGATCCTTTATCATAGGTGTTTGGTAGAGTTTCTAAAATAATTTTATTTATTCATTACATGCACCCTGAGTAATGAAATTTAACTACTAATGATTTGAGAAGAAAAATATCAACCCAAGATATAATCGAATCATCATAAGAGTAAAAATTAATGGGTCTTTTTCAATAGTTACAATTATGAGTCTAAGAGGAAGAGTCCAAAGTGGTCTTAGAATGTAACCAGTTTACCTCCCCTTTTCGGGATATGATTGTTTTAGAGGATAATTATGATGAATAATTATATATAATTAGGTAATCCTTTTATAGTGTAGTGATTTGGGTAAGTTGACATTCTCTTTTGATGGTATCCTATTTTTTTAGAATCAGTTTGTTGTGCATTTCTCCATATAGAAGGGTGTGATGGAGGATTACCATAATTTTTTTTGGGTAGTGCACTTGTGTAATAAAATTATATTTTATTATATTTGGTGATAATTATAGATCCAATGTATATTATGGGGAATTTATTACTTTGCTTCATGTTGTTATACTATTTTGTTGGTCTTGTCCGAGCACTATGAGATCATTAGAATTTCCTCGTCAACATCTTATGCTAACTTGGATGTTGGAAGAGATCACTATAAAAATTGTGTTTGGGATTTTATATACCCTAAGAAGAAATAAATTAATATGGTTTGGGATCTATTTTATAATGATATCATATCCACTCATTCCCTTTCATAATACAACTATAGTAGAGAAGTTGGTAAACCACAATGTGAAAGAGATTGTTTAGTTTCACCTAGTTCCATATACTATTGGTTGTAATAGATATCCGCAATTTACTTCATATTTTTTGAGATTAATTTATGATACACTGGGATCTAAGGTTCATTTATGTATGAAATACCATCCATATATTGATGACTATACATAGTGAGCTATAAATATTATTTAGGAAATCAATGGTGCCTACATCCTCAATTTTTCTAGATATTGGGACATCCATTACGGTCTAGTAGAGTTATATTAAATCAAATGTTATCAAAAATCTATTTTAATGGTTTATTTTAAGTCTTTTAATAGAAATTCCTTGAAAATATCCTTTTCAAAGGTCTCATATTCAGGAATGATTATTGGTTGGACCATGTTTAGTTTATGAAATGATGAAAAATATTCAAAGGATTAATCAAAGAATGTTGAAATCACATAGCCTATAAAATTTTAATTTTGAACATCATATGTTATCTTTGGAGTTTTCAGTTGTTTACTAGGTAATTATGGGAGTTTCACCTTGATTTTCCTAATACTTGGGAGCATAAGAAAGCTTGTTCCTTACATTGCGGGTCCTTTTGGGATTTTTCTGCAAGCATTAATGTGTCTTTCCATATAGAACAACTATTGTATTTGATGTTGATATATAATGTGTTCCATTTATTGAATCATTGATTATATTTTAATGAACCATGTCATGTTCTGATGATGATTTATCTTGAATTTTATCAAAATTAATCCTTGTATGAGTACTCATTCCAGATAAGTGATTCTAAGATAATGGTTCTTCATCTTAAGATGGTACCTTTTATTTTTGTCCTATGGTAGAATGTTTATAATTTTGATGATACATGAGAGTGTTAGTCACTGATGGGAGTGTAGTTTCATATTCTATTAGTCATGAAATCTTCATAAAAGTTCTTTTAAGGATACAATGTTTTTATGGGGGGAGGTTATAACATCTAATTAATCATTTTTAGTCATTCATTTAGCGTTTTTTGATATCATTTAATTTAGGTCTACAATTAGTGTAACTCAATGATAATATAGAAACTTATGAATTATAAGGGGATATTAATTATTTTTACATAGTTTAAGAATGCCATGATGTTTGTCTTAGTAAATTGTTTCCCGTATTAAGAGCCTCTTGAAGGGGTGTATGGTTTTTCCAAACCATACAACCCCCTCTAAAAATTTCATATCATGGAAATTGGGAAATTTAGGGTTGGTGAATTTTTAGTATAAATTTTCATGAGAAACATTTCCACAAATTTAGAACTACTATGGGATCAAAATTAAGGAACATGGTTTGTATAACTATTAACCCATTTCTAGAAAACCATGTGCTAGGTTTTTAATTTGTCTATAGATTAATTTAAAAAAAAGTAACCCCTGTTTTAAGTTTAATTATCCTACCATTTGACCCCCATAATATTTTCATGGATTCTAGAGTCTCTTAGAAGGTAAAATTGACTCCTAAAAAAAATTTCATGGGGATTGAAGTGATCTTGATCTCATTAAATATCCTCTAAGTAAGTGGATCTCCTCTAATTTGGTTTCCCCTAATCTATATTTCTTTTCACCATATAGTTTGATTTATAATCACATAAAATATTTATTATAGAATATATCTTCTAGGTTTATCTCCGACTATTCATTTTTCATTAGTAAGTCATGTTTTTGGTGTTTTATATGGGTTATTAGTTTAAGGGTAGGTGTTTCATAGTTATTTTCCCTAACATTAAAAAATTTAAATGAATTATTAAATATAATTTTTTTGGAATTTCTATAAAACCCATGATTTTTTATACTTTTATATCTAATCCAAAAGGGGTATATGATTTGAGGAAAACACTGAATTTCAATGGAATTGAAATTATTGGGTGAATTTATGAGAAATAATGGATTTATATAAAAATAATTTGGAATAAATTATTTGATAATGTTTTTCATAATTTTTTTTTAATTTTTTGGTGATTTAATGTGGAATTAAATGATTAGAAATATTTTTTTTTGAAATTGAACGAACTTATTGAAAAATTAAATTAGGAAATAGTATTTTGAAATGATTTAAAATGATAGATTTTAAATTTGATTGATTGATTCCAGAATATGGGAGGTTGGGTTGTTATTATATGGGTGGGATCATCATTCTAAGATATTTATCCCGTTCAATTGTATCTGTGATGAAAAAATAACAAAACTATATTGTTTGGGGACACTCATGATGAGTCCCATTAATTATTTGTATATAAATTTCTTGCAATTGTTTCCCCTATTAGGGAGTTGATAGTGTATACAGAATGATTCTGAGTGATGATTACAGATTATATGTGTAATGATACTATACCGGGTAACTAATTTACAATGAGGCATTTGATCATGGTTATATAAGTTATTTGATATGATATACATGTGGTTGATTTTATAAACTATTTTATTACTGATAATTGATTTATATAAATTATTTTATATAAAATTTTCATATATGCCTGAATGAAATAAGGGTGTTATATAGAGGAGTTAATCATCTCAAATGCGCATATTGATTATATATTAGAAATTTTTAATAAAATTTATAGGGGTATAAGAAGATATAAAATGTAAATGCTCGATTTAGATGATTACATATCCTTTTGAAGAACCTCAATTGGATTACTCTTTAATGACCCTTGGAATTTTAATTACAAGAATCTAATGTATTTAGATATAGGTGTTAAGAAGTGGTTTTTAGGGTTTTTTCATGATAAGTGTCTCATGACGTGTGAGGAATAATGGAGAGACGATGTCTCTATATCAGAGTGGAGAGGGGTACCCTTGGAATTATATAAATTATTATAATAATATTAATTTATTTTTAGGCTAATGAGACACTAAATTTATATATTTATAATCTAGCATTTATATTTTTCAATCTTTTCTCATAAAATGAAATTTAGATTCGTTTATCGGATTTTTTAACATATATTCCATTGTTTTAATATATATTTAACCATTTTAATGATTACCATGATAAAAATTATTTTTATACTTTCAGGGTAACTATAGTTATAATATTATGAAAAGATGCCTAAAAATGGAATATTATTGAATTTATTGAACAAATAACATTAAAATTTTTAATTATAAGATATTTGTAAATTTTAAATCATTTAGTTAATTATAATATAACAAAAAAACGACATTAATGTCATTTTCTAGAAAAATTGCATTATATTAGTTTAAAATATATCAAAAAAATTATAATATGAATATAAACTTTTAAAACACCATTAATAAATTATATTTAACAAATAAAATATTTTACCACCACATATTACTTAGAAAGAATGTGTTGTTGGTTTTTAAAATGAATTACTTGATTTTTCTACTACTTGTACAATAATTATGTAAGTGTTGCGAAAGCATTTAATTTATTTATTTAATAATTAATTAATAGGAATAAAATAATTTGATAAAATTAATTTATTAATGTTAAATATAAACATTTATTAAAAATCATTAAATGTTTTCATCCCTATCATAAAAATGTTAAAGATACTAAAATAAAGAAAGGAAGATTTTGGAATTTCTTTTACTTATTCTAATAAAATGGTCCTTGTTAATGAAAAATTCTTCCAAAATGTCTTATTTTAGAATATATAAATGGGTTGGTCTAATAAATCTCATCCAATTAAATATATAAATTTTCAGGGATAATTTTTAATCCATATTTAATATTTTCATGATTTTTCTAAAATTGATAACCTTATTTTGGTGAAAACCCATTTCAAAGGTTATAATTATATATAAACTAAAATGATGTTGGAATATTTACCATATATTGATATTGACATTCCAAAAATATAATAATTTTTTTCAAAATACAAACCATATAATTGGTGTCAATTACATTTAAAATTAAATTGTTGAATTCTTAGGGAACACTTTTATAGAGAAATACATTTTTAGAAATAAAATGTATTTATGTAAACATTAAGTATAATGTAAATTCAAATTTAAATTAATTGTATTATTCAAAATAAAAAATAAGTAATTAAATGTTAAAAACAATTAAAAAATGACACTATTTAAATACTTTAATGTAAATGATTATCTTATATAAAATTTTTTTTTATTAATAATTTTAAAGATAAACATTTGAGAAAAATATAATTTTTTTTAAGATATATATTTTACAATTTCAAAAAAATAAATAAATTTTTTAAAAATTATTTATATGTTTCAGAAAAAAAATAAAATATTTTTTCACAAAAAAATTAAAAAACATTATTGAAGAGAAGTTATTTTTTATGAAAAAATTAAATTCACTAAAAACTGATTGGTTATTTTCGAAGCACAAATTAATAAAATTAATTTATTTTTGAAAATATAACACATATTTCATTATATAATTTAAATAATTTTTACCCAATATTTTAATGGTTTTGTTATAATGGTCAGATTTAAAATAATATTATTCAATGGTTTGATTCTTCTTTGTGTTGTGTGTCATATATGATATTGAAGATAATATTCATTTAAAATCATATTGTATTATAGAATGTCTGAGACTAAAATAGGTATTACCAACTATTCAAAAATAACAACAAGAGGTATACATAATTGTTATTAGATTAACTACATTGGTGAACACTATGAAAATATTCTAGAACCACGTGAGGTATGGGAATTAGAGATCATTAAGCTAGTTGGTTCTATTCTCTTATCATGATATAAAATTTAAATATAATACTCTTCATTTATTCCTTGTTACTTTTAAAATAATTGGAATCATAGAAAGTAATATGTTCACCACAACACCCCATAGTTTCAACACATAAAAATAAATATTAATGAACATTATCAAAAACATTATACCAATCTTTGTTCTTTATTTGTCAATATATCACCATGAAGTCATATAGATACATTCTCACTAAAAATTAATTTGATTCATATTTTTCAAAATATTTTTTTGGGTGTTTGTGATTGTTCCTAATTCACCCCCACTACCCACAGGTCCCCATCATTGATGGTATACTCTTCCCTTGTCCTCACAGAAACCAGAGTGGACAGATGTATGAATGGCCTAGGTAGTTTTCTATATAAACACATAGATGTTATATAAAAGTTCATGATATTAATAAAAATAATACCTCCCATATGGAAGATTAATGTGAAATAATGAACAATGGTTTAAAGTGAAAATACATTTTGTAAAACACAACTAGAATGAAAAACATGGTGAACTAATGTGGTAAATAAAGCAATGTATTGTGGATAACCATAGTTCAAGTTGTATTAGGGCACAATTGAGAATGTTACTAAACACCCATAACCATTGAAAAATAAATTTTACACATTATAAATAAATAAGTATCTGGAAAAATTATCTAAAACATGTTGGAATATATGTCCTTCTCTATTCCACTAGAATCAAATATAAATCTTAACATTCATTCTTCCATATATTATAACATGACATAATGCCTATTTATAAACAATAACCTCTATTTTGGTTACCTGAATAATATTCACATTGATGATTTTATTGATTAAATAATTACTTATTAATATTCTGTCTATACGAATTATCACCCAAAAACCAATAAAAGTTTTTTCTCTTTAATTGAATATTTTCTAAACTACTATAAAAACGTTTCCACATGCCTTTCATATATATTAAATCACCAAAAATATTATGTTGTGGTTTTCAGAGATAGCGAATTATGAATATTTTTAAATGGAAAACATTCCACTATTAGAAATATTTGTGTATTTAATCATAGTGAAAAAGGAAAACTTATGAAAGGTCAATCCAGGTTGTAAAAGGATATAGGAGCATTTTTTCAGGCTTTTAAACTGGTGATAATTATTAGGGTATGGTTTCTTTTTTTAATTCAATTTCTCTATTTTTTATAATAATGTAACATTTTATTTTTCGTATTCTTCTCTAATTCCCATTGTTCTGCATCTATAATCCTCTATCACATTCATTCATTATTTATAATTATTACGACCTAACTCATATTTGGATTACGGGGAGGATATATGTCAAATGTTCTCATATTTATTTGTTTATTTTATTATATTTTATTTTTATTGGTGGATGATTTATGTAACTGTATAACATTTATCACTTATTTCATTAATTATACATAGCCTTATTCTTTAATTGGTAAGTAATTATTGACTATATTATTCTATATCTAGTAGGATATGGATTATCAAGGGGTACAGAGAGATGATTAAAAAAAAGGTTATGGCTAGAAGTTTGATTAAAATCTTGAACTCTGGGTAGGTATAATTTAAATAAATATCCATATAAAAAAGTGGTCAATGGTTTTTAGGATAACTCATAAAAAACAATCAAATAAACAATAAATAGTGGAATATGATCAAATGAATAATGTATAATATTTTTTTAATGGAATAATTCAAACTCTACGAAATAATAATGATAATTATAACTCGCCACACATATGGAAAATTCATTATTTATCATTTTTCATATCATTGATTCCACTTCATTTTATTAATTTTTTATCATTCATTTCATAATAGTTAATTAAAAAATCATCAATTTATTTATTTTCCAGCATATTAATTATCAAATAAAAACCTAACAGACCAAAAACCCACATGAAGAAAAATAACCATGTCGAATATCCTAAATAGGAAAACTATGAATGGACACAATACTACACCTGTTTTTAAATATTAAAAAAATCTTTTAGTATGACCCCATGATTGAAACTGCATTTAAATTTTCACTACTCAATGTGGGTGTTCCTGAGTAGTTCATTCATTGTTCACAATTTTAATTATTTCCCTTATATTGTTACATAAGTTTTCATTATTCTCTCTCTATTATTTTCAATCTTATATGTTTTTGATTAATGTGTGTTTTATTTAACTACAATAAATAGTAATCTATTTTCTATGTGATTTTTTCCACTTTTGATGTTAGATATTAATTTATAACCAAATAAATAACTTATAGATCATATCTATCATCTCATATGTTTATGCAGAAAATATGCAACTCTATTCACAACCTATTATCTACTAATTTATATTATAAGTTAAATTATTCTACAAAAATTAGCATTATCAATAAAAATTTCAAATGTGCACATGCCACCATGAAGAAGATAAATAAATATAGTGGAGAAACTATTGTTTATATCCACCTAAAATAAAAATTATAAAGATATTGATTTGTTAAAACATATCTTAATAATAATGAAAAATTAATAAATCCTCTCTCCAACATAGACCACAGATCAAAATGAAATTATTTTATGGAAAAATTAATTCCATTTTTATTTTTAAATAAATATATTTACATAGTATAAGTAAAATTATACAATTATTCTGTTACAAAATTTTCTAGTTACTTTTTGGTGGCCACAAACTAAAAATATACTAATTCAATCTCAAAATATCAAGGGAACTTATCTTACATTATGTTAAATGTTTTATAATATTTATCAAATATAAAATATTATTAACCAAATTCATATTTACATTTCAAATTTATCATATTTTTTACAAGAATTGGATATGGATATAACACTACCAGAGGAATTCAGTTTTGATAAAAAATTGAATGAACCATTTCTTAGCAGCATTAAAAAAATTTAGCTGTTAATTCATATTAAATAAGGTCTTATGGTCAAAACATTAAAGGGAATTTAATAATAATTACATTCAATATTATTTGACTTATCAATTTCATGAATTTATTAGTAACATTATTTATGATTTCAATGTAGAATTTATTAGGATATTTGTTTCCTTAGAAAGATAAAAGGAATAATTATTCTTCTATAATAATATATTACTTGTGTTTTAATAAAACGTTGCACTGTCATGGAAAATAAGGAATTGGAAATTGATGTAGAATATTAAGAATATGAATTTATGATATAAATTCCTCAACAATTACCAGAAATTCACTTGGAGGAAGGGAAAACATTCAAAAAAAGAAAAAAAATTTCACCCTCATCACCCATTTTATTTTTAATTTCCTATTATCATGAAGTTAAATAATTTTTTATTTTTTTGTTCTCTATTACAAGTGTGCACATATAGATAGTAGGGAAATTATTATATGGGGGTTCCTGTAAAGGATCCAAAAACCACCTTATATCCATGGATGAACAAATGTACTGCAAAGGTATACTCAATACAAGTTTAGTAAATTTGTTAAAAAGTCATGTTTTAACTTATATTAATATAATTCAAAACTATTTTCATTTGATTTAATTTTATACATTCTTACCTCCCTATAATAGATATTTTAGTTTCATAATGATATTATCTTCATAATATACATGAATAATTATATTACAAACATTCATCCCACACCTCTTTTTTTTCATATCATATTTTTTTAACATTTAGGTCACTGTAACAACTGAGTGAGGGAGAGGGAGAACTTGATTTAAAGGGTTTTTATATTTTTATGGGTTTTCATTGTTATTAATACCATTTCATTTTCCTTTTCTTGAATTTCAAAAATATTGATCTTATACAAATATACAAACCATTTTTGGATAATGGATGCAACTTGTGTTGGGATTTCATCATATTGGGATTAAAAGTTTTAAATTAGTAATAATATGTTTTTAGTTTTTATTGCCTTCTATTTTTAATTGATTTGCTATTTTTGGTCTTGAAATTTTAACTCAAATATAGTAGTTACTATGCCCCATTTTATTTATTATATAATGATGTTTTCAGAAAAACATTCACCATCTTTTTAATACCCTTTATTTATATAGATAAAATATGAAATTTTATAACAAATATAAATTTGGATAATTCTTTATAAAAATATTAGTGTACATAAAATGTTTTCAAATTGATTATGTTACAAATTTTGATAGCTTATAACTTCCTTTAACTGACCTTGTTCAATAATATTTGTTATCCTCATTGAATAACATGAATTTTCCTGTATTTCCTATTTATATTGCACGAAAAATTTATCATATCTTACCTTCACAATTTAAACATATACCTTATTATTTCAATATTGAGTGTGTGTGAAGATAATTATCTATGCTTTAATTGGGTTTAGTTTCATTAAAATGTATAATATGTGGTTATTGACATCATCTTTAAAATTTTAAAAAGGAATGGGTGTGGGACATCATTATTCATTATATTTCTTATATATTCCCATTATACATGGAAATGTATATTTTTAGTATATAAAAAATTATTACAACATGGATTAACATTTTTAGTATACTTTAATTTACGGATCATGAGTAATATAAAAAAATAAAAGGGGACTGTGATATATTCAGGAAAGGGGAAGTGAGTGAGATGGTAATTTAATTAGATTACAAAACATACCATGGATTATATTTATAAGTAAAATAAAATATTTCAAACTAATATTTTATCTCTTACCCAATAAAATAAATAAAAATAACTAAATTTAAAATCAAACATGATTGATTATATTTTTATAGTCTCAGTTTTTGAATATTTCTATTGTTTCAAATCATACTTTGATTCATGTATTTTCTATCTACGAGTATAACTCGATATATTAACATACTTTTCAGTGAAGTGAAAAAATACATTTCTTATAAGTTACATGTAAAAATTCAAATGAATACAAATGACATGCTTAATTCCATGATGATATAAAACATCTAGTTGTTGAAAAAATTGTATATTAGGCACGATAAATCATTTTCTTTTGAAACTGAAATATACCACATATTTTATTTAGACTAAGAATATTATATTATTTTCATAGATTTTGGAAACTAAATTATTTATAGTGTTTTATCAATATTTTCATATAGTTGCAATCTAATGATTAAAACCTTAATAATTTCATTACAATAAAGGAACTAATTGCATTTCTGAGTTTTAGAAAATAATTTGATTTAAAATTAATAATTTTTATATTTTGGAAATTTAGTAAATGTATTCATTTTAAAAATATATCAAATAAATGATACATAATTTTGGGTTTTCATTTTGACTGCTTCATCCATTCAGAAATAATATTCAAATGATACTTTTTTAAGGTAAAAATGTAACAAAGCTGAATAATAATATATTTAATACATATAATCATATTAGGGAATGTGGATATGTTTTGAGGATATTATATAGGAAATGCATTAATTTATTGTGTTTAATGGGATGCCTCCCATATTAATGTTCATTGAAAGGGTATAGTGAGATGAAAAAAGGAAGTGCATGGTAGGATAAGTTAAAAAGGCAGTCTGAGGTGAAACCAAATTGATGGTGGAGACTCATTCCTTACCCCTTTACCAAAACCTATAATATTTGAAATCCCTATGTCGGAATGAATTTAATATTATAATGTGTAAAATTTTATGGGTACAAATTATAATAGTACGTGTTCATAGATAATTGATTGTGGTAGAAATAGCTTTGTATTACGGGGTCAGTCCTATTGATGTATATCTTGTAACTCCAAAATATAAAAAGAATGATACCACAAAAAACAAAACTAGGTAAATGTGGGATGTTTTAAATATCAAAAGTTATAAAACAATTACTAAATTTTTCCATCATCATCTTCATATATTTTATATACCACATGTCTGAATCTTGACCACCCAGTTATTAAAAAATAAAAAATTATCTTATACCTACACATAAACACTAAGACCTATTTAAAACACCAAAAGAATAATATAAAAGATTATTCAATTATTTAAATCATCCATAATTAATATATGGAATACATTCACTATCTATCATGAAAAAATAAGCATAGTTTCTCTTTCCTGAAATTTTGTTAAAGGATCTAAAAAACTAGTCAACATGCAATTTATTCGTGAAAATGACTTAACTAGATCATTATTTAGTTTTGAATATAAAATATTGGCGCTAAATGGATTAATAATTTATCTATATATTAAAATCACTCTATTATCCATACAAAACGGTTTAATGAGGGTGAGAAATAGTGACTTATTACCCTTCAATCAGGGATAAAAATACATGGACAACCTCCATTTAAGGGGCTCAGACTAGCTAAATAAGTATTATAGTTTTTCTTATTTTTTATCAATATTTTTTTAATATTAATTATATAGTCACAATATATTTCTCATCATAGTCTCAATTTAACATTCTCCTTGGGCTATAATCTTCCGACATTATTATTATCACTCCATAATCATAAAAATATCTCATAGTTGATATGATGGTGGGAAGGTTCTTTCATGTTCCTCGATATTAATTAAAAGAAAATGTATTTCTATTTTTTTGGTTAAATATGATGTTTTTTACTATATAATGGTTACACCATATTTATTTAATTATTCTATCAAACTTATTCCACCTTCAAATCATTTTTTACTCCCTTTACCGACTTCTCTCGATATATAAATTATAAAAGTGTGGTTGGAGTAGTTATTTAAAACAATGATAAACAATTCATTATCTAATATTTTTTATCTATTTCATTAATAATAATTTTATTTACCTTTTGTAAATTTTTATATTTCAAAACACTAATAGAAACATTATTTCCACCGCTATCATTATTAAATTAAAATTCTTCAAAAAAGTATGTGACAACACCCTAAGAAGGGTTTTCATGATGTCAAATCTTCTCAAGAGACGAACCTAGGTAAAATGTAAATATATTACAATAATAGGAATTTAAATTACCATTTTAAAAGGACATTAATAATGGACAACCATTAATTATATTGATGATTCATCACATGTACAAAATCTATATGTGGTAAAATTAGAAAATAACTTCTCTTAAGAGGAATAACTGACGAGGATAAAGGATTGTACAGACAAAATTATATTCAATAATAAATATTATCATGTAAAAATAATTTATAAACAATGAATAAGATAAGTCACATATTAAGTAGATAAGGAAATGAAACAAAAGTAACCGTGTGTATTCTTAAATGATGACATATTTTAAAATTTTAAAGTAAACATCTTAAAGGGAGGGATTAATATAATGAACCAAATTATTCAATAATAAATCATCATTCATAATATATATATATATATATATATATTAGATATAATAGAGGATTTTTGGTAATTAATAAAAAAATATAATAAAATTTTATCAATATGTTACATTTTAGGGATGATAAATAAATAATATGAATTTAAATATAGAAAAATGGAATAATAAAGACAAATATATAACATAAGTAGAATAGAAAATCCATAGGGTCATGGTCTCTAATAAATATCTCACCTAAAAAATAAATTTAAAAATTAATTAGTAAATGAAATATAAAATCATAACATTTTAAAAGATATAGTACACTATTGGGGAATACTAAATAAATGATGAATGTTGGTAATATGTATTATTTATAAGAAGTATCAATACAACATAAAAATTAATATAATAACTAAACTATTTAAATTTTCACATTCATATTTGAATTGTAACATGATAGTTAGAGAATATATTTTTTATGGTATTTTAAAATGAAATATAATGAATATTTACCAAAAATAATAATGTAATAATAAATAAAAGAATAACATATGAAAAATATTAAAATTTGGAACCTCAAAGTAATCATAATTGTATATTTGTTTTAAAAAGGGTTCTAAATTATTTTATAAAAAAATAAGATGTGATAAAAATTTAAAATTACCTATATTTGAAATTTATTTTGATTAAAATAAATTTTAATTTTTTATGATTTGTAAAAGTTAATATAAGAGTAATGTTTTTTTATGTTTCTAAAAAACAAGAATCTCCTTCGGATTAGTAAAAATATTTTTTTTAAAAAATTTTACATTTTATAGAAAAATACTGATTTTTTAATGTAATAATGAATGATTATAAAATGAAGGACTATGTTTTTCAGTGTATAAGACAAGTATCAATGAATTTTAAACAAATAACATAAACATATTATTTAAATGTGATCATTAAATCAAATCCATTCAATTAGTAGAATAGAAAAGTATAAAGGAAATTATGAAATATAAATTGTTTATTCTCATTTAAAATGTATAAATTATTTAATTTTAAACATTTGATATACTTTTATTAAATTCAAACAAATTTTTGTTTAGTAAAGACATTTAATTAATCAAAACTTAATTTTATAAAAAAAATAAAATTTATTGATTTTATATACAAATAATATAATTAATTTATGGGTATTTTAGAGACATTATTTGATAAAATTTATATTATTTTTGAAATTTTCACATCAAAATTATCCTATAGTAAAATTTGGATAATTTTATAAAAAGATTAATTTTTTCAGTTAAAGATAAATATAGATTTTTGTAAAAAATTAATTTTGAAAAAAAAAATCCAATAACACTTTTAAAAGTATCATTATATTTTAGTTATAGATTAATGTAAAATAATTTTTATTTATTAATATTGAATAAACTTACTTTATTTTGAATAAAATTTAAATTTTTTTGTTGAATAAGTTTATCTGGTGGTTAAAAAATGATATTTTTTGGAAAACTTTTATAAAGTACATAATGATTTTTTTAATTAATAAACAAAATTAATTGGGAATGTTTTAAATTAAATGTATGTATTATATATATATATTAATTATTTTTTATATAATTATTAAAATTTTTCATTAAGTTAATATAAAATTATATACTTCTTGAAAAATACACTTCTTAAAAAGCTATTAATTCATCACCTATGTGGGTTATGCTTTGAATGTAATTTTTTCAATTCTATAAATTTTATTTTGATAGAATGGATTCCATATTTTTAATCCTATCATCTATATAAGTTAATATTTTCATTTCATTGTTAGGCATAAAAATGTTACTGTGGGAGGAAAATTGTATTTACAGAATTATAAGTATATTAATGTTGTCAGATAAAGAGAAAAGGTAAAAGAAAAAAATAACTAAATAATTTCGTAATAAAATGAATGGATTATTTGTTTATATAATACGAACTTCTTTAATAACAATAATTATCTTCCAAAATCGTTTTCATTAATTCCATGCAACTATGGTTGGGTTTAAATAAAAAATCAACATTATTTAAACTTATAAAACCACCCCTCATCATTTATAAATACCACTCCCATCTCCCCATTTCTCATCATGATCCTTGAATATATTAGAATATCAAAAAAAAAAATCCTCCCTACATTACTCATATTCATGTTCCTATATTATCATACAATTATCAATTCCACATTCTTTAAGGGATCTATCATGGAGGTGATATCTGAGAGGTAACATCTCAGACCACCATTCTTAATTTATTGTATTCTTATAACTTATTCCCACCACATTCATATATAAGATTATAATAAATCAATTATCATCTATATAATTTAATGTCATATATCTAATGAAATATCAACTATCCATTCCTTTTCTTATCTCCTCTGATTTGAAGAAATGAACCCAATTTAGAAATTATGGCAGTCAACTATCTCAATGAATAATGATTATTCATTAATGTTACATCTTCCAAGTATTGTTTTAAAACTATTATTATGGTTAAATATGATTTTAATTAGTGTAATATATCATATTTAATTATATATAATACCTATATACACATAATATTAAATAACATTAAGCTAGTTCGTGATGGTAAAAAACCCACCAAAATAACCTAAACATTTATCTTTATCATTTTATCAAACAGATCATCCTCATGTAAAGAAATGATATATCTGACCATTTAAACATATAAAAGTGAATTAATAACATTTAATTATACATATGTTGTACTATTATATTTCTAGAATAAATTCCATAATTATTCTTAAGTGAACCGACTATAAAACTATGAAAATAATGCTCTGAGAACAACAAAATTAATTATCACAAGTCACCAAAGTGGACAAAAAATAATTTAATAAATCTATCAAAACCCTAATATATATATATATATATGTAAAATGATCTTAATTAATAAATTAATGAATCTTGTTTCCTTATCTTGGATATTAAGAGGATGTGCATAACACTTTCAAACATAAGTTAAGGGACCCCTCTACCTCCTCTCTCTTATTTTCCTTTCACACAAAATGCTTACCTTATGGGTTTAATTTATAATGACTATTGATGGAATTTGATTTTACACATATATATTACTTTCCTTTTGATGTTAAAATTATACTGTCACCTTTGAACTCCATTAAGGTAATTTCTTAATCTTTATGTACTGCCATTATACTTCATAAATTTAGTAATGATCTTAGACCCAAATTTTTTTCATTGAGGATTATTTGGATGTTACGAATCTATATTCGTTTATAAAGTTTAAATAATTAATAAATTAAATTTTATATCATGAATTTATTTATTCTCATTATATTTAATGTTCAGTTTGTGTTATTCATTGATGGGTATACTAAACATCTGAATACAAAGTGGTAAAAGAGTTTTTATCCCAATTTGATTTCCTTTGATTAAACTATTATTTCATGTTTTTTTTCATTCTATGATTATGTATGAAATGAATTTTAAATAGAATATGTTTTATACACATTTTATTAAAATATATTATAAGGGGATACACATAATCGATTCACTTGATTAATTTTCAATTCAATGATTTGATATTCTTAAGGGACTCATTTATTATGAATTCCCATTTAAAATTATTTAATGATTTATTCTACTAATAAGTATGTTTAATTTACATGATTTTAAAATTAACCTCATGAATATATTTATTGTCACAACCAATCCTAGTGGGTCTCACCCCGAGACTCCCCCAAGCCCGCCTCCTATAGGCCAGGGGATGGTGACTTTCACTAATTAGGCATATCAATAATATGGGAGGAATTTCTTAAGTACATGTACACAAAAAAATCCAAGCCCAGAGATGCAGAAAATTAAAAACTGCTAAGGAACAAAATGCAAGAATACAACTAAACCCAACCAATAGAGTATGATAGAAGTAATGTGTGTTAAATAAAATAGGACATAATAAAATTACACTAAAAGAAAGAGTATACTAACTATAAATTCCAACTTGTTTGAATGAAAAATTTATTGGGGCTACGTCTCATAGAACTAGGAAAACCTTGTCCTAGAAAGAACTCAAAAAGCTTGGTATGGTCATGATTTTCCCTGGACTCCTCCAAAAGGACGCTCATCTGCACAAGACATGACACATGTGGGTAGATCCCATGGAGGGGTGAGAATAACAATACTCAGTCGGGGACCCCAAAAATGACAAATAAATGCACAAAGTAAAGATACAATAATCTATAAAATGTATATGTATACTGAACATATAATAAGAGAAAAACATCAATATATACACCAAACCCCGACCGGTTTTCTAGAGGTATGTCCCAATGTCCACATACCCACAATAGTTATTTAGTTTAATGTTTCTAGGAAGCACTTATCTAAATGAACTCACTACACAAGTATGAAGGCTCTAATGACATTCATCCAAGAAATAATATTCAATGATAAAATCCATTAAAAAGATAGATGAACTGATATATCTAGAGATATTACATATTCACTAAATCCAATAGAACACACTCTTGAAAGTGAAAAGATCATGATACATGGTTTAGGATCACTACAAGGGCCTTGGAAGATACCATGACTCATCTATATTTCACCTTCTACGTAGAGGATCGACAACCTATAGGATTGTTCATGTTGATACCTAACTCTACCTAGGTTCAATAATGGATAAAGGATATCGCTCTAGGATTAATAGAGCGATACTTGACTCTATCATGGGAAGTCCTGCTGAAATGATCTAACTCATGTTGATGGAAACAATACCAAACCTTTAGGGAAACGAGTAAAGGCCACTAACCTAAACAAACCCTATCTAAGGAATGGTGGAAAATAGGATCAAGACATATACTAAGAGAAGTATATGGTGTTTAATAGGATCATGTGTTGTGTCTTGTGAACCTAGGTACTACTTGTGTACAATGACCCATGTCTTAAGGATTTTCATGTAGAAGAAGGTATACACGATGTGTAAGATAATGACACATATTGTTACACTATCTGGGGAGGAATCCATGTATATTGGCCATGTGTTCATACATGACATCAGCCAATGTATCCCAGACAGCATACTGGTACATGGGGTAGTCCACGTATATAATCATTTTTGGCCTTGTGGTTGAGTACATGCCATCTACTCCACCCTGTGTTTGTCTATCATCCAAGATACTGGCTGATTCTACATAAGGACCCACACACCATGTGCTGATGGTCACAAGTCATGTTAGAGAATCCTATCTCCCAAAAATCCTTCCACCATGAGGTGGGGCCTAAACACCATATCTTCTCAAGGAAATCCATTTTGTACAGCGCGTGCAACATGAAAACCCTAGTCGCTAACATGTCGGTCCCACAAGATGTGTTCATGATAGAACATGCCCTGTTTTTTGTAATTTTCCAGAAACTTCGTTCCTCATCACCATGCCTTGTGTGATCCTATGATCCTCGATCCAGTCGTCTGATCTCTTCAAAGCTCAAGGATCAGGGACTCCCCATCGTAGTAAGGTTAATTCCATATGTATTGGGAATCTGATCTGTCCTAAAAACATGTTTTTATCCTCATGAAAAAGAATGATCGATGGATGATTTCATCTGAACTATGTCTATTCATCATCCTCCTTCTTCGTTACACCTCCTTTGAGTCATCACAATGTTGGATCATCAATTTGGGGTCATTTTATTGTGAAATGGGTTGGCAACGATCTGTTTTTCATCACCACGCGATGAACATGAAGAACACATGACAGGTTGAGAAGAAATCCACAAACAAAGAAGGAATGAACCTACTCAATCAATTTTCACTGCATCAATCCACTCTAATTAGTATGTTTAACAATAGAATCAATACATCAAATCAAAAATAATCATAAATTAATTCCCTAATCAAAACCCCAAAAGAAAAAGTAAACCACACCCTCCCAAAAAAACACATGATTCACGGATCAAAATGTTTGTGGGTTGAACTGCATTCGACATTTAATCCATGAATTGGAAAAAAATAAATAAAAATAACAAACCCCTACCTCAATCATCTATTAAGAGGAAGAGAGGTCTTCATCAGGGATTAGATCTCTTTGTGTGATGATCCTTACATTAGTCATCCATCGGTGTTTGTCAAGAATCCTCTAAGGTTGTATCCCCTCCAAAGGTCTAGAGGATTTTAGGGTGTTCTCCAGGATTATTAGCATAACCCATGACTCCTTATATTTTAAAAGAGTATAATGTAATGTTGTGTTATGGAACCTTTTAAAAAAACAAAATTATTAAATAATTTTATTTCTTTTAAAAGTCCAAAACCATTCTTTTAAAGCTGACATGTGCTAGTCAATGTGAGGCCACACCTAAGGTAGTGTCGATGCTCTGAATAGAACGATGACATTAGATTTCTTATCCAGCCACCCTTTTAAATGATATTCCACTTTTAATGGAAAATAACCACACATTCTATTTAGAGATTAGTTTATTTAAAAAATCTTTTATAGGAACTCGAGGCCTCATAATCGCACACCATCACAAAGATTGGTTTTTAAATAATTCTATATTATATTTAAAAATAATTCTCGAAAAGTCTGAGACATTACATTCTCCCCAGCTTAGGTATTTAAATCTAGGAAAGCCAATGAAAAGAGGGGATACTAAGAAATATGAGGGTACTGCACACGAATCTGATCCTCCCACTACCATGTGATCTCATTAAGATTCATGTGCTACCATCAGAAATGCACTAGGAGAATAACTCGCTGATGAAGGATCCCCTCTTCCTAATCTTTGACCTCCACTAGGTTCTTTGTGAAGGTCGATCCATCCTCAATGTCTATATTTCCCCAGTTAATGACATGAAACGAATCATGTACATACCTCCTCTACTACGGGACATGGAAGATGTCGTGTAGCTTGTACAACTATGCTGATAGAGCTAGGTTTTACTCCACCTCACCGACTCTGCGCTGTATCTAAAAAGGGCTGATGATCCAGAGAAACAGCTTTCTTCCCCGACCAAAAAATCTGAAACCCTCATCGAGGTGAGACCCGATAGAATACATGGTCCCTCTCCTAGAACTCCAGAGGTCTTCTTAGTCTCTCAGTATAAGACTTATGTCAGCTCTGTATAGTCTTCTTCTATTCATGGATGAATTAAACCTTCTCAGTAGTAGCTCGCAGCAACTCTGGATCAATGAGTGCTGACTGTTTGTAGTCCGTCCAACAAAGTGGGGACTGGAATAGTTGCCCATACAAATCCTCAAATGGTTTCATGCCAATGGTGGAGTTTTTTATGTTATTATATGAAAAATTTACCAGTGGTAGGTGGTACTCCCAACTACAAACAAAGTCCAACATATAGCCCCACAACATATCCTCTAGGACATAAAATGGTCCTTTTCTTATAACCATAAGTCTAGAGATGAAATGATATTCTAAATCCTAGTTGTGTTCCAAAGTCCTTATTAAATCCCTCCCAAAACTGAGAAGTGGAGCACACCTCTCGATCCACGACTATCGTCGAAGTGATACCCTGAAGTATAACTATATAAGGAACATATATGCATCCCAATATCTCTACATAAATCAACTGTAACGCCCTGAACCCAGTTTCCCAGAGTCGGTGCATTATTACATAACATTGGCATGATCACAAGAAAGATCAAATCTTGAAAGACTGGTTGGTTTAGTAGCCAGGGAAACACTAGATATATTCATAATGTTTTACATTACATCATAAGGTGGAAAACTACTACAACAACATATCTTCTCCATAGTCCACACTATTATCCCCTCATAATATCCCTGCAGGTCATTTGTAATTTACTTCTTCACATCCTGGGAAAAATAAAACATAGAAAAGGGGTGAGCTCAAATGCCCAGTAAGGATAATAATATAGCAGAAACTTTCATAAATGAGAATAAAAATTTAAGGAAATGTATAACTAAAACAAAATCCTTTTAAACTTGAACTTCAACATAGTATGGAAAAAAATAAAATGAAATAACTCCATTTACTTATTCACATGGATATTCTACTAATCGAATAATCGCATGAAATATCAATAACCACTTTCATAATGATGGAATTCATAATGCCACACTATCATAACCACGTAGCCAAGGCCTCGTGCCATGACTACAAATAAGATTTTTCCAAGGCCTTGTGCCAAGACACTAATTTGTCTCATGAGACCTACCGATGCATCGAGGAGCTATAGCGGGCTCCACCGGTCACTTAATAATTCCAATTCATTCCCATATGAAACGGTTTAAATGTAATATAAACATTCGTATTAAAACTAGAATACGAAATGTCAATACTTTCCCTATAAACCATGAATGGTATAAAAATAACACAACCATAGTAAAACATATCACAAAACCTTCAATACAATACAAAAGTTTGTATCTAAATAAATCAACTTCAAATAAGCTTAATATCCATCAAAGGATGTTGACATAGATGAAAATCAAAACTATTTTAGAAATATCTCTTTTCTTGAAATCATTGAAAAGTCACACATTTATAAAGGAAGTAATTTAAAAGAGGTTTTTGAATCAAAGTGTCCCATACCACTTTGAAAATTTTGAAAAGAAATATCATTTCAAAACATTCATGTCCATATAAATAAATCCTTATAATCATTTTGAAAACATGTACATTAATTAAAAAGATTTAGAAAGATAACTCTTTAAAACAGTAAAAATTATGATCTTGATAAAGAGTACCTTTCAAAAATTCTTAAAATATTAATTTTGAAATCATTTAAAAGTCACATAATTATAAAATAAAACAATGACTTTTTAAATATTCTTATAAGCTTCTAAGTGAAGATTTGACAATTTTATAACGACGGTAAATAGCTGCACCCGCCGTATATGTTAAAAAAAGACATTCTTACCAAAAATTTGTCAAAAAGGATAAAAGTGCCTTGTTTGGAAAACGATGGAAATATCCTTTCAAAACACATAAGGTTATATATGACTTTAACTCATTGTCTAGTAAATAGTAAAAATGTTTGTAAATACATTTTTAGGGAACATTGATGTGGATGATAAAGAGATCCCAGTAGATAATTTCTTATAAACAACCTCGGATAATGAAGAGATTGTGAAATAAACCTTTACCTTGTACTTTTCCTTGGTTGAGGGTAGGTTGTCCTCCTATATAGTGGTAAAATAATTGTTATTAAATTATACAAGAATCATACATATTAATATGATATCATATATGATCTTTTAACATTTCTTTGTTAATAATATCATAGTATTATCGTCGTTTCAGGTGTTAACTTACTCATTTTCTTTTATATGTTTTGTTACGTAAGCCATGTTTGTCATGGTTAGGTTGTATCTTTTTCATATCCGGAATTATATCAAGTCCTTAAACATTACTTTTAAATCATCAAATGATAATTATACTTGAATGGATATGATGGAGAATGAATCTCATCGCGTTCGTGGAGACGGTAGTCCATACGTATGCACGAGCGAAAATATCATTCTTTTGATATTAAAATAATATATAGTTGGATGGTATATCATATATAAATAATAATTATCATGTTATATTTATTATTTACATGAATTAAAAATCATTATTATACCCATTCGAATAATAATATATTTAATAACGATTACACCACGACGTGGAGACGGTAAGTCGTACGTACGCACGTATGGTGACTTGTTATTCAATGGGTGGATAGAATACTGAATATGGTTGTACCATAATTATAATAACATCAATGTATATATAAGATATTGTAGTTATTATTTTAGAATGGTAACAACAAATAATGAAGAAGTGGAAGAAGAAAAGAACTTGAAAAAGGGTGGTGAAATCATTACATCTTCTTCGGGTTCTTCTTTTTGATTTGATAAAAATGGCTTCTTAGGTTGGCATTAGGATAAAACTAAGACTTATAGGTTGTATTGAGGGAAGTTGGGAGAGTATTTGGACAGAGTTTGTCCGAACCAAAAGGCTTTGATGGTGTGAAGTAATGAGAATTAGGGGTGCCCTTTTATAAGAGGGGTGAGGGGCACCTTTGGAAAAGCTAGAAATATTAATTTGAAATAAATTCATATTCGGTTTCTAATGGCTCAAAAGTGTATTATTTAATTTTTAAGGTGAGTATAGGTCGCAAAACATTCAACCAATATAATTTAGACAGGTTTGGGTTACTATATGAACCTTATCGTTTAGTTTTAACTCTTAGTTAATTAGTTTGACATTTACCATGTCACTTTGTATTTTTTATATTATATAGTTAATAAACATACTATATACATCAAATAGACCCCCCAAGTGTTCCATTAATGATACACCTATCATGATATAAATCACTTGGAAGATCCTTAGATTTTTAGAAATTTAATATATATTAATAATATAATATTTGTTTTAAAAACTCTTTTATGTCAATTTTGACCCTATTCAATAGTTGATTTTTGTGAAACTCATAACAGAATGATTACTTTGAAAAACTTCAATTAAATCAGTCATAATATGTCATATTATCCTATAAAATTAGTGTAATTCATTAAAAGTCTCAAATTATATTTATTTGGGTATTTATAATATCAATTATTTTAATTTTTCACAATTATGGTAATTACTGCATCATCATTGTGTCATAAATAAATTAACTTATTTAATGTCTAAAAATTATAAATAAAATATAATTATGTAGGAAATATTATATATTTCTAATGAATATTTAAAATCTAATTTATCTTATGTTTAATCTTATATTAAAAATGTTTTAGTAAATACACTTTGATTTTAACTCTTTTAACTCTTCTTTGAATTAAATAATAATAAACGTCCTAATCTAATCCAAGTGGACCTAAATGATAATATTTTATTCCTAAGGTTGTTTTTGGTCGAGATACACTTGTCCAATAGAATAAGGACATGTTTTAGGGTAATATTAATATCATTTCTACCCTTAATTACACTATTTACTTTTAACCGTGGTAAATAAAAGTAAAAAAGTTACTATTCACCAAACAATATTTTAATCTTATTGAACCACATTTATTTCATGATATTAACTGTGTCTCTCGGATTTTCGAAATTCCATTCACAGAACCGGTAAAATTATGTTTTATGAAAAATTCAGTTTTTTTAATTACCACTTAGTAGTTTCACTATTACTGAAAAATTGAAGTTTTTCAGAACAATGCCAAAATTTCACCCTAAGCTATATTTGATATTCCGAATTCAAATATGCTGTCTATTTTAAAAAATTCCAAACATATATGTTTCATTAATTAATTTTATAATTAATTCCGACTGTCACAACAAATAGCGTGTTTTTAAGAAACAATATATATCAAAATATTGACAATTGTTTAGGTCCAATTTCAAAGTGAAATTAATTATAATGAACACCATTGGATAAAATGGTAAAAATATATTCTAATTATACTTTAAAACTGCTCAAATTCATAATTTATCACTATTAATTATTTTGATTAAAAAAGTTGTTTTTAATTAATATTTACTAATTTTCACTATTAATCAAAATATTAATGTTTTCCGAAAAGTACCAAAATTTCACCCTAAGATAATTTTGATATTCTGAATCCAAAAATGAAGTCCTTTTTGAAAGAATTTAATTTATAAAATTTCAAAAAGTAGATATTACTATTCAAAACGTCTTGTTTGGTAAGTCATGATGGGATTTAACTCGGTGTTGCGTGTAGTGCAAGTTATTGAATTATTTTGAAGAAATAACACACTATGAAATTTTGGGGTGTTACAGTCTCCCCTCCTTCAATAAATTACATCCTCGCAATTTGAAATTGTTCTTCGAAAATAAAAGCTTGAAAATAAAAAATATCTTTGTGGAAAAACCCACATCGGAAATTGGGTTAATAAAATTTAGTCTTAATATGAGGAAAATAGAAATGAAAGGGTCACCACCAAAATATGATCTCGATTAGGAGATCCTTGGTGGAAATTAGAGAAATATAATTGGAGGAAAAACGTAAATATTTATAGGTAGTGATTCAGGTCATCAATCACAAACAAGTTTAAAATTGAGGTCCTCAAATTCATCAATCTATGATTATTTGAAATACCATCGGTTCAACAAAACATAGGGTATTAGGATAACACATTTTTGGTTTTAGGATTCCTTAAATAATGTATAAGAATTAATTTCTTCATTGAATAAGAGAAGAAGAAAAAATATATTCTTGACAAGTAGAGTTCCATCCTTTAACTAATTTCTACCACAGACTCATCTTTCACTCTAAAATATAATAGAACATAAAAATAATATTCTATTTATCCTATTCGTATAGGATTAAAAAATGAATTTATAACTCATCTAGCAGTACCATTAAAAAACGACATTATTCAATCCAGGAAATCACGTGGGTCAGTGGTAGGTGATACGCCCTTGTCGCCCTTCGGTTGTGGGTTCAAGTCTCGCGGCCTTACCAGATGCGACCAGTTGCCGCCCGACCTCTGGGTTTTCCTTTTATGGCAATCCAAAATAATCCAAACAAGAACAATCCAAAATACTTCAGTCCAAAATTTATAAGGAAGTTAAACACAATAAAGATCCCTTTTTCCACGTAATAACATGTGAACACCTTCATCATGTATTCTTTTAAAACACTGCAACATCCTGAATTACTATCAAACCTTATTAATTACATTCATGATCCCTTATTCATTAAATAATAGTAGATATACTCCTTCAATCCAAAAATGTTTTAAACCACAAAAATGATTAAATATACAAATCATTAATCAGTTTCAAGGTAGTCAATAATATCCAATATTATTTATCCAAATCAATCATGTATTATTCCAAAATCACTACCTCGGTATCAGAACTATATTATGGTTTATCATTCTCACAACCATATATTTTCCAAAAATTTATCCTTCTTCTAGGTCACTTTTCTTTGTTCCACACAATCTCACGTCCTTAATGAAATAGTACTACAGTACAATCATTATATACTCCATAATTATTATAACAAGTACATTGTTGATACAACACTCAATTGACATAATAAACATAAGAAATCTAATCATTCCTCTTCATCTGTGGTAGAATCATAACTTGATTAATATCCAACAGCATCATTTGTGGCATAGTCTGATGACTGGGACATAGGTTCGCGTAGTGTCCAAACTCCTTGCAAATGAAGCATTGTAAATTTGAAACCATTTTCTTACCCTTGCAGTCATGTACCTTGTGCCATTTTCCTCCACACTTATAATAAACTCCCATTCATTTTAGGCCATTTCCATGGTGTTTCTTCCCATAGCTATCACAAATGGAAAAATTCTTTTTTTCCCTCTTCCCTTTATCCATCTTTCTGTCATCCATACTTTTCTTCTCTTTCTTCCCTTCAAAGCCATAGGACTCAGTAAACTCTTTACTTGTCTTATCAACACA
Organism: Viscum album; assembly: GCA_963277665.1. NCBI lineage: Eukaryota > Viridiplantae > Streptophyta > Magnoliopsida > Santalales > Viscaceae > Viscum > Viscum album. The sequence continues at coordinate 1,867,565,343 of OY728123.1, read as the reverse complement.
TGATATTATTTCTTCATATGATGATAATACATGGGAGTCTATTTATCTTATAAATTCTAGCTTAAGAACATGAAAGATATGATCCTCATTTCTCTTTGGATCATGTGCATTGCTGGAGTTCTCATTCCTTCTACTGGGCGCCATTTCTAAACAATGGCATACACTAGATTAGTTTATGAATAACAATACCTAATCCCAAACTTGTAAAACACATAACATAAATTAAATAGTTTATGTATATATTCCATAATCATAAATATGTCTCTGTTGAGGAAGTATATACTCATAAACCCTTCATAATGGTTTGTAAAGAAAATGAGAATTATCCTAAGCATATCCCCCGGGAGTGTCATAACCAAGAGTGTAGAAAGGCCCATTGTCATGCACCAGTTCCCATTCGAGTCCAGCTCAAAGCAGTGTTTTCGGCTTTTACCCCTAGGTACATCTGTGCTAGAGCGGCCTCTACCTGCTCGTATCCAGACAGGGATGTATTGCTTGGAAAACTAACAAAATCTCTACAATACCAAAATTCTAGGATGTTCTTCTATACTAATCCTCAAAGTCCATTTTAAATCTATGTTCTCTAATCAGAGTTTATCTAAATCTAGCTTCCAAGGTTTGTACTAAACTTTATCTGATACCAACTGTAACACCCTGACCCCTGTTATCCAGAGTTAGTGCATTATTACATAACATTGGCATGATCACAGGAAAGATCAAATCTCGAAAGACTGATTGGTTTAATATCCTTCGAAACACTAGATATATTCATATAGTTTTACATTACATCATATGGTAAAAAACTACTACGACAACATATTGTCTCTATAGTCCACACTATTATCCCCTCATAATATCCCTACAGGTCATTTATAATTTACTTCTTCACATCTTGGTAAAAATAAAAAATAGAAAAGGGGTGAGCTCAAATGCCCAGTAAGGATAACAATATAGTATAAACTTTAATAATTAAGAATAAACATTTAAGGAAATGTATAACTAAAACAAAATCCTTTTAAACATGAACATCAACATATTATGGAAAAAATAAAATTAAATAATTCCATTTACTGATCCACATGGATATTCTACTAATAGAATAATCACATGCAATATCAATACCAGTTTCATAATGATAGAATACATAATGTCAGACTATCATAACCACATAGCCAAGGCCTCGTGACAAGACTACAAATAAGATTTTGCCAAGGCCTTGTTCCAAGATAGTAATTTGTCTCATGAGACCTACCGATGCATTGAGGAGATATTGCGGGCTCCACCAGTCACTTACTAAGTCCAATGCATTCCCATATGAACAGGTTTAAACATAACATAAACATTTTTATTAAAACTAGCATACGAAATTTCAATACTTTCTCCATAAACCATTTATGGTATAAAAATAACACATCCATCGTAAAACATATCACAAAACCTTCAATACAATACAAATGTTTGTATCATAATAAATCAACTTCAAATAAGCTTAAAATCCATCAAAGGATGTTTACATAGATGAAAATCAAAACTATTTGAGATAAATATCTCTATTCTCGAAATCATTGAAAAGTCACACATTTATAAAGGAAGTAATTTAATAGAGGTTTTTGAATCAAAGTGTCCCATACCACATTGAAACTTTTGAAAAGAAATATCATTTCAAAACTTAATGTCCATATAAATAAATCCTTAAAATAATTTTGAAAACATGGACATTAATTAAAATTTTTTAGAAAGATAAATCTTTAAAACATTTAAAATTATGACCTTGATAAAGAGTACTTTTAACAAATTCTTAAAATATTCATTTTGAAATCATTTAAAAGTCACATAATTATAAAATTAAACATTTACATGGAAAATATTCTTATAAGATTCTAAGGGAAGCTTTGACGATTTTATAACGGCGGTAAATAGCCGCACCTTCCGTATAAGTTAAAAAAAGACATTCTTACCTTAAATTTGTCGAAAAGGTTAAAAGTGCCTTGTTTGGAAAATGACAGATAGATTCCTTTCAAAACACATAAGTGTATAAATGACTATATCTCATTGTCTATTAAATAGTAAAAAAAAATTTAAATGCATTTTTAAGGAACATGGATGTGGATGATAAAGAGATCCCAGTAGATAATTGTGTATAAACAACCTCAGATAATGAAGAGATTGTGAAATAAACCCTTACCTTGTGTTTTTCCTTGGTTGAGGGCAGGTTAACCTCCTGTATAATGGTTAACTAATTGTTAATAAATTATTGAAGAATCATATATATTAATATGATATCATATATGATCTTTTAACATTTCTTTGTTAATAATATCTTAGTATTATCATCATTTGGTGTGTTAACTTACTCATTTTCTTTTATATGTTTTGTTACGTAAGCCATGTTTATAATGGTTAGGTTGTATCTTTTTCATATCCATAATGATATCAAGTACTTAAACATTATTTTTAAATCATCAAATAATAATTATACTTTAATGGATATGACAGAGAATGAATCTCATCGCGTTCGTGGAGACGGTAGTCCGTACGTACGCACTAGCGAAAATATCATTCTTTTGATATTAAAATAATATATAGTTGGATGGTATATCATATAAAAATAATAATTATCATGTTATATTTATTATTTACATGAATTAAAAATCATTATTATACCCATTCGAATAATAATATATTGAATAAAAATTACACCACGATGTGGAGACGGTAAGCCGTACGTACACATGTATGGTGACATGTTATTCAAAGGGTGGATTGAATAATGAATATGGTTGTACCATAATTATAATAACATCACAATATATATAATATAATGGAGTTATTATATTATAATGGTAACAACAAAGAATGAAGAAGTGGATGAAGAAAACAACTTGAAAAAGGGTGGTGAAATCATTACCTCTTCTTCGAGTTCTTTCTTTTGACTTGATAAAAAGGGATCCTCAGGTTGGCTTTCTGATAAAACAAAGTCCTCTAGGTTGTAGTTAGGGAAGTTGGGAGAGTATTTGGGCAGATTTTTGCTGAACCAAAAATCTTTTAAGGTGTTAAGTAATGAGAAAGAGGAGTGCCCTTTTATAAGAGGGATGAAGGGATCCTTTGGAAAAGGTAGAAATATTAATTTATAATAAATTCATATTCGATTTATAATTGATCAAAAGTTTATTATTTAAAGTTTAAGGTTAGGATAGTTCTCAAAACATTCATAAAATATAATTTATACAGGTTTGGGTGACTATATGTACCTTATCTTTTAGTTTTAACTCTTAGTTAATTAGTTTGACATTTACCATGTCACTTTGTATTTTTATATTATATTGTTAATAGACATACTATATACATTCAAGAGACCCCCAAGTGGTCCATTAATGATACACCTATCATGATATAAGTCTCTTGGCCAAACATTATATTTTTAAGAATTTAATATCAATTAATAATATAATATTTGTTTTAAAAACACTTTTATGTCAATTTTTACACTATTCAATAGTTGATTTTTGTGAAACTCATAACCGAATTATTACTTATAAAAAAGTAAATTAAATCAATCCTAATATGTCATATTATCCTATAATAGTAGTGTAATTAATTAAAAGTTTCAAATTATATTTATTTGGGTATTTATAATATCAATTATTTTAATTTTTCACTATTATGGTAATTACTACATCATCATTGTGTCATAAATAAATTAACTTATTTAATGTATAAAAATTATATATAAAATATAATTATGTAGGAAATATTATTTTATTTCTAATTAATATTTACAATCTAATTTATCTTATGTATAATCCTATATTTAAAATGATTTAGTAAATAAACATTGATTTTAACTCTTTTAACTCTTCTTTGAATTAAATAATAATAAATGTCCTAATCTAATCCAAGTGGACCTAAATGATAATATTTTATTAATAAGGTTGTTTTTGGTCGATATAAACTTGTCCAATAGAATTATGACATGTGTTAGGGTAATATTAATATCATTTCTACCCTTAATTAACCTATTTACTTTTAACCCTGGTAAATAAAAGTAAAACGTTACTATTCACCAAAAAATATTTTCATCTCATTGAACCACATTTTACTTCATGATATTAACCGTGTTTCTTGGATTGTAAAATTTCATTCACAGAAGCGGTAAAATTATGTTTTATGAAAAATTCAGCTTTTTTAACTACCCCTTAGTTGTTTCAATATTAATAAAAAATTGATGTTTTTCAGAACAATGCAAACATTTCACCATAAGATATAATTGATAATCCTAATTCAAAAATGATGCCTATTTTAAAAAATTCCAAACATATAAGTTGCATTAATTAATTTTATAATTAATTCCCACTATCACAACAAATAGCGTGTTTTTAAGAAACAATATATATCAAAAGATTGACAATTTTTTAGGTCCAATTTAAAGTGAAATTAATTATAATGAACACCATTGGATAAAATGGTAAAAATATATTATAATTATACTTTAAAACCACTCAAATTCATAATTTATCACTATTAATTATTTTGATTAAAAAGGTTCTTTTTAATTAAAATTTAGTAATTTTCAATATTCATCAAAATATTAAAGTTATCCGAAAAGTACCAAAATTCCACTCTAGGAAAATTTTGATATTCTGAATCCAAAAATGAAGTCCAATTTGAGAGATAGAATTTGTAAAATTTCAAAAAGTAGGTATTACTATTCATAATGGCTAGTTTGGTAAGTCATGGGGCGCTTTAACTCGGTGTTGCGTGTAGTGCAAGTTTTTGAATTATTTTGAAGAAATAACACACTATGAAATTTTGGGGTTTTACATGTTCTCCCATTTATCTAAGAATTTTTCTATCATGGTGATTCATTCAATGATCTCCCTGATGAAATCGTGTCACTTGGACATTCGTGGTAATCTTATCATGAATCCCATCGATATTCCATCCCACTTCCACTCTGACACATCCCGGGGGTCCGCTAACCATGCGGGATCCTAGTGTTCCCCCTTCACATATGGTTATATAAGGTATTGATAAATAAACTCTATTACTACTTTTTTCTTACATGTCCACCAAAAATGACACCAAATATCCAAGAATATTTTTTCTACTCCAGGTTGTACTGCCAAGGGGGGTGTATGAAACTCCCTCAGGACCTCCTCTTAAAAAAACCACTAGTAGAACAATGTTCCCTCTGAAAAGGATGATGTGCTCCACCCCATTTGAATATCAATCAGGAGCATACCATGTGAATAAATGAGCACATAATGTCTTACAGTAGACATACCATAGCTAGGCCTCCCTAACTTGATATAATACTAGAGGGGTGACAACCATCAACTAGAGATAAGCTACATCTTCTCCATCCCGGAATAATAACTGTAGTGAGGTCAACTACACTGATGCCTCACCCAATAGCTACAAACATGATCTCCTACCGAAATAATCTTCTACAATTTTTCCCTTCCTAAAATTATAGAAGATTGTGATGTCAAAATCTTGGAGGAACTATATTCCTATATTTTTTCACATATTCATATCCTTATTACAGAGGATGTACTAGAGGCTCTTGTGGTTACAATAGACGATAAATCATTTTCCCATATGGTAGTGTCACCAAATCTTTAATGTTAATACTACCATTGGCAATTTTAGGTCATGGATTGCATAGTTATTCTAATGAAACCTTAGATGTCCTAAACCATAAGCAATCACTTCTTATCTCTACATCAAATCATATACAAGCCTGGTACCTAATGTGTTGAACAAAACTATGTACTCGACACTCTCTTTTAGAAAACTCAATATTAGTGCACTCGTCAAACTATGCCTCAACTGCTAGAAAGACTACTGGCACAACTCTATCCTTACAAAAGGCGTCCCTTTATAGGTAAATGTTGTCATAGGTGTTGATATTTAAGATAAATCAGGGATACATCTCTGATAATATCCTGGTATCTCATGGAAGCTATGCACCTCTGTCACACTCTGGGGTGGATCCCATGCTAGCACAGCCTCAACCATGGATGGGTCCACTATTACTCCATCTTCTAAGATAACATTTCCTAGAAAGTGGGCCTACTATATCTAGAGCTATCACATCAAAATATTCTGATAATGCTGGTGCTCTCTGAGTACTTTTAGAACCATCATCATGTGTCTTGTGTTCTCCTCCTCTGACACCGAGTACAAAAGGATGTTTTCGATGAAGACAACTATGAACCAGTCTATGTATGACTGGTTGATCTGTTTCATAAGTACAATGAATTATGTGGGGGTGTTATTCATTCTGAAAGGAATCATCAAGTACTTGCAGTGACCGTAGAGACACATAAAATTTTTATTTAGTATATGCATGTCTGGTGAAAGTAACTGGTGGTAACTATATTGAAGGCCAACCTTCAAGAACTATTTATCCCCACTCAGTGAATAGAAGATGTCATCCATACTTATTAGCGGATACCTGTTCTTAATCATTACCTGATTCAGGCGCGTGTAATCCACCCAAAACCTCAAGCTCCCATCTGCCTTCATGGAAAAGAAAACTGGTGTCCCCCATTGTAAAGTACCAGGTCTGATGAAGCCCATACTTTGCAAATCCTCCAACTGCACCTTTAGCTCGCGAAGCTATGCGGGAGCCATCTGATACGCTGGTGAGGAGATCGATGTCATCCTTGTGTGTATGTCAATGCAGATGTCAATATTTCGGCTAGGTGGCAATCCTATAATATCTTCTATACAGTCATCCGCATACTCTGCCACTACTATTGGGAACTAGAAGCTCAAAACATATTCTTCTCTGAGGGTATGTCTAGCCAATTCCTCAGTGAGCAGCTATAACCTCTTATGCATGGGCCAATTTACGCTGCATTGGTTTCCCTTTCAACAGCAATGGAAAATCTCCATCCATCATAGTGGACACACTGCTCTCTTCGTCTAAAGAATTAAATCTGGAAATGGACCGAATATAAATAATCCATACTGAGAATGACATCCCAAGGCCACAGCACTGCCACCAAGAGGTTCCAACTGAAACTGTCACCTCCAAGGAAAATATTACATTGTCTGCAAAGATGTTTTATCATCGAGTCTTGTACTGTATATTTCTATAAGTGTAAGGTTTGAATCAATATCTCTACCATTATATCAAGGTTCTTCACAAGAAATGTAATGAGGAAATAATGGCTAGAACATGTGTCTATGAGTTTGGTATCTAAGGTATAAAATACACATATAATACATGAAATCATTCTTGGAGTCCCCAGTTAATACTCCTCAACCACATGTAGCTGTCTCTGCACTTGATCCTAGCCCCCCCAGTGCATAGGGAAAACCCCCTATGGGTGGTGGCGGTAGTAGATCAAATCATCTCCCACCACCTGCAGCTCTCTGTTCTCCTCTTTTAGGTCTACCTCCTAGTAGGTCTTCCTTCTCCACTATCTATCTCTACATCAGTGGTCCATCCACCACCTCCCTATAAACAGCTTTATGGGTTGTAAAGTATCTAGAATGATGTACTATACTATCATAGAAGTAGAATTTCCTCTCCCTAGGCTAACTGGATCTACACTGAGAGCCCTGGACCATCAGTCCCCTATTCTGATTCTTCCTGTGACGTCTCCAACATCTTAATCCTTATGCCTGATGTCATCTCCTTATTTCCAAGGTCTCTGCACCTATCTGCCTACTGGTGACTGCCTCTACTCCACAAAGAAGCTCTCAATCCCCATGGCCAACTCGAGGACTAAAATATAAGCCGAAATTAATAGAGGCACAACAGTAGCACTAATATCATTCCCTAGATGTTGTTTGATGGCATGAGCTATGAATTATTATTCCCTGACTATATCCATCGAGTACATGGTATGGTTGGTAAACCTAAATGAATAGTTATACACTATCAAAAAACCCTGTTGGAGATGAAGAAGCTCCTGGATACCCACTTCTCTCAGTGTAACTGGAGATAACTCCTCCCAAAATAGTCTCTCATAATCCATCCATGAAAGATTATCCTTTCTGTGAGTCTGCATGGTCATGATCCACCATCTTCCTAATGAATCCTGAAGAAGGCTCGCTCATATGACTACTACCTGGCCAATTGGTGTCCTTACTAGAAGAAAAACTCTGGTCACCACCTCAAGCTAGTCCTTAGCTGGCTGATGGGTTGGCTCACCACAAAACCTGAGGGGTCTCTGTTTTTGAAACTCATGGAGAACACTCAGTATGGAAAACTTGTTTACTGGTATTGTATATACTATGTGATAATATACTAGTGGTGGTATAGAAGGTGCACCACCTGGAAGTATCACTGGGAAAAATGGTCCCTGTATCAAATCCTCTCCACTAATGGGGTCATCCTCATGATTGAGCTGCTGAATCCTAGTGGGTATGAACTGTTGATGAATCCTCTAAAGAAACAAGATTTACCATGGTTAATGAGTTCATATGGATAGCTAACATAAAGGACATAAAAAACACCACCAATTCCTATATGATGAATATACCATTCATTTATTTTCCTAGAACTAGTGTTTCCATGTACCGAGTCTAAATGAATGTTATCAGTGTCCTGGTGTATGGATACGTTGGCTTCCCACAAAAACAATAGTGTCCCTGGCCTAAACGCTAATCTTGGAACACTTGATACAGTATTTGAAAACCAATCTCACAGACTCTTGGGCCTATGGTAGAACCAACCAGCTCTGATACCACTCTGTCATGATCTATCCTAGTGGGGCCCGCATCATGACTCCCCAATCCAGCCTCCAATACTCTAGGGGTAGTGACTAGCACCGAGTAGGCATATCACTAACATGGGAGGCACTGGCAATGTACCTTTACAAACATACCATCTCCATGCCCATAAATGCTGAAAAGTAGAAAATTAGTCAGGAATAAAATTATTGCATACAACTAAACCCAACCAACATATTATAATGGATGTAAAGTGTGGAATGTAAACTGGTCCAGAATATTACCCCCATAGATAAAAGTGTCTCCAAACTACAATGTCAATCATGTAAGCAAGAAAAAGGTACTCGGAATACTACTTGTAGTCGTAGGAACACATCCTCCTGTAAGGAACTCTGAATGCTCGTTATGGTCCTGGTATGCCCTAGACTCTGTCAAAAGGCTTCTCATCTTCACAAGACACGACACGTGTTGGAAATGCCTGTGTAGGGTTGAGTATAATAATACTCATCAAGGTACCCCAAAAACCAAAAATCAATGCACAAGGTAAAGGTACAATCGTCTCTACACATTATCTACCTACTGAAAATATAAAAAGATAAACACATACATATATACTCAAAACCAAGACTTGTAGTCTATAGGTAAGTCACAATGACTTTATACCCACTATATAGATTCATTTTGATGATTCAACAAAGTGGTCATCTAGGATAACTCACTCCCTATGTCTGAAAGATCAGATAACGTGCATTTGAGAAATAAAATTTTATCGAGAAAAGCCATAAGATAGATATATGAACTATTAGATATAAATAGATAATAAATACACTCATTTTCAGCGAAAACCCTCTTGATTATGAAAATATCAGAATACATGGATGAGGATCACAGACATGGCCTTGGTATATACCACAACTCATCTGGATTTTATATGCTATGTAGAGGATCGATGCCCTTTAAGATTATTCATGTCGATACTTGACTCTACCTAGTGTCAAGAATTGATAGAGGGTCTCTCTGTGGGACACTTGAATGGATACTTAACTCTATCTTGGGATGTCCTACTTAAGTGATCATACTCATGTGGATGGAAATGATACCTTACCTTCATGGAAATGAGTATGGGGTACTATCTCAAATGATACCTGTCCATGAAATGGTGGACAAGAGGATCAAGCCATGTATTGAGAAGTATACAGTGTGTAGGAGGATAGCACACAATGTCCTTTGACCCTGGGTACTGCCAATGTACAATGGTATGTGCCATATGTCATGTTGTGTAAAAGATGGTATAAAAGGCGTGCATGTTAATGGAATGTCGTGTTCCACTATATAGGGAAGACTCTATATACACTGGCCACATGCCCATTCATAGTTTCAACCCATATATCCTGGATCGTGTAAAGAAAAATTAGGTAGCCTACGTATCATGTAGGGCCAGGTTGTGTGGTGGGGTACGTGTCACGTACTCCACCCCATGTCTGTGTATCTTATGAGATACACTAAGAGTCCGTGTAAGGACCCACACTCCATGTAATGATGTCCAAACATCGTGTTAGTGATTATTGTTACCTAGAACTCTAGTCGCTATGAGGTGGGGCCTACATGGCATGTATTCTTGAGGAATGATGTGTTCTCCAACGTGTGAAACACGTAAACCCTAGTCGCCACCATGCTGGTCCCACACGATGTGTTCATCAGAGAACAATTTATGTTATTTAGAATTTCCCAAAATTTCATTCTCCATCACTGTGACTCGGCTGATCCTTTTATATTAGATTTGGTAGTCTGATCACATGAAAACTCAAGGTTCAGGGTCACCCCATCCTAGAAAGGATAATTCAGTGTGATTTTGGCATCTTAATGGTCCAATGAAAACATTTAAATCCACCCAAAAAATAATGTTCGATGAATGATTTAATCCTAACTGTGTCGATTCGTCTGTCACCATCGTCATCACACATTTGTTCAGTCATCACAATGTCTGATCTCTAACATGGGATCATTGTATTGTGAAATTGGTGTCCAAAAATTCATTTTTTTTCACCCAATGGAGATAGAAATGAATATAGGGAAGGGAGAGAAGAAATCCAAAAAAAGGGGAACACACCTTAGTTGTCGATCGTCACGATGTCAATCTGCTCTTATTTTTTAGAATTAAAATGAAAATCAAATTGAAAATTAAAAAATTATCATAAATAAATTACTGGATCTAAATCCCAATAGAAATAAAAAATAACACCCTCTAGCAAGAACATAAAGTTCCCAGATCAACCTTTTTGTTGGTTGATCCCAGTTCTTTTATTAATCCTAGAATGATGAAAATCTATATCAAAATAACAAACCCCTACATGGATATTCGATGATGTGGAATAGCGGTGATTGTATAAGATTCTCTCTCGCTACCCGACAATCCTCATGTTTATCTTCCATCAGAATTCATCAAGAATACTCCATGGTTGGATCATCTATAAAGATCTAGAGGATTTCAGAGAGTTCTTTAGGGTAACAAGCCTAACCCATGACTCCTCATTTAAATAAAAATAATGCATCAATGTGTTATGGAAATATTTAAAATAAAATAAAATATTAAATTATTTTATTTCATTTAAAACATCCAAAAACATACTTTTTCAGCCGACCAGCTTCGGTCAATGTTAGGACCCACCTATTGTAAATTCGTAATAGTGAATGAAACAATGTCCTTAGATTTCTAAACTATAAACCCATTTAAAATTCATTCAAATTTTTCAATAAAACTACACACGAATGCTATTTAAATTCTAATTTATTTCAAAAACATATTTTGGGGACTCCGGGCCTTGGAATCAGTCATCTTTACAAAGCCAGGTCTCAAAATATTTCTTTATAATATTTAATAACAATAAACAAAAAATATGTGACATTAAGTTTATATGTATAGGAATTTTTTAAAATTTTAAAATTTTAATTTATATTATATATATTTAAAATGTATCTTTTATTGGTATTAACTAAGGGATTTTTTTTAAAAAACTCTTTTAAAGTACCATTTTCAATAATTTTTACAAGAGAGAGAAAGAATATTCTTAACACATACGACATGAATAGAATATCTATCCTCTATAACGAATAATGAAATATAGATTCCCTTAAATATTTACATGGTTATTTTAAAATAATTTTATTTATTTTTATGAGTGCATTATTTTAAAAAAAATTAAGTGAATTGAAAATTGAATATTTATATTCATACGAAATGTTTTAAATTAGTTGATCCTTAATGAAAAAACTTCATTTCCCTGTTATTGTTAGTTTGTTGTTGAAAACAATTTTTATCATGAAAAGGGTATTTTTATATTTGAAATTTTATTTTATATGGGTTTAAAATAAATTTTCAAAGGGTTTAATGATTAAAAGGTGCAAGCATAATGTGTTTTATTAATGATATTGTACATGTTCATTATATGAAATGGGTAAGCCAAATTTAACTTATACGAATGGATAATTTCCATTATAGATCATTTGAGTGACCTATATTGCTTATTTTATTGTTCGATCCCCATTATTTCTCTTTCAAAAAATGGGTGATCCCAATATAGATTTTATAAAGGTTTGAGGCCCATTATTGGTCAAGAAAATGGGTTATCCTAATATATATTATATGAAGGGTTGAGACCCATTATTTCTTACATGTGATCTCAATACAGCATATATTGGGGGTATCCCACATTATAACATGAAAATGAAATGGTTATTGATAATATAAGAAGTTATCTACATGGTTATTCCAATTAAACAAGTTTTCAATGGGTTTTATGATTACGATTCTCTATGTTCCCGAAAGGGAAATTAGTTTCATACTATGTGTTTTAATAGATTTCATTTATAAAAACATCTATTATATTTTCATGTCACATGTTTTATTTCATACATTAAAAATAAATTTAATTTAAATATAGTAATTATATGATTTTATTTTTATTTCATTAGACTAACAATATTTTTTTTCTTTTTATGTCCCTTACCACGACTTTTGTTCTAATCCCATGTTTTAAAAAAAAATTCACAATTTTTAAGGATTTTTAGGGATAATGATGCAGTTATAATGAATAATGTGAATATTTTTGCTGAGAAGAAACACTGATTTATTTTGAAAATTTTTGTTTGGTGGAAAAAATGGATATTAAATTTAATTATTCACTCGTATTATTTGGGATTACTTTGTAAGAGTTTATCTTAATTATCTGAAACATTAATCCTAAAAGATCTATTACAATAAAATAAATATAATTTTATTTGAAATTCACATGGTTATGTGATGTTTAGGCACATTTAATTATTGATGGTGTTAAATCTGGGTTTAGAAAAATTTATAGATTGGGATGATTTCATGTGAGGTTCTCTTAAGAGTTCTGGATATCACTATCACTATTCCAGTTTAGCGGCGGTTATATGTTAAATTAATAAACACAAGTTTTCAGGTTTAATGTGATGTATTTATAGTGGATTAATGGTTTTATAATTTTATTTATAAAGTTAAAAAATTTATGTTTAATGGTTTGAAGATTAAAGTATTAGAGTGTTTATACGTGAATTTTCTTTAAAATGGCCATTTTTATGTTAACATTTAATAATTCATTTCATGTTTTTATTATGAAATTTTATAAAATAAATAATCATTTATCAATATAGAAGGAAAATTATATTTCACAACCTTTTATTCCATTCATGTTGATTTTATTATAACTATTATTGAAGAATAAGGTCAAATGATTTTGACTATTTTGGAGTATTCAAATTATCTACTAGAAGATGTTTTATTTATCTAACTCCTTATATTTTCTCAAAAAATATGATTCATGTTATGTTTGTCATTTTTTTCTAAATATCAATATTTCTAACTATATCATAAATAGAAATTCCTAAAATGACATAACCAAAAACGTTATAGAATTTGGGTATAATATCAAAATATAAACACTATATCAAAGAAATTTTATTGTATGAATTTAAGGTATGATTTATTTTCAGATGTCCTAAGTGTGAAATATTTTTTGGTTTATATTAATGTATCCTATAGATATAATTCATATATTTGATTATTGGAATGATGTATTAAGGAATAAAAATATGAAGCATGGTTAATGGGTTAAGAAGGAAGTTGAATGATGGATGTGTTTAAGTATTGAGTTTTCAAATTTATTTTATAACAGTATTTTATATATATTATGCGATTCATGGAAAACTGTCGGGTCCACTGGGTCGAATACCATGGTGGGGTGAATTAGGGTATGGTAGATTAAAAAATTCTCCCTTTTTATCTTTTTTTGTTATTATACAAAACTCAACTCTCTCTTATTCATATGGAAATATACAGACTGATATGAAATCGTGCAATTGGAACATTGATTTTTACTTGGTTCCCCCTCACTTATCTACGTCCAAGGAGCATAAAACAACAATGTGCTGATGTACCAAATTCACAAAGGCTCACAACTATTAATGAGTACAATGTTCGGACTAGATATTCTATGCCTAGGCAAACTGTCTTTACAAGGTTTGGGTTCTGCCCACTACATTCCCAAGGGTCATTCCCTATGCCTCTTTCTCTGGATCACTACCAGTGGATATGGTAATTGTCTTCCTCTTCCTTTGCTCGATGCTCTTGGAAAGGAATCCACTCACAGTTTATCGACTTTTAGGTCAAATTGTCTTTATGGACTTGTAGGTCCCTTCATTTTCCTGAATTCATGTATCCTCAACTACAAATAGATTCACTTTTGATGTTCCATATTCACCTGTAGATGAAGTCCACCTTCCCGGGTACTACTAGGTACCAGAAAATACCTTCGTAAACTAATGTGAAGCTTTTCATGTTCCCTTATGAAAATCGTGAACCACATTCCTCTCCCACGTATCGAGTACCTAGTTTAGTACACATGACACCTTCTTCCCATACCATCCCCACAACTGTGATCCGCCCTTCATCTGCAGACTTCCTTCACCTTCGCAATCGTGTGACGCTACTGCTTACTAATTCCACTGACCTCCACTGTGAATCACTCTCTATCCACAAACTGTTCATTGTTCATGGACTACATTCACCTTTGAAATCAATAATTACTCACTGTCCACGTACCAGAATTCCTTCTCCGTGTACTGGACTTCGATTGTGGGTTTTGAATCCTTGCAAAAATATTTAGTGTGAACCAATTTTGGACATTATCGAATTCCCAGAGAAAATTGTATTCTCTAATAATGTTCAAAATCTACAGTAATATGTGGGATTATAAATTCTTATATAGTTAAATATATCCACTTAATCTGTTTAATTGAGATTTACCAAATCTTCAATTCAGCCTTTACCTCTTACCGATCCTTCTACCACTGCGAACTATGAGCCATCCGTGAATCATTTCGCAATGCGATCCACGTACTGCCTTTACTCTTACACAGTCAATTTACTCCATTGACTTCAGCCCATCTGTATACCACACCACCATCCACAGCGAACCATTTTTGGTTTTTTGAACTGCATCCGTGTACCGTTCCCACTGTCGAGAACGCGGCCGCCTACCCTTCTTAGACGTAGTACACGATCTATGTCCCAAGTTTGACATTCCTCTTCCTTTTCAAATTCTTTTTTCCATTATTCACAAATATTTCTGATTTTGAGGCCCTAGAATTTGGGAAACACTAGAAAATGGTGCCAACATGAAAACCTATCTTTATAAACCCCAACCATCCTCATTAGTAGTCATCTATATTTTTCAACAAACACAACCACACGCAAAACATACTTAGAGGATGTATTTATGGATTTTTCCCAAAAATTTCCCCCATTGGGTTTGTTGAAATCACTTCTTATAATAATTCACTACATTTTGATATCTTTATAAATATTTTGTCAACTTCAACCATTAATCACTTTATAAGATTAAGATAGGAATCAAATATTTACTACACACATACACTAAGAACACATTATCCATGCTCATAGGGAGAAACAAGAGTAAATAAAAAGATCATTAATTTATCACATCATTTCATACATCACCTTTTAACATGAAACAAATACAAATTTCTAAATCTAAAACCAATTATTGACCACTGGAAACCTTATCACACCATTCCAACATCACTATTATGATTTTATCATGACCCTCAGCTATCATGATATCTACTCTTTGATCGATCACTACTAGCATCGTCAGATTTAATACCCCCACTATCTGATATCTCTTCCAAACATCATCAAATCACATTCAACTCCCCCTATCTCACTACTCCACATAACAGCTTCTCCCCGTCTGTTTTTCACCCCTGGAAGTTACAATTTTTCCCCCTTGGTCAACTAACCCAGAGGGAACATCAAGGGTGTCTGCAAAAAGGTAAAGAACACATATCACCACATTAGGGAATGACACACCATACATCAAGGAGAGGGGGTGCCACATACACACTTTTTCATGTGTGGGATGTCGACTGGACTCTCAGAGCCAGTCGATGCCTTTCAAATTCATCTTTGGGTAAGGCCTTTGTCAGAATATCTACAACCTGTTGTTCCATAGGCACATACTCCAACTTCACAAGCACTTGATCTACCTTATCCTTAATAAAATGAGATTTGATTACAATGTGATTTGTCCTTGAGTGGTGGACTAGAGTTTTTCTTAGATTTATAGCACTTGAATTATCACTCTGAATTCTGATATGAGATTCCACTTCAATTCCCATATCTTCAAGTTGTTGGTTCATCCATAGTAGCTATGTGCAGGATTGAGTAGCTGTAATTAATTCAGCTTCTGTAGTGCATAATGAAATGTAGTCTTGTTTCTTTCTTAACAAAGAAATACACAAACATACAAAATAAAAGGCACCTCATAACATGGACTTCCTATCATCTGCTGAACCATCACAATTCACATGAATATTTCCCAATAACTATGTCTATGAATTTTCATTATACATTAGGCCAAAATCCATTGTTCCATTGTTATATCAATGAATTATTTTTAAAAAAATCATGTGATTATATTTGGGATTCTTTTGATAAAATGATTATTGGAATGTATGAAGTACAATATAATTCCTTGATGATGTCAGGTACAATAGACTTACAATGTTTTTCCAGTATTTAGTGATATTAACTGTCTTGCCTTCATCATCTCAGGAAAATTTCAACTGGGTATCAACCATATTCATAATCTCATTGAAATTATTTATTCTAATGCTTCTCAAAACCTCCATTGCATATTTAGGTTGTGAAATAAATGTTTCATTCCATACTTATGTCTCATTCTATTTAAATTTTCTTAATGTTGTAACTTGATTCCTTATCCCATGTTTTTTGAGATAATCCTCCACTTGGTTATAGTTTGGATTTTATGACCAAGAATGTTTTCACATTCCTATCGATATCTTGTAATGCAACCGAACAATTCATATTTTTTGGTGATTACTAATACTCATTCCATTCTGCTATAGTCATCAATGAATAAAACATAATATCTCATCCCATCAATATCCCTTGGGGAAATTGGCCCACACACATCAATATGCACCAACTGAAGGAGTCTCATTGACCTTTTCTATTTCTTTGTATATGTCTTTCAAATGATCTTCCCCTGTTATCATGCATCACACATATGAGAACGATCATATGATAATCTAGGGAGATTTCGAGATGCGTCATATCTTACCAGATATTCCATGTAAACTTATCTTATGTGCCCAAGACCCCTATGCCATAAATGTTTTTCGTCATCCTTAAACAGAAATCACATATATTCTTCTCCACTCACAAGGTATATATTATCTTTTGTATTGTTTAATTGAAACACAAAAACACCATCCTCTTACTTGATAATACATAATTTCATCGAAAAACGTATGCTATGTCCTGAGTCACACAATTGAAAAACACTATGCAAGTTGTGACTAAGCCCCTCAACAACCAAGACAGCTCATCTCATGTCTTTTCCGCCAAACATGGATTTTCCTGAACCAATATTTTCAAGCCATCATCATTATTAAATATTAAAATTCCTTCTTTATCACAGTAAGTTATAAACACTAGATTTTCATTTTCTATTATATGATAAGTGCATCCACTATCAATTATCCATATCAATGTGCGATCTGATGCCTTGAAAGTAATTTTAGAAACCTTTTCCTACTATACCCTTTTCATTTTGAACCATTTATTTGACTCCATACCTATCATGGAAGGATAATATTTCCCTCCATCAACATATGATATGCCCACTTCATCCTGTGGAGATGCAAATTGATTCTGAATTTTTAGATCTTTTGAAGATGCATTTGGATTCTTCTTATGAACAAATTCAATCTACCTTGATACATTCCTTTTCATTTTTGATGTGAAATATCATACCATATGCTTGCTTTCTTTACAGTTGAAATAATGACCATAAAATGTTGACATGAAATTTTGAACATTGTACGACTGCCTCTTTTTTCCTTAATCCCTTTAGTACTTCTTTTCTATGGAATATACATTTGAAAGTGTCCAATTTTCCCACAACAATAGAATCTTATGTGAGGTACATTCCTCTATGGTAATTATGAGACATTAGTTTTGTCTTAGGTTATCTGAATATTATTATTCTATTTCATACCCAAATCAATCTTTAGTCTTTGAGTGGGTGCTTTTGGTCTTACATGAACAGTAACTGCATTCTATATTAGATCATTCCCCAGTCCAGCCTTATTATTAAGTGTGGATTTTTGCTTCTGTTCAGATGGACCAATTTGTTCAAATATCATCTTCATAGTTTCCTTTATGATCTTATTTCTTAGAAGTTTCTTTTGATCATCAAGTGTTCATCGTACAATGACAATTCCTTCTTCTATTTGTTCAATTCATTTAATTACAAACATTCTAGTTTTAGTTAAACTATCAATTTCATTTTTTATATTCAATTTTGAGTTTTTACTCAACCACTTTTTCAACGATTTTGGGCATTGAAGACCTCAAACATTAAATTTATTCATTCATATAATAATTCTATTCTTGTTGTTGTTGCATATAGAGTTTGGATTTACAAACAAATGTTTTAGTTTTCTTTGTCTTAGCTCTCAAAATATATATCTTTTCAATGGATGCTTCTAATTTAGCATGAATATCAACTCCTCCTTCAATTTCCCCTTCTTTAATGTCACATTCTTCTTTTGTTAATGAGTTTCTAGCAACTTCCACCAATTCATCTACTTTATGATATGTGTAGTCCTCAAACTCTCCTGCCTCAGATTCTTCTGAACATTCATCCACTTTTGAAAAAAGATTATTTTTTAGAAGAACATTCTCCTAGTACTTCTCCTCCCTTTATTATTTGGTGAATAATTATTTTGGTGAATTTTATTATTTTATTAATTTTCATAATCAAATTTCCTAGGAAAATTTGATGCAAAATTCCCAATCATTTTGCATCAAAAGAAAGTAAATATAAATTTACCTTTGATGTTTACTTTTCCACTTTGCATATTAGAGGATAGAAATGACATGACATCATCCATATTGCCTCCATTAAGACTATCTTAAACTGAGTTATTCTTCATGCCCTTGAATGCCACTTCCTATGACATCCCTTTTTCCACTTCCACGTTACCATCATTTCTCATTTCATATGCTACAAGGAGTTGTGAAGGTTATCTACTCTCATCTCTTTTGGGTCTTTGTCTTCTAGAATCGGAACTTTTGAATTGAACAATTGTGGATGTTTCCTCATGACTCATTTCACAATCTTTTTCTCCACAATGAGTTCTCCAAGACCCCGTATGTCATCAGCGAAAATATTTATCCTATCAAATAATGCATCAAAAATCTCATTGAGATTCATTATGAGATCCTCGTACTTATTCCATAGAAACCTCATCTTTTCTTCTCGCACTTTTGTGTCACCCTCATAAATGTTTAATAAAATTTCACACATTACATGTGATGTTTTACAGGACATCACCTTTGTGTAAATTTCATTTGATTGGGATCCCACTAAAGCATTGGTACCTCTAGCATCAGAATTCAATTCCCTTCTTTAGAATTCCAATAAAGCACCACTATTAATGTCAACTTATATTCCATTCATAGCTGCTGTGAAGACATACATCCCAACTGATCATAAGTATGGCTGTATTTCATTCTTCCATAGTTGATAATTATTTCCATTAAATATTGGAAATCCTTTATGATTGACCGCCTCCATTTCTTCTTCTGAGAGAGAACTACATGCTTTCATCCTCCCTAAAATACCAATTTTTTGGCCCACTAGGACGAATACCCTCAGAGGTGGGGGTGGGGGTGTGGGATGAATCAGGGTTTGTTAGATGAAAACATTCTCCCTTTAGGATATTGTTTCGTTGTTAGAAAAAAAAACAATTCTCATTTCCTCCCATGGAAATATAAAGATTTATATGAAATCATGCACAGGGAACGATCATTTTTACTAGTTTCACCCTCACTGAGTAACATTCAAGGAGTATACAAAAACAATGTTTCGATGTACAAAATTCACTAAGGCTCATAACCAATAATGATTAAATGTTCATGCTAGATATTCTATGCCTAGGATTACTTCCTTTACAAATTTTAGGGTTTTCTCACTGCATTCCCAGGGGTAACTCCCTATGTCTATTTCTCTAGCTCGCTACTGGTGGAAAGGGTCACCATATTCCTCTTTTTTCGCTCAGTGTTATTGGAATGGAATCCACTCAATGTTTATCCACTTGTAGGTCAAACACAGTTTATAGACATGTAGGTCCCTTTATTTTAATTAATTCAGGCATCCTCAACTATAGAAAAATGCTCTGTTGATGTTTTGTTTTCACCTGTAGATAAATTCCACCTTCCGAGGTACTACAAGGTACTAGAAAATACTTTCGCAAACTGATTTGAAGCTTTTGCGAGACTCCTTGTGCAAATCATGAACCACCTTCCTCTCACGCATATTGAGTACCTAGTTTGGTACACAAGACACCTTCTTCACGTACCGTCACCACTACTAGGAATTGCTCATCGTCTGTGGACTACCTTCACCTTCACGATCACATACTGCTACCACGTAGCAATTCCTTGAAACAACTCTACGAATCTCTCTCTTTCCACGAACTATTCGTTGTTGACAGACTGCCTTCGTATTTGTGTACTAGAGCTCCCCCTTCATGTACCACTTTCCTAATTCTCCCTCTTACGTACCCGGGATTACTCCTACGTGTACTAAGATAACTCCTTATGTGTACCAATATTCCTTCTCCATGTAACATAGTTTATTTGTGGGTTATGAATCCTCACAAAAACCTTCCACACAAACCACTTTCGAACTTTGACGAATTCTCAGAAAAAAATTATTCTCTAATAATGTTCAATCTCCATAGTAATTGGTGGGATTATAAATTCTTATATAACAAATTATATCTACATAATCTATATAATTGATATTTACCATGTTTTTAATTCATCCTTCACCGCTTACCAATCCTTCTACAGTCGCAAACAACAAGCCATCCACCAACCATTTACCTACGCGCTTTGCGTACCGCCTTTTCTCTTACGTAGTCAATTTCCTCTTCTAACTTCAGCCCATCCGCATACCACACCTCCATCCACTGGGAACCATATTCAGTTTTCTGACTACATCTTCATACCGATGTTGTATGTAATAAATAAAGTGGTTATGAAAAACAAGTTAGGCCTATAAGTGGATACGATAAACAATAAGTACACATGAGTGATGTCTTCAAATATTTTTGTTAAAAAATTGATGTGAAATAGTTCAACAATAAAAATAATCACAAATAAGTTCATTTATGATATTTTTTATTATTTTAGGATGTTATCAATAGGTTTATAGGATGTGGAAGGAGAATTAAATCAAAAAGTGTTGGTAAAGATGATTACATCTTCTTCCATTGTCTTAGAGTAGATTCCATTTTAATGTCCCTTGAATGGTCAATAAAAAAACCCAACACCAATAATTATATAATAAAAAATTTATAATATAACCTATTTAGTTTTTTGATGATAGAATTATTATGTATTTGTGGAGATAAATAATAAGGGTTGTCAGTTTTCATGATAGGGGAAGGGAATACTTGTAATTTTTTAATTTATTAAAATATAATAGAGTTACATTCATAAATGACTTGTTCCAAAATGACATGTACTTGAATATAATTTTTATGTAGTCCTAACATAATTATATAATAAAATTTACCCAAGAATAGATTTAATTTTTAATCCTATCTCTTTTTAACAAATTTATTAACTATATTTTAAATGGTTGGGCCAGAAGCCTCATTTATTATTAAATCAAATCAATGACCTCTTTTAACTGGGTAGAGGAAGACCCATTAAATATCCTGATGGCCCAGTGGGCGTTTAGAAAATTATATGGCCAGTAGGACCAATTATTTTTCCCAAATCCCATTTTATGTACAGTACTGCTATAGTACCCATCTGCTACGATACCTCACAATACCCAACCACCGCTATAGTACCCTACAGTCGCTATAGTGACCTGTCACCACTAAAATTCCCAATATTGCTGTAGTGTCGTCATTGCTACAGTGTTACTTCAGTACCTGAACCTAATTGTTTTTGAACCCCCATTTTTCATGTAACATTATGGGGTGCTTACCACTAATCCAAACCCCAACTACCCAAATTTTTTATCCATTTCAAACCTTAATAGCACTAAAAACTATTTTAATATTAAAGTGTTATAACATGATATCTAATGTGAAAATGGGTTTTAAATGGTTAATGGAAAATATTTAAGACTATATTATATCCCCCATTTCCTATCTCATTATTTTTATTATTTCAAGTATTTTTTAAAATTATTATTTTTATAAAATATCATTAATTTAATTTTTGACCATATTAATTTAATCCGACTTTAAAAACCTGAAGAAAAATTTAAAATTTAATAATAAAAAATTAACACAGAAATAATTTGTTTTATATTTGTTTAAAATTCATAGGAAGCTATATCACAACAATTTTTTTTAATTTTAAATGGTTTTTAAAATCATTTAGATAATTTTAATTCCATGCACATGCAGAAAGTTAGTGTTGTGTATGAATTTAAGGTTATTATTTTATCACTACAAATTTGGAATAAAATACCAAGATAAAAAATAATAAAAAATATTAAATTAAAATATAGAACCAATATAATCATATTTTATAAATAAATTGATATATTAAAAACAAAGGGCAGTAATTTTTTTATTTTTCATTTCTTAAAAGAATATAAATGTTATTGTTAATGTGAAATAGAATCAAAATTCTATATATTCAATGATAAGAAGGATATGTTTGAAAAATATCATATAATGAAATAAATTCAATTGTTGGATATAATTTTATTGTGTTATTTTATTTTATTTTATCCTTAATTACCCAATTCCCTCTTTACAGAGGTGATAAATTTTAACACTATTACTATAAAAAATGTATAGAAATAAAACGTAGGTATGTATGGAACATGAAGATATTAATTTGATTTACAGAATACTTTTTATCATATAAAATCACAAATATTATTTAAATTAATTTAAAAATAATCCTACATAATGTGATGAAATTTTTTTTCTAAAAAAACATTTTTCAGCCTAAAAAATGACATATGTCAAAAACATGTGAAATAATGATCATAGTGGAATTAATTTAACTACGTTGAATAAAATCGGTCATATACCGAATTAAATTTATAGAATAATACACTTTTAAAATATTTTTTTGATGTAAATAAATAAATTTTGATCTAGAAGCATTATTTTGTCACTATTCACTGAAATAATATATTTTAAAAAAGTCCAAAAAATGAAACATAAGAAAAGAATTACATGATTAGAAAAAAATATCATTTGCACAAAATAATATTTCAAAAATTTTTAGGGATCATTTAAACTCGATAGTTTGTGTAAATAAACCAATTAATGAAATGTAATTTATTTAAGGATAAAAATAACATTAAATAATTTTGTGTTTCATCTCAAATGAGGCATTAGACTGCACATATTGGTATAAATAATGTAGAAAATTCAAATAATAATTTTTTTTTCATATTTAAATTTTAAATAATTTTTCCAATTATACAGGTATCACATGTATATTCCATATATCATTTTAAAAACTCTCTACCATTTTCTTAAATTATTTAATATTTTCAATTATTTTTTTAATGAATGTTTGCAGGACATCAAGGAAATAAGTTAATTTCTTCTTCAAAATATGATAACATTTTTTTACTTCAAAATGATATTGATTATACTTTTCTATCCATCCTTGCATCAATGAATTTTAATCCATTCTTTTTAATATGAATCCCTTGTGATTGAGTGTGGATTTGAATCTCAAGTCATATAGTTGACCCACACATAAACAATTATGTAAAATCTAATCAACATATAGTATATTAATATCATTTATTATTATAAATATTGTTATTTATTTTAACAAAATTTAATCAATAAATATCCATTATTACTAAAGTATATTTTTTAATCCTCATAATTTATCTATTTATTTAATAAAATTTAATTTCTTGTAATTTTGGGTAAACATCCATTATTGAGTATTAATATATTTTTATTTTTTTAAAAAATAAGTTGGAGTGTTTTTTTAATAATGTAGTGGAATGATTCTTTTATATAATATTTTTCAGTTAATGGAGTTCATATTTTAATTGTTATCAGAGAATTTATGGAGTTAATAATGAATTTGATGAAATATGGTTTTGAGTTAACTATTGAAAAAATGGGTTTCCCCAAATATGATCCTATTTATTTGGGTTTATAATTCATTTATAAAAAATATTATGGACTATTTATGATTATTTAAGGACTATGTATGAGTAATATTTTAGGGAATATTAAAATTTAGGGATGTAAATATAAGTATATGAGTTATACAGGATAATTGTACAGTAAAAACCATCTATATATGAGTAGTTTGAGTGTGCGTCATTAGGGACAATGTATATCTCATTATGGATGAATAATATTTTTCCCCTTTTTGTTTTTATAGATTTCGATGAGTGGTAGTTATGATGATATTTATTAACCATAAAATATGATCAACTAATTTTTCTCCATTGAAATATAGAATCAAGTTGAGTATCAATGGATAATCTAGCCATTTTTTTATTTTAGAGAATGGATAAGGATATAAAGGGATCATGGTTTCAAAACATAATCTATGTTCTAGATCATGAATATGATGAAATATAAGTTCTCTTTGTTATAAGATATGAATGCTTTTAAAAATAAATTTTAATATGTTTATGGAATTTGTTTTTAGTGGATGGTCACATCATAAAATGGAAATTAACTTGATTTGGAATGTTTATTTTTGTTTCTTTGAAAATTACAAAATTACCAACCTCTTTTAAAATTTATATCCACTACATTTAAAGGATATGGTTTCTGGTTAGAACATATGAAAATATAACATCCAAAAACAAGAAAAAATATTTATTGAATATTAAAAAAGAATTAATTTCGAAAAATTAAATTCAAAATAAGAATAAAAAGTATTCAGTTGTATAATAGAAATATATTGTAAATATTTTTTTCACGTTCAATCAGTTTGAAACTATGTATGGTAGAAAAATTTTAGGTACTCATGCACTATAAGGTTCTTTTGAATTTCACCAACAAGAATAAGGCTGAGTGTGTCTGTCAAACACCATTATGGTAGCTTCTTTATAGTATTTATAGAAGTATAATACAATACTGAGAGATTTAATTCATTCCCCATGTGTGAGAGATAAGTGTGCATGTGTTTTTTCATGTTTGTAAAATAGAAGGGACAATGTGACGACCCTAAACATATGAATTAAATTTAGTGACCATTAATGATTCAATTTGAAAAACATATATAAATTCATTATCTATGGAATATCCCATTTAACAGAACCATTTAAACCCTCATGTGTCACTCAAAAAATACTTTCATCGCATTATTACAACATTGATTGACATTAAAAATCATAATAACTGTAGAATATTATCATTGGTAAGGGATAATTTTTAAATTTTCATACATTAATTCATCCCCACTATATCCCACCCCCTTTACTCAGGGTATAAAACTTATTTGAGACCAATGAGTGGTATCTGAGATGAATGGATTCTCTAAAATTTATGGAATCATTTTTCATCAATAAAAGGATCACTATTTCAGAATTTAGTAAATCCCAAACATAAAAAATCCTTATGAAAAATTATTTATTATCTTGGGGGATTGATATATAAAAGACAAATACTAGTACAATTTCCACCATCATGGAGAGTAGAGGTGTTATAATGATGTATATGTTTACAATAATGTGATCAATGCACTAGGGGTAGAATTTTCCAGCCCTATTTTCACAATGGTGATATTATAAAATATCTATTCTGAAATTTGGGAGAATATTTTAATTATCTATGATTGTTATTTAAATGTCTAAGAACAAAATAGTTTTTTATTATTGAATGAATTTAAAGATATTATATTGAGACCAAATGGAAATGTTTATAGGTACATTGATACGGTAAGAAATTATTCAAGAATCACTACAAAAAATGATTATACCAACATAAATTTGCATCGGATAATATATATGTTGATAAAAATGAGTAATTTCGACAGATATATCATTATGTTGATGTTCTTTGTAAGTATCGACAATAATTTTTACCAACATATACATCTATTATTATTAACTCTTTTATACCAACAAATGATTTAGTATCAATAAAATTTTTCTCTCTATCATATCAACACAAACAATTATACTACAAATAAATGAATATATTCTTATAATTTATCATTAATGGCAAATATTTTACCATTAAACACACACATCACAATAAATTAATCATTATAAAAAAAATTACTAATAATTTAATATATATTTATTATTATTATTTTAAAAAAATTCATTTATAAATAATAATATTTTCTTATATAATGAATTAAAATATTGATAATTTAACAGATTTTCATCATACAAATATATATATATATATATATATATAATTTAAAATTACTGATTAATGATTCAAATTTATGCTAACTGTAACCAAATAAATTATAAACCTATGAATAAAAAGAAAAGAATTAGATTTATCTATAATGATTAATTTATTTTAGAAACATATAATTAACATTATAATAATTATTTTATATATTTATCAAATAAATCCCGCACCCAAAATGTCACAGCCGTGACAAGGGGATTCCCAAATCTGGTACCCCGATAACCCTAATGATCCAGATGAAATGAAGCCTTCATCACCACAATTTTCATCCCTCTTTAGTTCGTCACCACAAGGGCCATCCTTTCGGTTTTTTTCCACATAATTCACCCACCTTCGATTCGTTTCCGCATCGCTAATTATTTTTGGTAACCCATTCACCCGCCTTCGGTTCGTTGCCATGTATTTGTTCGCCTGCTATGTATCTTTTAATTAGTTGTCCCTTTAATTAATCGATATCATCCCCCTCACCCCATTTCCTTTTCATTCCCATCCCAAATTAGGTTATGAAGAATATATTTTAACTGAAAAAAATGTGAACTGTCTATGACGATTTCCCAATTCATTCTTATAAATGTTGATCGAATAACATTGTTTTACTTTTCAACACCCATTAATTATAAATAAATTCACTAACTAATATTTTTAGAAAGATATTCATTCTTAGTTCTGTGTTTAATGTTTATCTATTTAGTATTTTATCATGACAACATCATGCTCTTTCTCTTGTAGATAAATGGCTTCTCTAGAGATAACCCTGCTTGACTTGAACTGTGAAATTTAAAATTTGTTTAATACTAGATGACACTATCATACATGTTGAATTTTCTTCACATGATGGTTTTTGTGTTTACTTGAAATTCAGCATGAGGTGTCAATGAAATCCATCCAATAAATTTACATTAGGCCTTGGGAATTCATTGCATCACTCACCCTTTACTTTGTATCCTGGTTTTATTTAATTGAACTTCACTGTTACAGTCTCATGTTTAATCATTCTGTTTTGTAGGTAATGTTATAGGAATAATCCATTTGGACATCATTAAACTCTAATGTTGTAATTATCATTTTCTATTATCTTTTATGAATAGTTGTTTTGATGATAGCAACTTGGATATATTTTTTGACAAGTTGGATGATTTTTTCAATTAAATTCTTAGGCTAACAACAATCATCAAGGGAGTTTTCTTTATTTTATATTAGTTTTTATGTTCTTTCAATATGAATTACTTTCTGAAGGATGATAAAAAATTATTTTTAGCCTAAAACTTTGATATTTTAAATGTGTTTGATACCGGTTGACACTATACCACATGCTATAATTTTTGTTTTATATGATTTTTTTGTGTTTCCTTGAAAATAATTGTGAGGTTTCAATGAACTTCAGACAAAAATTAACATTTGGTCTTGGTAATTCATTGCATCACTCATATTTTACTTTTTAACATAGTTATATTTCATTTTGAAATTGAATGTTACAATCTCATGCTTTATCATTCTATTTTGTACGTAATATTATGGGAGTTATCCGTTCGGACATCAATGACAACAAGGAAGTGAGATGCTCTTTATTTTTTCAATCAATGACTTCTCTAAAGATAACTCTCTCCAGACTGAATCTCATTAGATTCAATTATGTAATTATTCATCAGGTTTTATTCTAACCATTGATCACTAATGTTGTAATTAATATTTTATGTTATCTCTTGTGAATATGTGTTTTGATGATATCAACAAGGGCATGATTTTTTTTTGTTTCCTTGAAATTCGTTGTGAGGTGTAAATGAAATTCATATAAAAATTAATCTTTGGCCATTGGAATTAACTTAATCACTCATCCAATACCATATCATGTTTAATCATTTGGTATTGTATGTAATTTTATAGGAATAATCTGTTTGGAAATCAATGACAACAAGGAAGTGCGGTCTTATTTTCTTCTATAGATATACCCAGTTGAATATTTTGATAAGAAGGTCGATGATTTTTTCAATACAATTCTTATGATAACATCAATCATGAGGGGAGTTTTCGTTCTTTTTTTTTGATTTTATGTTATTTCAATACGAATTATTTTGGTAATACTGTTAAAAATTCATTTTGAGCCTAAAACTGTGAAATTTCAAATGTGTTCTGTTTGGAAATCAATGACAACAAGGAATTTGATGCCCTTTATTTTGTAGATTAATGGATTCTCAAGAAACCAACCATCTGGACTTGAGTTTCATTAGATTCACTTTATTTATATTTCATCAGGTTTCATTCTTTTGTAGATCAACGGATTCTCATGAGACCACCTTGCCCTACTTGAATAGGTGTTTTGATGATAGCAACCTCGTTGAATTTTTTGATAAGAAGGTGGATGATTTATTCGATTAAATGATTAGGATAACATCAATCAATTGGGGAATTTTCTTTCTTTCCTTTAGTTTTCACATTCTATCTGCAAAAAAAATCATTTTGATCCTAAAACTATGAAATTTCAACTGTGGTGTCAATGAAATTCATGCCAAAATTAAGATTTTGATCATACTTTTCACTCAGACATTATTGGACTGATCATACTAAATTTAGTAGACTCTAATGCTATTACACTTTCTACGATATATTATCATGAACTCTACTGCTATTACACAAACAGATTAGATAGTAACTACAGATTATAGAGGTTAAATGAATCACACATAGGATCCAAAATAGAAGCAATACAACATATATCATATCAGCAGAGTTACACAAAGACTGTAATATACTCTTCTATGATATATGATTATTGACTCCACTACTATTACACACACAGAACTCCACTACTATTCTGGATCCTATGTATGATTCATTTAACCCCTGTAATCTGGAATTTCTATGTAATCTATACAAAAATCTGGGTGTGAAGTATATGTACTGTATAAAATCTAGTATCTTTCTAAAATCTGAAATATGAATAATCCAAAATATGTATATGATATCTGTGTACTATTTATAATAGATTATTTTCTATTAATGTGATCACTAGCTTATTATCTTTAAAATATTATCTGTGTAACATTCATTATGTTTAAAGGATTATAATTCATTCATTATCGGTATATTTTTACAGTCCATCGATTATCTGTGTATCATTTATTACAATTTTTCGACCATAAAAAATTTTTAGTTGAAGAGGGAAAGAAGGCCCAAACTGCTCTGCCATTAGCCTTCACACTGAAGTGTTCCTCCTTCCAGTAATGCGGTGCTTTCGATAAAATGGGTGTTTTCTGCCAACTAGCTGTGACATTGGGGAACAGATTCATCATATTCTTGGGTGCTACGGGGAAATATTACTGGTAAAATAGGTATCAATGTTTCTGATTTCAATTCAATAAACAAGGACTCATCTGTATTACCTTCTTTCTTTCACTTTAAACATGAAAACTCACATTGAAATCTCAATTGGGTCTGTCAACTGATGCTACACTAAATCTATCTAAAGTTGTGGTGCGGGATGAGTTCATGTTTTTTTGGATATAATGGTGGATTTAATTCATGATTTATATGTTACAGGTTTGGTATGTTGAATCTAGAGGCTAGGTGGTTTGATTTCAATATTTGTCTACAAATGTTTGAAGATTTTTGGTGAATGAATTTTAGTGCTTTCTCTTATATATAAAAAACTAGTTGAACTATACATAAAATTTATTCCCATAGGGGGCATTTTGGACTACCTTATTCTTTTTTCTATATTACTGTTTCGTTCGATAAAAAGGGTGATTTTCTGCCAACTAGCTATGACATTGGGGAATAGATTCTTCATATTTTTTAGTGCTAATATGATGAATTTATAGGTAGGTAGGTAGCATGGCCGTTGCATTCAATTCCATAAACAAGGGCTCATCTGCATGGTCTTCTTTCATTCACTTGTAACATGCAAACTCACATCGAATTTTCAAGTTGCTACATTGAAACCATCTAAAGATTTGGTGTGGGATGGGTTTATGTTTTTTGGCTACAATGATGGTTGTAATTCACTATATACGTTATTGGTTTCGAATGTTGAAGCTAGAGGTCATGTGACTTGTGTTCAATATTGTTCTACTACTGTTTGTTTGGATTTCTTGATTATATTCTCTATTTTTGCATAGTTTTCATATTTTCTACATTAAAATATGTGCATTAATTATAGTTCATTTAACTTTTTACAGATTGCATGATGTGTTCATTACGACGCGGCATGGATCATTATTTTTGGAATCTATGTTCTCAATCTATATGACGCGACCTGGCTCATTGGCTCAGCATGTCAGTTCTCAGATGATGTGATATGTCCTAGCTCATTGGTTATACATCTAATCCAAAATGGGCTTGCTATTAGTAATGTTTTCCATTTTTGGCATGTCATGACTAAGTGGTAAAAATCCATACATTGATCTTGTCGCAATATGAACAATGACGGTAACAACTGACGTATAGAACAAATTGTTGATGATGTTTGATGGAGTTTCATGTGAAGTGTTTGTATCATGTTTTTTGGAGTTTCATGTATTTTCTGTGTTTCCAAATTGTGGATAATGTTTCATGAAGTTTTATGTAGAGTGTTTGTATTATTGGAGCTTCATGTATTTTCATGGTGAATGAATATTTTTATCAAATTATTTTTGAACATATTATTTCAATTAAATCCACAATTTTTTAGTGTTTAATTTTCTTAATTATATATAATAAATATATTATATAAAATTAGATTAATAAATATTATGTAAAATTTTAGTAATAAATATTAAAATACCAAATCATGATATCTTATTTAAAATATATATTACAAACTGATATTTATTATTTCTATTGATAAATAATGTTCATAATAATATTACCAACAGATACATTTTTCATAGAAAACTATTTCAAAACATTTTGTCTAATATATATATTATCTGTTGGTATTATTATAATTGTAACAGAACAATTTTATCTTCCACATAACATTTAGCGAGAATGTTTTTACCAACAGTTTAGTGACAGGACAATTTTTTTGGTAAAACATTTTACAATAATAAAATACACTTTTACCAACATATATACTCATGTTGGAAAAAGCTAATGATTTTTTAGTGAATATATGTGAAGAATTTGGGATGTTCCTTATAATATTTTTTTTAATTCATACTAACGATAATATTACATCAACACATATATGTGAAAGTATTAGTACTTGAAGATAAATCTATAACAAAGGTAATATTAGAAATACTATATAACAAACATGTCTTAATGTAAATAAGGAAAATTGATAATGAGATTTATCTAAAATAAACTTCTTAAGACATATCATTCAATGATAAAAATAAACCTACATTTTAAGATGATACTTAAAATAATTATATTGATTATATGATGTCATTTTATTCATAAAAAATAAAAACTATAAAATATAAATTCATTATAAATATTCCACTTACTCATATTCGATGTAAAAAAATAATTCATCTTTCTTATAGGATTCCTAATAAATTTCATGATAGTGATAATAAATAAGGAAATTAAAAGATAACTTTCAAAGTAATAACAATCCAAAGGTAACCATATTTAAAATTATTCAATTGGAAAAAAATTAATTTTTATATATGATGATATTTATAAAGAACCACAATTAGATGGGGTTGAGTTCTATAGATACCAAAATAAACAAGACATAGTGGTTGTTATATAAAAGTATCACTTGATGGAAAAATATTATAATGATTCTATAATCAAGGTATATGTTGAACTAAAAGATGAATATGAGGAAACACATAGATGGAACCCCACTCGTCAGGCGGTCCTCTCGGCTCTCGGATTCCCCCTAGGGTTTCCAAGGCACTCCTCGACTGCGATAGTTCCCTACTGCTTCTTCAACGTCCACCAATTCTAATTTCCTTCTCTACTATGGTCCCTTTCTTCCCTCTGCTTCTTTTTTGGCTTTCTTCTTCTTCATTCTGGTGCTAGCTGTGATGGGTTTCTTCTAGCGACCCTTTCGTCTTCCATTCAGATGTTCTATAGAAGGCCTAAGCTTCTCTAACCCTGCTCTGGCCCCAGGTGACTCTGCGCCTCTCTTGGTCGGAGCTGGTGGGATGGTTACAACACAGCTTTGGGTTATGGGGTTTGGTGGACTATGGGTTTTTAGGCGCTACCGGTGTGGGTTCAATTTTGTTTGTTCTACTTTTGGGTAACTTATTTCTCAATGATGATGGTGTTCGGAGCCCTTAGTCTCATAAATCTCTGCTCTGACCTCACGATCCTCGGCGCCTCTCCTAGTCGGATCTGGTGCAGAGGTATCTTTGGGGTTATTGTATTTGTGGTATGGAAGCCTGGAGGTTTCCAGGAATGACCAGATTCAATTTTATCTGATGAATAATGGCTTCTGGTTTGACAGATCAATGTGGTGTTTCTTATTCAATGTTTTTGGTGATGAGGTTTTGTGGTATTTTGAGAATTCTTGTTTTATGCTCGTTTGATGAAATTGTTACTTTTTGTATCTGGTTCGGTGAATTTTGTTTCAAGTGTGGTGATGAAGTCAACATCGATGGTGATGACAAGGGTGAAGTGACGCAGTTCCGACAATGAGGATCTTCGGTGGGCTGTTCTTGGTGGTGCTATAGATGATATTGGGTATTGCGGTGTGTCAGGGTTTGCTGATTAAGGCTCCATCTCACGATTTTTAGGCCATAGTAGCGCATCACTTTTTTCACATTGGTGAAGGGACGATGGGGACAGCGACTAGTTTTTATCAATTTTTTGTGGTTCGCTATGGTAGATGCGGGTGTCGAGATGATGTCGATATAGTGTGATTGTGGTGACAATGTGGAATAATATATATTCAGAACTCCAGATAGATCACATGATTTTCGGGATTTGCTATGATATGTTCTCTCTTTTGATTTCTGTAACAGGCGGCGTGATGAGGGTTTTGGCGCGGTGATGCTGGTTCTGGTTGAATGTTTTGTAATTTGAATTCTGGCATGTGAAATGGGTTCTTTAGTGGTTGTGGTTGAACCATGGTTTCTCACTTTTTCCTTAATGTGTTTTAATAAAAAAAATTAATTTTCAGGTCAGGAAATAGATGAATAAATAGGCATCATGAAATCTAAAATGAATAAATCTAATGATTATTTTTAGGAATAAAAAATTAATAAAATTTAATATGACGTGGATTAGTTGTAATAGAACATAGATATTAAAATATTCAAATGTGATATTTCTAGAATATAGGCGTTACAAGATGATATGAGGCTCATAATTGAAGAACTACACAATATTATTGATGAATACATTAATATAGTTAAAGAGAAAGTCAAACAAATAATGATTCAATAAACTGAATTCATGACTTCATGTAAAAAGTGTGATGAATAAGAAAATCATCACACTCTCAAAATAAATAGGAGAGGTTTGAATTTTTTTTGTAAAATATGAAATATAAATTTATTGATAGTCTAATGAAAATCATAATAATTTATCAAAATTGGTGTTCTGAATATAAAATTTCAAATTACTATTGGTTCTTGACTTTAAGATGAATATAGTGGTGGGTGATCAAAAAAACAAAACACTCATTCCATTAAAGAATGTAATTTTTAGTTACTCATAATGGACTCATAAAATAATTGTTAGAGAAGAAATTATAGAAAAGGGAGTAAAAAATACTTGTGTTATTATTGAAAAAAATGGGGAATACTCAATATGTGTCCTCTATAGAAATGAAATATTTTAGGGATCCAAATAGGTAGAAATATATTAGCATAAGTCAATAATCAATTTTTTTATTTTATTTTTACTACTTTTATTGTATAAGATTTTGAGATAAAGAAATGATTTTTACATCCAAATAATATGAAGTGAAATATATTATACGCAAAAAATGATTAGATTCAAGTTAAAAAAATACTCAAGTAGGAAGATATAAAATCTTTTTGCAATATTTCATTATGAGGAATAAGATAATGAGGTTTTGGTAAAGTAATCTTCTACATTTTCAGATGAATGTAAGTTACATTTGTTGGATAATAAAAGTGTTTTTGAAATCGAAAATGATTATATTATTAATACGAGTGAAATTAATAGATCATGTATGTGGTTATTTTAATTTGAATGTAATTACCACATGATTGGAAATAAATACATAATCATCCTGATTAAATATTTCACGCATGGAATTTTCTATTTCTGAAATTATATAGTAATAAAAATAATTTGCTTTAGGAAGGGCCATACGAAACGAAGGTACATTTGTTTAAAAATGTACTATTACTAGAAAGTTGTAGTCATTATCTACATATGGTAATTAAATTATACTAATAGAGGGATGTGATAAAATTCAAAAATAATACATGCATTATAAAAGAAATATATACTGATATAGATTTACAAACATGACATAGCTAATGATATTTTTAGCTTATCAATGGAATATAGGATATATATATATGTATATATTTCAAAGAGGAAGAATGTATTTTTTTGAAAAATAGGATTATCCATTTGATGCAATAATTCATGGACGACATGGTTATAAATGAAAGATCTTGAGACCTCTTTATTCTCTCATGAGATCACACTCAAATGTTTGACAAATGCTAAGGTGGTGGGATTTTTTGGAAGACATACAATCAAAAAAGATATTTCATAAAAAATAATTTAATTTTTAGTTCATTTGGATGTATTAGAAAAAATAACACCTATATCCCTTTATGGAAGAAGTTATTAGGAATTTTTTATTGACTACAATAGCAGTACGACTTGAATGATAATCTTGGATCGAAAATATTATGTGCTATGGTACATCACTAATTACATGATATTGGAAGAGTAAATTTTTGTATTGAAAACATGGAATTATAATGGTATAGAGAAAAAAAATAATGTGGAAATATATATTTCAAATACTATAATACAGTATCATATGTTAGTAGTAAGAAAACCTCAACAAATTTAATTTAATGGTGGGAGGATTTAAATTTTCAATAATATGGATGGGAAATGATCATTGAAAAAATGATCATAAAACAATAGAAGGGTTATTTTTAACATCTATTTAAATTTCTAACATAGATTTATTTTATAGAAATAAATAGAAGACTCATTGTGATATTTGGAATGTGATGAATTCAGCACTCAAGTCCATTTGAGTTTTCATATTTAAATGTTTCACCCTCAACAAATAGGATAGTCATATTCTTTATGATACTTTTTTTGATTTTATTTTTCATGTATATTCATTAAATAATAAATTTATATTAATTAGGCAAAATGGCTCAAAAAACTACATAAATCCATGATTAAATATTTCTTGAAAATAAGAAAAGTGTTTCTAATTGGTGAGAGGTTTGTATAGAAAATTTGGGAAAAATTGAGGAAGAAAATAATGGGGATTTGAGTCACATTGAGGACACTAAAAAGACTATTAGAGAATAATTTTAAATATATGATGATATTTAATTTATAGGAACAAAAATATCTACAAATTGGAAATTAAAAGTGTATAAAGCTGGACTACAACATTATTAGTGATCAGACAACACAATTCTAAATTATGGGGATCGAGGGAGAGGAAATATTATTTATAAATAATATAGAGCCTAATTTATTTTTGTAGGCTACTAAAGATACTTTTTTCATGTTTATATATGAAGAGAATGGCCAGATTAAGAAGAAAAAACATGGGAAGTTATTCCAATGTAAAAAATAAGAATTATAGTAGAATAAAATGTTTTTAAAAAAAAAAGAATAATGAATATAGCCATGTGACGAGGGAAAAAATAATTCTACTATGAATGGGTTATTTCCAAATATAAAAAATTTATGTTTGATAATACCTTTACTCTAATGGATTATCTTGAAACTGTAAGACTATTTTTTTATGGTTTTGTAATGAATATTCAGTGTATACCAAATGGAAATCAAAGAATTTTTTTGAATAGATTACTTAAATTTGATGTAATTATAGATAAAATGGGTAGTTATTAGAGGAAAAAGATTAAAAAAGGTGTTATAGTTTGAGAATCCCTTGTATAGACTACAACAAGGAACAAGGGACTATTACTCAAATAGTTTAACTAGTGTTTTAAGATGGTCGGTTTCAAAATGGATTGGGATAATTAGATCAATACATAATGAATGAGAAATATAGGAGGATAGGGGTATTTATTAATATATATGATATTATTTTGGTTAAATTTTATTTTTCATAGAATAATAAGTTTTTAGAACACATGATGTTGAAATTAAATATATATTTTATTAGTGATTTTTCATTTTTTTACAGAGAATTTAATTGATTTAGGGGATATATGTTACTTTTGATTCTCAAAACAATATTCCAAGGAAATTATGAAATGAGTTAAAATGAATTATTCAAGGTTAATGAATTATCTAGAGGTGAATTAGATTAAATTTTCAACAGATGTGGAAGGAAATGAGTCCCTCATAAAACTTTATAGTAAGATAATTGTTAGTTTTATGTCCTTGGTAACTTCCTAAATGTAAATTACTTTATTTTAATGTTAACAAATCTATAAAAATTAATTTAAAATGTAATATTTCAGATAAATAACCATTTTATCTAGAAAATAGTTGATTTTTATTACATTATTACAACACTACATAGTGGAAACTCTTGGGATATTAAAATGAAGATTGGGGAGGTTTAGTAGATATATAAAAGTTGATATCAAAAGGTTTATTATATATCAGAAATTCTGGTATCTATTTCTAACAAATATTAATTATTTTTACCACTTTATTCATCAAGGAGTATGAATATTTGTAATCCAATCATGCGTATAGAGAATTGATTTGGATAAGATAAGATCTTGAACAAATTTGGTTGAAATGGAATATCTGATTATTATGATGTTTTATAATATGAGTGATATATATCAAACCAGAAAACTTATTCATTTTTCAAGGACTAAGAATATTGAAATTAAATTCCATTTCTTAAAGTATAATATATTGACACAAGTTGTAATGATGGAGTATGGGTCTACTCAAAATCATGTTTTTCACATTATGTCCAGGTAACAACCCTAGGTAATCATTTAAGGGTATCATTTGGATGTATGAGTCAAACCAAATAACAATAAATAGATGAGTTGTTCAATCAACCTTGTACACACCAATGGTAATTGATATTTATGAAAATGAATAACCTTAGTTGTGTATTCAATGTTGGTATTTCTAACCCTAGTTTTCATATTTTTAGTGAAGTTATTTTTAGGTTTATTGATAAATTTAGGAAGGTATTTATATGTAGGGATATCCTTGTTGTCTTTGAAATGGATAGAGTTCACAAAATATTAATTAATAGGAGAATCATCTTGGATAATTATTGAATAGTATAGATGTTCCATGTGGTTTTACCATTCTGATCCATTCATTTATTATAGTTTCTGATACAGATCATAAATCAAGTTGGA
The DNA here is from genome assembly GCA_963277665.1 of Viscum album. Classification (NCBI taxonomy): domain Eukaryota; kingdom Viridiplantae; phylum Streptophyta; class Magnoliopsida; order Santalales; family Viscaceae; genus Viscum; species Viscum album. Next base: position 1,867,527,196 of record OY728123.1, on the reverse strand, counting down.
TTATATTTTATTTTTAATAAATCATTAATAAACACTATAATGTAAATATGGTCATTTTTTTAATTTCCACTTTTTTTGGTTCACAATCTTCTTAAATATTCTGTTATTAATCAATCTTGATGTTGTCATCAATCCAAAATGGGGATATTTTTCAAAACATACACATGGAGTTTGTTTGGATTATTTTTATAAAATATTTAGTGTCTAGGATGATCAATAATTTCAGCATTAGTTTATTTCATATTTTGTATTTGGTAAGATGTTTTCAGGTGTTTTCTTTGATTTCTATAAAATCTTGTTCTGAGCATATTTATGAAAAAATAGGTAACATCTTATGCATATGTCATTTTCACTATACGTAAAAATCATATAAAAACTAAATGTGTACTATTTATGATTCATATGATAATTTATAAGATACAATATATTTACGAATATATAAAATTTTAAATGTATGAACTTGTTTTTGTGTCATTCAATATGAAAAAATTAGTAAATTACATTTTCATAGATGTCATTAGAAATTTTGTATGAGTCATTAGTGGCTATGGATAAGTCCCATTGAGTTTGTACTAGTCGTACCTTTTTAGTTTTTTAGAATTTCATACATTAATAGTAATAATTAAATTTTCACACAATAAATAAATATTTATTACTCGACCAACATTGAAAGAGATAATCATGTTAGGTTACAACTAAGAATAAATCCATGTTATTTTAAATATTTTATAGTAATAATAATTGTTTTAAGAGGTTATAGTTTTCACAACTCATGTCACATATATTATTAAGAATATTTTTATATGGAATATGTTTCATCCACATAATTTTATTATTTTTCAAATAAATTAGTTTTAATATGATTCTAAATTTTATTTTTGGTAAAATGTTCAACAACAATGGGAATGTCTCCAAAATTTGACATGTTTTACTATAAATCACGGTAAATAAAAAACTAACCATCCGATTTCAAAATGAATATTACCAAAAAATTTATGAAATAGTTTTTAATGAAAAATATAAAATCTAATCTTTCAAAAAAAAGTTGAAAATATTCTAATAAAAATAACGATGTTTGGAATCAAACAATGGAAAAAAGAGATGGAAAATTTTGTATTAAACAGTAATGATATAAAATTGGGAATGGATATTTATTATAGGTCTTAATATAGAAATAATAATTATGAGATAGAGGTCGTAGATAAAGTAACATTTTTTAATGTTATTGTGAATTTTATCCAGAAGATAATAGTTGAGAATATTTTGACACCAACCTTGGTGTAGTTTTCTATATAATATACATAAAACCTGAAAAAAAATATGGTGCTAGGAGGAGCAGTGTATTTCCCATAATTTTGGTCTTAAAGGAGATATTATGCAATTATTGGTGTAAACTATGACTTTATGTGCAACTAATCCAAAATATTTTTCATGAAAATAAGTAACCGTATTTTCTATAGCTGAATAAGGAATTTTAAATAAAAAACCTATGGAGTATCATGTATTTTTAAACAATGTAAAATATCATTATTTTCTCATTTATTAATCTCATCACATCAAAATTAATATGAGTGAGTAAGGTTTCCCAAAAATGTATATAAAAAGAATATTAAAATGGGGTTGTTTTAAAATTATCAAAACCGATTTCATCCCTGAGTGTAATGCTTCTCTAGAACTAACATTATTCATTATTTCTATGAATAAGATTTCAATCAATATAGTTATATGATTAATTTTTTTCCTTCAATGATATTTTGAATTGAGTTGAAAAATAATTTAATTTCTCCTCATTTTATATTCAATCAATCATCATCATTCAATAGATAAAATTTATTCATTAATATAATTGTATTTAATAAATGATTTCCCATAATCCTTGAAACCAAAACGGGATTTTGTCATTAAAAAATTTCTAAAAATTATAAGCATTATTAACAATGTTAAATTAATGAAAATATTATCCATAAATATAATTTATTCATCGTTGTTTAGTTTTTTATTCATTCCTTTTTTTCTTAATACTAATTGAAACACTTTATAGATAGATCATTGTTTAATCAAATTAAGTCATAATATAACCTAACAAGCTATATTATTCGAATTTATCAAATTTAAATATGTTATAACCTTCACTGTAGATCTATATATAATATGTTTCCATTATATTTTTTTCAAAAATTCTCTAATATTGAGTTTGATAGTTTAATCTAACATGTAGTATCACTTTATCAATGGAAAAATAATATCTTGGGATTTTATTCATTTTATTTATGTTAAATTATAATATTTACTATTACTATTTTTTATTTATCATTATAAACAATTCTAAATTATTATTTCACATCTTCCAATTGTCTATTTCAAAACTTCTTCTAAAAGCTACCCATATAGATTATTCTTCTATAATATTTTTTTAACACCCTGGGATTTTATGAGAAATAATTTTTTATATCTTATGTTATACGCAACACCAAATGAATCTTTCACAGCACACAATTCGAACTTGGCTTACATTACAGGGAATCGCGACCTTCCTCGATATCGTGTGTAGTACGCAATACCGGGTTTCACTAAACAACGATATATTATTATGGACTTGTAGTTATGAATATTATTAACTACATTTTGAATTTTATAACATTATTATTCATCTTACACATTTTCTATAACATGGTAAGTGAAGAAAATAAATATTTCGAGTAAAATAAGTATTTTAAAAAAAATGCAGTTTTGCCGCCTTTTGATCATGCACACACATTAAATATATTTTTTTACATGTTTATAAGTTTAATTTGACAAAATAAAATTCTTCTTTAGAATCAAGGTATAAAAATTTACTTTGGGTGAATTTTTCATTTTATTCTGATAACTTTCATATTTAAATGAATAGTAAAAACACGCTATTTTTTAAATAAAAACAACTTTTTTCATCGCAATACATTATATGGTTATATTATAATATTTAATGTTTTTAATGTACAAATAGAATATATTTTTACCATTTAAAATAATTTATGTCATTTGCATTAATTTTACATTGAATTCATAGGTAAAAACATTTCCATCTTTGACAATGTTTTATCTTTTAAAACCCGTTTGCTTAACAACGGGATTAATTTTAAATTAATTACAACAGATTTTGTGTTTTGAATTTTGAAGAATGAATTCCATATTTGGAATCAGTGGGTCCAAATAATGTTAATAGGTTACTTTTAGTTTTTTGATATTATGAATAGTAACTACGGTAATTTTTATTCACTATGGTTAAAGGTAAATAATGTAATTCAAGGTTAAAAGAATATTATAATAATTAAAAATTAACTTGAAACTTGTCCTAACCTTATTGGATGAGTGGTGGACTACCATCGGCATCCTTGGGAAGATTTTGGGACCCCATTGAGCCACTTGGTAGTGATAATGACAATTTGGAATAATTAATTTAATGTAATGACAAAATTGAAATTATCAAAAATCTTTTACTAATTAATTTTTATAAGTAGTTATATAAATTATATTTTCAACTATAAATATTCATTGTAAAGCTAAAAATATTTCCTACATAATGATATTTTTTTTATAAATTTTAGACATCAAATAAATTAAATTATTGATGACACAATAATGATGAAATATTTACCTCATTAATAAATGATTTAAATAAATAAGATAATAATGATTAAAATATTTTCCAAAACATGTCCAATTATGATTGTATGATTTTATTTCGTCCATTAGTCATATTATTTTCATATTTTATGATTTTTTGACCTTTTGAAACTGAATACATGTTTATAGTAAAATAATATTTCCACACATTCCAAAGGTGCACCTCCCCTCCCTTATAAAAGGGAACCTCCTCCCTCCCTTCCTCACACCAATTTGAGCCTTCACTCTCGGCCAAACCATTCCCATTTCACTTCCCCACTTCCTTAGAAACCTACTAGAGGTACTGGTCTTCTCAAAAGACCAACTCTAGTGACTTAAGTGAATGTTTAAAGGAGGAACTTCGAGAAAAAGGTAATACCTTCTACCGTTTTCTTCAAGTTCCATTCTTATTCTACTCCCTCTTCATTAGTAGTTTCATTATGAGGTAATAAAATCAGTATCCCTCATATACTGATATGTTATTATAAATATTAAAAAAACCTATTTCACCTCTTATCCATCCTACGGAAAACGAAATCACCGCGCGTGCGTACGTACGGAATACCGTCTCCATGCCATGGTGTAATATGTTTTCCACCACCACTGTACTTGGATGGGTATAGTGGTAAAAATAAATAACTATATATCATTATTGTAAAGTGTTATTAATTCTAAAATAGTATACATACACTCCAATGTAATTCTATGATCATGGGAATGATATCATCGCCCGTGCGTACGTATGGCCTATCGTCTCCACGATGTGATGTGACTCGTTCTATATGATCTTCATTGAATAATTATTATATAAATGAATTTAATGAATTAATATGATATATATAACACTAATACCATTCTGTAAATTATGTATCTATATCATATAAATAGGAATGATAATTTATTCGACAAAATACGCATAAGGACAAACAGTAATAAACACACGAATAACTAGTAGTAATGAAATATTACTAAAGAGAAGCTAAACATATGACCATATTTGATATCATAACAATAAGTATGATTTTGGAATAAGTCAATAAAATTATTTAAATCATTATATAGGAGGTTCAGACACTTACGAAGCAAATCAGACCTAAGGTAAGGGACAATCTCACAATCTCAATTTTTATTCGAGATTGTTTATACTTCAGAATTTATTAGGGAATATTTAGCATCCACATACATGTTTACTCAATAGGTAATATTATTTATATACTCCTAAGATTTTTTAAATCCAATTTTACCCTTCTGTGAGTTTTTAGTAAAATATATGAAAGGAATCTTTTGTCATTTTTCGTACGAGGTAATTTTTGTCTTTTCCGACAAAAGTACAAGAATAATTTTTTTTAACATATACGTCATGAATGGATTTTTAAAACACTATTCACAAGAATCTTTCTCTACCAGTTTTCAAGATTATTTTTAATCAAATTATTTTAGTTTAAAATTGTATGACATGTTAAGAAAGGAAAAGAAATTTGAATTAGAAAGGATATTTTCCTCAAGAATGGAGTTCAAGTGTTTTATCAAAATTATTTTCCTTCTAAGATAATATAGGGTTCTGTTTCTATCCCAATTATTACATTGATTTGATTATGTTGTGATGGAAATATTTTTATGAATTCCTTTATCTTTTACGAAGTGTTTTATGATGTCATGATTTTTTGAGATTCCAATTTTTTTACATGGGTTATGCTATGATGTATGGTTTGTGATTTTGTGGCACAAATAAGAATGGTATAATTATGAGATGGGTGGGACCTATATCTACCTCAAATGCATTATGTAAATTTTATATATCTCATGATATAGACATGGCTGGAACGGAAGGTTAAACCGGTTCAGTGAAACAGGACTGAAATGAGGAGTGAACTCGGTTCAGAAATTGACTTTGTCTGCTAAGATTGTCTTGGCGATGATTCTTGACTACTAAGAAATGATTCTCTATGGTTATGTGTGTATGAAACAAGGTTTCTTGTTTTATGTTAGGATTATTGGGATTACATTTCACTACCATGATTTATCCCATGTTATGAAATTATGATCTCCTTTGTAGGGTAGGATTTCCAAAATGTTATGTTCTTATAAATTTGATGTGATTGATATTTCTTTTTTTTTACCCTTACTGAGAATTTGAGCTCACCCTTTTGTATATTTTCTTTCCCCATTCCAGGAAGAAGGTTATTAAGTAAGATATTCCAAAAAGGGACTATAGATATGATGAAATAAATGGGAGACAATGTAGATGCTTTATGAACCAGTTTTTTATGTTTCCCAGTTTCTAAAGACACTATACCTATACGGTCCTTTCATGGTTTTGTTATATGTAGTAATAAGTATGCTTCAATTTTGAAGTATTAACCATGTATGTAAAGTATGGGTCGCTATAGTTGGTATCAGAGGAAATGTATTCTCAACCTTTGGAAACTAGGATGTGAAAGCCTTAGTAAGAAACCTAAGGATATGTCTAAGCATAGAACACAATCCTAGTGTTTTTGAAATGGCCATGAAAACCCTATGATAAGACCTTAAGTGTGAAATTTTATTATTGATTATGTGGTTTTCCTATTATAAATAGTGTTTCTCACACTATTCTTCATGTTTATAGTCAATGTCTGGAACCAGAAGGAACCATGTTAATGCGGAATGCGACGAGAAATGCAATGATTGTCCCCCTAAGCAACCAAACGTTATGAGAGATGGAATGAAAAATCTTATATTGATCCTCACACAACATTCTCAAGCTATGAATCATGCAGGACTTCCAAATGAGGATAGAAAGGAGCAACATTATGTTGAATCCTTCATGTGGAACCATCCACCTTCATTCAGCGGGTCTTTTGATCTATTAGTGGCTGAACAATGGATAAGTACCACTGAAAAGATATTTTTAGTTCTTCAATGTTCTGAACATGATAAAGTCATCTGAACAGTGTATCATTGGGAAGGTGATGCTGATCAAAGGTGGAATCTTATTAAAAATACGAGGCAAAGGGATGAAATTGAGTCCATGGAATGGGATGGGTTTAAGAACATATTTTTCAGTAAGTATTTCCCTCATATTCTTCAAACAATGATGTAGAAGGAGTTTCTTGAACTGAAGCAATAGGATGATGAATCCGTTGGTACCTACGAAGAAAATTTTACAAGACTTCCAAGGTATGCTTCCAGAATTATTATCCAACCTGAGAGTAAGATCGATCGATACTTTAGTGGATTAAAACCAAGTATTTTAAGGGAGTTATCCATAAGGTAATTCAATAGCTACAAGGATATTGTTTGATGTGCTCTCAAGGTTGAGATGGAGATTGGTGTGACCCATCAGTCACATGGGTTTGATAAGAAGAGGAAAATGAAATTCAAATGAAAATCTAAAGACCACACTAAAAAGAAGATGAGTTTTACCTTACGCTCAATGTTTTGAATGAAACATGGAGGAAATTGTCTTAAGGGGACAAGAAAATGATATAAGTGTGGAAAAGAAGGTCAGTGGGAATTGAATGTCGAAATAATGGGAAGAAGACGTCTAATGATGCAAACAAAGGTAGGAATACACATAATGAACCTACTACACATCAATTCTTCAAGTTCAAGGAGATGGGGAATTATGCCAATCAATGCCCAAATCCAAGGGTTGATGATGATGATCGACGTCAACAAACTTTTAAGGCCAAAGAAAAAGAAAAGTCACCTGCAATTACTATCAGTGATGTGGAGTATGACAACGAAGTGGTGAGAGGTACACTTACCATCCACTCTATTGTAGCAAATGTTTTATTTGTTTCTGGATCCACCGACTCTTTTAATTCTGAATAATTTTCTTAGTGTATCACCGTATTACCTCAACAATTAGATGTTGAGTTTTCTGTGACAACTCCTAATGGCACAACAGTTGCATCAAAACTTTACAATTCTTCTCTGATTGAAGTTTGTGGGAAATTGACTCCTGTAAATCTTGTGATCCTTCCTATACTGAAATTTGATGTGATTCTTGGCATCTATTGGATTTCTTTATATGGATCTCATATCAATTTCAATATAAGGGAAGTGACATTTCATATTACAGATCAATCTATGATCGTCTATCGATGCAAGGATGAACATAACCTTCCAGTGAGAAATTTCTTCTATATTATGAGTCTTGATTCCACTAAATTAAGGTTATTTATCTCAAATGGTTGGAGAGAAACTCACGATTAATAATATGGCCATTGTATGGGAATTTGATGATGTCTTTCCAGAAGAATTTCTAGGTCTTCCACCAAATCGTGAAGTTGAGTTTTCAATAGAACTCGTACCGGGTGCTTGGTCTATTTCAAAGACACCATACAGAATGGCCCAAATTGAGTTGCAGGAATTGAAGAAGCAACTCCAAGAGAATCTTGATAAAGGATTAATGCACACTAGTATGTCACCTTGGAAAGAACTTATTCTTTTTGTTAAGAATAATGAAGGGTCAATGAGACTCTACATTGATTATCGTGAACTTAACAAGATCACTATCAAGAACAAATATCCTCTCCCACGCATTGAAGATCTAATAGACCAACTACGCGGAGCTCAATGCGTTTCCAAGATTGATCTTCGTCAAGGGTATCATTAATTAAGGTTCAAAAGGGAGGATATACCAAAGACGACTTTCCGTACAAGGAATGGACACTATGAATTTATAGTGATTCCATTTCGTCTTACTAATGCCCCTACTATCTTCATGGATATGATGAATAGAGTCTTTGGAGACTATCTTGATCAGTTTGTGGTAGTCTTTATAGATGATATTCTTGTCTATTGAAAGAGAAAGTAATTACATGAAGATCACTTGAGAATTGTATTAAATACCCTCTGAAAGGAGAAGCTTTATGACAAATTTACCAAGTGTGAATTTTGGCTTCAAAAAGTTGCTTTTTTGGGTCACATAATCTCAAAAGGGGGAATATCTGTGGATCCAGAAAAAACAGAGGTTATAGAAAGATGGTTGAGACCGACAATAGTAACTGAGATCCGAAGTTTTCTTGGTTTTGCTGGATATTACCAACGTTTTGTGAAAGATTTTTCAAGGTTATCTAACCCACTCACCAAGTTGACTCGAAAAGGGGTATAGTTTGTTTAGACGGAGGAATGTGAAGAGAATTTCAAAGAGCTAAAAAGAAGGTTAGCCAGTTCACCTATGCTTACACTAACTTGTAGTGGAGAAGGGTTTGTGATCTATAGTGATATATCCAAGAAGGGACTGGGGTGTGTTCTCATGCAAAATGATATGGTGATAGCTTATGCCTCACTAGAGTTGAAAATCCATGAGCAAAATTACAAAACTCATGATTTGGAGTTAGCTGCGGTAATCTTTGAATAAAAGATTTAGAGGCATTACCTTTATGGTGAAAGGTGTGTTGTTTATGCTGATCATAAACATTTAAAGTATATTTTCACACAAAATGAGCTGAATATGCATCAAAGAAGATGGTTGGAGCTGAGTAAGGATTACGACTGCTCAATTCATTACCACCCTAGGAAAGCAAACAAGGTAGCATACGCATTAAGTAGACAAGATCATGCTAGCTTATCCATGATGAGGATCACAAAAGATCCAATATTTATGGATTTACAAAGGATGGATCTTTGAATTTTAATGGAAGGTTAGAAATCTGATCTTTCTCAAATGAATGTCCAACCATCTATACATGGGAAGATTAAAGAGGCACAGAAAGAAGATGTCGAGTTACAAAAGAAGGTGATAAATTTTCCTTAATTCAAGCTTGATTGTGATGGGATAATAAAGTTCAGGAATCAGGTTTGTGTTCCTCCCATCGCCGAATTAATGAAGGAGCTGCTGGATGAGGATCATAGTTCTTCATTCTCAATTCATCGTAGAAGCATGAAGATGTATATGGACCTGAAAGAGTACTTCTAGTGGGATGGAATTAAAAGAGATGTTACTGAATATGACTCTTGATGCTTGGTTTGTCAGAAAGTTAAATCTGAGAGATAGAAGTCTAAGGAGATGTTACAACCATTACCCATACCAGAGTGGAAATTGGAAAACATCACAATGGACTTTTTCACTGGACTTCCTAAAACATCCAAAGGCAATAATGCTATCTGGGTCATAGTTGATCTTCTTACAAAGTCTGCACACTTCATTCCTTTTAGGGTGGATTTCTCTCTAGATCATCTTGCAGGGATATATGTAAAGGAAGTGTTAAGATTTCATGGAGTACCACTTTCCATTATATCTGATCGGGATCCGAGGTTTACCTCGATGTTCTGGAGAAGTCTTCAGCATACTCTGGATACAGAGTTGAGTTTCACCACTGCTTATCATCCTCAGATAGACAGTCAGTGTGAGAGGACAATTCAAAATATAGAATATATTTTTAGAGCTTGCTCTATATATTTCAAAGGTTGTTGGGATCAACACCTAGGTTTGGTGGAATTTTCTTATAATAATAGCTTTCATCCAGTATTCAGATGGATCTTTATGAAGCTATATATGGAAAGAAATGCAGGACTCCAACTTTTGGGGATGAAGTTGGGGAAAGAAAGGTATTAGGACCAGATCTTGTTGATGAAATGGCCAAAAAGGTCAGATCTATTCAATAACACATAATATCAGCTCAGATTCGACAAAAAGGTTATGCTGACAACCAAAGAAAAGACTTAGAGTTTGAAGTGGGTGATAAAGTGTTCTTACGAATATCTCCCTGAAAGAGGGTCATGAGATTTGGAAAGAAGGGAAAGTTGAGCCCTTGATATATCAGTTCTTTTGAAATTCTGTATCGTGTTTGGAAGGTAGCTTACCGATTGGCACTTCCACCGAATCTCTCTCAAGTTCACGATGTGTTCCATGTATCTCTCCTGAGAAAGTACATACCTGATCCTTCACATGTACTCAGCTCAGAAGTTGTACCGCTGGATTAAGATCTTTCTTATGAAGAACAGCCGATAGAGATTTTGGGTCATAGCAAAAAAGTCCTACAAAACAAGACCACTCGCTTGGTGAAAGTTTTATTGAGGAACCACCAATTAGAATAAGCTACATGGGAACTTGAGGATATGATGAGGGAGAAGTATCCTCATCTGTTTTTAATGTAGTGACGAATTTCGAGGCCGAAATTCATTTTAAGGGGGGTAGAATGTAACATCCTGAGATTTTATGAGAAATATTTTTTTATGTATTTTTTTATACGCAACACTCAAGGAATCTTTCATAGCACACAATACGGAATTGGCTTGCATTACACGCAATCACGACCTTCCTCGATATCGTGTGTAGTACGAAATACTGAGTTTCACTAAACAACGATATATTATTATGGACTAGCCGTCATGAATTGTATTAACTACATTTTTAATTTTATAAAATTATTATTCATCTTACACATTTTCAATAACATGGTAAGTGAACAAAATAAATTTTTCTGGTAAAATAAGTATTTTTAAAAAAATGGAGTTTTGCCGCCTTTTGATGATGCACCCTTATTAAATATAGTTTTTGACTTGTTTATAAGATCAATTTGACAAAATAAAATTCTTCTTTAGAATCAAGATATAAAAATTTACTTTGGATAAATTTTTCATATTATTCTGATAACTTTCATATTTTAATGAATAGTAAAAATACGTTATATTATAATTAAAAACAACTTTTTTCATCGTAATAATTTATATGGTTAAATTATAATATTTAATGTTTTAAAGTATAAATAGAATATATTTTGACAATTTAATATAATGTATGTCATTATCATTAATTTTATATTGAATTCATAGCTAAAAACATTTCAATCCTTGGCACTGTTTTTAATATTAAAACCTATTTGCTTAACAATGGGATTAATTTTAAATTAATTACTACAACTTATGTGTTTTTAATTTTGAAGAATGGATTCCATATTTGGAATCAGTGGGTCCAAATTATGTTAATAGGTTACTTTATTTATATTTTGAATAGTAACTACGGTAATTTTTATTTAATACGGTTAAAGGTAAATAGGGTAATTCAAGGATAAAAGAATATTACAATAATTCAAAATTACCTTTAAACTTGTCCTAACCTTATTGGATGAGTAGTCGCTGACCATGGGCATCCTTGGGTCTATTTTGGGAGCCCATTGAGCTACTTGGTAGGGACACTGACAATTTAGATTAATTAATTTAATGTAAAGACAAAATTGACATTAACAAATATCTTTTACTAATTAATTTTTATAAGGGGTTATATAAATTATATTTTCGTCAATAAATATTAATTGGAAAGATAAAAATATTTCCTGCATAATGATATTGTTTTATAATATTTAGACACCAAATAAATTAAATTATATATGACACAATAATGATGAAGTATTTACCTCATTAATAAATGATTTAAATAAATAAGATTATAATGATTAAAATATTTTCCAAAACATGTCCAATTATGATTGGATGATTTTATTTCGACCATGAGAGATCTTATCTTCATCTTTAATGTTTTTTGGACCTTTTGAAACTGAAGATAAGTTTATATTAAAATAATATTTCCACACTAACCAAAGGTGCCCCTCTCCTCCCTTATAAAAGGGCACCTCCTCCCTCTCATCCTTACACCAATTTGAGCCTTCACTCTCAGCCAAACCCTGCCCATTTCACTTCCCCACTTCATTAGATATCTACTAGAGGTACTGGTATTCTCAAAAGACCATCTCTAGTGCCTTAAGAGAAATTTTAATGGAGGAACATCGAGAAAGAGGTAATACCTTCTACCGTTTTTATCAAGTTCCATTCTTCTTCTACTCCCTCTTATTTAGTTGTTTCATTATGATGTAATAACATAGGTATCCCTAATATACTGATATGTTATTATAAATATTAATCAACCCAATTTCACCTCTTATCCATCCTACATGAAATGAAATCACCGCGTGTGCGTACGTACGGAATATCGTCTCCACACCGTGGTGTAATCTGTTTTCCACCACCACCTTACTTGGATGGGTATAATGGTGAAAATAAATAACTATATATGATTATTGTAAAGTGTTTTTGATTATGAAATAGTATACATACACTCCAATACAATTCCATAATCATGGGAACAATATCATCGCTCGTGTGTACGTATGACCTACCGTCTTTACAATGTGATGTGACTCATTCTATATGATCTTCATTGAATAATGATTATATAAATGAATTGAATGAATTAATATGATATATACTACTATAATACCATTCTATAAATGATGTATCTATATCCTATAAAGAGGAATAATAATTTATTCAACAAAACACGCATAAGAACAAAAAGTAATAAACACCCGAATAACAAGTAGTAATGAAATATTACTAATAAAAAGCTAAACATATGAATATATTTGATATCATAACAATAATTATGATTTTGGAATAAGTCAATAACATTATTTAAATCATTATACAGGAGGTCCAGACACTTACGAATAAAATCGGACCTAAGGTAAGGGACAATCTCGCAATCTCATTTTTTATTCGAGATTGTTTATACTTCAGAATTCACTAGGGAATATTTAGCATCCACATCCATGTTTCCTCAGTAGGTAATATTATTTATATCCTCCTAAAATTTTATTAAATCCAATTTTACCATTCTGTGATTTTTTAATAAATGATATGAAAGGAATTTTTTTCGTTTTTCATCGAGGTACTTTTTGACTTTTCTGACAAAAGTACGAGAAGAATTTTTTTTAACTTATATGGCATGAATGGATTTTTAAAACTCTATTTCCAAAAATCTTTCTTTACAAGTTTTCAGGTTTATTTTTAATCAAATTATTTTAGTTTAAAATTGTATGACATGTTAAGAATGGAAAAATGTTTTTGAAGTAGAAAGGATATTTTCCTCAAGAATGGAGTTCAAGTGTTTTATCAAAATTATTTTCCTTCTAAGATAATATAGGGTTCTGTTTATATCCCAGTTATTACATTGATTTGATTATGTTGTAATTGAAATAATTTTATGAATTCCTTTATCTTATTTGAATTGTTTTATGATGTCATGATTTTTTAAGATTCCCATTTTTTTACATGGGTTATGCTATGATGTATGGTTTATGATTTGTTGGAACACATAAGAATGGTATCATTATGAGATGGGTGGGACCTATATCTCTCTAAAATTAATTTGGTAAATATTTTATATCTCATTATATAGATATGGCTGGAACGGCAGGTTAAACCGGTTCAGTGAAACAGGACTGAAACGAGGAGTGAACTCGGTTCAGAAATGGACTTTGTCCGCTAAAGTATTCTTGGCTATGAGTCTTGACTACTAAGAAATGATTATCTATGATTATGTGTGTATACCAGAAAGTTTTATGTTTTATATTATGATTATTGGGATTAAATTTCACTACCATGATTTATCCCATGTTGTGAAATTATGATCTCTTTTGCAGCGTAAGATTTCCATAATGTTATGTTCTTATGAATTTTATGTGATTGATATTTCTTTTCTTTACCCTTACTGAGCATTTGAGATCACCCTTTTGTATGTTTTCTTTCCCCAGTCCAGGAATAAGGTTATTAAGTAAGATATGCCAAAAAGGGACTATAGATATGATGAAATAAATGGGAGTCAGTGTAGAGGTTTTATGAACCATTTGTTTATATTTTCCAGTTTCTAATGACACTATACCTATACGGTCCTTTCACGGTTTTGTTATATGTTGTAATAAGTATGCTTCAATTTTGAAGTATTAACCATTTATGTAAAGTATGGGTCGCTATAATTATATATATAAATTCATCATAATTATTATTCCTAGTCACAAGTTATATTTAATGTTATTGAATCCTTTATAATATTATAAAATAAATTATTCTTTGTAATTTATTGATATAGTTTGTGCTTATATATATAACCTTAAATCATGAGTTTCATTAATATTCTATTTTATAGAATCATATTTCCCTCAAACCATCTCAAATCATGTTAGTTTGGATTTGATTTATTCAACATAAATAAAGGAATATAAAAAAATACCACATATTAATTTTTCTTCCTTCGGATATCTACCTCCAGTAGTTAAAAATTAATCACTATGTTAATATCAATTATTCCTCAATTTTATCTACTTTAATAATTCAAGATTTATTCTTTTCAACCATCACCATCATTGAATCGTTTATGTATAACATAAATTAAATTTTACATTCTCCACGAAAAATATCATCACTATCTTTTTTTTACTATCAAGTATATTATATTAGAATAAATAATTTCAATAATTTATATATTTTATATTATTTATAAATACTTTTGATAGTTTTATTGTGATTAAATGTAATTAAATTTCATCTTTAGACTCATATACACTATAAGGCCAAACACTCACAAATAAAAATATGACAATTTTAGTTTTCAACCAAATGTACGCATATCTAATTTGAATAAACATTCCACTAGTAATATCTATTCATAACTCAAATAAACATAACTTTGATCACTTTTGAGATCAATATTCAACATATATTAAATATTTATTTATGATTTTAATTGACTTAAAAATCCCTATGGTTTATCTTTTATCTCGTACAACACAAAACTATATTTCAAATAGTCAGATAAAATATCAAAAAAATTAAATTTCATAAGAAATGATACTCTGAAATTTTAAAATGTTTTAGTTATTCTAATTATTTTATAAATAATATTTATATCCATTATTTCAACACCAATCCATTGAATAGATCATAAAACTTCAATGATCAGGTTAAAGTATCCATTGATATTATCATTATGAACATTAATATATCACCAAAATATTACTATAAAATTGTATATTTTCCACTATGTACTCCTTCTACCATTCATTATTTATATATATATTCACTCATATTATTTTAAAAAATGACACATCATCCCCATCATGTATATTTGATTCAAATTATAACAACTCATTCCTCAATCAACACATTTTCACATGATATATTAAAAGGATTTCACCATAATAAATTTACATTATCATTATGGTATAGAGTTTTATAGAAATATTATAAAAATTACCAAATAACGTGGACAATATAAGTCATTATATATTATTTCCAAAAAAATATTTATATTTAATCCCCATGTTTCATTTAAGATATATTTCCTTCAGTTCTGTTGAATCACCATTATGAAATTCTTGAACATTCTAAAATTTGTACTCATTCATAGATCATTTCAAATTAAAATTAAAAAAATTAGATTGGAAAAAATTCTCTATCAAATAAAAATGAATATATCATTAGAGTTGTGATGAACAAGATATCGTCAAATGATATTTCAGTTTCTCACAATATACCATTGGTCACATAAAAATATATATCCACACTTGAAAAATCAATATTTTTAGAATGAAATAATTTCAAAAAGTATATGTGATAGGTAAAAACACAAGTTTTTTGTAAGGAACATGAAAAAATAAGAATATAATCATTTGATAAACAATCCATTCACCATTCATCCTTCCATATATATAGAAATTGAATGATTTTCTTAAAAATATTATAATTTCATTTATTATATATATATATATATATTAGAGGATCAAATTCATAACCTCTTTTCACTCTTTTTTATCCCATTATAAAATATCTATATCCCAATTAATATTCTCATATTTATCTACACATAAACCCCCCAAGTTTTTCGTATTTGAATACTAAATCATTACCCAATGCATTAGAGAGAAATATTTTCTCACCCATTTTCATGAGATATATCATGTTTACCATTCATCATATATAATAATCAAGTATTTTATCATGAAAAATATAGTCATGCAATTTTTCGTCCAAAAACCCCTAAAAGAACTAATTTTAACGAAAAATACAAAACACATTCCATTTTTAG
Organism: Viscum album; assembly: GCA_963277665.1. Lineage (NCBI taxonomy): Eukaryota > Viridiplantae > Streptophyta > Magnoliopsida > Santalales > Viscaceae > Viscum > Viscum album. Next base: position 1,867,510,698 of record OY728123.1, on the reverse strand, counting down.
TTAATAATTATGAAACATAAAATTTTTATTTGAAAACACATATAAATGAAATATTTTTTGATGTATTGGAATTGAATATTCATATAAAAACAATGTTATATTTTATAGGAATATTTTTAATGAATAATTACCAAGATGATGGAAAAAAGAGGTGAAGCCGTATATATTAGAGAACCATCTTTATCTCCATTTCATGAAGATTTCGAAATGACTGTTAATGTAATTATTTAATCAATTAATTTTAAAAAATATAAATAGAAAATGAAAATTAAGTAAAAATAATATTTATTAATTTTTGATTCATAAATATTAAAATTCTTTATACATTTTTAATAAAATGGTTTTGGGGTGAAATATTGTAGAATAATACATTAAAAATGAGGGTGTTTAGAAAAGTCGGTCACCTTAAGTACCAAATAGCATCACATTCACTATAAATCTAGAATAATAAAATTATTTTATTTTTATACATTATTAATAACCTTTTCCATTTTATGTTAATTATTTTTATTCCATTTATTTCATTTATGGATTTAATTTAATTAGTTAATAAAATATTTATGTTCACGTTTGTTGTTATTTGTTTTTTTAGTTGATAACATTAAAAACACATCAATGTGTTGACCTTGGTAAAAGTGGTTAGAGTTATATTTTTATTAAAAATTAAAAATATTTTTTTTAACAAATTTATTATTAAGATAAAAATTTTAAATGGAGAATGTAAGGATATATTAAAAATTTAATTAAGTCATTTCATAGAGATAGTCTACCAAAAAATACACCTGAATGACATTTTCATTTTCATAAATTATTGAAATTAAGTAAACTAGATTATATAATACTTTAATATAATAATATTTTTCTTATAAATATTATATTTATTCACAATTTCATTACTTATGACCATCTTTAAAAGGTGAAAATGAAAAATGAATCACACCACTTCATGGAGGTGACATTCCACATGTAATCATTTGTGAAGATATCAATTTCATCTGATGGTATGTAATATTTTATTTTTAAATAATCATTATTATATCACTAACATTATTTATATTATTTTCTTATTTTATTTTAACTATTTACATGATTTAATGATGAAAAAACAAAAGCAGAGTTTTGTGTAGGTGGTATTCCACAATTACTCAAGAGTGAAATTTATACTTCCCATAAGATGGAATCAAAGATGAAATGTGTTATAAAAAATAATTATAAAATATTTACTATATTTAAGATACTTATGATATTATTTAATCATGGTCAAAAAATACTTTATGAAGGTGAAATAATAATTAATTGTAAAATATATTGTTTGGGACTTATACATTCTCCTCGATTATTTCATTATGGATTAAAACATAAGTCTTCTAGGATTGGCCTTTTTATAATATAATAAAATCTCATATGTTGAGATATATGTTAGGGAGGTATTAATGTTTCAATTTTATGAAATATATTTCATAAAAGGTTTGACTATGTGATAAGAGGAGGTTCCCTTTTATAACATTTAGCAGTGGCACACTTCATGTTTTTCAATATGTTTAAATATTATAAATTCTTAATCGTGAAAATTGGATAAAAAATATCTAATTTTTACAATAATTTTATTTGAAAAAAAACATATCATCTAATAAGAATCAATTTTTTCCCTCAAAAATATGTATACCATAATTAACCTTATTTATCTATTACGGTGGTGATATATTTTACTCTGGCTACTATTTATAAATAAATTAAACACATCACTAAATTAAACCCTCTAAATTATAAATATGGAATCCATTTTCAATATTAAATTTTTATAAATTTTAGAAAATATATTTTATATAAGTGTGTAAAACACAATGAATGAATTTCAGAAAATTGTTTTTAAGAATAAAATGTAGTTATATGAATGTTTATTACAATGAAATTATTTAAATTATCATATATATAAATGGATCTTATAAAATATTAAAAATATAAAAAATATAATGTTAAATTTAAAATACCAGTTTTAATGAAATAAAAGATTTATTGTGAAAAAATCCAAACTTTTCACTATTCACTAATAAATAAATCATATAAAAAATATCCCAAAAATTAATCCTAAGATATATTTTATATATTAATTCAAAAATAAAATACAATTTATAAAATTCATTGAAAAAGATAATTAATTTTTTATTTTAAATAAAACCATGTAATTCATGGAAATAAGTTTATTAAAGTAAAACACTTCCATTAGTAAGTGAAAACTTCTATAAATATAACTATAACACTATAAGGAATATAAATATATAAAATGAATCATAATAAATTAAATGATTTATTTATTAATAAGGATACCTATGTTTTCACAGTCCTTCCATTAGGATATTTATTTCTTCTTATTTTATTCATTACATAAACAAGTGATGGTATATCTTTACCCATAGCATATTATTAATTCCAATTTTTCATCCTAGATCATTTTATTCTTCTAAATAACCATTATTATGTGAATTAAATTACTTAGTATAACCTACTCTCTATAATCAAAATTTCAAACTAGATTTTCTTAATAAGGGAGATTCCCCTCTAACCATACCACTTCAGCGATGAAAACATGTGATGGATCATGTACATACTTTTTATGCCTAGAAACAAAATACACCTCATTATCCTAAGATAATCGTAGAGTTAAATCTATTATCAATGATAATGATCATGCCTTTTATAGAATTTCATATAGAACAATAAACTATTGACCAGACATTCTAATTATTCAATTGTCTATAAATCTATTCTATAGAGATGTTTTATAAAAGAAACATGATTTCCTACCTCTATTGCATGATTTTACCTCTTGTGGCTTATATAAATATTTGACATAATCTTGGTTATCCTAATGTAATTTAGAATCATAAATAATTTCTCTATAATTTCTTTTACATCTTATTTTCCCATATAAAACAATTCCCGAAACTTTTCATAACATGATTGAGTTTGAAACATCATTACATATAATTCATCAAAAGGATCCATAAGATAACTGTATTTAAAACTTTTATTCTAAGAAAATTCCGCAAATTAAAAGTTTTGTATCTAAATTATCTTATAATTAAATGAACAATACAGAATAGTATCATCTAAATGTCCATCTGATTGAGGGTAAACTTTTATCATGAAACTAATTATGGTACTAAATAAAATTTATAACCATTCATAAAAACAAGAGATAAATCTATGATGAATATCAGATAAAAAATTGGGTGGCAGTCCTTGTATTCTAAATATCTATTGGTGATAAATTCTGTAAATTTTATCAATAGACATATTATATCAAAAAAGATAAAATGTACATATTTAGTCAAATAAAAATAAATTACCCAAATTTTATTATTAAATTGAGAATTATTCTCAAAATCCCTCCAAATATTCCATTGATATATTATCTTATTTCCATTTAGGTGATAGATATGGTTAAAGCATAACATATTGTTATTTTCACTTATCTTTAGAGTACTAAAAAGTTAAAATTTTAATAGTAAAATTTGAAATTTATTTCGTTATACACTATCATCAAATTTATACCTGAAGATCTCTATACACCACAAAATGTCTAAGAAAAATGTTATACAAATATCTACAATCTATATATAACACTTTCTTCTTAAACTGGGATTCACATGGAATATACAACCTCTTAGAAATAATGATATTCCTTAAAAACCTCCATATTTACATCTGACAAAGATGAAAACACTAATACCTCATCCAAAATAGAATAAGTTTATATATACACAATTTTATGGCCAAAATTTTTTAAATTATATTCTAAAGATCATAATCCAGTGATAGTATATGTAATGATGCATTAACTTTGAGACCAAATTTATCAGCTACCTTTATATACATAGATGATAGAAATGGTGTAATCGTAATCATTAATCAATGATAGCCATCCTATCAACCTCATTTAATTATCTTTTTGAGTGAATATATTCTTTAAACATTTATGATAAGTATATATTTAACATGTATCCCTATATAAATGATACCTCTTTCTTTTAAAGAAAATTATATTATATCCAACTCAATTTCATGTGTAGGATAATTCTACTCATGAGGTTATAATTGAAATGAATAATACAAAATAATATAATCATTTTACATCAGGAACCAACAAGGCCACTTTATAGAAGAATCGTTATAGATAAAAAACTCTCGATTCATTTTTGTAATGAATAAAACTAGATAATTAAAAAAAATATTTCAAATTTTTTTAATGAATTAATCACATTCATTTATAAATATTAATTTTAAACCTTTTAGTGTTTTCATTGTAATGGGATTGATCACTTAAAAAACTCCAAAAAATACATCCATAATAACCAACTAATACAATAATACATATAAAAGAATTTACATTTTTAGGCCTTGTACAATCATCAAACACTTGAGGTTTTAAAGGATAAACAATTAATACACCATAAAAAATAATACAGCCTAGAAAAAAATTATTTTTAACGAAAATTGAAATTTTCATAATTTTTTATAAAACATATTTACATTTAAAATATATTGAAGAATCCTTATCTTATTATCATAATCTTCATATACTTTAGAGTATATGGGTATATCATTGATAAAAATATCCTTAAATTTGCGTAAATATTAAAGGGACACTTTATTCAATAGATCCATAAATATTTTAGTTGAATTTTTTACCCTGAATGGTATAACAAAAATATACAAAAGGTCAAAACTAGTATAATTTTTTTTCCCAATAATTAATTCCTATATTAAATTTATCTATTAATACATAGATATGATATCAGTATTATAAAAATTTCATCCACACTATAGTGGATTAAACAACTCCATGATATAAGAAACATATATGTGTTCTTAACAAAAATGTTATTGAGTACTATAAAACCATTTCAAATTCTCATAGAAGAATTTCTATTTTAAAAAAATGAAATAATATAACTCTAATGAGACTTGTTTTGGTAGATAAAAAACGTTTCATGAAACTCATGTAACTTCCCTTTCAGTTCTATAAACTAAATTGAATCCAATTAATAAGGTGGTTTCGATATTATCATAAAATCAAGAATTAAAGAAACAATGAAGTCAACAATCTTTTGATGAATAATGTAAATATTTTGGAAATATGTCCACAAATTTATTCTCTACTAGGACAGAACTAAATTAAAAAGAATATTTTTTTTAAAAATATGTACAACATATCATTTACATGAATATGTAATTAGTTTAATAGCTTCTTAAAACATTATCAGTTGTGTGAAATCGTTTATATATAAAAATTAAACTTGGATATGAAAATGACATATCAAATCCTTAACTCTATATTTTATATTTTCATGAAAAAAATGAAATCCAATCCTTACCCAGGATAATAGAAATCATTTCAATTGTAAAAACAACATGGTATATAGGAAAACCAGTATAGGAATGGTAAAAATAATATTTATATACATTCTTTCTTTCATTATAAAGATTTTAGAAATTTTTAATAAAATGTGTAACTTCATTTCATTAGATAGTATTTCTATTTTAAATGAAAATTGTTATGAAATAAAATAATTGGAGGATCTTGAATAAAAATAAACACTATAATAGTCTTAATAAACTAGTAATGTACACAAAAAACATATCATTTGATGGTCAATAATATACAATAGTTTCTAAAAAAACATTTTCATACCTTATTTCATATGTCCCAAATAACTCTCTAAGGTCCCCACCTTAAACATTACTTAATATTGAGATAATTCAATAATGTTGATTTTAATTATCATCTATGATATTTTTAATTTCAGATATTCTTAGAATTAGACCATAAATTATACATAACATCTTCTATATAATATGTACACACTTCTACTCACTATCCTTTTTTTTATAAAATAAAAACTATTTAAAACGAAAAATGATATCGTTACATGTTTTAACATCATAAATTTCTCTTGATCCCATCCTTGACTCTATTCTTCATTATTTCCAATGAAAAACATTTGAAAAATAGGTATGAGAATAATATTATCATTAAGGGATACATAAATAAATAAAATTTGTAGTCTTGGGATAACATATAAACCATGAATAATTTATCAAAAAGTAACAATTTTCACCTTTAAGAATTAGTAAATATACTTCAATAATATAAAATTATTACATACCCTTTATACCAAAATATTACCATAAATCCAATATAATGTAACACATATCATATAAAGGTAACTTTGGACCTAAACATACATAAATTTAATAACCATACGGTTATCATCCAAACATATTACTAAATGGAATAGCCATACTGCTAACTTCCATACCCAATGCATTGGAGGTTATAACGTAACCACCTGTAAATGGATTATCATGGAACCACCTATCACTTGTTTTATCATGTAACTAATCACCTTTGTTTTATCACATAACCATCCATCAAAAGTCCATGTACCATTATATAATCATAACACATAAAACATTTCAAATATCAGCATTTCACAAAAAACAATTCATTTCCAATCACAAGAAATAATTTCATGATATTGAAATATGAAATCCATTTCAAAAATCATATGAAATACAAAAACACCTAAATGGGAATAAGGTATTTATTTTCCATTAAAAAATTATTAAATCTTATAATGGAATCCAAATATTAAATAATGATTACGGCGATAGAGAGATCATTGTCATCGCATACATTAAAAACATTCCTTCTTTAGTTTAGTAAAATGAATCCTAGAAAAAATATTCCCATTAAATAAAATTAAAATTAATAGGGTTTTATTATACACCGTATAAATGATGGAGGTGTACATTATCAAAATATTCCCCAATAAAGTGAGATTTTGACAAAGTCCCTTACAAAGATCATATCATTAAATTAAGGACAAATCAATGGCATAATTAGGTGTGAAAAATATAAATACAACCAATATAAGTGTATATTATTTGTAAAACAATCATATTTCATTTAAATATATTCATATCATGACATAATAAAAAATTATAAGATTCACCCAAAGAATGAAAATTGGGTTAAGAAGATCCCTTACAAAGATTCAACAACCTAATAACATCACATAATTTTTTTGAAAATGAGTTGATGAGAGAGAGAATGGTATCTAATAATATAGACATAAAAAGGTCATAAATAAGGACATATAAGAACATATTCTTTCATTTGAAAGTTGAAATTAAAATACATAACATAAAAGAAGTCTTTGACTAAAAGAGGGAGGTGAAAGAATCCCTTACCTTGAGTCGAATTCAGCATGTAGGTTCCTTCTTCTTCCTGAATAACAATCATAAGTTAATTTATAATTTATTAAGATATTTTTCAAATTTTATTACCTCTTTTATATATCTTATTTCCTTGATATAACAATCATATAATTATTTAATTTCATATCGGAATTTTTGTAAATGTTCGGTACTTGAGTCAAAAATGAAGTAGTTATAATTGAAAAGTGTCCATGTGGTCAAAAGATAATTATTTCCAAAATATGATTAATTGTTTAAATACCATTAATATATAGTATGTATGTATTTATAATAGTCCATATCATTTGAAAATATTACCTTAAATTTACTATTCATGGAGACGGTAAGCCGTACATACGCAAGAAAGCTACATTCATTTATTTTTCATATTAAAGAAATGAAAGCCAAATGATAAATATCTAAATTATAATTCAAATATAATATCATACTATATATATGATACATATTTTCATTATCTCCATCCTTTATACATTCTATGCAAGGTATGAGAAAATCATATATCTTCGATGGGATGGTAGTCCATACATCCTCAAATTAAATTACTATATTTACACATCATGAAAAGCATACATGTATATTTGTAAATTTAAATTATATTATAATATAGGCAATATAAAAATAATATACAAAAAATATCAATCCATTTCCATCATAATGGCCACCATGGGAGGTGGTAGCGGAAAATTGAACAATCATTATTTTGTGAGGCAGCAATTCGCCATACACAGAAACATTATGTTCATATCCATTAGATGGAGGTCATTGTAATTTTACTTCTAATAATTATTATAACAACATCATAGTATATATATGATACTTAGGTTGTTATGAAATTTAATAATAATAATATAATAGGGTGTTTTGATGTAAAATATTGGAATAGAACTTTAGAGGAGACACTACCTCTAAAAACGCTTAACTCCCTTTCATTTGAGACAAAAATCTATAATGAATTACTTTATGACTATTGTAAGGAATATATAAATAATTAATGGAGTTTTTAAGCTTATTTTAATAGTTTTTGGATGATTTAAGGGGATTTAGAGATGTTATTAAGGTTTAGAAGTTGAGGCTTTTTATAAGAGAGAAGATGGGTACTTTTGAAATGTCATGAAAGATTATTTTATTATGAACTGAATTTCGATTTCAAAATGTCCAAATATAATTTAATTCAAAGATAAGATGATTATATTTCTAAATCCTTTAAACCAATAGGTTTTAGATAAGTTATCTTTTCAAATATATCCTTATCTTTTATATTTAACCTCATTTAACTAATTTAACTCTTACCATGTCATCTTGTATATGCACACTGCATAGTTAAAATAGTAACCATAAAATGAGAATAAAAAATAAAGTGGTTCATTAATGATATTTTCAACATTATCTAAGACATTTGGCCAAATATTAGATTTTTAGGACTATGATTTAATTAAATAAAATATAATTTGTTTTAAAAAATCATTTATGTCAATGTTTATACTATTCATATCATTACTTTTTTCATAAAATCAACCAAAACATGATTATTTCAAAAAAATACATTAATTCAAAGTTAATAAGTCATAATAATCCCTAAAATTCTTGTATTTCATAAAAAGTTTCAAAATTAATTTATTTTAATATTTATTATCTTATTTATGTTAATCATTCATTAATAAGTTAGTCACTACATCATGATTATGTCATAAATATATTTATTTATATTATGTCTAAAATTTATAAATAATATAAAATGATATAGAAAATCTTATTAGATTTTTAATAACTATTTATAGTAGAAAATATTACTTATATAACCTCATATAAAAATATTTTACTAAAAAAACATGTTTATGTTACATTTGAAAGACCACAGAACACCCTGATAGGGGAGGGGTGAATTAGGGTGTTAACTTTTTCTTTTTAAATTTGTGGATCATGTTCCCTAGTTGGTAGGAAATTGTTAAAACGTTCAAACAAATGAATTTAGGATGTTCACACAACACTTTTACTTGGTTCACTAGAAAGGGCTACGTCTAAGGAGCATATGCCAACAAGGTTTTCGGTTCTACCTAATTCCACTAAACATCACTAGGTGCAGATTACAATGTTCAGGTACAGTAACTTTGTCCCAGAAACAATACCCATACAAAAGTTCGTAGATAGGTCATTGCGTCCCTCAGGTCACTCCCGTTGACTCCCCTTGGCTCACTGCCTTTGGATAAATCCCACTCAATTTATAGACATAAAGTTCTCTTCAATGTATTTGCAATGAAGTCTTTTCCACTGCTTAGCACAACACTCTGCTTGCATCGTCGTATGGAAATGATGCACTTGAATGTACTGAACCACTGAGCCGGATAGCAGAAACACACAAACAGGTTTCATTGACAATTTCGTGTAACACCATGTTTTATGCACAACATCATGTTTTTCACGCGACATCACCTTTTTTGCACAAGCCAAATTTTTTCATGCAACATGGAAATTTATGCACAAGATGGAATATTTCACGCAAATCTAAATTTTTCCACGTGAGCCAGAATTTTTTCGCATAAGTCCAAAATATTTCATGCCATTCTAATTTTTTCACGCAACTCCGTTTACGCAAACCTTTTACGCTCTTTAGACCTTGGATCTTTTCTTAGTCTTCAAACATACAGAATTAGTGGGTTCACCTTTTATTTACCCCACGTGGAAAACCCCCTATGGCCTGAAAAACCACTCATTTGGCACGTAATGTTTCGTGAAGGTATCAATTTTCCCACATATCTCCATATTTTTCATGCAGCTCATGCCATTTCCATTTTTTGATGTTCTGATTTTGAAACACTATTTTCATGAAAAACATTGCCCCACTATTTTGCACACCATGCTGTTTTTCACACAAAACTCAAATATTTTATGCAAGCCACTATTTTTTTCGCACTCCTCTCTTATTCACACACCAATTCCTTTTTGCACGCACCTCCTCTTTCCAACAACCTATGTCTTCATTTTCCTATTTTCATGCAAACAAATTTGCAAACACTGGGAAACGACGCCACCTTCAATACTGCTGATTGCATGAACTATATGATCACTTTACTGGCACGCATTCTGAACTTCCACTGAGGATTGACAAAAAACACAAACCATCCTCCAATTCATGCATAGAAAAGCCATGATTCAAGTAACATTTTCCCTTACTTTAAATTAATGCTTATAAAATGTCATATTTATATCAAAGTGGTTCAATGGGGTCCCAAAATCTAACAATGATAACCATGGTTGGACATATCTAATTCAATAATATAAAGACATGTGTTAGGGTAACAAAATATTATTATAAAATATTTTTTACCCTTATTTACTAGATTTACCTTTCAACTATGGTAAATAAAAGAATTAATAAAGTTATAATAATAATGTATGAAAATAAAAGGAAATATTTTACACAACCTGTATATAATTATTCTATATATTTAATCCAATATTTCAAATAAAAAACACTAAAGTTGTAGTAATTAATATCAAATTAATTATGTTGTCAATACCAAAAAATGGGTTCTTAAGAAGCAATAACTATCAAATGATTGACATGTTTTTATGTAAATTTCATAGTAAAATTACATATAATGAACAAAATTTAATTAAATGATAACAAAAAATATATATATACTATAATACCAATTAAAAGGACTATATTTCTATATAAATAAATAATATTAAAAGAAGGTTTTGAATTAAAATGCAGTATTTTTTCAATATTCATAAAAAATAAACTCTATCAAAAAAATAATAATAATGTAATCTAAAGTAAATTTTGATGCTCATATTCTATAAAATACGTTAATTTTGTCAAATATAACACATAAAAGTTGCAAAAACTATATTTAAAAATGGTTCTCCATCAAATGGCGGTACAACTGCATTTTTAGAAAAATACTTCTTTTATTCGAAAAATTGAATTTGTTCTTAAATCTTATCTATAAAACATATAAAAAAATTTAGAACATTAAATTGAATATATATAATATATTTTTAAATAAAAAATAATCTGTAGAGTGACATGAAACACAATTATTAACTTTTAAATTGGTTTTCATAAAGACACATGCTTTATATTTAATTGGTTTTTATTTCCATTTCTAATAAATTTGGTAACCAATGAATCGTTATTTAAACATGTGTAAACCATTTTTTAAAATTTAGATGACACTATTTATTATTCCATTTGAATGGTTAGGTGTTGACTACCATTTAATAAAATAATATCATTATGTTATTATATTTTGGTATAACTCAATGTTGTGCGCAACGTAAGATTTCATAGGAACACATTGTTGCATGTCGAGTAAACTATCGAAAGAAGCGTCCCATTTAAAATAAAATTAATAACATATTAATAATTATTAATAGAAATTAAAAATTTTATTCAATAAATATCTTGTTCTTTACAAACTCCATCCTTGAGTAACTATCATTAGACATGCATTATCATTATGAAACAACAATTTACATCTAAAAAAATATAGTGTTGTTCAAATTTATTTTTCCAATTTATGGTTTGATTAGACCTATTTTATATGAAATCATGATCCATATGGCCAAATATATCACATCATTATCACATTATTGTTCCTAATAATCTTTATTTAAAATGAATATACCACATTTATAAAATTGTTTTGGATTACCTAAAGATTTTAAAGATCAATTATGCCTCATTTCATACGACCATAACTAATAAATAATTTTTTATCGTGTTCTATATAAGTTTCATAAAAATATATATTAGTATTCTCATCAAAATTTGAACTTACCAATAGATTTTATATTATATAGAGATTGAAACTCCCTAAAAAAATATTAGAAAAAGGTAAAATTAATCAACATTACTCTCATGGTCCTGAAGAATATTTATGGAAAACTTTTTATGTATGATAAAATTTTCATCGTAAGTAGAAACTATGTCTTATACCTTTTGATTTAATTGTTTAAATATGCTTCCTTTTTATTCTAATGAACATTAATAAAATTATTTTCTATAATAATTTCATTTATTGTTTTTAACATTATTGAATCAATCACATCTTTTTCACTAGTATTTTTAATTAGATCCCATCATTGATCACCTAAATAATAAAATAGATAAAAATAATGTGTCATATTTTTTATGTACCATACATTCAAACCTATAAAATTTCCACTCTAGATAATTGATATATCCTTTTTCATTCTTTTGTTTTGAAGGACCTTCGATTGATAGAAAGTGTTATTCGATAAAATGATCCACTATAGTCATGTTTTTATATAGATATTTCATTCACTCTCATTAATGGGTTGCATATTTAAAATCATACATAAAATAATTCAATAATTTTATAATCTACTTGGTTCCACCAATTCTAGGCTACTGATTCAGAAGGTTATTTCCCGGATGATTATGTCCAACCTTAGATTCCTAGTTTCCATAATCAAATAGAATTCTAGAGAGAAAATGAATTGAAAAATAGACATAAAAATATTAATACTTATACCATGAAACTATGACCTTAAAATATAGAATACTCAAACTTTTATTTATCATATTTCTAACCTCTAATATTATATATTCCTTTTAGTTGATACCAACTATAACGATCTATTCATTAATCAACTTAGAATTGCATGATTTATATTAAATATTTCACTTTATAAAATATCCAAAACATTTTTGGTTTATTTTTTGGTTAATTATTGGAAAAATATATATATTATAACGTAGAAACATTGACATAACATATATTTGTTTCATAAAGTCATAATATTAATTGTACGCCACTGTTATTTTTAATACACTTCTATTTAATTTAAGATGATTTATTGTGGAAGAAATATTGGTCGTATAAAATATATAATCATCCATAGATCATATAATGAAAATTTAAAAAGATTTGTATAAGTGATATAAAGGATAATATTCCATACCAAATTAATCTCCTTATTCAAGTGAAAAACATGAAAACCCATGAATACATTAACCATTTTCAAAATCAACAATTAATAAAATAAATAAAATATTATGAAATTTGAAAATTTAAATTGTCATAGTGAAATGTTTTTAACCCATTATAATATATTGGAAAAACCAAGAAGGTATCTTAAGGCATACAGTAACATGTGAAAAAAATCCATTAAAAATGTAAAATTCAAATTTAAGATCTCGTTACTTCATGAAATAACAAGATATATATAAAAATCCATTTCTTCCAAAAATAATATCTATATATTAGGGAATCATATTCATAAAAAGTGGTTTCTCAGCTCTAAACTATTTCGTAAAAACTATATCCTACCTAATTCAATTTGAGTAACCTACCTAGTTAACATTGCCAATTTACACATTTCAATGCTATAGATATAACTAATGCATTTGAGAGATATATCAATATTACCCATCATCAAGGGACATATCATTGTCATCCATCACTGTATATAATGATAAAGTATTATATAATGAACAAAAACATGATAATAATTCACTTTTCCATCATAAAACATTTGAAATTGTCATTTAATCAAAAATATTAAACTCATTCCATTTTCATATAATTATAAAGGAAAATATATTTTTTTCTTTATAATCTCTTGAAAATAAACAATTATGAAATGAGATGGAATATGGGATTCATTAAAAAATAAATATATATTATAGGTGAATGTTGAAAATTATTAATGTATATAAATTTGGGAAAATGATGTCAATCCATATATAGTAAGAAATTTTATTTTATTGTTGGTAAAAATGATATCAAAAGGACCCATGTAGTAAATGTTTTGTTTTTTTTAAACCTTTCAATAGATCATAAAATAATGTTTACAAATAATTTTAACAATATGTGTTTTTTAAATTAGAATATTCACTAAAACTTTTGATGAACATGGATTTATGGGAGAAATATTTTAATGGAATTATTTAAAATGACATTTTAAAGTCTAAACTATTACAAATTTTTTTCTAAAGTTGTGCATTACCAAACTCAAAAATAATAAAATTATAATATTTTTATACATAATAAAAAACTAAAACATGTTAATATAATTATTATTATTTATTTGATTTCCATTACTATTATGTTTTTTTGACACTAAAATGGAAATTTTCATAAATGAATTTTAGGGTTGTTCTGTTTATGACCCCAAATGTGCATTGGTGTATTAATCATGGTCAATGGTTTTATGATTAAATTATCTAATAAATATTAAAAAAATTAAATTTTTATCTTTTTAAATAATGTAATCATTTAATAAACCATATATGGTGTCCATGAAAAATGAACCTTAACTTTTCATAAAGATGGTAGTATATAAATACGAGTGAACACCATTTTTTTTAATGGGTGGAAATGAAATAAAGTATAAAATATATTAATTAAATAGAATTATAAATATTTTAATAATTTCATATTTAGTTATTAGTTCTATCCATATGACCATCCATATAAGTTTGAAATGAAAAATGCGTAACACCATTTCATTGAGTTGGTATTCCACACAAGTTAACAAGAAACGTTATCAATTTCTAATGAATAGAAAATCTAAGAAGTAATGTAAATATTACATTTCGTTAATCATAATTAGGTAATAAATATCATATATATTCATTTTTTCTATCATTGTAACTATCCATATTTTATAATAATTAAATATGAAAAAACCTCACTTAATGGATGTTGTAGTTCACACATACTCACAAATGATGTTACAATTTAACATAAGATATAAATTTAGATTGTAAATTTACAAAAAAATCATAATAATAGTTTTATATATGGAATATACAGATGTTATTATTTTAGCATGGTTTAATAACATTTTTATGGATTGAGAAGAAAAAAAAACAATATTGAAATAGGTTAGTTAGTACCTATATGTTCTCCTTAAAAATATCCCATTAGATTATACATTAAGCTTAATAAGATTACACATTTCAGAAGACTAGGATATCTTTTACCTCATTATAGATTTTGGTGATATATTTTAGTAGGGAATGACTCAACTAAATTTCTCCAAATGTGTGAGAAAGGGTGGGATAAAAGGTTCCCTTTTATAAGAGATTGAAGTATCACACTTATAATTATTCCAAAAAATTAAATATTATATTATATTCATCATTTAAAAGTGGATCAAAAATAAAAAATTTATAATATATTTTGATAAATGTCTTAATTAAATCTTAAAATAAGATTTAAAATTTTATTTATTTACATTATCACATAGTTTTTACCTTAATTAACAAAAGATACTCTTTTCTATGGTGAAAAATCTGTACAATGGTTACCATAAAAAATGACCAAAACATAAACTAGGCTCATTAATAAATTTCAAAATCGTGATCCAAATATAGAACACATTTTTCATGATTCAATATTTATTTGTGGTAGAAATTACATTTAATATAACAATGTAAAATGAAATGATAAATAATCATTTGAATGTTGAGTTTTAAGCATAATATGATATTGTTCCAAAATTAAATATAATGGTGATTATATTGAATTATTTAGATTATTTATAATAATATTAATATTATGTATCATTTAAATTAAATACCAAATATTATTTAAAATTAAATTTTTCAATGAATTTTTTTAAAAAAATGGATTTTTTAAGTATTCACCACAAAATAAATATTTTCATAAAAAGTCCAAAAATTATTCCATTGTTACATTTAATTGGTTGATTCCAAAAAATAATTAATTATATCCAATTAAATATCTACATTAAAAAATTTTGAATTAAAATATATCCACGTAATTCGAAGAAAATAAATTTTGTTAAATAAAAGTACTCAATTTTCAACTAAAATCATTTATAAAATTATTTAAGAAAATATGATTAATATAAATAAATAAAGATTTATAATTATAGATCATAAGATTAAATTATTTGTATGATACCATGGTTTTTAGTAAAAGGAATATATAATAAGGATTCTTCATTTTTTATACGTGTTATCAATCCTATTAACAATATCATTAAATAGAATCTCAATATGATATATTACTAGAATGTCATGAGATGAAATAGTTAAATCATTCAGGCCGTGTTCTTTTAGATGATTTCAAACCTGATTTTTTTCAATATAGTTATTATATCCATTTAAAAATAGGAATCCATCATAATTATTCTATGATGTCCTTTTGAATGATTAACTGTAACTTGTATTCTAAAATAAAATATCACTTTTTTTATCCACGTGGTCCAAAGAACCAAAATATGGGGTAAATATGGTTGATCAAATTATATAAGAGAATATATATTATAAATATATTATCCAATATACTTTAGCCATTTATTTTGAACTATACCTGAATATATTATGATATGAAACAAAAAGTATAAGTATATGTGAATATTTCATTGTTCACCCAAAAGTGCATCCTACATAGAGAATAAACTAGAGATGAGTTTATATGATATGATATTAATAAAAAAACAATTACGACTACAATGTTTAGGATCAACTCACTATTAATTCTGATGATTAATAACTCATCCAATATCTATAATAATAGTTATAAAATAAGGACACAAAGAATACAATATCATTTATTCTTACGATGAAGGATAAAAAAACAAATCCAAACAGGTGTTTATTTTTATCTTTACCTATATGAGTGAATAGAGATCGCTAATAAAAATAAATTCCTTCACATATTTTAAATAATACTATCTAAAATATAAAATTAATTTAATTCCTACATTAATTGTTATATTATATAAATTACATTCTTTCATTATTTCCTATCAATGAAAAGAACACATTTAATATATTCACTAATAAAACTAACATGTAAAGAATTATTACCTAAAAAATTATTCTATATAAGGCACAACTGTTGTGTATTTAATTGAACCCCACAATACATTATATAATATAATAGTAAACAAAATGAAAAATAAACACTAGGGAACTCATTCATAAAAATTGACACTAAGTTGACTTAACAAAGGTGTCAACACAATAATTCCAAGCTAAGAACGAATGCTGAATTTATGGTGGCATCGAGTGTATCTCAAAATATAGATAACTATAAAATTTATAAACTCTAAGTAGATTTCATTTTGTTAATTAACTTCTAATGAATACCCCCACCTGGTTGATATATAAAATCATTCATAATAATCAATATTAATCTCTTATTAATCAAACATATCATCCATTATTTTTGGAATATAAAAACATAAATAATAAATTGTTATCTAAAAATAATTATTTACCTAGTACCTTTAAACAAAAATAAATTTAAATTATGATACATTATCAAAAATCAATATATTTTAGATATTTTATATCCTTGAAAATAAAGGCTTTGAAATCAGGAATATTCCTTGTGTATTTTCATTATTTGAAAATGAACATCATTAGGGTCCAGTAAACAAATAATTGTGGAATTATATAATTCCAATATATTCTAATTCATAGAATTTATTACATATCCCAGTGCATATATATATATGATATTTACATCACATTTAAATCATAGTATTTAATTATTTCATTATTTATAACTCTATATGTCGTGGTCTAGAATTATGGAATGGCTCACTAGCCATAACCAATAGCACCAACTTTTTTCTTATTTTATTGTGTTATCTCATAAGGAATATTATTTATAATTCATATCATATAAAAAATATAGACCGGAAAAATTCTTTAACAAATAATAATGTTATATATATCATTAATGGATGAAACTTTTTTGGGCATTAAATGTATTTCTCTATAAATAAATATTGTGACAAATTATTAATTACAATGTAATTTTTCCTTTTATCACGTAATATACTCATAAGATCCTAAAATAGTATAAAATAACATCACGTGTTAAACACACACACACAAATATATATATATATATATATATATATATATATATCAGCCAGTAATACCTATTTCAAATTATTAAAATACATTTCTATCTCCTTTTACTATTGTTCTATTTTGATAAACATAAGTTCCAATAGATGGAAAGATATGAATTAATAGTTATATTGACCATATTACACCGGTGTTTTAGATTGAAATATTTATATGGTGATCAGATAATATTAACAATAATATTTTTTATAATAATATATTAAAAATTAAAATATAATAAAATCCACCCATTTTACAAGGAGGAAATATTTATTTGAATCATGATATTTAAAATATACAGTTGACTAAAAAATAATATTAATGTGTGGATTTAAATAGAATAGTCTTATATAATATAATAAAATAAATTTATTGCATAATTTTTCTATATATTGAAATTTTATTTCATTTAATCGGTCCTCACATTTAGATTTTAATACTGAAATTAATTGATATTTAAAAATATTTTATGGATTAAAGTATTGAAGAATATATAAAATGATTAAATGGTAATATATATGGATAATCATGATCTTGATTTAGATAATATTGTCTTTTTTGAGTTATTATATTTTCACAGAATATAATATCTCAATGAATGATAAAAGTGACAGTATTTAATAGAGAATATATAAATGTTAGAATCATTTCACACTATTATAAAAGGATATATATAATCCAAAGGTAAAATAATATATTTTAACAATAAAACCCAAATGATAAATATAATATGTTCTTTATTTAATGGAGATATTTATTTCAGAGGGAGTGAGCCTATCTAGAAAATATCTATCTCCAAAATATTTAGGATCTTCATCATTGAGGGATTGTGATTATTAAATGATATTAGAATAGATTTTATTTCTCATATTATTAAAATTGTTTTTATATATGTTATATAGAGTAGATTAAATGTATAAAATATATATATTTATTTATAAAAAGATAAAGTCATTATTTTATTTCTAGAAAATATATCAAAAAAATTATGGATGAATACATTCAATAATATTGATAAAATTATATTGGTACAATAAACAAATCCTAATAATAATAGAGTATTATTAAAAATATCATACCTCTTATTCTCTCTTGATAATCACCCATTGAGTATAAAAATTGTACAAATGAAAAAAATATAGAAATAGGGTAATATTTCAATATAATTTAATAAATTGAATATTTTTTGAGAAGTTTTTAATGTTATATATAGGAGGATAAAAGTTATATTTTTCTATTATAGGGCCATTAGGTATATGGTTCTAGGATATATAGGTATCGGGTATACATAAGTAAAATGAATATAATAATTATTCAAAACTGGAATACAATCACTTTGTATAGGTGGATATTTTGTTAGAAATAATATAATTGAATTATATAAATAAATAATAAAAATAAATGGGATATTTAATGAGTTATACGAATTTAAAATGAAACTATTAAATGAAAATTGAAATATTTTCAATAATATAATTATACATACAAGATGATATATGTTTTTATTTAAAAATTAAATATCTCTTATTTAGAGATTTAATTAAATTTTACTCATTTTAAAATTGGAATCACATTTGTGAAATTTTGTAAGATGATGTATATTTTATATTTTATAAAAATAATTATTACTATAAAAACTTAAATGTGGTAAATATTATAAACCATGAATTTTTATATTATTAATATGAAATATATTTATTAATGAAAGTGTTTTCAAGTATTATAATTAAATTTTACTATTTTTAAAAATAATATATCTCCTAACACCCATGTGATCACTGGTTTTCCATATATCAATCTCATGTACCCAAGGACGTGTCCCTATATTGATTCTATAAAACAGACCTTCATAAACCCTTTATAACCCATTATGGTTTTCTACACATAATATAACGAAATTAATAACCAAATAATCCTTTCTAAATATTATATCATTTTCTCATGGATATCTTCAAAGGGATTCAACACAAAAGAATGGCCCCATGTGAGGAATTAACCTCTTAATAGATGGTAACATCAGTGTAACTTTCAAATTCTTTTATCTTTTTCTAATATCTAAATCTAAATTTGATTTATAAATTTTATAATTTTATATTAACATGTATATAATTATATGCTAATTTTATTATCAATAAATATTTAGAGGATTATAGTCTGACATGGTTTATAGAACATCTTTTATGGGTCAGTTAGTCCTCCATCATTATTGATACTAATTAATTTTCATAATTACAATTGTAGAAAAATAAAAAACAAGAATAATAACACTTTATATTATTAAAATTAATTTAGTTTGTTTTCCTTATTCTGTAATGGTAATGTAAAAAATTTATATTCAACAATGTAATACTTAATGATGGGTAAAGTTATATAAATAAGAGATATATGGATTTTATCAGGTGACACATACTCATTACTTATATATAAGGAAAATGGAAATTGAATAAATTCTTTTAATCATATGATTTATAACCTTTAGTATTTTTTATATGATGAAATCATGAACAAGGAATAGTGATTGAGTCCACCATACCAAAACATATAGAAATTCAATTAGATCCACTAATACCCATTGAAAAATATCAAACATAAATAATTAATAATTTAATAATAGTCACATGAAGGGTTATTATTTAAGTAAATCATTATTTATTTAAGATTAATATCATGATTATTTATAAGTGATTGTTAGATTTATAGGGATAGATTGTTCAGGAAATAATGTGTAATGTTATGGTAAGGGATTCCAATATATAGGTCCTCTCATTGATATATGTTCTATATTCCTTCCATTTATCAATTTTAGAATGTTTATACACTTCTATCATTACATATTTTATCATAAAATAATGTTTATTAATGTGATTTTGTTTATTATATAATTTTCTTGCATTTCCATTTCATCTAATTCAAACAATGGAAATTCTATAACTGTCTCTTAAACCCAATATCCTTTTATTGCATAATATTATTTCTTTTTCTTTTTTTATTGACATATCTAATCCTTTTTTACTATAAATTATTCTTTTTTCTATTATTTTATATGTAATTTTACATTCAATATCATGATATCCATTGTAATTTATTTATACCACTAAAATACGAAATTGGAATTGAATTATTTTACTCTAATTTTGATTTCTGTCTTATATATTCAATTTATTTGTTACTAAAATAAATATTTTTCATATTTTTAATGAATGTATTTTTATTTTAAAAACTTATATTTATATTTATATCTCTTTTTATTTTTAATTTATTATCCCTATATTCATTGTTTGTTATTTCAAAATTTTAATAAAAAGTATAAAAGTGTCAAAAATAGGTTTTTGAATGCACCACTGTTCGGGTTTATATATGGTTCTTATTTATTATCTCAGAACCTATGTTTCAAAAGTTATTATTTCTGGGATATTATATCCTTTTATATTTGACCATGATTTTCCCCTTAGTTTCCCCTTGCGTTTTTGAAGAGAAATGTAATTTTTTTGGGGACAGTGCATGAAGCATAGTTGGAGCATGGTTAGTAAAAACCCTATTCCATTCCTAGGTAACTGTGAAGTGGGTTTCTGGGTGATACAGAAGCTGCTGCATGGCTAACACATAATCATAAATCTCATCCCATGTGTATGTGAAATCAAAGTTCTTTTATTCCATCCTCTACTGCACAGTTGGTGCATGGTTAGTGAGACCATGTCAAATCGGTGTGGTCGTTTTTTTGGGATAGTGAGGGAATCATGGTCACCAATTTGTTTAATTAACCATATAGACTAATCATGTGTCATGATCATGAAATTAAAAATATTTCCCCCCTTTTGATCTCCCCCTAGTTTTAACACAAATCCACATTTATCTCGACCCATAAGCCACTCATTCCCAAGGCATGCCTCCATACACCTTTTACTCTCCTTGTTCATTGATTTTGTGTAGTTTTCATGGCTCGTATTCTTCAAGTAACCCTCTTGTAAGTCCCTTATACCTTGATTTCATCTTCCATTCTTGGGTTTTTCTCTCTTATTCTCGGGGTTTTTGTTTTCCACCAGGTATGGTTTCCTATTTATTGTTTATTCTTCATTAATATGGTTAAATTCTGAGTTTCATGGAGTGATATTTCTTTAATAGGGGGTTTTGGTGGTGCATATGAGGTTTCACATCAACGTACCATATGTTTCTTCTCAAGAGGTAGGTGGTTCCATGACTTAATATTTCTTCATGTTTTTATTATGATTGTACATTTATTTATCCATGTTATATAGTCAAATGCTGTGGTAAATAATATGTTTTTAAAATTCTTTGATATAAGTATATGATTTAATGGTATTTTATAATGAAAATGGTTATCTTTTTATATGTTCCATATTGTGTAATATATTGGATGTGTTCAACGAAATATTTGTGGAATGTGAAATATTTTTTAAAAGTAATCTATTCTGTAGGTGTGTTTTAGATAGGGGTTTTAAAATAAATGAATTTTTTATGGAATGATGGATCCCTTCTTGTTCACTATTAGTTATCCTTGATAATTTTTTAAACATTAGTAATCTTGATTAAAGTGTTGTTTTTTATTATTTGTGGATTTTAGAAGTAGTATTAGCCAATCGAAACAATAGAACATAACATGTTTTTTCAGGTAATGTTTTTAATGGGGTTCCATGAATAATTTATGTGGTGTAAAATATGAAATTTTAAATTATTTTTGTTGGTGTGAAATCAAAAGTGGGTTGTTTTTGGAAATGGATTGTAAAATTAGAAATTTTTTAAGAATGTTATAATTTGTGTTATATGTGAAGTGGGATTTAGAACAATGTAATCATTGGTATCTTGATGATTCTATTTATTCTAGTATTGTAGATTATATGGAAGTAGTTCCTATCGATTTCTTCTAGTAGTGTTGACGCTTACAACACTAACCAAACTGTGATGTTGATGAGATACCACTAAAACATTTATTTGTCCCTACCTAGTGGCACGTTCATGAGAATGATGGTTTTCATGGATTCTATGACACATTTCATCGAGGTATGAGTTTCTAGTGTCCCACTATAACTATATTAACCCTATGTATTTACCTGTGGTTCCCTACTTGACACGGGACTTATGTTATTAGGTTTCATATATTTGCACAAGGTGGACCTTGAGGGTATTCTATTTTAATGTAAGTTTATAATATAAAATATTTCTATATGATATGTTACCATTGAAAGGGCTTCATTAAAAATTGTGTCCACATATAATTGTTTCCCTTTGAATGTGTTTTCCTTTAACATGAGTTTCCATCAATTATTTACACTAAAAATGATTGAATGGTTTTTACATAATTGGGAAGGTTAAATTGAATTTTAATGTTATATTATGGGATATTTTCTTTTGGGTGGAATCCTACTAGACATTATATCACACCTTAAAAGTAGTTTTTGGTGTATATAGAATTTCTTTTGTGGGTAAATGTACGATACATGGTGCTGGTGGTTCAGGTTTCTAGTGTGTCTCCTCTCATAGGTTGGTGGTTGTAGCTTGAGAGTGATTCAACTCATATTGCACGGTGGTTTTGGGTACTTATTTTCTCTCTTTTCATTTTTTATATCCTATTTTTTGGATATGATTTTAAAAATGAAATCTAGAAATTTTGATATACCGTTTTTTTGTGACACATTTTCAATTTTGGGGTTTTTATCTTTTTGGGTTTTTATGTGTATTAAATTGATTAAAAATCATTCCAAATGATTTTTTTTGATACATCACTAGTTTTTAGCATGTGGGGATCGGGAACGCCATTTAGTCCATTCTGCAGAATAGGTCAGGCATGAGGTCTAATGGAGACCTGACATGGCTCGTGATAAAATAGTATCAGAAGAAGAATGCACTCTCTGGTTTCATGTTATTTGGGAATTTTTAAATTATACCAGGGTTAGTATTTTCAAGACATGATGTTCTGGTTACATGTAAGGTGTGTGGGAATCATAACCCATAATGAGACACAATTTAACAAGAAATGTGGGGTCTTGTTTTGGAAATTGGGTTCTTGGGGTTGTTCATTGTTTGGGAAATTAAATGTGAGTTGGTCCAATGGTCTTCTTATTTCTCAGG
Source organism: Viscum album (assembly GCA_963277665.1). Classification (NCBI taxonomy): domain Eukaryota; kingdom Viridiplantae; phylum Streptophyta; class Magnoliopsida; order Santalales; family Viscaceae; genus Viscum; species Viscum album. Next base: position 1,867,486,457 of record OY728123.1, on the reverse strand, counting down.
GTCTCGAAGGCCATGAGGAGTCCGGGACATGGTCATAGATCAATCGTTATGATTGTGGTAAGATTGGAATAGGTCCACCAACCATATTTCCTATTCACCATTCATTACTAGTTTCCTCTCAAATTATCTTATGACTTCTTGGTTTCTAAAAGTTATTTTGAATATCCTTGTTCAAAGATTTTTGGAACTATTTTTTAAAAGGAGAATGGTTTGATTTTCAAAAGGTGTAAAAATGGGTTTTTAGAATTGTTTTGAATTATGATTTGATAAGGGAGAATATTATTAAAATTGTATTAATAAAATAGAAATGAGTTTATCCAGATTGGTCTTGATAATCTAAACATGATGTTTTTTAAAAATTATTTTTTTTCGAAAAAATAAATTATTTGAGGGTGTGTTTTGGAAGGTTGTTCTAAATAAGATTTGATTAATTTAAGAAAAGGTATTTGTATCATAAAAATTGGTGTCTAAAATTTTTTTTTAATGGGATGAGATATTACATAATTAAATTTTAGAATTTAAAATGTGTTTTTATTGGGTGGATCCAAAATTATTGAAATTATTTCATAGAATTTGATGTGGGAATTGGATTGAGAAATTGGAAGAATCGGTTGAATATTTATTTAGGGACGTGGAAATAATTTTGTTTTGATCTTTGTTATTCTCATGGGTTGCCACATGTATAAGATATGTGTCGAAAAGTTGACAGGTTCCATGATTGGCATGGAGAGATGCATGTTAGAGAATTCTTGGTATACCATTAGTTAATATGCAACCCACTAATCATTTTTTATATTCAAATGTTTCTTCAAGACAAAATGTGGTGTTTTAATAACTTACTGTAATGTGTTGTGTCTCCTTTAAATATGGGAATGATTTTTGGGATGCATTTTGTGCTTGAAAACCCTTTTTGGTTGATTAGTGTTTCAAGATGAGTTCATTTAGTTGATTTGGTTTTGGGATAATAGTTATGGTGTTTTAAATGATTGGTTGGGAAATACTTGAATTAATTTTCCCTATGTAATTTTTTCTTATTGTGTTATTTTTCTAACAATTGTCTTGTTTTGTTAGGTCCTTGGTCTCCTTGTTCCCTATTGTACTTCCTCCTAATTAATTAATTTATGTTAAAAGTACAATAATAGGTTTTTATCATTTGGAAGACCCTATATTTTATCAAAGTGAAGACATTATTCATAGGATTCAAAGTATAATCCCCCACTCCTTCTTGGTTTTGTGGATCCTATCGTAGTAGAAGATTATATATAGGAAGTTGATAGAAACAATAGTTTCTTGAGTTTTCTTAGTCATCAATGGTAATGTTTGACATCTTTGTGAATGAAGGATTTTTCATGAAGTGGTGAGGTAAATCTTGATGAGGGAAGGAAGAAGTGGGTTGGGGTTTATATTGTTGGAAGTTTTCATAAATGGTATGGGATCTCTCATTGGGATCTTTAGTAAAAGGGATGATTCTAGGCCAACAGGGTGGAAAATATAGATGCGATAAGATGTTATGACCACATGATGAAATCATGTGTTTCTCAGGATTGGATCAAAGTCCCTTTTCTTATAAGGCCCCTTAGGATGAAATGGTCATGTTTAGGGATATCTTGTAGTGCCATGATCTTGTTCAAATGAATGGTTGGATATTGTGGATCCTTTTGTAAACATACATTTTAAAATAATCATGTCATCCTTTTCAAGAATTCAAAATCTCTCTGTCCCATGTGGGCATTTTATCTTTATGTTCTTCCTTCCTAAGATTATTTTTCAAGGTGAAAGGGATTATCCATGTGTATCTTATTAATCCATGTCACGGTGAAGTTTCACATCGAGGAAAAGTGGGAATACGGGGTGTGTTTTACTTTTTTTGGTGACATCTAGATTACGGAGTGGATTTTTGTGGCACTAGAATGAGTTATATTCAGGCATATTCAGTGACTTACTATGAGGTGATAGACCATTCAAACATCAGATCCTAAGCTATAGGTCTCAGAGTGATGTTAACATCTAGTCGGGAACCTTATGGGTGTAATGGATCTTGGTCTAAATTCTATATTTAGTGTGGAAATAGGGATAGATTAATAATGATCTTAGCTATTTCATTTTGAATGGCTCCATTTGGGGGAAATACACATGGAGACCCCATTTCCACATTGAACCCGCTTAGGTGGAATACATCATCATTGGTTATAAGGGGTGTGTTCATCATGTTTCATAAATCCCTGGTGGTTGTTTCTCATTGGGAGTGAGTCTCTTTTTGATGGACCTTTTATGGAGGACCATGTGAATAAATCTCAGTTTTGATTCTGTCCTATCTATGTATGATAGTTTCCCTTGAGCATATTTGACCACATAGAGATTCCATTTAGGATAGAGGTTCTTTCATCAAACCCCATGTGGTAGAGATTTTATTTGTTATAGTTTTCTCATTTTGGGGTGTGCTGATTGGGAAATCTATTTGGTTGTTTTGGAAGGGATACCCACCATGTGTCTTATGTATACTCCTCTAAACTAAATCATATTTAGCTTGTTTCTAATGGCGGGGAGTCCGTTCTGGCCACCATATGTTGTGAATTTGGTTTAGCCTTTTTTATATGTTGGGTATTGGGTTGTCTACTTTTGACCCTCCTAATTTTGGGTTCTCCTGATTAGTTAGTTTTGGAGTGTGGGTGTTTCTAGAAATCTTGTTGATGTAAGGTGGTAAAGGTATTCATTAAGATGTTGTTTGGATTTATTCACTTTTCTAAGAATGGTTATGCGAGATTTTTTAAACATATTGAGTGTTTTGTCTCAAGGGTTTTGATTTTTTCATTGTGAGAGATTCTTTCCTTTGATCTTTCAACTAGATATGTTCCACCTTTTTTGAGTGGGTGTCACATCCTGGGGAGACAATTATGGCATCCCAATTCTAACATTATATTCTCTTTTCTATCCCATAGTGTTCATGTATTCTTATAGTCTTATGTTTTTTGGGAATCTACTTGATCCAGGAATGAGTGTAAAGATTTTTAGGTCAAACCATGGAATAGAATTCCGGGGAATAAAGATATATAGTAGGGTTAATAGTCACACATTGGTTTTTGAATACACCTTTATTCTAGTTCAGGTATGTTTCTTGGATGTTTTCTTGGGAACCAGGTGTGTTAGGATTGCATTTATATGATATTATTTACATAAATTTTTTCCCAGATTTTCCCTCAGGTTACAATTTTTTTTTGGAGAAAAAGATTGTTTTGGGTGGAAAATATTTGAAGCCCAATTGGAGCATGGCTAGTAAAAATGGTGTTCCTTGCCTAGGTAACCATGCGGTACGTGTCTGATTGAGAAACAAGACACCACATATCTATCACACATTCAGCACATCATCCTTGGTATATGTGTGGTCAATGGTCTTTTAAGGAAGTTGCTACTATATGGTTAGCATACTGTTATCCAGACCATGTGATAGCCCTGCGATAGATTTTGTTTAGGACATTGAGTGTAGAACATTCAATGCATGGTCTGAAAAACTATGGGAACTAACCATATGGAATGTCCTGGTAATTAAAAAATTTTCCCCTATTTATCTATTCAAAATTATATCCCCAACCTCCCTATGCTCTCACCACATCGGCCTCCCAACCCTAGTCACACCTCCCTCCATCTCCTCCACTCCTTGGTCTTCGACTTTAGGGGGGTTTTGACTTGGATTCTTCAATTAACCCTCATTTAAGTCCTTTCTCTGTTGATTTCTACTAGATTTATTGGGGTGTTATCACTTAGTCAGGGGGTTACCTTTTTCCAGTGGGTAGGGTGATAGATTTAGGGTGTGTTCTTGTTTAATATGGTTAGATCAAGCTATTCTTTGTCAGATATTGCCTTTCTTGGGGTTTTTGGGTGCACAAATGAGGTTGCATATCATGTTCCAGAAGTTTCTTCATAATAGGTATGTGGTTCCAGGCCTTAACAATCCTAAATGTTTTTAATATGCTTATTTTTGTGTTTATCCATGTTCTATAGTTAAATAGTGTGATGTGAAATATGTTGTGTAAATTCATTGGCATGATTTTAGGATGAAAGTGGATTTTATAAATTAAGTAGTCATTTCTATATGTTTCATTATTGTGGAAATGCTTGGATGTGTTCAATCAATTTTTTGAGGAATGAAAAATGTGTTTTCAGAGGAATCTATGGTGTAGGATTGTTTTAATGAGGGGTTTCAAGGGAAATGAGTTTACTATGGACTGATTTCTTCCTGGTTGTAGAGTTATATATATTTTTTTATAATTGTATAAATGTTGGGAAGCTTGATTAAATTGATGTTTGTTCATGTGTATGTATTTGAGAAGGGGTCTTGGGACAAGGAAATAGTTTAACTAAACATTTTAATTTCATGTAATGTTTTATAAAGGGGATCCTTAAATTATATAAGTGGTGTAAAATTATAATTTTTTATTGGTTTTGGTGATTTTGAAATGAAGATTTTTTTGTTTATGGAAATTGGTGTGACACATGGAAATGTTATGAGAATGTGATAATTTTTGTTACAAGTGAAATGGGATTGAGAATAAGGGAATATTTGGTATCTAGATGGGAAGACTAGTTCTATTATTCCATTTTATATAGAAGTTGTTCATCATTATTTTGTCTATTAGGATTGACATATATGACACTAACATAACTATGATGATGATGGGAGACCACTAGTCCATTGGGGTGTCCCCTCCTAGTGTCTCGTGCGTGAGAATTATGGTTTTCATGGTTTCTATGCCACATTTAATCAAGGTATGAGGTTTTTGTGACCCACTCAATCTTGATTGATCTTAGGGATTTACCGATGGTTATCTACCTAACATGAGACTTATGTGATTAGGTTCCTTTCATCGGAATATGGTGTACTATGTGGGCATTTTATATTAATGTATGTTTAGTTTAATGAAAGTTCCATTTTAATATTTAACCTTAAAAGGATTTGTGGAATTAAATGTTTCCTCGAAGAAAGGTTTCCCTTTGAGTGTTTCTCCTAGAGCATGGTTTTCTTAAAACTGTTTTCTCTAAAAATGGTTAAAGGTTTTTTTAAAAATTAGAACGTTAAATTTTATTAATAGAATGAAATATTTTCATTTGGATGGCATCCTATTGGGCATTATCTCACACCTTACAAACTCGTTTCGGGGTCTGTAGACCATGATTTTTGTAAGGTAAAACCATATTGAGTAATGTTGGTTGTTCGAGTTTCTAGTGTTTCACCTGTCACATGTTGGTGGTGGTGGCTTGATGGTGATTACCCGCATGTTTCATGGAGGTTATTGATAATTTTTTTTGTTTTCTTTTACTTTTTTTATTATGGTTTTATGACAGAATTGTAAGCATTCCATTTGTAGAATTGAGTAAAACTTTTTTTATCATACTTTTCATGTTTTGTATTATTTATATTTATTGTTATTTATATCTATGAAATTGGGTAAAAATCATTCCAAATGCATTTTATCGATACCTAGGAACCTGATTCCAACTCATGGGGATTGCGAACACTCATCGTTCCCTACCACAAGCTATGTTAGGCACATGGTTGGATGGAGACCTCTATTGGTTCATGAAAAAAATTACTTATTAAGAAATATATACCTGTTTGTATCATTATAAACATGTTTACAATTTTTATCATTATTTAAATTAAAGGTTTTATTAATGCAAAAAAATTAATTTATTCACACAATTATTTATCATCTATATTTAAAAATGACACTGAATGAGTCCTATATATTTATTTTAATAATAAATATAAAATGTCTATCAAATTATTTTTCATAATTTTCTATCCACTTTACAATCATTATCATCATGATTCCTTTTGAAAAAAATAATTATATTGAAAACATTTATGTAACATATTTTTTTGAAATATTATAATAGCTATATCTTTTAATGAAAATGATGTTTGACAAATTTTTTGTTATTTTAAATTATTTCAACCATAAATAATAATTTATAAATTGATTTTAAAAATTTTCTAGAATATGTTATATTACTCAATATCATATTTCCTCTATGTTAATATAGATTTTATATTCCACCTTTTAAAGGATATTTATGTTCAATTTTTTTATGGGATTTTTAAATTTTTTATAATATAAAAATATTTCATTTATTCATTATCCAAATTCAATTTTTATTTATGGTTTTGTTGAAATTAAGTTCTAATGAGTATATTAATTTCTAAATAACTTATTATTTCTTTATAATCATATATTTTTAGTGATATCTTTTCTTCTAATACCTTTTCATTATTATTACTCTATATATACCACTTTTCATTGACTCGTATTCACCTAGATATTTATACCATTTGATTTAAAAAAGGAAACCAATTACGTTTTTGTGAAACTATTTATTACATATGATATGAATATAGTATAATATTATCTTTTTATTGAGTATTATTCACATAGATATACATATTATTCAATTAATTGTTGAAAACATGATAATGTATATATCAATTGTGTCTATATGTATTGTTATTGGAAAATTACCCATGCTGATCTAATAGATTACATAGGGTATATTATATATTGTATTTCTTAACCATTATTCGCATACAATGAATGTATAAAATTTTTTATTTAATGGGTGGGTTGAGAAATTATATATCCCCATGATTTATTAATATGAAAAATGACACAAATGTAGGATAGATAACTGGAGCATACTCGTAATTATTTATGATTCACTCGATTATGAACTCAATGGTATTTTTAGGTTTTATGATATTGGATATAATATGTAATGAGTGGGGAACAAAATTATATATACCAATAATTCAAGGATAACCCTTATTAGAAAAAATAGCATATGTAATTTATAGTTACCTTACCCTTTATTTATAATTTCGTGGAACCCACCCTCTACGGTATATTTATATCACTACTAGAAATTGGATCTACACCAATGAACATATAACAATAGTTTTATGAACCCATTGTTTTATGTCACATAGAGAAATAGTTGTTAACACCTTTTTTATAGTCTATTTTGGAGAACGTTATTCCAACTTTTTAACGAAACTGATGGTATATGTGAGTTTATTCAAACAATTTAGGGAAAAAGATTCTATAAATATAGGATATACTAATTTAATTTAAATAAACATCTATAGTCCTTGAATTAAAATCATATCCTTGTGTTCTCTACTCCTCCAATATTAGTCACAACTAGATTCATCCCTTTGAGAGATGTTTATCTCCACCCCCTATAATCTCTCCTCATATGGTTTTTTATTCTATTTATCTTGATCATTAATCTGGTGAGTTCTAAATCAACTATATATACGGAAAATAATATCTATCATTTTTATATTTGTATAAAATAGTATCCTTGAATCTTTTATGACCTAACCATTCTTGATTCGTAAGACGTGGGATAATTTTAATTATAATTTTTATAGTATTTCATTGCAAATATTATTGTATGTTATATTGTTTTTAGAATTTTTTTACTTTATACATCTATATAAAAATAACATAAATCTATAACTTTGTGTAATATATGACATAAATCTATTATTAATTATTATTGTAATTTTTTTTGAATGTATTAGGGGGTTATCAAATAATTCATTTCAATATACTATTTTAAAATTTTAAATTATTAAATATGAGTCTTAAACATGATTTAATTTATAATTATTATATGATATGTATATATATATTTTTCTTGTATTCATAAATGTTTTTATATAAACAATAATAAAAAAAAAATCCAGTTCAACAAAATTTTCATAGAATTATTTTTATTGAGGAATTGTTAATCAACATCAATATTTATTTTATAATACACTATTCACCTAAAATTAAATCAAAAAATTTTACATATGTTTTCCAATCATTTACAATTGGTGGGGTATGGAAACATTGATATGGATGGAATTTTTGATATGATAATATTTCTTAAATAATGTTAAATATATGGAAAATATATTTAAATAAATGATTCTTTTATTTATTTTTATACATCTTAAAATATGTTTTTGGTATTCTTTTTTCCTTTGTGGGTTGTTTTGAGTAAGTGCATTCTATGAAATATTTTATACAATACACATAGTTATTTTGATACTTATATAAAATATTTACTAACCAACCTCAACATATTCATGTTTGGTCATAATTTTGTGAGGTTTATAAAAATATATATACCATGGTTATTTTTGTAACGATTTATTTTATTTTATATTATAAATCTCTTATTGACTAGTTTTCGGTCATTCCATACTTATACTTTTTTATGTTGTACCGTGTATTATTATTTCTCATTATTATGATTGATTTCAATATTACGGTTTTATATATATTGAATTTTGTTATCTCATGGGATTGATTTATGATTTTAAGCATATAAGTGATAAATATAATTTTTTTATTATTTATAGATAGAAATTTTCCATGTCAAATATCAGTTTTCATGATAAAAGATGTCATCTTTTACAATGATTTATTCTTGTATGTTAAATTTTGAATATAGAAATAAAAAAGAGAGAGTGATTTAAAATGGGTTTGATTTTAATCGTAATCTAATTTTTTCAAAAGAAACTGAAATATAGTGAATAAGACTCGATTAATTTAAATGTAATGTAGTTTTATTCATTATTATTTTAATTCTTTTAAGACATAACTTTTACCATTTTTCATACACTGTATAAATGTTGAATGCATGAAACAAAATGGATCTCAATCAATTTTCAAGAAATGTTTTAAATTTATTAGCTATTTCATTTAAAAATTCATCCAATAGATGTGTAATACACATATAATATTATAATATTATTCAAATACCACTGTTGAATTATGAATAAGATACCTACAATAGAAAAACAAATTCAAACAAAATATTTTGTATGTTATTACATTGGGGAGAAAACATAGTTTCAAATTGTTCATGATAAAAATTACAGGGAGTAGAAATTTTATTATATGATTGCTTCCATTCATTCATAATAAATAGTGATAAAATGTTCCAATGAATGAATACTATCATATGAGTAAAAATTATGTGTGTAAGGAAAATGACCAAATTGAGTGGAATAATTGAAGGATTCATCCATGAATCTAATATATTTGTACTATCATAAAATGAAATTGATTTATTTTTTAATATGATAATTTCACGAGAAACAATTGAATGGAATTTATAAGATTTACATCAATTATATTTTTACCTATTTTAAGGAATTACTTCCAAATGATGTAGATAAACTATTGATCTATTATATCTAATGTAAGATAATTTTACAACATGGATTTCATAAAAAATATTGTTTTATCTAAATAGATAATCCTTGGGGACATGTACTATATTCAGTTTTTTTATGAAATGTGATAAATCTAGTTAGAATAAAATATTTAATGGAACACCATCCATTGTGACAAATAAATATAATTGAAATTTTTTATTGATTTAAAAAAATCTACAATATTTTCATATATAATAAAATATCAATAATTATTTTATGAAATTATTATTAGATAAATAAATATAATGATGAATTCGTTTATCCTTTTGGTGGATTATCATTGTTGGAATTTGATAATTTAACCCATGTTTTTTAAATTGAGATATATAATGTTGTGTTCGGTAAATCACGTGATAGTTTTATTTTGATTATCCATATCCTTGTATCTTATAAAACATGGTCCATTTCCATACATATTTTAGACCAAATTCCAAATATGAGTATGAAAAATCTATTTACATTCTTTAGGATACTTATATCTCGACATATATATCTTATAAATGATATATATATAAACATGTAACATTTAATAAAAGATTTTACGAATATCTATAATGTGGGATTATGAATATATAAATCGTATTAAATATTCATATTCTATATAGAAGTTATATTTTTGTGGAGAGTGAATGGTTTTTATATTTTTGAAATGATATCTAGATGGATCATAAAGGGAAAAAAATCTTAACAAATTTATATAAAGAATACATGATATTGAATAATTTAATATCATTTTAGTTTTACTTTTATGGGACACTAAATATTTCTTCCAATGGATCAACTGTATTCAAATAATTGTTGAAGGTTTGAAAATACCATTGACACTAAAATTCCACATCAATTTATATCTGTAACTGATGTTATTAATGAATTAAAATATGTCAAGTTTTCATTATGGAATGAAATAAAGAAATAAATAAATCTCAATAATTTTTATTATTTTTCTAATTACAATTTAAAGAAGAATGGTATTTTATTTGATTTTCATTATTAGGAAAACAATTTCTTACAACATTGTTTAGACATAATGAACATTTAAAAATGTATGTGTGAGACCTCTCTTCAAATTGTTATAAATTTCTCTGGGAATAAAAAATATTATTTACAATCTCATTATGTCTTCGTGGATTGGGATACTAGAAAATATCTAAAAATTGGGTATATCAACTAAAATTTATAGAATATTATATGTTTTATTATGTGATGAAAACTTCACAAAATATACATTTCAAGATATACTAGATATTATCATGGGATCATATTGATATTCAATGAACATATCAAAATGAGTCAATAGAAGAGAACTCAAGATGAAATATAGAAAGACTAATGATTACCACATTCTTCTTACTATGTTCTTTCCAATAGAAGTCATTCATCAATTATCTAATAATGTATTGGTGTATGTTATTTTATTATTACTTTTTAAAAGAGATTATTTTTCAGAAATGTTTTCCAAGTCATCTTTGGAAAAAATGAAGGTATAGAAACCATTATTTATTTTGAATTAGAGAAAACTTTTCCTCCATAATTATAAGCATTAATTCTAGAACTAACTTTCTATATTAAAAATAGTATAATTATTGGAGAATTGTTTATTTTTTAGATATATCGAACTGAAATAAATAGGATAAAAAATGTGTCTTACATAAAAAATATTAATCATCTTTCTGGTTACATTGTGATAGTATATGTGGATCAAATATTCATGTACATTTTTTCAATGTTCTTTTTTGATGTAAACGCTATGCATAACTAGCCAATAAAAAATTAAGAAGTTATTTATGAGAAAATTGAACAATTTTTTTCATCACATTCCCCAGACAAGATGATTTCATGGATAAAATATATTAACTCCATTAACACATAAATAACAATAGAGGGAACATCCCATAATCTTTTTTAAAAATTATTTGTTCGAGGAATACATCAGGTATGTTAAATGAACACGTATTTTTTATCACATCCAATATAATTGTACATATTAGTTCATCTATTTATAAATTTTATATAGGGAATATAAGAAAAATGTAAATATAAATCTTCATTAATTAACATTGATAATGTCATGACCTGACCCCTGAGGCATGTGCTGGGACTACCGCAAACCCACCTTCCATAGGCTTGAGACTGGCGACTAGCACCAAAAAGGTGTATCCCTAAAACAAGAAGGCAATGCCTTTAAACCTGTACAAACACACTACTTAATAACACAATAAGGAGCAACCACGATGTAAACTGCTATATAAAAAAGAAGTTCTGAAAGTAAAGGGGCTAGAAATACAATCCCAAATGTAATTTACACGTACAATGGGAAAGTACAGATGCAACTAAAAGTACAAGAAGTTCATGGATCATCTGCTGAGGATTCTACCTAAAGGGTTGGTACAGATCGTCTCCACATTAAACCATGTCAGCTCATCCCTTCCATGTACGACCTAGTCCTTGCTCCCTATAGACTCAGCTTTGTTTCTTTTCGTCTACACAAGACACAACAAGGTATTGGTAAAGCCCGTGCAGGGGTGAGTATGATGATACTCAATAGGGACCCCAAGACCCCTGTGGGTCTCCTATACCTCCACAAAGGAAACACCACAAAGAAATACATCAACTCTACTTAGGTATATGCCCATACATATAACTAAGTTATCATGATATAATCATCTCTTTCATGTGGAATGAATACCACAATGGTATCACCACGAATGTAGAAGTACCACACAGGTAACACCACATAGGTAGAAGTACCACACATGTACACCACGAATGTAAATGTACACAACACAAGTCAGCACATACCAGTTATCACATTAGGTCAAGGGTAGAAGGGTTATCACATCGTAAAACTCCTCGGTGTCTAGATAACTCCTCCTCTATTGAGTATAGTGGGCCTGTTGGGTCACACAGAGCCACTTCCCACTAACCTTGAACTAATGTGGTACCCATCCTTGATGGGTATTCTGGGCATGTCGGGTCAAACAAAGCCACATCCCAACATGGGTATGTTGGGTCACAGAGAGCCACTTTCCACCTTGATCGAACTATGTTACTCCTCTTATAGAGCACCGCGGGACTTCCGGATCACACAGATCTGCTCCCCACTGTGGGCCTGTGGGGTCACACATAGTCATTTCCCACTAGGCCAATCATCAAGCAGTCTTTAGGTCTCATCCAACCACAAGGTTCCATATGTAGTACGCTTGGGAGAACCACACCTCAAGCCACAATCTACATCTTGATATCCCCAGAAGTCACCATAAGGTATATTCTGGGGTATTAACCATATCATCGTTAGTTACAAAACTCAAACTCTTCCACTGCTGGAGAACTCATCCTCTATCGAGTATAGTGGGTATGCGGGGTCACACAGAGCCTCTTCCCACTAACCGAGAACTACTATGGTACTCATCCCTGATGGGTACCATGGTCATGATGGGTCACACAGATCCACTTCCCCCCATGGGCCTGATGGATCACACATTGCTGCTTCCCACTGGCCCATCGTCAAGCAGTCTTCAAGTCTTAGCCAGCTCAAGGGTTCTGTATGTAGTGCACTTGGGAGAACTGATCCTCATACCATCGTTCATCTTATAATTGGTAAAAAGTATCATAATGAAGTAACCATATGTTTCCCCATGACATAAGGGTTCCAACACAATAGAAGGTCCATCGATCAGTCTCCCGGTCTGTGCATTATTGGCATTTCTATGTCGAGGGCCCGGTTCAATTCAGGAGCGATCCAACAAGGCCGTACTCCAAATTTCTCAAACAAACTCATTGAGTAAATCAAAAGGGTCATCTCGCTCCATGGATCACAACACTTAGTATGGTTCATTAGATGAACATTCGGTTCTCATGATGAGGCTATTTTTGTGTTCCTAAGAAGTACTCCGTCTGGGTCCAGTCCACCACTATCGGACCGGCCTGACTGGCTACGACATGGGCCGAACTGGGTCGACTCGGGTCCACCAGACAAGATGTACCCATCCCAACTCGGCTACGCTAGGGCCAGGCTGGTGGGCCATGAGCCCAGCTGATGGGCCGCGGGTACGGACGGTGGGCTGTGGGTCAGCCCGCTGGGCAAAGGGTCTGTCCGCCGGACCGATCCGACGGTGCCACCCTCCTGGCGGTGCAGGCTGCCTAGGATACTCGGACACGTCATGTCTGGGTATAGATGTTGTGGTGCAGAGCCATGTCAGCGTTTCAACCCATAGGTTTTAACCCCAACGCGGCGCCACGGGGTGCCACGGGTCCTCCGTGCTGCGGCCGGCAGATGTCGGCCCCTCCGACGACTGATGCGACTTTGTTCCATTACCTCCTCTTGGTGTGTGCGTTGATGCACTATCCACCATATAGTCGATCAGTGTCATCGAATTGTGGTTATTCCATGGAGACACAAGGATGTAAAAAATATAGAGTAGGGTTTGAGCAGGGTTCATTAGAACCACACCCTCTGCATTAGCTCATAACACGAGGTGGGGTAAGCGTTTAATAACAATTGAATTAAACAACCAGATAAACCCCACAAGATTCACCGCAATGACCTCATTCAAAGGCAAAGGAATCATGGGTCAACCCGTTAGTCGGTTGACCCGCGTTCTTTATTTTATTCATGAATGGGAAACATGAAATCAATTAATAGAATAAACTAAAAAACCCTTACCTCATGTTCATTGGAGGGTGTCTGCATTTGAGGATGTTTCAGCATTCGTCATCTCCGCAACATGCCTCCAACGACACCACAAGATCTTTGTTCATCGATTCATGGTTTGGGGTCACTCATCAACACCCTCTGGAACCGCCTCCATCCTACAAGTGTTGGGTGTTGTGGCACTTTTCCAGAGCTTCTTCACTTGGTGAAGTCATGCCAATTCTTCCCCCAAATCTCTATATAAATAGGAGAGGGGGAGGGTAAGTAACGATTGTGGAATTTTTGAAGGTTCATTTAATAAAAAGCATTCTAAATTCCAATGACAATGTTACTTAGTATTTGAGGGGTAAAACCATTTAATGGCTTGACTCTCCACTGTTCCTACTCTATAGCTTGTCCGTTGTTGGAAATTTAATTAAATAGTGAGATTATATTATTTAATTTCCTTTTAAAAGTCACAAAAAATTTTAATTCTTCTCCGGACCTACTGCAGTCAATGTAAAGCCTCTATTAAGAGAATATTGGTGCTGCATATTGAACGGTTCCCTCATATGTTTAATATGAGCACCTGTTCAGAAGTTATAAAATTCTGCTCGTGCGTTTGATGAACTTACCTGATTTTTTTTGTAAAATTAATAACATTCACCCTCAACCCGCACCAGTCGAGGTCAGGCTATGCCTAATTGAAACAATCCCCAAAGAACCCAATCGTACTCTTGGATTTCTGATCTGAGATACCATTTAAAAGTTATAGATTTTACAAAAAAATAATTGTCACGTAAATATTTTATTTACGGCCTAAAACTAACCTTCTCCGGTGGCCCGTGTCGGCCAATGTTAGTATTTGCCTAAATAAAGAATACCATAATGAGTTCAATGGTGGTATATGATTTTTAATACGAGTTACTGTTTGTGAGTTATAAGCAATTTAAATTTAAAATAATTTATTTAATTATTTTATTTACTATTATGCCATTTCTTGGGTTTTCCCACAGGAGGCCTACGCCAACTAAACTTAAGTCACGCCTAGGAAAAACATATTATCCTAAATGCAACGGTGCCCTCATATTTTTAATCTTGGAAACCATTTAAGAGTTATTCCAATTTTTTAGGAAAAATGCTTAAGAGAACTATTTAATGTTTAACAAAACATCGACAGAAAATTCCAGGCACTCTAGGCCTTGGAATCACACGCCATCAAATTTCAAAGTCTTCAAATAATTTCATATAATTAAAAAATTATATGGAATTTTTGGGACATTAAATTCTCCCCAACTTAGGTATTTACGTCCCCCAAAGCCACACCATAGACTATGGAAACAAATAGGGGTAATGAGCATGGATCTAAGACTCTCACTCGCATGTGCTCTCTTGGATGTTCCCGTGCTGCTAGCAAATGCTCTCTAGAGGTATTGACCACCCATGAACGGATCACTCTTGTCGATCATTAATAACTACTAGAACCTTCTTAAATTTCACCCCATTGTCTATTTCTAGGACTCTATGGTCGATGAATTTTGAAGGGTCATGCACTTATCTCCTCAGTCGGGATACGTGGAGGACGTCATGCACCCACTCCAACCATGGTGGTAGTGCCAAGTGGTATGCCACCTCACCAATCCTCCAAATTATCAGAAATGGTTTGATAAAAATCGGTGATATCTTGACGCCTCAGCCACACCTCCATAGTCCCCGTCTATGAGAGACTCGCTATAATATGAGTTCCCCCTCCTAGAACACTAAGGGTCTTCATATACAGTCGACATAATAATATTTCCAACTCAGTGCAGTCTTCACTTTCTATCAAGTGAGACATCGTGATGTGACTCTGCCAATACTTTGTTCATCCTTGGCCACCAGTATTGATGCCGGAGGTCCTGGTACATCTTTACCACACCAGGATGTACCACAAGAGGGGACATATGGAACTTCCTCAAAACATTCTCTTGTAGCGCCACTGGTACCATAGTACATCATCTGAAGAG
The DNA here is from genome assembly GCA_963277665.1 of Viscum album. NCBI lineage: Eukaryota > Viridiplantae > Streptophyta > Magnoliopsida > Santalales > Viscaceae > Viscum > Viscum album. The sequence goes on along the minus strand of OY728123.1, from coordinate 1,867,470,553 downwards.
AATAGAATAGTTCCCACCTTTATAAAATTAATCAGGTGCATGTCCTATGGATATCCGAGCACTTCAAACCTCGTAGTTAGTGTCCCCAAGCAATGCCTCAATGAATCATTAAAGGAGTGGGTGAGTGACTATCAGAGACTGAATATAAGAAACTCCATCTCAATCCATGTAGGATATCTGCAAAGTGTCTAGCTTCTCTATCACCTCACTCAACAATTGTATACCAGATCTCCTGATGAGTGCTTCTACTACTACATTCCCCTTCCAAGTAGTATAGGCTCTCTACAATTCATAGTCATGGAGGAACTCTAGCCATCACTACTTTCATAGGATCATATCTTTCTGAGAAAAGATATACATGAGACTCTTGTGATTATAGTAGACTACAAAACGTTCACCCGTCAAGTAGTTCCACCACATATTAAGAAAAAATTCCACTACTGATAACTTCAGGTCATTGGTAGAATAGTTCTACTCATCAGTATCTATCTCATCTCTTTAAAGCTCTACTGAAACTTCTTTGTCCACAGGAAAGGCTCCCCCTTTTTTCATCAAAACTAACAATGGTGCCCCTACAATGGAGATGTCTTGTCCAATAATCTGGTACTACCCAGCCAAAGCATATGTCCCCCCCCTTTAGAAAAGTAAAACTAGAAAAATCTTTTGAAAGGATGTCCCCTAGACATTACTACTTCTATTGGGAACTGAAAAATCAAAACTCTCACTATCATGATGGAAAGTCTATATGACTCAAGAGTGATCAGTTGCACCCACATTTTCATGAGTTTGTCATGTACTTCTTGGGTTCCCTTTTTCATTGACCATGGAAAATATCATTTAATGTTTTAGGTAAACCATAATTTTTTTCATAATACAGTCAATTTGAGTATGAACTTTTCTTGTCCAGTCCATACCCAAACTAACATCATAAGGCCCCAACGCTGCCACCAAGACGTTCCAACTAAAACTCTCACCTCAAGGGTCAGATCACACCATCTTCGTATGTGTTTGTGTCTAGTCTCCTCCCAAAGGTGTTTCTAGATGTTAAGGTCAAGTTAATGAATTAACAGGAAACTCTAGGTCTTGGAAAAGATTTGTGGAAGGAAGGAATGATTGGTACCTATGTCTACTAATATGATAGCAAGTAGTAGACATAGAACATTCATCAATTCATTCCTATAGCCCTGGGGTCGCATTCCCTAACCATATGCAACTAATCCCTTCACCTGTCCTCCAACTCCCTAAGCCTGGTGGGGACCACAAAGGTGGTTGGTTTTAACATGTCAAAATTTACACCACATAATACTTCCCTCTTAGCTCTGTATCTATGTCTGTAGCCCTTTAGATTCATCTATCCCTAACACTTCTTCTTCACGAAAGATTTTTACGTGCCCAAGTTTCTAATAGTGGTTCCAATTTCTTGTTTTCCCACTACCAACATTCACTGGATGTATCTAATCCACCAATGAACATTCAACCGCAAAGGTTCTCTCTAGCACCCTAACATAGGTAGGAATGCATAAATGAATAGTTATTTATTGGATGTCACTAAATACACCTCTCTCGGAGGTTCATGCCCTAAATCACGGATTGTAATGTATCTATTGAGTACCTAGGATAATCGGTATGCCTCGATGAATACTCAACTACCGACATGTCGTCCTGCCGTAGTTGTATAGGCTCTAGGGAACTCTCATTCACCTCCTCACGCAAGTCCTTATCCGCCTATGTGCCACACTTTCCTTGGAACTTGAGGGGTATCTGATGCTAAAACACGTGTAAGACACTAAACCTACATTTGTCCTCTAGTAGTATTGACGATTGTAACTTTTGACCAATGGGCAGTGATTTTGCTGTCACACTACCTAAAGGTACTATCTTGGGCTACGTTCCACATAATGAAGCTTCATCACTATGCGGAACATCCTCAGGGTCACTCACGGGAAATGTTTAGAAGCTAAGAACACCATCTTTTCTACTGGTGTCTCAACTATGTGAAAATCTCTAGCCACTGCCTCCAGCAAATCTTCTACCACCATCAGGTTTTTCTACCCTTGGAACCTTAGAGGCCGCTACCGCTGGAACCCGTGCAATGCGCTCTGTCGGCATGCACCCTTTGCAGGTGGGGCTGGTGGAAATGGATATCCCACAAGTAGTGGTGCTACTGGTACACCTCCTGAAGGATCCAACATAGTAAATGGTCCCTGCATCAGAGCCTCATTCCTCGGTGGGCCGTCATCGTGTACTCTCTCAGGAAACTTTGGTTGATATCATTGTGGAGGAATACTGATAAGGAACAGGTGTGCCACTATCATTAGGTTATACCTGGTGAGATGAATCCAAATTATTCAAATGAAAAACTTTTCAAAAACCCACACAATAAGTGTTTTCGTGTGCTAAGACAGAAATTAAAACATATGGTCCTGGTGTATGGATATGTCGGCCACCACACCAACACTGGACTCACCTAACTGAAAAACACACCCATAACACTTAACACTATTTCTTCATAGGAAATATCAGAGTCCTAGTTCGTCCGTAGACTGAACTCCTATGATTCTCCTTTTTCACGACCTCTCCCCCAAGGTCCGTGTCATGACTACCCCAAGGCCCACCTTATATAGGCCAGGGGCTGGCGACTAGTACCCGAAATGCATATCCCTAAAATGGGATGGCATTTCTTTTAAACCTGTACAAACACACAACCAAATTACACAACAAGGAGAAACCATGAAGTAAACTTCTATAACAAAACAAGTTTTTAATGTATAGGGGCCAGAAATAAAAGCCCAATGGTAAAGTAAAAGTACAACCGAAAAGTAAAGATACAACTAAAAATACAAGAAACTCATGGATCGTCTGCAAAGGATCCTACCTAATGGGTAGGTATAGATCGTCTCCACAGTAATCCAAGTCATCTCATCTGCTTCGTGTACTTCCTGGTATTGCATCCATCTAGACTCATATCTGTTACTTGTTTTCTGCACAAGACATAACAAGGTGTGGGTGAAGCCCGTGCAGGGGTGAGTATGATGATACTCAGTAGAGACCTTGAGACCTATGTGGGTCTCCTATTTTTCCAAAAAAGAAATACCACAAAGCAAGACATCAACTCTACATAGGTATATTCCCATACATATTACTAAGTTATCAAGATATACTCCTCTCATACAGGAGGAATGAATACCACTATGGTAACTCCACGAATGTAGATGTACCACACAGGTATCACCACACAGGTAGAAATACCATACATGTACACCACGAAGGTAAAAGTACACAACCCAAGTCAGCTCGCACAAGGTATCACATTAGGTCAAGGGTCGAAGGGTTATTACATCATCGAACTCCTCGGCTGATGGAGAACTTCTCATCTATCATGTAGAGTGGGCCTGCCAGGTCACACAAAGCCGCATTCCACTAACCTGGAACTGTTGTGGTACCATTCCCTGATGGTTATCATGGGAATGTAGGGTCACACAGATCTAGTTCCCTCTGTGGGCATGCCGTGTCACACAGAGCCGCTTCCCACCTTGGAAGAACTGATGTACTCCTCTTTTGGAGCACCATGGGTATTCCGGGTCACATAGAGCCCCTCCCCACTATGGACCTGCTAGGTCACATAGAGCTGATTCCCACTAAGCCAATCATCAAGCAGTCTTCATGTCTCAGTCAACCATAGGGTTCCATATATAGTATGATTGGGAGAAACTCTTCTCAATCTACTCAACGCTTCTTGATATACATGGAAAACAACAGAAGGAATATTATAGTGTAGTAACCATAGCATCGTCAGTCACAATACTCAAAATCCTCAGTTACTGGATAACTCCTCCTCTATCGAGTACAGTGGGCCTACCATGTCACAAAGAGATACTTCCCAATAACCTTGAGCTGACATGGTATTCATCATTGTTGGGTACCATGAGAATGCCGGGTCACACAGAGTTGCATCCCATCATGGGCCTTCTGGGTCTTACAAAGCTGCTTCCCACTAGGCCATCATCAAGCAGTCGTCAGGTCTCATCCAACTGTAGGGTTATGTACGTAGTGCGATTGGGATAATCGTGCCTGACGTCATAGTTTGTGTTACAACTAGTACAAATTCTTACAAGAAAGTTGCCAAATGTTTTTCCATGTCAAAAGGGTTCCAACGGAAAAAACGGTGTGTCAATAAGACGAATGGTCTGTGCGTTATTAACATTTCAGTAACGAGGGCCCTATTGAATTATGATATGATCCAACCCAGACATAGTGTAAATTTCTCAAAAAAACTCATGGAGTAAACTAAAAGGTATTTCTTGATCCAAGGATCCAAACGCCATATATGGTTTGTCAAACGGACGTCCGGTTCTCAAGATAAAGCCAATTTGTTGTTCTTGGGAAGTACTGGGTCTGGGTCCTGTTTGCCTATGTCGAACCAGCCCAACCGGGTTCATCATGGGCCGAACTGGGTCGACTCGAGTCGACCCAGACCTCTAGGGCTAGCCCGACCCAGCTAGGCTATGGGTCAGGCCGCTGGGCCGTGGGTCAGCCTGCTGATCGGTGTGTTGATCTACCGGACTAACCCGACAGTGCCACCCTCCTAGCGGTGCGGGCCGCTAAGGATACCTGGACATGGCACATTTGGGTTGGGATGACGTGGCGCGAAGCCACATAACCGGATCAAACCACAGGGGTTGACACCAACACGGCGCGACGAGGTGCGATGATTCCTCTCTCCAGTGGCCGATAGGCTGTAGCTTTGCCATGGGGCGAACCACTAGCACGCATCTCGTCCACCGGTCGTCGGTCGGTCCAGCAGCCCCTTGCCCCTGTTGCTGCCAACACGAGACTCAACCTTGCTATTGTGTGGGTGCACCACCAGGGGCGCACCTCACATCAGCTCCACCGGCTCCATCGCGGTAAGCCAACATGCCATCCAACCTCTTCTCTGATCACCGTGGATGATGAGCCACCACACTCATTGTTCATCGGCGGTGCACGGTGGCGCTCTGCGCCTCCTCCATGGCGGGCCAGTGTCAGCCGCTCCAACGACCGTCATGACATTGTGTCACAACCTTCTCTTGCAGTGTGCGTTGATATGCTATCCACCACATAGACGATCATTGTTGTCACATTATCGGTATTACATGGAGGCACAGTGATGTGACAAATATATTGGAGGGTTCGGCCTGGGTTCATTATGCCTTCACCCTTTGTGTTAGATTGTAACACTAGGTGGGTTAATGGTTTAATAACTATTGAATTAAACAACCAAATAAACACCATGAGATTCACCTCAATGACCTCCTACAAAGATGAATGAATCGTAGGTCAACCCATTAGTCGGTTGACCCGCGTTCTTCATGTTATTCAAGAATGGGGAATAAAAAATCAATTAAAAACATAAACGAAAAAACTCCCTACCTCAATTTTTTTAGACAGTGTCTGAATTTTTAGAAGTGTTGGAATTCTTTGTCCCAACAAAAATCCTCTAATGATGATGCTTGATCACTGTTCTTTGGTTCGGGGTTCTGGGTAGCTCATGCCCACTGGAACTGGCTCCATCCTTCCAAGTGTTGGGCGTTGCGACACTTTACCATAGCTTTGTCTCTTAGTGAAGGAATTCCAATTTATCCCCTCATGCTCCATATAAATAGGATAGGGGGAGGGTAAGTAACAATCGTGGAATATATGAAGGTTCATTTAATATGAACCTTCCTAAATTCCAACGACATTGATACATAGTATTGGAAGGGTTAAGCCATTTAATTTCTTGAATCGCCACTTTTACCACACTACCCCTTGTCCATTAGTGGGAAATAATTAAAATAGTGAGATTATGTTATTTCATTTCCCTTTAAAAGTCACAAATAATAACTTCTTCTCCAGACCTACTGCAGTCAATGTAATGCTTCCGATAATCGAATCTCGGTGCTGCAGATTCAATGGTGCCCTCGAATTTTTAATCTGAGAAAAGGATAAAAAGTTAGAAAACACTACTCAAACATTTACTGAACGTACCCAAACAAACATCGGAAAATTTATTACAGTCACCCTTAACCCGCACCGGTTGAGGTTAGGGTATGCCTAAGTGAAACACACTCCAATGAACCCAACGGTACTCTCAGTTTTCCAATCTGAGTTACTATTTAAATGTTATAAACTTTACAATAAATATAATTTTCAATTAATTATTTTATTTACGGACAAAAATAAAATTTCACTGGTGGTCTGAGCCGGCCAATGTTAGTATCTGCCTAAAGAACGCATACCCTCAATAGGTCAGTAGTGGTCTCAGAATTTTTATCAAAGTTACCATTTTTGAGATATAATTATTTGAAAAATAAAATAATTTATTTAATTATTTTATTTACGGATATGCCATTTTTTGGTTTTCTCACAGGTGGCATGCGCCAACTAAAGTTAAGTCACACCTAGGGTAAACTCTCCATCTTGAATGCAACCATGCCTTCAAATTATTAATATGAGCAACAATTTAACAGTTGTCCCACTTTTTTAAGAGACATGATTACACGTGTTATTTAATGATTAAAAAACGTTAACGGACCATTTCGATCCCTTCGAGCCTTAGTATCACACGATGTCAGATTTGTTTGTCACAAAATAATTCCATATAATAATAAAAAATTATAAATTCGGAATTTTTGGGACATTACAGATAATGAGAGAGTCTTTTCAAGGAATAGATTTTCCTTTATAGTTGATATTGAAGGTTTTAATATTGATTCAATAACATGAAAACATAAATATTTTTTAAATTTTAATATTTAGATTTATTCCAGGTATTGAGCTTACTTATTGACATTATATATAAAGAAATAAGAGCTTTTGATATTGATCATATTCCACTGATTTGGAAAATAAAATCAATTTTGATTAATGGTTATAATTTTATTTTCACTAATCAAATAGTGAATTTGAGAACATAACATTATGGTGTTATAGTAATTACAATAACAGACTGTTATTATAGTGCATCTTATTGAAGTCCTAAATTTGAAAATTATTAGTATTATTGATTTTTAAATAAAATACCAAAAATTAGACTATAAACCTCATGGTCAAATCACTTTAATGAAATACATTTTTCTTGATTCAAAAATGATATAGGTATAATTATTTTGAAAACTATAAATTTTGAGTTATTAACATGATTCACATTATTTGTTTCAATCAGACATATATTTTAGCATTATTGGAGAAACATGTTTTTGATGTAAAAGATCATCTGAGAGTTAAATTATTTCCTTTTTAATGTAATCCCCTAAAATATTTTTTATGAAGCTATTGATAAAAATAAATCCATCACTATCCCTATTGTGATCGATCAATATATTAGTTACGATGAATCAAATAGTACAATTTGTAAGGTTTATTCGGAACATAATTTTGTGGTGGGAAAACTATAGAATCATCTATATGTGTTCTGAGTATTTCTTATAATGACTTTGGATTTTAAGGTTGGTACTATTTTAAAATCATTAAGGTTGGTATCAAATATTTGGTATCAAAAATTTATTTCATGTAAATTTTCAATAAAAATTAACATAATTTTTATTTTAATTTAATACTTAAATATTTATTTAAACTATATTAAAACCTATAAAACCTAAAAAAATAGAAACAATAATATTACACAAAAAATAATATGAGTTTAACCTAAACACATTAATCTGATTAGAATGAAAAAAATACCAATGAAATGAGAAAAATAACATAAACATGGACACTTAACCTAACATAAAATATGAAAAAATGACTAAGCTAAAAATTTGAACGAAATGACATAACCAAAAAATTAGCCTAATGACCTATTCAAATAAATGAAATTAAAAAAATCACCTAACCAAAAGTCAATTGTCTGAAACCAGGTGTGCAAGAACTGAACCATATAATACTGATGTTTAACATGATAATTATAATGTGATAATTTATTTAAGATTCAACTTTTTGTTTTAAAATTTAGTAAATGAAATGCGATGGGAACTTTTTATTTTATTACCTATCCATTGATAGACTTAATAATTATGGTCTATTAATTATCCCATACAATCTCTATTTTATAGTATTTATTTCACATTAGTAATGAATATCTATTTAAATTATTATTTGTTTTAAAATGTAGAAAATGAAAATATAAATAGAGACAATAGAAGAGAATATCTAATAATATTAATTTAATGAGAGAGATTATAATTCAAATTATGGTTTCTATTGTTCATATACTCTTTCATATATATATATATATATCAATAACATATAATATCAAATAGTTAATATTTTTATAACATTAACTAGGAACCATATTTGAAAACAAATATATTATTGGGATATTATAAAGGTAGTGTTAATTAGCCTGATGATTCGAGGAGGGGGGTGGGGACTTGAGCTACTCACAACACTTTTCATATGAAATTACGTACAATCACATTGTTAGATATACCATTTAATATAATTTCTTATCCCACATTACCTTTAGATTCACCATAGATATTTATTACACTTATATTATCTCCACATTTTAGGTCAGATCATCCCCATATATATTATCCTTATCTGATGATAGATCCCACTCCTCATCATTGTTATACTTTTACATAGATTTTATGCCATATTTTTTTACTAATACTTCATACTCTATAGGGTTTTATATTATTTCTCTAGTGACATTGGTTCAATCACATTCAGAACCTCCAGATCATACTAATCATTAGGTGTATACATTATACCCCACTGGTACTATATACATTGTTAGTCCTTCATAACCTAGAGAACTAGTAGTAACCAATAATCAAAATATATCATGTATATGTATATGTATATAAACCTATTACATTTTTTCCATAATTGTTTTTACAATATAACATGTATGGATTAAATATAATTATTTTATTGATTCGTAGCTAGTTCTTCCACAATAATACTAGGTGAGTGTACATGCAATCTTATTTTACAAACCAACACACATAGCTAATGGAGGATTGAATTATGTACAATTAAATTAGTGGTAACATAGGTATATAATGAGGGATTTTATTGGTAATTATATGTATATACTATGAACGTATTTCAATCAAGACTATCTCATAAAATCACCTTAAAAATTAATCACGGATAATTATTATATCAAATATAAATGAGAAACAACATTACCTTAAATGATATATTACTATTAAATTTATATGAAATAATATTTTGGTAGCATCTATATTATACTTTTATGGTAGGTGAGTCAAGAGGACTTTTTGAATTATGGAATTAAGTTCCCTAGAGATAAAATATAAACACGAGTTATATTATGGTTGGGTTTCTAAACTATGAAAAATATAGAGGTTATTACTATCCTGATTGATTTTCTAGAAACACTACATCAGAAAATTAATTCTCACTGGAAGAGTGGTGTTTTTAAGATAATAATAAAATTTATTCTTTTATTAAAAATGATGATGATTATCATTAATACTATCTTTTGTATTATTTAATAATTTCTCAGGAATCATTGAAAATAAAATAATAAAATTAAGACTATTTAAAGTATCTTAATACATTGGGGTAAAAGATAGTGCCCAAACATGATACGAAACAAGTCTTTTTATTAAATAGTGGAATTTAGTTTGGTACTATTATAAATCAAATATAATTTTATCTTAATAAATGGGTAGGGTGTTGATGAAGTATGTTTTGAAAAAAGAAGTTTTATATGTTTTAATGACTTGAACTAAACCTCAAAAATGAATTGAAAAAACCTAAAAATAATTTAAATAAAATATAAAAAGAAATATGAATTGGATCTAAATCCTCAAGAACTGTTGGAACCTCATGTATTATAATACTGACATCATTCATTCATTGTGTGATGGAAATATGGTATCTAGGTTCCTATCATCAAATGGAGACCTAAAAAAGTATGATAATATTTTCCTCCCTATTTATATTTATTCCTTAAATTCTATAATCCCTATTTAAAAATATAAACTCATGTAACATTAATTATGTCAACCATGATTTCCAACTCTATGGGTTTTCCAGCTTTTCATGATTTTTTTAAATGAAAAAATATCAATAGAACTAAATTGAAATAAATTGACCAAAAATGTACAATGAATAATCCACCAAACATAAATTCATCTAAAATTAATTTTATTAAATGAAACTGAATAGGATCACACTAAAACAAATATTTCATCATCCATAGACCACTTTTCTCGAACCTAAATATGTGTATAATATAACTGAATGCACACATAGAAAAATAAAATGAATAAAATAAATAAAACAAGAATGACCTGACTAGATTGGAATCAATCCAAATCAAATAGAGTTAAATAGAAATAAAATTAGACAAGTTCAATAGGAATAAAATAAAACCGAATAGAACAAATTTTAAACTAACTGAACAAAAGGATGTAGAAATTAGGGAAATTCAAGAACTAATCATACTTGATGAAATCCAATCAAATTATATTGATATAAAATAAATTGAACTAAATATAAACATTAAAAATGAAACAAGACAATAATGAATCTTATTTAAAAGAGAGACTATAATAAACCAAAAAAATAAGAATAAAATCAAAAAAAATTAAACTCCCTGATAATGAATATATTCCACTTAAATAAAATTGAATTTGTATAACCTGATCCAAAATTATGAAAACAGATATTAACCAAATTGATTCAAATTAAATTGAACTTAATTGAACATAATTGAGACAAAAATACATTAATGAACTAGACATAATAAAATGGAACCACAAATAAATCTTCTGACTCTACATATCCCAAATCAAATAACAAAAATGATTGATTCCAGAAAAATATTAAAGTATATGAATTGTACTAAAAAAGTTCAAATGAAAAAAATTTATAGATTTCAAATATATAAAACAAGATATGAATAAATAAAATAAAATTTTAATAACATAAAAATAAATGAAAATAAATGATCCCAAAATAACAGAAGTAAACCACACTGTATAAAATGATACCACATGAAACAAAAAGTGAAAAAAATAATAATTTATTTGATACAACCTAAATAGATATAAAATAAACCAAGATCAATTAATGAAATATTAATTCTACTAAATGAACCACAATTGATCTAAACAAAATAAAATTAAAACAAACTAGACCTCGATAAATTAAACTATTCATAACTCAATCGAACATTCTAAACAAAAAAAATATGGTTCAGATGAAACAACAATATAATAAATGTTATTGTAATTAATTATGACTCCAAACTAGATTTCTACCACACCCAAATAAATAAACCACATAAAACGGAGTTTAATTAAACTGAATGGATGTAAACTAATAATGTTTTAATTAAATTGATTTTACCAAATAAAAAAACCGACTCAAAGATAATTTCACCTTATAGAAAAATATTTTAATGATATGACCTAATGTAAACATATCATAAAAGATGTATTGTGAAATAATAGAAATGGATGTAATATTGAAAAAACATACCTAAATATTTCTATCATGAATCAACTCCATCCATTCTAAATAAACTAATTTAAAAAAATTAATTAAAATAAAATGATTCAAAATATTTTAAATATAATTAAATTCAGTAAAAAAGAATCTTACAGACCAAAACTAACACTAATATATTTAAAATAATCTTATGAAATATATATAATTTCCTAAAAGATAAATTGGATCTATAAGATCCCAATTAACCTAAACTATTCTTACTCAAATAGAATTCATCCAAACTAAGTGAAACCAATACCAAATGATGTTGATCTGATACAATTTTTTAATAAATAATTTGAATAAATTAAAAAAATAAATAAAAAAATTATGTCAATTTTACTGGATCTATATTCACATAGTCTATTAAAATTCAAAAACATTTCAATGAAATTTTTTTTAGTTTTTTTGGATTATTATCCAAAAAATATTGGTTACCTTGAGAATTTTTTTCTAAAATACAATATTTTTGAATAATTTATTAATATATTCACTTTCATTGGAATGGGTGTTGTTGATAAATGAAGTTTGTGAGTTAAAATAAAATTATTTATTCTCATGTATAAATAACAAATATGGAGGTGTTCAAAACCAAAAAAACACATAAAATATTATAAGTATTAATTTTATTGATAGAATTTTTAATATCAATTTTGAATATATAAAAGTCAATCATATTATTAATAGTATACATTTTACTCCCTTGATAATGAAAAAGATAAAAATAATGGGAAAAATAATTAATTTCAGTAGATATTATCAGATGAGAACCATGGATGAGTTAGTTGTATATTACATAAGTGTTTTATACCTATATGAAATTTACGAACATTAAGTGCAACTAAAATTTCTAGTATAATAAGATATAAACAACACATGAAGTAGTATAAAAATATAATATATTGGAAAAAGCAGTCAAACATTTTTCATGATAAATATTAAAAAATTATTAAATCATTATATCCATAAATACCACTAGATTCCAAAATAATTTTTGGTATATTCATTTTGAATATTTCTTTTTTATATAAATCACTAGGAGATAGTGATGATAGTCTGAGTGGTGGTAGTGATGATGAATTTACTGGTGATGGGGATAGTAATGGATATGACGATGGTGATGATCATGATGGTGATGGTGATGGGGATAATGATGTTTATTATTATGGTGGTGAGGACGTTGGTGATTCTGATGATTAGATTATTATTCATGACAGAGATATTGATCCCCAATATTTATAAAATATAATTATAAAACATGATGCATTATGACTTATTGTTTTTGTACTTATAATCTAATTGAATGTAAAATTAAAAAATATATGTTCTATATTAAATTTTTATTGTAACTGGTTCAATGAATTAGTTTGTCTCATGATTTTTCTATATTGGTTGTCTATTTTTTGGAATGTGGTTGTAGGTGTTTTGGGTGTGTGAAAGTTTATGTACCATTTGGTTGTTTCCTATAGATATATTGGGGATAAAATTTTATTAAAAAATCAATTCATTATTATAATGAATACCAAATATTTTAATAATAAAACTCTTATGGGGTATTTGGGGGAAATATACCTAATGTATTAATGAAACAATTTCTATAGGGTTATCTCTACAACTAGCCACCCAATGATTTACGTAACCATTAGTACATGCTATACCAATAGTTCCCCAGCCTATAAAAATTGTATAAATGCATTATAATATGTTAAAATTCCAAGATAATATTATCCTTTATTTTGTTTATTATGTGATGGGATAGGACCATAATTAAATAAACTGTTGATATGTTATTATGTTTAATTTATCGAACTATCATAGCGTAATGGAAGAATTAATACACTTTATTTAGGATGAAATTTTATAAGACCTTTATGGTATGGTTTTTATGTATGAAAAGATTCATTCCAATATAATGAGATATATTATTTTTTCCCATATGATTATTTCATTTTATTATCTTGTCATTGATATATACATTGTACTCATGTTAGCATTTTTGTGGCCTTTTATGACTAATATCACATCATTTAATTTTCATTGATCTTATACGATTAATCCGACCATATCTCTCATGATAATAAATCTCCAATGATAAAGGTATATTGATAAATATTATATGAATAAATTATAAAAACTTTCCCCTTACTGACCATTTCATCTCACTCCTTTTTATTTTTCACCATTTACACAAAAGACAAACCATGTTTTTTCTATAACTTATTCATATATGTGGAATTTTTTTGGAATAAAATTTTGATAATTTTTGAAATAATGTGGATATATATCAAATATATAAATAAACTATACATTTTCATCAATGTAGAGTGATTTTGTAATGAATATGAACTAGAACCCGAGATTCAGTGTCTAAATTATTAAATTTTAAATAGATACATGTGACTGAATATAAAGGGAAGTAATTTATTAGAATTAATGAAGAAGAATATAAAAATAATTCTCATTTTATAGTTATAATAAAACATAACTAAAATATGGAATGTAAAAATTATACATCCATGGACTCATTTAATGATTCTTTATTCATATTCTATGGAAAAGAAAAAACCTAAGTATGAGATAAGATGATTAATAAGGGTTTCATACTTCAAAATATATCCAGATTAAAAACATCTTAATCATTATAAAAGTATATATAGAATAAAACACATTAAATTTAATCCATATATTTATAACAAAGAATAACATTTTAGAAATAAATTATATTCAAATAATATCATATAAATAATTTCATATGATTCAAAAATTTCCAATGATATCATATCTATTAAAAATGAGATAAAAATCAATAACTAACTTCATAATATAGTAATGTATAATTCTGGAAATCTTACTTTGTTTTCGAGGTCTTGTGCCATGAAATATTACATAAATGAGAAGAAACCTACCCAATAGCAATACTAGTTTTTATAATGAGACTTTTTTTCTTGAAGAGAATTTTGTGTGTCGTTCAAATCTTTTACTATGTCGAATTTATTACACATATATTAATGGATAAATTTAATTTATATATGGTGTCCTTTATGAACATTATTTTATATTGAGTAAATGATAAAGAATACCAATATTAACTAATCTAATAAAATAACAGTCAAATTAAAACAAATAATAGTGAAATTGAATATGGTTTATGAAATAATAATACACATGATATAACTAAAATAGATATTTAAGGGAAATATAATGTTAAAAAATAAATAAAATGGAAGGTTTTAGGAGAACATTAATGAACAAAAAATTAATATGATGTAAAAGATGGAAATTTTTCCATAGAAATATTGGTTTTATAAAAATATCATTTCTATTGATGAAATAATAAAATGGAAGATAAATATAAAAATAATCTATTATTAATGAGTTGTATTTTTAATACTATTTTATAAATTATGATTCATCAAAATAGTGTAAAATAGTTAAGGTGGTGAGAAAATCAAATAACACCATTTTCATTAAAAAGAAACATTCATGTGGACTTTTTTAATAGAATGTCTAAAATATCCCTTCTAGAAAACATAATAAATATTTATTTTAAAAATATTAACATGTCTAATATATCATAAAATTTCCCTCATAAATAATTGGAGTAAATAAAATGGACATTATATTTTTTTTGGAAAAATATATACCTAGAAGAAAAATATATCTGATAAAAAAGATACATATGGTTGTAAATTGAATTAAATATTTAATTTCATGATCGTGGTTTAAGATATATGAATTTATTGATGAAAACAATTAAACTCCATAAATTTCCAAAGGATAACAAAATAAATGACTTTTATAGTGGATATATTATAAAAATCCTTCAATGAAGTATATAATAAATCTCATGAAAATAACATTATAAAATAATTTATTACCATTTTGGTAACAATTAAATTATAGCCACATGAAGGATAAAACAATATTTTAAACATTAATAATCAATAATTTCTATGAATCCATGTTATATACATCACATAGAATGTATAGACACCATATAATAGTAAATAGTTTGGTAAAACCAAATATGTCTCAATAGAGTGAAAATTGAAATGAGATTCCTTAAAAAGATCATATAATTGAATTGATAAAATATTAATGAATTTATTATGTTTCAAAAATGTAAAAAAATAAATATAGTTATATTATCTTTTCCACATAACAATGGTGTGGAAAAATTAATGAATAATAATTATAACTGACTGCTTCGAGATTTAGATACCCTTTGCCTCATGCTTCCACATTTTTTTCATGATTTATCATCCTATAGTGTTGTTTTAAAGATATTTTTAACGTTTCATAGAAAAATTATCATATTTATAATATCATATGGGATCCACTTATGATATCTTATCACCCATTTTGCAACAATCCTTCATTATTATCATTTCTTTGGGTTTTAACTGCTTATTTGTCTCATGTATGATTAATTGTGGATGTTATAGTTCTTGTGAAATGTTTATAGTTTCAAAAACAATGATATTAATAATATAAATATAATATTTATTAATTAGATAAATTTTTAGAATCATTTTTGAATGGTGATGATATAAATATGAATTAAACTGTTCAAGGGGGTGATAGGTCAAACATACACTTTAAAGTTGATTTCATTTTTAAAAGGATTGAATGCATAAAACGAAAATATTAATTAACCACAATAGAATAATTTTTATTTCATTAATATAATTTGTTTTAATTAAATATATACAAATTTACATCCACAAAAATCAGAAGTGAAAAAAATAAATTCACTTATTTGGGGTGGCAGTCTATATATACAAACTTGCATCATTATCATTAACCAGTGGATATAATTGTAGATGATAAATGATCTATAATATTTTCATTACCATATTGTTTTCCTTAATTTCATATATACTCATTATATCCACCTTTATAACCATCTATGTAAAATGGTGCGGAAAATTTAATTACACTCCCATATGGAGGTGGTATGGCATATGTACACACAAGAAATGTTTTTTATTTCCATAAAATATAATAGATATTGAAATTCTTATAGAATAATAATAATAACATATAATAATAATAATTAAAATATTTTAGTTATTTAAATATGTGTGTAAAAAATTTAGAGGATGTAGATGAAGAAATGATCATAACATATTCATAAATATTATTACCTCTTCTTCTGTAGACATCCTTTTGATACCTTTCAAGGATTCCTTAGAATTGTCATTCAATAAGATAATAACATGTACATCACAATTTGGTATGTTTATAAGGTAACCTGGTTTTTAAATCTATATAAATCAAATTCATGTGAATATCGGTATAGTGGTGTCAATTTATAATTGACATGAGCGGTGCACTTGTATTTTTTTAGAGTATTAAAATATTTTTATATCACATTCATAAAAAATGGATCCAAAATGGCTCATATTTAAAGGTTAAATGGGTTTGTCTTGAATATAAAATCCAATAATTGGATTATAAAATTTTAGGTCATTTTTAACCAAATATTTTTATATAAACCCCTCAATGAACCACTTTTAAACTTATTTATCCAGACAATGTTTTTGATAATGAAGGGTTTTAATTTTACTTATATGATTATAATTATATCATAAATTTCAATGGTATTAAATTCACAATAATTTCTCATCCAAATTTTCCTCATTAAATAGGTTTATGGTTTTCGAATAATTTAATTAAATATTAATCGTCCCAAAATATTACTAATTTCATTTTAATACTATTCATTTAGTTTCACTTTAATGAAATAATGATAACAAATTAATATGAATATTAATTCTTAAAATATAAATTATACATTTTTATTTCCCATAATATTTTAATTGTAGAATAATAAATAAATATAAAATTACAAAATATTTTTTAATCATTTACATTGCTTTTTCTACTTCTTCCACCAGAATTTGTGTTAGAGTCGTATAAGCTTTTAACATAAACATATAATAATGAAAAAGTAAATATAAATTAAAATCAATAAAGTAAAATATTTTATGTGTTTATAAAATATTGTTATCCCAATTTCAACTTAAAAAAGTAATTTCAATGCAAGAGAGTGACATTTATGACTTTTATTTAATTAATATAATATAAATGACATTTCAAGTAAAAATAGAACTAAATGGTCAAATTATATAATTTTTGGGGTATATGGTCTATTGTTTTTCATACAATGTAAAATAAAAAAATTGGGGCTGAATATGGGATCATATCTCATTGTGTTAAACATTTCACCCATTTTTCCTTTACCAAGGTGATTTATATTTTCCATTGTTTCTATTCATAATGAAAACAATAAAAGGGAAATCTTTACCAAATTTGAGCAACCTAATTCCAAATATTGTATCACATTTCCAAGAATAAATATCCTTAAGTGAATGAAATGAAATATAATATAAATTTTTTAAATTCAATGAAAATGATCTAGAGAAATTATAAGGTTTTATTCATAATAACAATATTATATTAAATTCCTTCATACTTCTTATTAAAATGGAATTAATTTTAACTAATGGATAATATTTCACATTAACACCAATCAAAAATAAAATATCATAACAAATTTTTATTATTTAATGAATATAAATGAGAGAATTTGAAGTATTAGTATTAATCACTCTTAACTAAAAACTCATATATTTTAGAAAAATATAAATATATCACCCTAAGATAATTATATATATTTTTCTATAAAAATATACATTATATTTTATTTACTAATATAGTTATAATTATATTTCACAATCTGGTTACTCATATTCATACTATAACGACCCTGACCCCAGAAGCCCCGAGCAGGTGGTTTCATTTTTTTAATTAGCAATAATTACATGAGAACATATCGAATATGACCAATTAATTTAGTTTTACTTTTGAATTTTATTAATAGTATAATATCACATAATATATGATAACATATAATACAAAACAAAGTGATAGTAAATATTATTTTTTAATTGAACTCTTTTAATGATTGATTTTTCGTAACATGGGGAAAGGGAAAAAATATGCGAACTTCTAGAAGTCAAATAAGGGTTAAGTAAAATGAAATATATCATGATTAAATATATTATAATCTATATGGATATTTAATTAATTGAAACAACTAACTTTTAATTAATAAAATAAGAAAAAATAAGAATATGATAAGAGGAAAACAAGATCAAATGATTTTATATAAATAATCACATAATATTGTAACTTATCCATGTATATCATAAATAAAAAAATAAATATAAATAGATCAATAAATAATTTTATAATAATAGAATGAATAACTACAGATGTTTATAACTTCTCATCATGGACTTTTTTTGAGACAGATAAAATTGTGGTTAAGAATACAGAAAAACCCATTTAATAAGGCTTTTCCTGAGGTTTTTCTACTGAGACCTATCGATTCATCTTGGGTATATATAATTAAGTTCTAAATATCACATAATAGGTCCAATAAATTCTTCATATGAGCATTTAATACAACTTAATCAATATTACATATTCAAATAAATGTAGATATTAAGAACTAGAATACATAGTATTAATACTTTCCTAATTCAAATTGGTAAAAAACCATCCATAATGTGAACAAGGATGGTACCATCACATAATTACCTATTATAGAACTAAAGGGGTGTTTTATTATTCACATTTATTTTAAATAAAAACACCATTAAAAATATTATTGAATGGAAGGCAATTTTCATTATGAAATCAGATTTTCAATACAAAAAATAACATGATTTTAGAAAAAAAGTCATTTAAATGAATTATTGGAACATATAATTTTGGATTTAATGAATGGTTTGGTCATTATGGTGTATACATTTTTTCTGGAAGAGTCCATAAAAACAATGATTCCTTTCAAACTTTAGAAAATATGTACGAAAGCATATTTGGAAATTGGAAAGAAGATTACATTTAAATTATTTTGTAAAATACATAAATGTGTAAATATATCATTAACTACTAATATATAATTATTAAAAAATTTCCTTAAAATATTTTATGAAATATCAGGAAATTGAAAAAAAAATATTCCCAACCAGGCAGAAAGCATGTCAGTTTTCCTTGAAAACATGATTTTTTATAACTGAGTATATAAATTGTGTCAAATTAATGGATTCAATAATAATTTCCATAAATGAAAATAGTAGTATAAAGTAGTTTTAAATTTTTATATAAAGATAATATTATTCCCCTATTAGATTCATAAACATAAATAATCTCAAATAATGATGGGGTTCTGAAATAAACCCACCACCAATTTGGTAACATTTGAATAGTAACATCCATGAATAAAATAACATAAAATGAAACATTAAATAACATGAATATATATTCACTAATGATATGCCATAAAATATTTGAAGTCTATTTTAATATCACAAACATTGTGGAGATATTACCTTCATTAATTATGGATTAAATATGTTGTTTTCTATTATGAAGTGTTCCTTGGATGTTTAAGGGGCCCCGTGAGTGCATTGAGAGTTTAGAACATAATAGAAAGTGGAAAATGTGCTATCCTATACAAGGTTCATGATTGGTGAACTCTTAAATAAACTGTGTGGGGTGGATGCCAAATTGTACAATTTTGGAATGTAGAATATTACATAGTTGGGTCACTATTTGTAAACCATGCAGGTATTCCCATGTAATAGGGAATCCTAATTTTTCATTCTTATTGGCATGTTCAGGGGTTATTAATGGTTTGTAAAACTACTTGGATAATATATGTGCCCTTGTAAAGTTTATTAAAATTACTTAATTTCCATTACATTATATATATACCTCACCTAATTTTCCTCATATTTATCTTCCCCTAAACCCTAGTGATCAACCAAATCCTCCAAATATTCGTATAGGTTATTTCATTAAATCCTAACCAAATTGGAGACCTTATGGTTGCACATTGAAGCTTAATGTGACTCTAATCACTATCTTTATCGTCTTTTTGGGTTTAAGGATTTCATCTTTCTCTTATCTCCATCCAATTCTCTAATCCCCATTTTTCCAGAGTGATCTTGGTATAAGATTCAAAGGGTTGGTGAAGTAGGATTTACAGCTTATATTAGGAGTGTGTTCATTAAAAAAATTTATGTAGGCTTTCTACATGTTCTTTCCCATTGTTTTTATAGGTTTTGTTCTTGCAAAGATGTGTTCTTATTTATCCATTATTTTTTTGGTTCCATTGGTTAGATTTTATACGTTGTGTATCTAAATGACCAATAGAACCTCTGAATACCCCTATAGGATACATTTTGTATGCCTTGACCAATTTAGAGGCACCATTGTGGTTTTCTTACACTCTCTAACATGGATAACAAAATATTTAAGTGTGAAATAAAGTTACTGTTAAGTAAAACCCGTGGTGAACATGTTAAAATGAGTTTATGATGAATAAGATGGTAAAATTGGAAGTTGTTCCAAGGTATGGGTAATGAACAAGGGGTTGCATGGATTGACGTGAAAATGGTTAAATTAATTTAATGATTATGTTTCAAATGATGTGAGGTCTGTACAAGAAATTCATAAGTGGGAACATACATGGTAAATACTAAATGAGATAAATTAATTAACATATGGAAGTAGTTAGATTTGTTAATTTTGATAATGTAGGGGAAAGTTGTGATTATTCTAATAGATTTGGTCATAATGAATTTGAAATGGGACTAAATAGATATTTAATGTAAATCCACATATTGTTTGTTATGAATTTTTATTGATATTGGAATTATATATGTTTGGATATGGTATGGTATATATGTGGTGAAAGAACAAATAAGTATGTTCTCAAGGCTTGGTAGAGTGGGGTGTTGACATGAGGATATACCCTTGTTGTTTGAGTTAGACCAAGGATCTAAAATCTACCCCTAATATCATGAATTTTGGAACGGTATAGAGTTAAATTCCTTTAATGGTTTCTTTAAATGAGTCCACTTGGTCTGAGGCTCAAGGTGAGTGTTTTTTATATGTGATGATGTGATTATCCCTTGTGAGATAAAGAACATGATTTAATTTTTCCCAATTCATTAATATTGATTAATATTTCAATCCTTTAGATCATGTTATCAAAGTGAACTAAGTAACGATGTCGGTATATATATTGAAATGTTGAATAATGTTAGGAATTGATTATGTGAACATTGTTAACTAATAGAATAAAACTTTTCCTTATATACTTTTTATTTTCTTATATTTTTCATGAAGTATATATTTATTGTATATTTGGTAGACCCCATTTGTTGTGGCCTTCTTAGTTGTGCTCATTCTCTACTTGGGTGCCCTGGGTACTCAATCAAACTTCATGCTTTCTATTCTAGACATTAGAAATGGCCATATGATAGGGTGTTTAGTTGGGAATGGGACTTGCATGGATGAGGTTCCGTAAATGGATTCAAGAATATTTTTGGATTTTTATGTTATCATTAATTTGGGTTCTGTTCAATTCTACATTTTTAATATAACATGACATATTTACTATAGTCTATGGTTTGTAACTAGTTTTGTGTGGTGGTTGTTTATGCTTGTTTTCAGGTTTCTACTTGTTTCTTCAATGATTCTATTTATTTATTTTTCTTGCGGAATACTCTATTAAAGAGGCTATAGTCTCCCCATGAGGATTATATAGACCATCACTACTATTTAAATACCTCTGGTGTATGATGAGGTGCTCTTTAGGTCATGTGGAAACTCAGCCTAAGGCACCATTTATGGTCTTTCTAGATGGGGGTTATAAAGTGGTTTTAGAAGAATTAGTTTCTCTGAAATAGTTATTGGATATGGTAGAATGTAATCTATGATGTTGTTAGAGCATGGGAATTATCTCATTCATGGGAGTGTCTAAAATATATACGCTTGAAACCCCATGGTCTTGGGGTGAGAATTGTTCTTATTTTTCTATGTTACATTTGACGAAATTTCACTAATGAATGATGCAATTAATGTTGGATGAGAATATTTTATGATATTTTAATCATGGCCACAATGAAATAGGGATGTGTATTGATGAATCCTTTTAGGCACCTATTCATTAATGCGGCATGTGTTAAGATAGGAACACACATGATGGGTCTGTGGGGTATGAAGGGTAGAATGAATTACAGTTACTGTGATATTTAATGAAAATGGGCTCTAATTAAAAGATAAAATGGAACAAAATAAGTAAAAGATTAAATAATATCATCTATTAATGGTTTAAAAAAATGAAATTTTAAATGAGACTAGGGAAAAGATTTAAATTGTAAGTATAGAAATAATTGTGAGATGGCGACAAAGGTAAAACTTATAAATATGTGAGATAATTACCCAATGTTTGCCATGAATCATGGTAGGGTATGTTTGTGGTAGTGTTTTTCACGTGTTAAGAACATTTTTTATAGTATGTGCGATCTGATTTATGTTGATGGTATATTTTCATCTTTAGGAAATATGTAAATGATATATGTCATATTTTGTAGTGCTCGATGTTTGGATTGTAGAAAAACACCACCATGACGTCATGTGTCGATTGGGAGATAAGAATATGTCTACCATAATTCTCATCTAACCATAGAGAAAAGTAATATGGTGGTCTAGGATGGGAGAGACCAAGAGTTTTGAAATAATCGTGATTTCATTATGAAAAATATGAAACATGACTCAGGGAGAGTCATGTCAAGTATGTATGAGCTGACCTTGAAGTTTTAGATGCATCACCCTTGAACCATTACCTTAGATGGTGGGCCCACGGTAGTTGAGTCTTGGAGATAGTCCATCCAGAATATTCTTGACCTTCTAGAGACTCCTTCTGAAAAGAGGGTAACATTTTCTACCAATATGTTAAGAGGTGAGGTGAAGTATTGGTGGGACGTCATGGTTCAAATCAAACATGCATAAGGGATTTTATGAAAGGATATTTAAGAATGGTTTCTATGTAAATTCTATATAGATACTATGATGTGCGAAAGGGATGCATATTTTATGAGTTTTACCCAAGGGTCAAATTTGTTAATGGATTATGCTAGTCATTTTACCTACATTCAACACTTCGTTTATCTGTTAGAAGGAGTTAAGGAAGTTATGGTGAAACTTTTCCAATAGGGTCTATGACATAAGAATAGTTATCAATTTAATATCTTATAGATAAAAATATTTGAATAGGTTATGTATCAGGACATTTTAATTAAAGGAATCCTAAAGGAATCCTATTGTAGTGTACATATGGTGCCATCTATACATAACATTTGTTCACCTCTTGAGGGAAGGAATAATAATAATGGTTATTTCCATCAGGGTGGGAGTGTGAGACATAGTTAGAATAAGGGGCCATCCTTTTATGGTGGAAATTAGGTGTATTGATATCAGTGTGGTTGGTTGGGGAAAGTGCATGATCAGTTTCCCCAACCACCAGTTGAGTACCGAGGGTTTGGTTGGATAGAACATGTGAAATGGTTCTATCAGAACCCCCAACATTTTAAAATCGATAAAGGTTTGAGGTAGGTACCTAGTGTAGAAAGTGGGTGATCAGATTTGTACTAGGTAGGATATTGGAGTTATATGGGTTGTACTGGTCTACGAGGTGTATTTGGTACTCTGGGATCAGATTTTACATATAATCATGGTAGTGTAGTGTCATGCACATATGTCGAAGCTTACGGAAGAGGGTTAGGTCAGCTCTCTCTAGTTCAGTCTATAACTAGAGGTTTAAAAGTTGTACCATCTATAGTTGTATGTACAATTATTGTATCCTCTAACCTTTGTAGAGTTTTATTTGTCATGGGTGTCAAAAACATGTTAATTTCTATTGATATTTTGGATATTTTGGTTTTAGTAGTAGAGCATGTGTCTGTAATCATGTCGACTGATACTCATTTAGGGATGTGAGTTGAGGATGTTAGACAATGCGATTTTTTTGATCTTGAATTTATTGGGTAACATTTTTTGAGTGTCTTTTTAATCCTTTTGATGTTAGGACTTGACCTAATTCTAGGTATGGATTGTCTAGGGACATATCATGCCCACATTGATTGTTACTATCATAGGGAAATTTTTATATCTCTTGAGGGATACATGTATTCCCATCATGGTGAATGGGATGTTCAAGTGGGCTATCCAAGTCCCTTTTTCATCATTTGGGTGGACTCACAGCTAAAGTGGTTTGATGTTCCCTTTATGATGGAGTGTTGGATCAACTTGTATTTCCACATATTGTAGACAAGTTTCAAGATGTATTTCATAAATATTTAATAGGGATACCACCCAATACAAATGCGTAATTCATGATAGAATTACTGACTGGGGTTGAACTAGTTAGCATTCTTTCGTACCATATCGCACCGGGAGAACCCTTTGAAATTATGGTTCAGTTAGAGGAGTTTAAATGTAATGAGATCATCTACCCATGTAGTCACCTTGGGGATCTCTTGTTTTATTTTCCAAAAATGTCAATGAATCATTGTAGTTGTGTGATGACTACAGAAGGTTGAATTGAATGATAGTGAAGAAATAATACCCTTTTCCCATAATTAATGATCTGTATGACCAGCTAAGGTGTTCTACAATTTTTTCAAAAAATTATTTGAGGTGAGGGAGTCATCATTTGTGGTTAAAACCATTTAAAATACCATGAACATCATTTATACAAAGTTAAAAGTTGTATGTTTTTGTGGTAATGCCGTTTGGGTTGACCAATACACCATATGTGTTTATGGATTTAAAAAACAGAATCAAACACACCTATCTAGATCAGTTTTTAGTTTTCTACATTGATGAAATCTTAGTGTACTCTTAAACTCATGATGATCATTCCAAACATCATAACACAATATTGAGTACATTGAGAGAGAATATGATTAATGTTATACTATCCAAATATCAATTCTATATTGATAAATTTAATTTAATGGGTCGCATAGTTATTTAGGCATGTGTTTTGGTTGATCTAGATAAAGTGTAGGATATTATGTCTTTGGAGAAACCTGATAATTTTTTCGAAGACCGTAGTATTCATGGTATAACTAGATGTTACAAATTTTTGTTAAATATTTATCCCATTTGGTGGCACCATATTATAGGTTAACCAATATATATATAAGTAGATGTGGTTTGAGGCATGTCATATTGGTTCTCAAGAGTTAAAAAAGCGGTTGATGACCTCATTAATCTTATTTTACCTGAGCTTGCTATGAAGTACACCATGTTCTCTTATTTGTTCGGTGTTTGACCTGGGGTCATATTGATGTAGGATGATTCGGTTGTATCATATAGATCAAGGTAGTTGATTCCTAATTAGATTATTTACCTTACCCCTGATCCTGAGATATCCACAGTGGTATATTTTTTGAAGTGTTTCAAGGACTAATTTTTAGTTGAGCGATTCAATATGTTTACTAATCATAAAATTAACAATTAAATATTTTCTCAATGGGATATTAATCTTTGATAGTGATTATGGGTTGAATACAAGAATAATATTGTCTTCGAGTTGGTTTTCATGCTAGGAAAAGGGAATAGTGTTACGTATGACCTAAGTTGGATGACTTCGAATCATGTGGTTCATGAATCCAACATTGAGTGGAGAATGATGGCCCTATTTTCTAAGATGCTCATGGAGGTGTAGGATTGGAAATGAAGGATGACCATCAATCCCTTAGAAATTGAGTATAATATTTTTTACTATGTTATGGGGAGTCACCTTGTAGATTTTAAATTTTTAGCTAAGAAGGAATGTCATAAAGGTGGGGAGTAACCTTATTTATGGGATTTTGGTGTTGATGGGGTTGTTTGAGTTCATGGTTGAGTTGTGGTGCCAATAGGTATACGAGATGAGTTGATGCATGAGTCTAATGATTCACTGTGGGAAGTACACACTGGTTTGACAAAGATATATCATGTTATTGATAAGATGTTTTGGTTGTTGATAATGAAGATAGATATTATAGAAATTGTGGTGTGATTCCCCACCTATCAGTTGGTGAAGGGTGATCATTAGTACCTAGTTAGTTTGTAACAGTGTTTTCCTATTTTGAAAGGGATGTGGGATGATGTAACGATGGATTTTTTTAGTGGGTATCGAGAATGTCTCATATGGATTATGTAATATTGGTGGTTGTGGATCAATTGAATAAATTGGATAATTTATGTCTAATCTATTATACATTCTATGTTGATCAGTTGAGTGAGTTGTATGTTTAGGATTTTGTATTGTTACATGGATTTTTGAGGATAATATTTTAATATTGGGATCTTTGATTCACATCATACATCTAGAAAAAATTATAGAATGTTCAAGGTATCTATGTTTATTTTAGTCTGAATTTTAACCCATATACAGACTTGTAGTCAAAGAATATGATCCAGGTTTTAGAGGTCTTTTTTAGATATTGCAACCCTGATTTTTGTGGTTCATAGGAAAAACACTTGACGCCTGTTGAGTTTTCTTACGAAAATAGTTTTCAAGATATAATTAAATTGGATGAATTATAGGATATATATAGGTGGAAATAATGATTACCACATTGTTGGTTAAAATTGGGGGATTCCAAGATCTTGGGACCATGTCTCATTAAAGAGACGTTAGAAAAGGCCCAATTGAAACTGAAATATATTGAAACGAATCTGAGTAAGAAGAAGCCATATATATCGGTGTCATAGAACTTTTGAGTATGTGGTGGGTGATAGGGTTTTCATATTGGTGTCTCCACGGTTGGATCAAAAACATATTCAGAAATAGGAAATGTTTGCACACATGTACATGGGGTTGTTAGATATTAGGGAGGATCAGTCTGACGGCTTACCAATTGGATTATCCATAAATTGAAAAAGTTTCTGCCAAAAGTTATTTTTTCAAGTAGTATTGAAATTTATAATATGAAAAATGGGATAAGAAATTAGATATACAGGTGTAGTGGCATGATATATTTGTTTCAGATGGTCAATTAATTTTATGATTGTGGCTCGAGGATGAGTCATTTAAAGGTGGGAAGGTTTTATGATCTCAATTTATATGAAGGTATGTCATTATTTTGATTTTGGATTAAAAATATTTTGTGGGGTATGATGTGATCCTACAGATTATGAGGTACCTCGTGGGTGTTTGAGGTTTCATAAAATGAAATAAATGGGAATCCAGGCCCATCCTGTACAGGGCATATAGCTTCCACTGGGCTGGCGTATTGTTAAGTAAACTGTATGGGGTGGTTTCCAAATTTTGACATTTTGGAGAGTATCATATCACACAGTTGATTAATTGTTCGTAAACCATGGGGGTATCCCTTGCTAAATGTGCAGCCTAATTTTTCATAGACAGTGGCTTGCATATGGTTTGGTCATGGATTAGAAAACTATGTGGGTAAAATGAGAACCCCTGTAGAAGATGGAAAAATAAAAAAACTTCCATTATAGGAATTAATAGCACCACCAATTTTCTTCCCATTTCTCATCCTATAAACCCCACTGATGATACAAAACCTCCATAGATTCCAAGAGTTTATTATTCATTCATCCTAAGCTGTTTTTAGTACCATTTATTGATGATCAAATCCTTGAGTGACTCTGATATCTCTCTGGATTGCCTTTTTGGTTTAGGGATTTCATCTTTGTCTTATTCCCATTACAATATCAAAACCCCCATTTACCAGTGGGATATTGGTTGAGATTGAAATTTTTTTTAAATTAGGTTCTATGTTTTTAATTAGGAGTCTGTTCATCAGCAGATTCGAGTTATGTTGTTTATAAGTTATATCCCATGGGTATTATATGGTTTTTTGCATGGAATGTTGGTATCATGGTTCCACATTGTTGTGTTTTTGTTTTTGTTAGTTAGGTTTGATAAAATGAGATATAAATAGAAAATAAAACCTATGATTATTCCCTAGGGTTTCATGGAGTATGACTTGACCAATTTAGAGCCACCCTTGTGGTGTGTCGACCCTTCATAACATGGATAATAGAAGTATTATTTATGAAATATACATATGATTAAGTAGATCCCAAAGTGAACATGTAAAATTGATTTTGTGATGAATAATATGGGAAAATGGAAACTTTTTCCTAGATGTGGGTAATGTACAAGTGGGTTTTTGATTGACATGAAAATGGGTAAAAGAGTTTAATGATTCTGTGCCAGATGAGGTGATTTCATTTCATGAAATGCATAAGTGGGATAATAAATGTGAAATGGTAGAAGGGTTAAATTAATTTTCATATGGAAGGGACTGAATATGTTAATTTGGATAATTTAGTGTAAATTAGTGAATATATGTATTGATTTAGGCATAAGGAATGGGAAACGGGACTAAATGTCAATGCAATGTTAATGGAGAACTTGTTAATGGGTAATGGAATAATGTAAATTTCCATGGTGGTTGTTATGAATTATGATTGCTATTGGAATGGATTATTATTGGTTTTGGTAGAGTATATATTTGGGGAATAAACAAATAATTATGTTCACATGGCTCGGTCGGGTGGGGAATTGACATGAGGATTTACACCCTTGGTTCGAGCTAGATTTAGGCTCTATACTCCACCCAAAAAAGGAATGATTTGGGAAGGGGAGGAAATTCATTTCCCGTAAGGGTTGAATTATATGACACCACATGGACCAAGGGTCAAGATAAATGTATTGTATGTGTAAGGAATTTGATTATCACTAGTGAGATAGGGAACTTGATTTATTTTTCCCTTATGGATTCAGATTGATAAATATACTTATCTCATTGATCATGTAATAAAAGTGAACAGTTTAATGAAGTGGGTATACGTTTTGAAAAGGGGACTAATGTAAGGATCAGAGTAAGTGAACTTTGTAAAATAATGGAACCAAACTTGTTTTTATTTACTTTATCTTTAAATAGATTTTGAATGAACTTTATATTGATTGTATAATTTCTAGACACCATTGGCGGTGTCCTACTAAGATATACCTACACCTTATTTGGGTGTTGCGGGGTACCCAAGTAGACTTCATCATAGTAGGTCAGAATAAGGGAAAAGACTATATGCTAGGTTGTTGAGTTCGATATGGTACATTCATGAATGAGGTTTTAGACATGGAGTCAAGACCGTTTAAGGATTTTGTGGCTATCTTTATTTTAGGTTTTCTTCACATCACATTGTTTATCATGACATAAAATATTTTCTATTAACTATGGTTTCTAAAAAGTTTTAAGTGATGGTCGTTTATGCATGTTGTCAAGTTATTACATGTTTTTATGTGATTATATTTATTTTTTTGTTGCATCTTACTCTTGTAAATAGGATATACTCTCCCCATGTCACTCATCTAGACCCTCACTAATAGTCGGAAACCTCAATCATACAGGGAGGCTTGAATTATGCCATTCGGTGACATAGAATGGGGAACTATTTTGTGGATTTGTGGGATAGGTACATTACATATATACACCTAATGAAAATAAATACATGCATAATAACAAATATGTGAACATTAGCCTTATCTCGGTTCGTGAGGAATCGACAAGTGAATCCCATACAACCAAGATCTAATCCGGTTGGAGGCTAATTTCTGGTATTGTAGTTGCACTATAGCATCACTGTAGTAGGCACTGTAGCGGGCATTGTTCAGTGATGTAGTAGCCAGAACTATTCATTCATCTGGGCATTTGGGCCACCGGTTGTGACCTCGGGTCCTGCATGGATTTTCAGCCACCCAAGGACTTCATGGCTATTTTTTCTCAAGGCCTTCGGGCCACCTTAAGGCCTTAGGGCCATCCTACGGCATTCAAGCCACATTAATAAAGAAGTACCAGTCAGAATAAAAAGGACAAGGATTCAGATGAGGATTCAGGGTAGGTGCATTTACTGGAAAAGAGAAAATTGGAATTGGAAGAATGAGATGGTATGGCTTTGCCATCGGTACTAGGCATGTACTGCTTTGCATAGGACAACTAGTCGACTATCCCTATGAAGGTGGAGTGATGATTTCATAACATATGTTGGGGATGAGCAGTTCCATGTTTTCTTGTCTGGGTGATTCCCACTATAACCTATGAATCATGTAATTGTCTCTCAGAGTTCGGGCATTGTAAGGGTTCTACCTCACCCCTTGAAAGGTGTATAATCAAAATAATAAAAAATGAAGGCCTTCGGGCCATTCTGACTTAGGAAATATGTCTCAATGGAGTGAAAATTGAGACAAATTCTATTAAATGATCAAATCATTTAAGTGATAATTAATCAATGAATTGGTTATGTGTATCAAATGTAAATCCATGTATAAAAAGTGCTAATAAAATATAAAATACAAAAAATTAATTATAATCATAATACTAGAATATGAAAAGAAATAAATAAGTAATATAACCTAATAAAAATATATTGTAACATGAAACATCATACAACAGGTCTAAATCATTATATAATTTATTTATCATCCTGAATATTATAATTATATTAATTTTTAATATTCTTATGAATAAATTTTATATGCATTGTTCTTTTTTTAATAACAATTAATATTTAATTACTTAATCAATTATGTTTATGTTATATGTTTTGATGATATTCAGTTTATATGTCCAAAACGACTTTGCGAGTTTAACTATGAAAATTATCTTATTATTAAATAATAAACACAATAATAATCATGAAATAATTATCATTTTTATACATAAATTATATTTTTTAACACAACCATGAAATATGGTTATTAAAATGAATTATTTTTCAATCATAGAGATGATAATTCATACGTACATGTCAGTAACATTTCCATTTTCAATGATCATGACAAAAAGAAAATAATAATTGTTTTTTCATTAAATTATGATAATTATAACATAAATATAAAAGTATTTATGAAATACATTCATATATATATATTCCATGTCATTGGATACAAAAAAATAATCTCACTTCTTAGAAGTTGTAATCCACACATACACACAAATGACGCTATAATGTTTAATTTAATGGAAAGGTAAGAAATGATGTAATATATTTAATTTCTATAATGACAACTATTTTATGGTTATAATATTGTTTTATATATAGTAAACACTTTATGAATAACATAATTTATTGTGGGTGATGGAATATAAATAACATTGATTCGCGAGGTGATAGTTCTACTTACACACAAACGTCAGTTTCATTTCCCATTTCATAGAAGATGATATATAGGGTATTCCATTAACATAAAAACATATATGTATACTGTATAAACTAATATTATTTTATTATCATGGTTTTATAATAATTTAAGGAAGTGGAATTAGAAATAAAAAATGCTCAGTCAAGAATGATAACACTTTATCAGACAACCTCATTATATTTACTCAACAATCCTACCTAGGAGAGTAAAATAATAAAAAAACAAATCAATGACATGTAGAGGGACAAAATTAAGGGGTTTTGGAAGGTTTTTGTTGTGAAAAAATTCTTCTAAAATGTCAATAAAATAGAATAGGATGTTCTCTTTTATAATTGAGTAAAAGGGAAACTTTTGGAATTTTATATAATATAAAATTATTTTCAAGGAAAAAGACTCAAAAAATTATATAAACACACTATTGGATGATTATAATTCTAAATATATCATCAAATAAATTTTTTGAAAAATTATATAAGGTTTTTAAAAATATTTTTAACTAGTATTAACCCCTTTTTACTATTATAATGATCACATTTTTTTACTACTTATGACTCATTATAGATGATACATAAAGAAATTGGTAAATAAGTGGATAAAGGCCTATATTTCCAACCATAGCCATATTAAATGGAAAATATTTTCATTATATGAATTTTAAATCAATTGATAAAATATTATTTATTATTAAATATAATAAATTTTAATTCGAAACTATTCATTTAATTTGACTACGAAAACAAAATAAATATATGAAATTAGAATTAAATACAATAACACATACCTAAAATGTAATATTTATCAATATAATTCATTAAAGAAAATAATTCATTAAATTTATATTACATTTAATATTATTTTTATAATTTATTTTATTTTACCACTAATTGAATAAATATTTTGTTATTGTTGAATAACAATATAAGGTAATAATTTTATTTCAAAAAAATTTAAATAAATTATAATGATAAAGAAATAACATATATTTAAACCTACTATTAATAAGTGAACATATTTATTTGTATTCCAATCACATAATATTATTCTTATTAAAGAGAAGAATTTGATATTATTGTGATTATTTATTAATTACATATTATAATGGTCAAAATTGAATAAATATAGTGAAATGCGTCCATATATTAAAGACGTTGATAGAAATGGATGAAACCCACTCATATAATGGGACAATGTAATGCTATATGGTAAATATTTAGTCCTTATCGTATTAACATTAATCATAATTTACTAATTTATCTATTAATAGTGGTGATAAATTTTTACTTCTTTCTTATTCATTATGACTGAAAAATAAGTTGAATATATTAAATATTATTAATTTTTATGATTCCCAATATGGAAATAATTTTTTCAAATTCAATTTATTTAATTGGATGAAAATCATTTTAAATTTATTTCGCAAAGCAAAGAAAATAACCAGTTTAATGAAAAAATTCCTATTAAAATTTAATAGTATTTTTACACTAAGATCAATTATAATATTTATTCACTTATAATTATTTAAATTATTTATAACTATAATAGAATAATATTAATTTATAATAATATTAAAATATTTTGGGAATTTTTAAGTTAATATAAATGACAATATTTGAATATTCTATATATTTAACCATTCACTACTAATACAATCATTTTTCGAAAATAAAAATATTTCTTCTTAGTTTAATATTAATATAATTGTTTAAATAATATTGTTATTTTTATAAAATAATATTTCTTATATTTTATAAAATTTATTATTACTAATGAACACAAAAGGTAAAATAAAACCTATTTTTATGAAAATTTATTTTTGTAGCATAAAACGATTATTCTAAATATTAAAAACCTATTTATCATTATAAAAGAAATTATTTAAATCCATTATAAATATATGTATAATGTGTCAACTGACATCCCCAAAGGGCATTGTTAGTTCCCTATGGTGCTATGCAAATACAAAATTTATAAAACTCATATAATCGAAACACAATGAGTAGTACTTGGTATGTCTGACTATAGAACCCACAAGGACTATCCATATGTTCTAAATTAATTTTGAAATTTAAATTGAAATTGTTTAATTAATTTTTAGGAAAGGGAACTAACAACAAAAATTGTTGGGTTGTAAATCAATGGATGAGGACATACCTGGTTCAATGATATTCATGGGCATGTGCTAGGGATTTTTATGAGACTAAGTTTATTCAATTTTTGTGTCAAAATGGAGTAAGTAGGGATCCTTGGTCACGGAATCCCATCATAATCTTATGATTTATCATTTGGAATGGTCATCTACTCAGTTTAATAACTAAAATAGGCTACAAAAAATATGTTTTAAAGATAACTATCCTATATTTCTCAATGTCCATGCACATAATTGTTATAATAACATGTGAAATTATATAACACTCTTTATATAACAAGAAATGGTTATTCATATGCAAAAAACAATGATATTTGGAATCAAAAGATGGTTTGTAGTGATCGAGAACATGAATACTTTAAATAAATAATCCCAAAGCACACTTCCATCTACAAATCAAATCACCAGACAATAGTGATACTACTCTCTCTTGGTGGGAGAAAGTGTCCCAGATACCTGAGGAATAACGGAAGTGAAGAACTAGCCTGGATCATTACTATGTGGGTTAACCTCTTCTATATGATGTTCATTTTCCTTCATTAGTCCTAGAGTGTCTTGGAATGTAATTGAGGACTGTTATTTATAGGATTTTATTGTCGAAACCTACAACATATGTCGCATTATTATTTTATGGACGTCACCACATACACAACATGTACTTCGGTTACACGACTTGTACCTATGATCTGATTTTTCTTCCATTTCATTGAATCTGTGATAATCTCATACATAGTTTTCACTACCATCACATCATGTATTGGTGGTACATGATATGTACGTAGCCTTCACGCTGTGTATTCTCTTTAGGACTTTTCGTACACTGTTCTTTTTCTATTGAAATGGTCATGATGTGTACCTGTGTTACATGATGTGTAGTGCATTTTTCTTTTGCTTCCAACTCCACATTATCTCTAAAAATCCAGTGTCACACCATGAGTGAAATGAAGCGACTTAAAGGTTTGTTCATCTTAATTTTCTTAAAAATTTGGTTTTATTCTTAAAAATATGTCGCTTCCTACCAAAAAACATAATAGAAGTAAATAAATTCCAATGGAGGGAAGATCATTCAATAAAGTAAAAAATTAAACAAATTAAACTACTCAAACGTATATGCATGAAATACAGGTATCATTAACCCTTTTCGAACTCACCAATTCAAAGGCTTGGTTATAAGGCTTATGTGTAAATAATAGATTTTGTGGTTTAATTAAACCAAGTATTTCATGTTGTATTTATTATCATATCATTGTGTTTTTTTAAATATAGAGGTACAATATTATCCCCAGTATCAATAAATTGTATCCTATCAATTTTAATTCTCTATGGTAAATAAATTTCTTGAAAATTAAAAATTCCATTGTGAAAAACTCACCTCATTAAAGGATTAATAATACATAATCTTAGAATGTGGGAACAATAAATACCAGATCTATCCATAATTACACAAAAAAGTGCTTCCAAATATGAGAATAGTAATGGAATGTGAATATATGGACAAATAAGGGGAAAATAATGGAAAAGGTCAAAGAGAGTTTATGTGAGAATACACAATCCACATATTTGGATATTATTACATTTTAGATGAAAATTAAATAAATTTCAAAAATACACACCGATGGACCACATAGGTTTCCTACCTTTGAAGACTAGACACAAAATATTATTATTTCATGAATAATAATAATAATCCTATATAAATATATCCCATCAATATAATACTCCTTGATAGAGCCTACCAAAATCCTTCCTTCAATACCTAGAGAATGAAAACATAATAAATGGATGCACAAATGATCTGTAAGGGAAAATAAAGAAGATATAAATATAAAATTAGCATAAGGTTATCAGAACATGTGAAAAACAGTTGAAAACCATGCCCAACATATCCTATATAATAAATTTGAGTCATCAAATAAATCATTATAGTGCATAAGACAAGAATAAAAATGGAATCAAGGAACATGAATAATGAAAACATAATATTTTCATAATGATTAGATTTTTTGCATACACATAGTCATATACAATAATTTCCATCATAGTCAGGTCTTATAAAAAATTCAATAATAGTGAAATGGAATAACACACTAAATCATCCTATTTTTCCTAGATTACTCCAAACACAATCATAGTATATAGAGTACCTTACTAACCTGTGTTCAATCTCCATTATAGTCATGTTTATCTAATAAGATTCAATCTGTACCCAATCCTTTTTCAATATATATAAATCCCACAGATCTTGGTTATAACATAACCACCATCCTTTGTTATATATTATCCACCATACTTGGTTAAAACATAATAACCATCCCATAATTAAAATCCTACATATGATTGAAACAATATAAAAATAAATTCATCATATCAGAATTCATGAAAATTAGTTGGTTTCATAAACATTTCATCAAAACATAACCTTTACAAATGAAATAGTATTCATAACCACTTCATCATTTAATAAAAGCATAAACCTTTGGAAAATATGATTCTTTAATAAATATGTTATCATTTTATAACTAATGGAATTGAAATTTGATTCATAAACATATTTTTATTATAAATAAAAACCATTCATAGAAATAATAAGGATGGTGTGGATGGATCATATCCCTAGTAATTTATAGGTTACATAAAAGGATTTAATATTAGATGAAAATTTATTTTGAAAAATTATATAGAAATTTTCTTGAAAAAAATTTCTATTCAACATTGAAAAACAATTTTTAAAACATAATATATTTTCAAAATTACATTCATTGAAATAAACCATAGAAACATATCAAATAATATTTTATGGACTTTTAAAACATTTAATGAAACAAATACCTTTTCTATTTGAAATAATTTATTTAAAATAATATATTAAAAACTATTGAGGAAGCCTTTTTTTTAGAATAACCATGAAATAATGTTAGGTAATCTTGAAATCATTGATTGGTAATGATTATAAGATATATTTTTTAGTCCATGTTCATTAAAAGATTGATTCCTTTCATAATTTCAGTAAGAACTAAATGAAAATTGTTTAGAAAATGAAATTATTATTAAATTAAAAAAACAAATTAGAAAGTAAAAAATTGTTTAATATTTCTTCATTAAGCCATTTAAATAATGTTAAAAACTTTATAATATATTTTATAAAACATTTTTTTTGGACAGAAATAGGGTTTTCGATCGATGAGATATATAACTTTATTTATCATTAAAAACATTTATTTATAATATGGATTACATTAAGATATAAAAACGAAGAAAAATATTGTATTATAATGTAATAATAATGGTATAAGAAAGGATATGATATTATTTATATCAAGAACATAATATTTAATCTTCATAATTTTAAATAAAAACCATCCTGAAAAATGATGACATTTCATCATAAAACCCTTACCACAGTAATATCATTGAATCGTAAGACCCAAAAATGAATAATGATAAATTAAACGTAAAATTTCATTGGAATAAATAAAAAAATTATATTATATATAAAATGGGTTCTGTATACACCCAATAAAATATGATAGGTTTATAACATAATGTTTATCCCAATAAAGAAAAATTGTGAAAAATACATTACTTCATGGATTATTATTGATATGAAAACCCCATTAAAGATAGATCATAAAATGTATATAAAAATAATCATAATATCATAGATTATAATCATAAAATAATATCATGTGACCTATATAAACCACAAGAAATAATCATGTGGTTAAAATGGGTTGTGTCTCAGAGAAAATAAAAGTAAGAAAGAAATCCCTTATGTTAATTCAAAACTGAAATCATATGTGTTAAAACCTCATGTATAATAAATATACATTTATTTTTATTAATTTATATATATTAAATCTATATATTATACATTATTTTATTTTCATAGAACATTTTATTACACTTTTTTAACAATTCCTTGATAAAATCATGTTTCATGTAATATCTACATCATTTTTCGTGTAGTGTTTGATTTGGAATTTATTATCTTATCAAACTGATTAAAGTTCCATAATATTCATAATTTTTAACACTACATAAATATTATATGCGTTTTTATTATATATTTATTTATATTTATCCTTAAAATTTAGAGATATAAAATAATATAAGTCATTTATGGAGATGATAAGCCCTAAATATGCAAGAACGTTGTTTACATTTTTTAAATAAATTGAAATAATAAAAGGTGAATTACATCTTATCATTAATGACTTAATTTTTTTTATATATAACATATTTTCAGCACAATAAAAATTATTACCCTCTATATATTGTGTGAACTAATCACATCTCTTTTCCATGCATTAGTCCAACAAACACATGAATGGTGTTATCATATCCCCCATAAAATAGAAAATAAGTCGGTATATGTGATATAATTATTTAAGAAGAATAAATATTTTAAAAAAATAATATATACTAATTAATTTTTTCCTTATTACCATCCAATTAAATCATAAATTAAAAACATATCACATCATTTCATGAGGAATTAGTCTTCCTTACCCGGGAGTGACATTATTTGTTTCCCAATATGTTTGGAGGTAATATGGTAGATATTTTAATATAAATAAAAAGTAATCATAATACCATAAATAAAATATTTGAACCTTAAATAAATCATTTTTTCTAGATGTCATACGTGGTGATGGAAAACAAATAACATCATTTCACTAGGTGATAGTTCTCCACACACAATAACGATGAATTCATATTTCATTAAACGTATGAAGAGGTAGATATAGTAAATTCCCATAAAATAAAAAAACTATTATAAAATATAATATAAATATGTTATCATATCATAATTTTTTAATTATAATTTACGGAGGTAGAGAATTAATTAATATAAAATGATATGTTAGGGAAATTACCACTTATTCACATAGCTTCTTTTAGTTTGCATAAAAGACTCAACCGGTTGGATTTATACAAAAATATGTATTATTAGATGAGATTAGGGGAATGTTAAAGGGATTTTTATAGGTATTTTCCCATATAATAGTTTTTTTATATTTGAATAGGAGTGGATTGGGGTGTCCTCTTATAATGAGGTGAGTGACACACTTATAATTTTTTGAATGAAAAAAGAGTACCATCATTTTTTAGATACCTAAAGGATCCAAAATGGGATATTATAGAATGTATATGGGATAATGTGTAAATATTTATGTATAGTGGGTTATTGAATGTTTTTTATAAATTTTAACCCTTAACTTATTAGTATAACCTCTGACAAACTAATATTTATCTTCACCATGCTAATTTATTTTTTACTTTTTTTACTATTTACAATGGTGAAAAATTAATATGAAGTAGTTAAAATATATCAATTTTTCTGGATGCAAATATGGGATCCATTTAGTAAAATTCAATTAACATAATAGGAAATATTTAAGTTAAAATTAATCGGGAAGACTGGATGGGAAAATAAGCTTTTAAAGAGAAATTGATCAAAATATTTAAAAGTGTTTATATAAAAACTAAATATTAAATTTATTGAAATGATATAAATTTGATTTGAAGATATATAATTTTTTTAATTTCATTTTAAAACCATGTTAATTTAATTCTTATGTTTTAAAATGTTAAAAAAATGGAAATTATCATTACATACATTTATTTTTTACTATATTTCTGTTAGAAAAATATATTTTTCACTATTCATCGAAATAAATGTATTCCAATAAAAGTATGGGAAAATCACAATAATAAAATTTTAAAAAAAACACTTCAAAAATTATATTTAGTTTTTAAAATTAATATTCTAAAAGTGAAATAAAAATAACATTAAAATAAGATTAGAAAAGGAGAGCAAACAACTTTTTGGAAAAAATCAGTTTTAAAAATAAAATTGGTATTATTATTCTATATTATATATAAAATTAAAAGGAGGAATTTAGTAATTTTTATATGATATATAATATATATAATTTATTGATATAAATCACCCAAATTTATATTTTTTATTTTATAGTGGTAAAATGCTTGTGTTCTCATAAATTTTTTTTAAATATTTTCATTATTCTCAAATGGTTGTTTTTTAATTTATAATTAATTTGTCACAAAATAATTAATTCTATATAAATATGTAAACCATACATTTTTATAATATAGTTTATTTATTTATACCCAAAATTCTAATATATAGGTGATAAGTAACATATTAAATAATAATGTTTTAAAATTACTTCATGTTTCGTTTAAACTTGTTCTTCTCTGTGTTGGAATCTAACTCAATGTTGCATGTAACACAATGTAAAATAAATGTTTCATGTAATTTAAGATAGGTATAGTTTTTAATGTAATTAATACTAAACTCATTATTCAATGTGAAAAAAAATGTCAAAAATATTACATTTATTGAAAAAAATATTTCAAAAATTCTTAGGGTGTTAAATTATACCCCCTTTAATAAAATATTGCCTTATATTTTAAACTTGATCA
The DNA here is from genome assembly GCA_963277665.1 of Viscum album. NCBI lineage: Eukaryota > Viridiplantae > Streptophyta > Magnoliopsida > Santalales > Viscaceae > Viscum > Viscum album. The sequence continues at coordinate 1,867,430,372 of OY728123.1, read as the reverse complement.
TGAGGAAAAATATTTAATATTAAAAAATAACCTTATAGGATACATCCATATTAAATAGGTTTAATAAAAAACTATCTTGAAAATATATAATGGGATGTGTGATGGTTATATTTAATAAAAAACAATGTTTCCAAATCTGAGATCATAGGAGGGAAGTGAAAACATTCACAAATAAATGAAAACTAACACCAAAAGATTGACGGAAAGAGATACATAACATAGAAAAGAAAAATTAATTTACCAGAAAGCCATAATTCTATGATAGGTGAAAATATCATTCATTCATTATTAATGAAGATATTTATTCAACATTTTATTTTATGTTCATTTTCATAATATTAAATATTTTACATGAGAATATATACTTATTTAATATTGATCAATTTTTTAAGATAAATATCATCCTTTGGTTATTCCATAAAATTTTCCACTACATATCATACTATAAATGACATATTTTTCATCTCTGAAGTAATGAGAGATAATAAGATCCCTTAAATAATGAAAATTCATTCCTCCAATATCTAGTTAACAACAACAAAAATTATTATCACATGATATCCAATATGAACACATATTCAATTGGTGAAATAATATATCAATAAATTATACATAATAAACTTTTAACATAAATTATTCAATAAATGTGAAACATTTTTACACTTACCTAATGAAAATTTTATAAAGAAGTTCAAATGATCATTAATCTTAATAATATCATAATATAGATCCTGAATGTCACATACCAAATTTGTGAACTCCTTAGTCATAAATTTTCATAAACATATTAAAAAACCAGAATTTCTATAAGATCCTAATGAATTCAGGCATACATCTTAATTACTTGATTAAACCCATTGATTATTGAATGTATCTAATAAATGAAATAATTATATAAAAGTCGTCATTGATAATATTAACCACTTTGTCCACAAATAATAAATAAGTTCTAATGTCATAAATACTATCCAAATTAATTTATTCATATCCATTATATCTTTATCCCAGTATCATTATCTGAAAATCAGGAAAATATTAAATGTTTTTTACCGTAATAATAGTTTTCATATAAATTTACCTTTCCATTTAAACGATTTTCAATGTCATCAGTACCATTAAAATTATTCAGGAAAATACCTATTGAAAAACATATATTGAAAAAAACTTATATATTTCATGATTCATATTACATTATTCCAATGTTTTAAAACATATACACTTCAATCATTCTACTTCATTAAAAAATAATTACCAATGCTTCATTATTTTATTCTTTGTCTGCTCTATCTATTCATATATAATTTTTTGTATATTCATCATTATCAATAAAACCATAAATTTTAAATACCTATAGAATAACATCATGATATTACCCCTTGATAAATTACTTTTCTTAATAACCATCCTTTCCATATTTGAAATATTCAATCATCAATGAAATTTATAGAAACCATTATTTTAATCCACTGCATTTACTGAACATTTTATTTTTCCTTTATAGTTACATAATTTCTTCCATTCATCACAACTCATACAATATCTTTTAATTAAATTCAGGTATTATATTGAGTGATTATTTATGGATTCTCAATATATTACAAACTGAAACTTCTTTCCTCCATGGTCTCCACTACCTAAAATCCCAATGAACATTACCTTTAAAATTTTTATAGAGAGAGATAGTTTTTTAAGGTTAATGTTAAAAATAATATGTAATGATAACTAATTAGGAGTAACCATTATATCCCTAACCCTAGTAATCATCTCATTTGGTTTCTCATGAACACATTTTTTGTCACATTAAATGTTAAGGCATTTCCTTATTGTTCCTACCTTTTACTAAAACCAAAATACATAGTGTGACTAAAAATATTCATATTTGTAAAATAGATAATAATTAATTATAAATTGCATGATATTTTTGTCAAAAAACCATATTTTTAGTCGATGACTCCTTAATTTTACCATAGTAAATTCTGATTCATCATCTTTATAAATCCTTCAAAATGGTTAATTAATAGTTTATGAATTTACAAAACATATCCCACTGGAGTGTCAAACCAAGTTTGCAACATGGTCTACTTTCATTCACTAGGTAATGATCAGTTCCATCTCAGTGAGATCATTATACAGAAATTAACCATAGGTTTCACTATGCCGTATGAATATCTACATATTGTATCTAGACATGGATTAAATTTCATGGAAGCCACTCATTCTAATATTTATATAAATTCTAAGATATTTTATGACAATTGAGTTCATCCTTATATGTATCCATATATATATCCCCAGGAATATCCTGATCTATATCTTAATGGATCGCACTGATGATTTCTTATCCTAGTTTTAAAATGTTAAATAAACCATTGCAATAATACAAACTGATAATAATAAAAACATATTTTACATAAATATTACATCCTATTATTTGAATATTTAATACATAACAGAAATAAATTCCCATAGAGCAAATAGGTTCAGTGTGATTTTATAATATAATCAAAACATTTATATTTTATGAATGACCATTAACATATTCCTTATATATCTTCACACATAGTTATCATATTATTCATAGCCTACCCCAAACCTATCTTCGTAACCTATTGAAGGGAAACATAAGAAATGGTTAAATAAAATTCTTAGGATGGTTTAAAAGGGAGATATTAGTATAAAAAGAGAATATTTGAATGATAACATGAGTATAAAATTTTAAAACCACATAGTAACAATCATAGATCATAAACAAGATAAATGAAATAAATAATGGAAAATTATAATAAATTAATCATAATATAATCAAATAACATAAACTATGATAAAATAAAATTTTCATAATACATATATTTATTTAATACGAATAATAATGGAAAATAATTTCCTTAGTTGTCAAGGATCATTTCCAAAACAATCATAGATGAATGGGTTTACTCCCCGAACCATCATAGTAGTCAATGTTCACATATAAGACTATCATAGTAGATAAAGATTCATACAAAAATTGGTTCCCTCCCCATTGAATCTATTTTTACCCCAAGAGAAATAAATCATTACCTAATGTATTGGAGGGATATATAATACCCACCCATCTTTTTTATAGATTAACCATCATCATTTGTTATAATGTAAACCCTATCATTGGTTATACATTAACCACAATCACATAATAAAAATAATATATATGGGTGTCATATGAACATAAATCGTTTTTCATAATAGAACATTTTAAAATATATATGATTTGTAAAAATTTAATAATAACATAACATGTCAAAAATAAAGTGGTTTGATAATCATATCAATATTTCATCCTATAAAAACTTTTCAAAAAAGAACAAAGATTCAAATAAATTTAATCATTGTATAACTTGTTGAATATAAATTGGTTTTATAAAAATATTTTCATCATAAATATAAGCATTAAAATAAACAATAATAATGGATTCCTTGGACTACATCCTATGTAATGTTTATGTTACACCACTGGATGTCGTCAAAGAGAGAAAATAATTTTTTATTGATTACATATAACAAATTTTTAAGGAAAATAGTCTTTTCCCATTAAAACACTATTTTTAAAACACAAAACATAATCAAAATACTTTTCATTAAAATAAATATAGGAATCTTATAAAGGAATATTTTAAAATCATATAAAACTTTTCTTGAAAAAAATACCTTTTTATATTGAAAAGTTTTATTTAATAACCTTTTTAGAAAAATATTAATGGAACCATTTTACTTGATTGATACATTGGAAACATGAATGGGAATATTAAAATAATTCATTGTCCATAACATTGTGAAATACTATTCATGTTGTGTATGTTAAAATATATATTCCATTAATATTTTTAGTAAATTACAAACACACATTGTTTATAAAATGACATAAAGATTCCTTTAAAAAAATTATAAAAAATAAAAATTGGGTAAATATATATTTAATCAAGAAGTTAAAAAATATTAAAAAAATAAATATAGTTTTAGAAATGATGTTTTTGGAACAAATAAGATGTTTTCGATCGAAGAGGGAAATATTTTCTGTTTTCTTTATTAAATTATTTTGATATGTTGAGTAGATAAATAAGAAAAATGACCTATAGAATGAATTATAATGAAATAAATTAAGGATAATAACTTTCATGGGTTTCTAGAGATATAAATAATATTACCACATCATTAAAATAATAAACATAAAAATCCCAGATAAATGATGGTATTGTATCATAAAACGCTTACCACATGGATACAATTTAATAGTAAGATCCATAAATTAATGACATTAAATGAAACATAAAATATAATGAGAATATATATCTTTATTATATTACATAACAATGAGCCTATATATAAATCTTATAAAATAAGATAGGTTCATAATGAAATGGATGTCCCAAAGAATGGAATTTGAAACAAAAATTACTTACCACATTGTTAAATTTTTATCGACAAGCCAGATAAAATAGAGATATAGAGATATATAATAAAATATATAAGAATATTTTAAAAATAATCAGAAAATAAAATCATGGGAATTTTATACATCACATAAAAGATACAGATGGTGAATATGGATTGTGTCTCACAACAAATAATATAGAGAATGAAATCCCTAACCTTATGTCACAAATTCATTTATAAATATTAGAACCTACTGTATAATAAATACATGTTTTTCATAAATATACTATTTCACTATAATTATAAATATAATACCACCTATTATTTATATATAACCATTTATTCCCCATTTATTAACAATTCCATATCAAAAATAGTTTTATAGTAATAAATCGTTCGTTTTCCACATATATCTTAGTTTCGTTTTTTTGGTCCCCTTACATTGATCATTGCCAAATCATAGACATGATTTAATCCATAATATAAATATATTATATATTAATTATATATTTATATTTATATTATTCCATAAAATTTCGATATATTAAAAGAAATATACTGTTCTTAGAGATAACTGGTCGTACGTATGAATGGACACTACTACCATTTTATTGAAAAACTGAATAATATAAAGGTATATATTATATTATAAATACACAATAATTTATGTTACATATATATCATATATTTTAATTATACTAATTTTTTTACCTTCTATGTAAATTCAGATTGAATCGCATCGCAACATGAGTCAGTAATCCACCGTAACCGTGAATGATGTTATCATATCATCAACAAAATGGAATGTAAGAAGGTATATGTGATGTAATTATTTATAAATATTAATTATGTTAAAAATAATCTATATATATATATATATATTCATTTAGTTTATATAATTTAACATCCAAAAAAAATCATAAATAAAGAACATATCATATTGGATCGTGATGGAGTAGTTCGTCGTACACACGAGCAACATAACTATTTTTTCAATGGGTTTGGAGGTAAGAATTAAGATATGGTAGTTAAATAATATACCTATAATAATATCATAAAAAACATGTATAAATGATAAATCTATCATTATATCTATCTGTGAGAGATACTTATATAAAATAAATAACATTGGTTTGTGAATAGGTAGTCAACCAAGCACACGAGTGATAATTCTATATACTATTGGATAATAGAGTAGATAAATGAAGGAAATTATTATAACAATAATAAATATTAGTATATATAATATATTCAGGATATTATATCATCATTTTTTAAAATAAATTTATGGAGTTAGAGGAAGAGATAAAATAAAACACACGGTTTGGGAGGTTGTCTCTTCATTAGAAAACTTTATTTGGTTTTCACTAATATACATCACATGTTTGAATGTTAACCAGATCATCTCCTGGGAACACTTAAACAATTTCCATTAATAAGCCTGAGAGCATGGTTATACACTACATTTCTTAATATATGAGCACAATCCCACGATGTTTAAGTGTTTGTAAAATTTCCACTAACTAGATCATAATAATAAAACGGTGAATAAATCATTATTAGAAAATATTATATCTATTATAAGTTCCCATGACATTTATACAATATTGGTGAGCCCAAAAAATCAACCATAAACAAATCACAATCATACGCCACTCCAAGATCCTAATAACTGAGAATCGCCAACCGAATAACCCTAAAGATTATCCTCATACGATAAAACCATTAAAAACTACGGATGTACATTTAAAAGGAACTTCAAATCCCATTATCAAAAAACAAGGAATGAGGAATACTCCAATAGGCCTTTCCAAAAAATATCCTTTTATTTAAAAGTGCCAATCAGGCATCTTCAATTCATTGAGTAACATACCATTTCCAAAGAACGAAAAAAAATTATAATCCCATTTTCCAAAAATGAACATTAATTTAGAATCCAAAACACATTTAAAAAAACATAATTTAGGAACCATATTTTACATATAGATGCCAATCAGGCACATTGTAAAAAACATGGTGTGGGATATTTTGTATAACCAATTTCATAAAATCCAATACAAGGTTGAAAACAATTAATTTAAAATTTTAAAAAATATTATTATAATTTCATATCATAATTTACTGACAAAATATTGTTTTAAATACAATAAATCAATGATTTATTAAATCTAAAGGATACAATAAAAGGGAACCCACCTCAAAGGGGAGATAACTAAGAAGAAAGAGCTCAACACCTGATCCCTTTGAAGAATATCACTCCAAACATGCCCAAAATTACACTCTTATATTTATACACCCCTTAATCCAAAGTAAATTTTCCTCTCCCAATGAGAAAAAAATGTTTATGGAGTATATGTGTGTGTGTGTGTGCCTATGTATATTTGTGAATCCATTTAGGAGGCACAAAACACTCTAAATAACCTAGATGGAATCAAAAATCACCATATACCCCAAATAAAACTAAATCAAACAAATATTAAATAATAAACTGACCAAAAATTATTTAAATTGAACCAAAATGCACTAAAATGATTCACCTTCATCATTGGATGCGAAAACATGAATGAATAACCCATAGGAGACCGACCACATAACCTAATAATTGATGAAAAATCCAAAAAATGGGTCATCCAATAACCTAGGGTTTAACAGGGAAAAGACGAGTGACAGTGGAGCTAAAACTGTTGAAGAATTATGGATTTGGAAATCAGAAGTCATTACTTGATAAATCATGAGAGAATACTGAATAAATTGGTTGAAATATGCAAGAGGATAGGATGTTGAGATGGTTGCATCGCTTATGTCCATGGAAATTTTTAATGGGGTATCTCGCGTTTGTGTAGTGGGGATAGTAAGTTACATTTATGTTTTATTTTAATTTCCATTATGTTATTTTATTAATTATTATTATTGTTATTAATTTGAAAATATATAGAGCATAGTTTCGGTTGCATGGTTTGGAAAACATTGCGCTTATCGTTTGTAGTCTAATAGGCTCCTAGTGCACCCCACATGGGTCAGCCACAGGGTTTGGAAACCATGCACCAACTATTTAGTTGGCTCTAAAAAAATTATAGAATTTATATCATGGTTATAAAATTGTTTAGAAAACAAGGTTCCTTATATATTAGATAAAATATGCAAGCCCAAAAACACCAAATTTCAGGAAAAATAACCAAGAAGTAAAAATAAATAAATGTGAACTAAAAAATGAATAAAACAATAGAAAAGTGTTTGGTATGTGGTTTGACAACATTAATGTTCTTTAAATATCAGTTCGAATTTATTTATTTTTCATTTAAGGGTATAACTCTATCCAAATAAATTTATATACCAAATAAATATGTTTTTGAAAAAGTCTTTTTATTTCAAAACACATATCTTGCTTCTCTTAAGTTGTTTCTTAGTCACATAAGAATGATTAATTTAATTACAAGTAGTTTTTCTCCTTTTCATATTATAACCCCATGTTCATTCAAGAAATCATTATTTATTAAATACCTATGCAATCCCATTAATCCAATGTGTTATTTGATTACTAAGATTGTGATATGTTCTTTGTTCGAGGCATGATTATGTAAATATTATATTGTAATGGCTGGGAATAGAATTATATATCCCGCCAATTCATTGGATAATTTGATGTATATCATGAGATAATTTTTTTTATATTTTAATATAATGTAATATTTTGCAATGTGATGATGTTATTATTATGAACAAATGTTAAACCTGAACAAGATTCTAGCTTTTTTTACTACTATGTGTGGTATTTGAACACAATTACATGATGTTTCATTTTTGTACATTTACACATTTTCTGATTTTATTAATTATATCCACCCTTGTTTTTATAATTATCCCATGATTATGATATGATAATAATTATTATTCTCACCCATTTTATATTGATTTTTAGTTCCAAAATGGGCTTATGTTCTGTGAGAGGGGGTGAATCAGGGTATGTATATTTTTTCAATCTTCTTCCCGCCCCATTATTTTTTGACCTATTTATTATAAGTTTCACTTTGTAACTCATTAGTGATAATTTTTACTATATCATTTCAAATTTTATCTGATGATAATACAGTAAATATCAAAACAAGTATGCTTAAGGACACATGTAATTTTATTTTTTTCACCCTCGTTGTGCTACATCCAAGAAAAATACAATATAAATGTACTGATTTCAAAAAATTCTTTAACACTCACTTATAATAATGATATTCTAGATAGACCAATTCAATTCCTAGGATCACTTACATTTCATTGTTTATGTTCAGCTCACTGATTTCCAATATTTCACTCCCATTGTCTTTTTATTTAGCTCACTACTAGGGGAAAGGATCATTGTCTTCCTCTTCATTTTCTAACATCTCTTGGATAGAATCCACTTATGGTTTATACACAAGTATGTGCCATAATTTTTATTAATAAACATTTCCTAAACTATATATGCATTATCTAAAGAATTCTCAATTTTTACCTGTAAATGAAATCCTTTTTTCTGCATTCCTCTAGTTTACAAAAATTAAATTTGTGAACACTTTATCCATGAACATCTGTGATTCCTACACCGACTACATTAAACCATGTGATAGGATTTCCTCATACACCTCCTCTTTTTTTACAGACCAACTATTATTTTTCAAACCACCACCACTTCCATGGACTACATATGCTTATATGGATTTCCTTTCATTTTACGTACAACCACTCCTTTAGATTTCATACACTTCCGTAATCCACCTTTTCTTACTCGGACAGATGATTTTCATGGATCACCAATGATGAATGCTTTATCTTTATTTTTGGAGTCAAATCCCCCATGAAACCATTTTTTAGTACTATTCCCGTGAAATGTATCACATTTCATGGAATCCCCCATATTGAACTCTTCTGCTTTATGAAATTCTCCTTCATAAACTAAATTAGACTCCACATAATTCATCCCATATCTATAATGTTTTATAATTAAATTATTTATAAGTAATTATCTGATTATTCATATTTATATAGAAAAATAAATATGAATAACCCACTAATATGAATTACCCAAATATTCGATGCGGTAAAGCCTTTCGTATGTATTACTATACAGTCCATATAACACATTTCTTTCTATGGGGTGTTCGATATATTCCAGGAATGAATCCCTTTAAGGCACCACAATTCACAAAATACATTTCAAAAATATGGATCTTCATGATTTCCAATCTCCTAGTTAACTACGAGCATCTGGAAAACTTTTTCCGTACACCGTATGTGTAGCATGATTTATGGTCCATATAGCACTACATTTCAGAAGTCCCTCCTTTTTATCTCATCCTTATTTGTTCCTAAATAATTTTTTTAAGTAAGAAAACTATGATTTATAGTCCCAAAACTGTGAAATACATTGCAGAATACATTCCTTATCAAAAAATGTTCTAGATTTTAAGGGAAAAAATTGGGAACAAACTGTGAAAGTTTGACCCATTAAAACCCCACTTCGGTAACACCAATCAAACTGATTCATTATCAAATTTCTTTGTCAACAAACAAAATTATCCTAAAAAAACAATATGTTTATATGAGTTATTTATTCCAATCATTGATTCAAGTACCTAATTAATCCTTTTACTATTATATTATCTTGCCCCTTTCATAGATGTGTATTCTTAGGTGACTACATGTGCTAGTGAAAACATGGGATATTTTTAGTAGATAAAGAAGATATATTTAAAAAATGTATGTGTTTTATAATGTATATGTGACCTATGATCCTAATTTTCCATTCATACTAAATATTTCGATTCTCAAATGTATAAGAATTATTTTGTTTATATTTAAAATGATCTAATAGTCATCTAAGAAAAAATTGGGTCTCTGAAAAGACAAGAAAAACATTTTTTGAAATATTACATAAGGAAATTCCAAATAAATTTCATGATAAAATGTTTCTAAATAATAAAATAAAATATTTATGGAATATATTATTGATGTAGTTATAGGAAAATAAATACAATCAGATTTAGATCTAAAATATTTATTGAATGAGGTAAAAAAAGAAAAAGAGAATTAATTTTAAATAATTTTTTTCAACATATTCATCTAAATCAATGTTAGATAGAAGTAATGGGAATGATTCTAAACATGATTTAAAGGGCGGTTATAGGGGAAATAATTTACATTCATGTATATTTAAGAACAAAATTATAATTTTTTTTCAATGAGAAGGAAGGTAATTTTATTTCCAATGATTCTCTAGATATAATTGTTTATGAGTTTAAAATGGGTCACATAAATCATGGATAACGAATATTGTAAAAGGGAAAAAATAATACGAATCACGAAAATAAATAAATGATGTGAATGGATGTTGGATGGAGTTGTACTGAGGATTCACATTTTGATGAAGTAGATAAATAATATATGGAAGTAAAAAATTTGTGATTAATGTCTTCCTAAAATCAAAATTGTGAAAATATTTTTTGTTATTCCAATTTATCAAATCAATATGACCCCAGAAGAGAGGAAGTTCTAAAAAACATTTAAAAACATGATTATAATATTGAAAACAAAATTTTTTTTAAATAAGAACGATATGATTCAATATTTCTATGATCTTGAAGAATATGAATAACTAAATAAATCTATCAAATATGATTCAAGACGATCACATAAATATCTATGATCTCCATAAGAAATAATAAAAACTAAAAAATTTCAAAAATAAAGAAATTAATGAAAGATATTTATGTCATTTAAAAATTTCATCACATCGAAATAAGGAATTATGATATTGTTATTAAAAAAAATGAAAGAATCACAATTGAAATTTAAATGTCAAATTTAAATATATCCACTTTTGTTAAATTAATTTAAAAAATTAATCAAATTTTGAGTTTTAATTAAATGAACAAAAAAATATATTTATTTTATTATGATAAAATGTTCCCAAAAATGAATAAGGCATTATTTATTAAAGTAAATAATTGATGTATATCTATTTATATATGCTTTTATGTAAAATTAATGATAATTATTAAAATAAGTACTCTTGTAGAAATCCATAATCACTTGAAAAAAAACTTGTGATTTTATTTATATATATATTTCTTATTAATAACCTATAAACAATTGTTTGAAATCAGTTAGGGTTCCAGATAAATCATATAAAAATCCCATTGGATAAAAATTTACAAGGGTAAAAACATTCTTAAATTCTTTTGAAAAGAGGTAGAATTAATTGGTCACCCAATTCATGCCCCAATGAAATATATTTATGAAATAAAAATTTAACAAAGAAATCATGATATATAATAAGATTACACCAACCAAGAGATTAAGGGGGACAAATGGTAATATTTTAAATTAAACAATGATAAATTATTATTTGTATGAAATTTTTTAAGGAATCATAAGAAAAGATATTTGGTACATGGATTGTGGATAATAATGACATATGATCTAAAAATATATAATACTGTTTATTATTCACTAATTGAGATTTCATTAATGTAATTTTTGAGGATATATCCAATGGAAATTTAAATGTTTTCAACGAAATAGGAATTTCAAATTTTGTTTATTTTTCAAAAATTATATATATTCAAGTATTGGAAATAATTAATAATAATTTTACAATATTTTGATAATGTAATTTTTACTAAACTAAAGAATAGAAAATATATTCTATCTAATGATGAATCTATTTTGTTTTATGTAAAAAAAAATACAATATTTATTTAATTATTTTTTATAAATTATGGGAAAAATGTAAAATACTAAAATACTATAAAATATGAAAATATATTAAGGAAAATTTGGTTCAAAAAAGATAATTTCTTGTTAATATTCTTGATTTTCTTTCATGAATGTTTTTTACCTACTTAGGCCTAAAGTGGACATCACCTCTGGATTTAAATCTTCATTGAAAGGTAACCAAAAAAGAATCAATTTCTATTCAATTTAAAAATAAAAATGTAATTCAAATTGATTGTAATGATTTTAATTTATTTTTCCCTATCAAACCTTATTTTTATTTTGGTAAATTATATTTTTTTGATTTCATTCTCTAGATACAGATGTTTTTATTTTCATACACTCAAATCTAAATATTTTTCAAAGTTCATCAATATTTTGTAATTTCATTTAAAATGTGAACATCAACATTATTAATCAATTTCATGAGAATAGGGTATTTAATTAATGATTTTATGATTTATCTAGTATTGTTTATAAAATTGGTATTTTCAAAATAGTTCATCTCTTAGACTACTGCCAAAAAATGTTATAGTGGAAAGGAAAAATACATCTTTTCGGGAACATTAGGACAATGAAAAATGAGATTAATCATCATAGTTTTTTTTAGAAAGAAATTATGAATACATATATTAATTCTAAAAAATGTTTCTCTTAATATAATTGATAAAAAATAGACCTCATGATATTTTTAAGTGTATCAAACCTTAAATTGGTAATTTTATAATCTTTGTGTATAAATTTTTCAATCTCAATAAACATTAGGTACATTTATTGCATAATATGATAATGGAATATTATATATATTTACAAAGAATAGTAAGGATTAAATATTTTAAAATAAAAAACTATGGTTTTTGAAGAATAAATTCTTGGTATCTTTGATGAAATATCATTGAATAAAACAGATGATTATACTATTCCACTCGAGGTTGTATTTAGATATTTAAATATTGATGATGGAGAACCTCAAGATAATGATAAATATTAGTGGGGTAGAATTTATTTTTCTTATTAATAAACTATTCATTAATGATAATGTAATAATTATTGAGAGTATCCTATAAATAATGTGATTATAAATGTTTTTTCAGATGTTTAAACTAGAAAATAAATTAGGAATATTTGTGTTTATCATGATTTAATTTATAAATTTGTATCTATGAATTTTGATAAATATTTAAAAGACTAAAAATATCATGGTTATTTTAACATCAAAAGTATGTAATGAATAATAGATATTTTTATCTGTGCCTATTAATGAATTATATAGTGTTTTAGAGGCTTAAAATGAAAATAAATCCAATTTTAAGCATGAAATACACTAATATTTTTTAAAAGATTGTTTTACTGCCTTTTGATGGAAAAACCTTTTTGAATCTATCTTTTAACAATTTTATAAACTATGTTTGTCAAAATAAACTTCTTCTTTATGATTGGGGCATCAATATTTACTTTGTGTGAATATTTGGTATTTTTCTGACAATGTCCATTTTTTTAATGAATAGTGAAAAATACTGCATTTTACATCAAAACTTCTTTTTAATCTAATTTATTTATATGATTATATTATGTTTTGAATTGGTTTTGAAGTGAAATTAGAATATATTTTTACCATTTAATCCAATGGTGGACATTGGAATCAATTTCACTTTGAAATCGGACTTAAACTGGTGTCAATCTTTTGATACTTATTGTTTCATAAAACACGCTATTTGCACTGCTAGTGGGAATTAATTATTAAATTAATTAATGTGACTTATATTTTTTGAATAATGTAAAATAGACTTAATTTTTGAATTCATAATATCAAATATATCTTAGGGTGATGTTTTGGTATTTTTCTGAAAAACTTCAATTTTTGATAAATAGTGAAATCACTAAGTGGTAGTTAAAGAAAATGATTTTTCCTTTAAATGAAATTTTGCCACCTTTGTGTTTTGAATTTAAAAAAAACCGGCATACATGGAAGTCATTAAGAATTAAAATTTGGTTCAATGATATTAAAATAATTTTTTGTTGAATAGTAACTTATTGTGTTTTTAATCGCGATTAGTGGTATTTAGTGTAGTTTAAGGTAAAAATAATGCTTTAATAATATGAAATGACCTAGACACATTTCATAACCATATTGGATGTGTCATGGCCGACCCAGAAAAGCCATGGGTCAACTTGGGGACCCCATGGAGCCACTTTGGTTGGGAAATGACATAAATAACTTTTTATTTAATGTAAAAGTAAAAATGACACAATCATAATATGTTTTACAAAAACAATTTTTATATAGGGTTATACAGGTCAGATTTTTTACTATAACAATTAATTGGAAAGATAAAAAGATTTCCTACATCATAGTATTTTGTTTATAATTTTTGACATTAAATAAATAAATTTATTTACGACATCATAATGATGTATCGATTACCTCATTAATAAAGGATTTAAATAAAATGAAACGATAATGTAAAATCTATGACCTACACATGTCCAAAACCTATCGGATGTGTGGATTTAGAACCCCTATCACCTTATAATTTAATTATATCAATTTGGGACCATTTAAATCCGAAACTAATTTTCAAATAAAGTAACATTTCTTTACTTTCCAAGAATGCCCCTCCTCTCCTCTTATAAAAGGCCCCCAACTCTACCTCCTTACCCACACTCCCAAAGCCTTTGTCTCGGCCAACCCCTGCCCAGTTTGGATCTCCACATCCCTATATTACTCCTTGAATCCTCACATTGTGCAGAAGTCTTCCCAAGGAAGCCTTTTAGTTCAAATCTAAGAGAGTTACCTGATTTTACGGTAATGTCTTCTTTTGAGTCCTTTTGTTTGATTCTGCTTCTCCAACCCCCTAAACTCTTTTTATTATTTTCTTTTCTAACAACTCCAGTATCCTCAATATACTATGATGTTATTATAAGAAGTATTAGAGCTACAATTAAACACACCTACATCTAATGGTTAAAGGAAATTCTGTTTCCGTGGATGGTGAATTTATGCCTCCCAAAACGATGATTGTTCAACATTATTTTAACACCTTAAAAGGTGGACATTAAGATGTCACTATATTTATATATGATATATAATATGTTTATGTTTTCCTTAAGCTTCTGTATTTTTCATTTTGGGTATACCTTTATGGTTTCCATTATGGGTAAACGCGATATCTTCATTTAAGGACGTGCGGACTACCGCACCCTCAAAGTGAGTTGATTCGTTAAATAACATATGTGGGACGTATAAAGGATGGAACTATGATATTATATATGATATTATACTGGAATTATAATATACCTTTATATCATTATGATTCTATTCTATAAAATACGAAATAGAAATGAAAGTAGCGTTAATGCATACGTACGGCTTACCGTCTCCATGAACGGTGCATTTCATTTCTTACCTCTAAATGATTATGTAATATTATAAATGCATGCATGTACTGGATATATATGACATATATGATATCTACATCATGAATACCATTCTGGATATAATGGATACATGAACAACATGTAATTATAAAGGGCTTATTTTTACTCAAGTACCAATAATCGTTAAAACGATCATTATTAACATAAATAATTACATAGTGTTCATGACAGGGAAATAAGTGATATAAAAGGAATAATGAAATTGAAAAAGGTTCTTAAACAAGTAGAAATTAACTCAAGTTTATTATTCAGGACATTAAAGAACGATCTAGTCAAGTCGGACCCGAGGTATGGGACTTCGTCTCAATCTCCTTTCATTGAGGCATATTTTATTTTATACACAACTTTCTTTTATACGGTGTATAAACCCCTTTGACTTTTACGTTTATTAAAAAGGAATATTTTTTATATGAATCATTTACTAAATGACAAAAATGAATGTTTTTGTCATACGTATGGGGTGACAACGACTTCTCCGCCGTCATGACCGTTATTTGAGTTTCGGCTTCCTCTACAATCCATACCTTATTTTAAAAAGAAAAATAAATACGATGTTTTACATTTCTTTTTTTTTGGTATCGAAAATGGTTTTCATAATGTTTTTATATCAATGTCTTGTATTGATATCTTGTGATTGAAAGGTGGGAATGTTATGTTTCCTTTATGCATGTTTTATGTGATACGATTATGTTGAGGTTCTTGGGCATTATTATGAAGACGGGTCGTTCTATGTTAAACTAAGTGCGGGTGATCCCGATATAGCTCTCCAATGCATTGGGTAACATGAAGGAGTGAAACGTTAAGGTTTATCCGAAGATATTTAGGGAATATACTGTGATGGGTATTCCAAACGTAAACAAGAGGGTTACTCCCTACGTAAGAATGTTATGAATTACTCAAGTTACCTTTATGTCTTATGATTTCTATTATTTTTTCATGATTTGATGAGGTATGTTAAAGTGCTTATGTTTTATGGGTAAAGTATGATCTCATACTTATTTATATATGTACCCATGTTTCCTTTCCATATTTTTATATCCCTTACTGAGCTTTTTATGCTCATCCCAAGTTTTTTGAAATGTTTTCACAGGTCAAGGGAAAGGTACATGATATGATGTTAGTGTCAAGGAAGTGTCAAGAAAGAATCCATGTTTTATTTTAAATATGTTTCCATTGATGGGAATGAAGAATACTATCTTTTTGTAACCACTTTGTTTATATATGGAATGTAATGCAAGTTTTATGATCTAATTCTCTAAAACTCTAAACCCGAAAAGATCCTCAATGTGTAATCTTGTAATAACTCACGATTAAGTAAGGTTTAAGGCTGGGGCCTTATAGTTGGTATCAGAGGTCGGTTTAGAAAACTTTAGGAGTTATAATTCTATTAAATGATTATCCAAAAAAAGTTTATGGTCAAATTGAAGTGATATAGTATTTGAAGATTACCACATTGCTTCATCTAAGAAATGTTTGTTCAGAATGGTTTTCCGCAGAGGAAACAAGGAAACAGTTCTAGGAAGGCATACAGAAGGAAATAACCTTCCGAATCAGCATCCCAAGATGGTCGGAATTGGAACTGAATAGTTTTTTGCAGTGATGGCACAGTTGACTCAGGCTATAAATGGCGGTGGTATCCATGCACGAGATCAGCCAGATCAACTGCAGAGGAACATTTCAGTAGTGGAACATTTCATGAGGCAATATCCCCCATCATTTAGAGGATCATCTGACCCTGTGCTAGCTGAAGGGTGGATTAAAGAACTGGAGAAGATTTTCGATGTCATGGGGTGTTCAGACAATCAAAATGTTAGTCTTGCTATTTACCGTTTGGAGGGTGAGGCAGATCAGTGGTGGTCGATTGTTAAAAATATTAGGGACGCTGATGAGATTGATGCTTTCGACTGGGATGAATTCAAAGGTATGTATCTTGAGAAGTATTTTCCTAAGGCTGTTCGACTTAGGATGGAAAATAAATTCTTGGAATTGAGGCAAGAGGAAGACTTAGTGGATGCCTATGAAGAAAGGTTCACTCGTTTGGCAAGGTAAGCTACAAATTTTATCCGAGACCTTGATAGTAAAATCAATCATTTTTACTCAGGATTAAAGCCAAAATATCGAAGGGCATTAGCTTCTAGTGAGTTTAAAAGTTATGAAAAGCTTGTTCGATGTGATGAGAAGGTGGAAATGGAGTTTTCTGATGACCAAGTTTTCTATAACAACCAGTAGAAGAAGAGACCGAGGTGGCAGGAGAAAGGTAATAATTCTTCAAAAAAGTCTGATGGTAAGAGAACTAAGTTTCTAGTTTGCGATAAATATGGAAAAAGGCATACAGGGGAATGTCTTCTGAATTCTAGAAAGTGCTACCGATGTGGTAAGATGGGACATAGGGCACGTGATTTCACTGGAAACGATCATGGTGATGGTAAGACCAAATTTGATTTACAGTTAGTGAAATGTTATAAGTGCAATGAGATGGGTCACTATGCAAACGTGTGTCCGACAAAGAGCTTCAGTGATGGGAAGCAGTTATACTACAAGCAGAAAGGGGTGGTGAAATCTTTTGCAACTACTTCGGCAGACATCAGGCCATCAAATGAAGTTGTATCAGGTACTTTGTTTGTTTTTTCAGATTATGCCAGTGTGTTGTTTGATTCGGGGTCTACACATTCGTTCATCTCTGAAACCTTTTCTAGTAAAATGGGAATACCATCTCAAGAAATGACTCCTGAACTTTTTCTAAAAACACCTGGGGGAAATGTTGAGTCAAAAAGAATTTATAAGAATCTTCCTATCCTTATCTGTGGAAAGCACCTACTTGCAAACCTTATTGTTCTACCTCTAGTAGAGTTTGATGTTATCCGGGGTATGGATTGGCTCTCTATTTACCATGCTATGATGGACTGTAGAGCTAAAGAAGTTTCTTTTCAGAAAGACTTTATGTTTGTGTACAAGAATGAACCCTTACTGTTGATAACTTATTAAGAGGCCAAGAAACTTGTAAAAGATGGAAATGAATGTTACCTTGCACACATCATTGAAAATAAAGGAACGGTTCAGATTAATGATGTGCCAGTGGTAAATGAGTATCCTGATGTTTTTCCAGATGAGTTGCCTGGAATAATACCAGATCGGGAAGTTGAGTTTACTGTTGACTTAGTTCTTGATGCTAAGCCAATTTCAAAACCCCCTTATCGAATGGCTCAAATTGAACTTTTAGAGTTAAAGGAGCAATTTTATGATTTATTATATAAAGGTTTCATTCGACCTAGCACGTCACCATGGAGTGCTACGATTTTATTTGTTAAAAAGAAAGATGGTTCTATGAGACTTTTCATTGATTATAGAGCCTGAATTACATCACTATTAAGAACAAATATCCTTTGCCTCATATCGATGATTTGTTTGATCAGCTCCAGGGAGCTTAGTATTTTTCAAAGATTGACTTGAGATCGGGGTACCATCAGCTGAAGGTAAAGAAAGCAGGCGTTTCGTACAAGATATGGAAATTATGAATTTGTAGCAATGCCTTTTGGGCTGACCAATGCACCTGTTGTATTCATGGACTAAATGAATAGAATTTTCCATGAGTTCTTGGATAAGTTTGTGGAGGTTTTCATTGATGACGTTTTGGTGTTTTCTAAAAGTAAAGTGGAGCATGAAAGACATCTAAGGGTTATTTTTCAAACCTTAAAAGAAAATAAACTGTATGGAAAATTCATCAAGTGTGAGTTTTGGTTGCAACAAATTTCTTTCCTTGGTCACATTGTTTCTAAAGATGGGATAACTATTGATCCTGCAAAGAAAAAAGTTGTGGAAGACTCGCCAAGACCCACAAATGTAACAGAGATTTGTAGTTTCCTTGGTTTGGAAGGCTATTACCTAAGGTTTGTTAGAAATTTTTCAAGGTTATCTAGTCTGATGACTAAGTTAACTCGGAAGGGTGTTAAGTTTATCCAGACAAAAGTATGTGCTGATGGTTTTCAGGAATTGAAAAGAAGACTGGTGAATTCTCTAGTTTTGGCACTACCTTCCAGAAATGGTGAGTTTGTTATCTACAGTGATTCTTCATTGAAAGGACTTGGTTACGTCCTAATGCAGAATGATCAGGTAATTGCTTATGCTTCACGACAGTTGAAAACTCATGAGGTAAATTACCCTACACAAGATTTGGAATTATCTGCTGTTGTTTTCGCTTTAAAAATTTGGAGGCATAATTTTATGGAGTAAAGTGTGAAATATATACTGATCACAAAAGTTTAAAGTATATATTCACTCGGAAAGAGTTAAACACGAGACAGAGGAGATGGATGGAATTAATCAAGGATTATGATTGTACAATTCATTAACATCCGGGAAAAGCAAATAAAGCGGCTGATGCTTTGAGTCGAAAAAGTAATGCTTCATTAGAGATGTTGCATTTGGAACGTGATCCTTTGGTTAAGGATTTGATGAACTTTGGAATAGAATTTGTTGGTGCAGGAAGTTCTTCTATTTTGTTTCAGGTATCAGTGAGATCATCTCTATGAGATAGAATCAAGCAAACACAGAAGCAAGACAGTGAGTTGCAGAAAAAGTTAGAGCTAGTTCAGAAAGGTAAGTTGCCTGAAATCAACATTGATAATGATTACATTTTGAGATTTGGGAATAGATTGTGTGTGCCTTGTGATTCACAGTTGAATAGAGAGTTGTTATGTGAGGCTCATAGTTCTCCATTTTGAGTTCATCCTGGTAGAACTAAGATGTACAGAGATCTGCGAGAGTTTTACTGGTGGAATAGAATGAAAAGAGATATTGCTGATTTTACTATGTAGTGTTTGACATGTCAACATGTTAAAGCAGAGCGGTAGTTACCGAAAGGGATTCTTAAGCCTTTACCAGTGCCAGAGTGGAAATGGGAGAATATATCCATGGACATTGTTGTGGGATTACCGAAGATATCTCGAGGTAATAATGCAATATGGGATATTGTTGATCGCCTGACTAAATCTGCTCATTTCCTTGCTATACGAGATACTTTTTCCCTAGATCAACATTCCCATTTTTATCTTAAAGATATAGTCAGGTTACATGGAGTTCCCCTCTCCATTGTATCTGATCGTGATCCCAGGTTCACTTCTAACTTTTGGAAAGGCCTTCAGAAGTCGTTGGGTACTGAATTAAATTTTAGTACAGCTTTTTATCCTCAATCAGATTGGCAGTCAGAATGAACAATTCATACCTTGGAGGATATGCTACGAGCTTGTTCGATGGATTATTAGGGTAGTTGGGACCAACAACTTACTTTGGTTGATTTTTCATATAATAACAGTTTTCATTCTAGTATACAGATGGCACCATTTCAGGAATTATATGGGAAGCGGTGTCGAACTCCAGCTTTCTGGGATGAAGTGGGTGAAAGGAAGTTGATGGGACCAGAATTGGTAGAAGAGATGGCAGAAAAAGTTCAGCTGATTCAGAAGCACATGAGAACAGCTCAGAGTAGGCAGAAGAGTTATGCAGACAATAGGATGAAGGATCTGTCTTTTGAGGTAGGTGATCATGTTTTTCTCAAAGTATCACCATGGAAAAGTGTGATGTGATTTGGTAAGAAAGGAAAGCTGAGTCCAAGGTTCATTGGACCATATGAAATTTTGGAGAGAGATGGATCATTTTCTTACCGGGTGGCTTTACCTCTGAGTTTATCTCAGGTACACAATTTTTTTCATGTTTCGATGTTGAGAAAGTACATGCCAGATCCATCTCATGTTTTGAGTCCAGAGGTAGTTCAGCTGGAAGAGAACCTATCTTATGAGGAACAACCGGTCCAGATTCTTAACCACAGGGAGAAAGTGTTTCGGAATAAGGTGATTCACCAGGTAAAGGTTTTTTGGTAAAACCACATGATTGAAGAGGCAACATGGGAATCTGAAAATGCAATGAGGGATAAGTACCCCCATTTATTCGATAAGTAAATAAATTGCGGGGATGCAATTTTCTAAAGGGGGAAGGATGTAACATCCCAAGTAAGTAATGAATAATAGATATTCTTATCTATGCCTATTAATGAATTAGATAGTGTTTTATAGGCTTAAAATGAAAATAAATCCAATCTTAAGCATGGAATACACTAATATTTTTTAAAAGATTGTTTTACTGCCTTTTGATGGAAAACCATTTTTTAATCTATCTTTTGACAATTCTATAAACTATGTTTGTCAAAATAAACTTATTCTTTATGATTGGGACATCAAAATTTACTTTGTGTGAATTTTTGGTATTTTTCTGACAATTTTCATTTTTTTAATGAATAGTGAAAAATACTGCATTTTACATCAAAACGGCTTTTTAATCTAATTTATTTATATGATTAGATTTTGTTTTGAATTGGTTTTGAAGTGAAATTAGAATATATTTTTATCATTTAATCCAATGGTGGTCATTGGATTTAATTTCAATTTGAAATTGGACTTAAACTGGTGTCAATCTTTTGATACTTATTGTTTCATAAAACACGTTATTTGCTTTGACAGCGGGAATTAATTATTAAATTAATTAATGTGACTTATATGATTTGAATTTTTTAAAATAGACCTCATTTTTGAATTCATAATATCAAATATATATTACGGTGAAGTTTTGGTATTTTTCTAAAAAACACCATTTTTTGATGAATAGTGAAATCACTAAGTTGTAGTTAAAGAAACTGATTTTTCGTTTAAATGAAATTTTGCCTCCTTTGTGTTTTTAATTTCAAAAAAAATCTGACATACATGGTTTTCATTAAGAATTAAAATGTGTTTCAATGATATAAAAATAATTATTTGGTGAATAGTATCTTATTAAGTTTTTAATCGCGGTTAGTGGTATTTAGTGTAGTTTAAGGTAAAAATAATGCTTTAATAATATGAAATGACCTAGAAACATGTCCTAACCTTATTTTATGTTTCATGGACGACAAAGACAAGCCATGGGTCATCTTGGGGACCCCATGGAGCCACTTTGGTTGGGAAATGACATAAATAACTTTTTATTTAATGTAAAAGTTAAAATGACACCAGCGTAATATGTTTTACAAAAACAATTTTTATGTGGGGTTATACAAGTAAGATTTTTTACTATAAATATTAATTGGAAATATGAAAGGATTTCCTACATCATAGTATTTTTTTATAATTTTTTTACATTAAATAAATAAATGTATTTATGACATCATAATGATGTAGCGATTACCTCATTAATAAAGGATTTAATTAAAATGAAAATATAATGTAAAATCTATGACCTACACATGTATAAAACCAATTGGATGGGTGGCTTTCGAACCCTTATCACATTATCCTCGAATTATATAAATTTGGGACCATTTAAATCCGAAAATCATTTTCGAATAAAGTAAAATTTCTTTACATTCCAAGAATGCCCCTCCTCTCCTCCTATTAAAGGCCCCCAACTCTACCTCCTTACCCACACACCCAAAGCCTTTGGCTCGGCCAACCCCTGCCCATTTTGTCTCTCCACATCCCTATATTACTCCTTGAAGCCTCACTTTGGGCAGAAGTCTTCCCAAGGAAGGCTTTGAGCTCAAATCTAAGAGAGTTACCCGATTTTAAGGTAATGTCTTCTTTTGAGTCCTTTTGTTTGATTTTGCTTCTCCAACCCCCTAAACTCATTTTATTTTTTTCTTTTGTAACAAATATAGTATCCTAAATATACTAGGATGTTGTTATAAGAAGTATTAGAGCTAAACTTACACACACCTACATCTAATGGTTAAAGGACATACTGTTTCCATGGATGGAGAATTTATGCCTCCCGAAACGATGATTGTTCAACATTCTTTTAACACCTTCAAAGGTGGCCATTAAGATGTAAATATATTTATATATGATATATAATATGTTTATGTTTTCCTTAATCTTCTTTATTTATCATTTTGGGTATACCTTTATGGTTTCCATTATTGGTAAACATGATATCTTCATTTAAGGAAGTGCGGACTACCGCCCCCTCAAAGTGAGTTGATTCGTTAAATACCATATGTGGGACGTATAAAGGATGGAAATATGATATTATATATGATATTATACTGGAATTATAATATAACTTTATATCATTATGATTCCATTCTATAATATACGAAATAGAAATGAAAGTAGCGTTAATGCGTACGTACGGCTTACCGTCTCCATGAACGATGTATTTCATTTCTTACCTCTAAATGATTATGTAATATTATAAATGCATGCACATACTGGATATATATGACATATATGATATCTACCTCCTGAATACCATTGTGGATATAATGGATACATGAACAACATGTAATTATAAAGGGCTTATTTTTTACTCAAGTACAAATGATCGTTAAAACGACCGTTATTAACTTAAATAATTACATAGTGTTCATAGCATGGAAATAAGTGATATAAAAGGAATAATGAACTTAAAAAAGGTTCTTAAACAAGTATAAATTAACTATACTTTATTATTCAGGACATTAAAGAACGATCGAGTCAATTCGGACCTGAGGTATGGGACTTCGTCTCAATCTCCTTTCATTGAGGCATATTTTATTTTATACACAACATTATTTTATACAGTGTATAAACCCCTTTGACTTTTAAATTTATTCAAAATGAATCTTTTTTATACGGAGTGTTTACTAAACGACAAAAAGGAATGTTTTTGTTGTACGTATGCGGCGACAATGACTTCTCCGCCGTCATGACCATTATTTGAGTTTCGGATTCCTCAACAAGTCATACCTTCTATTTAAAAGAAAAATAAATACCATGTTTTACTTTTCTTTTATTTTGGTATCGAAAATGGTTTTAATAATTTTTTTATATCAATGTGTTGTATTGATATCTTGTGATTGAAAGGTGGGAATGTTATGTTTCCTTTATGCATGTTTGATGTGATACGATTATGTTGAGATTCTTGGGCATTATTATGAAGATGGGTGGTTCCGTGATAAACTAAGGGTGGGTGAGCCCGATATAGCTTTCCAATGCATTGGGTAAATCGAAGGAGTGAAACATTAAGGTTTCTCCGAAGAGATTTAGGGAATATACCATGATGGGTATTCCAAACGTAACCAAGAGGGTTACTCCCTACGCAAGAATGTTATGAATGCCTCAAGTTACCTTTATGTCTTATGATTTCTATGATTTATTCATGATTTGATGTGGTATGTTAAAGTTAATATGTTTTATGGGTAAAGTATGATCTCATATTTATGTTTATATGTACCCATGTTTCATTTCCATATTTTTATATCCCTTACTGAGCTTTTTATGGTCATCCCAAGTTTTTTGAAATGTTTTCACAGGTCAAGGGAAAGGTACATGATATGATGATAGTGTCAAGGAAGTGTCAAGAAAGAATCCATGTTTTATTTTAAATATGTTTCCATTGATGGGAATTAAGAATACTATCTTTATGTAACCACTTTGTTTATATGTGGAATGTAATTCAAGTTTTATGATCTAATTCTCTAAAACTCTAAACCCGAAAAGATCCTCAATGTGTAATCTTATAATAACTCAAGATTAAGTAAGGTTTAAGGCTGGGGCCTTATAGTTATATAATATGAGTAAAATTATTTTACATGACATAATATGTAGGCTTTGGTTTTCAACCAAATTAATATCATTATATTTTAATTTAATAATTACTTCGAAAACCCATGATTAATAATAAAATATAATTACAAATAATGGTGTATTAATTTATCGAATATATTTTCATGAAGAATTTATTGATTTTTATTAATTTTTTTCTCATGTATATCGATTACAATTAATTATAATATTATTTGATAATTTCACTTTTCATGGATTTTTGTAATTTCAAATGGATTTCAAAATTACTTTTCAGAAATTCTATATTTTTAAATTAGTATATGTTAATAAAACCTCTTGATTTGAGTATTAAAATAATATAGGTCATGTTTTAAAACTATATAAATGTTTATATCATTTCAAACAATATCATAGTTCATGGAATGGATGTTTACCTAATTTTTTTCATGTTAAACTATTTGAAATGAATTTTAACAATTAATTATTTATAAATTTGATATGAGTATAATGAAAGATTTAAAATTCATTTTTTGTATGTAAATATTTCAAATAAATTATGGTATTTGTCTAAACAAATCTATTTATTCTAAACCACTAGTTAATCCATCTGGTTTAAACATCTCTAAAAGTGAATATAATCCCTTGATTACTTCTTATAAATTATATTTATATAAAACTATAAAATTCATAGATTTTAATACTTATATATAAATGATTAGAAGTTCATTTATACTTAATTACATCCATTCATTATTTAATATTTTCAGTTTTCTTGTCTGTAATATTTCAATGTGACCCCATGGAATGTTCCTTTTGGTATGTGAAGAGAATTATTAGATATTTTAAAGTATCTTTTAGTATAATATTATATTATCCTTCTAGAATTAGTTTTTATTTAAAAAGATATTCTAATTCAGGGTTTGGAATATTCAAGATAGATAAGAAATTACATTTATATATGTCTCTTTTATATTGTAAATATTTTGGTTCATGGGCCTCCATGAAAGAAAATCTTGTTTCTCATTCAACTATTAAAATTTAATATATATTTATTACATATTGATGTGCTCAATAATTATTGATTATGAAGAAGAATTATATTTCTAGTTATTTTATTGATTATATTATTATATTATGTGACAATAATTATGATATTTCCATTCACAAAATCCATTACAATACTCTACAACTAATCTCATTAAAGTTAAACATATTTTTAGTGGGACCATGTTTAAAAAGGGAATATAAATCTTGATATTATTTTTAATGAAAAACAGTTTACTAGTATCTGTACTAAGTTACTATAATATAAAACGTTTGATAAAATATTTTTTCAAAATGGTAAAATAGAAATTAAAATTTTCCAAGAATTAAATTAGGGGGAGTCTATGTGTCTTTATATAATGAAATGTTCAGAATTATGTGATTTCTATAATAACATAGAATGAATTATATATATGTTTTAATTTCTATATACATTTTTTTATTATTAATTTAGGTTTACTCGTATATACTAGTTGATGTCTACATTTTATTTGATGTTTTAGTTTTCATAATAGGGATTGTTATGAAGAGATTATAATTATTTTTAAAATAAAATATTTTAAATAAAACTCATTTTATGAATCTCAATATTATATCTATGTAATTATTTATAATTATTTATTGATGAACTTTTTGAGATATTCATGTTTATGAATGTTTTATAAAATATTTATATTCATTATTTTGTCATTTTATACTGAATATAATACTTATACTAAAAATGTGTTTCTATTTTTTCCAAAAAATCACAGATTTAAGGGGAGAATCATTATCATTTCAATGAGAGATTTTTTCTATTGAAAAATAATATTAATGATAATTTAAATTTGAAATTTAATGTTGTGTGGCTCTTTAGACCTAATTATGTTTGGAAAATTATAATTCATTAATCATTTTTTCCTTTCAAAGTCTTAATACTTTGAATTATTTAACCATAATTATAGTAGTATGTATTTAATAATGCATGCTTAAATTTAATAACACATTAATTTTATTAAATTTTAATATATTTATATTTCATGATTCTATTATTCATAACAATATATACATGTTTTATATATAGTTTTAAGGGTAAATACGTCATTTGGGACCTTTAAATATAATTTATACATGTTATTTACTTCTACAAAATTTCCAAAACACGTATAAAAATCACTCTCATAGAAAAACCATAAAGAAAAAAATCCGTAATTTGTTACATTATTCATTTCAACCATATTTTCCACTACATGATCATTTATGTTACATCAATTGGGAATTGTAATCAATTTTCATTAGTGAATTCAGCTACGTGATCAATATCATTTAGTTAATTTGGCTTCTTAATCAATTATATTTTGTGATTTTTTCTTTGTGATTAATTTGAATATGAAAATTTGTATATATGATCAATTTGATAATTTTATTCAACTTCTAAAATTATTTTACTTAGACAAATTCACATACATGGTAAAATTAACTAAAGTGGTATATTTAGCTAAATAAATTTTTCTGTATTGTTGATATTTCATTTGTGTGTATATTTCTCATTCATGATCAAAACACATACATGAATATCATATATATTGTAAAATTCTATTATTTGGTTTTATGAGTTTCTGGAGGATCTTATGATGTTTGAATTATGATTATTTCCATATTATTTCTTTTTCTTATTTGAAGAATTTTTTTATAAACATTAATTATTATTTATTTTTCTAAAATTACAAATTAATTTTCTATAATACATGTTAATAGTTTTTATATTGTTATAAAACTAATTAAATTAGATCCACATTGGATTAACTATATGTGGATGCTCACACAAAAAATTATAAATAAAAAAATTCAGATTAAAACAAGTTAAAATTTGAATAAAATGTCATGTATATTATAAATAAGTTCCCCAAAAAATTAAATACAAATTTTTTACTACTATATTATTTAATGAATTCCATGATATATAGAATTTTTTTATAGATTAATTATAACAAATCACCTGAATATTACATTTTCATCATGAAATATTTACATAAATAATATTATCAATTATATAATAATGGAGAAAAAATAATGTTGTTTTCTGGTTACACATGAACAAATAATTCTTTTGGAGAAATAATGATGGAATATACATAAAATTAGAAATATTTTTTTCATAACGAAACTCTTTATATATATTGGATAGATCTAATGTAATACAAAATAATGGATATAAGAACATTAATAAACTGTAACTCTCTTACACATGATGTGATCAATGAAAATCTAATCACATTTTTAGACTTCATTATTTATAATGTATTTACAATAGTGGTATATATTTACTTGAAATTAAAAATAGATATTATATTGACATGTTTTTGAGGTGTTGAAATTCATTTAATTTGTTTGTATTAATGCATCTTTGGGTTATACTAAGCCTTTAAAAGGAAAACAAGTCTGGTTTGTGTGTCCCTAAAAAATATATATATCGGTTGTGAATCCCCAATAATAGTACGTTTAGATTTTTTCACCACGTATAAAAAGGATAGAGTTTTTAAGATATGCGTAGAGGTTAGAAAATGAAGGGTTTTATAATTGTGCCTCAATATAAAATATATTGATTAGTAATAGGATGAAATATATAGGGGAAAGATTTTTATAATTGTTTTCAGCAAATATGTGAAAACTTTTAGTTAAATATTTGGTATATAAATGATTTTACCTTTTCTCTATGTGTATGATAGGCGTGCAGAGTAGAGTATCTTTAATTTAATAGAAGTTTCGATAATAATATAATTTGCCTATGTATTTTTCATCTATAAAATTATCCTTAATATTTATATATATTCTTTAACTTCTTCTAAATGGACCAATTGACCCCCATCTCTTGGTTGTTCTTATATCATATCTCAAGGACTAACATCCTTTCCTTTTTTATACTAATTATCTTTTTTGTGGTAATTGGATGGATAAGGAACATCATATTGTTATTTGAGATGATTTTTGATGATATATTAGACCAATATAATTCCTCCTATAATAAATTCATATTGTCTATGATTATATATTAGGCAGTTTAGGAATTTTATCCCTTTTATTTAAATGTTAGAATGTCTTATCACTATTTTGGTTGACTGATTCATTTTAGAGGTTCGAGAAATTTAAGTATCAATAAAAGTGAAAATACCTCATATAATGTATCCCTATATAGTAGAAAAATAGAGTTTGTTATATTTGGGTTCCCTTGTATTCTTATTCATCTTATATTTTCATATTATTATCCTTGTTCGTCAAATGTTTCAATTCTATTAGTGTATTATATTAATGTATTCTTTTGTTTATTAGGATATATATACATTCATGATAATAAAGGATTTTATATTTTTTCCATGTTACATTGGATGTCCCATATGAGTGGTAATACTTTATTGGTCTCGTTGGATTTAGGGATGAGGTTGTATCTTATGGTTGTAATAATTCAAATAATTTGGTTCCTTATGTCCCATTAGGTTAATATAAATTTTAAATGGTTGGTGTAATAATATTGTTATCTTCCTTTAATTAATTTCTATGGGATTTTTATGTATTCATTATGGATTTAAAGAGCTATTATCATGTGTTCTCTCTCCTGATTTTGAAATGGATCTGGAATAATATTCCATTAAATTTATATATTTTTAGATAATTATTTTCATGTATATTGTTTAATTATGTTCATGTATTTTTAAAAATATTCAGTGAATTTTTGGGAAAGATATTGATACGATTGGGAGACTTGTAACATCCACTATGTATTACTATATAACACCATAACTCTATAAACACAAGGCCATTGTTTATATTGTTACATTAGAGTGAGAATCAAACTGATAATATCACATATATTTGATCATTTTAGTAATATTGGAAAATATAATATATATATTATTCCAATATTATAGTGAATATAAGAAAAATAATAATAAGATTCATTCTTTAATCCTTCAAACCATTAATATTTTTCTTTCTTCAAATCTTGTAGAAATGAAAACGAATATGTTCTGTATTTCGTTTCTTTGTTACTATTTTGTACATGAAAATCTATAATGAATAAATAATGTATAATCGATGTTGGAGAGTTGATTATAAAGATATATTCTATTCGATAAAAACATGATTTTAATTGACATCCATTTATAATATCAGCATAGGGTTCACATGGATTAATGAAAATGAATTTATAAATATATAAAAGTCATAAAACTAGAGATTCATTATTAAGGACTTTTATCGGTGAAATCATGGATTTTACCATCATTTCCTCCCAAACATGAAAATTTTCATAACTTATAGGCCTCACAACCACTAAAATATTATTTTATAGACTGAAATCTAGAATATAACAAAATTATTATGAAATGACTTTGTGGCCTTGACATATATATCACACCAAATTGTTTTATCGCATGTTACATGTTGATGCTCCATGTGGATATCTATGTTTGGGAAACAACCATCACTTAATCATTCTATAAATTACTCATATATTTAATTATCATAAAAAGTTCATTCGAAATATTCCTGATAATTGAATTAATATTATTTAATATTTAACCATTGAATGAAGTTTATTTGTAATATACTTCCATAAAATAAAATTATATATATATAATTAATATTTTATAAATAAAAAAAAGTAATATAAATTATTCTAAATTCGTCTACGATTTTAAAACTATGGGTATAAAAGAGAAAAATAATTTCCAATTAATAATTGAGAGTGATAGAGAACATGATTACCAGAAATTTAATGGTCTCAAAATATAGTATAAAACATTACTATTAAAGGATGATAGAATACCAAAAATTCTTGATAACCCAAGGAATTTTATTTTAACAATTTATTTATAAAATATATTAGAATCAATAAAATTTGAAATATCTTCCTTCAATCATTATGTATTAACAATGATGTAGATCACATTAAAATTTTATTTTCATTCTATTTATAAAATGAAACCATTTCATTTTGATATTATTAAAAATAAAAATATTAAAATATTAACATCTTATATTTATTAAAAATAATCATTTAAAATTTTTATGTATACTTAAATTTATATATAGTCATGATGGTGTAAATTTTTTGTGCTCAGTATGTTTGACCAATGATTTCTTCATATATTTGGTAAAAATTTTCTTTTTAAGAAATTGAAACGAAAATTCATTTTAAAAACTTTTATCGAAATTTAAATTTCTATAAAATTAAATTCACTAAATTATGGTATAATATACTTTTAGTTTTGAATATATTTTAATTTTAATATTTATATAGAAGAAAATGGGTTGGATTGAACATTTAAAAAATTAATTTTACAAGAAGTCTATTATATTTTACATAATGTTTTTTAAATAATTGAATAAATAGAATATAAATATGTAAATCCCAACATAAGAAACTGAGATGAAAATATATGGGGTAATAATATATGGATTATATAATTTTTCAAATGTAATATATGTGTAAAAAATCATTAAATAATATGATATTACAAAAAAATAACATACTACATTGGTTATTTTTGAGTCATTACTCATTAAAATAAATAAAATGAATTTAAATTTTAAATATATTAATTATTCATTGTATAAAATATCAACTGGGATGTATATAAACCTCATAAAATATGATAAGTTTATAACATAACATATTTCCCAAAGAATAAAATTTTTTATCATTAAACTTTACCTCACATTAAAATTTAATTTTTAGTACTTTTAACCTTATATATAAAAACTTTAAATTCACTATGATTATATAAAAATATTTTATACACACTTTTAATATCATTAACAGTCTACTTATTACATTCCATCAATATTTTGTTGATTATATTCTATTAAAATCATCATTAACAACTATTGACTATTTAATTTTTCATAGGTATCAAATGGTTTAGTAATTTTGGTAATTTATATTTATCATGGATATATCATATTTTTTTAATAATGAAATTAATAAATATATATTGTATAAAAACAACTTTATAATAATTCTAAAAAGGAGTACATGAAAAATTAATCGCATCGCTTCGTGGAGGTGGTAAGCATAACAAATGCCAACAGACAATTTCATTTTCTAATTATGGTAACAGTGATAATATAAATGATATATTGTATTTAAAAATTAATTATTATTTCGAAAATATAATATATATTCATTATATTCATCTTTATAACCATAAAATATATTTTATGATAAAATAGAATAACAATTCTACATAGAGATGGCTGGACGTACATACACATATGATTATTATATTATTTTTGGACGATAAATAAATATTTAGAATATGTATTTAAATTTATATGTTTAAATTTATATAGTAAATATAATATTATTTCATTTTTATCCAAGATTATGCCCAATCATAAGTGATGGTGTTGAAAAATTATACCCATCATCATTGTCAGGGGGTAGTCATAACATATTCATGATTGATGTTTCCAACATCAATTGGATGGATATGTGGATAAAAATTTGTTATATAATAAAAAAAGTATTTTTTTGCGATATAATGACATTATTATATCATAATGGTTAGGACTTGTTTATGGAGGTAAAATTATAAGGAGAAAGAAAATGATTGGTTAACAATATTTCTTTTATTAGGATAACCACCTTAGGTTTATTCTTAAATCCTTCAAAGGATGGTATTATTGTAAAACTAATACCCTTAGTATTTGATGATTTTGGATAGGAAATTATGTTTTAAGGGCATGGTTGTTCAAAGATTCTCATTTAGTGTGTATAATAGAGGAGAGGTGGTGTTCTTTTATAGGTGTGGGAGGGGACACACACGGATATTTTCATGAGATTAAAATGTTATGAAGTCTATCTCAAGAAAAATAAATCCAAAATGACACCAATATTATCATTATATTTCATAGTTCTTAACATTACCATTAAAATGATTTAAATAAGTGTTTCTTTCATTTAAAAACATAATGTTTTGAATTCAACCCATTTTAACACTCACTATAGTTACTGGATTGTTAACCAAAGCTAAAATTAATTATTAAAAAATTCTAAATTGAATACTTAAAAAATTCTACATGATTATTTCAAATATGGAATCTATTTTTTAAAATTTAATTTTGTAAGTTGTTGAAATTAATTTATAAAAAAACACACAAGATGTGATGAAAATGGTCTTTAAGAAAAAATGATTTTAGTATAAAAATTTTTTTATATAAAAATTTAGGATAATATTTAGTTAACATAAATAAATGGGATTATGTTTAATCAAAATTAATTAATTTCACTTTAATCCCAATTTATATAATTGCGACCCATTATATACTTGAAAATAAAATATTTTTTCTGAAAATGTTAGATAGAAAAAAAAGATGAAAATGGGTTATATCGTAATCATATTTACATTTAAATATATGGGATATATTTATTTTCTTATATGAAAATTTTTTGGATAGATTTTTATTGGTTAAAATAAAAAATAGAGAATAAAACAGTCATTATAATATATACCTATTCTCTGGAAAATATCATTTTCTTTATTGAGAAATTCGTATTTGGATAGTATGATAATAAAACAAAGACCAATAAAATGGTGTTATAGATTTTATGAAATTATTTTGGTAGATCTTGTGTTAGATTAGAGTACCATGATGTATAAAAAAGGGAGTATAAGTGGTGTCCTTTCATAAGAAAGGGAGAAGACACACATGGATGTTTTCAAAATATAAAACTATATTAAAGTATTACTCAATCAAAACGGGTTAAAAAGGACTCATATTTAAATATTATATGATATAGTATCAAAATATTACCATAAAATATTGTTTTTACACGGTATATATCCTATTAAACCTTCCAATTTTTGTTTTATCCCCTTTAACTCATTTTGTGTCTTACATTGATAACTCAATTTTTTTTAAAATATATAATTCATAAAAAGATTAATTGAAACTGACTTAATTAAACAATATAATGAATTTGATTAAAAATATGTATATAATTTTATCACATATAAATTAAATAAATTAATGGATTTAATTTTGAATAAACATGTAAATTGGGGTGAAAAACAATTTCAAGGATAAATATGTTTTATGTATAAATATATATTTAAAAAAAAAATTAAAACTTTTTGATTTAAATAAATATAAATATATTTCTTTAAAAAAAAATAATTGTTAAAATTTAAAAAAACATAACAATAATTCTTTTAAATTACATTAAAATAAAAAACTATTTTCAAAAAAAATCATATATTTCCCAATTCTCAAAAGAAAAATTCATTTCAGAAGAAAACCAAAATTTCACTTTTAAATAATAGTTATATCATGATCTCAAAAATGATAACCTATTTATTAAACAAGATTTATAAATGTTGAAAAAAATAATTGTAATATTACCTTACAATAACAAACATAAATCATTTTTGAAGAAAACATATTTTTAAAACATAAAATTACATTACTAATAGTTTAGTTATTTTTCCTAATAAAAAATAAATAAATTTTAATTATAAAATATATATATATATATATATATATATTATAATTTAGTTATAATTATTCATACCTACCAATTCAATATTAATATTATAACATTCATATTTAAATAATATTATGTTATGAAATGTTTAAGCTTAGTGTTGTGTGTTCTGCATGCCATCTAATATTGAATTAATTTTAAAATTAAACATAAAACAATATAGAAAATTACATTTTCCAAAATTATTTTTTATTATTTTTTATATTTCTAAACATCGTTTAGATTTTGGGTGGGATTTTTCTGTTAATTTTCAGAGTTTTTTTCTGGATTTGTGACACATCATTTCCTTTAGACATCATGACATAATGATTTGTTGTTTAATCATTCAGTTGTGGGTGATTTATGATCATTATGTGGAAATTTGGAATAATAATATGATTGTTATCTGAGTTTATCTATAGGGTCCTGAAAATTCCAGAAGGGGGAAATCCAATTACCCCAAGACATTGGAAAGGACCGAACCGGTCCACGTACCGGCTCCCGCAATAGTATGCGGCCGGTTCGGTGAACCGCAATCCTGTAAACCTCATCACTCGTGAAACGGAGGAGAAAGCCGTATGCGACCACGAATCTCATCGCTCGCGAAATAGAGGTGGTAGACGTATGCGGCCGCGAACCTCATCGCTTGAGAAATAGAAGCCGAGAGGTATGCAACCATAGAGAAATCACGTGAATCTCAGTTCCAAAAATCCCTCGTTCACCAAGTCATCTATGAGTGGGGATTCCATCATGGGATTTTGCAAGAAGTGATGTGTTCCCATCAATACAGCCTCTCCATGACTCTATAAATAGTTACCGAGGTGCACCAAAAATGCAGGGATGAGAGGACGGGTGAAAACCCGTGGGGAGAGGCTGGAGAAATCGCTCACAGCGGTAAAGTTCAGTGACCATATGTGGACCCCATATCATCTGTGGATTCACTCTTCTACGTAGAGGAGAATCCAAACCGCGAACCACATGTGGCCATATCCTCCGCAAGTAGCCCTTTATGGATATATCCTCTATGGCCATCCCTTAGCGACCATTTTCTTCGTGGGCAGATCCTCCGAGACCAGCTCCTACGTGGCCCAATTTCCATCATGGATAGTTCCTCTATGGAAACCCCATAGCAGAAATTTACTTCATGGCCAGTCCCTCGAGTCTAGCTCCACGAAGTCCATCTCCTATGTGGACCTCCCCACGTGGAAAACCCCATGCACTCATTTGTCTATACCGTAGGGGCAGCGCCTCCACTCCCCTACTTGGGGTCAATGCAGGGCTGCGGTCCTGGTCCTCTGGGCCCGTCCCTTCACTACCTTCATTGACCCCCAGGAAAATGGAGAGTCGCACCATGAACTTTTCGGTTCAGGTCAACAATATTTTCTATTTCACCCTTATTCCACGCCAACATCCGTCCTATTAATTCCATGAGTTGATCTACTCCTCATGAGACCCCTAAATTTTTATTTCCTAGCTCCCATTCTAGGTTCATCCAGACAGGGATGCCCTTGCGTAAGTCTGACACCAACCATTGCTAGGTATCTCATACCTTGTCGTCCTGACCAGATGACGATAAACTGTATGACCCTCCTCTTATCCATATGATGATAAACTATATGGAAATATTCCTTGTAACACGACATTAAAATTTGATGTCATTAGCCCTATCTATATTACTATAAACTGTAGTATTCCCTATGTTCCAAATATAGGATGCCTCTTGCTCTACATAACAGATTCCATATGCTCCAAGCATAAGATGCCTAAATCTATGGATACAATGGTGTAATTTCAAGAGTGTTGGAATCTGTTCAAACATTACATCACTCCACCCCATGATTTTCGTGTCCTTCATTCGGATCCTCATCCACTTCCATGTCTTAAGGGAACCACTAACGGCCTGGTCCCTTGCCACATCGGCTCACCTTAAATCCTGGTCCAGTGCCTCGGAAGACTTTGGACAACTCTTCGAGTTCGGTCCAGTGTTTCCAAAATGGTCAATAATTGGCCCTCATTTTTATGTCCCCATTTCAGGCTACCGTGATATGGATGTTGTGTTTCGAACACGGTCAAAATTTATTCTCCATCTCCACACCAACCACATTGCATTCCGAATGTTGGGTATGTGATTCACACTTTTCATCTCCCTTTGTTCAGACTAATTCCAACGCCACTTGGCATTATCCCTCTTGTGCACCAGTGTATAAGTGAAGGCCTCAATCCACCCATGGGTTGGGATTCCCTCATGGCCAGACATAAGGAATAAATTATAGGTATCTTTTTGCGTACACCCCATCCATGATTCCCACTCCACAGCGGCACCTGGGCAGCCTCCTTGGTGTAAGCCCCTAGACTTTCTTGGGGTAGGTAGCACTCATGCACCTCCGTACTTCACCGGTGCCAAAAACCAAGAGTGTATATGGACACGAGGGAACCCTTTCCCTCTCCTTATAGGATTTTTCACCATCGGGCCTTCATTATGGAATAAGACCCGACTTCTTGGGCCACTCCATGCATAAGCCCCACTCTGCTTCCCACGGACGCACCCTTCGCGATGTGATCATCAAGTCTTTGTTGCCTCTTGTTTCTCACACCGAGCATGACTCACGTGGGCTTAGAGTAAGCACCGACCTAGAACCCAACCTCATGTGAACTATGAGGAATTTCATCCATGTCAAGGCATGGTACGTAGGAAGCCTCCACAAGGTTCAATCCCACCCCTTGGCCATTTCGACCCCCTTCACGTCGGTTCATCCTTCATTCCGTATGACATTAAAATGCACACCTCAACTACATAGACATTGATCCATGTCTCCTAGTTGGGGTACATAGGAAGCCTCTCTGAGGATCAAGCCCAACAATCAGTCATTCTGAACCCCTTTACATCGGATTACCCACATCTTGATCCGCCTTAGAGTGTAAGCTCCATCCCAAACTGAACTATGAGGATTTTGATTCCTCCCACAAGGATACATAAGAAGCATGTATCATGGGTTCGATCCAAACACTCATGTCATTATCTATCCCCCTCTAGATGACAATAAACTCCAGAGTGCCCGGTTATGGTACTTTAAACCAGTGCCGTATCAATGAGTCCAGACTCCTCAAGATCATTAATTACATGTGGGATGGTAAACCTCGGGCCTAAATGATTCCAAACCCCTACGTTTAGCTGACCATAGACAACCATGAGTAAGCTGTTGATACTATGATTGGGTATAAACCAAAGATTCATGGACATATAAATACATCTTAAATCTATATGAGAGCCCCAAAATAGGAAATAATTCCCCCCAAAAGGATGCGATGAGCCCGACTTCCCATCCTCTAGACCAATGTGAGTTCTTAAGCATCACTGGTCAAATCACCCAGCGAATGCCTACCTTTGGAAAGAAGGTACATGTATCATCGGATACAGAACCGTTGGGCATTTCGAACCGATCCAAAATAGTATCTTACTTTAATTAAGTCACTAAAATATTTTTATTCCCCCATATCAATAAATATATAAGAGTGATGGAGTTCTATAAAATTTAATTAATGAGGAAATCATACTATGGTGGGATTTTCCACACCATGGAAATGACTCTTACTTTTTGAGAAATAATTGGGAATTAAAAAAATGAGTGGAATGATTCACACCACTATCCTTACATTTCATCATCATATGGGTGTTGTCAGTGAGGAAAGACTGGGAGGTTGGGTTGTGTATGGGATATATTCTATGGTGGAGGAAGGCGATTCCATGTTAACTAGTGGTGTGGAATTTTCGGTTCATCCCAAAGGAGGTGTGATACTTCAGAGTCCAAGAGAGTCCCATAATGGAGGTTTTCTGAGAGTTAATCCCATGTATTTAATATTTAGATCATATTAAAAAGTATTTCAACCCATATCTTTATTTTATAACTATCCCTTTATTCGTTTATTGAAATAAAACCTAATTTTTCTTTCTCAATCCATAATTTGTACTACATAACTTGTAGATCAATAGGGGTGACACTTATTCTTTATCCCATTGATTATTGGACATAACTTGGATTATGAGGGGATTTATTCAAGGTTAGATCTCTAATATGAATATCTTCTTCTCTTTATCACATTTTTCATCATTTCTTCTTCATATTCTAATTGAACATCCACAGTGGCCAAACCCTATGATTATGTTTTCACATTATCCTATATTTATAAATATCTATGGTTGGTTTATTTTTTCATTAAACATCTATTATTCTTACAATAGGGTTTCAATCTATCTATTCATGGTTGAGTTAGGTATATTACCCAACTATATTTATTTGAATTTCCATTGTTGCTTGAGTTTTTAGACACATTATTCATTTTATGTATATTAAATTCTCCTGATCTTAAAAAATATATTTTCTCTGTATTTGTAATATTAATGTAGAATTATGTGTAAATTTCAATGGTTGTTACTACAAATATTTTAAAAACTACATTCTAAATCAATATAACTATTATTAAATGTATTCTAAAACATTAAAAATTATAGTTTTTTCCAATTCACTAAATTTATAAGAGATGTATTTAATTATTTTTTATAAATATTATACTTTATATATCAGTTTTTGATTTATACATATTGGTTTTATTTTTATAAAATTTAATGTGACCTCAAATTATGTTTGGATTATAGATTTTTTATGTTGGATGTGTGTATCATGAAATTTAAATATCAATTTAGTTTAAATGGGATGTTTCATAAAAATTTAGAAATATTTAGGTTTAAAACGGAATCTATATGTCATTTATTATAGGTTGATGATTTTAGGTATACATATAAAATAAATAAATTGAATTCAAGATATGAGTCATAAATTAACAATCATGTTTCTAGTAATAATATTTTGAAATGACTTCTGAATAGATCCCAAAATTGTTTTTTGTATTTTGACATATATTTTAATGTAAAATATATTGAGCTTATTAAATAGTGGTTATTTCGGTGAAGGGTGATTGGAGGTGATATGGGGATGTTTTCATATTTCTTCAAGATGTTATGAAATCAATTTCATTATTGATATTACTCACCATTTGTTTCTTGATCATGAGAACCTTGGGAAATTATTCATGGACATTGAATAAGTACTAGATAAGCTTTAATCTTCCATCCATATTTTTTCACATCTTTATATATCATAGTAATTGATATTCGTGTTGTTGAGTTTTATAAAATTACCTTTTGGAATTGATTATGCTCTCTATAGTGGCTAGTACATAGATGCATTTGATAGAGATATCAGAATACCCACTTAAAATTCAAAATCCTCTTCCTAGTGGCCATAAATGAAACTGGATATTGTTTGTATGGTGAAAAACATAATATGAGGATCTTAGTGTTACTTGACCCGTAGTTCCCTAAGGATACACCCATTATATTTTATTATCATTCCTTTATATGAATATATTCTATTTCTATTTAAATTATATTTTATATGGATGTTATTATTATTAGATGAGGTTTTAAATCATTATTTTCTATGGTAATTCATATAGGTTTACAAATTATGTATTTTTTCTCATTCCTTCAATTATATATTTAAACATCTTCTTAAAAATTTTCTTAATGGAAATCGAAAACAAAATATTTGAACTCAAAAATTAATGGTTTTTTGATTTAATGACATTTATGTAATGTAATAAAATATTATTCTACATAAATTTCCTTGAACCCATTTATCATTTGAAAATAATTTTTTTATTTTAAAAATTAATTATTTGATTTATGCTTCTTCTTTACCATAAATTCTATAAAACTATTAGCATTGTAAAAATTTATTTTAAACTAGAACTAATAGAGTGGATAATGAATGAAATTGTATAAAATTTATGGTATAATATTTTTTGACATGGTCAGCATAGACCGTAGATACATAGTTGTAAATTTATTCTTATTTCATAGTTTATATTTGTGCCTAGGTTTTGACATCATGAATGATAGTGTTTGATTTTTCCCATTGCTGGGTGCTAGGGATGGATGGTGACATTATATCATAAAGAGGTATTTAGTTTAGAATTTTATGTTTCCTTTTTATTTTTGTACTGTGTATGTACTATCCATTTTAGCCTCTCAGAAATCTCAGTATTTTTTGTATTCATGATGTACTTATTTATATTTTAGAATATGAGTTCTATGGTTATTTTATTTTATAATGATTCCTTATTTTTTTTATATGTTTTTACCTAAAAATTTACATTGTATGGAAGTCCACAATTAGGTTTTCTCAAGCCATATTCATAGAAAGCTTCCACTATTTTTTATTGATATT
Organism: Viscum album; assembly: GCA_963277665.1. Classification (NCBI taxonomy): domain Eukaryota; kingdom Viridiplantae; phylum Streptophyta; class Magnoliopsida; order Santalales; family Viscaceae; genus Viscum; species Viscum album. The sequence continues at coordinate 1,867,389,378 of OY728123.1, read as the reverse complement.
TATCACCTGAAATCATTACCACTTGTGTATATTATGGTTCCCTTGATCAAGTTACTAGACTGTGGTGATCAAGAACACAGTTTGGTGAATTATATATGCCAGATCGGGATTTCATGTGAAATACCACTTCTAAGATGATATTTTACTGATACTATAGAAAAAACAAAAACTTTTCTCATCCATATGTATATACTACCTCTTCTACTAATGAAATTACTCATATTCAATTACCTCCTTTTTCAGATTGTTTTGAAAACATATTTAATATAAATTATTATCATTATAACATGTTTAATAGTCTACCGATTAGATAACAATGACTTATTTACCCATGTCCAACATACTAAAATTTTATTAGACTAAGAACACATAAAACATCTGATGTAAACTGAAATTAATATTATCTAAATAAAAAATGTTTATAAGTGAAATATATAGATTAATGGATGTTTGTTTAATAATATTTAGTTTTATTATAAAATAAATAAACAAATAATTTTTATTAATTGGTTAAAGAATATATAAAGTAAATATGGGACTCAAGGAATTGTATTTTTTTAAAATCATTCTTCAAAATTCTATTTATAACTCTTTCTCAGGTATATATGTGTTCTTAAAAATGATTAAATATTGTACTTATATATACTATAATTATTATTTAAATTCTTTTTATATTTTATATGAATTTTTACAAATTTTTTAATAAGGATATTATTTAATATTTTCTATGTCACTCAATCCTAATTCCTTTTAATAATGTGGAAAACAAAATTTTTAAATTTTTTTGAACATGTCCACTTTTTTCCCACCATCATAGCCGTTATAAATTATTGATGTTCCTCTAGATAATTTCATGGTTTTTCAAAAGAATATCATAATCCAATTATATGGGAGTTTTTTATTTTAAGAGTGTTAAATGTAAAAGGGTATTTTTATTTATTTAAATATAAAAATGGAATATAAATTTCCTAATTGGATCAAATGAAATTACCAATGGTTTTATAGTGAAAATGTTTAGGTTTATTCATTTGTTCATGATAGGATAATATATTATTGTATATGATGATGGGTGAGCCTTGGATATATATCTATAATGTTTTTTGAAATGATTTATTCTTTAAAGAAAAAATGTTAGAGAAAATTTATCATCATACTCTTATAGAAATGGTTTAATGAAAAAGAAATACGTAGAATTGAATATAATTTCAAATATATTACTTCATAATTTTTCAATGGTTTCTATTGTGTTTAATGTATTTATTTCTGAAAATTTTTATTTTCAGATGGGGGTATTATTTGATTATATTAATACTATTTATCATAAAAATGGAAAAAATGATTTTAATGTTTTTCATTTGATAAATAGGGGAAATGGGAATATTTGGGAAAACACATTCAATTTTTAATGAAACATCAAAATGAAGAATTAGCCTATGGTGATTATATTACATATCTTCAAATTAATCCATGAGCCGTAATATAAGGTTAAGAAGGAAACAATGACCATGGTTGAATTCATATCAGTATTATACCCCACAAGGCATATTATGGACCTATTATTGCTCCACTACTAAAGACGTTCGCTCATTCGATGTTACTCATATTGGATATTTATAAATTAAAGGTTTTGGAATATGATTGAAAGTGTAAATCCCTTAAAACCATCATCTTAGTATGTGGGGATCAATAGGTGCATAAGATTATGGTTGTGAGGAGTGATTAATTTTTCTAGAATCGTGATGTCCATTTCATGACTGTCAGGAGTTTATTTGAGACCACCGGCCTCCCTATAACCATATCCACCAGATTAGGGTAGACTGGGAGAATGATGTACCACTTGTTTCCTCTTATTGTAATATGTAATCTATCTATGGATGTTATGTTTTTTGTTGTTATACTCTTTGTATGTGTTTGTGTTCTATAAATTTTGTCTTGTATTGGTTTTTTCATGTATATTGTGTTAATGATGAGAATAATAATAATAATATGATTTCATCATTCTGATAACATTCTTACATAATTATTATATCACATACTATTATTTTTTCCCATCCTTGCTTTTCAAATGGTTTCCTATGATTTAAGGATATCTAGGACCTATAAAATCAAGAATTGTTTCATTATGGTGACTCATATTAAAGTATGGGAAAGTGCGTTGAATGAAATAGTTGTGTAAATATATGAAACTTATTTTATAACAAATGTACACTATATGGATGTTTCCAATTTATCATGTAATAGGTTTCTTGTTTCTTTAGAATAATAGTCCGTAATGCTCATGGGAATATAACAATCTAAAATCAATTTTATTAAACCTATAATAATGGGTTGTTTATGTAACATGATGTTATATTTTGTATCTGATATTGATTTATATAACATTATATATTGGTGTTATATATGTTAAATTTCTGGGTATGTTGGTAAAAATAACATTGATAAGAAATTATGAAATATATGTAATAGTAAAATGTAATTCTATATAGTGTTATATATTGATTTTATATTATTTCATGAAATTGAACCCTGTAATATTTTGTCCATCATCAATCACAAAAAAATATGATGCATAAATAAAATATTTTGAAATGATATTCAATGTTATAATTTGTTCAAATAATTAGAAGTTATTTACTTATATTTATCATTTTGTTGGTGAATACAATCAATTGTGGAAATTAGTCAGAATTTAAAAGGAAAAAATTAAATGGATACCATAGATTGGATGGTTGTTAATGATATTTTTATTGAGATATAATTCTCTAAATTTATTCCATATTGAATGGAATGTAAATTTTATGAAAAATATAATAGGTAATAGGACTCATATTATTTCTAAGATGAAAATTTCACTATATTTTCTTGGTATTCACTAGAACCCATTTTCAATAATGGATGTAAACTTTTATACATTACACATGTTTGAATCCAATATTTTTAATATATTATGTGTCATGTAAAATTAAATTCTATGATAATTTTTTAAATGTGTTGAAAAATATGAGATAGAGTTTTGAACAACATATATACCTTATGATAATTAAAATATGAGGTTTTTTGAATGAATTTAATAAAGAATAAATCAATAATAAAATCTGGAGGTAAGCCTCCCACTTTTACCAAATGTGGTAAACACATCATTTGTAATGTTTGACAATATATAATTTTTGTAAAGGTATTAGTATGGATTTTGGTGGTAACAAACTGATTTTTGATCAAACGAGAAATGAAATAATTAAAACTTGTTCAGTGGAAAACATTTTTAATAATAAAGTATTAGATCATTGGGAAAGCACATGTATGGTGTCTGTTAATCAAGGTGGGACCATTCCACATTAATAGCATAAATTAATGAAAAATGTTACTAAAACTACTACATCCAATTGTAGACCCAATAATGGTGTATTGAGGAATCCAAAGAGAAAATTATTTTTTGAATATGAACCAAAAGTATGTAAGTAGTCAAATAATTATGAAAGAATAAGACATTATAATGATATAATTTTATACTACATGTGGAATTACATGTTTTTTGTAAAAGAATTTTGAGTAAAGAAAATATCTAAATGTGTTCGTGGATATAATGAATATTGTTTTTATTACTATTTGGATAAATTTATGGTTGAATTCATTGATTTTATTTTATTAGATTTTAATATTTATAAGTATCATGTGGAAATTTTATTTATTATAATATAGACTCTGAAAGAAAATATATTTCTTGAATAAACTTGTATATATGAATTTTGGATATAATATATTGATTTAGGAATATTGTTTCCAATTATAGAATAAATTTCGATAAAACTAAAACTAAAGTGGTGGAATAGTATAAAATAACTAAAAATGTCATGATCAATAAATGTTTTCATAGATTAATGGTTTATTTCTGATTTTTTGTTGAAAAATATTATCTATTTTCTATCCCAAAAACCTATTTAACTTGAACGATAACTAAATTAATTTCGAGAAAGGTGTGGGAATAATTATTTTAGTAATTAAAAATAATATTTCTTAATGGTCCATTATTATCTTATATATGATTAAATGGAAAAATTTTCAAGTATATTGGTGATTCATTGATGATCCTTGGATGTGTTTTAATGTATAATAGTTTGGAAATTTCATATGCATTAGGTTAATTAAAACCCTTATGGAATAATTATACTATTCTTGAATATGAAACGGATGTAGTATTTTTTCCTTAAAAAATATGTGTATTAACTGTATGGTGACAAATTTGGAATATTTTTTTATCATAATATTTTGATGTTTATATTTACTCAAAAATAATTATGAATGAGGAAGAGCATACGGTGGAAATTAAAAAGGTATTAATGTTTCCTCACTCACTATAATTAGTGTTAAGAAAACATGTTATTTGATGCCTTGAATTAAAATTATAATTCATAATTAACTTTGTTTCATTTGGAATAAAATCCATTAGTTAATGATTTATTTAATGTTGGAATAACAGGTGAATATGCAGAAACTAATATGTTTTCAGGTAGCACTACTATCATATTTAATAGAAAAAATATTTCATACTTTTCATCAACATAGCTGGCTTCAATAAAAGAAATAATGGTTACAAATGGTATGTTTTTTAGTATAATATTGATAAATATGTATTTAAATGGTTTGGAAATAGGTTCTTTGCACAAAATGATTATTTATTAAATAAAAATTTATTGAGTGAGGCTCATACCATTTCATATTCATCTCGATAACACTAATATGTATTGAGACCATCGTGAATAATACAACTGGGATGGAATTTTAAAATATTTCTCTAATTTTACATTGGGGTACATAAAATTTCCACATGTCAATGATGATTGAAAACTATAAAAGGAGATACTTTATCCTTTTATAGTTCCTAAATGTAAATTTTAAACAATAACATTGAATTTCAGGGGGGGATTATGAAATAAATCATAAGATAATAGAGCTATGTGTGTAATTTGTTATTGATTAAATAAATACTATCATTTTATTTCTATTTGGGATAATATGTTTTTGGATTTGATTTATTAATTTTAACTTAGTCATATTTTTTTCATGGAATCTTAATATTTATTATATGTAATAATTTTCAATTATTTACATCCATTTTTGAAAGAACATAAAATGTTTTTAGTAGTAAATTAAATTTTAGTATAAGTTATCTTCATAAAAAAACTGTAATGTTGGAGAAATCAATTCAATATTTTGAATATATGATTTATTAATTCTCCTTAAACTATTGAGGAAGATAGTATTTCTATTTCTAAATTAAAGAATTTTTTTTATAATATTTTTTTATTCCAACATAATGATTGGAAATTTCAAGGTATTTATGGAATGACTTGTTAAACTAAATAATATTTTGAATCTGTTTGTGAAAAATATTTTTTGGTATGATAATTGGTTGAATAGATGATTGAGATGATAGATATGATCTACTGCCATGTGAGGGTAGATTAGAGTATAAATAAATATTATATTAATAAACTAAGGAATTTTATTTCATTAGATGTAGGGACTACGTTTTTTTAAGGTATATGATAAGAAATATATTACGTGTTTTGGATGTAAAAGAGAACTGAATCCATGGTATATTGGTATATATAAAATTTTAAAGAAAGTGGAGTTAATATTTTAAATGTATCCTACCTTTTTGTTCATCATAGGTATATGATGGGATTGATTATTCAATATTAGTAAATCTATACTTAACACACCTAATGATTTTATCTATATAGTAGTATAGGTTGGATAATATTTTTTAGGAAATTTAAATTTAGTTTTCAGAACACTAAGAGTAGGTATTGAGGTATATTTTGACTCATATGGTTATGGTTTTTCAGAAAAATAACGTAAATAATGAAGCAACATTGGAATATGAAAAATTTATAAGGGAAAAGTATCCCAAAATACTTGAGTAATAAAAAATATTCCTATAAACAATTTAATATAGGGTAAAGATTTTGAAAACATAGGTAATCCTATAAATAGCTCAATTATATAAATTATAATTATTCGTTTTACGTATTCATAATGATAATTTTGTTTTATAAAAAATTTATATATTTTCCAATTGAATAGAGAATAATTTTATTTAATTAATTTTTTTCACAATATATTACATTGTTTTATTTAAAAGATAAATTCCATAATAATATAATTTCCATTTTAATAAACTGAATTTATATTTTACATTAGTATGTCGAATAATCATAAGACTATATTTTAGGATTTTCCTAAAATTTTATGAGAATGGTGAGAAATACTAATTCTAAAAATAAATTCATTTTTATGATTCTACCATGATATAATACTAAATTTACTATTTATAAAAAAAATTTATAGACCCAATATATATTTATTAATATATATTATTTAGTTAAAAATATATTTTTTCACTTACAAATCTATAATAGAAATTTTATAAATCTATATAATTTGATTATTCAAACAAAACTATTTTTGGATGTTCTATTTTACTAAAAATTTAAAAAGGATTGTTTTTTATTTAATTTTATATTAAAATAATTATCCAATTATTTAACATAATCTAATTAAATATATGGTAATAAATATTATACTTAATTTTGTTTCAAAATTATTTTCAAACATAGAGAAAACAATTTCCCAAAATTAGTTTTTTTTCATTTTGTAAACCTTTATTAAATTTCTTTTACCACATTTCAAAATTAATTCTAGGATATTTATTACAAATTTATAGTGAAAATGTTTTAATTTTTTTAATTAATTAAAATTTATTTTTTCTTAATATATAGTGGTTAGTGTAAAATTTTGTCACAATGGTAAGGGTTAAATGGGTCAAATAATGGCGGGGGGGGGGGGGTAGACTATGAAATTATGTTTAAAATATCATTAAAGATTGAATAAATTTAATTTATTTAGTGATGTTTGTTTTTAATTGATACTATCTTCAAAATTGGGCTGAATTTAAGAAACTTTCCTTGAGAAACACATTTATTATATTTTAATGTTCATTTTATTTACAACATTTTCACTCCTATCACTAATCAAAAAGATCCAAATTAAATCACTTCTACACACAAATTGAGAACACTAGATCAATGTAAATTTTATATAATCCCTTAAAAACTCTCATTACCGTGTGTTAGAGGTAGTAATCCTCAAAAACAAATACCAATCATATGTGTCAAAGTTGTAATCTAATGGTATATATCCATCGATGAGGTATAATTATGAATGGAATTCTATTTAGATTTATTTTTCTATTCCATATTAAAATATATTCTAAAAAATTTAATATAATAATATAAGTATATTTATTATACTTAAATGTTATTATTTCTACAGAAGAATTATTTTCCAACTCTTTTAAATGAAAATGTCACCCTTGTGTACTTGTGGAATACCGTCTCCATGAAGTTATGTGTTACTTTTTTTTATCTCAACCTCACATGTATACTTATAATGATATGTTTAAATAATAAATATGATAGTTATAATATGAATATATTTATATTAATGTAAAAATTATCTTATTTATTTAATTTAAATTATTTACGAAAATTTAATCAGTACTCAAGTGTTTGTGCAGGAAAAATATTCAATGATTGACCCCTCTATTTTTTTCATTACTAGATTACATGTATGATTATACAAATATATTTAATATAAAAAATTATAATTATAAAATTTTTATCATTACGTAGACGATGGAATGATGCATCCTTTGAAATTTGTCAACAGTCTATATATTTTGAGAACATAACTATAAACCCATAATTTTCTTATGAAAATAATACTAACTGTGATATATTGTTTAACAATATACACTAGACACTAAGTGAACAATGATATAAAAGTATAATATGATCATTTAATGCAATAATTATTCCTTATCAATTGTTTAAGTGGGAATTAATGTAACTAGACGCATTATGAAATAAATTTATAAACATTTAATATAATGGTCTCATTAACATTAAATAACTACTCAATTTTAAATAAAATTATTTTAAATTTAAAAAATATATTTTCCTAAAAAATGGTTTTGGCCGCATTTTGTGTCTATAAATTATAATTAATTTATTCCCATATATAATTTTTATTTTATGAAATGATGATAATTTTTGAAATCATCATATAAATAAATTTGGAATAATTTTTTTTAATTTTCAGAATAGATTTGTTTTCTAATGAATATTGAAGAATACCGATTTTTCAAAAACTATCATTTCATTGAGTTATAAAAAATTCCAATTATATCTTATTTTTTTTAAAAAAAATGATATAAAATAAAATATGAAAATAATATAACTAATTACATTAGGATTTTCCTTGTATATAATTTTTAGATATCTCAATTTTATGCTTAATATTTTTTTAAAAAAACATATTTAAAGGTAATACTATATTTTCATTTTAATTATTTTAAATAACACCAAATAAAAAACTATTTGAATTTTTTATATAGATTATAAATCAATATATATCATTTTTAATTCATATTATTATTATTTCATGTCGGAAAGTATGTGTAAGATCAAATTTTTAATAAATAATGCATTTTCCTGAAAAACTATTACTTACCACATTTTTTGCGTTTAATTTTAAATTACATTCATCCAATTAAAAAAATTGAATTTCATGTAGTCGATTACATTTTTTTAATCAAAATAATTAATATTATTAAATTAATTCATCTCAATTTTTAGTCATAACGTAGAGTAGAAAGATAAATAAATCTTTTAACATAGTTAATGTTAAAATATAATTACTTAGGGGGTTAAACTAAAGAGATACAGATAACATTTTTGGAAAATATTATTCATTTTATGTTACGAATTCTTTAGAATATATATCCACTTTAGGAAGAAATTAATTTATTTCAAAATAATATATTGACTACAAGAACACAATTTTGTCTTTTTAGTAGAGAAGTTGCAATTTATTGAAATTAATAAACGAGTCATTGAATTTAATTAATTTTTGGTAGATTAAATTCAACTTTTTATTAATAAAAATGTCTAAAAACCATCATACATATATTATTTAACAAAAAAATACATGTAAACCAATTTTTTACATTATATCAAGTTAAAAGTTTTTTATTCATAATTTGGGTATTTTCCTAAAAACTACTTGTCACATGTTTTCAGTTATTATACTGAATTAAATTTATAACCTCAATTGAAATTAAATATAAAAAAATGGATTCAAAAAATGGATTCATCATTTTTAAAAAATTATAATTCTCATTTTGATCATATAATTATGTTATCATTGAAAAAATATATAAATTATCACAAATAAGGTAAAAATGCGTTAAATGTTGTTTAACAATGACATAAGGCTGAAATTTTTTCATGAAATTTTCGAAATTTAATTTTATGAATTTATTTATACCCTATAAAAAATTAAATTTAATATTTTCAGCCTTGGTTCTTCTAGACATTATTTTGATATATATATTATTTATTCATTTTTGTAATTAAATTTGTATCAATGTTGTCCACTATAATGGAATTCAATCTCTCTTAACATATCAAAACCTCATTAACCTTCTATATATATCAATAAATACCATAATAACTACCTTATTTCCTTCATGATACCCTAAATCTCCTTTTATTTTTAAAAACTCATTCTTTTAAAGCCTATGGTGTATAAAAAAGTAGTATCTATACGTGAAGGATATTTTCTTCTAAAGCACATTATTTTTTCATTTTTCTAATAACACATTCAGTTATATAAAAAAAATATAATATAATATAAATAATATATTTCTTATAATGAGATGTTATTATATTTATTCTATAATATTAATCAATATCCCCATACATTATATGGGAAACAAAACCATCACTAGTGTGTATGTTGTACTACTGCCTCGTGATCTAAAGTAATTATTTCTCTATCACTAAATCCCAAGGATAATAATATTGATGGAACCATGTAATATTAATGATTATTATGAAATAATAATGATTTTATAAATTTAAAATATAATTTACTTCCTTACCCATTAACCAAGTTGCAAATTTTAATGTCACTTGTGTGTGTGTTTGTACAGCCTACGGTCTCCATGCAGCTTTGTGATTCACTTCCCATGTCTGAATTTAAATAATTATTGTAAAAATATATCTCACTAATAAATATGATATTAATAGCATTGATATATTTCTATGGATTATTGATCTATAATAAATGCACCATAGCTGTATCATGTGCGACACAACCTATGTGAAATAATGCAATTAACACACAAAACAAATGTAATAATAAAATATTATTAACCATTAGTTCATAAGTTGTTATAAGATGATTTAAAATGATATTATATATTTTTATATAGTTATGGTAAAACGTAATTACAATTTTAAAACTATTATAATGGATGATAAAAAACACTCAACTATAAGAAAGTGTTGGGTAAAGGGGTTGTTAAATCAATTTATATTCACTAGGAAATACTTATACTTCATTGAAATCAATATTATATGATTATATTTCAAATTAAATATAATTTCAGTATTTTTAACTTATTTTTATTTGGGTTGATTTTTATTTTATACACAACATAACTTCATTAATTAATTCACATTTTAAAAGTAAAATATTTATAATGTGTCCTATAACTCAAATTATTTTTACGGGTTCTATTACATATTATATATCATTTATGATGAATTATTATGTGTGAAATTACCTTTGTTTTATTTATATTGAATTTATACTTTTATTTTTTTGGATTTAAATCTTTCAGACATAATAACATTATAAATTAATTATGATATCAATATTATAAATTTGTTAAGGGGAATTTTAACCCAATTTAAATTATTCATGTTTTATATCTACTTCATTGATTTTGTTATTCTGTCATTAGGTGTGAAATGACATAGAGTTTTATTATGATTTATTTATAAATTGTATTTGTGTATTTAAATTTTTTAATCATAATCACTTCAATGATTCAATCTTTGTAAGCGGTTTCTTAACACTATTTATATTTGTTGGGTAATAATTCTTCATCATTAACATTTTTATTCTATGATAATATGAGAAATTAAATTTGATTGTATTATTTAATATTTCTATCATTATTTAGTGTGGATTTAAATTTTTTTACACAAAATCACTCTATTTATTAATTATAAATTCATTGAAAACACTTTTATGTTGTTTATTAACATGATTTCCTTTCATTGGGTTATACATCTACTTCATTGTAAATTATATTATATGATTGTATATATATTGATATATAATTTTATTATGTTGTATGTAAAATTATTTTATGGGCATTTAAATTTGAAATACATCGTCACTTTAGTGATGAATTATCTCTTCTAAGGTATAATCATAGTTAGGGGTTTCATAAATTAATTTACTTTTATTGGCATATATTACTTATTATTTATCATCGATATGAAATGATTATGTGTTAAATAACCATTGATTGGTTTATGTTCTATTTCATCTTGTATTTGTGTTGAGTTAAATTTTATACACACAATAATATAATTTAGTCATTCTAACTTTCATTGTAACGGTTTTTTACCTCAATTAACTGTCCTCATATTATACTTAATCTTAATTGAATATCTTATGCCATTATTATGTGTGAAATTAACCCTGGTTTTATTTTTATAAATTTCTCTATTTTTTAATTTTCATATAATAAACAAAATAACAGAATTAAAATATTTTCAATTCAATGATATCATCTTTCTAAGGGATTTATTAATCCACTATTCATTCATCTGGTTTTATATATACTACATTGAAATTATTATGCTATTATTATTTGTTAAATGACCATTCATTTATTTATTTATTTATTTTATTTTTTTTTTGGATTTAAATATGATACACATAATCAATTTAATGATTAATTCTCATGTTAATATTATTATCATATTAAGGGGTTGTAAAAAGAAATTTCTTGTCATTGGGTTATATAACATATTTATTTTATTTGATATGTTATGATTATGTTTGAAATTATGTTTGTTTTATTTATTATGTATTCTTACTTGAATTTATGTGAATTTATATATTTTTGACATAATATTTCCATTGAATAATTCTTAATTCAATGATATGATAATTGTAAGTGATTTAGTATTAATTACCAATCATTTGAGGATTATTTTCTATTATTAATGTATTTAATTTTTATGTGTTATATAAACTACATGTTATATGTGATTAATATGTATATATATTAAAGATAAATGATTATTAAATTAATATTTTTTACATTCAAGAGGTTATCACTTAAAAGTTATCGAAGGTGTATGGATTTATTTTACAATCTTATTTTGGGTGTAGTATTATTATCATTTATGGAATAATATAACATATTATTCAAAAAATAATTTTATTTTATTTTCTGTTGTATATATATGGATTTTCCATATTTTCATCCCAAATTTACTCTCGATGTAACTTGAATATTGTAGGTAAATTTTTAAAATAATATGTGATCTTATTTCTTCATTGATCAACTATATTTCTTATCAATGCCTATTATTTTAATAGATAATTTTATAAAAGCCCTTTTTACTTACTCAAATGATTTAATATGAAAATTTTTTATTATCCAAGATTTGGGAAATAGTATAAAATGAACATTTCTTATGTTTTTATGACAATTTAATTATTTAATTTTTTTTAAAGATGTAAAACTGAATATTTTGTACCAAATAAAGAATTAATAGATTTTTCAACCGTCATAACTATTTCATTCCCTATAGGTTCTTATAAAATATTTAAATTTTAATAAAAATGAAACTCATTGTGAAATTTTTTTTTAATTGTTGTGTTTCTATTTTATTCTATACATTAAGAAATTATATTTTACTGTAAATTCAACATTTATCTTAGTTAGCTTTTATCTAATTTAATTATTTGGTTGTTATCATTCCCTTCAAAAAGTAACATTCTTATAATCATTAGACATTAAATTATTGATATATATATATATTTCATGTATATGATAATTTTCAAACATTTATTCCATTTATTTATATGGTGTTTTACATTTAAGGTTTTTTAATCAATATGGGGATATTTATGTTATATAATATTTATTCAATACATGCATTTTTTTATAATTCATATTTTTTATGAATAAAATTTACTATTCAATGTATGTGGAATTAATTAAACAAGCATTGGAATGTGAGTCATATATTTATATTTCCCTTAGATGCATTGGTATGCCTCATGAGGGGAATTATTTGGATAAATTAAATGTTTTTGGGTGTGTACATACCAATAGATTTAATTGACATGGCACTATGCTTTGACAATATAGATATCATGACATTTGAGTCTTCACATCTGTAATGTCTCAAAATTTCCATTTATTATTTGAAATATTATATCGAATTTTTTCGAGACCAAGTATAGAGATGACTTGTCATTCTGAGGCTCAGTGATCCCAAAATGGTTGTTTGAACTATTTATGTTATGTGAGATGGATAGTGTGTGTGGTTGTGAATGTTTACAAATGGATTCCTAGATTAAAAATATGAGGGCGTCATTTCCCTGGGAACAATGAATTTACAGAAGAACGAGCCTAAACTCGATCGTCACAGGTCAAGGGAAAAAGATTATTCTCAACAATTTTATGTAAAATAAAATAAAGAAATAAATTTAAAACTATGTTTTATTTTATCTGTAAAGGTTCACTGCTATATAGTGACATGACAACTATTTCATTAATATATGACACAACATAATCACTCTGAAATAGCAAAACTAACTCATTAATACCGTAGTGTAACGACAATGACTCAGAGTGATGGAATGCAGAAACATGTTCCCACTTTTTAATGGGTTAATCGAATGTTGGTTTTTGGAATAAAATTTAGTGAAGCAATAAAGAATTAATGTATCATTTTGGAGAAATCTCGACAACAAACAACATAGGATCAAATGTTCAAATCATAGTGCCAATAGAGTTTAAATATCTTGGTGAAAATATAATCATGCCCTCTTCCTTAGGGATCGATCCCTTCTCGAGGTAGGGGTAATGTTTTGAATTATTTTCATCCCCATTCATTAAATAAATAAAAAAAATCAAACCAACCTATAAACATCTTGACTTGAGCATCGTCATTCTTATATGAGGGATTTTCTTTATCATGTTTTTTTAAGGTTATTGATTGTGATATTTTAATGTTTTTTTCCCTTTTAAAAATTCTAATTGAATCATATTAAGTCCATGACATACATTATGGGTGTTTTGTTCCTATTTTATTATTTTTTTCTTCCCCTTTTTCCTTGAGTTCGTCACATTCTTCATGGGGATACAAATGACGAATAATTGTGCACCCGTTTCATGTCGTAGTGATCCCAAAATATATATCTGACATCATGATGACAAAATGGAGTTGTGAAAATGACTATGGTGGAAGAAGAGACATGATTCAAGAGTTATCACACTTCAATCATTCTTCATGTGGGTGAATCAGAACATGTTTTTGAGGCCGTTTAGAGGTCCGAAACTGATGAAATCTCCATTGCTTTGTTGGGAAATCCTAAACCATGTAGTTTTTTGATGATCAGGCAGCCAAATTGAGGATCATAAGAACAACAAAGTCAAGTGGAGGAAGAACTAAATTTCTAGACCACACGACCTGTATCCCAAAGAACATGCCATGTGGGGTCATCTCAGCGGCGTCTAGGGTTCCATTGATCATGATGTGATGACATAGAATGTTATCCAAATAACATGGTGTTTTAGTATTCACATGGGACTTGGCATGTATCCCAGTCGATACATGGACCTGGGGTTGAGTACATAGTCGTGTACTCTACCAGACAGACTTACCATGCTGGCTACATGGGTTACTCCGTGGACTGGTTACATGGGATGAAACAGAGTGGTTGAAGCTGTATGTGGGCATATAAATGCACACATAAAGGGAACCTTAGTTACTTGGGCATGTTTTGGGGATTTTCATACATGGTGTTTACTTAACTTTCCTCCCATCAAGTTCCCTCCAAGTCGGGCCACTACATACGGGAAGTACCTGGAGTCAAAAGACACAACGTCTGACCCCTTCAACACATCATGTATATCCTAGAACATGGCTTGATCCTCTAGTCCACCATTCGTTTTAAATGCTTTATTTGGGTTATTTTTAATTTTTCTCATTCCCTTAATGTTCATGTATCATTTCAATCCATATGAGTTTGATCTCTTCAGCTAGAATTCCCGAGATAGAGTCAGGTATCCCTTCGAGAGGCCTAGAGTGAGATCCTCTATTGATTCGTGACCCTTCTTAGAGTCAGGTACTAATGTGACTAATCCTATTGGATGTTGATACTCCACTTATTAGGTGAATTTGGATGAGATGTGGTATCCACTAAGGACATGATAGTGATCCTTATCTCTCTAGCATGATCTATCACCACTTTGGAGTGTCTTCTCCTTTAATGTATGTATGTATATCTCATCGCTTGTCCCGATGAATGGTACTTCTCAGATGGATGTCATCCTAGATAAGAGACTCATGGAATGAGTTATCTTATACTAGTGCTTCGTGGACCATTTGAATTGAATCCCTAGTGGGAATATGTAGTTGTGTGACTTGTCTCTAGTCTAATGGTATGGGTTTTGAGTATATCTAGATTTTGTTTCTCTTATTATATGTTCATTAGACATATACTGTGTAGAGATGATTATACATTTACTTTGTGCATAACATTCATGTTTTTTGGGTCATATACTATGTATTGTTATACTCACCCTTGCATGGGCTTTGACCATATGCTTCTTTTCTTGTGCATATGAGCAGCATTTTTGACAGAATCTAGAACATACTATGACCAGACCGAGCATTATGAGTTCCCTACATTATGGGGTGATCCTTATAACAACCCTGCTTTTTTTATTACACACTTGAAACTGGTTTATTACATTAAATATTCACTTGATACAACATAGAAGATCAGGAGGCCTAGTTTCATTGGGGATTATGAAAATTATATAACATCATAGAACATAAAACACACAACATCTTAATTGAAAACATTCTTTACATGACCAATACATTCCCCCGTACATAGAATTTCATGGGATAACCAGAGGACATGCATAAGAAAAGGGTGAGATATAGAGCCCAGAAATGGAATAAACATGGAATAAAATGAGATATAAAATACATGTTTGACAACAGGAAAGTCAATGTAGCACAAGAGAAACATGAACATAAAGGCATTATAATCATAACATGAAAATGTGGCAATAACATTTAACATGGAATTAGCATGAGCCCAGGCTCAGTGCACATAGAGCATGAGAAAACCCTTAATGCACATGAATCATGAGTAAAACCTCATTTCACATGAATTAGCACAAGTCAAAATCCATTTCACATAATGTATCATAATACAATACTTTACCCAATGCATTGGATCCCTATCAGGGTGCACCTTTCTTAAAAATTTCATTTCATGCATAATTGTGCCACATGGATTCATTAAACATATTCTTTTATTCCATGATAAAGGAATGTGGAATTAATAAATTAAAATCTATAACAAATAATTAAATGTGTATAAAGTTTAATACCTTTGATAGACACATGGTTACAGTATTCACTTCACAATGATATTCGCTTTGAAAAATGCAGTGAAATTTCAGCAATATAACTATGTGACATAAGGATTCACAAAACTGTTGATGAGAGATAAAGGAGTGTCTCATCATCTTTACATGAAATGGATTTTAATAGGGTCATATATATACATGTACCAAAAAGTTTAATGGTATTTAGATTCATGATAAAAAATAATTTCATGAATATAAATGGGGAGAGAGAAATTCCTATCAGAATGTTAGCATAGTAACGGGTGTATGTGGGAGGAATTTTATGAGCGATAAAGGGGTATCCCATCATTAAAACATAAATATGGATGTATGGGGGAGGTGATAAACCAAACCATATCATTTATAATTGAAATTATAAAGGCATAACAACTTAATGAAAATTAGACAACAATAAGAAAAGAGGTGAACCCTTACTTGGAAGTGTGATCCCAAATGCTTGGGAAGGGCTTGAGAGAGGATTCTTGGGAACATGTGAAACCATGGCAGGATTCTAGAGAGAGCAGGTTAGAGGATGGTAGAACTACAAAGGATTTTAGTGAAAAGGAAGTGGGATCTTGGTTGGGTATATATAGGAAACGAGTGGGAATTGTTTATTATTTAGGTTTGGGACACCAAATATTAAACCAATCTAAACCACAAACCTTCCCATGGTTTTTTCCCATGATTTTTTTCCACAGGGGGGTGGAAATAAATATTTTATAAGGCCAATAAATTAACTTCTTAAAATAATAGGTTTGCTTATGGGAAGGTGAGTCACACTCTCAAGGAAAACAATTTAAAAATAAAAAATGTTTTATAAGCATTGAAGGGTCTACTAAAGCACATTGAAATAAATCATAAAAACTATTAATAAAATTATTTTAATGGTAAAACAAATATTTTCCGAATATAATGTACATTGTATTTTATTATATCACTAATGGTTCATTATTATGTCAAAAAACACATTATATATTTAAACCATATGTTATTTTTACCCAAAAGTTGGACTGTCTCAAGAAATTATGAAAAATTAACAATTGGATAATTTCGACATCCTGATTCCAAAAATAATATTCATTTTATCAAAATAATTTTCTAAATATGTGAATTTTTTCTTTTAAAATAAAAACTAACATGTGTCCATAATTCATGGGTTTTGACAAATACATCTTTCATACCATAATAAAAATTACAATTGCATTCATAAAATTATATGATAATTTATATTTAATAAAAATTAATTTAATAGTGACAATAATTTATTAAAATATTATTTAATTTAATGTTCCATTAATTCATCAAAATTAATTTCTAACAAGAATATCATATTAAAACACTTTTTGTGCTGTAATAACTATTTACAAAGTAACGAAAACAAAATGAATGCACATTATTTATACAGAAATAATGTACATAGTCATAGTACTATGGTCTTGTAACATAACCCCTTATAACACCCTCATATGACTAAAGGGTAAGGTGTGTAATGATGATAGACCCTTGGGGTGACACGAATAACATCGCTCAGGTGGCAATCTTTATTAACTTCCACTTCACCCATAGTGGGTTCCTCCCAAGATTAATGTGTTCAAGCTCAACTTGGGCTTGGTCAAGAGAGAATCCCAATGATTCCACCTCCTTTCCAAGCTCTGAAAAATGGGCTTCATACGGGGCAAGCCTACTGGATGAGGCCTTCGCTTCCTTTTTCCAAGTAAATTAGATTTGATAAAGCCATATATTTATACTGATAATGTAATCACTATTAAATGGATATATTAACAACGACCACAATTCATAATGATATTTTAAAATCCACAAAACATAAAACCAATAAATTTCACATTTTATATAAACATGATAAACATTTAATTAGATATAGTGTATTTTCTATTAATGAATGTTTGGGTCATTACAAACTTCCCCCTTATGAAATGTCTCCCTCGAAATTTCCTTTTCCCACACTAAAAAATTTTAGGTAACTCTGATTCATTCCATCCTCTGATCCCCATGTTGCTTCTTCAAACTTTTTCTTTCACCACAACACCTTGACAAGGGGAATTGTCTAATTTCATAGAACTTTTTCTCTACAATCTATGATCTTCAATGGTTTCTTCTCATAAAAAAATCAACTTTTAGTTGTACTACCTCTGATGAGAGTACATGTGAAGGGTCTAGTATTTACTTCTTTAATAGGGATACATGGAAGACATCATGTACATTGGCCAAGGTAGGTTAAAGTTTTAGTCAATATTCCATAACCTCAAAACAAAGAAGAATCATGAAGGGGATGATGTACCTAGGATGAAACCTCCATTTATTTCCAAACCTCATGACCTTCTTCCATGGAGATATGTATACAAATACCATGTCACCATCTTTAAAATCAAGGTCTCATAGACGGTTCAATGCATAACTCTTCTATCGACTCCAGGATTCCTTGATATGTTACTGAATGGTTTTTACCTTTTCCACCATTTCTTCGACCATTTCTAGTCCGAACATCTTATTCTCACCAACATCATCCCAACATCCTGATGTTATGCACCTCTTCCCATACAGGGCTTCATAAGTTCCATTCAGATGCTCGAGTGAAAACAATTATTGTAGGAGAAATCAAACCAAGGAATATGTTGGTCCCACCTCCCTTTCATTTCTATAGAACATGATCATGAAATATCCTCCAGTGTCTGAATAGTTCAGTTATATTGGCCATCATTTTGAGGCTGATAGGCCGTAATGAAGTTCAGTTTAGTATCGTGAGAATGTTGAAGACTCTTTCAAAACATAGAGGTGAATCTAGGATCTCTATCAGATAAAATAGATAGTGGTACTCCATAAAGATCTACCACTTCCTTGATATATATTCGTGCTAGTTGACCCAATGAAAAATCCTCCCAAATTGCTTTGATGTGTGAAATCATTGTAAGATGATCCACAATAACCCAGATTGAATTGTTGACTTTGGATGTCTTTGGAAGTCTGAGGACAATGAATATATTGATGTTCTCCCATTTCCATGCTAGTATGGGCAATGGTTGAATCATCCCCTTAGACTTCTGCCTCTCTGCCTTCACTTTCTAACACACCAAGAACTTTTATGTATACTCAATGGTCTCCTTCTTCATATTATACCACCAATAATGCTCTCATATATCTCAATACATCTTTGTGTTTCCTTTGTGAATATAAAAATTTAATCTATGTGCACCATCCAAATGTTACTTCTTCACCACTAGACATGATGGAAAACATAAACTTTTCCCAAATATCACAATTCCTTCTTCGTTTATATTGAATTCTGAGGGTTTCCCTTTTCTGATAGCTTCCACTTTCTTCTGAATTCCCTCATTATCTTTTTGAGCATCAATTAACAATTCCAAAAGATACGGTTGAGAAATAATTTTTTAAAGGAATAATGATTTCTTCTTCATTATTATTCCCATTTCAACATTCATCATGTGTATGAAGATTGTATCCTTCTCAATTATCATCAATTATAGAATCATCAGGTCCTTTCTACTTAGAGAATCTACCATGTCTTTCACTTTCATAGGGTGGTAATTGATTGAGCAGTTATAGTCTTTGATTAGCTCTAACCAACTTCGTTTGCGCATGTTCAACTCTTTCTATATGAATATATACTTGAGGATTTTGTGGTCCATATACATTTCACACTTCTCCCCAAGGAGATAATACCACCATGTTTTTAATAATAAGATCATCGCATCCAACTCTAAATCATGTGTTGAAAAATTATTCTCATGAACATTCAATTTCCATGAAGAATAAGCAATGACTTTGTCATTTTTCATCAAAACGCAACCTATGACCTTATTTACATTATCATTGAATGCCATAAAAAGTTCACCAATTGTGGGTGATGTGAGAATGGGCATAGTGATAAGCCTTCATTTTACCTCCTTGAAGATTTCACAACATTCATCACTCCAAGAAAACGTTACTCCCATACGAGTTATCTTGTTATGAGGGTTGGAAAATAATGAGAAATGTATCATAAATCGTCAATAATATCCAGTTAAACCAATGAATCTACAGATATCTCTTACTGATGTTGGCCTCATCCAGCCCTCAAATGCATCTATTTTGGAGGGATCCATAGATATCCCATTTCTTGTAATGATATAGCCCAAGAATGAGACCTCCGTCAACCAGAACTCAAACATGTTGTACTTTTCATAGAGATTCTCCTTCTGCAAGGTCTCTAGTATAGTTCGTAGATACTCCTCATGATCATCTGTGGTGTTGGAGTATATCAAAATATCATCTATAAAGACAAATAAATTTTTTTAAGGCAATCACCAAAGATATTATTCATCAAGTCCATGAAAATTATTGGAGCATTAGTAAGTCCGAAAGGCATTACTATGAATTCATTGTTCCTGTATCTTGAATGAAAAAGATGTTTTGGGGATTTCTTCCTTCTTCACCCTTACATGATAATATCCTGACCACAAATCCACCTTGGAGAAGTAGTGTTCTCCAGAAAACTAATCGAACAAGTCATCGATTCATGAGAGAGGATACATGTTCATTATCTTTATTTTTTAAGCTCACGATAATCGATGAAAAGGCAAATTGACCCATCTTTCTTCATGACAATGAGGATTGGTGCATCCCATGGTGAAGCACTCGGGCGTATAAACCCTTTATCCAGATTCTTCTGTTGTTGTTTCTTCAGATCTGCATGCTCCACAACAGCCATTCTATACAGATTCTTGGATATTGGAAATGCCCCAAGTATAAAATGATTGGAGAATCCAACATCTCTTCTATGAGGAAGACCATACAATTCCTCGAGAAACACTTCACTGAATTCCCTCACAATAGGTAAGCCTCCAAGGATGGTTCTCCCCTTAGACTCAATCATCGGATTTAGATATACATACTCATAGGGAAGTATTATCCATGCTTGAGATGATGGGGCTAAAGAAGATTCATCTTCCTCCTTTCACTTTTATATAATCGGGGGCTGATTCTCAACATGGAGAGTTATTTCCATCTCATGACAATTTATTTTGGCTCTATATAAGGAATGCCAATCCATGCTAAGAATTGCATCAAATTCCACAAGAGGGAGTATGATGAGTTTCTCCAGGAAATTCCATCCACATATTATAACAGTGGAGGAGTTATATTCATGGGATGCAATGATTGCCCCATTTTCCGTTCTCACTGACATCTTTACTTCAATGATTTGTAGTGGTGCTGGGATTGTTCTATTAATCTTTTGGGATATAAAAGAATGCATAGAATCTAAATCTAAAAGTGAATTCTTTATTCTTGAATGAATAACTAGCGTACCTATCACCACTTTGTTTTTGAGGTTCACATCTACAGTAGGAAAGAAAAATCTCCCCCTTGTTTCCTTGGAGGTTGTTGGTTTCCTCTAAAAACTGTTGGCTTAGGGCACTAATTTGCAAGATTCCCATGTTTATTTTGGTTGTAGAAATGAACAATACATTTATATTCGAATAGAGTGTTCCTCTTTTTGGTTGCAGCCACATATATTTATTTTCAGCAGTTAACATCTAGGTTTCTTTCTCTTCTACACCTAATTCATTTCCTCGTCCCCTTTAGGGAATTTCTGAGGTTCTTCTTTCCTATCATTGGAATGTGGGGTGTTGGATCTCTTTAGCACTATTGGATTTATCCTTCAGACTGACAGTATTGAAGTCCACCTTACGCTTATTATCCCCATTACACCCCTTAGATTATCTAATCTCCATTTCGACCTTGAGGGAACATCAGAATATTTCTTCATAGGAGTCGAAGTCACAGATTGCCAATTCTTTGTGTAGGATAGTTTTCATCCCATTAAAGAAGTGGCCAACCTTGCATTCGAGGGTAATGACAAATATGGAGGCATATCATACAATACTTGTGATGTTTTCTTCATACGCACAGAAAGATTAGTCATATTTTTTCATGAGGGAAAGGATGTCCCATTCCATCATAATTCAGAGGGTGCACATAAAATATTTATCAAAAAATATCTTCTGTAAATCCATTCATTCCAACACCTTGATCGCCTCCTCAGGCCTTGTATTTTTTATCAATGTCCACCATTTATCAGCTTCACCCTCTATACGATAAGAATATAGGATAAGATTCTCTTTATCTGAACATTGAATTTTGGAGAAGATCTTTTCTAAGGAGTTGATCCATTTTTCGGTGATTGAGAGATCATATGTGCAATTAAAAGTAGAAGGCCTCTGTCTCATGAAGCTCAAAGTAGAAACTTGTTCTTTCTTGGGGGGGGGGGGGGTTGAATGTTCTTCTTGACCCATGTTTCTATTAAAATCATGAGTTTACTGGGAGATAAGTGTGACAAAGTTAACTATTCCTACTCCCATCGGATTGGGCATCTCATTAGCACATTCATCACATTGATCTTCATATCGGTTGTTAGCCCGAGTCCTTCTATTAATGACCATTTAATGGAATAAAATATAAATTATGGGTAACACATAAAGGTTAATCCATGGAAAAAACTAATGACTTATAAATAACTTTTATTTCCTTAACTAATGAATACATAGGATTTAATCTATGCATTTCATGATCTACTTTCTAACATATATTCGTAGGGGCATTTTTTTCATTCGCTTAATAAGATTTCACACTATGCTTATATATTTACCAATGAATATCCTCTGGGAGTTTCATAACCAAGATTGTAGTAAATCCCATTATTGTGCACTAGTTCCCGTTCGAGTCTACCCCAAATCTGTGTTTTCGGGCATAACCCCTATGATACATCTGTGCCAGAGACGCCTCTACCTGCTCATATCTAGACAGGGATTTATTTTATTGGTGAACCACTTACTCAATACTCAATATTACATAGGGATTTTTTATTATACATATTCTTTTCCATAATTGTTCACTACGGTTTTCTAACGCATATCCTAAAAAATAACTAAACCTCCCTCTAATACCAACTATAACAACCCTAATTTTAATTACACACTTAATCATGATTTATTACATAAAATATTCACATAATACAACAAAGATGATCGAGTGTTATAGTGTCTTTGGGGATAAGGGACATTACATAATATCTTAGAATATAAAACACAAAAAATATTTATGGAAAAAATCTTTTACATGACCACTGCATTCCCTCGTACGTATCATTGGATGGGATAACCTGAGGAGATGAATAAGAAAATGGTGAGCTATAAAGCCTAGAAAGGGAATAAAATGAGAATGAAAATACATGTCAGAAAAGAGTCATATCAATGGAGCAGAAAAGAAACATGATCATAAAGGCATGATAAACCATGATAATCATAACATGGAAATGTGGCAACAACACTTATCATGGAATTAGCATGAGCCAAGGCTCATTGAACATGGAGCATGAGTAAAACCTCATTGCACATGAAGAACGAGTAAAACCTCATTGAAATTTAAATAATAATGAGTCAAAACCAATTTCACATGATGTATAATGATAATATACTTTACCGAAAGCATTGGAGAGAATTCATGGTACACCCTTCCTAATCATTAAATTTCATGCATAAATTTGGCACATGGATCATTAAACATTGATTCATTAAACATCATCATTTATTCCAAAATAAAGGAATGTGGAAGTCATACATGAAACACTATAATCAATAATTAAATATCCACAAATGTGAATACCCTTGATAGAGATATGGGGATGTTATTCACTACACAATGATATTGGCTTGAAAAAATGCAGTGCAATTTCAGCAGCACAACGGTGTGACATAAGGATTCACAAAACGTATTGATGCTAGAGAAAATAGTGTCTCATCATATGTACATGAAATGAAAAATATGGGGGTAATATATATTGATGTACGAACAATTTTAATAGAATTCAGATTCAAGATACAAAAAAATT
This sequence comes from Viscum album, assembly GCA_963277665.1. NCBI lineage: Eukaryota > Viridiplantae > Streptophyta > Magnoliopsida > Santalales > Viscaceae > Viscum > Viscum album. Next base: position 1,867,364,878 of record OY728123.1, on the reverse strand, counting down.
CTTGAATGTAAACGAGGAGAGAGAAATTCTGTTCGAAATTTTGGCGTAGTAAAAGGTGTATGTGGGAGGAATTTTATGAGATATAAATGGGTCTCCCACCATTAAAACATAATGAGCGAAGTATGGGGGAGGTTAAAAACCATACCCCAACAATTATAATTGAAATTAAAATGGCATAACAAATTGAATAATATTAGAGAAAAATAAGAAAAGTTGAAATGTAGAGGCCCGAATCTTGATGTACATGGACATTACATTACTTTTGTGGAATACTTAATACATAAAAATATAGACACACAAGGACCGTAATAGTTTAGTGTCTTTGTAAAATCGGAACGTAATCTTCTAATCGTGGTGAATGATCTTCAACATCTCCAATAAAGATCTTCCCCTTTTTGGTTTTCTTACCTAAAACCTTTCATTAAATCCTGGGGATAAGAAAACATATAAAGGGTGAGCTCAAATGATAAGTAAGGGAATGCATGGGTAAAATAAAAAAAATCATATACATTTGAACTTAAAAACATGAACATAATGTTTAAACATCAAAATCTTGGGCAATGACATAAAACATGGCAGTACATAAGTCATAGATCATAATGGAACATAAATCATGATAAAATAGAATGGGAATAAAACATGTGATTGTGGAAAACATTAAGCACGTGATATGATATCCATATTATCCAAGGCATTGCTGGAAAGACCATCTTAGTGGACAAATTATTTTTCTGAATTGTGTTCACTCTTCATTCCAGTCCTGTATTACTAAACCAGATTAACTTAATATTCCAGTCATGTCTCTCTCATGAGATATAAATATTTACCCAATGCATTGGAGGGAGATATAGGAACCACCCATCTCATATTGAAATCATTTTTTCATGTTCCACAAGCCAACCATAAATCATTCATCATAACCCAAAGAATAAATTGTGTTTCATAAACATCATTCCATCATAACATAATCCAAATAAAACAAATGGATAAAATTTCATCATAAGAAAATTGAAACCATATAAATCATAGGGACATTATACTTGAGACATACACATATGAAATAATGTCATCTTAGATGGAAAATGTTTTTGATAAAGCACTTGAAATAAATTCTTGAGGAAAATATCCTTTCTTCTTGAAAATAATTTCCTTTTCACAAAATGCCATTAAATTTTAAAAGAAATGCATTTTGTTGAAAATAGTAATGAAATATTGTATAGTAAGATTCATGAAAATAATGCATTATGAAACCATAAAAATCCGTTCATGCCGTATAAGATAAAAATAACATTCTTCTCATACTTTTTTCAGAGAAGTCAAAATTTACCTCGTATGGTAAACAAAAGAAAGATTCCTTCCATACGATGTGGTAAAAGTAGAAAAGGGTAAAAATGACTTTAAAAATACATGTAAGACAAGTAAACATTTTATGAAAACATTTTGAGAACATATGTACATGGATAATAATCATAACCCTAGTAAATACTTACGAATAAACAATCTCGGATAAGAATGATATTGAATAATTATCCCTTACCTTAGGTCTGATATGCTTCATACGTATCTGAACCTCCTGTATAATTATTTAAATAATGTCACTGACTTATTACAGAATCATATACATTGTTATGATATCATAAATGGCTCACTTATGACTTTATATTACCCGTTCTTTTGTAAATCCCATGTTAAAGCAACGTTTTGGGTAAATTCATCTTATTTATCGTATGTGTTTGGACTTGTTGTTATTGATGTTATTATTACATATATCATGATTTACTTACTTCCAGAATGTAAATCATGATTTATATATCATATATATTCATTATATATCCAGTATATACATGTATTTATAATAGTACATAACATATGGAGGTAAGAAATGAAATGCACCGTTCATGGAGACGGTAAGCCGTATGTACGCATGAATGCTACTTTCATTTAAATTTATTATTTTAATGGAATAGGTATATTACTTTTCCAGTATAATATCATATATAATATCATTAACTCCATCCTTTATACATCCCACATAAGGAATCATCGAATCACAACACTTTGAGAGGCGGTAGTCCACACTTCCTCAAATGAGATTATCATATTAACCCACTATGGAAACCATAAAGGCTTGATATAATTGGAACGTAAAGAAGAATAAGGAAATAATAAACAAAATATATATCATATATAAATATAGTTCCATCATAATGGCCACCATGAGAGGCGGTAGGAGAAAATTGAACAATCATCGTTTTGTGAGGCATAAGTTTTCCATCCAGTGAAAAATTATGTTCTTCATCCATTAGATGATGGTGTGTGTAAGTGTAGTTATAATCACTCTCATATAAACATACTAGTATATTAAGGATACTGTATTTTTTACAAAGTAAAGGATTAAAAAGAGTTTAGGGGTTGGAGAAGTAGAATAAAAGAAAAAACATAAGAGAAACTGTTACCTTTAATTTGGGTAACTTCCTTTGGATTGAAACAAAAGGAATTCTTGGAGTTCCTTCTGCCTAATGTAAGGCTTCAAGGGGAGGAGAGGGATGTAGTGAGATTAATTGGGAAAATTTTGGATGAGCAAAATGGCTTGAGAGGTGTCTGGAATTGCATAGAAGTGGTCTCCTTTTATAATGGAGAGGAGGGGCTCTTTAGGAAAGTGTGAAAACAGTATTTTATTATAAACATATATTCAGCTTCAAGTGGTCCAAAATAAATTAATTTCGAATATAATATGACAAATATTCTAAATAAAATCATTCAATAATAATTGGACATGTTTTGGATAATATTTTAATCATTATAATCTTATTTATTAAAATAATTTATTAATGAGGTAAATACTGCATCATTATTGTGTCATAAATAATATAATTTATTTGATTTTTAAAAATTATAAAAAAATACCAACATGTAGGAAATATTTTTATATTTCCAATGAATATTTATATTCGAAATGATAATTTATATAGCCCATTATAAAATTTAATTACTAAAAGAGTTTTGTTAATGCCAATTTTGTCTTTACATTAAATTAATTATTCTAATGTGTCATTGTCTTTCATATGTGGCTCCATGGGGTCACAAAAACGACCCATGTATGCCCATGGTCGGCCATTACTCATTCAATAATGTTTGAACAAGTGTAAAGTTAATTTTGAATTATTATAATATTCTTTTAACCTTGGATTACCCTATTTACTTTTAACCGTGGTAAATAAAAGTAAAAAGTTACTATTCATAAAAAACTATTTTTATCTAATTGAACCACATATTACTCCTTGATATTAACCGTGTCTCTCTGATTTTTTAAATTCAACTCATAGAAGCGGCAAAATTATATTTTATGAACAATTGCAAAAGCCCCTATGAGGTGGGTAAAAGACGGTGAAAAGTTCAATACAATTTTTATAATTATAAAATTATTATAAAAAGATTAAAATGAATTTCATTGAAATTATATAAGTAATATGTATCTATTTTGACCTAAAATTTATTTAAATCAAATAAATGATTATAAAGAGTCGGTTTTAACCAAAAACTCAATGTTTTCACTATTCAACAAAATTAAGAGTTTTTCATAAAAATACCAAAAAATCAGCCTAATATATATTTGATATTCCGAATTAAAAAATGATGTCTATTTTACCAAATTAAAAACATATAAGTGGAATTAATTAATTTAAAAATTAATTCCTGTTATCAAAACAAATAGCATGTTTTTAATAAATAATAGCTATTAAAAGATTGATACTTCTTTATGTCCAATTTCAAAATAAAATTAATTCTAATGACCAACATTGGATTAAATGGTAAAAATATATTCTAAGTACACATTAAAACCAATTAAAAACATAATCTATCCATATAAATTATTGTGATGAAAAAAGTTTTTTTTTAATTAAAATATTGTTTGTTTTTACTATTCATCAAAATATGAAAGTAATTAGAATAATATGAAAATTTTATCCAAATTAAATTTTTATATCCTATTTCAAAGGGAGAATTTTATTTTGTCAAATTGAACTTCTAAACATGTCAAAAACTAGATTTAATATGGGACAGCCAACAAAAGGCGGTAAAACTGCATTTTTTGTAAAATACTTCTTTCATTCGAAAAACTGATTTTGTTTTCATAACTCATTCTAAAAAATGTGTAAGATGAATTATAACGTTATAAAAATAAAAATTCAGTAAATACTATTCATAACAGATAATTTATGATATTATAATAATATATCGTTGTTTAGTGAAACCCGGTATTGCGTACTACACACGCTATTGAGGAAGGTCGTGATTGTGTGTAATGAAAGCCACATCCAGGTTATGTGTTGTACAATACTACATTGCTGATTCATTATAACATAATTCAACCATTTTTCATTTATACATTGAATATATATATATATACACTCAATGTTTCATAGAATGACTATTATCAAACGAACTTGAAATTGTGTGTAACACAATCTAAGAATAGTGTTACATATATTGCAAGCTAATACGATGTTGCGTATAGAACAAGATAATCTTGGTGTATCATAAAACACATGACATAAAATAAATTAAATAGAATACTTATCATAAAATCTTGGGGTGTTACATTCTACCCCCCTTAAAATTAATTTCTCCCTCGAAATTCGTCTGGGTTATAAATGGTTTACTACTTGAAAATTTATTTCCTAGAAACTCACATCATAAAATGGAATATCAAATCTGAACATTAAAAACCAAATTATGAAACGTAATGGTTACCCAACATAACTAATTACTGGGTTTCCAAATATAAAAACATAGGTGAAAATATGGATATGGAAGAGAAATATAACCATTAAATTCTGATGGAGAGTGGTAGTGAACATGGCTATGAAACATCCAACTATCACAAAGCCATAAATTTGTGATGATCTAAGGTACCATACAATTTATCGTATATGATATTACTAGGGAAATTTTTTTGGCTTTCAAGATAATTTCTCTAATGTTTAAGAATTTTAATTAGAAGAATACATAATTTATTTCGGTACAATCTCACCATTGTTAGATCCATAAACAATTTCCACTTCATCTCTTAATGAAATGAAGTTGAATTTGTCTTCCGTGAAGTGTTAGTAGATCATGTGTTAGAATGATAGGTCATTCCATCTGTCTTAGACATAATGTTAGCAAAAGATATATATATAAGTCCATCTATAGTGAGATTAATCGTAAATGGTTCCAAAAATGGACTTATACTTCATCTATCATACCGCTTAATATAATAAAACTAGTTTCTACAAACCAGGGACTTCATGTAGGCCAGTGGTAGGCGATGAAGGCATGTCTCACGTCAGTTGTGGGTTCGATTCCCACAACCTTATCCGATGCGATGGGTTATCACTCATCCTGCAAGTTGTTCTTTTTATAAAATTACATCATTATGACATTACATCAATATTATCGAAAAAAGTTATAGCCTTAAAAAATACTAACTTGTGTCCAACATAATCCATTCCAATCATTTGGCTTATCCAAAATACATATGTCCAATCTCATAGTATAAAGAAAACAATTACTAGAAATTTCATCTACCCAACATGTGAATACCATCAGTTATCCCCAATATATCTTGTTGATCACATTCCAATCATTTGAATCCCTTAATCATGTATTCTATGGAAAAATGAATACCCATTGAACCTTAGTGAAAACATGAGTGCTGTCAAAAGATAAATCTTTCCACAAACTAAAATCCCAAAAATTCTATATACTCAAACCATGATATAACTTTGTCCATATATAATTCATGAAATCATTAATACTATAAAACATTTCATTATCTCCTTATCAATTATTTATGCGCATATTAGGTTCTTTCCAAAAATATCTGAATAACCTTTCATGGATACCAGTACCATTCATCGCACACTTTCAAAATGTAAGGAAACACAACAGTGTAACAATCCTTAGATGTCTCTTTATTCTATAGTAGCATGAGATAACTTATACAACATTACTCTTGATAATCATATAATTATTCCACTACCTTCTAATACCATTGACAGAGCTTCAATAATTCTTTCATCTCACTTATCATTTCTAGTCTCTTCATCATCTTCGACATAAATACTACCCATATAACCATGATTATTCTCTTTATGATATTTTCCCTTAGAGCATTGGTTTTCATAATTCCCGTACATTCCACATTTAAAACACTTAACCATTGTTGATGTCTTAGCAATACCATTATCCTTGTCCATGGTGTTAACTGAACCATTTCCTTTACAATTACTAACTTTGTTTCCTTATTTTCCACACCCAAATCATCTTCCAGCTCCTTTGAAACATTCTCCTTGATTCCTCTTCCCACATGACTTACATGAGGGAAATTGAACTTTTATTCCTCTATGATCATCATGAAACTCCGTCTTTCTCTTATTATCTGAGTCAAGAAACTTACCAAATCTGGGAATATTGATCATATTATGAGATTTTTGATTAGGCATAATAATGATGTTTCGCCATCCAAATCCCATTTCATTTTCTTGATCATTAATAATATAATTTCATTGTCCTTCATATTCTCCATTATCGTGAATCTTTCTGTTTCCATCCAATTTCTAAAACCCAAAAAGAAGAGTTTGAGAGGAAAAAATCATGATATGTAAAACAACATAATAGAGGGGAAGTAACTTCAATATATAACATCTTATGTTTAATTCTATGATCGGTACTGTAATTATAGGACTATAACCTATAGTTATACTTAACCTTAGGGACATCCCTAGACATACCTCCTAAATATATCTAGGGATCTCACTAAAGTTTTCACATCCTAGTTTCCTAAGGTTAACTAAACCTTTCCTCTAATACCAACTGTAGAGGCCATAATCATGACATACATGGACATTACATTACATTTGTGGAATACTTAATACATAAAAAAACAAAAACACAAGGACTGTAAATGTTTAGTGTCTTTGGAAACTCAGAACGTAATCTTCTAATAGTGGTGAAAGATCTTCAACATCTCCCATAATGATCATCCCATTTTGGTTTTCTTACCTACAACCTTTCTTTAAATCATAGGGATAATAAAACAAATAAAGGGTGATCTCAATTGCACATTAAGGGTAATGTTGTGTAAAATAATACAAATCATATACATTTGAACTTAAAAACATGAACATAATGTTTAAACATCAAAATCTTGGAGAATGACATAAAACATGGAAGTAAATAAGGGCTAGATCATAATTGAACATAAATCATGATAAAATATCATGGGAATAAAACATGTGATTGTGGAAACCATTAAGCACATCATATGATTTCCATAGTAGCGAAGGTATTGCGGCCAAGACCATCTTAGTGGACAAAGTCCCTTTCTGAATCCAGTTCACTCCTCGTTTTAGTCCTGTATTACTGAACCAGACTAACTTACTGTTCCAGCCATGTCTATCTCATGAGATATAAATCTTTACCCATTTCATTGGAGGGAGATATAGGTCCCACCCATCTCATATTGAAATCATTATTTCGTGTGCCACAAGCCAATCATAAATCATTCATCATAACCCAAAGAATAAATTGGGTTTCATAAACATCAATCCATCATAACATAATCCATATAAAACAAATGGATATAATTTCATCATAATAAATTTGAAACCATATAAATCATAGAGACATTATACTTGAAACATACACATATAAAATAATGTCATCTTAGATTGAAAATGATTTTGATAAAGCACTTGAAATGAATTCTTGAGTAAAATATCATTTCTTCTTGAAAATCATTTTCTTTTCACAGAATGACATTCAATTTTAAAAGAAATGGATTTTGTTGAAAATAGTCATGAAATATTATAGAGTAAGCCTCATTAAAATAATGCATTATGAAACCATAAAAATTCGTTCATGCCGTATAAGTTAAAAATAACATTATTCTCGTACTTTTGTCAGAAAATTAAAAAATTACCTCGTATGGTAAACAAATGAAGATTCCTTCCATACGATGTGGAAAAAGTATAAAAAGGTAAAAATGAATATAAACATACATGGAAGAAAAGTAAACATTTTATGAAAACATTTTGAGAACATATGGACATGGATAATAATCATAACCCCAGTAAATACTTACAAATAAACAATCTCGGAAAAGAATGAGGTTGGAATAATTATCCCTTACCTTAGGTCTGATATAATTCTTACGTATCCGACCCTCTTATATAATGATTTAAATAATGTCATTGACTTATTATAGAATCATATTCATTGTTATGATATCATATATGGTTCACTTATGACTTTATATTACCCGTTCTTTTGTAAATACCATGTTAAAGCAATGTTTTGGGTAAAAACATATTATTTATCATACGTGTTAGGACTTGTTGATCTTGATGTTATTATTAATTATATCATGATTTACGTACTTCCAGAATGTAAATCATGATTTATAAATCATATATATTCATTATATGTCCAGCATATACATGTATTTATAATAGTACATAACATATAGAGATAAGAAATGAATTGCACCGTTCATGGAGACGGTAAGCCGTATGTACGCATGAACGCTACATTCATTTAAATTAATTAATTTAATGGAATAGGTATATTATAATTCCAGTATCATATCATATATAATATAATTAACACCATCCTTTATACATCCCACATAAGGCATGAACGAATCACATCACATTGAGGGGTGGTAGTCTGCATCTCCTCAAATGAGATCATCGTATTTACCCACTATGGAAACCATATAGGCTTTATATAATTTGGAAGTAAAGAAGCATAAGGAAATCATAAACATAATATATATCATATATAAATACAGTTCCATCATAATGGCCACCATGAGAGGCGGTAGGAGAAAATCGAACAATCATCGTTTCGTGAGGCTTTAGTTTTCCATCAACAAAAACATAATGTTCTTCATCCATTAGATAGTGGTGTGTGTAAGTTTAGTTATAATACTTCTCATAAAAAAATACTAGTATATTTAGGATACTAGTTTTTTACAAAATAAAGGATTAAAAATAGTTTAGGGGTTGGATAAGTAGAATAAAAGAAAACAACTTAAGAGAAACCATTACCTTTAATTTGGGTAACTTCCTTTGGATTGAAACCACAGAACTTCTTCGAGTGTTTTATGCATAATTTAGGGCTTCAATGGGGAGTAGAGGGATTTATAGATATTAATTGGGCAGATTTTGGATGAGCCAAATGGCTTGAGAGGTGTCCGGAATTTCATAGAAGTAGTCTCCTTTTATAATGGAGAGGAGGGGATCTTTAGGAAGGTGTGAAAACATTATTTTATTATAAACTTATCGTCCATTTAAATAGGTCCAAAACACATTAATGTCGAAGATAAGATGACTGATATTCTAAATAAAATCATCCAATAGTAATTGGACAGGTTTTGGATAATATTTTAATCATTATAATCATATTTATTAAAATCATTTATTAATGAGGTAAATACTGCATCATTATTGTGTCATAAATTATATAATTTATTTGATGTCTAAAAATTATAAAACAAATACCAACATGTAGGAAATAATTTTATATTTCCAATGAATTTTTATAGTCGAAAAGATAATTTATATATCCCTTTATAATAATTAATTACTAAAAGATTTTTGTTAATGACAATTTTGTCTTTACATTAAATTAATTAATCTAATGTGTCGTTGTCTTTAATAAGTGGCTCCATGTGGTCCCAAAAACGACCCAAGGATTCCCATGGTCGTACATTACTCATCCAATAATGTTTGGATAAGTGTTATGGTAATTTGGAATTATTATAATATTCTTTTAACCCTGAATTACCCTATTTACTTTTAAACGTGGTAAATAAAAGAAAAAGTTTCTATTCACCAAAAACTATTTTTATCTAATTGAACCAAATTTTACTCCTTGATATTAACCGTGTCTCTCATATTTTTGAAATTCAACTCACAGAAGCGGTAATATTATGTTTTATGAACAATTGTACAAGCCCCTAGAAGGTGGGTAAAAGACGGTGAAAAGTTCAATACAATTTTTATAAATCTAAAATTATTATAAAAAGATTCCAATGAATTTAATTGAACTTATATAAATATTATGTATCTATTTTGACCTAAAATAAATTTAAATCAAATAAATGATTATAAAAAGTCAGTTTTAACCAAAAACTCAGTGTTCTCACTATTCATCAAAAATTGACGTTTTTAAGAAAAATACCAAAAATTCAGCCTAAGCTATATTTGATATTCGAATAAAAAAATGATGTCTATTTTTCCAAATTCAAAACATATAAGTGGAATTAAATAATTTTAATATTAATTAACATTATCAAAACAAATAGCGTGATTTTAAGAAACAATAACTATCAAAAGATTAATACTTGTTTATGTCCAATTTCAAAGTGAAATTAATTCCAATGACCAACATTGGATTAAATGGTAAAAATATATTCTAAGTACACATTAAAACCAATTAAAAACATAATCTAACCATATAAATTATTACAATGAAAAAAGTTGTTTTTAATTAAAATATAGCGTGTTTTTACTATTATTCAAAATATGAAAGTTATCAGAATAATATGAAATTTTTTTCCAAATTAAATTTTTATATCCTGATTCCAAGGGAGAATTTAAATTTGTCAAATTGAACGGATAAACATGTAAAAAACTAGATTTAAATTGGGTTAGCCATCAAAAGGCAGTAAAACTGCATTTTTTGAAAAATAATTCTTTTATCCGAAAAACTGATTTTGTTTTCATACCTCATTATAGAAAATTTGTAAGATGAATTATAATTTTATAGAATTCAAAATTCAGTTAATACTATTCATAATGGCTAGTTTATGATATTATAATAATATATCATTTTTTAGTGAAACCCTGTTTTGCGTACTACCTACGCTATCGAGGAAGGTCGCGATTGCATGTAATGCAAGCCAAGTCAGGGTTGCGTGTTGTGAAATACTCCTTTGTTGTTTCTTTATAACATAATACAACCATTTTTCATTTATATGTTGAATATATATATACACACACTCAATGTTGCGTAGAATGACTATTAACAAACGAACCTGAAATTGTGTGTAACACAATCTAAAAATAGTGTTGTGTATACTGAAATCTAATACAGTGTTGTGTATAGTAGAAGATAGTATTGGTGTATCATAATAAACATGACATCAAATAAATTAAAAAGAATACTTATCATAAAATCTTAGGGTGTTACACAAAAACACTTCCTTGGAAATGTGATTCCAAATTCTTGGATGAGGATTGAGAGAGGCTTATTGGGAGCCTAGGGCAGCTTGGAAAGATTATAGAGAGAGTAGGGCAGTGGTTTTTCAGACTACAAAGGAATTAAGTGATTAGTAAGTGGGAGCATGGGTAGGATTATATAATAAAAGAAGGGAATTCTTTATTATTTAGGTTTGGGACGCCTCAGATTAAATTAATCAATACCACAATCCAGACCACGACTTTTGCCCATAGTTTCTTCCAAAGGGAAGTGAAAAAATATATTTTACAAGGATAAAATCATATGTTCATAAAAACTATAGGGTTTCTTATGTAGAGGTGAGTCACACTCTCAAGGAAAACACTTTAAAAGGAAAACATGTTCAATAAGCCTTGAAGGGTCGACTAAAGCATTGTAAAATAAATCAATAAAACACACAATCATATTATTTTAATGGTAAAACATAAATTGGGCAAACATAATGTTTATAGTATTTTATTACATCACTATTGGATCCTTATGATTTCATAAAACACATTATATTTTTAAACGGTATTTAATTTTTACCCAAAAATTTTACTGTCTTAGAAATTTATAAAAAATTTACCGTTGGATAATTTCGATGTCCTATTTCCAAAAACAATATTCATTTTATCTAAATAATTTTTTAAATATGTGAATTTTTACTTTTTAAATAAAAACTGATATATATCCAAAATTTGTGGCTTTTGATAACAACAGCTTTCAAACCACAATAAAAGTTACCATTGCATTCATAAAATTATAAGATAGTTTATATTTAATTAAAATTAATTTAATAATATTATTAATATTTTATTAAAATATTTTTTAATTCAAAAATCAAATTATTTATCAGAATTAATTTCTTAGTTGAATATTAACTAAAAATACTATTTGTGATTTAAAAAATATTTAAAAATTAACTATAATAAAAATAATTCACATTCTTTATACTAAAATAATTTACATAGGCATAGTGATAGGGTATTATTACATAACCCTTTATAACACCCGCATATGACTGAAGGGTAAGGTGTGCAATGGTGAAAGACTCTCAGGGTTCCTTGGATAACATCGCTCAGGTGGTAATCTATATAAACTTCCACTTCTCCCATAGTCGGTTTCTCTCAAGCATAACATGTTCAATCTCAGCTTGGGAATGGTCAAGAGAAAAGACCAATGACACCACATTCTTTCTAAGCTCTGAAAAATGGGCTTTGTACGTGGCAAGTCTACTGGATGAGGCCATCACTTCCTTTCTCTGAGTAAATAGGATTTGTTAAAAACCTATATTTATACTAATAATGTGATCAATGTTAAAAGACTATATTAGAAATGGTCATAATTCATAATGGTATTTTTAAATTCAAAAACATAAAACCAATGAAGTAAAAATTTTATATAACCATAATAATCATTTAATTAGATCAATCAGAATTCCCACTAATGAAATTATGGGTCATTACATTCCTACATCCACGAAAAGTAGTCCCAGTACCTCTTGTGCTTACAGGTTGGAATTTTTAATTGGAAAACTCTTGTTTTTGGTGGGCTTGTATTCTGGCCTAGTTTTACATTCTTCACATTACTTTTGTTGTACTCTATTAAATGGTTTTTGTTTTATGCATGCATTTTCTTCCTTAGTGGTTTTTAAATTTCATAATTTTTGGGCTTCGAGAAGTGTGAGTATGTATAGGTATATAGGCAATGCCTCCCAATTTATTGACATTCCAACTCAGTTGTAGTCATTGGCCCCTAGCCAATTAGAGGTGGTCTTGGGGGGTCGCAGCACGGGCCCCCTAGGACGGGTTGTGAAGGAGTGGTGTCAGAGGTGTTCTGTTCTACCTTAAGACCAAGATTCCATGATATTTGTTTGGGGAAACTATGTTAAGTATTTCGAGCATATATTGGAGGCTAGAGAAAATAGTTTTGGTGTGGGAAGTTGACGTATCCTTACACCAGGACTATGATAACCTACTTTTCAACATGGTACATGAAAAAATATTTTTAGGGATGTAAATGAATTGTACATTCATCATACAATAATCGGTTGGGTTTTCCATTTACTTTGTGTTAGCTATATTGATATACTCGTAGAAAATGGTACCTCATGTTTTCTTATAGTATGCCTCTATGATGCATACCCACTAAGATTCAACAGCGCGATACAAGGATGATGCCCTCAGTAAATAGGCTTCAATACATGGACAATACCCTAGGAGTTACCTCCATGTGTTGTACCTACTATACCACAAACAGTGAAGGAGCCCAGGGTACCTTCAGTACTAAATGAAAAGAGGCTCAGGATGAGTGCACTCTGTGATTTCTAGAGGTAGAGAACCTCAGGATTCGAGGCGAGCCCGACCGTCGATTGGATGAGGACTGGCTTGAGTTGATGAATGGAGTTTTCTGTCTAGGGGGACACCAGTGTATGAGAAGGTTATTTTGGAGTGAGCATTCTTTAGGGTTTAGCAGGACGATGGTGGAGTCTGACCACGCAAACAAATGGTTAGAAGACTCTTTCATGGATGGTGTTTGAGTGACTCTTTAGGGAGGAGTTATATCTAGTTACATTTAGAGTAGTGCAAATACCATTGATTTTTAGATCTAGTAGGGATGTTTGATGTTGGATAACTATTCATTGAGATTCTCCAACCCTTCCAGGTAGTCGAAGGATATTGTCAGGGATTAGTACCTTAAATCTCAGACCTTCGAGTGAGGTCTAGTGCGGGGAATCCAAGATACTGTTGTGCCTCTATGCATTAAGAATTATGATGGAGTTCTTGAGAGGGGCTTGGTGATCAAGAGATTCTTTTTAGAACAAAGGAAGCAGAAGGAAGATAGTAGTAGGCATACAGCTGGGGATACCTCATAAAGAGGGAGCTGACGTCAGGCATAGGGCTCGAAATGTTGAAGACATCACAGGAGGACCTAGGACAAGGGATCAATATTCCAGGGCACTTTACCTATATCAAGTCATCCTATGGATATATGATGATACTTTTGCAATAGTATGGGACATATCACTAGAGAATGTCTAACCTATCAAGATTCTAAAAGCGAAATTGTGGATAGACCACCGAATAAGAGGTAGATAGTGGACCAGTCAGACCCACCAGGTGGAAGATGTGGCAGAGGAGCAGGGAGAGGTGTAGGTGGTGGCAGACTCTTCGATCTACTTAAACCACCACCACCATGTGGAATGAAAGAGGCTCAGGGTGGTAGGGGATAGGGGTGGATATAGCTACATGTGGTCAAGGCATATAAGCTAGGGACTCTAGGGATGATCCGAGGTACGATCTGTGTCTTTTCTACCATAGATACTGTACTTATAGACATTACCACCTGTCATTCTATCCACGCCACATGTCTTGTGTGAAACCTAGAGATGTTGGTAGAGCTGTTGAGTCGACCCTTATGCTTTGAGACACCAACAAGATTGGACTCAATGATCACACACCATTGTAGATAGTGTTATCTTACCCTTGGAAGTGATTTTCTCAGTTTGAACCTCTGGGTGGAAGCATTGAGGTCTTAAGAAGTCATTCTCTTGATGAATTGGTTATATTTGGTATAATACATGACTAACTATTTAGGCAAAGAGTGAAATGTGTCTTTAGTGATGGGACTATATTTTCCATTGTTAGTGAAAAGGAGACCTAGGCATCACAAGAAGGGCTCATGCTTAGTAAGGTGTAGTAGATCAATCATAACTTGGATAGCCTTAACCAAGGACCAGTTGATGTTTTGACCATCCAGTTCCCAGTTTTTGCTACCAGGAATGAAATTGATATCCACATCAACATATCAAATGGCTCCCACAGAGCTTTGTGAGATGAGGGTGTAGCTAGAGGATTCTCAAAGTAAGGGGTTCATGAGACCTAGTGTTTCACCATGGGTGGCCCTAGTTTTGTTTTCCAAGAAGGAAGATGGGAGTTTTAGGTTATTCATTGATTATAAGCACCTAAACCAGGTAACTAAGAAGATCATGTATCCACTGCCAATGATCAACGTCTTCTTCGATTATATAAGAGGGTCATATGGGTTCTGATAGTTTGATCTTCGATCAGGTGACCAGCAATTACTATTATAGGATAAAGATATGCCGAATACAACATTCTGATGCCGCTACATTCACTATGAGTATTGGGCGATGCCTTTCAGTGTAAGGAATGCCCTATTAGTATTAATGGTTATTATAAACAAGATCTTCTAGATGTATTCTAGATCATCTTGTAGTAGTCTTCATCGAAAATATCCATATATACTCAATGTCAGACGAGGAGCCCATCAGACACCTATGGATTTTTCTAATGTACTTCGAGAGCACCAGTTTTATTGGAAGCTCTTGAAGTGCCATTTCTAGATTCAGGTGGTCCACATTCCAGGACATGTCATCTCAGCAGATGTAGTAGCTATGGACCTAGCCAATGTGGAGGCAGTGTTTGCATGGGATCCAACTCAAAGCATGATGGTGGTGGGGAACTTCATAGGCTTCGTAGGATATTACCAAATATTCATTACTGATTTATTTTGGATATCAGAACCGACGATAGACTAGGACATGAAATAGAAAACCTTCATGTGGAAAGATTAGTGCCAACAGTATTTCGATCAGTTTAGATAGAGTTTGAGGAGCACCCCAATCTTCAGATTTCTATAGGATGGTGTTGAGTACATGGTTTTCTACGATGCATTAGAGATGAATATTGGTTGTGTTGTAATGCGGGGATAGGAGGTGATTGCTTCTATTTCACACCATCTATGACCGCATAAACAAAACTATATGACCCATGATATTGAGTTGGAACCAGTAGTCTTCACGATGAATATGTGGAGAGACTACCTTATGGGAGAGAGTTTTATCATCTACTATGACCACAAGAGCCTCAAATACATATACTCACACAAGGATATGAATCTGAGATAGAGGAATTTGCTATAGATTCTCCAGGTAATTGATTTTGAGAACATATATAATCTTGGGAAGTAGAACAATGAGGCAGATGCTCAAAACAAGAGATCAAGCTCACATCTGTTGCGTAAGGAGATATAGAATCTTTCTGTGTTACAGTTATCCATCATGGATATAGATCGTACAACATACCTTCATTAGATAGTTTTCAACCCTCCAGTCTTACAACTAGTTATGGCGGAAAAAATTTGGCATGTTAGCTGTGAGGCTTCACATGATCAGTTATCAATAAGATATGCTCTAGATGGATAATCATAAGGTCAGGAGCATGATTTTCATTATAAAGGATACATTGGTGTACCATTGGAATTACAGGAGGAGGTCTTGAGATAGTTTCAATCAACCCCCTTAGCGGTAAACCATGGAATGGTGACGATGTACCAGGATGTCTGAAGGCTAATTTGGTTGTCAGACATGATGAAGGTACTAGAAGAGTTCATTTATTGATGCATTAAATGTTAGAATGCGAAGGGTGAGCACTAGATTCAAATAATATTAGCTCACTCCTTGGGGATACCATAGTGGAAGTGGTATGGGATATCAATAGACATCATGAAGGGTGTACCAAGAATGTCTAAGGGACACGATTCCATCTGGGTGATTGTTCACCAACTCACCATGTCATCCCACATCCTAGCTATTAGGGAGAAGAGATCCAAAAGTGTTTTGGATGCCTCTACATGTAAGAGATATTTTGTATTCATAGAATTCCATCGATGACAGTCTTAGATCGTAATCCATGTTTAAAATCCTGGTTGTGCAAGGGACTGCATGAGTCATTTGGGACTCAGGTACGTATGAGAACAGTGTTCAATCCCCAGACTGATGATCAGTTTGAGCATATCATTTATTTATTGGAGGATATGTGGTAGCCCTATATTTGGTACTTTGGTAGAAATTGGGAGGACCACCTACCACTGGTGTAGTTTTCATACAATTACAGCTACCACTCCACCATTGTCATGGAACCTTTCGAGGGCTTATATAGGTGACCCTTCTGATCACTGATTTGTTGGATTGAACCTAACGAGTCAGCAGTCACGGGTCAATAGATGGATCATGATACCACCGAGAAGGAGTAGGTCATCCAGTAGAAGATGAATACTGCAACAACTGACATAAGTCTTATGATAACAAATGATATGGACATCTGAAGTTTGAGGAGGGAGACCATGTCTTCTTTCAAGCCTCACATTGATGAGGGTTACAGAAATTTGGCCAACAACGAAAGATGTCTCTAGGGTTCATCGGACATTTCTAGATTTTTCAAAGAGTTGGAGAGATGTTGTACCACATAGATCTACCACCGAAGTTGAGACTAGTACTTTATTTCATCTACGTTTTGCAGATGAGTAGGAAAGTAAGTGACTTATTGCACGTCATTGACTAGGGCGCGATGGACATAGAGGATGGATCATCTTTTACTGATTATAAAGTAGAGATCAAGGAATGGTAGGAGAGGATCCTTCATGGGCGATTTATTCCCTTAGTGTGTGTCTGGTGGCAGCATAAGAACCTTCTATAGTGCACGTGGGAACGGGAGGCTAAGATCTATGCCCAGTACCCACATCATTTTGAGTTTCCCTTGATTTCGATTTTTGGGGATGCAAAGACCCATGGTGGGAAGAATATTATGTCATATATTTTTCATTTATTATTTTTAAATATTATATGGAATTATTTATTGACCCTGCACTAGGATTACATGTAATTCTGAGACCCGGTGATCCCAGGATAGTGATTTTAACATTTTAATTTATGTGAGTTGTCTTATGTTCATGGTTGTGGTAGTTTTCGAATGGATAACTGGATTGAAAATATGAGGGAATTGATGCATCAATGACGATGACTTTACCTAAGAATGGGACTCACCTCAATTGGCATGGGTCGAGGAAAAAAATTAATTTTCAGAAGATTTATGTAATATTAAAAAATTAAAAAAGTAAAAAAATAAATATTTTATTTTATTTTATATGGAAAAGTTCAAAACAATGAAAAATAGGGAAGATATTTCAATCATTAAAGACATAACATAACCACTCTAAAATAGCCATGCTAAATCATTAATGCCACAACATAACAGTGATGACTCAACAAAATGGAATGTTGAATCAGGTTCCCTCATTTTAATGGGTTAATTGAATGTTAGTTTCTGGAAGAAAATTTAGAAAACCTGTAAAGAATTTGTGGATATTTTATGGGGAGTCTTTCCAACGTACAGTGATGCATTGAATGTGTGAATCACTGCACCCACATAGTTGATGGATCTTGACGATGACGGTAGCACGATCCATTATTCAGTGATCGCTCCCTTCTTAAAGTAGGTGTTATCTTTAAAATTATTTTCTTCTTCCTTCTATAAATTAAATGAAAATGTGGGTCAACCTAAGAACTGGTTGACCCATGCATCATCATTATTTTATAGGCATTTTTTATATCAGGATTGTTCTGGGGGATTTATTATCAGGTTTTATTGTTTTTATTTTCACCATTTAAACATTCAAACGGGTGGAGATTATTGACATGCCGAATGATGATGGAGGATCATTCCTCCTTTGTTGTTTTGTTTTGATACCCCTTTTCCCTGTGTTCTTTGTGATCTCTATGGGGATATGAATAAGGAATATTTTCACACCTAATTATTAGAAAAATGAAATAAAAACAAAGATCTGAAACCGTGATGACCCCGTGGAGGTGTGACGACGATAGTGTAAGATGAATCAACATGGCTCAGGTGTTCTCTCTCTTTGAGCGTTATTTGTGCTGGTGAATCAAAACATTTTTTTTGGGCCAATCAGAGGCACAAAACTAACAGAATTTTATTTTTGGTGTTGGGGAGACCTCAACCATGCAGTTTCGTGATGATCATGCAGCCGGTTCAGTGATTAGAGGAACACCAGAGGCGCGTGGAGGAAGAACTATGTTTCATGTAAATTTCTTGAACACACGATGTGTATCTCGAAGAATACGGCATATGTGGATGGATTAGTGGAAGCTATGGTTCTGTGGTGTATGAAGCGATGACATGGTGTGTTATCATAATAACATGGATTGGGGATCCTTATGAATTAATCTTCATGTATCTTAGACAATACACGGACACGGGAGGGAGTACATGGCTGTGTACTCCACCACATGGCCAGACCAGGATGGAAGCACATGTTACCCCATGTACCGTTTACATAGTCTAACACACACTGGGTAAAGAAATGTACAAGAACATGACCTCATACATGGAGGGATCCCTGATTTCATAGATATGGTGTCTGGTCTGTCCTTCACATCGTGTACTTACCTTTCTACATGGAATGTTCACTCTGACTCCGACCGTTACATACATGCAATACCCGAAGTTGCAAGACACTGTGTATAACCTCTTCTACATGTTGTTTATATCATGGAACATGTAATGATCCAATTTTATACCATTCCTTTCAAAAGTTTCATTTATGTATATTCCCCATTTTCTATTACCCATAAAGGTTAGGTATTGTTTCCATCCACAAGAGTATGATTCCTTTAGCAGGACATTCCGAGATAGATTCAGATGTCCCTCTGATAATCATGGAGCGAGATCATCTCTCCATTCTTGAACCTATATAGATTAAGGTATCAACATGAATAATCCTACAGTATACTAATACTCTACATGTCACGTGATTCTGGATATGTCATGATATTCACCAAGGCCCTAGAAGTGATCCTCATCTGTAAATCACGCTCTTTCCCCACTTAGGACTGTGTTGTCCAAGAATATGTGTATCTATATCTCATGGATTTTCCCATGGAATGGTAATTATTTGATAGATGCCATCCTAGCTATCAAAATCACCGAGTGAGTTATCTTGGAAGAGTGCTTCGTGGAACCTTATAACTTAGTCCCTAGCGAGGGTATTCAGGTATATGACTTGTATCTAGACTACTGGTCTGGGTTTTGAGTATATCTAGATTTTATTTCTCTTCTTATATGATCAATATACATATAATGTGTAGATATTATTACACCTTTACATTTCAAATTTAATTGGGTTTTTTTGGGGTCCTTTACTAAGTTTTGTTATACTCACCCCCTGCACAGGCATTGCTGTCACATGGCGTGTCTTGTACAGACGAGGGAAATTTTTGACAGAGTCAGGGGCATACTAAGACATCATCGAGCTCTCTGATTTCCCTATAGGCTGAGGTGCTCCTACATCCATGAGATGAAGTCCAAGTACGTCATGTTCTTATAGGTTTTACTTTATATTTTTCAGACTCTTTTTTGGGTTGAATTGTATTCTGGCCTAGTTTTACTTTCAGAACATTACTTCCATTGTACACTGTTTGTTGGGTTCAGTTGTATTCGTGAATTTTGTTCCGTAGTGGTTTTTAAATTTCATAATTTGTGGGCTTGGATATGTGTGTGTGTGTGTGTGTTTCAGTACACAGAAAATTCATTCCATGTTACTGATATGCCTAATCGGTTCTAGTCACCTGCACCTATCATATTGGAGGTGGGCTTGGGGAGTCACAGCACGGGCTCCACTAGGACGGGTCGTGACAACATCCACCATTATTAATTTACTTCATTGAGATTTTAGTTATTATTATCCATTATATTATTTCAATGATTTTATCCATGTATTTATTTCAAAATCAAGTTATGGATTTAATGTATTGTGTTTTAGTTATTTATATTATCATATTATATATACCTTGTTTACTCTTAATATATTATATTTTAAATAACCCTTACATTCCCTCTGATATCACCCTTATTGTGTTTCCTTTCCCTGATATTTGGAGAATGTAATTTTGAATGATTGTTATGGTTAGAGAATATTTGTCTTTTCATATCTTATTTTAACTTTCCAGGATAGAATTGTAATTATCTATGTATCTAGTACTTCATTATTATGAAACTAATGGATCCGTTAGTATAAGTTCGATTGTATCATGTGACAATTTAATAAAGTAGACTCAAAATCTTGGTTACAAAATTTGTGGTAATTAATGTAGGTTTGATAGAAAGTACAATAGGATCCCTGGTTACAATATATAGTAAAGAATATATTATAAAACACAACCCTATAATTGACTTTAAGGATGCCTCTAATTATAGGATAATATCATAAAAATTTCAGTATGGTATTGATTATGTGATTTTTTTAATGAAATACATCATTTTCAAGATACTATATGTAGACATGGTTTTGGGAAAGATTTATCTACTGGTTATAACCTTAAATAGATTTGGTCAATTATATTTCAGCCATCGTTCAACAGTACAGTTAGTGTGGCCTTATTATTGCTTTTTTAACATTGATTGTGGACATTATTATGTTAATTCACATTTTCAATATGAATCATTATGA
Organism: Viscum album; assembly: GCA_963277665.1. NCBI lineage: Eukaryota > Viridiplantae > Streptophyta > Magnoliopsida > Santalales > Viscaceae > Viscum > Viscum album. The sequence goes on along the minus strand of OY728123.1, from coordinate 1,867,343,278 downwards.
TGAATAATAGATCAATAAATATGGGAACCTCTGATTTGTCATAATGATATGTGATAAACCTAAAATCCAATATATAAATAATTCTATGATTATTCCAATGTTTACTGTAATTGATACAAATTTTATGTTTCATGTGGAATATTTTTAACCTGATTAAGGATATTTTTTATGAAATTTATTAGAAAAAACTATTTAGATTATCATATGTTTTAGTGAAAAAGGTTATTTAAGAAATAATGATGTTATATTATCTATTCATAAGTTTAATTATTTTGATAATCATTAGGGGTCGTATGATCATTAATGAGAATAATTAAGAATACTTTTTGTTTGAAATAAAAATAAGATATATAGATGATCATAGTGGATAAAAATTGATTTGATGATTAATGTTATTTTTTAAAATGATTATAACTGTTTATGGGAATGTTATTTTATTTATGTTAATATACTTTTCAAAAATAGGAAACTCATTGGTCGAGCAATGACCCATAACATCCAGTATATCAATGGGGACTATACCTATAACTAAAGGGTCAGATGGTTGAAATCCATATCACCAGCCCATATGATGTCTTGGTTAGTCCGGAATTTTTTTACATAAATTATTTAATACATAATAAATAATTTGAAATTGGGAGGCATATCATATGATAAAATAATTTCAATTTTTTTATTTTGTGGTGCTTTAATTTAATATTTTGAGATTTATGAATTATGTTTTGGTATGTATAGAATTTAGGTTTAATTTAATGGATTGTTTGGTAAATATGTTTTTTTGAACTATAGGACGAAGGGTATGGAATTACATATGAGGTTAAACGTTTCTTTATTATTGAGGTTTTAAAGGTTTTTAGAGAAATATAGTACTCTATTTATGGAATAATCTATGTTATATATTTGGTTTTGTTATTGAATTTTAGACATTAAAATATAATATTTATCTATATTTGATGACATATGAAAAATAATTCAATTTTTTTTTAATTTTTTAAGAAATAATTAATGCATTTTCCTAATTATATTAATCTTATGATATTTTAAAAGTTTATTTTAGATATTTAGGTGAGAAAAATTTATCTTAAATAATTACTTCTTCGAGTAACAGATGAAGTAGAGTTGTTCGAATCCCATCCAATGGTTTAAATTGTGTATGAAATGAAAAAAAATAATAAATAAAATATTATAATTACATATATACTATTAGTAAATTAATCTCTCAATATCAAGAAATTTATCTTGAAATAAAAATGTTATCCCTTTATATTTAATTTTGATGAATTATTGGTAATGTTAATCCTGACAACTTTATGGGTTTTAGGTTCTTATATTTTTCATGGATATTTTATATATCATCATATGTTAGTACTTGGATGATGTTATTACCTTCTATGTATATATTTTAAAATCTCAAAAAATTTATCCATATAATGGAACCTGTTTATGTGTTATTTCAAGTAACATTTACCCTACCCACTTCCTCCTTTTAAAAGATACATTATTATCCCACTGTACGATGACTATTTTAAAAGAAGTTATTCTATAATATTTAACTTCTTCTGTTTGAGAAAAAATATAAAGAACATCCATAATTTATGTGGGGAGAGTGTAAAACAACATAATTTTAGTTTGGAAGAATAATAATTTTGATATACAAATAAGAACTACCGAATATTAAGAATGATGTGATATACTAGGAAAATATAATAATTTAATATATCATTTATAACATATTAATCATATTTTTGGGAATTTATATGGTTAAATAAAATATTAAATTTATATGTAATGTTTTTATATAATTTATTGATTAATATTAAATATGTTCCAAATTTTTAGTAATATGAATTTATATTCACAAAAAAATCATTAAAATGTTTTCAATTTTATTTTCTGTCTAACAATTATAATTAAATTTCATCCACTTTCAAAAATTTAATTTTACAATATTTAAATATTTTTTGAAATAACCACCTATTAATTACATTTGAATTATATGTTAGATATTTTCTCAAAACAAATATTTTTTAATGAATAGGTGAAAATACAAATTTGTCAAATACATTCATTAAATCAAGTAAATTAGAGGTTTATATACATTTTGGATTTCTTTTTATAGTGGTATAATATCCATTTTATTTTAAATATTATATGTAATTCCATTTTGATCATAATTTGACATGAGTTTGGTGTACATCAAATTATTGGTAGAATTATATATTTTCTCAAGCCTATTTTAATGTGCATAATATTTTTCAATTTTAATTTATTTACATAATCCAGAATAAGGAACGAAATTAATAAAATTTATAGAATATATATCAATATATATGAATTTAAATTCATATAATGAATGTTACTTGTCATATATTTAATGTAAAATTATCGTTTTCTTGAGAATTAAATTTTTTTGAAAAACAAATTTTATCACATTTTATTGGATTAAAAATGAATTAAATTATGTTAATTTTATGAATTTAATTTTATAAAATGGATTTTATTTTTGGAATCATAATAATTTATATTAGTTAATATTATTATCTTAATTTTTTAATAATTAATAATAAAAATAGTAAAAAAATATATGTTATAATGGTTATGGTCAAAACATGTTTATTAAGAGTTAAACTAAACAAATAAGGGTTAAAATTACCAAGAAAACTATATTTATTCATTTTAATGAGTTAATTTCACTTATAATCTATGTGATAAGATAAAAAATAATAATTTTAAAACATTACTATGAATTTGGGAACCTAATATTGTCTTTTGAGATGAAAAACTATTGTTTATTATTATTAAATACTTTTTTGAGTCAACTCATTAAATGGAATGGTTGAAATATTCCATTAGATTTTGGATAAAGAAAAAAGTATAATGGTCATAATTTTTTATTACTAAAATACAAAAATGAAGGAAATAATTTTTTTGATTTTTTAATGAAAAAAATTTTACTCTAAAATCGATATTTTCCAAAAAAAACAAAATTTTTATTACTATGTTGTTTTTATATTAATATTTATTTTTTCCCATTATTGATGTAAAATATAATGTTTTTTTATAAATATGGAATCACCATTAAAATTGTTTATAATAATTCTCCTTTTACTTTATCTCATATAATTAAGTTGTCAGGGTAAACATTAGAACTATCATGGTTAAGGTTTAAATATGTTTAGATTGGTTTAACTATGAGATAAAAATTGTATCCAAAACCTATATAAAAATTATTTTATTAAATTAATTTTACACTATAATAACACAAATTATTAATTGGTGATCCTTTGTGCCCCATTATATGATTATGATATATATACTATTTAATACTTAATTTAATACAAATTGTGTCATTTCCCTTCACTATAAAATGATTTCATCTTTACTATCTTATAAATAGATTATCATCAATAAATATTAGACAATACATTACATAATAACTTCCTTGTATCCTTAAACATATCATTAATCATATTATCAATCAAAAATAACATCTTTTCAAGGACTTAGGTGTAAGAAAAATGAGGTTTCTTTAAGAAAATATAATCATCTTCACCAAGTTCTTTCCTTTTTACTACATCGTTTAACACATTCAATTATATCCTTAAACATACAATATTGTTACAGTAGTATATAATATTTATGTACTATTTATTATGATTATTACCTAATATTTCATTTCTCTTTCTCCATCAAAGGAGAATCAAAACCATCAGTCAAGTATATGGGAGACTACCACCTCACTAATTTATGTAATAATTTAACATCACAAACTTACATGGATTTCACTAAAGATTGAACCAATGAATATATATAATAATTATGATATATTAATTATTATATAAATTTAATATATAATTTACTTCAATATATTGTCACCAATTAAGAAATGATAATGTTGCTCATTCCTATGTATGGCCTACCATCTCCACAAAGTAATGTGATTCTTGTTCCATGAAAAAATTATGAATGATTCAAAAAAAAATATAATTAATAATTTTTATTATCATAACAGTAATATAATTTTATATATATTATGTAGCTATATCCAATTCACATGAACCATTAGTTTTAGGATAAAACATGCATGAGAAAAAAGAAGTAGTTAACAACCCAAACAATGGTAAATATAAAATATTAATAATGAATAGGGGATATAATATATGGTATTATTAATTTTAATGTAGTTATAGTATAATTTATTATCATGTTATAACCATTATAATGTTGTTTAAAGAACACTATATTAATGGGATGTGAGTGTATAAGGTTTTCTAAATTCAATTTTCATTCATTTGGTTATACTTCTACTTTTTGACCATGTTATCATATTATTCATCTTGAAAAATAATTATAATTTAATTATTTGGTTTTTATAATTGTTTTATATGTATTTATATCTAATACAAGTAATCGATTCAGTGATTAATTCTCTCTTCAACAGTATAACCCTTTTAAGGTGTTATATAACACAATTTTTATTAATTATGTTATATTATATATTTATTGTCCTTTATATTATTTAATGATGTGTTAAATTATATTCTATTTATTTATGTATTATTTAAACATGTATATATTTTGATTTACATTTCATACAGTATGTCACATTATTAATTATTTTTCACCTAAATTATATTGTCATTATAAGGTGGTTTTTAACTCAATATCCATTTATTGGGTTAAAATTATAATTCCATGACAATGTAATGACATGATTATGTGTGAAATTATCAATGATTGTGTCATTTTATAATTCTAATTTTTATTCTATTTAATGTTTTTATACATAATCAGTCCATTCCTTAATTTAAATTTAATTATATGATCATTGATAGAGGATTCCTAACTCAATTTGCATTCCACATGATATACATCTACATCATTTACTATTTCATTCAATTAATATGTGATAAATGACCAAGAATTTAATTATTTTTTATATCAAATTGATGTTTTTGTGGATTTATATTTGTTACTAATAATCACTTAATTAATTAATTTTAACTTCAACTATACAATATCTATAAGGGGGTTCATAGATCTATTTTCATTTATTATGTTATACATATACTTCTTGTAACACCCCATGATTTTATATTATGTTATCTCATTAATGTAATTCAATAACATGGGTTACACGCAACACCGAGTTGAAGCACACCACAACTAACCAAACTAGCCATTCAAAAAGTGTTTTGGAATAGTATTAACAACATTTTTAATCTTATATACTCTATATAATTTTAACACCAATATTATGTTTTTCCTAGTCATAATATGAGAAAAAATTCATTCTTTCATATAAAAGAAACATTTTTTCAAAAAATGCCAGTTTATCATCTTTCAGTGGAGAACCCTTTCATAAACCTATATTTGACACTTTTTTATATTAAATTTAATGAAATTTAATTCTTCTTTAGAACTGGGATATAATAATTTATTTTGGATAATTTTTGGATCACTTCTGATAAATTTTATATTTTCATTAATAGTGAAAAATAGTAAATTTTCATTGAAAATGAATTTTTTAATTGAAATAATTTATAGTGATAAATTATGAATTTGAATGGTTTAGAATTATAATTATATTATATTTTTATCATTTAATACAATTTAGGTCATGATAAGTAATTTCACATTTAAATTTGACATAAACACATGCCAATCTTTTGATAGTTTTTAGATTAAAAAAGCCTGCTTTTTTATTTTGACAATGGGAATTAATATTAAATTAATTAATCCATCCTTTATGTATTGAATTTATTAAAATAGAATTCATTTTTTAATTTGTATTATGAAAATTATCTAAGGGTAAATTTTTGGTATTTTTCTAAAAACATATAATTTTTGATGAATTGTGAAAAACACTACGTTATTGTTTATAATCGACTTTTTATTAAAATAATTGTTTATTTTATTTAAAATTATTTTAAGTAATACTAGATATATAGTACCTATATATGTTCAATGTAAATCGTTGGAGTCATTTTATAATAATTTATTATGTATAAATTGTTTTTGAACATTTTATCCTTTTTACCCACCTTCTAGAAGTTTTTGAAAATTTGCATAAACCATAATTTTACCACTTTTGTAAGTTGAATTTAAAAACTATTTCAGACATTATTGACATTAGTATGTAAAATTCTGTTTAATATAATGGAAATATTTTTTTTGAATAGTCATTTTCGGCTTTTATTTACCACGGTTAATAGTAAATAGGTAATTAAGGGTAAAAATGATATTATAATTATCCAAACACAAGTCGTAATTCTATTAATAAGTGAATTTAGACCCAAAACAACATTAGGAATAAATTATGATCCTATTTGGTCTACATGGATAATAGTAGGACATTTATTATTAATTTATTTAAAGAAGAGTTAAAAGTGTTATATTCCATGTTTAATAACTAAACCATTTTTAATATAGGGTAACAGACTATATAAATTCGACTATAAATATTCATTAGAAAGATAAAACTATTTCCTACATAATAATATTTTATTAATAAATTTTAGACATTAAATAATTTAATTTATTTATGACACAATAATGATGCAGTAATTACCTTGTTAATGAAATATTAAAATAATTGATATTATAAACAACCAAATAAATATAAATTGAGACTTCTGGGGAACTACACTAATTTTTGAGGTTAATATGATATGTTATGTTTTATTAGATAAATGTTTTTTTAAGTGATAAGGTTTTTATTACTATCACAAAAACAAAATACCAAATAGTGTAAAAAATGACATAAATTAATTTTTTAAACAAAAACTATATTATTGGTTTATATAAAATTTTTAAAAATCTACGATTCAGAAAAATGGGTTAAATAATAATATATATGTCATTATAGAACCACTTGTGGTTCTCTTATATGTTTAGAGTATGTTTATAAATCATATTGTGTAAGAATACAAGAAGACACAGTAAAAGTTAAACTATTTAACAAAGAGTTAAATCTAAAAGATAAGGTTACAATGGTATCCTAAAATTGCCTAAAACCTATAGTTTGATAGTATTATGAACCATAACCAAAAAAGGCTCAAAATAAATTCATTTTAATATATTTTATACCGAATATGATTGTATAATTAATTAATATTTTAATGTTTTCTTAAAGAGAACCTCGCACCACTTATAAAAGTGAACTTCCCCTTCTCTCAAAATCACACCTACAAATCCATTTCCCTTAGACAATCCCTAAAACAATATCCTCCCAACTACTCTTTAATTAACCTAGAGTACATACTTTGATCAGAAATCCTTCCTAAGGATCTCTTTTGATCAACTCAAAAAGAAACTTCTGAAAAAGAGGTAATAATTTCACCACCCTCGTTCTAGTTCTTGTCTTCTTTCACTTCCTCTTTCTTTGTTGTTTCTATACCCAAATAATTACTCCAGTACCCCCTTCATACTGTGATGTTATTATAAAAATTTTACAACAATATTCATTATTTTATCCATCCTATAAATGACAATGTCATCATATGTGTGTACGTACGGTTTACCGTCTCCACGCGTGGTGTAGTTTGTTATTCAAACACTTCATTATTTATATAGGAATAATAATTAGTATAAATGATATAAATAATAATTATAAAATTTTAATGATTTTTTATTTTTTTATAACATCTAATTACATACGATTTCACAATCAATATAATGATATTGTCGCTTGTGTGTACATATATATTACCGTCTCCACGAACCCGATGAGATTCATTCCCCATCGTAATCATTCAAGAATAGTTTTCATTTTATGATTAAAAATAATGTTTAGAAACTTACTATCATTCTGTATATGAACCAAATACATACTATCCATAACAAACATGGCTTATGTAATAAACCATATAAATGAAAACTGATCAGTTAACCCCCAAAATGATTATAGTAATAAAATATTATTAACAATGCAATATTAGAATATCATATATGAAATAATATATTTGTATATTATTCTTGAATAATTTAATAACAAGGATTTATCTATTATATAGGTGGTTAACGTACCCTCTATCGTGTAAAATTACAAGGAAAGCGTTAATTTCACAATCTCTTTATTTTCTGAGATTTTTTTATGTAAGTATCTACTGGGACATATTTATTATTCATGTCCATGTTTTATAAAATGTATTTTAAAGGGGTTATTTTTAATAGACATTTTTACTAAAAAATCATTTTAAATTTTTAATGACTTATTCTTCTATGCCTTTCTCATTAATTTCCATTCTTTCAAAATGGTTTTATGGATTTATTTATATAGACATGAATGCTTTAAGAAGTTATTTCCTTTCAAAAGTTTCAAAGTGGTATGTGACACTTTAATTAAAAACTATCTTTTAAATGACTTCGTTTATAAATTATGTGATTTGTAAATGATTTCATGATAAACAGATATTTCTCTCAAATATTTTTATTGATCATTTTCAACTATGTCAATATCCTTTACATGATATTATTCTTGATCGAGATTGAATTATTATGATAAAAATATTACATATTGTATTGAAGTTTTTTTGATATTTTTGATTGTTGATGGGTTATTTTTATACCATTCATGGTTTATGGAAAAAATATTTACATTTTGTTTGCAAGTTTTAATAAGAATTTTTATGTTATGTTTAAACCTGTTCATATGTGAAATGCATTGGACTTAGTATGTGATGGGTGGATCCCACTATAGATCATTGATGCATCAGTTGGTCTCATGAGAAAAACTAGTTTCTTGGATATTGATTTCACATGTGATTATTCTACTTGTATAATATCTATGTGAAAAAGTAAATGGCATTATTTGATTTATCATTGCCATATTATGATGATGTTTATATTTAAATGTCTTGTGTTTCAATCTTATACATTGTCTAAAATGTTTATGATTATTTGTGAAAGTTTTCTCTACATTTTCTTCCTTACTGAGCATTTGAGCTCACCCATTTCATATGTTTTATTTTCCTAGGATTAAAAGAAATATTATGATTGATTAGTATGGTTAATCTATGGGATTAATGGAGTTCACAAAGGATCATTTATGTTGTTGTTTTTTTCTAATGTGTAATGTAACATTCATGTTTGTAATCTATTTTCCATGTCTGCTAAACTGATCGGTCATTCGAGATTTTCTTCCTTGTAATCATGCCAATGTATTAAAATAATTATGTGACTCTAGGCTTCTGGGGTCGGGGAATTATAATTAGTATCATAGAAGATTAGAAACAACAATGGAAATAGATTTAAATAAAATATGATTAGATAACATTAACCTAATATAGACTTTGAGGATTAGTATAGAAGAACTTCTTATAATTTTTGTAATGTAAAGATTTTGTGTATTTTCCAAGAAATACATCTCTTTCTAGATACGATCATGTAGTGGTAGCTTTGGAACAGATGCACCTAGGAGTGCAAAATCTGAGAAGGAGTTTCTGGATTGACCTGAGGTATCATGGTAAATGACAATGGGACTTGTTGTACTCTTGGTTATGACACTCTTAGGGGGTATGCTTAGGATAATTCACATTTTCATTACATGCCATTATAAAGGATTTAAAAGTAAATAATTCTTAAAAGAAAACATTTTATTATTATAGATTATTTGCATAATCATTTCAATCTACATTAGGTATTTTATAAGTTTGGAATTATTTATTTCAATTCATAAACTAACATCGTGTATTCCATTTCTTAGAAATGGTTCCTAGTAGATGGAATGAGAACTCCAGAAATACGCATGATCCAAATATTAAGAAGTATCATATATTTCAGGGAATTAAGCCATCATTTAGAAGGGAAGTATTCTCCCATTTATTCTCATCATATGAAGAAGTCGTATCATGTGTTAATAAGATAAGTAACGAATAATCTGAGCCGTATAGATTTGAAGGGTAGTGAGAGAATAAAATGATGGAAGAGAGAAAGGTGTATAAAGGGAAGAGGGGAAAAATAATTTTCCCATATGTGGTAAAAGTGGAAAGATTCATATTCATAGATTCTTGAAGGGAATGGGATTTTGTAATAAGTGTGGAAAAAAGGACACCAAGTACGTGGTTTCATGGTAAAGAAAAAGGTTTCAAATTTATAATGATTTATCTGCAATTAGTTGGGACACTACGCGAATCAATGTCTAAATCATCAAAGTATACCTCAAATGATTTTATTGGATAATAATCATGTTTTGATACTATCGAAGATGTAGTGGAATGGTTATATGTATTATATTATTAATGTATTATGTCATTTGAGTTATTTATTAATGATGTACATGTTATAAGAATTATAAAGTATACAACGATTGTACTACAATACTATTTCATTAAGGACTTGAGACTGTGTGGATCCATGAAATGTGACTGAATAGTAGGTTATGTTTTTTTAGAAAATATATGGTTTAGAGAAAGATAATCCATAATATGTTTATGACACTGAGGATGTGATTTTTTAAAAATATATGATTGATTTAGATAAATTATATTGGATATTCTTAACTAACTTGAAATTGATCAATGATTTGTATATTCCATCCTTGTTGGTGTATACAACATTATTGGATTAGAGTATATCCATTATTAAATAAGGAATAAAGGGAAATGAATGTAATAAATAAGGTTTTATGGTAATTCTGGGTATCACAAAGTTTTAAAAGAGTACGTGGTGAAGGTATTCACATGTTATTACATCCCAAAAAGGATCATCATTTTGTTTACCTTCTTTATAAATTTTGCACTGTGAGTTTAGACTTAAGAATTTTGGATTAGTCTAATGGTTGGAATCAACTATGTTTGACATTATATTCTATTGGTAAGGATAAATCATTAATTGGGATTATTTTTGGATTGTCATAAAAAGGCATCCTAGAGGTTGGGCAACAACCCGTCGCATATGGAAATGCCGCCAGACATGAACCCACAACTGAGTGGCGACAAGGGTGGATCACCTACCACTAGAATATGTGATGTCCTTGTTTTTACAATGTATTTTATTAATATTCTAACAAATTCATTATAAAGTCATTATTTTTTGAACCCTATACTATTAAGATAAATAGATTATTTTTTAATTCTATTATCATTTTGTGTGAAAGATGAGTTTGTGGTAAGAATTAGTTGAAGGATGAAACACTACTTGTCAATTATATTTTTTTCTTCTTATTATATGAAAAAATTAATTCTTAACATTGAGGTAAGGGATCATAAAACCAACTATGTGTTATCCCAATACCTTATTTTTTTCACTAAAGATATTTTAATTCATCATAGATTTATGGCTTTGAGGCCCTCCATTTTACACTTTTTTGTGATTTATGACCTCAATCACTACCTATAAATATTTATTTTTTCCTCCAATTATGTGTCTCTAATTTCCACCAATGTTTTTTTAATCCAGATCATAATTTAGTTGTGACTTTTTCATTTTCCTTTCACTCTTATTGAGAATATATTTTATTAACCCAATTTCATATGTAGGATTTTCAAAAAGTTATTTTTCTATTTCTTAACCATTTATTTATGAAGAACAATTTCAAATTGAAAGAACACAATTAATTGAATGAGGGGAGAATGTAACACGCCAATCTTTCATAGTACGATATCTCATTAAAGTGATTCAATAGCTTGCGCTACACGCAACAACGAGTTCGGGTGCACCATAACATACCAAACTAGTCGTTTGAAAAGAAGTTATGAATACTATTAACTGAATTTTGAATCTTATATACTCTATATAATTTTAAAACTCATATAATGTGTTTCTTAGACATAATATGAGAATAGATTTATTTTTCAGATAAAAGTAGTATTAAAAAAAACAATATTACCAGCATTGAATGGAAAACCCATTTTGAAACCAATATTTGACACTTTTATATATTAAATTTAATGAAATTGAATTCTTCTTTAAAATTGGGAAATAAAAATTTAGTTTGGATAATTTTTTGGTGCTTTTTTTATAACTTTTATATTTTGATGAATAGTGAAAAAGAATAAATTTTAATAGAAAAACATTTTTTAATCGAAATAATTTAGAGGGACAAATTATGTATTTTAAGGGTTTCGATGTATAAATATATTATATTTTAATAATTTAATATTATTTAGGTCATAATAAGTAACTCCACAATTAAATTTCACAATTAAATTTCACATAAACAATATTAATATTTTGACAATTTTATAATTTAAAAAACCCACCTTTTGGTTTTGACAATGGGAATTAATTTTAAATTAATTAATGAAACGTCTATATATTGAATCGGTAAAATAGAAATCAATTTTCAATTTGGAATATCAAAATTATCTTAGGGTGAATTTTCTGTACTTTTCTGGAAACATCCAATTCTGATGAATAGTAAAAAATACAATGTTATTGTTTAAAATTGACATTTTATTTAACTAATTATTTATTTTATTTAAATGTATTTTAAGAAACAAATATATATACTACCTGTATAAGTTCTATGAAATTAATTGGAGTAATTGTTTAATAAAATTTGACATATAAATATTTATTGAACTTTTTATCGTCTTTTACCCACCTTCTAGGAGCATTTGCAAATTTTCATAAAACCTAATTTTACCGCTTCTATGAGTTGAATTTTAAAAATTGGAGAGATAGGGTTTAAATCAGTATATAAAATGTGGTTCAATAAAATGAAAATATTTTTTTAATAATAACTTTTGACTTTTATTTACCACGATTATAAGTAAATAGGGTAATTATGTGTAAAAATGATATTATAATTAACCTAAGAAAGTCATAATTCTATTGTAAAAGTAAAATTCGACCAAAAATCCTTATAAATATAATATTCCTCTCTTTGGTCTACATATATTTAATTTGGACATTTATTATTATTTTATTTAAAGAAGAGTTAAAAGTATTAAATTCAATGTTTAATAACTAATAATTTTTTAATATAGGGTTGCACATAATATAAATTTACTTATAAATATTCATTCAAAAGTTAAAATGATTTCAATCAAAAAAAAATTATTTATAATTTTTATTAATTAAATATTTTTTTATTCATTACACAATGATGATGCAATAATTACCTAATTAATGAAATATTAAAACAATTGATATTATAAATATCCAAATAAATGTAAATTGATACTTCTGATGATTTCCACTAATTTTATCATTTAATATGACATGTTATAGTTGATTAGTTGAATTATTTTTGAAGTGATAAGGTTGTTATGACATTCACAAAAACAAAATACCAAATTGTTTCAAAATTGACAAAAATTAATGTTTTTAAAAAATACAATATTATTGTTTGATATAATATTCCTCAAAATCTAAGTATTTTCCAAATGGATTAAATAATATAATATATGTTATTTATTAACCACTTATGTGTCTCTTGTTAGTTAAAATAATGTTTATTAACCATATAGTGTAAGAATACAAGAAGAGACGGTAAATGTTAAACTATTTAACCAAGAGTTAAATGTAAATGATAAGGTTAAAAAGGTAACCTAAACCTGTCTACAACCTATTGGTTGAGAGGATATTTAGAGATAATGACCTATGGCCCAAAATAATTCATTTAGAGCCATTATAAACCGAATATGATTGTATAATATATTAATATTTTAATCCATTCCAAAAGTGATCATCACCCTTGTTAAAAAAGGTCACTTCCCCTTCTCTCACTATCACACCACCAAATCCATTTGGCTCGGCCAACCCCTACCCAAATATCCTCCCAAAATCCCTCATATCAACCTAGATCCCTTAAATGGATCATAAATCCAACCTAAGGATCTATTTTGATCATCTCAATAGGAAACAGCTAAAGAAGAGGTTATAATTACACCACCCTCTTCCAAGTTATTTTCTTCTTCCACATACACTTTCATTGTTGTTTACATAGAAAAATAATAAATCAATTACCTCCTACATATTGTGATGTTATTATAAATATTGTAAAAACTTATTCATTATTCTATCCATCCTATTAATGAAAATGTCACCATAAGTGCATACGTACGGCTTACCCTCTCAACGTAGTGCTGTAGTTTTTTATTCAAACACTTCATTATTTGGATGGGTATAATAATGAGTATATCTAAAATAAATAATAATTATAACATGTAAATTATTATTTACATATGATATACCATTCACGTACATACTATTTCACCATCAATATAATGATATTGTCGCTGTACGTACGTACGGATTACCGCCACCACGAACATGATGAGATTCATTTCACATTGTAATCATTAAAGAATAATTTCCATTTTATGATTAAAAATAATATTCATGAACTTAATATCATTCTGTATATGAATCAAACACATCCTATCCATAACATTCATGGATTACGTAACCACGAATACAATGAAAAACAGATCGGTTAACACCCGAAATGATGATACTACTAAATTATTATTAACAAAGCCATATTGTAAGATCATATATGATGTCATATGTTTTTATATTATTCTTGTAGAATTTAATAATAAATATTTGACCATTATTCAAGAGGTTAATGTAATATCGACCGAGGAAAAGTACAAGGTAATGGTTAATTTCAAAATCTCTTTATTATCTAAGGTTGTTTTTATGTAAGTATCTACATGGACATATTTATAATACATGTACATTTTTCATATAATAGTTTTCAAAGGGATTCTTTTTAAGGTAATTTTTAACTAATAAATATTTTTAAATGTTTTAATGATTTATTCTTCTAATCCTTTCTCATTAATTTCCATGTTTTCAAAATGGTTTTAACCATTTATTTATATATACATGATTGTTTTAAGATGTAAATTCCTATACAATGTATCAAAGTGGTGTGGGAAACTTTGATTAAAAACTGTATTTTAAATTAATTAATTTATAAATTATGTGACTTTTAAATGATTTCATGAAAAAAGGATATTTATCTCAATGATTTTTACTGAACATTTTATAATATGTCAACATCCTTTAGAGGATATTATACCTGATCATGGTTGATTTATTATGATAAAAATATTCTATATTATATTGAAGGTTTTGTGATAAGTTTGACTGTGGATGTGTTATTTTTATACCATTCCGGGTTTATAGATAAATTATTGATAGTTCATATGCTAGTTTTAATTTGAATGTTTATTTTATGTACAAACCATTTATTTCTGAGGAATGAGTTGGACATAGTAAGTCATGGGTGGAGCCCGCTATAGCTCTTCAATGCATCAGTATGTCTCATGAGACAAACTATTGTCTTGGAAGATGGCATTGAAAAAATATTATTTTTAGTCTTGGAACAAGGCCTTGACTATGTGGTTATGAATTCTGGCGTTATGAATTCCATCATTATGAAATTGGCAATTGATATTACATGTGATTATTCGACTAGTAGAATATCTATGTGGATAAATAAATATCATTATTTGATATATCATTAACATATTATGATGAATTTTAAGTTTAAAATTCTTTTTTTTATTCGTATATGTTACCATAAAGATTTATACTTATTTGTGAATGTTTATTCTATATTGGTATCCTTACTGAGCATTTGAGCTCACCCCATTATTATGTTATATATTCTCAGGATTCAAAGAAATGTATAATTATTGACAAGTGGAGTTAAGCTAGGACATTAACAGCTTTTACAAAGGAGAATTTATTTTGGGTTTTATTTTTTAATGTGTAATGTAACGTTCATCAATTTAATCAATTTTACAAGATTGCTAAACTGATCAGTCATTCGACAATTGATTCCTTGTAATCATGCCAATGTTTTAAAATAATGCACTAACTCTAGGCTTCTGGGGTTGGGGCATTACAGTTGGTATCATAGTATGTTTAGAAACATCCATGTAAATAGATTTAGATAAACTTTTATTAGAGAACATTACACTAATATAGACTTTGAGGATTATTATAGAAGAACTTCCTATAATTTTGGTAATGTAATGATTTTGTGTATTTAATAAGTAATACATCCCTGTCTGGATACGAGCAGGTAGAGGCGGCTCTGACATAGAAGTACCAAGGAGTGAAAACTCCAAAAAAGTGTTTCAGGTTTGACCCAGGGTATCCGGATACACAAAAATGGGCCTTTTATACTCTTGGTTATGACTGTCCGGGCTGATATGCATAAGATATTGTTAATTTACATTACAAGCCATTAAAAAGGATTTAAGAGTAGATACTTCTAAAAAAATTCTGATTAAAGATTATATTCATAATAATTTAGATTTATGTTAGATATTTTACAATTTTGGAATTATGCATTGTGATTCATAAACTAACATAGGGTATTCCATTGTTTAAAAATGGTTCATAGTAGAAGGAATGAGAACTCCAGCAATACGCATGATCTAAAGATTATGAAGGATCATATCGTTCATTATTTTAAGACATCATTTAGAAGGGAAATCATCCACCACATATTCTCATCATGTGAAGAAATTATATCATGTATTAATAGGATATGTAAAAAATTCTACGAGGCTTATGGCTTTGAAGGGAAGAAAAAGAAGAAAATAATGGAAGAGAGAAAGGTGGATAAAGTGAATTGGGGAAAGTAGATTTTTCCCATATGTGATAATTGTGAAAAGAATAACCTTGGTAAATGATTGTTGGGAATGGGAATTTGTTATAAATGTAGAGAAAAAGGGAACCACGTACATGATTGCAAGGGTAAGAAAAAGGTTTCAAAATTACAATTCTTCATCTACTATAAGTTGGGACACTACACAAATTAATGTCCTAATCATCAGAATATACCCCAAATGCTGCGATTAGATAATAATCATGTTATGATACTACCGAAGATGAAAAGGAATGATTATATTTTTAATTTTGTAAAAGTATTGTGTCATTTGATTATTGTATTAATTATTCACATGTTATAAGAATTATAAAGTATATAAGGATTTTAGTGCAGTACAATTTCATTAAGGACATGAGATTGTGTGGAACCATGAAAAGTGACTCAATGGAAGGTTAATATTATGGAAAATATATGGTTGAGAGAATGATAAACCATAATATTGTTCTGATACTGAAGTAGTGATTTTGGAATAAAATATTTTTGATTTGGATAAATTATATTGGATATTCTTGACTACCTTGAAACTAATTAATGATTTGTATATTCTATAATTGTCATAGTTTACAACTTTTTTTTGTATTGGAGTATATCCAGTATTCTATATGAAATAAGGGAGAACGAATGTAGTCAATAAGTTTTTATGGTAATTCAGGGTTTCACAATGTTTTAAAAGAATACATGATAAAGGTATTCACATGTTATTACGTCACAAAATGGATCCTCATTGTGATTAGCTTCTTTATATATTTTGGATTGTGAGTTTAGATGGAAGTATTTTGGATATTTCTAAAGGTTTCAATCGATTATGTTTGACATTGGATTCTATTGTTATGGTTAAATCATTTGATGAGTTTATTTTTGTATTTTCATAAAAAGGACAACTCGGAGGTCGGGTGACAACCAGTCATGTCCGGCAAGGCAACAAGACATGAACCTGCAAACGAAGAGAGATAAGGGTGGATCACCTACAACTGGCATATGTGATTTCATGGTTTTATAATATTTTTTTTAATAGTATGACAAATGAATTAGAAATTTATTATTTTTGGAACCAAATATGATTAGGATAATAGAGTATCTTTAAATTCTATTAACTTTTGGAGTGAAAGATGAGTTTGTGGTAGAAATTAATTGATGGATGAAACTCTACATCTCAAGTATATTTTTACCTCATTATTCTATGAATATAAAAATTCTTAAAATTTAGGTAAGGGATCTTAAAACCAAAAAAGTGTTATCCTAACACCTTATATTTTTTTTAAACCACCGATATTTTAAATCATCATAGATTGATAGATTTGAGGCCCTCAATTGTAATCTTTTTTGTGATTGATGACCTAAATAAATCCCTATAAATATTTACATTTTCCTATAATTATGTTTCCCCAATTTTCATTAATGTTCTCTTAATCAAGATCATAATTTGGTGGCGACTTATTCATTTCTATTTCCCACTTATTGAGACTAAATTAGAGTAACCTAATTTTGGATGTAGGTTTTCAAAAAAGTATTTTTCTATTTATTTAACATTTATTGAAGAACAATTTCAAATTTTGAGGATGCAATTTATTTAATGAGGGGAAAATGTTACACCCTAATATTTCTTAGTACGTTATCTCATTAAAGTAATTCAATAGCATGCGCTACACGCAACACCGAGTTTGAGCGCACCACAATGTACCAAACTAGACATTAAAATAGTAATTATGAAGAGTATTAACTTTATTATGAGTCTTATATACTCTATATTATTTTAACACACATATTATGTGGTTCATAGGCAAAATATGAGAATTCTTTTTTCAGATAAAAGAAGTAATTTTTTAAAAAATCAATTTTACCTACTTTTAATGGGGAATATTTTTTAAAACCAATATTTTACACTTTCATATATTCAATTTATTGATATAAAATACTCCTTTTGAATC
This sequence comes from Viscum album, assembly GCA_963277665.1. Lineage (NCBI taxonomy): Eukaryota > Viridiplantae > Streptophyta > Magnoliopsida > Santalales > Viscaceae > Viscum > Viscum album. The sequence goes on along the minus strand of OY728123.1, from coordinate 1,867,324,768 downwards.
AGGACATAAAAATTTTCTTTGGATCAATTTTGGGTACTTTTCTAATTACTTTTGTATTTTCATTAATAGTATAAAATACTAAATTTTAATTGAAAACATTTTTTTTAATAGAAATAATTTATAATGGTAAATTATGAATTTGAATGGTTTGGGACTATAATTAAATTTTGTTTTTATCGTTTAATACAATTAAAGTCTTTATAATTAAGGTCATATTTAAATTTGACATAAACACATGTCAATCTTTTGATAGTTTTTACTATTCATAAACCTTCTCTTTTGGTTTTGAAAATGGGAATTAATTTTAAAATAATTAATGAAACTCCAATATATTTAAATTTTGTAAAATATAATTCATTTTGGAATTCCGAATATCTAAATAAGCTTACAATGAATTTTTATAATTTTCCGAAAACATCCAATTTATGATGAATAGTGAAAAACTCTACGTTATTGTTGACATATTAAAAGGTCGTAAAACTAAACTATAGAGTATAATAGTCTATGTGAGCCTTGAAAATTGTTAACTAATCCATACCCATGATTATATCCTAAAAATTCATCTCATGGAATATGAAATTCAATATAAGCTCATCTCTATTAACGGTTATAGAACATGATTTACATATAAATGCCTAACATTCTCTTTTTCCAATATGATTTGTTTGTTTCATAAAAGAATGTGTCATATCAATATATAAACCTCAAAAATCCACAAACTTATAAGTAATAATTTAATGGGATGAACATATAGAAAAAAAATTATAATGATATATTTCAAATGAATAATACATGTCACCGCAGATGGTCTTGACTGATCAACCATAGTAAATTTCTCAATTAAATATATTTGTGTACTCCATGAACATTGTACATTATTGACCTCTTGATATTTTCATTCCTTATGGGTATTTTTATTCCTATAATTTCTATGGAAATATTGATTTTTATTTTGGGGATGATTCTACCTCACTCATCCCACCGAATCATACAACATCTATAATGCATGAGAATTGTCTCAAACTCCCGATATAATTAAATTTCGAAAATAGTTTTAAAGATTACAATTATTATTTATATTTTAACCTTATTTAGGTGGTTCCATACAATATAACCTTATATAGTCTAAACAATCTGATTATAGACATACTTAAATGTTATTGGGTTATGGAGGAAGATTTAAAATCCATATATCTGATTTGGAGTCATTATCGTACCTTGGAAATAGGTTCCCCTCTTCCTCTATATCCTATAATATGAGTTCCCATTATATATCATCGGTTACAACAACTTTCCTACTCCTTTAGATCCTTCTATATCCATTTCTTCTACTGTTTCTCTATTAAACATATGTGTATAATCCATTATACAGAGCTCAAAAATCATTAAGAGTATATCCTACCTTATCCATGATTCAAAAATGTATTCCTTCAAGAACCCAATAGCATAAAATTTGGGTGATAGGTGGACTAAATTCATGATTTTTTTCAAATAATATATCACTGTGAAGCTCTCCTATATTCTGAACAATAGTTTTGTTGTTCTAGAAATCCTTAACGTATGAGGGTATAATTTTTTTAATGAACAATACCTCAAAATCCTTTCATACAAGGCTTTTATATAATTTATCCAGAATTGATAAATAATAATATTGGAGTGAATGATCTATAGTATATATGAGACCCAATTAAAATTAATATATACTAGTGTGCCAAATAAATTAATGATTTAATTGGCCCAATTCATCCACACTACATCCTTTTCGGGTTCATAATCACCCAAAATTATTGGTGGAATATGAATCTAGAACTCGATGTAATGGTCCACATTCCATGGTCCATCACTCCTATTCCCTCTATCCACATAGTAAAATGATCTGACTTTACTGTAAACTAAATATTGGTTCACTTTTGGCTCAATTATAAACATGTTTCCTGTTGTGTCCTCAAGTTTATTCTTATGACGACTATTGGGTTCTTTATTCTATTAAAACAACAAACACTATAAGTCGCAATGTCTAGATATGAAATTCAAAACAATTTAAAATTCTACCACATCCTGCATATCACAATTGATTTCCCAAAATTCAATATAATTTGTATTGAAATAATTTTAAAGATTTTTCCACTATTTTCAAAATCGAACTAGTTTTAAAATATCACTGTAATGTGATTTTTCAAGATCTCACAAGTGAAACAAAATCCACACATTTCAAAAATAAATTTTTTTTCACAAAATCGTAAATCATATGTTAAAATAAAATATGTGCTCTTACTAGAAGTTCATTTATAAAATGAATCTCAGGATCATCTCATTAGTGAAACCCATTACAATTAGATTACAATTTCATATATGTGTCTCCAAAAAACTTATGTACCCCACTACCTAGTAAGATGATGCTGAAAATAAATAGGTTATCCCGGTATTTTTATTCATTATGTTTCATGTCCCCGAAATCCCACTCTTTTATAACATCCCACCTCTAGGACTAGACTGGAATGAATTTTTAACTTCAATACTGAAACGACTAACCAACAAGGATAAAAAAATGATACAGTTTCCAACTGAAGGACCTTACATGTTCATACCACTTGTATCATCCCTCTCATCCTCATTTTCATGAGTTAAGGTAGAATTATATCTTATCCTTTGGCGATATCCCCATGATGGAAAAAGAGGAAATGAAATGCTAAGGTATTCAATTAAGTTGGGGGATGTATTTCCATTTTGAAAATAAATATACCAAAACAAATACTTCATAACCATATATCACTACATGTACATTTATTTTAATATAAAACAAATAAATTTAATACCATAGAATTCAAAACCAACCTTCACATAGTATCATATTAGAATACTACAAAACATAAAGGTATAAAGTTATACAAAAAACCACAAAACTAAAATCCTCCAAGACATAACTCCAAATATCCAAACATGACCCATTATACAGCTCCACAATACATCACATGTATCACAATGTACCACTAATGATGTTTTATAGAATACATTTTCTTGTGTCCTGATAAACAACATCAGGAAAACTACTAATGTGGCACTGAAAGGTTGAATAATGAAACTCAGTAGGCTTTCCCAAAATTTCTTCCCTACTCTAGCCATTAGGATAGAACATGAAAAACCAATTATATATAATAATTTATATAAAATGTTTGAAACTGTTTATAACTCAATAAAAAATAATTTTATATAAAAACATATTTCTCACAAAAACCAACTTTCGAGGAATGTAACCCAACAAGTAATTTATCAATTTATAAATTTCTATGTCGGAATATGCCATTCGATTTCACATAATTTAACAGAAACAATATCACGCACACAAACTATAATTTACCATTTATAGTGTAACTTCATATCCATGCTTTGTCCTTTTGATGGTGGTAATTCACAACAAATATCCAGCCCATTCCAGAAACTCTTAATCAATTATTCCAACCACATTCATAAACCATATTCTCTAAATATTTTAAATTAATATATTATTTATTTAAAATATTTTTCCATGAATTAAAACCAAAAAACATTTTTAAAATCATAAATTTTTAATCATGTGACCATTTTTAATATTAACTAAAACACCAAATTTTCACAATTCCATAAACTGTCAGGAAATAATTTTTTCCATGAAGAATTTCACAACAATTGCAAAATCTATTTCATGAATAACAATCAATTTGACATCTACCCATCATATTCGATGAAGATAATCCAAGTGTGAATCGAGTTACCTATGGAATTATGGATAAAATGAAGAATGAAATGAAAATTTTGATTAAAACTGGTTAAATACCTGAAATTACTCCTCAAATATCTTCCTCTATTATCAATAAGGACATAACTAACCAAGATAAGAATAAAATTAATTTTATTTATCCATAGTGGACTATATCTAAGAAATTGAGTGAGGGAATAATTTAGATCTAAGAAAAAAACCACAAATTGAGTTTTACAAAGGTAATTTGGCTTTAATACACTATAAAAATTGTTGGATTGCTCATGGATTGATGAATAATGACTCTGTTACCTTCAAAATGAATATATATGACTTTTGGATTAAAATAGAGGAACAAAAGGGGTTTAGAGATAATCCAAACATATATAATTTTTTTATGATCTAGTTTTTAAACCATGTATGGTTAGGTGCACAGTTGGTGAAATTTTATGCTAACCCTACACTAACCTATTCCACATGAGTAACCACACACAGTTATGACACAAGTTTAGATAAATTGTACACCAACCATGAAAAATTCATTTTCCCACAATGAATAGTTTCTATGGGTGGCTGCATGGTTTCAACAAATAGTGTGCCTATACCAATTCCACTCTTTTACGATTTATGGTTTCCAATAGGAGTAACATAATTTTCACTAACCATTGTAAGACCCTTAAAACAAATATATCCCCAAAAAATTAAAAAAGTAGTCCAAACCATTCCAAACATCACCCAAAACCATTACATTCTTGAAAAATATTAATAAATGGTTTACATACATAGAACCATGGGTGATACATTATTTGTCTTTTGATCTGTTGTATATCTCTTCCAGGTTCATATTTTTTTAAAAATAATTTATAAAGTACATTTTATTTAATAAATTTATATAATAATGAAATTTTATATTATACATGATATTAAAAATGGTTTTAAATGTTATTTATAATATTTTCCTAAAAGGGAATTTTTTAAAGCTGTTATAAAATCTCAAAAGGAATATTATTTACATGTATATATAATTAAAATATTTTCCATCCACCATACATATTTTACTATATTCAAATGATTTAATATTATTTCAATTATTTGAAAATTGGAAATAATTTTTTAAAAAATATTTATAATTTATAATTTCATTTTTATCTATTCATTAAAATAATTTATTTTACTAATAACAAAACCATTGTCATATTCATATTTTGTGTATTATTTTTATAATGATGCTAACATCTTATTTAAAAATGAAATTTATTTTGATCAATATACATTAAAATTCAATTAAATATATACATACTTTCTTTCATGCATATTATTGTTGAAAAAAACATAACACATTTATATATATGTTTGATTACTCTAAATTAAGTTTTTTTAATGGAAAATTATTGATATTAAATATTTTTTATTCAATAAGGAAATTTGATGGTAAGGAATTATATTTATCAATTAAATTTAAAATTTAATATATGATAACATGAATTGATGGTTTGGTCTTGGAATTATATAGCCCCTCAATGCATCAAAATGTCTCATGAGATGAATCTGGTTGCCAAGTTAAATGGTTCTTATTGTATAACTGCTCATAGTTTAAACTATCAAAGAAGTGGATGTTGATAGATTAGATATCATGATTTCTAAAATCATGAAATCTTAAATTATTATTTTCATGCATTGAAAAAATAGTTTTATTATTAATTATATTTTTTTATTCATGTTATCCATGGCCACGTTTTAGGGTTATGTTATTTATTACAAGTCATGTGTTTTCAATATAATTATTATTTTTTATTATTTATACCTCATTCATGCTTGATAACATCAATTAAATGTACCGATTTCTGTGTATTGGAACTCATTCTTATTTTGATTCTTTTCCCCATGATATGAAGAGTAAACCATTAAATAAGTTTTATTGATGGTTAAAATTTGTTTTTTAATATCTTATATTTTAGTTTTAAAAAAAATTGAATCATGTATAAATTTTGTTCATTAACACTACAATACATATTTATCCATTTAAATTATATCCCTTATAACTTATTCAAATGAAATATAGTACAAAATGACTCTATGTTTCTAGAGATGGGATAATTACATTAATGGCCCTAAAATGCCTGATGATAACTTTACATAATAATTAACTTAATAGAAAATGTTAATAAATAATATAAATATAATAATGATAATGGATTGAATTTGAGAAATTATCTTATACAAGTAAATAATTAATATTTTATTATTTAGTTGATAGAGAATGTACGACGTATGGTGGTACTCAAGGAATGTGAATTTTTTTTCTACATCATTATTGTAAAAAAAATTCAATAAAATATTTTAAATCTATGTCAATGTTCTTTGAAATAATCATATAAAGTTTTCTTATATACCCTAATGATTGTTTACTGTAATTAACAAAAATACATTAATATGTTTAGTATTTTTTATAAAAATTAATATTTTTAATTTTTTCTATGTAGGTCACTTTTTTCTCTTTTTCCCATAGTTCGTAAGAATGTTTATAAATGTGTACTCATCGATTTCATTTTTATTCTATCATATTCATTATTCATTTTTAAGATGAATTTATAAGTTATAACGGTTTGCAAAGAGTACACATTTCCCCATCATTTTTTTCTAATATTTCCTTTTGAGGATTGATATATCTTCTTTTAATGAAAAAGTGTATATTTTATTTGGTTGTGGGATTAAAGAGTTATTTAATGGTTTCGTGATGAGAAAATTTCTTGTCATAAATTTTCTAATCATGATATAGTTCTTGGTAATTATAAATGATGATGGGTGATCCTAGGATAAATCTCTCCAATATATTGGGTAATGAATTATTTATCAATGAAATAATATTAGAGATAACTGATTAGTTTACTCATATTGAAATGGTTTTGTGAAAGCGTTTAACATGGTTTTTAATAAGATTACACAAGAGAAATTCATTTTTTTCTATGCTATATATTCGTTTTAAATTATTTTCTTTATGAAATATATGATTTTAATATGTTTTTATGATTTAATTATATAATCAAACATTATTTGGGAAAATTAAATTTATTATTAAGGGATATCTTTTTTTCACAAGAATAATATTTTCCATTTTTTTATATCCCTTAATATAGTATTTTTTCGAAACCCATTCTTTTATATTTCTTCTACAAGATCAACAGATGTGTAAAAACAAAATAAGGGATAATAATTCCATTATTGAGACACATCTTAAAGGAAGGAAAACTGTATTGAATAAAATATTGTTCTATATTTAACAATATAAATTTTGTGAAAATATAACTATATATAGAATTTTATACGATATCATTACTGGTTTTAAAAAGTAGCTAAATAGTTCATCTGTGGGTTCCCAGAGATTTTATAGTTATGGAATTCATCGACCTAGTTATGAGTGCGCTTCATCTAATGGGCACCAACTCTCATATCTTATTATCATATCTCCAGAGCTCTATTAGTGATGATTACACAATATTTATTACACATGTAATGTTTTGTTTCATGTGATTTAAAACATTTTGGATTAACGTCACACTACATCTCCTCTAATGGTTTGGATTTATATGTTTTCGGTGACTTCTTGGTTATCATCAATTGACTCCTTATTCAGATAGCACATAATTTATTTTATATCTTGGTATCCCTACCTTTACCATTGGTATCTACCTATTATGTACCTACATCAGATGTTAGTATCTCCAGTGGAATATTATAGGGAAACTTTTATCATCATTGTCATTGTATTATCGATCTCGAGGTGTGCTGATGGATTGGTGATGCAGAATACTACAGTAAAGTGATGTGGGAGGCCCGTGGCATGGGGTATAAGGTATCATCATAGGTTGTCATTGTGGGATGGGTTTGGGTCAAGGTTTTGATCCATTTCATATCCCATCTATTTGTTTTCGGTTCCCCCTCAATCTAATTTGAGGGGGGATTCCTTAAAAAATATAAAATATGAATTTGGGGAAATCGTTTAAAACTATAAACCTAAAAGATCACGAGAATTTTAAAATGTATGATCCTTGTAATTAAACTCTTACTTAGGTGGGTTTTATTTGGTTATATATACACATTATGATTTTATATTTTTAGTATGATTACCATTTTGGTACGTAAATTGCAGTTTATTATTGATTTTTTCGAAAATTATAACAATTAAATAACATTTCCATTATAATTTCTTGTATTAAAACACATAAAATATTATATGTGGGGTTGGGGTAACACCATCGATCTTATAATTGACTAAAGAGTAGTCCTAACAAGGTCAAATCTTGTCTGTATATATTAGTTTTATATTTATCTTTTTACCATAAATTTTTAAAATCATAATTTTTAGACTCATGACTATGGTTATTTCTCAATGAAAGTTATTTTCAGCTACCATTGAAATTTTTTTAAAGAATAATAGAGTTTCACTAATGTAATCTAAAAATTAAATATTATTTAATGATAAGTATTAACTATTTATTATATAAGTTTTCTGATTTCCATTTAATATAGAAACTATATAAATCTGATGTATATATATATATATAAACTCTGTGTGTTTTTAGGAAAAAATATATTGATTTAGAATGAAATAATGGGTTCCTTTACATTATGTTATAAAAAGGTTTGAAAATTTGTCTTCCAAGGAATATTTTGTTTTTAATATCTTCAAATATAAACTTTCTATTGGTTTTATAATTTAGTATACAGAACAATGAAAACCACTTAGATATTTGGAATTAGATTCCTATCTTTTTATTAAATGAATCTAAAGAAGAATAATCCTAATAATGCATACAATTAAAATCAATAGAATATATATCATTATTTTTATATAATAATTAAAATAAATTAATTATATAAAAAATACTAAATGGTAAAATTTAAAATGTGACATAGTGAACATCATCTCATAATTTAATTATAAATAATTAATAAGTCAAAAGAATCATAAACTAGGATATGTAAAATAAATAATGTATTTGATTTTCCAAATTGACCATGTATTAATATATGTCTTATGGTATTATCAAAATATTACAAATTTACTCATTGAAACCACATTAAACATTTACAAATTGAGTGGTTAAAATTTTATTTAAGGTGCCTTCAATTTCAAGATACCATCAGATCATATTTTACTCTCTAAGAATGTATCCTATAGAAATCTTATAAAACATATTTCATTTTCTATATTTTCATAGGTCCATTAATGTAATGAAATAATTCCTTATGTACCCAAATCTCTATAGTCATCATATTTTGAAGAATTATAGGATATTATTTAAATAATATTTCATTATATTTATGTATCATTTTAATGTCTATTATTTTTTAAGAATATTTATTAAATGGGTAAGCTTCTCTTAGACATACTTTTAAGAATTTTTTTTATTTTTCAAATTATTATTATGTATTATTGATAGTGGTCAACATTTAATTTTTTTTAACAATAAGAATATAAATATGCATAATGATATTAAATTTTCATTAACTACGTTCATGAAAAAATTTATTTAAAAAATATATTATTTTAATTTCATATTGGATGTAATTCGTTGATCATTAATGTTATAATGAAACGAAATAAGTTTTATTGTTTCCAATTTATAAAAATCCTTAAATAGTGTCCAATTATATAATTATTCTTCTTAATTTATATTATATGTGATTCACTATTAATTCTTTTGAAACACACTATGTAATATCTTTAATAAAATTGTTTTATTCATTCTAATCAAATATTTATTTTTCAATTTTAAAATTAAGAAGCCAGAATCAATGTATAATTTTTTATTTCAATCAGATAATGTAATGGTCTAAAACATTATATCTTTTTCTATTTAGATTTTCTTTGTTTCTTATTGTAATTAGATAACTCCAAGAATTAATTCTTGTTCATATAAAATTTATTATATCTTTATGATTTGTTTTTCTATTTGTTAATGATTATCACTATTTTCACTAATATTATCAATATACATTTACATTGATTGTTTTACATAGATGTCGGAATTTTTATTGAGTCACTTCATTATTTTTTCTTCTTTATCATATATCTTATGGTTCTGAGATCATTAAAAGTTCTTAGAGGACCTCTAGATAATTTAGTTATTTTTATTCTCAAAGAACCATTTGGATAGAATTTATATTATTTCTATAAAAAATGAATACCAGATTTAAGAGTATTGAAAAGTTATTTTTCTAGAACCAATAGTGAGTATCCTTAAATATTAATTTATAAATAATATAAATTATAAGAAGGTATATCACCTAAGTCTTAAGATCATTTAGCATTGATGATCTTGATTCTTCTAACCTAATCAGCGTATCATAATTTCATAGAGGATGATATGAGTGGGGATATCATGATAGGTAGTTGATTGACATAGCAATTAACCACTTTCTGATTGTAATATAATTCTATTTATACTTTATAGGATAGTGTCTAATATTTAATTAGTTATGCAATGGACTTTAATAATATATTAAACACAAATTTAACCTCGTTCCATGTAATAATGGAATATTATTATTTTATTTTCTGATGTCAGTAAATGTACTATAATAAATATTTTTAATAAAATATGTAATATAAATATTCATCACCGATAACAATTTTTTATTTTTATCCCCTGCATTATTTATTAAATTATAGAAAAAATATTTAAATAACAATTATTCTTTAAATTCATTGATAGATATTTTATTCATAATATGGTAAATAAAATTATGTTTAATATTCATTTCACTAAACAAATTATTAATTTAATAAATTAATATTTCATATTATCATTGTGAATAAAAATATATAAATAATTATTATATATTCATATTATCAGACAATTACATTTAAAATAAATATTTATTCATTTTTAGTGATCATTTAATAATTCTTGAATAAATATTACATATTAATATAGAGAATATCATATATTTCAGTTGTTAAAAAAAATTATATTTAATTGAGATATTAGGAATACCTATTTATATAACCTGATTGTCCCATTACTCAATGGATTTAGGTGGGAATCTGTAAAACCCATGATAACTATATACCCATGGTTATATCACCCAGAGAGGAGGAAAATATATCATATGGAAAAGAACTATATATCAATACTCATAATGTATTATAATACCTTTATCATGCTATCTCTTCAAGAAGGTTGCACAATTTTGTCTCAACCTATATGCCTGATATGTATTAATTTGGAAAATGGAAATAATCACATTATTACACTATTGACATGGAATTTAATATGATTGATCCACATAAATAAAAGGATAAATATATCCACATTAATACATATAGAAGGAAAAATCTTTATAGAATTATTCGTTAATAACATATCATTCAATATCCACCCAATGTACCCATCATCTCTGAAATCGAATGTAATCACGGTGTATGGAAATACATTAATGTGTTAAATTAATGACATTAATTATTAATTTCATTAAAGACTACATATAATTACACATACTCAAAGATAAGAATATCAGATGGTACATAATCATTTGGATTTACTACAAATGTGTATGTTCTTATAATTCTCATTTAAGATATTACCATGTTTGAACGTTATGAGATGAAGTCTTATACTCTTATAAGTATTCAAACCTGACATTCAATATGCAATTTGTTATATTATATATTGTTATCAAACAACGAAATAAGGTTTAAGAATATTTTCATCATATCTTACAATTCTTATTATAGTGGGGAACTTTTATACAATTTTCAATGTAGTAGATATTCTTCAATATTATTAAAATACATTCACAAATAAAAATGATTAATATATAATAAGTTATTTAATAAATATTCACCTATTTCTAATATAAATGTAATATATTTAAAAAACCATTTTTTCATGGGTAACGACTCCAAAATAATAAAACTTATAATAAATCAAACTGTGGATGGCTTTTAGGATATTGTCTAATACATATTGTTCATGCTTCTTCAAAGATAGTGATTCTGTTAAGAGATCTCCATGTTGTATTACATGTAACCACTACTCTAAATGGTTGTCCATCCCTATAAAAATTCCACAAGATATTATATTTAAAATCTCTGTTCATTATCAACTGATATGACCATGGGTCATATCTATGATCTAAAACTACATTATTACAAAAATATAGGGTTATAGTTTCTTTTCTTTTGGGAACATTATTAAGATTTTTGACATAGTTTCACATCCATACAAATAATTTAGATTCATTAGAGTATTAAATACACTGAAACTTCACTATAGTATCATTAAACATGTCATTATTGGATGTCATCCAACTCAAAGATACTCTATTTAGATTAAGTATATATATCCCAAATATAATTCCTTATTATTTTTTTTTGGGAAATACCATCTAAAGATAAATTGGCCACTAGCTTCTCATCTCCTCCATATACCTAGAACATATCCTTAGTATTCAATAAATTTTTAATTATAGTATTAACTACCATATAATGGATTTCACCAAGGTCACTATGATATAATCCTTATATAATTATTCTTTATTATAAATTTAGACTCATAAAAATAATATCATACATGTCTAACCCAATCACGGATTCATATAGAGTCCTTGTCAACCACTGTTTATCTTTATCTTCCTGAGGACACATTTTCCTAGAGAGATACATACAAATTGAAACAAAAAATAATCCCCTCCTGGATTATTCTACGATGAATATATTCAATATCTTGACTATATATATACTTTTACATAGACAAAAAAACCTCTTGGATATACCATGATATATCTTCATCCCAATGATATATGTTATTCAACCTTAGTGCACCATAGAGAAGAATGTTTCTAAACATTACTTGATGCATTTTAGTATTTGGATATCATTTAAAATAAGATTTATATGATCGTAAAATTTATTAGTAAAATGAGTGAATTACAACTACCTGTCTACAGACGCATGTCTCCCATTTACTCTTTAATAGATTCAATAAACATAATTTTACATGACCTGGATTATTTCAATAATCTATATAGATATCTGTAGCATTAATATATTTTTGGAATTTTTCGGAATCCCAAAACCTCATTTAATGTCATATAGATATATTCCTAATGGTAACCATTTTGTATGTTTTTTTTCACATCCATCTACCAAATATCATAGTTCATGTAAGCTACTACGAGAAGTATAATTCTGATAAATTGTTGCCACGAAACTGGTGAAAGGGAATCATCATAGTCCATTACTTGATAAGTTTTGAACCATTTTACATTTTTTTGCACCCCATAGGTACTAATTTGTCAAAATGTGTTCTTTTTCATCCTCAATAACAAATGTCAATAAACATGATTCACATCCTCTAAAATATCATTCAAAAAAATTATTTGTCTTAGTAAATGGAATATATTTTGAAATTAGTATCCTCATTATGTTTGATATATAATGTTACACTTATTGTATTATTTTTAGGTTATAGGTTCATTTTTATCAACTTATAATGTTTAAACATCCTTAATGATAAGAAAACCATATCATTCTTTTTGTCTGACTTCTAAAATTATAATATTCAAAAACTGTTTGTTCTAAACATCCATATCCAGAAGGAATTGAATAATTTGTTCATATACCCATTATTGTGTATCATGAGCAATGAATTTATTAATTTATATCTTACTCCCAATCATTATTTTAGTAATATTAACCCACACAGAAAGTGTGATACATCTACTAACAAAAATTGTCTTAGTCGAGGTTTCATATAGGTAATATTTGGATCCTTTCATAGTGTATCCTATAAATATTCATTTAGTGCCTTACGGTTAATGTTTATTTCCATTACTGTATTTCAAAATATCGTCAAAACCCAACACTAATAAACTCTAAAATGAGGTTTTCATTCCACAAAAAGTACACAATGGAATACCATTTGTGGAATTAGATGTTACATTTTTTATATGAGTTTTTTGTATAAAAAATTACCCAAAATAATAGTGGAAGACTCACATAACATATGATTGTTATAATCATTTCAATAATGTTTAAATTCCACCTTTCACATTAATCATTCCATTAAGGTGTATATGAAGGAATCTGCTGAGACATAATCCTCAACTCCAATAAATAATCAATTAATTATACATTATTCTTTTTCTTAGATGGCCTAACCAAGAATATTATTATTATAATAAATCTAGTTCACAAGACCATTCTTATAGTCATTAAATATATTAATCAAATCTATAATAAATCTTATTAAGTAAAAAAATTCATATCAACTTAAATAATCCATTATAATAATGAAAAATACTTATATGAACCTAGATTAAACTTGAAAATGTCCACACACATTAGTATAGGCAGGGTGAAGAAGATATACAGCCTATTAAACTTGTTTAGAAAATAGAGACATAGACATTTTCCCTTGAAATAAGGTGTGGGATACAACTAGTTGTTTTAGTTCAGAAGAATCTAATTATCCATCATGATGTAATCTTGTAATACAATTTCTTATATCATAAATGAACCAATGATCCAATAGTTGGGGGTGTCACCAGCCAGGTAAACAATTTTTGTTATCGATTTCCACTATATGGTTTGTATAATCCAGAAAAAAGGACTTTATTTATATATTTCATTCCATATAAAATAATTATTTGTAAAATGTCAAAAAGTGTTTCTAAATTTGAAAATAAGTCCATATGTATCATGTATATATATTGAAATAATTTTCTTTGGTAACTAATGAGACATAATTGATTTCATTTAAAATAAATATCAACCGAGGATGTTTTAATTCTCTATATATTTTGAAAAAAGTATATATTTCCTTAATGGTCCTAAATTCCTATCATTATGGAAAAAACTCATGAATAGAATTGGTTTATATAATACAGTTCATATTTAAGAGGAACATGTGGTATCCAATAACCAATTTATTGAAACGTGTAAATTTCACTCAATAATAAACATATTTGATGCTTTTGCTTACTTATTTTTATGGTTGTAGTTTCTCTTCAAGATTCCATTCATGCCATTTTCAAAACAGATAATTTTTTATTCCATTGCTTTCCCCTTAATCCACTTATTTTTTCATGGGCATTGTGATGACACTTTTTAGATATATTTAGTCTTATAGTTCATCCCTTATCGTTTCATTGTATTCACTAAAATGAAAATAGTCTTATCATGCATTATAACAATGTCTATATAGAAAATTATAGTATGAATATTGTTTTAATACTTCTCTTTGTTTTACAAATTGGAATTATAAAAAATGTTGAGATGATCTGAGGGGGGATGAAAGAATGAAACTAGTGCACCACTCTTTTGGAAAATTATAACATATAACTCCTATACATGAAATGTACACAATGAGATTAAATATATGTTGACCATCTAGTGTGACAAATCCATTATTTTTCATGTAGAGTTCCATTGATATATCAATCCATTCCTTAATATTTCTCTATATATATTTATAAAATATATGTTGGAGTGTTCTAATTGAAAATTTAATCTCACGAGACATCATGAGTTCTCTAAACCTATATAATAACATTAAATCCAAAATATCTAATATATCATTCAGGGGTTTCATATATATTGATAACATTATATCACTCACTATGTCTGCAATCAATTCAAGGATTAAAGATTCTATAACGTATAACATTCTTTCATGTAAAGACACTATGAAAAGTTTTATACAACATTTGTGGATGTTACTTCATGTTACTATATAGTTTTCATATAGATTAGAACATATGTTTAATGTGGTGAGAGAACATATCTTTATATTACAAAAATAATAGAGTATATATTTAGTAATTTAAATGATTTAAAACTATGTGATGCATAATTATTTTTATATTATTAAGATTCCTTATATTTTATCAAGTCCCAATGGTCCCCAGCATAGAACTCGGAATTTAAAATATCTTTTGACATCCATGTGTACTGATTTTATATTTCTAATTTTTATAATCTAGACCATGTCCATGAAAATTATATGATAGTTTTTTGTGTAGAAATCATTCCATCTACGGCCATAAAACTTCTAATTTTATTAAGTCGACTATCTAGTCTTAAAGACCAAACATAGATTTCCGTAAAACATTACTCCAAAAAATTGAATTGAACAATAAAACAACATTATATCCACTTAATTCTCAATTAAATCAACTCAATGTCATTTATTTATATTTTCATATAATAAAGGTGCCATAAAAAAAGACTAAAATAAAAATTTAATGTGGTTTGATTTGTGTTTAAATAACAGAATATAAACTTGCTGGATTTTTTCATTATGTATAATTTTTATTATTTTATATTTTACATAAATTTTAAATATTAATTTGATATTAATTAAGTGATTACCCTTGTTGTGGGAAAATATTTTCAAAAACATAATTTATTGTAATTATATATTTTAAAAATAAAAATTTTATTTATGTCTTCATCGTCATGAATTAATTAAATAAATTATAAATTACAAAAAAAAAAATAAAAAATATCATTACAATGTAATGAAATTATCATATTGGAATATTTTTTGGTTGGACTATAAACAATCCATTAGATCTAAGAGAAAAAGTCCTTAAGCTAGTGTGGGCTCGAGTTTGCAGTATTCCACCTATTTCTTCTATGTCTCCTCTATTTTGATTTCAACTGGCTCCATCTTGATTAAAATACATGTTTATAGGACCACAAAAAGAAAAATTATTTCACATATCTTGATGGTGAAGGTAACCAAAACATGGGTTTTACATAGAAATATTTTTTATCGCACATGCACTTACATGACTAGGATAGATCATTGACTCATAGAACATAAATTTTAGTCTTTTAAAATAATTATAAAAACGAATGAAATGGTTATATTAAAATAAACCATAAAAAACACATTTCATTTTAAACTCACGATCATCTACTATTATTGTGAATATAGATTTAAAATAGCTAACAAAGAATCAATTTTTAGTAAATATTTTATTATGATAAACAAGAATTAATTCATTTGATTAGTTATATGATTAGTTAATTAATTAAATTTATCTTAATTTTTATCCAACCATTCCTAGTGATACATATCTATTGTGATTTAAATATAATTCAATTATTTATAATAGTTTTTATGTTAAAAAATTATCTATAGGTCTTGTACTTGGAAGAAAATCGATGCGTTCCTTTTCAAACAACTTGGCATGTACTGATAACATGTATAGTCTAGTTATAATGTATATATATGGTAAATTTTGTAACCTAATTATATATCATCTATGAATAAATAAATAACAGATAGAATACATTTAATTAACAAAGAATTTAATTATTTTAACGCACATCTAGTAGTTGATGAATATGACTATAGTATGAGTATAGTTCATAAATTTACAGAGAAAGTAATTAATCATTTTATATAAAAATCTCACAATATATATAGATATAAATGAATGTCACATTAAATAATTAATATTGAAATATATAGTATTAATAAATTAAATATTAATTTTTTTATAGAATGATTTTTTAGATGATGTATACTTCCATATACATACCATCAATATTTCTTCCTTTATGTATTTGATACATGCCTAGGGAATCAAATTCTATTTCCAATGAAATATATGTGGGGACCACAATATGTATATCTATAAAAAGTTGTGTTACATCCCCATTACATATTTTTCAATCCCTATGCATCGTGTAATTATTCCTTGATGTGTATCAAACTATATGTTGCCTCACATGAAAATGAGTTGACTTCATTGAATGTAACATTGTTTAATGATATTTAGTTCATTATTTTGAATTCCATTATGGTATATTTAACATATTTTCCATTAAATATACCACATGTTTGTCTTTTCGTAATGTGGAAACTAATTTTCACTATATATTGGTTCAATGAACTAGGATACATGATTTGTATAATAGATAAATATTTTTAAATCCAATGGCGTCTACCTATAATTCTTTGTATATATAGATGGGTTAATCGATTGTCAATTTTCAAAATTTGATTACATATGGATTAAATGAGTGAGAAATAATTGTAGCAAGAACATATCTCAACTATCAGTTCCAAAAATTAATTTCATGAAATGAAAAATAACATTAAATTCATATAATGGTAACTGATAATATAATAATTATATATTAATAATAACCCCTCTAATGTCACATTATTGACTCAAATATAGTGGAAACACCAACTTAGATAATGACCAACTAAAATATTTTTGAATTCAATAGATAATTCATAGTAAATGTTATATTATTTTCATGAAAGATGAAAATTTCCCAAAATAATATTGATAAATTTTTTTTATTTAACCAAGATAGTGGATATTTTCATTTTAATTTATAATAAATATAAAACAAACTGAGAATAATTACCTTGTCCTTGAGATATTTCTAAAGTGATAATGTTGATCATTCTAACTTGATCGGTGTATCATTGTTTTATAGTTAAGACCCAAAAAGTATCCTCCATAATAGTGATCCACACACACTCCTTTAATCTATGAATAACACCAATAATCCATCTAGTATTAGCATGCCTGATATATTATCTAGTGATTTTCTCCTTCATCACAACACATTTGGTCTGGATGAAGGGATTGTACCATGCTCACCTCAATCCTATGTAGAAGAGAAGAAGATAGAGACTGTGAGTGGAAATGTTTGTGTAATATTATTAACCATCATCTGATTGACATAATATCCTATTTATATACATAGAGTTGGTGTTTAATATTTAATTAATTAAAAAAATTCCATTAATAATTTATTAATCCCAAATGATAAGACATAAAATGCAATTAAATAATATTAATATTTAATTTTATTTGGTGTTCTAACACACAATTGTAAATGTTAATTTTTTTAAAAAGATACCTAAATATTCACAATTGGAATAAATTATTTCAGGTCTTATACCACTAAATTTATTCAACAAAAAATAGACATTAAGAAAAATATTATCCAACAAATAAATTAATAAATATTTTAAAAAAAACCCATGAAATATATATTTATTTAATATTCACATAAATAAATTAATTTTTTTGAGAAATATATGATTAATTTTTAGACAGAAAATAACTTGAGATAAATAAAAAATATATATTTTAAATATACAAATAAGCTCAAAAAACCAGTTGTTTGTGACACATTATACCTCTTCCTCATTGGAATTACACTAGCTTTCCTAATGTTAATGATTACTCCCTATAAATGGTGTAAGAAACCCATTGAGGAAGACAACAATTTGTAATGAAAATTACTACATATTAATGTTCATTGTGTTGTATAATATTTTCCTAATGATATATCATCAAGAATGTTTCACAACACTTTCATCAACATATATTCTTGATACATATTTTATTAATTACCTAAAATAAACTCATCACTAAGCCATGGATGTGGAATTTAATGTGATTATTATGTTTCAATCAATCCAAGATATAAACATCCATAAATATAAGAGGGAAGACACTTGATTGATATATTCATTAATAATATATCTTTCATGATGCATCAGATGTACCTAACCTTTTTATTATCATATAATATTATGGTTTATAGTTATATAGAAAATTACATGACTCGCGACATGCGTAAAAAATAATCATATGTTCAATGGATCATTGCAGATTCTCATATTCATGGATATGTAATGACACATAGGCATGTGTATTTCATATAGGTGGTTCTATTCCCATGATATCCCATCATTGATTTTAATAAGTGAGAACTTAATTATAGTAATTCATGTCTCCATATGAGCACTCGCACATAACAGTAACTAAACTATGCATCCTATCGTAGAATGTTATCATACCATATATAATTATTTAGAACATTTTATTGGAATTTAATGGTAATAATCATAGCGGTGAACTTATTTTCTCTTATATCAGTTAGAAATACTATAGAACATTGTTACATTAATGTCATGTATAGCAATGAAAAATATCGAATGAGTTATTAAATTAATATTCACCACATTGAATAAAAATGTTATCTAAATTATAAATTTTTATAATTAGTACAAAAACTCTAAAAATTTAATCCTTATACATGATAAAAAAATGTTATAATTCTTTTGAGCATTAATATGTAAATATTTCATGATTATCCAATGAAATAATCAATATCATAATCATCTATTAATTTTTTTCATATATTTTTTTCATTTTCAGAGGATAATGTTTTTTATTTCATTGAGACTATAGGACATTTTATAATAATTCTTATCAACATTCATCTAAAAGGTATCATACATTTTATTATGGGATATAATTAAAATTTCTTTAATATTGTTATTTTATTTTTGAATTTTAATCGAAGAATAAAACATTGTATTCATATTTTCATGACAATATGCAATATTAAACTCCTCTTTAATAAAATAAAAATATTAGGAATTTATGTAATTTCATTTTTGGTCATAATAATTATTTAAAGTGACCAAATAATTTTTTTCTATCTGTTATTTATAACATTTTTTTTATTCTTCATTTAATATGAAATAAAAATATTTCTAACTAGGAATTTATTAAATTTACAATAAATAATTTATTCAATTTTTAAATTGATTTTAATTGGTCTCAATATCCTTCTTTCATAGAATTACATGTTTACTACAACTTTTTCACAATTAAGAATTTTTTGAGTCTGAAAACTAATTAAATGAGAATGATTCAGTGTAAATTATTTAAAAATATTCGCCCAAATTATAATGAAAGTTGGGGTGAATTGATAATTTTTTTAAAAGAATTTATAAAAGATCCCCCCCCCATCAATTTAAAAATTATTAACCTTAAAAAAATGAGTAAAATTGTATTTTAAAAATCAAAATTCATCTCAAATTTATTGAATAAAACTTAAATAAATATGTGGTAAATAAAATCTATGTAAATATTTTATCACACGAAAAAAATACAATTTTAGCCTTTTATATTACTATATAACATAATGTATTATATTTTGTGATTTAAAAAATAATTGTTTTAAATTATTTGATAAAAGTGATGGACAATTTTAAAATAAAACAATGTTTTCATCAAAATAAAAGAAAAAAATATAGTCAAGATTAAAAAAAAATTAAATTAAATATCAGTGTAAAATTTATAGGGTTTTTAAATAAAATAAAATCTTTGAATTCCCTTTAATTGGATAAAATGTATCAATGAAAATATGTTATCACAATATTTACCTCAGATTTTAATATTTATTTCTTTGGTTATGTAAATTATGTTCGAGTGCTTGTTCCTCACACAACATCATAATAAAACAAGAAATATATATATATATATATATATATTAAAAAATTAAATATTTCATCTAAAACTAAACATTTAATTAGTATGTTTGACTATGAGTAACTGAATTTTAAAATATGTAAATATATATAGGTTATTATAAACCAATTTACATAATTCATATTTTTTTTATGAATCTATTATTTTATATGTTATAAATTTTATTAAATAATAATATTTATAATATTGTAAATAATCTAATGCTAAAAAAAATAATATTTATTAATTAAATATAAAATTTATATAATTTTATATAAATTACAAATATAAAAAACTAGTATTTTAAAAAATAATTTTTCAGTAAAAATTATTTCTCATTATAATTAATAATTATATTTAAAAGTTGAATAAATATATTTTAGAATGAATTTTTTTTAAAAGATCCTTTATTTTTTGATTCATAATAACTATATAATCATAGGATAAGATTTATTATGTTTTGAATAGTGAAATGTACATTTTTCACAAATATAGTGTCTTTTATATATTTATTAGTCTACAAGTATGATCTAGAAATTTATATTAACCATTTTTAAAGTAAAATATATTTTATAAATGATATTATAAATTTAAAAATATTTAATTTAGTTTCCAAATATATTTTTATCATTTTATAACATGACCTGTACTTTTATAAATATTGTTTTTGTCACATTATACATCTACAATTATAAAATTACTGGTAATCACATTTAGAAATTGTGTGAAAAAAATCATTTCTTATTTTGAATAATGTTTTCAAAATTATGTAATAAGATCCATTTTATTTCTGGCCATAATTTATATCATACCTTTATTAAATAAAAGTTACCATAAAAAATGAATATTCTATTTCTGAAAATCCTAAAAGAAATAAGTTGAATACATATTTAAAACATATGTGATATTGGGTGGTTGAGATTGAATTTTTCTCTTTACCTATAAATTATGAAACAATCATTGAGATACATTCTTTGAGGGAGAGATCTCATTACTATTACATTTTAGTGACAAAAAAGATATTATATGATTTCATTATATTATAAAATAACTTCATATAGTTTATCTTCTTCATAAAATTATTTATAATAACCATATATTACATTAATAATCAATAAATATGATGATTAACCCTGTTTATAATTATATTGATACTAAATTAATTCATAATCATCCATTAATTATGGTATGTTCTAGTTTGGTTTAGTTTAAACCTCAAGTTTGAATATGCTATAAATTTATATTAGAGGTGAAAATGGGAGTTCAATTTATTGTAATATATTACATAAATAATTTAATAATGAGTTATGTTTTCTAAAATAAAGGTAATATATATATTTTACTAAATATTTTAAAAATACATAATTCGCGGGGAATTATCAAAACCTATTTATCAATAATTTCAATATTAATGATTGTCACCAAAAATCTACATGGCCGAATGTATGGAATTGTTAAGCCATATAATAAAAAAAATTATGTTACCATTTATGATATGGGAATTATGAAATTTATGTGAATAGTTGTGAATAAAAAACTATTATGAAACAAGTTTAGAATGAACATAATTACTGTCACTCGATATCAAAATAAGATAATAACTTACCAATGCGAATGTATATATTAATTATAAATGATGTTTACAAGTGGTTATATTTATGAAAATGGTTTTAAAATGGGTAATTAATATAGTTAATATTTTTTGTGTAGATAGAGTGCATTTTTACTTGGAACAAATTGAGATAAGAGATTCATTTTTCAAAATTAAAATTCTTGATATATATTTCTTAATGTTCACTAGTATACCAATAGTATGGTTTGAATAATATATAATTAATGATTTTTACTATACTAATTGGGTATTAATATCAATATCATGTATATTCATCATATTTACTTTTATTAAATGGATTCCAAATACGAAAATAGTTTTAATTAAATGTTTTCTCAAAACATAAAGATATTATTTTATATTTTATTTTAAAATTTATATTTTTTTTAAGTATAATAGAATTGGGGAGTTTATTTACTTTATAAAACCATTCGTAATTTTAATTTTATTTTAACTAGGTTTTAAATTTTCCCCCAATATCTATATTCCCTTTGACTCATATTTTACTGAAAATGACTATTATACGTGTAAATGGACCCATATCTTCTTCTCAGTCTAAAACATTTAATTTTATATTTCTATATTCATTGAATAATGTTCAATTGTTCTTACCATTGTATAGTGAGGGTATCCATTAATTTTATATGTAAATTTTCATCTTGTTATATTAATATTCTCTCTATATATAATTATGATCTATTACAGAACCGTAATGAATTACTACCATTAAAAATTTGGATTTGTAAACATATTTTAGAATTAAATATCTTTATTATCTCTTAGTATGTTATTTAAATCATGAATCCATATTAAAATTACACCATTATAAACCCTCTTCAAATCTTCTAAAAAATAATCATCTGAGAGGGTGGTCACTGATGTCGATTAATTGTTAACATGATAGATATCAATCAATTGTCATATGTCTCAACATCATGGGATTAAGTTTATGAGAAAATGATATTAGAATATTAAATTCATACCTTGAAATTTATTGATCGTAATTATGACATAATTCTTTAACAACTCACATGAAATGAATCATATAAGAATCAAAGATCATGATCCATTATATTTTATTGTTATAAGAGGAAATTTTTACAGTGACT
This sequence comes from Viscum album, assembly GCA_963277665.1. Lineage (NCBI taxonomy): Eukaryota > Viridiplantae > Streptophyta > Magnoliopsida > Santalales > Viscaceae > Viscum > Viscum album. The sequence goes on along the minus strand of OY728123.1, from coordinate 1,867,300,998 downwards.
AGAATAGAATATGTTGTATAATAATAATAATATTAATTAAACCTCAATAAAACTCAGTAAAACATTCATCACATGTTTAGATTGTGCTACACATAAATAAAATTTATTTTTATCAATGGATAACCACATTAATACACTCTTTTTTAATGGAATAAAATCTGATATACTTTATTTTAGTCTTGGGATAACATCTTTTGTTCCATTTGAGATCATGAATAATAATAATTTCCAAATTAATTAGTGAGAAATAATGTACCCCCACTTTACATAATCTATTCTTATCTATTCCACTACATCATAAAAACTTTCATCATTTCAGCATATCTTATACAATGAAAATGAAAATAGGTTTAATCAATATCTCAACAACAAAATAAAAAACCATATAGAGAATGAAGATAGATTTTTTTACTAGATTATATCCTCAGGGAAGCATATTTAACATAAATTTATATACCCATATATTAAAATAAATTTAAAATATAACTTTATATTTTTTTAAGGAAAATATTATTTTAATTTTGAAATCATTTATTTACAATACAAAATAATAATTATTAAAAAAAATTCTTAGAAAATAAACATAGAAATATTTAATGTAATATTCAATGAAAATATAATGCATTTTATATAAAAAATATGTTAAAATATTAATTTACTATACAATTATTCCATTAACATTTTTTTGAAAAAATAAGAAGTACATCATTTATTAAATGATAATATGGTTCCTTTTTAAAACATTATACAAATTAAAACCTGTGAAATAATGAAATTAATAATTTAGGGGATAATACTAAAATAATTAATGAAACATATTATAAAAAATACAGAAAAGGAAGAAAAATATTACCCATTTAATAGAGGAATAATAAGTCATTCATAGGAACATTCTTTTAGAAAATTGAGAACATAAACATTGGATAAAAATTTAAATCCTATGATAAAAAATAAAAACCCATTATTCATTAAAAAAACATAAGATAAGAAATTAAATCTTATTTATGAGAGAAATATAATATAATTTCATTATTTTAACATTTAATTATAGACTATCCTCATAAATAATTAGATTGTAACGTAAAACCATTACTTCAATGAAAAATTTGGATCACAAGTTTCAGGAAATAAAATAAATTGATAATGAATTTTTAATATTTCATAAGTAATGTTATTCATGAAACAGTAATAAAATTTTGTATTATATACACCTCATGAAATTATATAGGTGTATAATATAACATATTTACCAATGATGACAATTTGACATGATAAATCATTTCCACTTTGGTGAAATTCAAATTTCAACCCCTTGTATGAAATAATATTATATTTATCACTAAGAAAATTATTTATGATTTATAAATAATATAAAATATAAACTAGTTTTAATATGTGCATCATAAAAATATATAATGTCATAAATTTAAATAAGTCACATTGAAATATTATTTAGATGCAGAACCCTTACAATATATGTGAATTGATTCATAATAACTATAAAATCCTACATAATATGTTATTATTATTATTAATTATAAAAAATAACCATATATATAATTTTAATATTCTATATTCCCTTCTTATATCCTGTAAACATCATTTTAATAATAATTCTTTATCAAAACCATATTTTTGAGGTGTCAACTGTTTTGTTTTTCAAGAATATTTCTATTCAATAGTTTAGGTCTTTTACATTTGATAATGTTTCTAACTTATAAATAATTGTCATCATGATATAAAGGTCATATATAATTATTATATTAAAATATAGAACATTTAATAAAATATTAAAAAAAATTTATCCCTCACGGGGATGGTAGTGTGTACGAATTCATGAATGATAATTCCATTTTTAATGAAAAATTAGAGTATATAATATATTTACCTTAAAAATTAACTATTAAATAATAAAAAATAAATAATTTTTAAAATATATAATTAAAATCATCCATACGTGGTAGCGATAAATAAAGAATCACTTCACTTTTCGAAGATCGTAGTATATGTGAACAAACAAGTAGTAATTTCAATTTCCATTTGAAGGAAAAGAGGTGTAAATGGTTATATGAATATTATTCAAACTATGATTATTTATAATACTAGTTTATACATTTTATTATCTATATAATATATTTACATGTTTAATGAGATGAAATATACTTTTAATTACTAAGGTATGATAATTACATCTTCTTAGAGAGATCTCTTTAGGCTTAAAACATGTGCCTTATTACGATATTATATGTGGAACTCATTAAGGTACATGATTATTTTAATGAAACTATTAAGTTATTTTTTTAATTTTAGGAACATTTACAAGGATTAATATTTGTAAATAAAAGAGTATAGGAGTCTCTATTTTTTAAGAGTTGGAAAAGATACACTTGAAATTACATAAAATATTTAAATATATCATATATCATAGTCATGTATGTTGGATCCTAATGACCCTATTTTCATAAAAATATATTATATAATGGAAAACTGCCATCAAAAAATTAAAAACATGTACATGTTTTTGTTTCATTATAAACCATATATTTTTGTTTAACCCTATCATTAACCTTTTTTAACCTACACAGTTATCATAATTATTTTTTATTTTAAGGAGCATAAATATATATATAATGTGAAAAGTTGATCAAAATGGGGAATTCATTATATTACATACCATATCCCATTCCAACAATATTCTTTTAATATGATTATTTATTTTTAATTAATCTAATGAAAATAATCTAACAAAAAATATCATTAAATTTAATTTTGGGACCTTTCATTTAACTTGACATTAAAAGAATTAATAATATTGTATAATTATAATATAAAAACTTTTAACCACATTTATACATTATAATAACCTGTCAAATTAATCGATTACAATAATTAATAAAAAAATATAAATTTAAATGTTCTAAAAACCATTATTCATGATTTTTTTAATTCTTTCACATTCACTATATCATTGTTTAATATCTTATTAAAATAAATATATAATCACTAAAAAATAAAAGTAAATTAATATCATAAAATTAAATGAATTTTCATCAAAATAAAATTCTATATTTTTTTCAAAATAACTGTTTATCCCTATGAAAGCGTATAATAGAAATGTAAATCATGAAAGTGATGTTTTTATTATCTTTTCAATAAAATAAGTTATTTATTAAACTTAAAGCAAATTTGAAATACAATTCACTATTTTTAAATAATTGGTGGTTTTGGTATAAATACACATATATAATATGATAAATGCATGTTTTGGAGATGTTTTAAATCCTTATCCCATTGTTTTAGCCATGTAATACTTGTTTTACCCTTAGTTGGGATGAAAATCATATACATTTTTTTAATTCATAAGGAATTGAAAACATAAGGAAAATATTTAAAAAAATTCAACCCATGAATAAAAATATGAAATAAATATTTCATTATTAAATATATATGTGAGTATCAAATCATATTTAACATAAATTCACAAAGGAAAGGAAAAATAATTTCTATAAAATGTATTTTAATAAAAAAAAGTAACTTATTCGAAAATAAAACATAATTTTTATTCCTCCATAATTAATTATATATATTATTTTTAAATAATAAATATGTTACTTTCATTTCAAATTCAATACATAATATAACTTAAAAATTATTAATTTAATGAAAATAAATTTTTTTCTAAAATACTGTATTTTTTCAATATTCCCATAGAAATAAATCTTTCAAGAAAAATACAATAATAAATCTCCCAAAGATAGTATTGAAATATTTATTTCAATAAAAATAATTCATTTCCTAAAATAAAATTTCTAAATTGTTTTTAATATATATATATAACATCTGTTCGAAAAATACTATAGAAACCATTTTGGAAGAAAACATATTGTAAATAACAAAATTGATTTACTGAAAATTGAGTATGAATTTATTATTAGGTAATAAATAAATATTAATTAGGAATTAATATTTATATGTATATTTCTCAGTGTGGTTAATCCTACTAATACACATTAATTTAAAAATTAGGTTATAATGTTCACATTTAAATAACACTATTTTATACTTTATTATAGATTACTTAATGGTAAATATTTTATATTAAACTATATATCAATATTATTATTGTATTATAATTTTTTGAATGTTACATTATCCCCATCCCCATTAAAAAATTTCTTCATCATAATTTTTATCTCAGTAATCATGTGTTTAATATTTGAAAATACCTTTTTTGAAAATACATATCATAGAAAATGATCATAAAAAATCTTTTAAACATGTTAATTGGAATGAAATAAATTATACAAAAAATAACACATAATCATGTTCCCAGATAATAATATAGTTTTTGGGGGTTGATAACATAGTCATTTAGAAGATTTATCTGACAGTAAGTAATATTAAGTAGTAATATAGAACATGGTTATTGGAAATTTAATAACAAAAAAAATCCATAAATAAGTAAAGGTAAGAGATATTGTCAATTCATCCAAAAATAATTTCAATAATAAACAGAATTTTATTTTTCAGATATCATCCCTAGAGTTTATCGATTATATTTCCATGTAAAATGAGAATATATACATACTTCACTTCCTCTAATCCATAAATGAAATTTATAAATTTTTTTCCATGTTTCAATTGGTTTCCACCTATTTCTATGCAATATTCGTAGGATGAATGATAAATAAAAAAAATTTCATTCTTGGAGATCTCATATAAGCATTCAATAAGTTATTAAATCCATAAATTAATAAAAACTTATTCCTTATGTTACTATTCTGTTATAGGAACAAAAATGTTTATTACATTCCAAAACAACTAATATGAATAATCATTTATCTTATTGATAAATATATATGATTTTAATAATAATACTTAGAGATATGAATAATTCATTCAAAAAATATCTAAATTTCTAGAAAAACACAAATCATGCTTAATTATTATTCAAAACCGAAAGAAACGTGAATAAATAAGATATAAATTTTTAGAAAAAAATATAAATTTTGTCTCTCTAGAAATTATAAAGTAATTTATAATGTAACACACCAATAACATGAATACTTTAATTATATACCCTCCTAAAACTTTCTAATAAACTAAATAACATTAATACACCAATAAAAAGATATACTCTTATAAAAATTATCATTTTCATTATTAGAAAAATAAAATGAAAGAATATACAATTTTTTTAAAAAATACAAAACATGAAAAAAAACCTCGTTAACGAAAACATGAATGGAAGTTTTATCAGGTCAATAATTTATTTCATTGGAACCAATTATATGTAATTTATTTATCAATTTCATCATTTTCATTGTCCTAACTAAAAATTTATATATCAATATTTGACACATATTATTGTTCATCTATCCATCAATCATGCGTTTTTTAAAAATATCACTTTACTACTAAATCAAATTTCTATTTTAGTATAGTCGATAAATTTATTCATGAAAATATATAACAAAAAAATTTATAATTGTCATGAGATGTTTTATAATTCTTATAATTAGAATATCAATGATAAAACACTTCAACAGTAGAATTCTCAATTACCCAAAAAAATATACAATTTTTTCATTCAACGTCATTGAATTAAATATAATATACAAATCCTTACACTAGTATTTAACCCCTAGATTTGTTAATTGTCTCAAATAATTTTCATATTCCCCAAATACAAGACATTCAAATATAAATGGCAAATTATTATTTAATTTATTTCGTTACATTAAACTCTTTATTTATCCTATACAATTTCTTTTAATTTGCCGTTATTTTACACACATAAAATATCTTCATGTTTCATTGATATATCTCAATTGGTGATTATTCCAAAATTCACAACATGTTGGAAACTGTATCTTATTTATTTTACTGTCTACATGGAACTCCACTTCAGTTTTATTTTTTTCATTTATAAACACACGTATATTCGAAAGTTTATCATAAATCATGATACATTCTTAGTCATGTCCATGATAATTCTCAATCCATATTCTATCTGGAAATTGTTTTCATTTCATTTCTCATCACAGTAAGTGTTATGATGATTCATTTTTTGTTTAATCCATAAACCAGAACCACAATTCTTAATGTAAAAATTGAGCTATAATAATTATAGTGAAAAAACATATAATAATGAAAATAATTAATTTTATTCCCCAAATTATTTCACATTCTAATCAACCAATGAATATTTTAGACTCAATATATTTTAGAATCAAATAATTATAGGTTTTATTATAATCTATTATATTCATCCATTATAATTGTTAAAGAGATGAATTTGAATTAACCAATGAATTTCCATCAATAGTTACTGGTAAGATGTGCAATATTAGAAAATCATATAGTGAACTGATGATGTTAAAGATAATTCCCTATCAATCCTTTTCAATGTTATTACGTTTTGGTGGATTTGGCCTATTGTCATATCCATAATCTAGTATCTAAAATCTTATTTATTTTATATAAAACCAAACATATTTATTTACCATAATTTTTTATGTTATCATATACTTCGTATTATTCATATAGTTATCACTAAATTTTTCACATCCTATTTTCAAAAAATAACGACGACTTTCTCTAAAAATATGTAGAGACCCAAGAATTTTATTCATAAATTAAAATCAATTTAGATGAATATTAATTACAAATCATTACGATTAATAAAAAAATAGAAATGGTTTAATTTTATTTGAAACACCTATTCATAAACAATTAGTACATAATATATATATATCATATAAAACAATCTTCTCCACAATAAGAAACTATCTTATAAATGTCAAACAAAAAAATGTTCTTAATATCTAATAGAAATGGAAGTATAATATTAGATGATAGCAAATGACAAATAATGGTAAACATGGGAGATATCAATAAATGATCGTAAATAAGGTTATGAGGACCATATTATTATTTGAACATGATCTAAAATTTTGAAATTTGTACCCATGTATTCATATATCATAATCATATCCTAAATATTTTGAAGAACATGTCAAATGAATCATACAATAATCAAAATCATGATCTATGAGATCATATTTTATTTATATTAACATTTCATAGAGTGTGTAATAATCATTATATTAGAAATATTATATCATGGATATGTACAAATAAATTTTTACAATGCTAGGATTTTTCTAACCACCCATGTACCTAATTCTGGCTTTTGACAACCTCTCGTATATTCAAATTCTTTCATTAGATATCCACCCATGTTCACTCAATATGTCTTGGTATAACCCCTCATGTACCCTTTGACCTCATAAATATTAATCATTACCAAATTCATTGGTGGGACTTAAGGGACTCACCCATCATATAATCCCTTAAAAAGTAATCCAAAAAATCATGAATGCATTTATTATTACATTATAACTTAACACATGTAAAAGAAAATTTATTCCATCAGTGACTCATCATCAAAATCATAAACTATATATAATATGATTAGTTAAGGTGTAGTTACATTATATCCCCAGTGAACCATAAGTATAATTAAAGAATGTTGTCATAAATATAAATAACATTAAAATATTAATGCATTATTTCTTTAGGGAAATAAAATTTTCATTTTCAAATTAGTTATTTAAAATATTTAAATTTATTATTAGTTCAGGATATAATTTAATATAAATAAATAATGGAAACATTTCTTGAAACCATCAATTTAAATTTCTTCATGGTGGTGGGAAAACCCATTCATGTTGTAAATGATAAGAAAATATTCCTTTCACATTTATAATAAATTTTCAATAGTACCTTATAAAAAATTTATAATAACAATACATATAATAATTTTTTTGGAAATTAACGCATTGGAAAAATTAATTTTGTAAATCATTTTAATATAAACAAAAAAAATTTAAAAATAAAATTGAAAATTATATTGAAGGCAATTTTCCATGTTAGAATAAAGAATTATATCATTTTTCATTAAAAATTACATATTAGTTTTTTATACATTGAAATGGAACATAAAGGGTATGTTATAATATCTATAAATAAAATGGTAGAATATCATACATAATATCATCAACAAAGATATAATATATTTTCATCATCAAAAAATTTAAGAATAATAAACCCTATTAAAAATTAAGATCGTACCATAAATCCCTTTCTACATTGGTAACATTTCGATCACATGTTCTATAAATAAATAACACAAAATGACACATCAAATACAATTAATATAATGATATTTAGGATACATTATATATATGGGTAATTATATAAACCTCATAAAATAGGTTATGTGTATAACATAACATATCTCATAAGGAAGAAAAATTTCAATGATAAACCCTTACAAAATTGGTAATGTTCAAATAAAAACATTTTAGAAGAAAAAAACTGATTTTTAACATTATATTCTATGAATTACTAATAATATAGGACATAAGATTTTTAGTGGGTAGTATATACATAAAATAAACATACATATGCTAATAAAATAAAAAATATCTCAATGAAACTATATTATGGATTATTGCCTTTAGATTATGTATGACATGATACGTAATAATGATAACAATTTGTGTAATAAATATATACTTGTTATAACTCTATATGTTGATCATATATTTCAAAATAATATCTTTTATGATCAGCTTATATACAATGGACATTGGTTTTTTAACAATTCATTAATAAAATTCTCATTTTTTCAAGTTAACTATTTTTGTTTTAATGAATATTTACATTTGATAGTTCGGTTCTTTGAAATTTGATAACGGTTTAGTAATATCCAAAATTATAATAAGGATATATATATAATATATATAAAATATATACAAATTTATAAATATTTATAAATATTAGAGATAGAATAATGAAACACAATGTTGAATGAGGAAGTACTCCTTACATAGGCATGAATGATAGTTCTATTTTCTAATCAAAAAAAATTTGATTCAAATAGATAACAATTAACAAAAAATTAAAAATAAATTAATCATAAATATCAGGTATATATATATATAATAAATTCGGATCTATAAACATTCATGTGAGGCGTTGATGGAAAATTAATCATATCTCTTCGTGGAGGTGGCAGTCCATATGTACGCATGAGAAAAACATTCATATCCTTTTTAATAGAAAAATTGTATAAAATGTTTTTCCCAATATGATAATAATATCTAAATATATTTGATATATTATATTATAATTTCAGTTGGTATAAATCAAATTTATTCATAGAAAACGAAAAATAAATGTCATAATAATTAGGTATGATGATTACTTTTTTTAGGGAAACTCTATTTTCACACATTAATCCTTATTAACATGGTCTTATGGGAAAAAAAGAACTATTATGTACTAAAGGCACATAAAAATGTATTATTTTTTATATTGGATAAACTAGAAAGATAAATTCTTTTTAATAATTGATGATATGAGGTTCAATTTTAAAATAATGGGAAATGACCCACTTGGAATTATATAAAGGATTTAAATATAATATATGTAACTTAATATTGTTATTTAATGATAAATCCTTAATCGTTATATAATCATGAGTTTAAATAAATATTTTTACACTCTTTCACATTGGGTATATTTTTATGTTTAAGGTTAGATAGAATTAGGACATAAATCATACATAAAAAACCATAAAATAAAATATAGCCACTACATATTTGTTAATATTTTTTATAATAATTTGTTTTTAATAATCCATGACCTATTTTCATGTAAAAACTCTCATAAATCCAACTTGGATTCCAAAATTTTTTTACACAACCTTTAACCATGTGAAAAATTATTAAAAACATGCGATGAGAAATATATATTGATAAATGATATAAAAAGATTGAAATTTTTTGTTCATTTATATACATTACATCTCTTGAAATACACTATGCTGAAAACATAACATTTTACCCAAAATGTAAGTATCATTCCTTTAAAATGAACATTTATTTTTTCTTTTTAAAAAAATTATTTTTATGATAAATTATTAGCAAACATAGATAATTCATGTAGGTCCCTTGAAACATCAACACATATAACCCATACAGAACCCTTATAGATTAAAACCACAATACATCCAAATTCCAATATAGTCATCTAGATAATATAATCACTACCCAATGTATTGGATTACTATCAGAGTGCCCCAATATTTAAGCATTAACAAAATCACCTAGATCTATCTGCGTGAATCCATCATTTAAAATGTACAATAACAAAAAAATGAAATAATATATTTCACCAAATTAAATATAATTGTAAAGTTTAAATAAAATAACATTCAAATATTAAAACAACATTTAATTTCAAAACCCATTTTTAACAAAAATAATACATATTTTATTTCAAATTTCATTTCAACAGAAAAATTCCAAATATGATTAATAGGGTTTTTCATTAATGTAATATTGAAAATTTTAAGGTAATCCAAAATTTAAATAGTGAAGATGGTGTAAAAAAATTCATTGTCTCGTTTTATGATAAGAAAATAACATTCCTTTCATTGTTTTTCAAAACATTCCATATAAATCATTTAAAAAGATACCATTTTGAAAAACTATTGAATTAAATTAATTATAGAAATAATTATTCACATATAATACATTTATATTGATAATGATATTAAATAATTTCATTGAGGAAATTATTATAAATTAAATCATTAAAAACTAAAAAGAAATTTTTAAATAAATGTTTCTCGTACCACTTTGAATAATTAGAATCACAATACTTATTAAAAAATAAATTTTTTAAAAATTTAAATATTATTATCATATATATATATATTTCATTATATAACATGTACAATGGTATGTAGATTATATTTAAAAAATAATAATGTTTCACAACATCAAGGTATGCATCAATGAAAAGAGTTTGTGGCGAAGTCCCTTACCTCGAGTATGACTTTTCATATATGTATTTATATTCTTAAATAATAAAAATATGTTAACTATTTTATTTCTAGAAATATTTTTTTAGTTTATAATTACTTTTATTTCACATTTTACAATGTTTCGTAATTCTATATAATATATTCAGTTTATATCATGAGTTTTGACTGTATATGGATAATTTGTCTAAAAAAACATTGGTTGGTCAACTAATGTCAGAAGAGTTCATTATTTAAATCATATAAAGAATAATAATATTATAATAATTTTCATATATATGGATTAATTATAATTTAAAAACCAATCATGAATTATTGTTATGAAAAATGATCCAATGTTACATATATATAGATAGCAGGTCATACGTACGCATGACTAACATTTCCATTTTACAATGATCATTATGGGAAATAATTAAGAAACATTTATCCTCTTATAATGATAATTATATCTTAAATAGAATATTATTTATAATATATAACTATATATATAATTATTTTGATGTAAATGTAATTACATTACTGCAAAGAGGTGGTAGTCTACACATCCAGGAACGATGTTATCACTTTTTGTATGTGTGAAAATTATAATAAAGAAAATTATATATTTTTTTCCAAAAAAAATTAATTATATCATGAATATTGTATAGATATTTTGTATATAATTAATATTTATTTAATAAGTCATTATTACATTATGTGTAATTTGTGAATGAGTCAAATCGCTTTAACGAGGTGGTAGTTCACACATCCACAAACGATGTTATCATATTCCCATGAAATAAAAAACACAAAGATATGTGTTAAATAATAATTAATGTAGTATTATAATATCATATCTATCATATAAAATCAGTATTTACATCGTAACTATCATTAATGAGAAGTGGTAATGAAAAATGGATGACATTGTTTTGTGAGGGAGTTGTCCACCGTAAAAAGAAATAGTGATTTCTTTATAAATTATTTTTAAGTGTGTGTAGGTCTATGTAAAAATGCTTGACATAGAAACATATCAATATATATAAGGTACTATGATAATTTTATATAAATTATTTAATGGTAAATTAAATGAGTGGATACTGATATAATATATAGATGAATGTTGATGAACGTTACAACTTTTTTAGGTAACTCATTTTCATTTGCACAAAATAAATACTTAGGTTGGATTTCCTCATAAAGTGAATATTATAGAATTAGGGTAAGGATATTGGGATATGAATTTAGAAATTTTTGGACAATATAAATGTATTTATAGGTGTAATGTAGTGAGCGGTTAAGTGTCCTTTTATATTGGATGAGGAGTGGCATTCCTTTAAACACAAATAGGAAAACAATATTTGGCGGCACCCTTACATCATGTATAAGTCCCCATCCTTAAATATTACATAATTGTGAATTATGTTAATAATTCACGTTTAGGATATTTTAGGTTCAAAACATTTTATAATTAGGTAATAACTTATACATAACAACACAAATATTACAAGAAGACACTTATACTCAATATCGATGTCTTTATAAAAAATATTATTTAAAAAGAAACATGTTTAGTTGCATGTTTTAAACAGCTCGACTTTTCCTTCATCCCATAATTGTCCTTATTCATCTTCAAGTCCTGTGAAAAACATTTCAAAAACATGGGATGAGCATAAAAATCTCAGTAAGTGATACATAAAGAAGGAAAACTGTTAGATTTTCAAAAAAAAATGTGATCCATGAATTAATTATAATAATGTAATTATTTTCACCATTAAGTAGTATAAAAAACACTTAATTGAATTTTAGCTACTCTTTTACCAATTCTTTAACAAAATTATTACCATAAAACCCATTAAAACAACATATATCACATAATGGTAATTTGAGACATAAACATAATTAAATTATATAACCACATTGTCGACTTCCACACATATCACTAAATGGAATAGCCATATGGCTGACTTCCATACCAAACGAATTGGAGGATATAACATGACCACCCATCCCAGGTTTATCATAGAACAACATTTCATTATATTTTTCATGTAACCAACCATCATTGGTTTATTACGTAACCACCGATCAAATGTCAAAGTACCATTATATAATCATAACACATAAAAAATTAAAATATAAAAATTTCATTAATAATATTTCTTTTGAAATCATAAGAAATCATATCATGATATCGAAATACTCAATAAATTCCAAAAACCTTTTTCAATTCCAAAACAAAAAACAAAATAATAATGGACTTCTTTTCCTTTTAAAAAAATTTAGGCTTATAGAGGAATTCAAATATCAAATAATGATTACAGTGACAGAGAATTCATTGTCATTTCATACATTAAAAACAATCCTTTTTGCATTTAGTAAAACACTTCATAGAAAGAAAATTTCCCCCTTGAATAAATTAAAAGTCAAAGGGTATTATTATACACTACATAAAATAATGTGGTGTATATGATCAAAATATGCCTCAATGAATGGAGAGTCATACAAAGTCCCCTACTTTGAGTCTGATTTATCACATATGTTCTTGTTCTTCCTAAAAAATAAACTTAAGTTAATTTATACATTACTTAGACACTTTTTCTTATTTATAATTCCTTTTATATAACTTCTTAGAACGTTATAAAAACAAAAAGTTAATGTCGTTCGTTTTGTCCATATTGGGGACCTGAGTCAAAAATAAACTTTTTATAATTACAAATTATCCATGTTGTCCAAATTCAATTATCTACAGAATGATATTAAGGATTTATATATAATATATATAATATATATCCATTATATATGTATTTATAATAGTCCCTGACATTGGGAGATATGAAATGAAATGAACCATTCATATAGACGATAAGATGTACGTACGCATGAAAGCTACATTCATTTATATTCCAAATTTAATGGAATGAAATATAAATGCTACAAATGTATATAGTAATTACATAATAATATCATATTATATTTATTTTATATACATTCATTAATTCTGTCTTTTATACGTTCAATGTAAGGAATGAATGAGTCATATCACTTTGAGCGAATGGTAGTATGCACTTCCTCAAATGAAATTAGTGTATTTACACATCCTAAGAATAAATTAGGTATGTTTTAAATTAAAAATAAATTTTAATAAGTACAATATAAATATAATATATATAATTGAACATTCATCATTTCTTGATGCAGTAGTTCATTGTACACAGAAACAGAATGTTGGTTTTCCTTAGAATGATTTTTGAGTAAGTGTAGTTTGAATACTTATCATAAAAACATCGTATTATATTTATTATGATTTTTTATTTGTATAATAATTGAATAAAAAGATTTTATGGTGTTGGAGAAGGAAAATAAATGATTGAATCTTGAGAGAAGACATTAACTAAAATCAGGTATCTCCTACTTATTTAATCTAAAAGGAATTCTATAATTTCCTTCTACCCAAGGGAAGGATTATTAGAAGTATATATGTATGATGGGAGCATATTTGGTAATATATTAAATGAGCCACGGTTCTTGAGAGGTGTGAGTAATATGATAGAGTTGGTGTCCTATAATAAGATGGAGGATGGGTACTTTTGGAATGTCTTGAATGAATATTTTTTTTATAAAATTAATTTACATTTAATTTGTCCAAACCTAATTTAATTCGAATATAATATTATTATTGTCTGATATAATCACAAACAATAGGTTTTAGAGTTGTTTTTGTTTCAAATTTATCCTTATCATTTATCATTACCCCTTAGTTAACTAATTTAACTCTTTCGTTTTCTTCTTGTATATTCATACTATATGGTTAATATAGTTACCATAAAATTCAAAATGAACCACAAGTGGTTCATTAGTGATAATTTAAACATTATCTAATTCTTTATTCAAAATATTAGATTTCTAGGACTATTATTTCATTTAATATAATAGTATTTGTTTTAAAACTCATTTATGTCAATTTTTAAACATTTCATATCATGAATATTTATAAATCCCTAAAAACATTATTAGTTATAAAAACTGCATTAATTAAATCTTAACAAGTCCTAGTCATCCATATAATTCATGTATGGAATAAAATGTTTCAAAATATATTTATTTTAATATTTATAATCTCATTTATTTAAAAGTTTCATTAATAAGGTAATCACTACATCATCATTTTTCCATAAACAAATTTATTTATATGATGTCTAAAAATTTTAAATAAAATACCATGATGTAGGAAATAGTTATATATTTTTATGGAATATTTTTAGTCAAAAATATCAATTATATAACCACATATAAAAATTGTTTTACAAAAAGATACATGTTTATATTACATTTTTCTTTACATTAAATTAATTTTTATAAATTGTCATTTTCACATAAAAGTTTCTCCATGGGGTCCCAAAATCGACCCAAGGATGCCCATTGTCAGACATATATAATTCAATAGTATTAGGACATGTTTTAGCAAAGATTTATATTATTATAATATTATTTTTTACTATTATTTTTCAGAATTACCCATCAACAATGGAAAATAAAATAGTTAATAAAGTTTCTATTCATAATGTATAAACACAAAAGGTACCCATTTATAGAATTTGGACTAACCAATTAAAAATATGGAATCCATTTTTGAAAATTTAGAACACATAAGTGGAATAAATTAATGTAAAATTAATTTGTTTTGTAAAAACCAAAAATATCGCTTTTAAGAATTAATAACTACAAATAGATTTACGTGTGTTTGTGTATAATTTTAAGAAAAATAACTTCCAAGAACCAAAGTTTGATTAAATTATAAAAACATAATCTAATTAGACATTAAAACTAATTTAAATGATAATATATACGTATGAATAAATAATGTAAAAAGTCATATTTGACATAAAATGTAGTACTTTTCACAATTCATTAAAAAAATGATCTTTATTAGAAAATACATAATATTTACCGAAAGTAATTTTTTATTTAGTCCTACTAAATTAAAATTTTATTTTTTCAAATGAAAATATAAATGTTTCAAAAACAAACTTCAAAATGTGTTCTCCATCAAAAGGGGATAAACTACATTTAAACAAAATTAGAGTATTTCATGCTTAAAATTTGATTCATTCTTAATTTAAGTCTCTTAATTTAAGATGATAAATGTAAAGTAATTTTAGAAACACTTATAATCATATTTGCATTAGTTTTATTCATTATCATAAATACAATGGCTATGTTTTAAATACCATTTAAAATAATAATATAATTTTATTTTTTGGTATAACTCAACATTGTGTGAAACATATGATTTTAGAGAAACCCATTGTTACATGTTGAGTACTCTATTGGACATAGAACCCCCATAAATTAAATTTAATATTTAATTCAAAGATATTAATAAATATAAAAAATTTCATAATCTTTATTTACATAGGATGTTACATCCTTACCCCTTTTAAAATTGCATCCTAAAAAATATATTTACATATCAAATAAGTAAGGGTATTTATTATTCAGAGTATTTTACAATTACCATGTTTCCTCTTCAACCATATGGTTTTTTTAATAACCATTACCTGATGAAATACATTATTCTGCAAAACATTCTCTCTTTGGTCAAGAATTTGGACTGGTTCTTCATCATAAGAGATAATCTCTTCCAACTAAACTACCTATAGACTCAAAACATGAGATGGATCCAACATATGTTTCTTCAATATTGATATATAAAAAAACTGTACATTGGACAAGCTTGGGAGTAAACCCACTTTGAAGGAAACTGATCCAACATTCTCTAGGATTTCATATAGTCTAATTAGCCATGGTCTCTGCATTCCCTTATTACTAAAACATGTCACACTTTTTGATAGATAAGCATTGAGAAAGACAATATCACCTACCTTGAATGAAAGATCATCCCTTCAACTAATCTTCATAACTTTTCTATCTTGTCTAAGCTATTATCATGTGATTATGAATGAACTAAAATTTTTCTTCAATATATTCTACCAATTATTGTCTCATCAATATCATTTCACAAACTTCATCCCAAAAAATGGAGTTCGACACATCATTCTATATAATTCCTCAAATGGTGCAATAATTAAAATAGAATGAAAACTTTTATTATTAAAATACTCAACCAAAATGGTTGTTGGTCCAAAATTACATAGTAATCAATTTAACATGAACATAGAATATATTCTGATATCTAAATTGTTCGTTTTGATTACCCATTTGATTACGGATGAATAGTTATACCAAATATTAATTTTTTTCCCATAGACCTATGGAGGCCCTTCCAAAAGATATAAGTTAACCTGATATGAAGATCAGATACAATTGAGTGTAGAATTCCATGTAATATTAATATATCCTTATCATAGAATTCTTAAAGTTGACCTAGAGGCAATGTATCTCGAATTGGAAGGAAATGAGTATATTTATTTAATCAATTAACAATTACCCAGATGGCATTATCACCTTGAGAAATCCTCAGAAATCCCACAACAATGTCTATGGATATATTTTCCAATTTCCAGTAAGGTACCGGTAAAGGCTGAAGAATCCCATTTGGTAACTGTAACTATGCTTTAACCTATTGACAAGTCATACACATCCAATTAATGATATCAATATCTTTTCAGTCCATCCCACTATTAATACACCCAAATATCAAAATAATCATAGTCCTATCGAGATTAACTGAAAATGTAGAACTGTAATCTTCACATAACAACACTTTCTCCAACTATGAAGCAAAATGCACACATAATCTCTTTTTAAATCTCAAAACACAACCTTTATCAGTGTTAAATTCAGGCAACTTACCCATCAAAACTAATTCTACCATTTTCTACAACTCATTATCTTCTTTCTATACTATCTTAATTCTGTCAAATAGAGATTCTCTCACTAACACTTGAATCAAACTAGAGTGATCTCTTGAACCAAAGACATATATTCCAAATTTCATCAAATAATTAATCAAAGGATATTATTTCCAATATAACATGGTTAGTGTAGCATTATTTTTAGACTCAAACCATCGGCCACTTTGCTTGATATTCTAGATAGTAATGAAATATGAAATCATAATCATTGATTAATTCTATCCATCTCATCTATCTCAGGTTCAATTTTTTTTGAGTGAATATATACTTTAATTTTCTTTGTTCAATATATATTTCACATTTCAATGTATACAGATGATGCCTTAATATTATAAGAGTAAAAACTGTAGTATCTAATTCCAAATCATGTTATGGGTAGTTTAACTCATGATTTTTCAACTGATTTGAAGCATAAGAAATTAATTGATCACTCTGCATTAATAAACAACCAAGTCCTTTCAATGAAGCATCATTTTAGATAACGAACTCACCATTTATAAAAGTTAATTCCAATAATATAGAATTCACCAATCTTATTTTCAATTCCTAAAAACAATCATCACATTTATTTATCTAGACACATTTAATAATGTTTCTGGTTAACTTAGTTAATGTGATAGATAACCCTGAAAAATGTTCAACAAACCTTTAGTAATAGCCTTTCAAACCAAGAAAACTATGGATCTTAGTGATATTGTAAGGTATTGGACACTCTTCAACAAATTTGTTTAAGAAGGGTCAACTGTCACATCATATTTAGAAATAATATAACCAAGGAATGAAATTTTCTATAACCAAAACTCACACTTTCTAAATTTACCATATAGTTTCATTTCTTTTAATGTTTTCAAGACAAACCTTAAATGACTATCATGTTATATTTACTATTTTAATATACAAAAATGTCATCATTAAACAAAAAAAAACATATCCAAGAACATAGAGAAAATTTTATTCATAAGATCCATGAAGGATGAATGTTCATTAGTTATCCCAAAAGGCGTAATGAAAATTTTATAATGGCTATATCTAGTACGAAACAAGGTCTTTGGAATGTCTTTTTCCTTTAATTTCAAATAATATTACACTATCCTAAAATCATTATTCAAATAATACTGAGCTCCCTAGAGATGATCAATCAAATCATAGATATGATGCAACGTATACTTTTTATTAATAGTGATATTATTCAAGGCTCCATAATAAAGCAATTTTTGGTCGAACCATTTTTGTTTTTAGCAAACTAGACTGGAGGACCCCATGGCGTTGTTCTAGGTAGAATTAAAGCATTAACTAACAACTCACACCATTGTTTCTTTAACACTAGAAGTTCAATTCAAGCCTTTTGATAAGGGGGTTTTGAAATTGGGTAAGAATTAGGAACTAAGTCTGCAGAAAATTCAACATCCCGATCAGGTATAATACCTAGCAACTCATCAGGAGAAATATCAAGATACTCATTTACTACTAAAACAAAATTAATCTGAATAGTTACATTGTTTTAAGAAATATGTGAAAATTAACTCTAATTTCTATTATTCACTAGTTTCTCAGCTTGTTGATATGTTATCAGAGTTAAGGGTTTATTCTAGTACAAAAATTTGAAGTCTTTCTGAAAAAAACCTTTTTATCTATATAGTCAATATTATCATGGTAAAGTGAAAGTCAAACCATTCCCCCAAAAACATCAAACACTACTTGAGTAAAAAAAGCATGGTTTTTATATAATTGCATTCCTTATACATGGATAAGAATATTATTATAATTTCTTTTTTCCCCTACTTTTCCCCTAGCTGTTTTTACCATAAGTTCTGGATTCATTTCTTGAGGTGGAATTATAAATTTACCTGAACTTTTCTCAGAAATGAATGAATGTGTAGATCCTGAATTAATCTACACATTGTCATAATACGAAAAAATAAATTATATAATAAAACTTCATTTGATGGTCTCACATCAACTGTAGTTGTACAAAAATATTTCTCCACACCTTCTACTTTTGATCTGTCTGGTTTCCACCCTGGGTAATCCACTTTGGACACACATTGGCATAATTCACAAACTCGTTAGAACTAAAACATCTTACCTCTGGATTTTTATTGACTACAATATCATATTCATTATAGTTACAACCCATATGACCAGTCACACAATACCTGAAGCACATTCAAAAATTTTAAATCCATTATGCAGGATGATTTTTAGCACACTTCTCACTAGTTGGATATTAAATTTTCTTACATCCAGACTTCTTTGATGAATACTTTCCTTTTGCCTATTAACTAGACCTCATCTTTTCTATTATCTCGTGGAACATATTATCATCAGAAACCTCTATTCCTACTTTCTCAGCACATCTGAAACCTTACTCACAACCTTGGAGTTCACGAGAGGTTAATGCCTTTCGATATTGCGTCTTCAATCTTGAGTAAACAAAATTTATCGTACCAACAATATCTCAGATGAAATTTGGATAATACCTTGATAGTAAAGTGAAATTTTCTTTATAAGAAGCCACTTAATCATCCTCCTACCTCAATTTCATGAATTGGGTTTTCCATCATATGTTGAACCTGTAACACCCCAGGTAAATAAAGAATATGAAATTTCATATTTATCCATATTTGTGAATAAAATATTTAAATGACTTTAAAGGGGACTCTATGCTCGATGGCGTACCCAACACGCAACAACGAGTTTCTTGGGAATCTTACGTTGCACTCTAATAATAAAATAATATTATTTTAAATGGTAGTTAACATGCAGCAGTTTTAATGGCGGGAATGGATAGAAATAACTAAAATATTATTATATATGTTTTTAAATGTTTTTACATTTATCCAATAAAGGATAGAGGCTTAAAATACGGAAAGATTTCAATTTTAGGCATATATGCCCTAGTTTTCACTAAAGGTTCACTTATCGCCTTTTGATGGCGAACTGTCATTAAATATAGTTTTGGTCACTCTTATACATTCTTTTGGACCAAATAAAACTCTTCTTTAGAATCAGGACATTAAATTTTACTTTGTGTAAATTTTTGGTATTTTTCTGATAAAGTTCATTTTTTAATGAATAGTGTAAAATGTTGTATTTTAATTCAAAACCACTTTTTAATATGATTTATTTATATGATTAGATTATCTTTTGAATTTGTTTTCAAGTGAAATTAGAATATATTTTTTCCATTAAATCCAATAGTGGTCGTTGGAAATAATTTCACATTGAAATCAGACTTAAACTAGTATCAATCTTTTGATACTTATTGTTACATAAAAACACTCTATTTGCTCTGACAGCGGGAATTAATTATTAAATTAATTAATGTGACTTATTTGTTTTGAATTTTGTAAAATAGACTTCATTTTTGAATTCTGAATATCAAATATAGCTTAGGGTGAATTTTTGGTAATTTTTTGAAAAACTTCAATTTTTGATTAATAGTGAAACCACTAAGTGGTACTTATAAAGACTGATTTTCCGTTTAAATGAAATTTTTCCATCATTGTGTTTTGAATTTCAAAAATCCGACATACATGGTTGTCATTAAGAAGTAAAATGTGGTTCAATGGGATAAAAATAATTTTTGATGAATAGTAACTTATTATGTTCTTAATCGCGATTAGTGGTAATTAGGGTAGTTTAAGGTATAAATAATGCTTTAATAATATGAAATGACCTAGACACATGTCCCAACCTTATTGGTTGTGTCATGGCCGACCAAGAAAAGCCATGGGTCAACTTGGGGACCCCATGGAGACACTTTGGTTGGGAAATGACATAAATAACATTTTATTTAATGTAAAAGTAAAATTGACACAAACATGATATGTTATACTAAAACAATTTTTAAGTGGGGTTACACAAGTCCAAATTTGGATTATAAATAGTAATTAGAAATATAATAATATTTCCTACATCATAGTAGTTTTTTTATAATTTTTAGACATTAAATAAATTATATTATTTATGACATAATAATGATGCAGCGATGACATCATTATTTGACGATTTAAATAAAATGGAAAGATAATGTAATATCTATGAACTAAACATCTCAAAAACTTATTGGATGAGTGGATTTGGAAGCCTTATCACCTCATCCACAAATTATATCAATGTGGGACCTTTTAAAACCGAAACACATTTTCAAATAAAGTAATATTTCATTACTTTCCAAAAGTGCCCCTCTTCTCCTCTTATAAAAGGCCCCCACCTCTACCTCATTTCACACACTCCTCAAGCCTTTGGCTCGGCCAACCCCTGCCCATTTACTCTCTCCACATCCCTCTCATCATCCTAGAGAATTCCCTTTGGGCAGAATCCTTTCAAAGGAAGCCTTTAGGCACAAATCAAAAGGAGTTACACTTTTAAAGGTAATTCATTCTCTCTTGTTCATTTGTTTTATTTTGTTTCTCCAACACCATAAAATCTTTTTATTTACTTCTTTTGTAACAACACCAGTATCTTAAATATACTAGGATGTTGTTATAAGATTTATTTGAGATACATTCTCACACAACTACATCAAATGGTTAAAGAACATACGGTTTCCGTGGATGGAAAAATTCTGCCTCCCGGAACGATGATTGTTCAATACTCATTTAACACCTTCAAAGGTAGCCATTATGATGTCACTATTTTTATATATGATATATAATATGTTTATGTTTTACTTATGCTTCTGTATTTTTCATTTGTGTCTTACCTTTATGGCATCCATTATGGGTATACGCGATATCTTCATTTTCGGAAGTGCGGACTACCGCCCCCTCAAAGTGATGTGATTCGTTAATGCCATACGTGGGACGTATAAAGGACGGATATAATGATATTATATATGATATTATACTGGAATTATAATATTCCTTTATATCATTATTATTCCATTCTATAAAATACGAAATAGAAATGAAAGTAGCGTTAATGCGTACGTACGGCTTACCGTCTCCATGAATGGTGCATTTCATTTCTTAACTCTAAATGATTATGTAATATTATAAATGCGTGCATATACTGGATATATATGACATATATGATATCTACATCATGAATACAATTCTGTATAAAATAAACATTTGGCCACACGAACAACATGTAATTGTAAGAAGTCCACTTTCGACTTAAGAACCAAGTATCGGCAAAACAAATATTATTAACTTAAATGATTACATAAATTTTTATGACATGGTAATAAGTGATATAAAAGGAATAATGAACTTGAAAAAGGTTATTATGGAAGTAGAAATTAACTCATGTTTATTATTCAGGAGATTAAAGAACGATCGTGTCAAGTCGGACCCGAGGTAAGGGATCCTACACCTCTCTTTCTTTTTAAGTACACTCTTTTATGTCATTCCTTTTAAAGCTCATCTTTCTTGTTATTGGGATGATCTTTTATATTAATCCTACTGTAATTTTTATGTTCATGTGATGAGAGACCCTATTCTCTCTCATCAATCCATTTTGGAAGTTTTGATTGGCGCCGTTAGGATGCCGAACTTTCGTAAGAGATCTAACTTCTCTCTTTCTTTTTAAGTACTCTCCATTATGTCACTTCTTTTAAGTTCCTATTTTTAATGTTGGGGGATGTTATTTTATATTCATCTTGCTTTAAATTATATTGTAATGTGATGAGATACCCTATTTGATCTCATCAATCCATATTCGGAAGTTTTATGTGGCGCCGTTAGGCTGCCGAGTTTTTGTGAGGGATTTTTCATCTCACTTTTATTCCCATGAGATTTATGCTACATTTGCCACAAATTACATTGATTGGTGTATGTAATGCCCATTATTCTACTCTTTGTTTAATATAATTTCGTTTATGAGTATTTACATCAATGACCTATTGTCTTTCTTTCATGGGGTGTATGTTTTGAAAGATACCCAAGTCGGTAAGGGAACCATTCACCCTCCTCTTTTTTAAAAGACTTCTTTTATTGGGTCTTTTAATTTACATATTTTATGTTGGGATATGTTCTCATACATCCTTATTGATGTAAATTTTATGACCAAGTGATGAGATACACTTTTTATCTCTCATCAACTCATTTTGATGTGAGGTCGTTAGGCTGTCAAGGGAACTTTTTAACCCAATTTCGATTTCTTTGGGTTCAACTTGTAGTCATTGAATATGTCATCCATTGAATATGTGTGAATGACCTTTTATTGTTTTACACTTAATATCCACTTATATTGGGTGTATATATATTTGTCACACATAATTTTGAGATTTATTTGTCCTTAATTTAAGGATACCTTCTTTATAAGGGATTTCATCACATTTGACATTTCTATTGAGGGTTCATTGTTGTTATGCACCAATTCACTCTTATATGGTGTATATACTGTCCTTTGGAGTATTATATCATGAATCCTTTTATTCTCATGATATTATAATGTTCTGACTAAATGTTATTCCTCGATTATTGTATTCAAGTGTCTCTAATTTTGGTAAAACCCCTTTAACCAAAATATAGTTTTAAATGTTTTAATTATTTGTTCTTATTAATATCCATGTTTTCAAATTGGTTTTAAGGATTTATTTATATGGATATTAATGGTTTAAAATTTTAAAAGCTTCAAGGTGGTATGGGACACTTTGATTCAAAAATATCTTTATTAAATGTTTTAAATGGTTTTGGAAATGGTTTCTTTTTGAATGGATTCATTATTTCAATATACTAAAATGTTATATTGTGATTGAAATGTGGAAATGTTATGTTTCCTTTATTCATGTTTATGTGATACGATTATGTTATGGTTCTTGGGCATTGTTATGAAGAACAGTTGGTTCCGTGATAAACTAAGGGCGGGTGAGCCCGATATAGCTCTCCAATGCATTGGGTAACGCGAAGTAGTGAAACCTTAAGGTTTCTCCGAAGAGATTTAGGGAATATACTGTGATGGGTATTCCAAACGTAACCAAGAGGGTTACTCCCAACGTAAGAATGTTATGAATACCTCAAGTTACCTTTATGTCTTATGTTTTCTATGATTTATTCATGATTTGATATGCCTATGTTTTATGGGTAAAGTATGATTTCATTCTTATGTATATATGAACTCATGTTTCCTTTCCATATTTTTATAACTCTTCCTGAGCTTTTTATGCTCATCCCAAGTTTTTGAAATGTTTTTCACAGGTCAAGGGAAAGGTACATGATGTGATGATAGTGTCAAGGATGTGTCAAGAAAGAATCCATGTTTTATATTAAATGTGTTTCCGTTGATGGGAAGAATGAATACTGTCTTTTATGTAACCACATTGTTTAAATGTGGAATGTAATGCAAGTTTCATGATCTAATTCTCTAAAACTCTAAACCTGAAAAGATCCTCAATGTGTAATCTTGTAATAAATCAAGATTATGTAAGGTTTATGGCTGGGGCCTTATAGTTGGTATCAAAGGTCGGTTTAGATAACTTTAGAGGTTAGGGTATTCTTTAAGCATAATTGACAATTACCATAATGGTTAGGATTTCAGAAAGAGTCTTAGTTTTAGATAAAGTGAATGAGTAAGTATATATTATTGTCTATCTTACTCATTAGTACATGATGGTTTTGTTGATATACTCACACTGACCTTTTTGGTTTTAGTAAATGGCTGGATCTAGCAGGCACCAAAGTGAAAATGGGTTTGAAGGAAACTGTGGCGGTTCTCTGATTAAGGGACTAGATGAAATGGGGGATTCAATGAGGAATCTCATGGTTGTTCTAAACCAACTATCAAGGAGTCATGATCAACCACTTTTACCTTGGTATGTTCTGTAATGCATCATGTACGAGATGACCAATCGATGTGGAAGTTCAGATAATAATTATAAAGGTAACCAATAGGGTTTATATGATCCTTACTTTTGAGGTAATTATGGGTTATTATATGATATGATGGAAAACGAAAGGAATGAGATAAACTTGAGTTTAAATTATTTTGTTGTTATTTTTGATGATTTTATCCCTTTTTGGGGAATGATTTGAGAAATATATAGTTTTGGAAAAAGGACAACACGCAGACCGTGTGACAACCCGTCGCGTCGGACAATGCTGTGGGAATCGAACCCACAACCAAAGTGCGAATGGTATTTATTGCCTACCACTGGACTACGTGAAGTCCCTGGTGAGTTTGACTGATTCTTTTTAGTTATATGATTTTATGAATTAAGAGTAAGTTGATTTTGGGTTATTTATGAAAATGATTAACCTATCATAGAGGATATGTGATTAGGTTAATTACTATTCAATACGAGACATTAAGAGCAACTGATGTTGTTTGGAGATAAATGTTACGATTTAACTTGGAAGACTATGTGACTAAATCCTTCAAATATTTGGGTTTCAATCTTATATTGGTTTACTTTGAATAATTTTATATACAAATTGTTTATCTAATGGTCCTCATTGAGCTTTGGGTTTTTTTGGACAAATTTTAGAGATTAAGAATAGATTTTCTTTTTATAAAGGGTTATCCTTTTATGGATTATCTGATCTTGTACTAGCCTTTTTGGTTTTGGTTTTGGCTAGAGTATAAAGACATGGGAAGTATATAGTTCTCTTTTGTGGATTAGGTGCTTCTCTAAAAGTTGATTATAGTACTCTTAATGTGAACAAGTCTTCCTAGATACTCGCCTTTTGGAGAAAATAGGAGTTTGTTTAAGGAATCTAATAAAATTTTAAAGTCAACATGATAACTGATTATGTTTCCTTATGAATAAATTCCACAATAAAAGGTAACGTAAAACAAAAATGTTGTCTATTAACTTTTCCAATTGGGGAATCGAATACAGTTTAACCCATCGCAAGTTTGTGATTTTCTCGTGGTTAACTTTCTCCTAAACATGTTTTCTATCGCTCTCCATCAGAACATGACCCTTTTTTTCCTCCATGTCCATATTTTTGTACATAGAATCCTAGTATGGGTTAAATCGGGTGACCTCTGTGCTTATCTTTCTTTATTATAAAGTTATTGTTTTACCGACTCTTGTTCCGATGTGGGACTTTCAAGGATGTTTCCAAGCGCAATTTTAAAATTGCGAGGACACAATTCCCAAAAGGGGGGAAGGATATAACACCCCAGGTAAATAAAGAATATGACATTTCATATTTATCCATATTTGTGAATAAAATATTTAAATGACTTTAAAGGGGAAGCTATGCTCGATGGCGTACCCAACACGCAACAACGAGTTTCTTGGGAATCTTACGTTGCACTCTAATGATAAAATAATATTATTTTAAATGGTAGTTAACATGTAGCCGTTTCAATGGCGGGAATGGATAGAAATAACTAAAATATGATTATATATGTTTTTAAATGTTTTTACATATATCCAATAAAGGATAGAGGCTTAAAATACGAAAAGAATTCAATTTTAGGCATATATGCCCTAGTTTTCACTAAAGGTTCACTTATCGCCTTTTGATGGAGAACTATCATTAAAGATAGTTTTGATCACTCTTATACATTCTTTTGGACCAAATAAAATTCTTCTTTAGAATCGGGACATTAAATTTTACTTTGTGTAAATTTTTGGTATTTTTCTGATAAAGTTCATTTTTTAATGAATAGTGTAAAATGTTGTATTTTAATTGAAAACAACTTTTTAATATGATTTATTTATATGATTAGATTATCTTTTGAATTTGTTTTAATGTGAAATTAGAATATATTTTTACCATTAAATCCAATAGTGGTCGTTGGAAATAATTTCACTTTGAAATCGGACTTAAACTAGTATCAATCTTTTGATACTTATTGTTACATAAAAATACTATATTTGCTCTGACAGCGGGAATTAATTATTAAATTAATTAATGCGACTTATATGTTTTGAATTTTGTAAAATAGACTTCATTTTTGAATTCGGAATATCAAATATAGCTTAGGGTGAATTTTTGTAATTTTTTTGAAAAACTTCAATTTTTGATTAATAGTGAAACCACTAAGTGGTACTTATAAAGACTGATTTTCCGTTTAAATGAAAATTTTCCATCATTGTGTTTTGAATTTCAAAAATCCGACATACATGGTTGTCATTAAGAAGTAAAATGTGGTTCAGTGGGATAAAAATAATTTTTGGTGAATAGTAACTTATTAAGTTCTTAATCGCGATTAGTGGTAATTAGGGTAGTTTAAGGTATAAATAATGCTTTAATAATATGAAATGACCTAGACACATGTCCCAACCTTATTGGTTGTGTCATGGCCGACCAAGACAAGCCATGGGTCATCTTGGGGACCCCATGGAGACACTTTTGTTGGGAAATGACATAAATAACATTTTATTTAATGTAAAAGTAAAATTGACACAAACATGATATGTTATACTAAAACAATTTTTAAGTGGGGTTACAGAAGTCCAAATTTTTATTATAAATAGTCATTGGAAAGATAAAAAGATTTCCTACATCATAGTAGTTTTTTTATAATTTTTATACATTAAATAAATTAAATTATTTATGACATAATAATGATGCAGCGATGACATCATTATTTGACGATTTAAATAAAATGGAAAAATAATGTAAAATATATGAACTACACATGTCCAAAACTTATTGGATGAGTGTATTTGGAAGCCTTATCACCTTATCCACAAATTATATCAATGTGCGACCTTTTAAAACCGAAACACATTTTCAAATAAAGTAATATTTCTTTACTTTCCAAAAGTGCCCCTCCTCTCCTCTTATAAAAGGCCCCCACCTCTACCTCATTTCACACACTCCTAAAGCCTTTGGCTTGGCCAAACCCTGCCCATTTACTCTCTCCACACCCCTCTCCTCATCCTAGAGGATTCCCTTTGGGTAGAATCCTTTCAAAGGAAGCCTTTAGTCACAAATCAAAAGGAGTTACACTTTTAAAGGTAATTCATTCTCTCTTGTTCTTTTGTTTTATTTTGTTTCTCCAACCCCCTAAAATCTTTTTATTTACTTCTTTTGTAACAACACCAGTATCTTCAATATACTAGGATGTTGTTATCAGATTTATTAGAGCTACACTCTCACAAAACTACATCAAATGGTTAAAGAACTTACGGTTTCCGTGGATGGAAAAATTCTTTCTCCCGGAACGATGATTGTTCAATACTCATTTGACACCTTCAAAGGTGGCCATTATTATGTCACTATTTTTATATATGATATATAATATGTTTAGGTTTTACTTATGCTTCTATATATTTCATTTGTGTCTTACCTTTATGGAATCCATTATGGGTATACGCGATATCTTCATTTTAGGAAGTGTGGACTACCGCCCCCTCAAAGTGATGTGATTCGTTAATGCCATATGTGGGACGTACAAAGGATGGATTTAATGATATTATATATGATATTATACTGGAATTATAATATACCTTTATATCATTATTATTCCATTCTATAAAATACGAAATAGAAATGAAAGTAGCGTTCATGCGTACGTACGGCTTACCGTCTCCATGAATGGTGCATTTCATTTCTTACCTCTAAATGATTATGTAATTTTATAAATGCGTGCATATACTGGATATATATGACATATATGATATCTACATCATGAATAAAATTCTGTATATAATAAATATTTGGCCACACGAACAACATGTAATTGTAAGAAATCCACTTTCGACTTAAGAACCAAGTATCGGCAAAACAAATATTATTAACTTAAATGATTACATAAATTTTTATGACATGGTAATAAGTGATATAAAAGGAATAATGAACATGAAAATGGTTCTTAAGGAAGCAGAAATTAACTCATGTTTATTATTCAGGATATTAAAGAACGATCGTGTCAAGTCGGACCCGAGGTAAGGGATCCTACACCTCTCTTTCTTTTTAAGTACACTCTTTTATGTCATTCCTTTTAAAGATCATCTTTCTTGTTATTGGGATGATATTTTATATTAATCCTACTTTAATTTTTATGTTCATTTGATGAGAGACCCTATTCTCTCTCATCAATCCATTTTGGAAGTTTTGATTGGCGTCGTTAGGATGCCGAACTTTCGTAAGAGATCTAACTTCTCTCTTTCTTTTTAAGTACTCTCCATTATTTCACTTCTTTTAAGCTCCTATTTTTAATGTTGGGGGATGTTCTTTTATATTCATCTTTCTGTACATTATATTTTAATGTGATGAGATACCCTATTTGATCTCATCAATCCATATTCGGAAGTTTTATGTGGCGCCGTTAGGCTGCCGAGTTTTCGTGAGGGATTTTTCATCTCACTTTTATTCCCGTGAGATTTATGCTACATTTGCCACAAATTCCATTGAGTGGTGTATGTACTGCCCATTATTCTACTCTTTGTGTAATATACTTTCGTTTATGAGTATTTACATCAATGACCTATTGTCTTTCTTTCATGGGGTGTATGTTTTGAAAGATACCGAAGTCGGTAAGGGAACCTTTCACCCTCCTCTTTTTTAAAAGACTTCTTTTATTGGGTCTTTTAATTTACATATTTTTATGTTGGGATATGTTCTCATACATCCTTATTGATGTAAATTTTATGACCAAGTGATGAGATACACGTTTTATCTCTCATCAACTCATTTTGATGTGAGGCCGTTAGGCTGTCAAGGGAACTTTTTAACCCAATTTCGATTTCTTTGGGTTCAACTTGTAGTCATTGAATATGTCATCCATTGAATATGTGTGAATGTCCTTTTATTGTTTTACACTTAATATCCACTTATATTGGGTGTATATATATTTGTCACACATAATTTTGAGATTTATTTGTCCTTAATTTAAGGATACCTTCTTTATAAGGGATTTCATCACATTTGACATTTCTGTTGAGGGTTCGTTGTTGTTATGAACCAATTCACTCTTATATAGGGTATATACTGTCCTTTGGAGTATTATATCATGAATCCTTTTATTCTCATGATATTATAAAGTTCTGACTAAATGTTATTCCTCGATTATTGTATTCAAGTGTCTCTAATTTTGGTAAAACCCCTTTAACCAAAATATAGTTTTAAATGTTTTAATTATTTGTTCTTATTAATATCCATGTTTTCAAAATGGTTTTAAGGATTTATTTATATGGATATTAATGGTTTAAAATTTTAAAAGCTTCAAGGTGGTATGGGACACTTTTATTCAAAAATCTCTTTATTAAATGTTTTAAATGGTTTTGGAAATGGTTTCTTTTTGAATGGATTCATTATTTCAATATCCTAAAATGTTATATTTTGATTGAAATGTGGAAATGTTATGTTTCCTTTATTCATGTTTATGTGATACGATTATGTTATGGTTCTTGGGAATTGTTATGAATAACAGTTGGTTCCGTGATAAACTAAGGGCGGGTGAGCCCGATATAGCTCTCCAATGCATTGGGTAACGCGAAGGAGTGAAATGTTAGGGTTTCTCCGAAGAGATTTAGGGAATATACTGTGATGGGTATTCCAAACGTAACCAAGAGGGTTACTCCCGACGTAAGAATGTTATGAATGCCTCAAGTTACCTTTATTTCTTATGTTTTATATGATTTATTCATGATTTGATATGCCTATGTTTTATGGGTAAAGTATGATTTCATTCTTATGTATATATGAACTCATGTTTCCTTTCCATATTTTTATAACTCTTACTGAGCTTTTTATGCTCATCCCAAGTTTTTGAAATGTTTTTCATAGGTCAAGGGAAAGGTACATGATGTGATGATAGTGTCAAGGATGTGTCAAGAAAGAATCCATGTTTTATATTAAATATGTTTCCGTTGATGGGAAGAATGAATACTGTCTTTTATGTAACCACTTTGTTTAAATGTGGAATGTATGCAAGTTTCATGATCTAAT
Organism: Viscum album; assembly: GCA_963277665.1. Lineage (NCBI taxonomy): Eukaryota > Viridiplantae > Streptophyta > Magnoliopsida > Santalales > Viscaceae > Viscum > Viscum album. The sequence goes on along the minus strand of OY728123.1, from coordinate 1,867,269,439 downwards.
TCTCTAAAACTCTAAACCTAAAAAGATCCTCAATGTGTAATCTTGTAATAACTCAAGATTAAGTAAGGTTTATGGCTGGGGCCTTATAGAACCACCTTAGGAAAATATTTCTCAAGAAACATACCTTTGAATTCATCCCAACCATGAGAATAAACTCCTCATCATCCCTGATATTTTTAACCATCTACCAACACTAATAGCCTTCTTCTTCAAAATGGTAAATATAAAGAATAAAATTATGATTGTATGTACACCCCATGGAATCAAAAATCTTTTCTAATGCATTGATCCACCTGTAATATTACACCAGGTTAGATGATCCTCTGAATGATCAGGGATGTTTCATAATGAAATGATCCACTGTAGACATGTTATTGTATGGTTGATCTGGTTGATCTCATGTATAGACACCACCACCATTTCCTGCCTGATTCAATTGATCAATCCCTATAACAAACTATTTAGTTCTGATTCCAACCATCTTAAGATGATGATTAGGAAGGTTATTCTCCTTTGTATGCCTTCCCAACACTGTTTCCCTCTTTCCTCTGCAAAAAACCATTTTGAAAAAACATATCTTAGATGAAGAAACATAATAATTATAAAATTCTATATCATTTGAACTTTATCCTAATGTAAAAATAATTTATAGATATTCTATTAAAAAAATTCAAACTCTTATTGTTATCTAAACCAACCAATGATACCAACTATAAGTCCCCAACCATAAACATTGCATAATCATGGATCAGGATAATAATTCACATTGAGGATCCTTTTAAGTTTATGGAAGTAGATAATTAATTCATAATATATACATAAAAATTTGAATATTATAATAATATACTTCTACTCACTGTCCATTTTTTTAATAAAACCAAAAAATATTTAAAAAGAACCATTTTTAGTTCCATGTTTTACACAGAATGACTTTTCCATGATCCCATCCTTGAACCTATACATCAATTTGTCCTATGAAAAACATTTCAAAACATTGTATGATTATAAAAACAATAATAATGGATGTATAAAGAAGTAAAATATATAGTTTTTCAAAAAAACATATAAAACATGAATAGTTTTTGATAAAGTATTACTTTTAAACATTATGAAGTAGAAAAACACTTCACTGAAGATAATCCCATTTCCTACCCTTTTTGTGTCCAAAATATTACCATAGTTCCCATAAATAACAATATATAGCATACAAAGGATACTTAGGACATAAACATATATAAATGGAATAATCATATGGTCGACTTCCACACCAATCACTAAATGAAAACACAACACAACTAACTTCTATGCCCAATGCGTTAGAGCATATAACTTAACCAACCATCATAGTTTTATCACAGAACCACCTGTCATTTAGTTTACAATGTAACCAATGGTCATTCATTTATCATGTAACCACTCGTCAAATTTCAATGTAACATTATATAATTATTACACAAAAAATTCAAAATTCAAAATTTCACTAATAACAATTCATTTGGAATCAAAGGAAATAACTTCAAGATATTTAAATACTCAATCGATTTAAAAAATAATTTTAAATACCAAAACAACCAAAAATAGAATAAGGGATTTATTTTCCTTTTAAAACAGCTAGGATTATAGATAAATTCAAATATCAAATAACGATTATGGTGGTGATGAGGTTGTTGTTGCCGCATATGTTAAAAAGATTCCTTCTGTAATTTAGTAAAACACATCATTGAAAAATAGAATCTCTCTGAATGAAATTAAAGTTAAATGGATTTTATTATACATCGTATGAAAGAAAATGGTGTATATTAAAAAAATATGCCTCAATGAATGGATATTGAGACAAAGTCCCTTACCTAGAGTCTGATTCATCATGTACGTTACTTGTTATTCCAAAATAGTAAACATAAGATAATTTATACTTGAATCAGAACCTTTTTCAATTATATTATTCCTTTTATATCACTTATTACCATATTATTAAAATAAAATATTAATATTGATGATTTTGTCAATATTGGGTACTTAAGTCGAAAATGAACTTATTATAACTAAAAATTATCCATGTAGTAAAAATTAAATTATCTTCAAAATGATATTCATTTTTTATATATCATATATATCATATATAAACAGTATATATGTATTCATAATAGTCCATAGCGTTTTATGATATGAAATGAAATGCACCGTTCATGGAGACGGTAAGTTGTTCTTATGCATAAACTTTGATATTAGTTTTTCATATTTATTGTAATGAAAATTAAATGATACATATATATATTAAAATTCCATTATAATATCATATTATATTTATTTTACCTATGTTTATTAAATTTATTTTTTATGCATCCATATATGGCATGAAGAAGTCATATCACTTTGAAGGGGTGGTAGTCTGAACTTCGTCAAATTAAATTATCATATTTACACATCATGAAAATAATCAAAGTATGTTTGTAAATAAAAATTATATTATCATAAAAAAAATATAAAGAAAATATATATACTATATAAATATTGTGCTATAATTATCTCCACTATGAGAGGTGGTAGGGGAAAATAAAACAATCATCATTTCGTGAGGCAGTAGTTCATCGTAAACCTAAACTGAATGATTTTATCCATTAGATGGAGGTGAGTGTATGTTTAGTTATAATAATTTTCATAAAAAACATAGTATTATATTTAATATAATGGTTTTTTATAGAATAATGGAATAAATATAGGTTAGTGGGTTGGAGAAGGATAATAAATGAAAGAAACTTGAGAAAAGAAACTACATCAAATTAAGATAAAAGGAATTATTGAATTTCCATTAGCCCAAGGTAAGTCCTATAAGAGGAAGATAATGGTTTTGGGAGATTATTTGGGTATATTTTGGACAATAAAATGGAATTGAGAGGTGTGAGTAAGGGGTTAGATGTGGTTTCCTTTTATAAAAGGGAGAAGGGATACTTCAAAAATTTCATGATTGATTATTTTATTATAAAATAAATTTCAATTTAAAATAGTACACAAAATTTTATATTAGAAGATAATATTATTATATTTTGATATAATATCATCTAAAATGTTTTATACAAGTTTTTTACTCAAATTTAAACTTATAATTTACCTTTATCTCTTAGTTAGCTAATTTTACTCTTTCCATGTCTTCTTGTATATTGATATTATGTGGTTACTATAGTTACCATAAAATGTCAATAGATCTTAAAGTGGTTCACTGATGAATTTTTAAACACTATCTAAGTCATTTTTCTGAATCTTAGAATTTTATGACAATTATATCATTTAATAAAATAGTATTTTTTTTAAAAACAATTTCTCTCACATTTTATACAGTTATTATCATAAAATTTTGAAAATCCACAAAAACAAGAATATTTATAAAAAAAATTACATTAATAAAATTATAAAAATTCATAATAACCAATAATTTTTGTTATGGAATGAAAATATTCAAAATAATTTCATTTTTATGTTAATAATCTCATTTATTTAAATCTTTAATTAATAAGGTAATCACCACAACATCATTTTATCATAAATAAATTTATTTATTTGATGTATAAAAACTATAAATAAAATTTCATTATGTTTGAAATATTTTTATCTTTATAATCATTATTTATAGTCTAAATGATCACTTATATAACCCCATGTAAAATTGTTTTACAAAACGATATATGTTTTTGTTACATTTTTCATTACCTTAAATTACTTCTTATAAAATGTCATTTTCTCATCAATGTGTCTTCATGAAGTGCCCAAATTGAACCAAAGATTCCAATGGTCAGAAAGATAACATCCAATTGTAGGGGTACATGTTTTAGGGTAGTTTTATATTATTATTTTATTAATTTTTACACTAATTTACCAGATTTACCCTTAAACAATAATAAATAAAATAATTACTGATGTTATATTCACAATGTCTAAAAAATAAGAGGTACCAATTTACAGAATTTGAAGCTCATTATTCTAAATAAGGAACCCATTTTTTTAAATTCAAAACATAGAAGTGGAATAAATCAGTTTAAAATTAATTCTTATTGTGAAAACCAAAAAGAGGGTTTTTAAGAAGTAATAACTATCAAACAATTGATATGTGATTATATATAATTAAAAATTTAAATCACTTAAGACAACAAAAATTTGATAAAATGATAAAAAATAATCAAATTAAACATTTTGTGAATTTAAAAAGATAATATAACTATATAAATAAATTAGACTAAAAGACAATATTGACTAAAAATACAATATTTTCACTATTCATTAACAATAATCATTATCTGAAAAAAAATATCCAATGTAAATTTTATTGAATATTTTCTATGGAATATTTTTACCTTTTCAAATTTAAAATATAAAAGTGAAAAAATTATTTAAAAAGGGATCTCCATCAAAAGGTGGTAAAAATACATTTAAAAAAAATAGTGTATTTCATGCTTAAAATCGAATTCGTTCTTTTTTAAGCCCATAAAATTTATTGGATAAATGTAAAGACATATAAAAAATTATAAACATATTTTAGTGTGTTCTACTCATTCCCCAAATACAATGATGATTATTAACAAATAAATAATATAATATTGTTATATTATTATTCTGTACAACTCAATGTCGTGTGGAACGTATGATTTTAAATAAACATATTGTTGCACGTTGAGTATGCTATCAGAAATAGCATCCCAATTAAATTAAAATTATTATTTATCTCAAAAATATTAATAAATATGAAAATTTCATGTTCTTTATTTACTTGAGATGTTACATCATGTGCCTCAACAATGATCCAAATTTAATAAAGTAGGATATATTACCTAATTATTTCCATAAAATCGGTTTTGAAAAAGAATCTAGGTGATTATTCCACTTAATGTTAATGCTTAACCACTATGTAAACAGATTTTTACATTAACCACTATTAATAATTTTAATTGCCTTGATTTATATCTTCGTGAAAAAATTATTATGTTACAATACATTATAAATAAGTTTTATAACAAATATTGAAGCAATATTTAAAAATTACAAACACATAAGTAGAAGAATTTATTGTAAAATATATATCATATATGGGATGAGAAACAAGTTTTTAAAGTAAAAAGTCCCAGTGTTTTAAATGATTTTATATCGAATTTAAATGTGAAATTGATTTTATAGAAATAAATTGGACTAAAATATAAATAATGATGTAATTATAATATAATTACAATTTTACACATAATATAACTATATAAATAGTTTACATGAAAAATATGTTTCTAAATAAAATTCAATACTTCAAACAATTCATCATAAAATGAAACATCTCAATAAAATAAGAAATATTAACCCAATGTAAATTTTACAAATAAAAAATAAAAATTGAAGTTTATTTTTTAGTATAATAATTAAATGTTTCAATATTTAGTTTTAAAATAAGACTTACATTGAATGGTGGAAAACATAACATATTAAATAATAATATTATTATTATAATATTATTCTCCAAAACTCTGTCTTGCGTTCCATGAATGCTTTAGAGGAAGCCCATTACTGTGTTCTGTGTAAACTATTGTTCATATCATCACTTTGGATGTAATAATACTATCTAATTCAAAAATATTAGTAGACATGAAAAAAAAATTATTCTACCATTACCTAGGTTGTTACATATTTTGTCTATTTTTGAAATTGGGTCCCTAAATTATATTCACTTATTAAATTAGTGGTGATATATTTCCCCCATATAATTTTTATATTCTCATATGGTTTTTCAATAAAACCATAACCTATTGAATCACCTTATTATTAAACACAATCTCTCTATTATCAAAAACCGGAACTGTTTGTTCCTCATAAGAATTATTTTTCTTCTAACTGAACTACATCAAGGCTCAAATGATGAGTTGATTTTAGTACCTATATACTTAACATTGAAAAGAGAAATAATTTGTGTCCGTGGAATAAAATTGAATATAAATCTACTTCATAGAAACCTAATCCAACCTTTTCTAGAATTTCTTTCAATCCATGGTCCAGCAGACCCACCATCCACTTATTATAAAAATTCATCATTCTTTTCAATGTGGTTACATTTAGAAAGAAATGATCACCTACCTCAAATGAAATATTATTCTTCCAGTTATCCAAATATCATTTCTTCCTACACTGAGAATTCATTTTGTGTCTCTAAATCAACTAATCATTATCTATTATTTCCTCAATAATTCTAGTCCCAATAACTTCATTTCTCCTATGTCATCCCAAAACAATATTGTCTGACACATTGTTCTATATAGTTATTTTAATGGTACCATATGTATAATTTAAAGAAAAATGATATTATAAGAAAACAGAAAACAAACAGTTATTTTGATCCCAACATCCTTTGTAATTTATTGGGTAAGAATGAGGTATTTTTTCCAAGGTCCAATTCATCTGCTAAGACATCCTATCATATTGAGGATGAAAAGATGCACTGGAATTTAATTTAGCATCCAATGTATTCTGAAGTCCATTCCCAAAATTATATGTTAACATGGGATACTATTAGGATACAATGGATAGAGTCACATCTTGTAACATTCCTACATTCATTACATAGAGTCCAAAAATATGATTTAAAGATATTATGTCATGAATGGGATGGAAATGTGATTATTTTGTTAATTGATAAATAATATCCCAAATTTCACTAATGCCTTATTAAGTATTTGAAATTATAATAAATATATCTATTATTATATTTTCACATTTCCAATTTGTTATAAGATAATGTAAATGAATCCCCTTTAGTAAAATTAATTCTATATTGACATGTGGAAAAATAAAATAATTCTCGGTAAATTTAGTAATATAAAATTTATTTACATCCCATCAGTAATACTCTAGAAGGTGTTTATAAATTGTAGTTATTACCAGGTAAATGAAAAAAATAGACCTATGATCTTCAGTCAAGAACCCTTTCTCAAAATTCAGTCACAAGGAATACACAATCATTATTAAAATACTAAAACAAACTCCACATCAATAATAAAATTATATAACTTTCCTTTCCTCATAGATTCCACTTTTTTTGAAAATAATGATCCTCCTTTTGATCTCTATTAATTTTTTCTGACAACGTTTTCTACACTAAAACAAAAAATAAAACTGGGGATGTCCCAATATCTAGAACATATATTCCAAAATTCAACATATAATTAACCAAATGGTCACATTACAATAAATATGAGATAAATATATCATTATTTGTCTCACTAAAAGTATCTGATACTTTATCCTATTCTACAGGATGATAATGAATCATCTATATTTCTGATGCATTTTCCAGGGCACATGTATCTTCCTATCGAGGAGGATGTTTCTATTTTTAATCCCCACATTCCCAAATTCCAAATGAGAATTATGTCCACTGATTATTTAGTGATATTTCCCATTGATAGAAATAAGATGATGGGATATCAGCATCTCCTTAAATGAATTCATCTTAGAAATTCATTTCCTTATCCTGGTCTACCTAAAATATTACGACGTTGTTCGGTAAAATATTCCTAGTTCCATCTATTTGTGGACACCTGTTAATTACTCTGCTTCTATTAGGACATTCCTTGGGTTCATGTTATAGAAGCAACATTCGGTCAGGGGAGTAGTCGTGTTTGGCATCAATGTCCTGTCTGGATTCTGAAAGACTGGAGCACCTAGATTTATTCCCATTATAATATGTCTTCTTGAAGGTACGAAATCCCAAGGAATTCAATGTCAATTGTGAGGTATCTTATGACAAAGGCTTGTTTCTGAGTTTTTTTCATGTATTTCCATGATTAAAACATGGTATTTCATGAGTTTAATGTCTAGAGGAGATGTATCAGACTGATTAGAACACTGTTGGGTGTGTATCAGATGGGTGTGTCCCTAGGAAGGAGAATCTAGAAGGGTTACTATATGGATAGATAAGAATGCCGAAAATGAGCTGGCATAGGGTTGTGTGTCTCGTAGAGGTATGATATCACACCCAAAAGGCTGATCTGGACACCTCAATGGGTGGATCAGAGGATGATTCGGTTTTGAAAAAGAGGACACCAAGGTATACCATTGTATGTGATTGAACCTCAGGTATTCTTCCTATATACACTGTATTGAATATAGGGATGAAAACCCACATAGTTAGAGAGGGTGGGTCATGGGATCTAGGTGTACACAATAGACAAAAACATGAAGACATGTTGGGTTTCACATGTGGTGAGAGATGCAGATGAAACAAACAGCAATGAGAAGAATGGGGCTTACACATGGTTAACTACCAGGGAGCTACAAAGATAATTGAGATGAATGGGTTTTACATATGGTTAGCTTCCCGAATGGATGTAATGATTTAACTGGGATGTGGCGGCTCGGGTAGTGTTAGGATGGATATGGATGAAGTTTGGAAGGATGGAATGAAAAGGGTAGGAAATGAATACCTGTGTAGTAGAAACTATATTGGTATTGATCCTCAAAGTGGTTTTCTATGTATCCCCATGACAGAGAATCAATGCCCATGTAGTTTTGGGATGGGGCGATGAGTCACCTGTGGTGGTGGCTCATGAGAATGCACACATGGATGTGAAAATTAAGGGAATGGAACCAATGATATAAGGTGTGATATATCCAAAACACAAAGGGCGTAAGGTAGATATCATGATGGTAAATTGGTGATGGTCTTGAACCTCAAGGAGGCTTCTTACATGTCCCTATGGAAGGGAGTCAAAGTCCAAATTGTTTTGGATAGGGCATGGAATCTAATTGTACATAAAAAAAATTCAAAGGCAGTTAGAGGCTTATGTGTGTTTAGAAACCCATCGAAAGAGGTAAACTCTTTGATGGAGGAGTATACATTGACTGTGGGGCTTGAGCATGTTTAGAAGACTGGGAACTAGTCTAAAAACACTTAGTGGTGGACCAAGGATTTGGGTCCCAACAAAAGGGACACAGATGTTCAATAGTGTTTGGTGTTGAACCTTATGGAGACCTCCTACGTACCCTTTTTAAGAGACAAGGATCAAAGACCACATCGTTAGAAAGCATAAAATTTATCATCATGTGGGATTAAAGGAGAATATAGTTTAAAGTCATATGGGATTAGGGTAAACTGATATTATGTGGTTAGGACCGATGGGTGATGGTCTTGAACCCAAAATAGGCATCTTACATACCATGGTTTAAAAGGGAAATGATCAATGTCCTTGTAGTTTGGTATAGAGGGATTGGGACATACTCACTAAGTTGGCCCATAGAGGATGTCATGGTCGATGCTTACCCTAAGCCCTTGTTAGTCATGCTCAGTGAGATAAACAGGGGGAACAAGACATGACAATCGCATCGCAAATGATGCGTCCTCGAGGAATAGATAGGGGAATATGTGTGGTTATCAGCCCATAGAGTAAACATGGGGGGGGTCTTACTCCAAGATGGAGGCTCGAGTAGGGGTTCATATGTACAAGGGGGATATTCCCACCATACATGGAAAACCTTGACAAGTTTGGTTATGGATTGCAAGAGACCTCCAAAGGTATGCATGTTGATAAAGTGTTGAGGGAGAGGGGAGCAAGAGGTAACGAGTTCCCATCCCCATCATGACGCTATCGAGGCATATCACTTATGCAATGATCACATTTTTAAATCACTTCCATGTACGTGGGTTCTTGGAAATTAATCATCTTGCATCTCTGACGATGAGGATTCAATCCTCACCCCTAGGACTTACATAACTGGAACAATTTAAACCCTTGGTGAAGGGAAAGCACCATAAATTCCATGGTAGCAGGGGTGCGGACTAATCCATTGAAGGGTCCATGTTAGAGTAGCTATGAAAAGAAATGATAGTCATTAACATACCTATTCAAAGAACCAGAAGGCAGTGCAACTCGACATGAAGCACCACTCGGGGGGACCATGAAATCCCTTCATACAAGCCTAGAAAGCCAAACAGTGTAGTTGCACGAAAGATAAGGGTGTTGTGTTCAATTTCATATTTGATATGGTTCCTTGGTGTATGTACATCACATAGAGCATGTATATAAGGTTTCATGCATGATTAAAGGATTTTGTGCTAGATAAGGGGTTGTGTGAAAGATGGAAGTATGTATAAAAAATTAGGGGTTAGGGAAAAAAGAGGCACTACTCAAGGAAAAATATTTCATGAATGAGGATATTTTTTAAATAGATTCATTTGAATAAAAATAATTGGGTCAGGATCAATCCCTACTGTTCTAACTAGAAGGAGGACCCCTACGATACCTATTTCACAAGATCTAGTACCTTGAGGGAATGTCTTTTGTGTGGTCTCAGAAGGGGCGTTCCTTTTCACACGAGAGTGACGGTTCATATTATGTAATAGTACCCTGAATTGATGGGATAAATTTATAATTAGAACCAAAAACATTAGCAGCAATGCAAAAGGTGGATTACACGTAGATGGCATTTGACGTCACATTGGTCATGAAAGATCTTGTGTGTGGTCCCTCTTATTGCATGCGAACCGAATTTCATTAGTGTTTATGACATTGATGTTTTTCATATGGATGATGTAGAAGAATCCAATTGATTTTGTTCTGGGAACCTAATATATTTTTGGTAATTTGAAATCATGCGTGTCGACCTCGGATCTTGTGAAAACCTTATTTGGGTGTCTCCGGATTGTTCACTGATTCAAAATATGCCTTTGGATTTCTAAAAAATGTCAATTCATGCCTTTAACGATGATTTTCTGCCAAAACATTCCCCACCTTGGAACAAAAACTGAAAGGGGACCTGAATGATAGATTCTGGGAAAAATGCTGAACAATAGAGTTTTTGATGGTTGGTGTGCACAAAAATACCCATTTGGTGTGAAAACAACTTCAATGGACAAAATGTTCCATTCCACACCTATAAATATGTGGGGTAAATGACTCTATAAACTGACATTCCCATGTTTTACGAAACTTTTCCCTCGTGCACGAAATATCCTACTTTTCTCGTGAAGGATTCTGAATTTGGTTGATGCCTTGCATGTAGTCGCATATTCATTCATGCTTCTTATGAATCTTTTACGTGCATGACATGGCTGAATATGACAAGGATAGTGCCCATCATGTGTGAAACTATATATTTTACATTCTAAATCCCTAATCTATTTTTCATACCCCCTTTTAACTTCTATGGTCTGATGGAAATGGTTGATCAACAAACCAATATTGAGAGCCAAGCTACTACAACTCCAATGATGACCCAGATGATCCCAAAACCTCAGATTCTCCATGCAAGAAGATTATTGACGGACAATCCAATTCATTTTAGTATGCTGAGTCAATATCAAAATGATTACATTCTACGTGACAGTCTACCGATATGTAGCTTTAGTATTCTGAAAGAGGTGTAGATTCTAGGCTTCGAGACCAACACGCCATAGTCATGGGTAACACGTAAGGAAATCCTTCCATAGTACAACCTCAAAATTAATATTCCCCCCACCTGGGAAATAGAGAACATGGTTGATTACATCTTGAGTCCAAATACTAGGACTTTTGTGGCGATCGATCCATATCTAGAAGAATTTACATCCCACTATTCGAGCACCATCGGAAGCAACATTACTGTTGACACCAAAGGATTAAATGAATGGCACTTCTGGTCCTGGGAAATCATTATGAGTGAATGGGAATGTGAATACTAAGTATGCTAGACATGCGAGGAGTTCGGGGTGGTTCTACGGTCTATCAAGCTCTTTCAAGATGTATGGATATCATAATTCCAATTCTATCATCAGCCATTTCTGGTACCGAAGCTGTTCATTCTGTCTTTTATTAAAACAAATACCTTTAATATCCCCCATAGGGAGGTCAGCATCAGTCTTTGGGACATCCATTGAATTAGGGAAATTCCCATGGGAATGTACCAGTAAGATGATTTCCTACCAATATATAATTTTTTGGGGGACCATACGTGCTCCCCCATTCCCACATGGCATCTATTAGTGTTGGCTTAGTAGAATCTAAAAATCATGTAAATCCTAAAGAGTATATCCTATACTGGATGGTTTAGTCTGTTTATGATAAAGGATAATGTAGTGAAAATTCTCGGATGGGGGAAGAAATTCCTCAACACATCATAGAGGGGAAAAGTAGTATCATATTTGATGGTGCTGGAAGCAGGTGAGCACTGATCATGGGGATTGGGTATGAACATAATTCAAGACCCATAAGTATGATATGACAGTTTCTTTAATACATTTTTGGTTGTGTGGAATCTTCTAGTGAGGAACATGAGGTTAGGGTTTCATATAGGGATTCTTGTGATCGTTGGAATCATAGTGGATAAGAACAATTTCAATTTGGTTATGCATATATTGGATAGGCTGTATATCATTCTAGGAAGCATCTCAATAAGAAGTATTCCTAAGAGAATATATAGACCATTACAGATTCTTCATGTCTAGTATGCAGCTCATTGCGGTGGGTATGACTTCCCTAATTCCACCTACCCTACCGGTGATAGTCTCTGGCCATTCCTACCGAAAATTATTGGATTCGCTAGTTGATGCTTAAATAAGAATGGAACAAGCTCAAGATTGGAAACCATGGAAACTACAATATTCATCCATTTAGACCACGTATGGCTAGATGGTTGATAATATTCGAGGTCCATTATAGTGGAGGGAATATTTTCAAAGAATCTAGGGTGGTGTGCTGGTAGCCCAGACCTATGGAAAAATCATTTGTGAACCCTCTATGCTGATGAGGTTTTCCAAGAAATTCGGGTGCATGCACCATATTCTATGGAAATTTTATACTGGGGTTCACGATGTGTTCAATCCCTACATCATTCTCCATCCATTTCTCATGTTCCCGACTATAGGTTTTGGTGATGTAAAAACTATTCCCCCTACTAACGTTAATGTTAGACTATCAATAGAGAAGGCCAATCATTGGAGTCCAGCATATCCAGAAGAGATTCTATGAAAAGAAATTCTTCAAATAAAGGTGACTAGTTTGGATTTCAGACAACGAGGATGAATATGAGGTACTATTGGGGAGGTGAGACAAAAAATAATCCATGCAGTTGGAATGAAACCGGATGGAACATAGTCTATAAGAGCATTGAAATATGGGTATGTGCACCCACCTTTTGAAAAGAGGTGGTCCCATGGGTGGCCTCATGGGATAGCTAGAGAACTCCTTGGGAAAAAACTAAGACATATTCTAAATACAACATCTGCCTCCATTTTACCATTTTTATTGTCTAATTGGAAGATGGTGTGACAATCTAAGTCCACTGAAGAGTTGTGTTAGAGATTGGTGTGCACATGTCTTGAACAAAAAGATTTAGAGCGCATTCAGGAGGTAGAGAGGGTGAAATATATCACCTATAGTAATAACTGATATCCATGTACATTTATGCATGCTAATTGGGGTAGAAATAAGAGCCACATTTCTCAGTGAAATTGATATTGGTCCTAGAGTAGCACACAAAAAAGACGATGTATGAGGATGGAAATGACGAGGAAGAAGAAGAATAAGGGAAGGAAGAGGATGAAGATAAGGAATAGGAAGAAGATGAATATGGAGAAGAGGAAGAAGGGGAATATGTGGTTGGGGAGAAGGTCCTTGAGGTGAAAAATACCATGAAATTGTTTTCATCAAGATGTATCGCATAAGAGTAGTTCCATTGTCAACTCTGATGTGGTTTTAGTCAAAAAACATGATATGAGTCTCAAATCATGTCTCTACTAGACTTTTTCAATTCATAATTTAAATCCACTAACCAATCATTTAACTACTCATGAACACATCAACAATGACATCCAAGAAGATCCCCAGGTTTAGTATATCATCATGTGGTATTGAAAAAACATGAAGTTCGATTAATGGAGTTATGCGGTGTATGAATGTGGACAAAAAAGTCCACCCCACAACTGCACATTCAAAATAACTCACCCGGTTCAAATTCATGATGGCTGGAAATTATGACCGAGTCACCTAGTTTATGGTCCAAGAGTTCATGCCATAAGGTGCAGAGAGGTGAGGCATAGTGCCACTGGGTAGAACCAACATGGGTAGGACAGAATAAATCCATTACAACTTACACCATTCTAATGATAATGAACCCAGACTTAAATAAAATGGATGGACAAGGGTCACAAATCTGCGGCTCGGCCTGAAACAAAAGTGTCCGAATATTGTTATTTATCCCACAGGGATGGAAATCAAATCACACGTAGTTCTTAAACATGGAATGGTAAAATTTAAATTCTATAGGGACAATTTATTCTCAAATGAAGACATTATATTGATGGGTATTTACCAACAGACACCCTATATTAATAAGATGTAGTTTAATATGGTATGGAAAGGACATAAGAGATCTTAGGTTACGGTCATATATCTCCAACAAAGAAAAGTGTGGTACTTCCATGTAGGTTAAAACCATACCCATATCCTTAAGACCATGTGAGCTACACTATGTGTGGAAAATAAGATTGATTAATATCTTTACAACACATGGAAATACTCAGTAAGGAAAGAAGCTGTAGAATCAAAGATGGACCTACGAAGTTGATTTATCCTCTTAATGTACAAAGGTCCAAAAAGGGATAAAAGCAAGGGTGTATGAATTATACTTTAACATGATCAAGTAGAAAGGGATTTGAATCATGAGACCAATATTTTGGAAATTATGAGGGGGCATAATGATGGAGGATAACTATTGACCATATTCCAAACCCCGCATCAATATCATGTGACCTAAAATGCTAACATCAAAAGAGAGTCAACCGTTGACCAAATTTTCTACATAAGACTTGTATCATAATTTCATTTGAAATAATTATGGTTTTTGGCCCTATGTGGTATGTGAGACATAAGTCTGAGTATCCATACTTTTCAGGGGTCCTTTCAGATGCAAAATATGAGAGAAACCAAAATAAAGAAGATACATGAAGCCTTGAAATAGAAGAAAGAAATTACATGAGGAATCCAACACTCCAAGTCCAAAACCACATTGGATATGATCATATTGAAAAGGCATAAAGAGGGTTAATAGGTCCAATTAAGATAATATGGATTAAGGAGTTTTGTGGAGAAAAAGGGTAAAATTGAAGGATGAACCTAGTGTTGGACCTAAGAAAGAAATTTTTTTGGCTTTACTATTTATCCCTTATTGATGAGAATCAAGACATACGTAGTTCTAGAGATGATAGGTAGTTTGACATTACATGTTATGGATTAAAGGGGTAGAGTTTTTATATGAGGGGAATGTGTATGGAATGGCTAAATAACCCGACATGAATGAGGATGAAATGATTCCACATACCATTCCATTCACGATCTAAGGATAAAACCCAGTCCAAGGGGTCAGGATAGGAAGTAGAAGAATATGAGGCTGGACCTAAGGAAAACATGTTCAATCATTCCAACATATCCTATAAATATGGTGAATCCATCCATACGAAGTTCTCAAAATATTGTGTAGGTGTGAACCATGCACTGAAAGTAGAGGCATTTGAAGTATCGTGTTTGTTTTTTAGTGTGGGTGTATTTTTTTAATCCAAAGTCCCGGGATTTAGGATCTGTGTGTCACTGTAGGAATGAAGCTATATGTAGGACACTAAAAATACCATGGTGGTTGATCTATTCCAAACCATAATCCCTATAAATCGCGGACACTGAAATGTGGTTCTGTTTTTTCTTCATGTGGCTAAGATGATAGTGTCACAATTTAATGTCGTATGACAAGACCATCCCATGAACATTAGAATCATGTAGAAAAGGAGCAACAATTTAATGTTATGTGGCACCAGAGAGCATAGTTTAGCAGCATATGGTTTGGTTTCATGTGGAAGAAAAATGTTCTATAGGGAATCTGTATGGAATGATACAACATACCAAATGTGAATGGGAACAAGAAAGGTCCACACAACATCACGAATAGTCTCAAGGGGGAACCTCAGGTAAAGGGGACAAAAAAGATCAACGGACCTGGGATTGGACCCAATGAAGAAATGTTTAGGAATTTCTATATATCCTATAATGATGGGAGACAGTCCATTTGCAGTTTTTAAAATGCAGAGTTGTTTAACGTTATGCGGTAACAACACAATGAAAAGGGGATTCTTAAAAAGTAGGGGAACATAGTGGGGTTTTTGAAAACCCTACATGAATGAGAAAAAAATCCTTACCTTACTACATTAATCCATAAAAAAACTAATCCCATATGGGGAAAAATAGATGGAGATGTTTGATGGTCTTCAAATTCATACTTAATGTTCATGAATTTTTACATATCTTACGAGGGTAAAAATAAAGCCACGTGTAGTTTTGAAAATGTCGTGTAGTTTAACATCACGAGGTAATGACAGAGAATGGAGCTCTCATGAATGTGGTATGTTGTGTAATTATTAAAAACACAAAATGAATGAGGAAATATGTCCTCACAACGCCACATACACTTGAGAGAACTTCAACCAAGTGGCCAAGTGACAGAGAAGGCTTCTAAAAAATGGTACTGAACATGAAGATGAAATTTCAAGGATTTCATACATATCCCATAAGTATGGGTATCAAGACCCTCTTAGTTCCAAAAAAAATATGTGGTTTAACATAATACGGTATGGATGATGGAGATATTAGTTTACGGTTATAGAGATCTGATCGTAGATGCCCAGTATACTATCATATGCATTGTATATAAGGGAAAAAAGGTCAATCATCATGCCTGATGTTTCAGAGACCATGGTGGTAGTGATAACAATTTAGGATAACTACATGAAATGATTGAAACATAATATCCATATCAAATTTCTTGTAAAAGGGATAAAAATTTGAGCGTTGACTGCAAACCGTATTGACTATGTAGGAGTTATGTCAACTTTTTGTTCAAGATCCTCATGGACATTGGACCAAAATAGTATGTGATATATGGTGGTGTAGTACAAGGCCAATACAGGGGGTCCTTTTAGATGTTAAAGATATTGGAGACCCAAATTATGCGATGCATGGACTACAGTGGTACCAGTGTCGTTTAACATCCCATGGTAACAGTGAGGGCGATCTGAGTTTCAGGTCATAGTGAATGGACCAATATATGGTTTACCGCTGCTTGATTATCCCCGTATAAGATGAAATGGATATTATTTTATGGTGGTATAGCTCAGATCATATTTGGGTTAATGCCTTTCGAGATGAAAAAGATGTACTCTGGTGAAGGACTTCTTGAGAAATTTGTAATTTGTGGGAGCAGTGAAGTGCTCTTCATCCATAACAACTAGAGAGTACTTACCACTGGGGTAAACCTTGTGAATTATATAAGGTCCCTCCTACTCGGGCTCCAACATTGGTGGCTTCCTACAAGGAATAATTGGGCTTATTAGGTCCCATACCGTGTCACCTTGAAAGAATGAATGGAGATGAACATTATTTTTAAAATAACTGGCTATCTGGTTCTGATGACTCTCTAAATTTTGCAAGGGACAAAGCTCGTTCTCATCAAGGGCTTCTAATTCAGTCAGATAAAAATTTTAAATCTTGTCTAGCCTGTTCTAAAAATAAAAGACTTTGTGAAGCACTGGTAACTGAATCTCAATGGGATGGACTACATCTCTTCAATATGCCAGGGAATATGGGATCCCCTATGTGGAATTATGAGTCGTCACCTAGTAATCCTACAATGAATTGGGGAGTTTTTCAAAAAACATTTCTTGTTCTGACCTAAAATCATTGGAATAATGTTAGAGGGGGTTTTGTTGAACACCTATATCTTCCCATTTTCATGTGAATTATAGAAGGAGGTAAGATTATAATAAATATTATACTTGGCATGAAATTTACCCCGCTCACCATCTTAGATGATGGTTCCATTATCAGTGAGGATGGTATGAGGGACTCAAAATTAGTTGATGATATTAGAGATTATGATGTTATCGATGGAATTGGCCATGGACTCTTTGAGTGGGACAAACTCTCTAGATGTTAAAAACAAATATGAAGTAGTTATGATTAACCTAAAATGTTGAGACGTTTCTTGTGTATATGGTCCCTTAAAATCAAGTCCCCAGACCTCAATGTTCCATGAGTAATTGGTAATATAGATATTATTTGGAGGCTAATGTAGAAAATCATCATGGATCTAAATTTCATGAAAACACATGGAAAACTCGATGCGGTAATGGAACATAGTCATCCAAAAGTAGTTTAATCATCAGATATGATGAGAGAGCTTAAACCTTGTTTGATGAGCTCCACATGAACTCACACTAACATCCTGCATAACCTCTGAAATCTCATATCTTTGAATTAAAAGTATATGAATCCCCTCAAAACCATATCTATAGAGGTTCTGGTCAAAATCGGTTCCACTATAGAGGGTAAACTACACTTCACACTAATGCACTATATCACGTTCGTCTCGGTCTGTTAGGAGATTACCATACTGGAGAAAATCAATAAAGCGGGTCGTCTAGTCATGGGACTCTTCCATTACTCTTTTAGGGGGACTTGAAAGTCTCAATGTGGCAGCATTGATGATATAGTGGATTACCTACTAGTTATCATCATCATCCAGGGTGACAGAATCAATTCCCCTATGATGTACCATATGGATAATAAAATCATCATGGTTAGGCTCTACAATAGATGCATCATGTTTCCCAAGGCATCAGCTCGACTATTATGCAATCAAAGGACATGAGTAACTTCTGTCTAATAAGGGAACTAGGACATTAACAAATGAGTTCACGCTAGCAAGGGTATGAGCTCTAAATTCCTTGTGATTTAGTTGTTGTTGATCTCCTTGATGACCTATTTGGAGTCCCCTTTCAGATGTAAGTGGGTAACATCAATCTCATGGGTGAGTTCAAGACAAGTGATGAGGGATTTATGATTTATCTCATTTTTGATGCATCCTTCAGACAATAAAAATGAATAGGAAAGGATATCTTATGTAGTCATGATGAAGATGATACCTATTTCTTATATATTGAGTCTCAGATCATAGTGACATCTACCAGTAGGGCTATGAAAGGCACCATATAAGTACATTTTCTATTTCAGAACATCTTGATCCACATGCAGGATTGCCTCATATAGGTCATCATGATCTAGAGACTGCTCTGTGGGGGTCGGATGGGAAGCAAGAATATCTCCCAATGCCTGCCCCTTTGAATATTTTTGGGGAATGAACCTGATATCTAACTATTGAAGGGTGACATCCCATCAAGCTAGACCACCTATCATTTAGGAGAAGATCATAATGTACTATAGTAAATCCACTTTAAGACCGCAGCTGTATCTAATGTTGTTGTAGGTAATGTCACAATTTCTTCACTGTAAATACTATATTAAGGCATCTCATATTGATAGAGGAATAACATGACTATGTATCTAGAAGCATATATGTAATATAATATAAATTTTCATTTGTCTCTTCATAGTCCTTCTGGGTGATGGGGGAACCAAGAGATCATTCCAGAACGGTCCCATAAAGGACCAGTGGCCTTTTGGAGGCAGTTAGATTGAGAATGGATGGATGCATTTGATACTGATTGATCTCCTCAAAACACATCTGGCACTCCCCGTCTAACTAATAATAAACACCCTTCCACATGAGTTGAGAAAAACGATTACACTTGCTCTCCAAATATTTGATGAATCATCCTCTATAGGCTATGTGGCTCTGAATATCTTGGAGTTCTCGACGGATCCTCAATGGTGGATTATGGATAATAGACATCATGTTCTATAGGTCGATCTATATTTCTCTGTAACTGATGATGAAGATGAAAAACATTTATGTGGTAACCCTAAAGGCTCACTTCAAGGTGTTTATCATCATATGGAAGGAAAAAAGGTAGATTAAAACTTTCTCAAGGTCTCTGAGATGGTTCTAGAATTGGTTGGATTTTACAACTATGTTTTCCATGTAGCATTCCACCAACATCCCAACAATCGACATGAATATTTGGTGCATGATGAAATGATAGCTATCACCTATATTTTTCAGAGTGAAATCCATTACGTAATAACATAGTGTACATTGAAGTGACTTAATGTTGGTGGATCATTCATCCTTAAGGTCCATTCAGAGATGATTATATCTGTATTACCCATCCATGAAGGAAAGAGTTTGGAATCTAGTTGTATTGTTGATCAATAGCTCTGTTATGGGGTGGGGAAAATCATCATCCAGACAGTGATGATTGATATCCCAATAGTTAATGTAGACTATGATTTTTTTGATCTTCTCCCTGATGGGCACAATTTTGGAAACCCGTATAGTGTACTGGACCTCCATGATGAATTTTTCTTTAATGAGAATATCAAAATCATCATTAACCATGAAACTATGATACCTGTACGTATTTTTGGGAGGCTATTTGAACCTGTGATGATTTTTTGTGAGACAGAGATGGTGGATGGTGACCTAAGGATCTCGCACTGGAATCTCATCACACCTCTAGAAAAATACAACACGATACTTCTTCAGTAAATACATGTATCATTGTTTTTCTTTTGTAGTCATAGTTACTCTAATCAGTTTCGGTCACAGATCTATCTCAGTATCAAGGTTCACCTATACCAACTCATCTATGGTGGTAAATACACCATCCTCAAATGTGGAAGTGGTATCTTCCAAATCATTATCTTCTACCATGATGATAGGATTCTCGTTAGGGGGGGACCCTTCCATGTCAAAAAATCCAGAAGGAACAGTGATGCCAGCCTAAGTGGAAGTGAGATCCTTATTTGGGGACTCATGTGCTACTGAAACCTTGGAAAAGAAATAATTCAACACAATTCCATTTGGACATTGATGTAAGAGGCCACAAATGATTATATTAATTAAATATTGGGATGTTAGATTGAGACTGATAATCCCAGACTAACGAAACAAGAAATAATTTCATATTGTTGTTGTTGTTTACAGATATCGTGACACCATATGTGGTAGGGGGATCTGATATCACCCAATCCTGTTTGTTTAGAAATACGAGGAGATATTCTGACATTCATTAGGCATGGGAACAAGCTTTCCCATTATCCCTGAGAAAAAAATAATTACCCCATGTCAGGGGTTGTGGCCTCTAATTGGTTGAGGTTGAGGTGCTCACTAGTCGAACTGTGTAGAGGGAATACTAGATGAACCATCATGTCCTTTATCCTGTAGTAGTCAAAACCCAGGTTGTAGGTTTCAAAAGAGGAAATGGGAGATCCATCACATGGTATTACACCTACTCATCCTTTATAATAGTACTTAAGGAATTGGTGATATAAGTAATGGACTGTCAAATTCAGGTGAAGCCATTGTCTTCCCATTGATTCATTGTATGTAGTGTCCTCTAAGATAACCATTAACTTAGTGGTAGAAACTAAGCCACCAAACTAATTCTTTAATAATATCATGATGACTGGAGTCTTCTCTGTCCCAACCTAACCTTGAATAATTATTTCATAATGACTCATATCAGTTTTAGACATCCCCATCTTGCGGAGTGTCCAGGTTGGGATAAGGATGATCCCAGAGCTTGTGTCAGAAAGAAAACATCAGTCATCCATGCCATTGAACTAACTAGTGATTTAAAGTGTGAATATGAGCCTCTGTATAAGAGAACCTTCATCTTCTCTAATTAATAAAATGATGTCCAAACACTCTGCCGATTCAACATACTTAGTATGAAAGGCTTCTGCAGCTGCGACCTCCATTACAAACATGAGGGGGATTCTTAATTCCTCTATGAGGGATTTATGCCTATATTATAAAATGAAAAAAGCATCAAGGATCAAGACATGGGTATGAATTCTATAAATAATGTTGAGTAAATCACATTTTTGAGCTAGGTGAACACTTCTGCTAATAGGAGATCCCTTAGCGACATGAGGTCTGACAGGTGCAGCTAGTCAAATAGGCGGATTCTGGCGGGTTCTAGAAATTTACAGATACTCACTTGTCAAACCGTGTAGAGGGAATACTAGCTCACAATTAGATGAATGAGGTCCATCAAAAACTTTAGGTGGTTGATCATACCACAGTATTAGTGTATCTGTCTAATAACGTATTATTAATAGTGGTAGATATGAATTTGATGAAATGAGATAGAAAGGATGCACGTAATAAGCTCTTTGATGGGCCTGTTTTCTAGTCTTAGTGAAATGAATGACATGTCTGAAAGCATAGTCCAATGCATTCTGATGATTCACACACCCATGGCTACGTCGACACAATCATCAACTGGTGACATTGAAATGGCCCACCTGGCGCTCTTCGTCATCGAGAATAATGCTAGGGTTTACCAGTTCGATGGTGTTGACCAAAGCATACTCATGGTCATCACTTGAAGAATCCCCCTTTTTGGGAAGATTATAAATTAAATCCTTATATTTGGAGGCAAATCATTTGTGAGAGTCTGAGAAATATTTTTCATATATGGAGGGACTTGTTTTCCCTTTGGTCATCAGTGCGTACTCCCAAGAGAGGACGGAGGCTGAGATGTTGATATAGTAGTAGTATCTGAAGGTAGCATAGAGACATCTAAAGGGTCTGGAAAATATAAATGTGCACAAATAATACCATGGGCATGGTAAACATCTCTTCCAGAAATAAAATCATCATAATATTGAGACATGTGGTTAGAAAACTGATGTCATTCACCCACATTATCTCCATTATTCATTAATAACATAGATGCCACATTTGTTGGGGATGGACCCTATCTGACTATGTTGTTATCGATCTAGTACTTCAGAAATCATTCAAACACATAGAACTATTTGAGGGTGTTCCCAAGGAACCATTTATAGGACATAAATTGATGAGATAAGTGAGATTAACTTCTTCGAGCCTCTTACATTCTAGAAACTATAGCATTCCCTTTTCCAAGGATCATCAGAAATAACTCGGTACCTGGGCCTTGTTAATAAAGTGGGATTGGTTCCTCCAATATGTGGAAGGATATATAGGAGACTTGATCAGATGATGGGATGTTGAAGCTTCACGAGGTGGTGGAATCTAATTTATTTCTCCTAGGTTTTCATGGTGAGATACATGAGGTTACATCTGATACTACGGTGGGTGATGATAAGCTATAGGCTACTCCTGAGGTGGTGGGCCTTAGTGAGGCAATATAGGTGGCTCTATAGATAAAAATTCTAGCATCTGAGGGGCCTTTATTTGTGAAAACATAGTGGTCTCATCCTTGGAATCACATTTTGTGGGAGTTATAGGAGGTAATAGACGTGCTAGATTTGTTTGTTTCAAGGCTTATTTTAAACATTGAGATTTGTAAATGAATTCCTAGAACCCACCTAGAACGCACTAAGTGATGAGATATGGGAACAATTGGGTCTTCAAATTCCTCATACACATCTTTAACAGTTGTTTCTGGCATAGGGGAATATCGAGTGAATATGTGAGGCCCTTCCACCTAGCGACAATGTCTGTGACTCACTCATCTGGCCTTTTACTTCATCTAAATATATCAATAATACTAGTATTTATGGGGGTGGAACAGAATTGGTAGAGAAACTACCTACAATGATCCTCACAACTAGATATGTATGCAGGGGTAATTGGTTGTACCAAATAAATAAGGGCTCTTCCAATGTTTGTATGAATCATCAGAGCATAGTAGATTCTTGTTGTGATGGAGATACAATCATGTGTCCACAACTTGAAATAATGTGTGCCCAGTACTGCAATGGATCACTAGTCCCATTGAAATTGGAGAAGGTATGATTTATAACTCTCATGGGGTACTGGAAAATCGTCAACCCATTCCAGATATGGTTTTTCTTCAGGGGGGATTCCCATCTATCATGTTTCCAAAGCCTCAAGGAGTGAAATAAGATAAAAAATCAGATCCTCCTAGTGTGGTTACCTATCTTTATGAAGGTCCATGACCACCAATGCGTTTTCATGCTCTTTAATATAGTAATAAGGTCAACAGCTTGTGGAGGGACTTGTGGAATTTCTTGATGAGCAATTGGAAAAACATATGGGGTCACAGAAAGAAAATTGAGGACTGGCCATTGGATCATGTGGAGCGGTCTGTGGTACCTGATATGGGTCCTGAGGCAGGTCTTCATGTTGCTCTGGTAGATTTCATGACATATATAATATTTTCTTTCCAAAAATACCATCCTATACCCAATTTAGATGGGAAATGTTTTTGAGACCACTAATATCCAACTCACTAGGAGGTAGCTATAACCGCCCCTTCCCCTACTTCCCTGGTATAAGATTAGATTAATCATTACACCTTTATGCAGCATGCATGGAAAGGATATCAACAACAATATTTTTATATTCAAAAAGCAGGTGGTGAAAGTAATTATTTTTAGTATCATCCAATGCCTTGTGCACCAATCCAGATGGGTCTGATGGTTTTATGGGCTCAGTGTCCTCTTTATCCTTTCAAGGGTATCGTCTTATTGGTAATATCCTAGAAGGTGTTGGGAGGCCATGGAATTTTTTTATTGATGAGTGTGGGTAGAAATATGGGTTTTTGGGTGTTGTACTGGCCATATGAGATATTCAAATTCTCTAGGAACTATTCTACTTCCCCTATCAAGGTATATATCAGGAACAACCATGTTCACGGTGAATATTCCAGAAATAATATCCTTGATATCACCAGGTGAACTAGGCTGATGCAGGATTGGACTGAAATGTAGGGAAACGTATTTCCCCCAGCCAAAAATCTGGACATGTGCAGAATCCACCTTGATAAATTTTTAGATCATAGTGAAGCTCAAAACACATCATTTTTAGAGGGTCTAATGATGACCAGGTGATGCAGGGTGATGAGAAACAAGGATTGTGGCCAACTGAACTAGGAAACACTTCTGGTCAATGCCATCGATGTGTTCCCTACATTTTGGGTAAGCTAACCATCAATGAAGGAGATATAAATTCATCAATATTGAGGATCTACAGAGGACATAACCTTGTCATAGGTTAGGGACTCTATAATTTTGATGTCTGCAGTTGTATTTGGCTAGAAAATCTCTTCAGAATGGTCTATTGTGCAGATGTCCCAGAAACATATCACCTCAAATGTGGGATTCACCATTTTATTACCCCATTCGTTGACTAGGGGGTATTTTTTGACTGGAAACTTCAGTGATATAGACTATTGCAGTGGTAGGCTGGTCGGTGGAGAGTACATAGTAGTAGCTGGGAAACCAGTGCATCTTGGATTGCTTCCCAGAGAAAGCACTAATTGCACCACCACATCCCAATAAGATAGACTAATGACCAATACTTCCGACACATGGGTTTTAGTCATTTATGGTTGACCATTTTTTTTCATGTCCTCTATTAGTACCCATAAAACACTATGTTTCAACATGTTGATGTAGTGAATGATATTGTTTATTATAAGGAGGATTTCACAGCCGGGACCTAGAAAATAGGAAAATATTCCTCCTCCTATATGTATCTTTTGAGGGATATAATGATATAGTGAATCTCACTTCTAGATGGATGAGGATTATATGCCTAGTATCTTTCCTAGCCCCTGACACAAAATATTTGGTTGAATGTTTCATTATCAAATCATACCATATATTTTAATCTGAAAATATGGCAGGATTGATTGTTGTTTCAGGAGTTTCAGGGTTCTTTCTCTTTTCTTGACGACCCACCCTTCTACCCCATGATAGTTCATTCATGGAGGGTAGATTTTTGAAATGGGGAGGACCTCCTAATTGTTGATCATGTGTTTGAGGGGAACTTTTGTGGACGCCAAATGAAATATGGGGATAACCTATTCTTGTACAAGTAGGGTACGAGGGGCACTTGGGAAATTTTCAAATGCAACAGGGGGAGGAACTCCTCTTGGACAATCCATGGTGCGAGGAGAACATGGTTAAATTCAAAATGGAACATAGAGAGGATCTCTATGATTGGGAGTATTAGAGTGGGGAGGAACTCTGCTGGAGCTAGTATGTGAATAGGGAGGACCTCTATGTTGGTCTATCTTTGTATGGGAAGGACATCTGCATCGGCCAGATAACGTAGCTGTGGTACAAGGAGGGACTATGTACTGACCATACCGGATATGGGAAAGACCCTTGTAATTACTATCAATTAAACGAGGCGGGCCTCCACTAGAGTTGGTGAGAACAAGGGAAACTCCTCCATGTTGGTAAGTGATTGGGAAAGGAGGATCCTCTCTTTGATAACATGGTAGTCAAATGAAATGTAAATAACTCAGACCAGGGGCACGATATGACCGTTGTGTTGAGTTTTGATATGACAGGGAGGACCTTTTCTCGGGATGATGATGGTGGATTGGAGAGGACCTCTGGGATGAATTTCATCATCACGGGTTGGCCCGGGATGGATGCTTCTTAAAATAGTGTTCAGAGGAGTCAACTCTACCTGCTTGTGTGGTGGATGGTGCCTCACTATAGACCATGCATGGTAGAATTACTTCTCTAGGAAAGAGAAGTTTTCCTTCCCTCTAACACTAAATAGTGGCCAACCTCATTATTTAGTGATGGATCTGGTCATAGAATACATGGAATATGATGCCCCAGCACGGGAGTCTTCTAGAGAATGCACTCGATGTTGACATAGGGTCAGTCGAGCTGGCTATGTAGTGGTATGGATCACAAAATCTTCGGTCTATGGGGCCGAATGACGATGTTAACATGAATAGTTGGCATCCATCCTCAGTGGATCCTTGGATAAGGTCATATCTAGGATGACTTGGGCATCTCATACATCATTCTCATAAGGGAATGAATTGTAAGAGCACTCCATCGATAGGCTCTTGATTTTGTTGAATGTTAGAGTGGGGAGATGTGGCTCAATGTGCAGCCCTTAGGGTCGGTGGTGTTGATGGGGCACAAATGTCTCTAGGTCATGACGGACCATTTTTCCTGTCGAGATAACCCCCTCTTTCTAATATTGATAAGAAAGAGTATTAGTGACTGTAAATTGAATAAATTAAAAGGGTGAGATAGGGCATGGGTTCCCAACATCTGTGCTTGAAGATGTTGTAACAGAGGATATGGAGTTGTGCAAGAATATCATGTTGGCATTTCCCCTTCCCTTGTGTCTATAAGCGAAAGATGATAGGTTTCATGTACATGTAGCTTGGGACCTGCAAAGTTATAAAATTAAGCCATTAGTACATATATAATGAATGATAGGCCCAGTTCCCTAGAGACGTTCATACTTCCATGGATGTATAGAATGATCAACGCAAACAATGTCACAGAAAAAGATGTCAAATGATTAACCACCCCAAATCTTGGTGAGTTTCACACCAGGAACACTATTTATATTGTGGGACCTAGTACTGGAATGATGGATACGTTGAAATTCCTATTGGATGATGTCTTTAATGCTACTAATATCTACATTGAGGAGAAGTGATTCAAATCAAGTTCACTATTTCTGTTTCTGATGAATTTTACAGGGTGCACACATCTATCTGTTGAGGAGGACACACTTGTTTGTTGCCATGTATTAATTATTTTCAACGGCAGGTGGAATCCATTTATTTTTAGTGATGTTTTCTCTATGTTATAAATAGGATAATTGGATTTCGGCCTCTCTATCTGCGATTTCTCATTGAAATTTGTTGCCTAGTCTATGTCTCCCTTATTGATTAAGTCATTGTTCCTGAAAATCATCCTGGTGCCATAACTTTGTGGATGCCAGTTAATTACTCTGATTTATATAGAAATTATATGGCGTCATGTCATGGGAGAAACCTTAGGTCATGGGAGCATTCACGTTGGGCATCAGTGGTGTTTCTATATGCTGAAACACTGGCACACCTTGATTTCTCCCCTTTATGATTGGTTTACTCAAGGGCACGGAAACTTGAGGCATCCCTTGTTGAATGTGGGGTATCTTATGCAAGAGGAATTCCAATGAAGTTGTTCTTGACTTTCCATGTTTTACATGGGGTATTCCACATGATTAACTTATATAGAATATTTATTGTAATGATTAGAACACTGAATAGAGTGGATCAGATTGGTATATCTCTAAGAGGGAAAATCTGGACAGTTTATTGGATGGATGGATTAGAATTCCCAAAAAGAAAATACCTATTGTGGTGTGTACCATAGAGGGATGATAGTACAATGTGAAAATAAATATATAGCCTTTAACATTAAATAATCATGTGTTAAGTCATTAATTTGAGTTTAATTAAATTTGAGGGTGTTTTTATGTTTAGTTTTTTTGAGAATTTGGCTATAAATATTAAATTCCATTTCAGAAATTAAAATTAGATACTTGTAATATAACCAATATTTTTACAGCAATGAAAATTTTTAATTAAAAAAATAATTCTTCTCATGATAAAAATCTTCTTGAATTCCTCATTTCTCTTTCCCTTCTTTATACCTAGTGAAAAAATTTAAAAACATAGGATGAGCATAAAAAGCTCAGTAAGGGTTATAAAATATGGAATGAAAAACATAGTCTATGTATACATAAAATTCAATGAAATCATACTTTTCACTCATAAAACATAATCTCCTTAATATACCTCATTAAATAATACTATTTATGAATAACACATCGAAATCATAAATTATAAATGAAACATGTGGAATCTCTAACATACAAACATTGTATATTTCATAGCCACATTCGTAGTAACCATCATGCTTACGTTTGGAATACACATCATATTATATTACCTAATCTCATAGGAGAAACCTTAACATTTACATATGTCACATTATCCAATGCATTGGAGTGCTGACATGGGCTCACACAACCTAGGTTTATCACCGAACCACCCATAATTGGTTTATCACATAGCCACCTGTGTCTAAGTACCATTACATAATCATAATAGATAAAAGATTGAAATTAACAACATTTCACTCTTCAATAATAACAAATAAATTAGTTATACTGAAATATTCAATCCATTTCCAAAATAATTTAAAACATATAATAATGATATTTTTGAATAATAGTGTCCCATACCACGTTTTATCTTTTGAACACAATTAACATTTCAAAAAATTAATGTACATATAAATACATTAATAAAAACCATTTGAAAAATGGAAAAAATATTAATGGATTTTTAAGAATAAATCATCAAAACATTATAGAGAGGTTTTTAGTTAAAAGGTATGTTACCAATTGAGAAAGTAGTTGAATAAAAATAATTAAAGACTAAAATTAAACTAAACATATAATATCATGAGAATAATTAGAATAATGATATAATATATAAAAGGGTAGTATATACACCATATAAAAGTGAATTGGTTTATAACAATGAAATATTCTAAATGGAATGGAAATTGAGATGAAATACCATACAAAGATCATATCATTAGACTAATGATAAATCAATGACATAATTATGTTTGAAAAATATAAATACACCCAATTTAATAGGATATTCAGTGTAAAATAATCAAAGTACAATCACTAATATTCTTGGGAAAACAAAACCCATGACATGGATATTTAACTCAGTGAATGGAGATTGGGTTACGATTTACCTTAAAATGTATGTGTAAATGAGATATTATTTTTTCAAAGGGATGATTATGTTTAGAAAATTTATATCCAAACTAAGCAAAGAGGACATTTATACATTAATGAATAAGTACTGATTCCACACAAAATATTGTCATAATATAATCAATGCAGTATGGGTAAAACTCAAGGGGTGGAAAATGAGTTTAGAAATTCCTTTACAAATATAATTTTGTTTATCAAATAGATTGATTACGTGTATTCACTATAACTCCACATAGAGAATGTGTAAATAAAATATATTATATCAAAATTAATTTCTCACACAATCACAGAACAATATAATAAAGAAGTAGAATATCTACCTGAATAATAGAAATTGGGTTAAGAAGTTACCTTACCTTGAGTCCAAATCATCACGTATGTTTCTTGTTCTTCCGGTATATGAATCATAAGTAAATTTTTACTTCATTCAATAAAAAATTAATGATTAATATTGATTTTATATTAAATATTATAAAAAAATAATTATTTACATATATATCAGTCGTTTTTCCATTATTCTGTAGTTGAGTTAAAAATGAACTTGTTTTTTGTAAATTGTACATGTGCTCAAAACTCAAACATCTCAAGAATATTATTCATGATTGAAATATCATATATATCATATATATATATCCATTATATATTTATTTATAATAGTCTATAATAGTAGGAGAAAAGAAATGAAGTTCATAGTTCATCGAGACGGTAGGCCATACATACGCACAAACGCTACATTCATTTCATTGTCATATTAAAGGAATGAGATCTAAAAAATTCATATGTTATAGGATCAAAATAATGATTTATAAGCTCAATATACAAGAGGGGGGTGATTTTATACTTTAAAAATTCCTTTGGAACCTTTAAAGTTAGCCACGAATAACTATGTTTTCCTTAAACAAAGGAAAGAGATAAGTTTAACAAAGTTAAACTAAGAAAATTCACAACACCTCTAACACCAAATGAAAACATGGAATAAGGAATGATGTTGTAAACATCATGTTTTATGTACTTGCTTAAGACTAGAAAGAGATTTCGAAAGTAGGTTCTGGAAATATGGTTACGGAAGTTGAAACATAACAACAGATTACAAATATGAGATTCTACCTTAAAACGTATATAATCTAAATGAAACAGTGTACATGTAAGGAAGTATAAGAAATTTATACTTTCCTTAAAATAAAAAATGCAGTGGAAAAAAAACAAGTAGTAAAACTACAAGTAACATGATATAAGTCTTTTAACCCAAAGATAAGGGTATCCAACAACCTTGGATAAAGGTCCATTGATTTATACTTTCTAGCAAGTCTGTCTTACCCAAACCAGGGTAAGCCCTCGATACGAAGATCGGAGTCTCTTTCTTGCTATCCCTGCAAGCCCTCAACTTCTAGGTAGTTTGCAACCTTTGTCATCCTCAGCAAGGAAGCCCTCGAACTTCAAGGTAGTCTGAACCTCTGTTTTTTTGATCTCCGGAAGTCCTCAAATGTAATCCTCAACATTTGGAGTCGCATAAAGATTTGAGAGTTAGTAAGAGCATCTATCTCTAGAAATTACTTCAACAACATTTGTGAACAATGTAGAAGAAGTTATCAGTCATCAGTTGTTTAGATCTCTTTCAAATGAGATCCTATTTATAGGCAAGGTCAGCCTCCTTTCCAACGGTCATATTTTCCTTAAAAATCAGAGGGACCTGTACACGTGTAACTTAACCAACGGTTAGTTTATAACAGAATAGATGACATCGTTTTATAAAAAAACATGTATAAAAGAATGTACGACATCGTTTTGAGTTTAACACAAATGTTCGGAGTGAAGGTTCAGAGTGTAAACAAAATGTCAAAGAGTAGAAAAATTATGAATGTGTAAGAAAAATGAAAGTTCAGAGTCTAACTAAAAATAATATTCGGAGTCTAAATAAATTCAGAGTGTATAAAGAAAAGATAATCAGATTCTGTTTAATAGGTGAATTAGGAATGAGAATTCGGAATGAGAATTTTTCATCAGAATTCATAATGAGAATTCATCATCAGAATTCATAATAAGAATTAATAATCAGAATTCATAATGATAATTCGTCATCAGAATTCGTAATGAGAATTCATTATCAGAATTCGTAATGTGAATTTGTTGTTAGAATTCGTACTGAGAATTCGATGTCGAACATCATGAGAATTCGTATCCAGAATTCAGAGTAGAACTTTATCAAAGTTCGTATCCAGAATTCAGAATGAATCTTCATTACAGTTCTCATCTGGAATTCGAAGTAAAACTTCATTACAGTTCTCATTCTGGAATTCGGAGTGAAACTTCATTACAGTTCTCGTCCAGAATTCAGAACCTAAAACAGAATTCTTCATATCAAAGATTCAAATGATTCCATGAATATAGAAATGAATACGAATCTTATACTTAAGAAATATATTGATGTTGATAATGATAATATGACAAGGATAATTTTTCTTACAAAAGCGATTTTCCTTATAAAAGCAATTTTCCTTATAAAAGCGATTTTCCTTATGAAAGCAATTTTCCTTATAAAATCGATTTTCATTATAGATAAGGTTTTTGTGATTTTCAAAATAATAAAGAATGGAAAAGTTATAAGGAAAACCTTATTGACTCAACATATGTATATTATAATTGATATAAAATTATTTTATTGACACATTTTGAAATGCATAAAATAATTTTGTAAAAAAATACAGAAGCATAGAGAAAATATAAATATTTTATGTATTATATATTAATACAGATCCATCAAAATGGCTACCATGGGATGTGGTAGGGGAAAATTGAACAATCATCATATTTCGAGTCTGTAGATCATTGTACATCGAGATAGTATGTTCGTATCCATTTGATGGAGGTTTGAGTAAGTGTAGTCAAAATCCTCCTCCTCAAAATAGCCTACTATATTGTAAATATGGATGGTGTTATGCTATCCTTGAATAAAAAAATCATGTAGAGTGGATAAGAGAAATATAGTTAAGGAACTTGAGATAATACATTACCGATAAATCAGGTAACATATTTTGAATTTAGCCAAAAAGAATTCATGAATTTCTTTACTCCCATGTTAAGGCTTCTCTGAGTAAGTGAGATATTTTCAGAGCTTATTTGAGCTGATTTTTTTTTGAGCCAAGGGGATTGAGAGGGCTGAGTAAGCGGGTAGAGGTGCATGCCTCTTATAAGTGGGAGGAGGGGCACATTAAGAATCTCTTGAAATTTTGATGTATTATAAATTAAATATCGGTAATAAATTTTAAAACTGTAATTAAATTATAATATAAGATTATTGTGGTTCTAATTCCAATCATTTAATATTGTTTTCATAGTTTTTTAATACTTTTTATCCTAATATTTTTGTTTTAACCAAAAGATAAAAACAATATATCATACCATGTCTTACTGTGTTTTCATAATATATGGTTACTTTAGTTACTATAAAATTCAAAGAAAGCCACAAATAGATACATAATTAAATGTATTAAATTATATATGTAATTTTTCCTAAACATATATTTCTAGGACTATTATATAACATAATAAAATAGTATGTTTTTTAATAATTCATTTATGTCAATTTTGGCACTATTTAGTAATTTTTTTTGTTAAAGTCATAAAAAACATGATTCCTTAAAAAAAATTCACTCAATGATTATATGTAAACATCATCCCTAGAAGTCTGATTTGGTATTAAAATAATAAAAATAAATTGAATTTATTATTTATAATATCATTTATTTGAATCCATTTTTAACGAAACAATCACTCTATCACCATTCTGTCATAATTAATTTTTTTTATTTATAGTCATAAAATTAAAAATAAAATATAATGTTGTAGGAAATATTTATATATTTATAATTAATATTTATAGTCTAAGAGATCATTTATACAACCCAATATTAAAATTGATTCAGAAAAAGAAACATGTTTATGTTATATTTCCCTTTACTTTAAATTGAATATTATAAAATGACATTTTCACACCCAATTGGCTCCCAAATTCCGAACATTCCACATAAGGATTATCATGGTCATAACTATATCATCCAATAGGATTAAGACAATATTTATAGTATTATTATGTTATTATAATATTATATGTTTACCCTTATATACATGATTTACACGTTAACCATTGTAATTAAAAATAATTAGTGATGTTACTATTCATGATCTAAAAAAATAATAGGTATATATCTACACAATTGGGATTTTATTATTTAAAATATGGAATACTTTATTCCAAATTTAAAACACAATAATATATTTTATTAATTTAAATTTAATTCCTATTTTCAAAACTAGAAAGCATGTATTTTAGAAGTAAAAACTACCAAATGATTGACATGTGTCTATATCCTATTTCTATGTGAAATTACTTATAATGACAAAAATTGAATGAAATGATACAAATTTATTCCATTTATACTTTAAAACAATTAATTAATTTCATTTTACAATATAAAATATTTCTATGGAATAATATGTTTTCAATTTTAATTTGGCGTCCTTTTACTATTTATAAAACATAATAGTTATTAGAAAAATATCCAAAATTCATCCAAATTAAATTTTTTATCACACTTCTAAAAAAGAAGTTTATTTTGTAAAATAGAACATAAAATGGTGTCAAATTATAAATTTAAAATTGGTTCCCCAATAAATGGTGGTAAAACTTCTTTTTTAGAAAAACATTCATTGATCTGAAAAATTGATTTTGTTCTTATATCATATCAAAATAACATATAAGATGAATTTGAAACATTACATTGAAACATTACATTGAATTTATATAATATATTATTCAATAATTATTTAAATATGTGTAAACCATATTTTCCTTATTTATTTGATATTATTCATTCTCCCAATTTCATTATCTAGGGTATAATGATGAAATTTAAATAATTTTTTTTAGTTTTATTTTTATGATTGATGTAGAGTATCATTTATGCTATTAAAAATAGTTTTTCTATCTTAAAACTATAAATGTTACATCATTCCCCCCATTTGGAAATTTCACCCATTCAATTTTCAAATTCGTTTTGTTATGTCCATTAAAAATACAACACCATTTAAAATAGATATAAAATTATAACTTTAGAAAAACAAAAGATGTGTATAATGGTCATCTGAGATAAGACATTGTAGGATTCTATATAATAAAACATAGATATATAAAAGAAAAAAACAAATAGTAATAATGGATGTTGAAAAAAACATAATTATGATAGAGTTAATAACAAGAAAACAAAAAACTCATGATGCGTTAAACGATCTTTTATTTCATGGTAGGAAATATAAATGGAAACATATTTGTTTTATGGTCTATTTCATAAAGGTGGGGAATTAATTTACTACATTGAATAATAACATGATGAAACATACTTACTTGTCATGTAGAGTTTCATCCATTAATAAATATCTATCAGAAAATCATATTCTCTCCAAATTATGGGTATTACTGATGAATTAGTCACACCTAATGTGTTAGAATCAACTTCTAAAGAATCACGTAATCCACAAAAGATGAACCATATAATTCCCCTACCTTTAGATATCAATAAAAAAATGGTTAGAAAAAGATAACAAAATCCCCTGAAATTATTAATCCTTTATAAATATAAATATGACTCTTAATCTATAAAAAATACTGCAATGTTCAAAAAAGATCATTAAACAATTAATTATCCATAAAATACCTCAAAAATAATAATCCAATGTAAAAATTGAAACATAATATTCAGAAGGATTTGATCACAACATCTTCAAAAATAAATCATAGAATTTATCTCCAAATAAAATTGACTACTCTTACTGTATCATATATATATATATATATATATATAATTAAAATTACCACATGTTCTCCATGATTGGTCAACCATTTCTATAAAAAACCCAAATCACCATATGGCCACAATAAAAACATAGATTACTCCAAAATAAAACTGAACCATTACTCCACAAATAAAATCCCATATTATTCTATTTTTATTATGCTTATAGTGTTCCTAAATGATTAAATGTCTTCTAAAAGAACATTTATCACTTAATCACCAATGTTTTTCCTATATTAAGGATATCCATTTAATAAAAAGTATTTCACAAAAATCAACTTATTCTTGTTACATAGAATCATTTACCTAAAAATAATAAGTCAAACTAACCAAGGAATTCATGTAGGATTCTAATAAGAGATACACCCTAGTTTCCCTTCGGTTATTGGTTTGATTCATGTGGCCTTTCCCGATGTGACGGTTTGTCACCCATCTTGCGGCTTATCTCATTTATAAAACTCAAAAATAACGCTATCATGTTTTAACATCAATGGTTTTCATAAACATATCAATTTTATCACAACACAAAATGACCTAAACATCTTAATTCATTATGTCTTATATATATTGACATTTTTTATTTAACCTCTATATGATAAAATTAAAATATTCCCCCAAAAAATAACATTGTACCATGATTATAGGGTCCACTTGGTTTCATCATCATCTTTCTGACATAGATAGACGGTTGATGCATTGGGACAATGATTTAGAGATCCTTCTAAATCATTTCCTTCCATTATCAAAATACACCATGTACAACTTAGTTTATATGGTTGTTCATATAAAAAAGATCATAAAACAATCATGTATGATATATAATTTCAAAACATCTGATAAAATATGATTTTAATAAATTTTTTGATGGGGTTTGAGTTAAAATTATTAAAAAATGTTCCATTTCAAATACCATATGTATGTACGATAATACTATATTTTAAAATAAAATATAAATATATTGTTCAAGGGTCTCCTTTTTCAACACATTTTTTCAAAACAATAAAATTCCTTTAAATTTTTGATAATGTAAAATATATGAAAATTCCTTGATAATATTTACCTTTCATGAAAATATGAGTATATTACGAAAACATTATTTTATTAAATACCACCCATGATCCATGATGGTATCAATATATAGTATAGGTGTTTGATATCACAAAAAATTCCTTGAAAGTGAGTTGAATGTTATGAAATTTTATTGAATCGTTTTTACATGACATTGCTATAATTATTGCAGGGATGTCAGTAGGAAAAGATAGGAATGTCATTTTAGATCCTCCTCCTTCAATTTGTAATTGACATTCCTTGATCTGAAAAAGTATTAAAACAAGTATTTCACATAATGAATAGAAATATATAATTGCCGTGTGTTTAACAAAAACTCATAATCACTAATTTTGTCTATTCCTTTCCTTCTACACCAACTATAAGGCCCTATCCTTAGTCATTACATAATCCTAAGTTAAGTAATTAATTTGACATTAATTAACTTTTATGACATTTTTAGGTTTAGTGTTTTATAGAATTAGGTGATAACTATTACATTCAATCTAAAAAATTACAAATTAGACACATATACTTTATCAATTTTTTACAACCATAAAACACATAAATTAAAGCAATAATTCATTCCTTGATAAAAATCTTCTTGAATTTTTCATATCTATTACCAATCCTTATACCCTGTAAAAAACATTGAAAAAACATGGGATTAGCATAAAAGGCTAAGGGTTATAAAATAATGAAATAAAACAACAGTATAGGAATACATTCAAAATAATAAAATCATACTTTTCACTCATACAACATAAGATTTTCAATATACCTAATGAAATCATAATATTTATGAATTAATTATACAAATAATATATCATTAAGGTAAATTGGAGAATCCATAACAAACTTACATTTTAGATTTCACAGCTATATAGAGAGTAACCTCATTGCTATTTTTGGAAAACAAACAATAGTATATTCCCTAAATATCTTAGTATAAACCTAAATTTTTACCTTTATCATATT
Organism: Viscum album; assembly: GCA_963277665.1. Lineage (NCBI taxonomy): Eukaryota > Viridiplantae > Streptophyta > Magnoliopsida > Santalales > Viscaceae > Viscum > Viscum album. The sequence goes on along the minus strand of OY728123.1, from coordinate 1,867,232,057 downwards.
AACCAATGCATTAGTGATCTATCAGAGGCTCACCTTCCAAAGGTTTATCATGGAACTACACATATTTGGTTTATCACGTATCCACCCATCAGATTTCAAATTACCATTACATAATCATAAGAAATTAAATATTGAAATTATCAACATTTCTCTCCTCAATCATAAGAAATCAATTCTTGAATCTAAAATATTCAATCCATTTATAAAACAATTTTAACAATTTTTTTCAAAAATTAATCAATTATTCTCATACCAATTTGAAACATTTTAAATTAATTAACATTTAAAAACATTAATTTCTATATAAATACATTTATGAACACTATTTTGAAAACATGGACATAAAATCGAAGACTTTATAAGAATAAATTGTCAAAACATTAAAGAGAGGTTTTTAGTAAAAAATTCTCTGACCAAATGGGAAAATACATGAATGAAAATAATTAAAGACTACTATTAATCAAAAACATATAATATCATGAGAATAAATATATTAATTATATAATCAATCAAATGGTTATATATACTCCCAAAAAAGTGATTTGGGACATAACATCGAATAAGTCTCTCTTGAATGGAGATTGAGACGACATCCCTTACAAAGATCATATACATAGGTTCAGGATATATCAAGGAAATAATTATGTGTGAAAAATATAAATTCACCAAATATAATAGCATATTTATTGTAAAAAAATAATAGGTTATTCACACATGTTCTTGGAAAAACAAAAATAATGACATGGATATTTATGTCAATGAAAAGAGATTATGTTAAAATTTCCCTTACAAAGTTCATATTAATGAAATAAGAATTTATCAATGGGATCATTCAGTGTAGAAATAATATATCTAAACAATGGGAAGTGTAAATTACAACATAAATAAATAAATAGATATTCCACACATAATCTTGGAATAATATAATCAATGATGTAAGAGTAAGACCCAATGAGTGGAACTTAAGATTAGAAATTCCATTATAATGATAATTATATTTATAAAATAGATTGATTATATGTATTAAATATAAATCCATATAAATAAATTTTATATATAGGATAATATATCAAAATTCATTTCTCCCATAATAATAGCACGACATAATCAAGAAGTTGATGATCAACCCAATGAATAGAAATTGGGTTATGAAGTTACCTTACCATGAGTCCTAATCATCACATATGTTCCTTGATAATCATGAGTAATAGAAGTAAGATAATTTATAATTTAATAAGAACATTTTTCAAGTTTAATATTCATTTTATATTAACTGTTATTAAAATCACACAATTATTTATGTTTATATTGGTCGTTTTGTCGATATAGGGTAATTGAGTCGAAAATGAACAAGTTTGGTGTAAATTTTCTGTGTGGTCAAAAGTAAATCATCCCTAGAATATTATTAATTATTAATATATCATATATATCATATATACCTATAATATATGTATTTATAATTGTATATAACAGTAGGAGATAATAAATTAAATGCACTGTTAATGGAGAAGGTAGGTTATACGTACGCAAGAACACTACTTTCATTTCGTTGCCATATTAATGAAATGAAAACCAAATGACACACAGGTATATTATAATTAAATTATAGTATATATTTTATATATGTTACATAATTCATTATATCAATCCTTTATACATTCCACGCATGGAATGAATGAATCATATCACTTTGTGGGGGCGGTAGTCCGCACTTCCTCAAATTAATATTATCAAATTTATACATTATAGAAAGAGTAATGTTATGTTGTAAGTAAAAATAAATAATAATAGAAACAATATATATATATTATAAATTATGTATAAATACTTTTCCATCATAATTTCCACCATGAGAGGTTGTAATGGGAAATTGAACAATCATTGTTTTGTGAGGCAGTAGTTCACCATACACCGAATCTGTAAATTCGTATCAATTAGATGGAGATGTGAGTAAGTATAGTACTAATAATTATAATAAAAACATAATAATATATTTATTTTAGAGTTTTTTATAATTAATAATTTAATAAAAATATCATATGGAGTAGAGAACTAAAATAATGGAATGTAACTTGAGAGAATACGTGACCTCTAGATTGGGTAACTTCTTTTCAATTGAGCCAAAATGATTACTTGAGTTCCCTTTTGCACAAAGTAAGGATTCTAGAAGTAAGTGTGGAATATTGGGAATATAGTTGATTTTATTTTGGATGATAAATGTGGTTTGTGAGGTGTTAGTAAGAGGGTAGAGTTGGTGGACTTTTATAAGAGGGAGGAGGGTCACTTTATGAAAGTATTGAAATATTAAATTTTTGTAAATTATATTGTTATTAGAAATGGACCAAAACACATTTCATTTTAATATAAGATGATTTTGGTTTGAATAACCATCATCCAAAAATTTTTATACATGGTTTTAAACATTAACTCTTACCATGTGTTCTTGTATTTTAGAAATATATGGTTACTATTGTTACTATAAAATAAAAAGAGAGCCATTAGTTGATAGTTAGTGACCATTTAACATTATAAATGTCATTTGGACGAATATTATATTTTTAGGCCTGTTATATAATTTAATAAAATAGTATGTACTTTTAAAATTAATTAATGTCAAATTCGACACTATTTAGTAATTTTTTTATTATCATAGAAACTTTATTACATCGAACCAAAGACATTAACTCAATGATAATATGAAAATTTCAACATGAAAATTAATGTATTTCAACAATGTAATGTAATTTAATTTAATATTTATATTATAATTTTTTTTAATCCTTTATTAATGAAGCAATCATTACATCAACATTGTGTCATATTTATGATTATATTTTATGTCTAAAGAATATAAAATAATATCATGATAGAGGAAACATTTTTGGATTTTTATATATTATTTATAGACAATAAGATCAATATTATTTCCCTAAATTAAAATTAATTTAGTAAAAGATACATGTTTATGATATATTTCCCTTTACTTTCAATTCAATATTATAAAATGTCATTTTTCACACCACAGTGGCTCCCAAATGCCAAAAGTTCATCTTAAGGATTCTCATGGTCAGATATATATCATCAAATATGATTAAAACACGTTTTATGGTGGTTTTATATTATTTTAAAAATATTTTTTTACCCTTATTTACCTAGTTTACCCTTCAACCATAGTAATTAAAAATATCTACAGAAGTTACTATTCATAATGTCCAAAAATAAAAATACCAATCTAAAACATTTGCAATTTTTTATTCCAAATATGGAATCTATTTTTCCAGTTTCAAAACACATAAATTATAGTAATTAATTTAAAATTATTTCTTGCTGTCAAAACCAAAAATCATTCTTTTATGAAGTAATACTACCAAATTGTTGACATATGTTTCTATACAATTTCAATATGAAATTACATATAATGGAAAAAATTTATTAAATAATAAAAAATACTCTATTTATACTTTAAAACTATGAAATAATATTATTTAACAATATAAATTAATTTGATGGAAACAGTTATTTTCAATTAAAATTTAGCGTATTCTTACTATTTATCGAAACAAGATACTTATCAGAAAAATAAAAAAATAATTAAATGTAAATTTTGATGTCTATATTCAAAATAAGATGTTTTTTGTCAAATATAACATATTAATGTGTCAAAACGTAAATTTAAAAAGGGTTCACCATCAAAAGGCAGTGAAAAAACATTTTTAATAAAATAATTCTTTTATTTGAAAATTTTGTTTTTGTTCATATATAGTATCAAGAAAACATATAAGATGAATTAAATAAATTACTGTGAATATATAACATATATTTTAAGTTAAATAAAAAACCATAAAGGATGATATGATTTTATAAAAGCAATTTTTATCTTTTTTATAAAATTGGTTTTCATAAAAAGGGGTCCTTTATATTAAATTGGTTGTTATTTCAATTTATAATCAATTTAATAACCAATGACTAATTATTTAAACATGTTTAAACAATATTTTCATAATTTAGTTGATTTTATTCATTCTTTCTATTCTAATGGCTAGGTAATAACGGATATCATTTAAATAATAATATTTAGTTGTTCGGTTAAGATCAATGTAGCATATCATGTATATTATTAAACATAGTGTTCCTTTCTTAAAACATAGGATGTTATAGTGAAGGTTGATCTAGACACCTCAAAGTAAGGATCAAAGGATGGTTTGGTGCCTGAAAAGGGGACACCAAGGATTACTATTAGACAGGATTTAACCTCATGAAGGCTTCCAACATACCCTGTATAGAGGAAAGGGATCAACACCCACATAGTTCGAGAGGGTGAGCCATGGGATCAGTGTGTACACAATAGAAAATAACCTATGACATGCAGGAGATTACACATGGTTAGAGGGATGGGTGTTACAAATGGAAATGAGATGAATGTGTATTACACATGGTAATATTTTCAGGAGAAAAAAATAACAATAAGATAAATGGGGCATACGCATGGTTATCTATCAGAATGGATGACATGATTTTACTGGGATGTTGTGGCCTAGGTAATGTTTGGATGGATATGGATAAAGTGTCGAAGGATGGAATGAACTGGGATGAAACCGAGAACCGGTACGGAGTAGACTATATTGGGGTGGAAACTATAATAGGTTCACTACAGATCCCCATGATATGGAATTAATGTCCACATTGTTTTAGGATGGGGTGATGTGTCACCTGAGGAGGCGGATCGTGAGAACGGAAATATGGATGGGAACCCAAAGGGAATTGAACCAACAGGTTAAGGTGTGATCTTCAAGAAACACAACAGGATCAAGGGAGATACCAATATTGGACATGAATGATGGTATTGATCCTCATGGAGCCTTCCTACGTATACCCATGTCAGGGCATAAAAGTCCATGTAGTTCAGGATGGGGATTGAAATTAGAGTGTCCACAAAGGACAACATCCCAAAGACATGTTGGGGCTTACGCATGGTTAGCAGCCCATCAAAAGAGGGACACTATGGGATGGAGGATTATAGATTGAGTGTGGGGATTATGCATTTTACACTACCTAAAAACTAGTCTAACACCACTAATGGGTTAACCAATGAATTGGGTCTCAATAAAGGGGATGCTAAACATTACCAATTTTGGGGATGAACCTCATATATGCCTCTTACATACCCTTTCAAGGTGAGATGGGTCAAAACCCACGTCGTTCAGAATAATATATTTTAGCATCATGGAGGATGAAAGGGGATTACATTTTAATAGCATGCGAGATGAGGGTATACTAATGTGAAGTCGTCAGGATTGATGGGTGATGGGCATGATCCTAAGAGAGGCTTTCTAAGCACCTTGTTTGAAAAGGGAAATCATCAACCTCCACATAGTTTGGTAGATTGGGGAACGTGGATTACAAAATAAGGTGGAACTTACCTAAACAAGGGGAAACAAATACCTAAATATTGTTTCTCAAAAGGAGTGTCCATGAGGAATGGAGCGGGGCTTATTCATTGTTAGTGGCTTTAGGAGGAATCATGTGGGTCTTAATCCGAGAGTGAGGACCAATTAGGGGTCCAGATATATTAGGAGGATATGATAACCCTACATGGAGCACCTTAAAATGTTAGGTTAGGGATTATGCAGAGACCACTCAAGGTATTCATGGAGAAAATGTTCAGAGGGAGAGGTGAGCAAGAGGTCACTGGTTCCGATCCCCATCATGACTCTCATGAATCTTGTTACTTATGTGACGATCACATTTTAACATCATGTGTCACAGAAGATGGTGATTTTAGGTTTAACATCCTACATCTTGGATGGTGAGGATTCACTCTTCATTTCTAGTAGATACAAAACTGGCGCACTTTAAAAAATTGGTGAAGGGAAGGCACCCGCATTTTTGTGGCTGCGGGGTTCTGGAGTGATCCATTGATGGGTCTATATTAGAGTGTCTATGTGAAAAAGTAATAGCCATCAGTGTACCTTTGATAATAAGAATAGGGAAGGGAAATGCAACATGAAGTACCACTTGAGGGTCCATAAAATTACTTCGTACAAGACTAAAGGGCTGCATGATGTTAGTGCATAAATGATTAGGGTTTTTCACACAAGAGGGGCTCACACATGGGTCGTTGGGGGTAAGGATGGAACATGTAACACAGATGAAGGGGTGAACCTAAGATTAGAGGCATGCATGTGAGAAAATGGGTTGCGGTCAAGAAGGATGTATGCATACAAAATCTGGTGTTAGGGGAAAAAGAGTTTCCGTACAAAGGCGAATCTTGCACAAAAAATGATATTTTGTCCATAGTTCCCTTTGATTAAATAGAAGTGTTGAAGGATCAATCCCTAGTCAGACCACCCCATGGAGGACCCCTGGGTGAATTGTCACGGAAGATACAGTACATTAAAGACATTTCATTCGGATAGTGGTTGAAGGGGCCACCTTTCTCACATGGGAGAGACTGTTAGTCTTCCATAACGGTACACCAAAAATAAGGGGTATATTTCTATTTATAGCTAAAAACATTGGTGGTGGTGTGCAAGGTGGGCTATTCGCATGTTGAATTTGACATAGCATTGGGCGTGGAAGATTTTGCACACAATCCCTCTTCATTCATGCTAACCAAATTTCATTAACACTTCTGACATGGAAATTATTTAGAAGTTTAACAAAAAATATTCCATTTGACATCACATTGGGTGCCAAAGATCTTGCGTGCAATTTCAAATCTTCCGCGCCGACCTCAAATCATCTGCGAACATATTTCGTTGTCTTGGGATTGCCTTTTGATTCAAAATAATCCCTTGGTTTGCTTAAAAATGTCCATTCATGGATTTAAACTATATTTGGAGCCAACAGTGTAATCATAATCCATGATTTATTAATGACATATTCCCTATCAAATATTATATTATTTTCAATAGAATATATAATTCAAAATTTGTGATCAGATTATATTTAACAGTTCTCATACAAATAATTTATATAAATTTTTCATGTAAAAAATAAAAATAAGAAGTTCCAAATCATGTTTAGGGTAATTTAACAAACGAGGTTTCAACTGACATGAAGAATCTAAAATTTCCTAATCATTATACATTAGTGAATATCCTAGTCCTTTAAATGAATCATCACTATAAATAGTTGATTCACCATTTCTATAATGCAGAGCCAATATTGGATCATTCGCCAATAACAATTTATGTTCTAGAGAACAATCATTACAATTATTGGTCTAGATGATGTTAACTCCTTTTCAGCTAATAATTTTTAGATGGCTAGAAAAATGAACACAACTTTCAACAAACTACTTTTAGTAACCCTCTATAAAATAAAAACTACCAATATTGGTGATAGTTTTGGGTCTTTTCCATTCTTCGACAACTTTTATTTAAATAGTATAAGTAGATATTCAATATTTAGAAACAATGATACCACAAAATAAAATTTGTTTCTATGAAAATACACACATTATAAATTTAATATATTGTTTCATTCCAATTATGTTTTAAAAATATCCATTAGAGTTTTTTAAATTTCTTCTTGAATTTTATAATATAATGTTATTTCATCAATGATCACAATAACCAAATTTTCCACGAACTAATGTGAAATTAAATTAATAAGATCCATGAATAAAGAAGTTTTATTACATAACACAAATTTAAGAACTCAAAATACATACAACCCATATTTAGATAAAAACACAATCATTGGAATGTCTTTATTATTTTATTTCAACTCATGTTACCCTGACCTCATGTAATCCTTGGAAAACTATTGTTCTCCTTGGAGATAATAAAAAATGATATGATGAAAATTATCCTTTATATAAATATTGATATTATTCAAGGATCTGTAATCAATGAAAGTCCTCATTGAATCATTTTTAATTATAACAAATATGATAGTAGCACCCCATGGTGAAGTTCTCAGTAAAATGAAACATTAATCACATAACTCCTACAAATTTGTTTTAAATTCTAAATATTACACTACAACTATTATATTTCATTGTTTAGAAAAAGAATTATCATAAAGTACTAAGTCAATAGTAAACTAATTAACTAAATCAGGAATAAAACTAGAAAAATCATCTGTGAAAATATCCATTTATTTATTTATAAAAAGCACATTACAAATTTGAACAGTTCCATTATTTTCAAGAATATGAGATAGATAACATTTATTTCAATCTCAAATTAATTTTCATGATTCTTAGTAAGTTATCAATGGCATGAAATTATTGAACATAAATTTTTTATCGCTATATTTTATTGTATCATAGAAAACTAAAATCCAATCCATACTAATAAGGATATAAATATATTCTATTTAAAATTCTATAATGTTTTCAGGAATTACAAGCCCATTGCTATCAATTAAAATATTCTTATAAATCTTCGTTTCTTTAATATTTACTCATAGAGTTTTTACAAAAATCTATATCAAGCATAAATTATTTGATATTAATAATTTATGCACCAATTGATCCAAAATGATACAACGTGAATATATAGAGTTAAATAGGGTAGTGGAATAATTTAATTTCACCAGTAATATACCTTACACCATTTCATTATATGGCCAAACAAAAATTGTAGTACTATATAATGACCTTTCTAGGAAATTTTTGTTTCTAATGATGAATATTTATATCCTTTGAAATAAAATTCAGACATTAATTAGCATAAAAACCAATCTCATTATATCTAATATATATTATCATCATATGGATATTACATTCCAGAATTTTTTATTCTTTAGTATTATTCTAATTTAATTTGATCACCATGTGGAAAAATCTTCTATATCGAAAACACATCAATATAATTATATAAAAACCTCCTAGTTTCTTCCTAACACTCATATCTCAATATTGGAACTGAATTTTCTTACCTCTAGATTTTTTTTATTCTATTTTTATACATCACCTTACATCTTGAGCAATTCTTAATTTCATCCATATAAGGAATATAACATTTCGAAAACTCCATCTCATCATTTTTAAAATATTAAAAACAAGAAAATAGAATTTCAATTATCTGAAAGAAAAATATCTTGCTAAAATTTGTTTAAATACATAGTAAGATAGATTAATATTTCAATCAGTGCTCTGAGAAAACCCTAGATCAAACTAGGCTAATTATGTGAATCTTCCTTCATATGCTGCTGTGTAATCTTCATATTTTTTCCTTAATTTTAGGAATTGTGTTTCCATCTGGTGTAGATTAACCTTAGGTAAATAATTATAATGATATATTTCCATTAATGTTTTCCATTGAATAAAAATCATCATTATATCTATTTTTAAAAAAAATACTACCATCGAACATCTTCACCCTCAAAACATTTAATGAAAATTTTTACCTTTTTAATATAAGAAATATCCCGTGACATATAATAAAATTTCAATAGCATTAATTCATCATTCATCAACCCCCAGATTATATGATCAACTGAATGATGTGGAACTCATCCCAATGAAATTATCCAAAAAAATAAATGTACCTTTTGGGTAGATCTAGATCCTCTATAGCATGGAAACCACCACCATTTATCACGTAATTCAACAAAAACATCACCACAACAAACTATTTTATTCTGATTCAATCAGTCGAAAGATATAGATTTAGAAGTATATCTTCCTCTATGATACTTCCAACTATATTTCCCCTATTTGTTCTCAATAAATATTTTATGAGTATACATAGTTTAGATGAATCAAAATAGTAATCATCAATTTCTGTAACATTTTAACTTGATCATAAGGTAAAATTGTTCAATAAAATTTTATTAATGTTACACTAATATCTAAATATATCCAAACCAGTCATTGATATCAATTAAAATGACCTAACCTTAATTATTATGAAATCACTAATTAAGTAAATAATTTTTCATTCATTCTAATATAATATATTTTTAGTTTTAGATTTTTAGAGAATTATTCCATAAATCATACATAACAAAACGATAAAAAATGTGTACATTTTTTATTAATAACTATTTTCCAATTATATAATCCTTTTTAAATTCTCCAAAAATTACATTCTTGATGTGTCTCCATGACTTCCACCTTGACTTATTATGTTCGCTTACCAATGATTAAAGCCTATAAATTCTTTTTAAAAACTAGGGATGAGGTAAAAAACTCAGTATGGGATATAAAATAAGGATCTATTTCTTAAATTAATAAACATTAAATCCAATGAAAAGAAATTTTTTGAAATCATATATTTTTTTACCAAAAAGGGAAATATCATTCCTTTAAAAGGATCGTTTATTCTGCCTTTTTGAAAAATTGACTTCCATGAAAACCCATTAGAAGACATATAAAATTCAATATAGATACCATTGGGACATCACCAAATAGAACCCTTACTAATCCCAAACAAAACACTTACATATTTGAATAACAATACATCCACCATATCATATAATAAATTAGAGAATAAAATAATTACATAATTCATATGAGAACTATCTAGGTGCACCCATCATTTACGAAATAAGAGGCTCACACAGAACTATCATGGTGCAGATATCATTTTTAATTTCCATTAACCACAACAAGAAATAGTACATTTCATCATTTGAAAAACTCTTTTTCATAAGTATGCAAATAAATTTATGATTTTAAAATACCATTTTAATTAAAACCCCATTTTAAACAAAAAATATATTTTGTATTTGAAAAACAATTTTCAATACCAAAGTAGCAAAATGATGAAAGTGTTTTTTCATTTAAGGAAACAAGAAATTTTTAAAAATAATACAACAAAAATTTAATGTCCATTATGGAGAAAAAGAAATTGACACTTGTATATTAAAAATAGAACGTTATTTTATTCATATTTCAATAAATTCTATATTAAACAAATAAAAGTATTCTATTTTAAATAAGAAATGAACAAAATTCAAAGTAGTAACAATATTTTCTCAAAATTAATTTTCTATAAATAATCATATAAAATAATTTCAGGAAATATTATATTTCAAATTAAATATTAAAACATTAGAAAGATATTTTTAAATAAATGTGTCTTGGTTCACATTGAAACATTTGAATCACAATACTCATTAAATAAGAACATTAAAAAAATAAATATTATGATAATTGATAAACTTTATGATATAAAATGTCAAATGGGCTATATATACACCTTATAAAATAATAATTTTGTATATAATCAAGATATGCCTCAACCACTAGAGATTGATATAAAGTTCCTTACCTTGAGTATGACATGTGAGACGTGTATTTAGATTCTGGAATGAAAAATAATATTAATTATTTATATGATTCAGACCCTTTTTTATCATTACATTTATTTTTGTTATTGCAATTTTTTGTATGACTACTTAATCATTTGTGTATGTGTCTGGTGTTTGAACCGTGATTGGTTGAGTTGTCAAAAATGTATTTGGTAGGTCATCTTTGGTCATTAGAGTCTTTTTTAAAATCATATCCAGAAATAAAATCATAAAATAACTATACATAAATTATACATTTAAACAATTCATTAATTATGGTTAAGAAAAATGAATAAATTTCACAATAATTTTGATGGTAGGTCGTACGTACGCATGTGTGTCCTTTTTATTTTTCAATAATCATTTTAGAAAGATGGATTACCAAATTTTTCTTTTCCAAATTATCATTATATAATAAATACCATGTTATTTAGTCATATTTAATTGAATATATTATACTTATTATTTTCAAATAATCATATCTCATTGAGGATGTTGTAGTCCACACATCCACGATTGATGTTTTAACGTTTTTAGTGTGTGAAAATGGTAATGAAGAAAATGATTTATTATTTTTAAAAAGAGGTAATTATTTCATGAATAGAATATATATTTAATATACATCACATGTTTTTATTAAACAAATCCTTAATATTATCCACTTAATGTGAGAACAAATTACATCGCATTATAGAGGTTGTAGTCAACACATCCAAAAACGATGTTATCATATTACCATAAAATGCTAAGTATGATGGTATGTGTTATATAATAATTAAATATGTATAAATATCCTATAAATATGAGATATATAATATATAAACATTAGATAAATCATAATTACCAACCATGGTATATTGTAAAGGAAAAAATTAATGACGTCATTTCATAAGGCAGTAGTCTATCATCCAAAAGAGTTGTGATTTTATTACCCATTTGATAAAAATTTGTGTATATGTAGTTATAACCCAAAAATTAAAAACATATTAGTATATTTAATATAATGTAGAAATTATATAATAATTAACGGAATATAAATGAATGGAGAAGATAAGGAAATTATTTAAATTAATGTTGATGAACATTACATCTACTTTGGTTAACTCCTTTTGGTTTTTAGCAAAGGACATCGTTGGTTGGATTTCATAAAAATGGGAGGATTATATGATGATGGTACATATCATTAGAGATTAATAATTAAGGTATTTAATTATATAAAGGGAATTATAGGTGTATATAAGTGAGTGGATGAGTATACTATTATAGTGTATGTGGAGTTACATTCTTGTAAATAAAAAAAGGCAGACAGTATTGGAAAGTATCCCTTAAATCGTGTTCCACCAATTACAATAAAAATTATTTTAAAGAAATTTATAGTGTAATTAACTACATAAAATTAGTTTTTCAAAATTTCATAAGTAATTTGGCCACATAATATTGATGTTTAACCACTATGTAAACACACTTTTACATTAATCAGTCAAATTAACATTATTTTCTTTTATTAATATTATTGGTAAAATACAAAGATGAAAGTTTTAAAAATTATAATTTATTTTTATTCAAAATATAAAATATATTTTTATGAATTCAAAATGTTGGAACCTCTATGATAATGTAATTTTAATAATCACAAATAATGTCAATATATAGATTTCCCTCATTCATTCCATTTTAGTATCTCTATGTAAATCAATTATGTCATACAGAAATATATACTTAAATAAGTCAATAACCTATATTCAATAGTCAATATGTTTACAATTGTATTTATACATGTATTTTTTTATAACACATAGTCTTATAATCATTTGTGTAAGACAGATACATCATATCCTTTTTTAGATTCCATAGCACCGATGGTTTGTTCGACACACCAATGTTCGACGCACTGATGTTCTACACACCGATGTTCGACACCCCGAAGTTGAAACACCGAAGTCGACACACCGAATTTGACACACTAAGAGACGTTCGACACACTGATGTTCAACACATCAAAGATGGCACACCAAAGATGATAGACCTATGTTACCTAACCAAAGAGAACAAACCTAAGATGACTCACCGATTGTTATAAATAACTTTTTCTATTTTATTAATTCAAATTTATTTTTTTACTATCATATTAAGACAAATTAATGTTTCTAATATTATTTAATGTTGTCTGTAGGACTATACGTAGACAGTACAAGGTACATGCAGGCTCAGATATCTTCATTCCTAGTGGACCCTAGAGTATAAAAGGAATTCAACATTGACATTAATGATATAGAAAAGAACAAACTATAATAGAGACTATGTGAATATAAAAATAGAGGAACCCAACACTTGAGATCACAAGAACTTTCTAACAATCTAAATTCTGCTGAAGCTCGCAGTACACCGAGACATTAAAGTAAAAACCCTTTTTCACACTAGGAAGATGGATTACTAAAATTGTGTTACTCTGTTCTGAAGCCAACATCCATAGGTGGAATCAAATTTTTTTCTCTACATCTATAGAATCAAGAGAATTACTACGCAAAACATAGAGATTTCTAAACTCTATTCCCTTTCATAGCTCTGTTGTGTTCTTATCATTACTATTTTGAGCAGTGTGAATATCTATTTGAATCTCACACACTGTCTCCTGAGCTAAACTTGAGGATAAAAAAATATACTCACTCTCAGTCTCTTGTTTTGTTACACTGGTATCCCATGTAAAACTTTTGAAGAGATCTTGTGAGATCTATATATTTGTTTTTTCCCCTGAATAACTATGGTAGTTGTCTAGTGTGACCTGGAAAACATATGCGCTGTTGTAAAACTAGATCTAGGGTGTGGATCAAATGTTTATTAATATAAACTTCTTGGTGGTGGGTGATCACCAAGTGCAGAAGACTAAGTTTCTGCTTGAGATAGAACCTCTTTTTTTATCTGTTGTTCTGTTTATCTTATATATTTATTTGTCAAGTATTTCTGGATTTAAGATAAACAGAACTTTGATAATTATTTTGGCAATTGTTTATATCTATTTTGAATCAGTAGTTTTGATTCAAAAGATTTACTAATCTTTAGATTGGGAAATCTAAGATGTAATCAATATTCAGAGAACTAAATTGAACCTTCATGACTTTTATATATTCACTACAAACTGGAATTGTGTTTATTTTCCAAGGGGGATATTATTTTGTAAAGAACCCTTTTTAACATAAATTTTTATAGATACTCAATTCACCCCTCTCTTAAGTCATCTAATATGACAAAATTTTTATATCAGAGAAGTTTTGAATGTTACTGTTAGCTTTTCAAATCATGTCAAATATGATTACAGTTGTGTTTCAAATATATTCAAAATTTTTTATCTATAAATATTTATCCTGAGGAAATACAGTTACAAACAATATAATGGAAAATATATTAGAAGGGAATTATACTAATAGATCTCTTTTCATTAATGGAACTAATTATGATTAGTGGTAGCTTAAAATTAAATTACATATAGAAACTATGGGATTCAAAATATGCACTCCTCTTGAAATTAAATATGCAGTACCTGAAACTGTGAGAAATACATGGGATGAACCTACCAAGGCTGCCTATAATAATAATTATAAAGTAATGAATGATAATTTAATGTGAACTAAGAGATTAAGAGTTCAACCATATTTCTGCTTGTAAAACTGCTCCTGAAATTTGGGATACTCTCTTTGTTTTTCATGAAGGAACAGCTAATGTTAAAGAAATATGATTGAATAATTATGCTATAATATATGATAACAATAGAATGAAGCCTAATGAGTCAATTTCTGATATGTATTTAATGTTCAATGAAATTGTGAATACCATGATTTCTTTAGAAAAAGTGGTAACTACACAGAGTAGATCATGTAGATTCTGTGATGCCTAATAGAATGGTGGTGTGGAACATCTATGTCAATTAGAGAATTGTGCGATATTGAGAAAATTACAATGATGGAATTGATTGTAAGATTAATGATATATGAAGAAGAATTGAAGTTAAATCAATAGGAGGATTTACCAAATCAAAAGCATGTAGCTTTCCAGGCATCTGAATCCAAAATTAATTATAAAGAGACAATTCAAGCTGTTATCGAATGCTCAAGTAGCAATGAAGTTGCTTCAGACAGTGATGATGGAATGGGCCAGTTGTCTAAACAATTAATGAAATTCTATAGGGAAAATATGTTCTTTAAGAATCCCAATTACAAAGGAAAGTATGCGAATAAGGGAAATTAAAAAAAGTATAAAAAAAATAATAAATCATAAGAGATAATATGTAATGAATGTAAAAAGAAATGACATATCAAGGCTGACTTCCCAAAGATGAAATATAAGAAAATGTATGAAAATAAGGATAGAAGTTATAAGAATGAAAAGAATTCCTCCTGGAGTTCCTTCGAGGACAACTCAATTGAATCTGGCTCTTCTCAGAATGGGAAAGAAGATATGGCTTATATGTGTTTCCTAAAAAATACAACTTAGGTAACCTTAGACTCTCCTGCACATATTTTTTATTATTCTGAAAGTGAGTACGATAATATATGAAATGATGAACTATTTGATTATTGAATCATGTTAAAGAAAACCTATAATGTGTTGAATGATAAATATAAATATTTGAATAAATAGCATCCTCTTACTGTAACTGCTAAATCTGAAATTACAACTGAAATGAAGAAAAATTCCCAACATCTCAAATAGAACAATGAGTTAAAAATTCCTAATAAAAAATTAAATAAAGACATAGAAACATTTACTAATGTGAAAAATACTCTTACAGAAATTCATAGTAAAAAAAATATCTTATGTATAATTCTCGTATAGGATATCAACCAGGTCAAATGAATTTATCCAAATCACATTTTGTTCCCAAATCTAGAAAATATGATACATATTTCAAAAACCACAGTTTTTAGCATGTTCTAGTTCCAAAATTTCATTTACTCGATCAAATTCTTGAAGACCGAATAGATTTTATGTTTCAAAAACTCTATATTCCTCATATATTAAACACATAAGATAGTTATGGGTTCTTAAGGCTTATATCACTATGGTATGTGGACCCAGAAAAATGTGGGTTCCAAAGTCGTTTAATGTTTAAATAGTTTTGTAGGTAAACTGCCTAATGATCTCCTATAAAAATGTTTGGTACATGGATAGTGGATGTTCAAGACATTTGAAAGAGCGTTTTCATGATTTATAAGTCTTATCAATAACGATGGAGGACATGTCAGATTTGGTGACAATGGTAAAGGAAAAATCATAGGCCTAGGCCAGATTGGTCACCCTAACTCTATATAAACTTATAAAGTACTACATGTTGATGGATTAAAGTATAGCCTGCTCAGCATTTCTCAGCTGTGTGATGTTGGATTTAATTTCAAATTCAAAAATGATTCATTCCTTGTTTTTTATTCCAAGAATAATTTAGTATTTACTACTTTTAGAAATGATAATGTATATGCTATAAATCTAGACACACTAGACTCATAGAATGTCTCTTTTATAAATGCTTTTAATAATGAGTCTTGGATCGGGCATAGAAGACTAGAACATCATAATATACACTCTCTTAGGACGTTATCTAGAAAATTTCTAGTTAGAGACTTAACAAAATTAGAGTTTCTAAACAATAATGCATGTAATCGTTATAAAAAAAAGCAACATAAAATCTATTTCAAACAAAATAAATAAAAAACTACTTCTAAACCTCTCATGTTGGTTCACATGGACTTTTTTGGACCATCTAGAGTTTCAAGTCCAATGGGAAGCACTATGATTATGATCTTTTTGATTATTTATCTTGGTATACCTAGACCTTTTTCTTGGATCATAAAATTGAAGCATGTTCACACTTTACTAAGTATGCTAGGACTGTAGAAATCTTAGTGGATTTAAGATTAAATCCTTATGAATGTATCATGGCCATGAGTTTTAGAATCACGATTTTGATGCTTTTTGCCCATAGATGGATATAATCATAACTTCTCTGCACATAGGACACCTCAACAGAATGGTGTGGTAGAATGAAAAATAAAACCTTACAGGAAATTTCCCAAAATATTCTCAATGATTATGATTTACCCATTTATTTCATGGAAAAATCTGTTAATACAGCCTGATATATAATAAACAGAGTCTTAAGGAGGCCAATTATTAAGAGAACTCTTTATGATTTGTAAAATAATTGGAAACCCAAAGTATCTTATTTTAAAGTGTTTAGATGTAATGTTTATATCCTAAATACTAATGAAAAATTAGATAAATTTACTTCCAAAAGTGGCGAAGGAATATTTCTTGGATATTCTCAGTAATGCAAAGACTATATAGTACTTAATAAAAAATCCAAATGTGTGGAGGATTGTACACATAATGTTTGATGAATCAGATACACATGTTCCCAAGACCTCAGTAGAAAATATTAAAGAGGATATGTCAAAATTGGACATAAATGATACAACCCCAAATCATCATGTGAAAGAATCTGTGAAAACATCTAATTCTATATATTCTCCACACTCTAACTATAGTGAACCAGATCAACATGACCAACCTGAAATATCAAGTCCTACTTTCTCTAGACAAACTATAACCCTTAAAAATCACACCATAGATTCTATTGTTGGATATTTAGATAGAGGAATGAAAACCGGAGCTTCCATGAAAAACTACGTTGAACACCAAGCCTTCATGTCAAAACATGAACCTAAAAATATCAATGATGCAATAAATGATGAATTTTGGTTAATGGCCATGCAAGAATAACATAATTAGTTTGAAAAAAGTGATGTTTGGAAACTTGTGGATAAACCTAACGATACTTTGACCATTGGAACCAAATGGGTGATTAGAAATAATGTATATGAAGTTGGAAATATAGTTATAAACAAAAGCTAGATTAGTTTAACAAGGACATGATCAATAAGAGGAAATTGATTATGAAGAGGTATTTGCACCATTAGCTAGACATGAGGAAATAAGGATCTTACATTCCTATGCAACATGCATGAATTTTAAACTTTATCAAAAGGATTACAAAAGTGCATTTCTGAATGTTTATATAATTGAGGATGTTTTTGTTGAACAAACCCTAGGTTTTATGAATCCATATTTTCCAAATCATGTGTTCAAATTATTGAAAGCTTTATATGGTTTGAAACAAGCTCCATGATCTTGGTATAGAAGGTTAAGAATGTTTCTTATTTCTAAAGGTTTTACAAAAGGACTCACAAATCCTACATTATTTATAAAAAGAGATTCCAAAGAATTATTAATAGCACAAATATATGTAGATGCTATTATCTTTGAATTTTCTAAAAATTATTTATGTAATGATTTTTCAAATATAATGCAATGCGAGTTTGAAAAGAGTTTAATGGATAAACTTAAATGTTTTCTAGGATTTCAAATATTTCAAAATAAAGAAGGCATAATCTTAAATCAAAGCAAGTACACAAAAGATATATTGAAAATAAATGGCTTTGATAGCATTAAGAGTAGTGGAACTCCTATGAGTTCTACATGTATGTTAAATCTTGATGAAAATAGAAAATCAGTTGATAAAACTGATTCTAGAGGAATGATAGGGAGTTTGATGTACATAACTTCTAGTAGTTCCGATATTAGGTTCAATGTGTGTATGTGTGCAAGATTTCATGAAAACACAAAAGAGTCACATTTAAATGATGATAAAATAATTTTCAAATACCTCAAATATAAAACTAATTTTGAATTATTATATCTTAAAGGACAACCATTGGATTTAGTTAGCTATTTAGATACCTATTTTGGAGGATTTAAGTAAGATAGAAATAGTGCCTTTGGTACATGTCACTTTTTGGGAATGTCATTGATATATTTGTGTAGTAAAAAGAAAAATGAAGTTGCGTTATCAACTACTGAAGAAGAATACATTGTTGTGGGTAGTTTTTGTGCATAAATATTGTGGATGAAACACACCTTATTAGTCTATGGATTTCATTTCAGACATATCCCTAGAAACTGTGACAACACAAGTGATATTAACATTCTAGGAATCCAATTTCTCATTATAGAAAAAATTATATTGATGTATGATATAACTTCTTGAGAGATCATCATCCAAAAGGTGATATTACTCTTGAGTTTATTAGGGAAGAACATCATCTTGATGGTTTATTCACTAAACCGTTAAATTCTGAGAGAATAAATTATATCTGACATGAACTAGTAATGATAAATTAGTCGAAGATCTATGAAACCAATATCATGAAACTGATCCTTGAAACCTATCTCATGAAATCATTCTGTTAAAACACATCCTTAAAACCGATCTCATGCAACCGATCCTTGAAATCGATCTCATTAAACTGATCTTGTCAAACTGATCCATGAAACTAATCTCATGAAACCAATCCTTGAAATTAGTCTAATGAAATAGATGTCCTCAATCCAATCCTTCAAACCAATTTCATGAAACTAATCCTTGAATCAGATATCATGAATCCGATCTCTTGAAATCGATCATCTTGAAACAAATTTCTTGAAACCGATCTTCTTGAAACCAATCTTCATGAACCTGATCTTCTTGAAACTAATTTTCTTGAAAATGATCTTCTTGAAACATATCTCATTGAACCGATCTCTTGAAACCAATCTCTTGAAACTGATTTTCTTGAAACTGGTTCATTGACACTGATGTATTTAAGTATTGTTTTGTAATTAAATCTATTTTTAAATGAAATGATGCTATTTTGTATTATTCTAATTTCCACATTAAAATTATTAATATTTATGATGTACAATCCCGAAATTTTATATTTAGTTCAATCCATCCCAACCTTTCACCTTCCCCTCTGTCGTAATGCCTTCTACCTTCTGTCACACTCCCTCCCAACTCTCAACCTCTCAACACTATTGGAATTCGAAGTCTTGTCATGGCTAGGACCAAGCGTGCAGTGGAAGAACCTAGAAAATATCCTTCTACTAAGCATCAGATAGCTGTGTCCAGTGGGACTAAAATACTAAGATTGGAATGCTAAGTGGTTATGGATGAAATGGAAGTGCCTCCTGAGTAGCTTCTGTCAAGAAAACCCTTTTTTTTAAAAGTATTGGAATCTCAAGGATGGTTCACATGGTTCGCCAACAATTAAATACCCTATTATCCCCAACTATTTCATGAGTTCAATAAGCATTTGAGGATATCTCTGGATGAATCTGAGGCATCAAAGATTATGTATCTGGTAAAGGGAGAGGAAATACCTTTATTATCTAAGGAATGGTCTGAATGATTAGAAATGACTCATTAAGGTGTCTATGCTGACTATCCTGGTAATATTCCACCTTCCTCTTATTTGACCACTTATGAAGATTCTCTGAAAAAGATGACTAGAAAATGATAATACAAGAGGACTATAGAAAATTAATTTGAAACATAAGTAAGGCTGCTTCTGAAGTTCATAAAACATCAAATCTGCCTGAGGAATAGAGATTTCTCCATTATGAGGTATCAAGATGTTTTCTTGATCTTTTTGTTGAAACATGGGATACAATTAAACCTATATAGATATCTAACAATGCATATCTCTGATTGTATTAAGCCATCAAATAAGGCAACCTACCAATACAATCCGAGGATGATTTCTTCCATGTTAAAAAGGTTATGTTGTGTGGAATATGGAGATGAAGTGATAAATTCCTATAGTGGTTTTTGTCTTCAAAAAGACATTTGTAAGAGGATGAAAATCTTCTAGAAACCATGGAAGAGATGTTGGGTAAGAGATGAGGACAAGCTATATGAGGATTTCAATCTCGTTAACCACCCTCCTAGACCAAAGGACCAAGTTGATCTAGGTATCAAAGCAGGAGATGTTCCTATTTATTCTAATGAGAAAGCTGAACCTGAAGTAACAAGGGAATAAGGATCTCTTTTTGATGATTGGAGTGACCCTGATATTGCTGAAAGTCCCAAAGATATGTCTTATGGACCAGCTAGTCCACCTTTGGACTTTCCCTCAAGAGAATCTTTATTAGGTGATGATGATGAGGAAGAAACTGAATTTACTAGAGTTGAAGGCTATTTTAGTAAATCTGATATGGAATTAGATGATGATGATGATGATGGTGATGATGGTAACAATGGAGGAAATGATGAGAATGTATGGGACTCTCTGAAAAAGGGACAATAAATGGTTGATAGATCCTGTGAGGAATCTATATGTGGAGCTGGTGAGGGTGTTGAACATGTTGAACAAAGGGTAGATGTTCATCGATATTTTGTACATTAGGACGGATCGCACCTTAATAATGATGTAATGTACGAGATCATTCAGGAACTGAATGATCTTATGGCTACTATCCAAGAGGAAGATGATGTGGTCTCAGTGCCTCAAATTGAGGAAGTTCCTAGTGAAGCTGATGTGGATAGAGAACAAACAGAACCTAATGTTCAATTGGTTCATGTTCTTATAAAAGTTATTATCCCACGACACCTGGATGAAGAAGTTGATGATGATAATGTAATTCTTGAGCCTCAAAGAATAACGATCAGAATTGATACTTTTGATTCAAGAAACTGTACATGTACTAGAGAATGGAATAACAATCCAAGATACATTCTTTTCAGTTTTGAGTCTGACTCTGATGAGGATAGATACCTCCTCCTTCTGCTCCACAACTCCATGCTGAACCAAAACATATTTCACCTATTCCACCAGCTGTATCTCCACCAGAAGAACCTATAGCCCAATTAGTGCCCAGTGATTATGTTACTAAATATGATTTGTAGAAATTAAAAAATGATATATGTCAGTCTGTGATAGCCTTAGTTGGATCCATAAGTGCAGCCTCTACATCCATAGGTATCATAGATGATGATGCTGCAAAGATTGTATGAATAGTGATCATGGATATTCATCCGATTCTCATTACTACAATAGAAACCATTATAAGACACAATAAATTTATGAGAGAAGATGTTACAAAGATAATAAATGAGTGAAATTATTTAATCTATGACTTTGATACATTCTTTAGTGGTGTTCTGGAAGTTCTTAGGAACTTGGGGACTCATCTACTCAGTATGGACCTAAAGAAGTTGAAGGAAGATCTTAGGAAAATGTTGACTGGCCCATCCAGTTCCATGAGGGGGAAAAGTGATTTTTTTTGAACTCTCTCAAGGTTGTAATGATAGTGGAACTTCAAAAACATTAGAGTTTTTCAAACAAAGGATCCCTTGAAAAAGTATATCAAAATAGAGATCTTGTAACCCATATGGTCATATAGTGCACAAATGAAGCCTCTATAGCTCAAAAAGTGATTCTGGAAATGGTGAATAAGTATTTCACTATGATTTAGAACAAACATCATCTCATTAATATCTTCAAGTTTCTCGCAAAAAAATCATAGAATTCCTCCAGTCACAGGAGAATTCATGATGAAAGTCCTTCAATTGATAGATTGTACACCTTTATGAGTAAATTTTTGAAAAATAAGGATGACTTCAAGAAGGTGATGCATTATTGTGGTGAAATCATAAATGATTTCATTAATCTCCTTATGTCTTATATGCATGTTCCGACCGAGGCTATAATAGTCCCTCCAGCCGCTTCAATTGTTACTGTCACTCGGCCTCCTGCTCCAACGTCTATCTCTCAGGCCCTTTCCCAGATATGACAAATCATCACAGAGCAAAATCAAAGTTGAGTGTTGTCATAAAGGCAGTCCACCCATGCAGCTACTGTTCCTATAGGTGTTTCCCTGCCTACTGTTGTCTTCAGGCCACATATTTTCTCTACCTCTACCAACCCTTCTACTTCTCCCTTGGATACTTCAATTAATGTAAAATCTCCTCAGCATCCAAACCCAAAGTGATGTAGTGTTTTTTATTGGTATTTGGTTTTTTTCTTTTCTTGTACTTTTATGCCTCGTAATGGAAATATTTATCGTGTCTTTATTTTATGTCATTTATCCTTATATTTTTTTCTTTCATTAATTTTTTTTTCTAATCCAAAAATGGTGAGAAAATAAGGCATTCATTATTTATCTAAGGGGGAGATTTTCTGGTTGAGGAAACATGTCAGCACACACCTTAATCCATTTATTAAGGGAGATCTTTGTTTTAAAAATTCAAAAAAGGAAAGACTTTAGTGAAATCAGACTATTACATTCACTATTGTATACTATGTCATGATGTATTTATTCTATATATTTTTTCATTTATGACATAATTTTTTATTATCAAAAAGGGGGAGATTTTTTGACACTCTTTGATAATATAGTTTTAATAATCATAAATAATGTCAATATACAAATTCTTCTCTTTCATTCCATTTGTATATGTCTATGTAAATCGATTGTGTCATACAGAAATATATACTTAAATAAGTAAATATCCTATATTCATGAATCAATATGTTTACTAGTGTATTTATACATGTATTTTTTGATAACACTTAGTCTTGTAATGATTAGGGTAAGAAAGATACTTCATAACCTTTTTTTGATTCCCTAGATCCAATGGATTATTCGACACATTGATGTTCGACACACTGATGTTCGACGCACCGATGTTCGACACACTGATGTTCGGCACATCAATGTTTGACCCACTGATGATCGATACACTGATGTTCAAAACACCGAATTTGACACATTGAAGTTGACACATTAAAGATGACACATCGAAGAGAAGTTTGACACACAGAGGATGAAAGACCGATGATACCAAACTGAAGATAACAGACCGAACATGACTCACCGATAGACATAAATAATTGTTTCCATTTTATTAATTCAGATTTATTTTTAACGGTCATATTTAAAAAAATTAATGTTTCTGAAAATATTTATTTTTTCATGTAGGACTATCCGTAGACAGTACGAGATACATTAACATGAAAATATCTTCATGCCTAGTGGACCCTGGATTATAAAACGAATTCAACATTCAGTTTAAAGATATAGAGAAAAACACAGTGAAATAGAGACTATGATAATACAAAAATAAAAAAACTCAAATCTTAATTTAATAGCACGGAACATTCTGATGAAGCTCACAGTACACTGAGACATTAAAGAGAAGAACTTTTTCACACCTGGAATCTTGATTACTAATACTACAATACATTATTATGAATACAACATCCAGAATAGGAAACCGATTTCTTTTTCTCAACATCAGTTGAATCCAGTGCATTACTGCAAAACACATCGAGAATCTTAAACCCTATTCTCTTTCATAACTCTGTTGTGTTATTATCATTACTATTATAAGCAGTGTGTATATCTGTTTGAATATCACACACTCTATCCTTATCTAAACAAAAGGATAAAAAATATCCTCATTCTCAATCTCTTGTTATATTTTTATCACTTGTTGAACTATGGAAGGGATCATTTAAGATCTGTTTATTTGTATTTCCCACGAATAACTGTGGTAGAGTTCATGTGTGACTTAGACAGCCTGGGTGCTATTCTGAAACCTGATCCATGGTTTGGATCAAAACTTTATTAATATAGAGTGCTTAGTAGTGGGTGATCACCATGTAGAGGGGACTAAGTCTCTAATTGAGACTGAATCTCTTGTTTTATCTGTTATGTTGTTTATCTTATATTTTTATCTGTCATGTATTTCTGTCATTAAGATAAAATGAACTTTGATAGTTAGATTAAAAAAAATTTATATATATTTTTAATCAGTAGATTTGTTTCAAAATTTGTACTAATATTTAGATAGGGAAATATAATAACTAATCAATCTTCAGAAAACCAAATTGAACCTTCAAGACTTTTATGAATTCACTACAAACTGCCTTTTTTTTTCATAGGTGGATATTATATTGAAAAGAAACTTTTTTAACAGGAAATTTTATAAATACTCAATTCACCCCCTCTTGAGTCATCTACTTCGACCAACAGAAAACACATTAGTGGAAGTAAATAAATTAAAATTTAATCGGTATACAGGAAGAGAAAGATGGGTTTTAATGTAATTTTTTTAAAAGATTAACATGTGTTTAACCGATTTCAATGTGAGATTAATTACAATGACATGAATTGGATAAAATTAAATAAAATATATCCTATTATAATTTTAAATCAATTAAAAATATTATTTAAATATATACATAAATTAGACTAAAATATGGTTTTCAAATAAAATTTGTAGTTTACATTACTCTTAAAAAAATGAATCTTTACATAAAAATACCAAAAAATAACCCAAATTAAATATTGATGTTACTATTAGTAAAATTATGTTTATTATATCTAATAAAAAAATAAAAAACATTAAAATTGTATTTCTAAAACAAGTCTACATTAAATAGTGAAAAAACATCTGTGTTAAATAATAATAATAATATATTATTAATCGATACTACTTATTTTTTCATGAAAAGGAATATTTTAAAGAAAATAATTGTTTTATTTCATGTAAACTATTATAAAATCATATTATTGGATATTAAATTACTATCTAACTCATAAATATAAATAAATATAAAATGGTCTTATTTTATCATTAAGATTATTGTTACATTTAAAATGTCACCAAATGGCCAAAATCTCTAATATTGGGAATGATAATATCAAATTGAATTAATTAATAAAAATTTAGAATTATTAAGTTGAATTTTAGGTTTTATATTTTGGTGTGAAAAAATTATTAATCTATTTCATCCATAAACACAATTACATGTTTTCATCCATTTAGAGTCATAAATGTACATATATGGTGAATGGTTATAATAAAAATGACCCTAGTTGTTGGGGGCAGAGTTTACATTTAAAAAATAGTATAATATATAAAGAATTCATATATTGAAAGAATTAATATATTAGTAGTATTAGAGAACTTGAAAAAAACATAATATTTACATTACATCCTGAATAGAAAAATAATTTAGAAACCCTATTTAGAACGTCCATATCACCTAGATTATCCATGAACATCAATCATAATATAATTAATGGAATATTAGAGAGAAAAAAATAGAACATAAGTAAGGTGTGAGATCATATTATCAGTATAGTTATGTAATATAGTTAAAGCTAATATAAACAATAATCAATGGTGAATGACTAAAACCACATGCCAACAGAACATAATCTTGAGCATAATATGACAAGAAAAAAAATTGAATATATAATTCCAAATAAATAATCCCAATAGGATAAATATTAACCATCGATATTATACTTGTCTAATAACAACATATATTATCAATTACTACTATCATAATTATAGAATGTGTAATTTTGGACATTATAAACATACCATCAAGGCCTCACCTAAGACTTCTGAAAATAAATGGTTAAGGCCTTGACCAAATCTATTTCGGTTTTATCTCATGAAACATACCAATTAATTATTGGGAAATATAAGGTCCCACCAATAATATATTAAGTATAATGAAATATGTGTATTAATTTTGTTATACATTAAAAATATACATATGAAATATAAATACCTTTCCCAATTCTATAAACATAATCTCTACCTATTCTGAGAGGTTTGGTGAATGATATAAATATAGAACACCCAAAGTAAATTTGATCATAAATCCTTCAATATAATTTTATATATAATGATTATAAGATATAAATATAAAATAATCATTAATTTCATTAAAGGTGATGAAATATATAAAAATACACTAATATAATCTTTGAAGAATTATTGAGAGAAATACCATTTTTACATTTCAATGAATAGTTGTTTTGGAAAAATAATTTGTATTTATTACAATTGTATTTATAAAAACATAAATTATCAAATATATGTTTTAAATGACAATTTTTTTGATTTGGTTAAAGTATTATATATTAAAAGATATTATAAAAGGTACATGAAAATTGGTAAGAAATCGAGAAGTTCCCTATAATGGGGCTTGCGTATCAAGAATAATTGAGAAAGAAACATTGTAAAACATCAATTTGTTAATAAAATAATGATTAAATGATATAGAAACATGATTTTCTAATGTATAAAAATAACTTATCAGAAATATATAAAACTAATGAATAATTATATTGGTGTGATGAAGGAGAAAGCATAACCCGAATGAAAATGAGGTTCCGGAAGAAACACCTTCCATATGCCTGAAAGAGTACTGTAATTATACATAATGTCCAATATAATAAAATTAGATTCATTAATAAATTAATTAATAAACTATAAAACATGAATTTGATTTTTTAGAATTTTATTATGTTCATTTTTTTCCTTTTTTATGAGCTATGTGATTAAATTTCGTCATTAATGGTGTTCTTTTCATTGCTTTTCATGATATGTTTACTTTTACACATATGCGGAAGATCATGAAAATAATTATCCAGAATGGAAATAATATTTTTTAAATTATGATATATAAAATATAATGTTTTATATATTAATTTTTTAAATAATATCATGATTAAATAGATATGACATTAAAGATAATCGTTTAGATCATTTTAGCTGTTTTCTTATCCTCACAAACTAGTTTTGTCTTATAAATATATATCATATATATGTACTTGTTCAAGAATAAAAAATAACTTATAATATATATTAAAACATTCATCATAATTATGGTTTTATAACAAACCTTGAAGGTGATAATGGAAAATAAAGAGCATCATCCATGATGGGTGTAAATCGTCACATCACGAATGATATTTTTCTTATTTATAATAATAATGGGTGTATAAGGGGTATGATTTTGGATATTACATTAACATAATAAGAAATAAATCATATATTAGATAATGTATTTATCATGCATGTTTGGACAGAAGAGTTAAGGCTACAATAAAAAAATTGAAAATACAATTTAAGTGAACGAAACCGAATTTACCACTTGAATTGTCCTCTTTGAGAATTAATTATGGAACATAGAAATGGTATTTCAGTTATACGAGTATGTATAGAATGTGGGAAAATGATTAGGATATGAAATTGGTAGAATATAAGAAGAATCCAGAATTTTTATGTTTCAGGGGAAGATGTTGTGATGAGTGGTGTTTATTGTTGGGGGAGAGGAGTGTTTTTAAATATTTTATCCATTTTTTATTGGTTTATGAAAATTATTAGTTATAGTACTATCATGAAATATATCAAAATAATGAAATTTATTTTTAGATTATGGGATTACAAAATCCATAAATCATCTACTACTCAATAATCCATGTACTTTTTAAATACAGTAAATTAACGCATTTCGCTATTCTCCAAAAACTCATGAATTATTTAAAAATTCTAAAAATCCCCCTAAATATTTTTCAATGTGTTGAATTAAAAAATAAATTCAATTTTTTAAAAAAAATTCTAAATAAGAGAAATTTAATTTTTTTTAAAATCATCATTTACTAAAAAAATACAAAATTTATTATCATATTTGTTTTTATAACACATTTGAAACATTAATTAAGGATATATAAAATTATTTTATAATCAAAAGAAAACAAATTATTATTTTATGATTAGATTTTTTTAAAATATATTTTCTATTAAATCAGTATATTAACTGTAAAATCTTAATTTAATATTCTGAATTATTTATGTCTACTAACAGAATTTTACATCACATTATTTCTCTTTTATAATCATCGTCAGGGGGTAAAAAAATATAAAATTCATTTCCTTTGGGAGTACAATATTTTTATTCCTTTGATTTAATAGTTTTAAACTAGATTCTATATATTGATTTATTGGGATATTTTCATCCATAGTTTTCTACAAATTATTAATGTAGTTTTAATATAAATTCGTTATTATCTTTATTGAGTTATATTTACCTAGAATATTACTTGATCTCATTATATACCCATTTAATTCCCATTTGTTTTATTTGATTGGATTATTCATGTAGTTATTGATGATTTCATTTAGTGAATATATTTTAAAAACATAAAACCCTAATTTTACCTTCATATTTTCATTATGATGTGTTGAATGAAACCATGATTCATTCTATTATGATCATTTTGTTATTAAAAATATAAATTATTTTCATTTTAATGTTTTATAAATCCCGCATTATTTTTGTGGGTTCTTCATGATATCAAAATTGAATAATTTTTTTGTGGCTCTCATATGTATGCATGTGTGATGGGAGTAGTCCTATATCTCCCTCTAATACATTGGTTTAATATTTTTATCTCAAGAGGTATGTATTTGTGAGTACACTATAGTTTCCTGTAATGGTTGAAACTAATGGGTTGGATTAGGAAATTAATGTTCCCTACACTAATATATGTTTCATAGTTGTAATATGTCATGTTTTATTTTTACTCCTGCATTTCTAATGTTTATTGAATCACACTATTAATTCATGTCTTGTTTTATACCAATCATTATACCTTTATTTTTTATATATTCATTATATGGTATTAATTTCATTATATATCATGATTATACACATTTAATCCTAATATGTTCACTTATTAAATTAGATTATTATCAATTACTTTTCCCCTTACAGAGAATCTAAGCTCAACACATCCTTTTGTTTCATTTTACCATTTTATAAAGATAGAAATGGTATAAAGTGTATAGAATGGTTTCTTATGAGGATAGTTTTTTAGAGATGTTAAATACTCTTTATTAATTATGTATTATCGTACATAATCAGATAATTATATAACTAATATAAAAGATGGGTTTTATTAGTAATTGTTTTATAATAATTGTCTAAATGGATAAATGTAAAATATAATGGGATTTTATTTTATTGAATAATTTAATTTTCATTGTGTGTATGATATGGTACCATAAATATGTATCAACAGTCAGTATTATAGAGTTAAATAGTTAACATTTTTTAATATGATTATGTTATTTGAACAAAAATTGGGAGTTATAAATGTTATCAATGTTTTATAAGCTAAGGTGGATTATAATTTACATGGTACAAATAGCTCATTAGGTTGGTTGAGGTAATATTTAAGATATAATAATAATAGAACACTAGTGAAAAATGGGATATGACTATGTATAAGATAACATCATGAACCTTTTGGTAATATATAGATCATGTTTCTTTCCTAGAAATAAAATCCCTTTTAAGGATATTAGATGTTAATAAAAGATCATAAATAGATGTAACTATGTGTAATTACCATGAAAAAGATTTTTTTGGAATTATTTCAATAATCACCTAGTGTATGAAAAAGTGTACAAACATCAAATCTGGTTTGAAACTCCTTTGGGACATTCTTTGGCCACTAATATTCTCTTTATGTCCCATTATTAATTTTTTTTATAATTAAATTAAGGGATTATGTTGAGAGGTATAATTTAAACAATATTAAAAATAATGAAATTTAACTGAATGTACCAAAGGATGAAATTAAATTGTTTTTATAGATGAAATATTAGGATTTATTTTTCATATTCATATGGTCATTTACATAGATTTAGTAATAATCATTTTGGTTCTAAGTATTTGGTTGAAATACGATCACCAAAACGAAGTTGAGAAATGTATGCATTTAAAAACTATGATGTCTTATAACTGAATAAGGGAGTATACATTAAGAATAAAAAATATTAGCATAATCCAATTATTTGATGGAAAATGGTATTTTTTTAATTCTTACCTAAGGATGTGAGGTTAACATTATAATATAAATTACTTCATGATATTGTCAGCTATTTTCACTATTGTGTTGTATTTATTAATGTTATTCTAGTGGATTCTAAAAAGTTGTGTGAATTGTATGAATATTTTATATATTATGCATCAAAAAATTTATATAAATAATTAAAATTATATATCAAATTGTGTAAATAGCCACTAAATGTGATTAAAAAAAAATTATTTTGAGGATAACTATTTGTGTACACATGAATGAGGTATGGGAAACTCTAAAGATAAATATATGCCTCATTGTGAGGTAATAATTGTTTATTTGATTTTTATTAAATTTTTTTCTATTTTATTAATATTCTTGGAATTAATTAAAGATTAAATGAAAATGTAATCCATGACTTTTTCGTAATTTTAATCTAGTTATTTTTATTATAATATATATCTGATAATTTCTAACATTATGAACCAGTGATTAATAAATTTAATGATTAATGATAGATTTAATTTTGTGAGGAATATAAATTATCACTATGTTTTATTGTCCAGGAAATTCAAAAAAAATTGGAGAGAAATTTTATAGATAATATATTATTAGGCTATTGACATAATCTAGCACATGATTGTATAAATCGATAATTTTATTATTGGAAAGATAAGTAATATGATATAGCCTAAAGGTATATGTCATATTAGATGTTATATCATGAATGATGCATATGTTCATAATTTAATCATTTAATTTTATTAGTGATGAATAATTAAAATGATGATCATGAAATTTATTTTGGGGGTGAATATATTGAATTAACATGTTATTATTATATTTTTTCAGCTGATGAAGTAAAATATGATTGACAGCATTATCCATATGCAACTCTGATTTAAAACAAAAACGTGGTATGTATGAATATATATATATATATATTTTATATTTAATAATACTTTTAAATATATATGTATAATTTATTGGTATGAACATGTTTAAATTAATTATTAAATATATTTTTATATTTAATTCTTTTTTTATAAAATTTTAATCAATTCATTATTGTGTTTAAGAGTCAATATATTTATAAAATGAATTTTTTTAAATAAAAAATAGCATATTATTTTTGAATGATTATATTAATAAAATATAATATTCATAAATTAAATATGTCATTACAATTGTTTTGATGAAATTAGGAATAAAATTAGCTAATATTTTACAGAATATATATTTTAAAAAAAACATTTTAACATTATTATATGTAATTTTATTTTCAATTTTAAATTATATTTCATATATTGTTAAATTCAAAAAAACATATTTCTTTAATTAATAATGACAATATACATTATGATACAGTGTTTGGTATTTTTCTAGAAAGGTTTATGATCTGTCAGTAGTTAAGTATACTATTTTCACAATTCCATCCCTATTAAGGTATTATTATTATATAAAAATGATTTTTAAATTTATGAAAAAATTATTTAATGAAAAGTATATAGTTTTTAAGTGAAATTATAAATTTTATAAAAAATTAATTTTGTTTAAGATGTATAATTAACATTTTTATACGTGAGTGATGTTTTTCATAAAACAAATTTTATAAACACATTTTACATTTAGTAATTTTAAATTATTGTATATATATTATTGAAATAGATTAACAAAATTGATTTCAAATTTAGAATAAATTTTTCAAAATTGTATAACAATATTTATTTTACATTTGGGTAAAAAGATCAATTTCTGTTTGGTAATAAATAGATACTCTGGAAAACACAAAATGGTAAAAGTGAAAAAATATAATATTAAGAAGTTGAAAACACTTTTAAAACATTTTCTAGAATGGTATTGTTAAGCCTAGATACACCATATTTCTCCCCCTTTACATTATTTATAAATATTCGATATACCTAGTTATAGAGTAACTTCTAATAATTAATATGTTTTAGATATTGAAACAAAATCTAATCCCTTTTCACTTATAAAGGGGTTACTCTTAACATCACTTACCCTCACACAAAAAAACACTTATTTAAGATAAATTAATAATTAAAACAAACCTACAAATTCATAAAAACAATAAATATATTTTTATCTTCTAAAATCATAATCCTTCAAATGGTAAACCCACATTGGAAAGGAGATAATCCAAGAAGTGAGGTATAAATTTCTAAATACACCGTTATCATTTTTATTTGCATAATCCAAATTCATCATCATAATAGAAAATTAAACCATTTTATAATTCTAAAATATGTATCATTATTACAATTTTATGTTATTGTAATGATGGATTAAGCATTAACCACATTACCTTTTTTTCTATTAAGAAGAATAAATACATCATTTGGGTGTTATGTGGACTATTGTCTCCATGAAGTAACATGTTTTTTTCTCCCAAAACCTAACATATTTGGGGTCAAAAATCTATTTTTAAATTCATTAATTATTTGATATAATAATTAAATAACCCTATTACTCTAATTATATGTTATATTAAAATAAAATCATCATTTGTGTGTACGTGTGGACTACCCCCTTCATGGAATGATTGATTTCTAGTTCTATATTCATACCTAAAAAAACATTATGGTCATGAAAATGATACTAATTGATAAATATTTTTATTAAATTATTAAAGATATAAAAAATACAAATTTTAAGAAACTATTGACAATATGAGAAATTAACAACCATGGTAAATTCAACAATCCAATAAAGCATTAAAAAATTGAATAGTGATTTGTTCTTACTAAAAAATAATTTTTTTTTGGGTTTTATTCGTCTTATAATTATTTAAAATTATAATATATCACAATTATAAATACAAAATAATATCATTATTATTCTGGTATAATAATTTTACATGTAAATCACTTCATAACTATCCATTAATTATTATATGTTATTATTTAGATTGGATTATCCACCTACTTGAAAAATATTTCAAATTTATATCACACATGCCTATTATAATTTAATTTTTTGGTAAAAAATTATCTAAAAAATTCATTATTAATTTTTTTCATTTTTTATTAGTAAGTTAAAAATTTTCTTCCTTATTTAGAAAAATGACTATCATTCCCTAATAATCGTCAAAACATTCTCATCACCAAATTCATTATTATAAATCATAACCAAAAGACTAAAATAATTAAATTATCAAATTTTTAATATTTATAATAAATAAATTACAATGACTTTTATGATATGGGAATAATAAGAATTTTTATAAAAATGAATAACAATAATGTTATTATAAAATTATTTTAAAATGATCAAGATGACTCAAACACGATATCGAAAATTGAAAATAACTATCTAATGTACATATAAGGAATAATTATAAAATTATGCTCTTAAAATTAGATATATATATATATATATATATATATATGGAAAATGTTATTCAATGTGTGATTATTATAGTAAATTGTTTTTTTATAGATTATTATACTGAATTTTGACTCGGATGGAATTGAACTAAGGTGTTCTTTGTCTCAAATTAAATTTTTTTGAGGCATATATATTAATATTCACAATAATACCTTTAATATGGTGTGATAAGTTTTTAATTGATGTGATTAACCATTATATTTTGGTATCAATATCCATATCATCTACTTTCATTAAATAGACTTCAATTTAAATGATACCAATTGTGAATGCAGGTTTGATTAAAATATTATTCAATTTTAATGGTTTTAATATCAATCTTATTTCAAAATCAATATTTTTTAGAATATATTACATTTTTGAACGTTTTTTTTATAAAATATATAATTATTTTTTTATTCAATGGGTTTTACATTTTCTATCAATGTTATCCGTTGACTGAAATTTTACTTGAGGTGATTGTTATATGTGAAATTAACCACATTTCTTCTTCTAAAGAGAAAACACTCTTTTTTTATATGATCATATTCAGTGGAATATATTCATGTTTATTTATATTTGATTAAATAATTTATTAATTCCATTTAATAATAAGTTTCATTAATTTAATTGTCTTAATTATATTTTAACATTTTATGTATGGGTTATTTTCTACAAAATGTGAAAAATATCACCTGTTATCATTTAAATTTGAACATTTTATTCATTAAGTTTTTTATTTTATATGAATCATTAACTCTTTTTTTTCATGGATTGTAGTTAAATTATTTTTCTCATAAATTTTTAAAATATTAACTAATAAATGTTTTCAATAGTGTAGGAAGATTTCACAGATAAAAAGTGTTTTTTTGTAAATCTCCTAAAAATTATTTTTCATATAATTAATTTCAATTGACATACCATATTATTAATCCAAAATAATCTAAAAATGTTAAAATACATATTCTTTATATGTATTTAATATATTCGTTAATCACTATTAAAATAATTAACTATCACTACCTTTTTCTAGTCCATACTTCTATAGTGTAGAACAATAAATTTTCTTCAAAAAAACATCCTCTATGAAAAACATTTTATTAATAAAAAGATAAAAAGGGTTTTACATTGATACCATAAATATAATAATTCAGTAAATTATTCTATCAAACATATACCATTTACCTATGTGGTGTAAAAACATGTACATTGTTATCTTAATTAGATTTTATTTAGGTGGAAATTTAGTTGAGGCCCTTGGATACCCATTTATTTTAATGGGATTATTATTTTTTTGTTATTTATGGTCTAATTTATAATATTGTTATATAAAACCATTTTAAATGGATATATAACCCTTTTTTAGTCTATTGGATATTCAAAAATCATCGAATGAAAACATTTTCATTGAAATGTTTGTTATTATACAGATATATATATATTTATAATTTTTAATTTTTTTGGAACCAAATAAATTTATATTGGCTCATTATGATGGTTTAAGTTATTTATATACAAGTGGGACTCTTTATGTATAGATTAATGATTTTTGGGGTTTTATGTCTCTCTCCAAGGTATTTGTTTAAATTTTATATATACTAATATAAGTATTCGAGACTATATTTTGAGATTATCTTGACTGTTCACATTGATGTTGTGGATCATCAATGTATTTTTACATATATTATATTATATAAAAAAATTAAATATTTCATAGTTTAATTATTAGGTTATCATGGATATTTTTTATTTACTAACTCTTGAATCATTAATTTACATCAATCAATATTCTGTGATTAATGATCTATTCTTATTTGGTTATGAATTTGCATATGTATCTTGATTATACCCATATGATTAAATAATATTAACTTATGATATTTCATTGTTAATAATTTTTTTCCCTTACTAACATTCTAAACTCACCCAATTATTATTTTTCCATTTTCCCAATAAATTTTGATATAATTATTATGATGTCTTTGAAATATGTTCTTAAGTAAAAAATTTTTTAGAGAAGAAGATTAATATTTACGAATTATGTAGTATCATATATAGTTGGTAATTTCCCATTTATAAAAATAAAATCCATTTTTTTATTTAATGTTTTCTTTATAGTTCTCTTAGATTATAAATTTTAAATGAAAAAGGAGATTATTAGAATTAAACTTTTAAATTACGTTATGTGGTAAAGATAATCACATCTACATGTCAATATAATCTCTAACTAATTAAAAATACCAAATCATTAATTTAATCCTCAACCAACATCATATATATATTTGTAATTATAACTAGTTTAGATTATAAGTTAACCCATTATCAAATAATATTATATGTATTGGTTTTATAAGAAAAATAATATATAAAATGTTCACACACTCATCCCAAAAAAAGATATATATTAAATACAAACATGATTTAAATATAATAAACTCTATAAAAATGTAATCATGGTGATAAAAAAGTATAAGAAAATAGATTATGAGATAAAAAATTATTTTCAAACTCTTAGTAGAGATATAAATTTTTTAAGTCAATTAGTAATTTTATATTCCCTCAACATCAATATGGATACATTTTCATTAATGATTCAAGAATAAGTTTGTTGTCTTAGTACTGTGAAAAGTAATACAAGGATTTTATATATTTATTTTTCACTTGACCAATATATAAATAATATTTTTATAAATTGGTGTCAACCTCACATTTATATCTTTAAATTTAGTAAAATATCATCCTATGAATAGCCATTATTTACATCATTATAATTCTGAGTAACTGTTAATTATTTATCATAAGATATCTTAATTTAATGTAATTAAAAACTATTTAGTGACCATTATATCACATTAAATATCTATAATTTAAATAATAACCTTCATTGATATCATGTTTCTCAATATACATTTAAATGATATACTTTATGGTCAATCATGATAAATCTATTATTGACTTAATTCAATTAATAACTATTTTTTTAAATAATTTTTATAATATATTTGTGTAATTTTTCTAATAATTCCTTTTGATGAATAAAAATATTCCCATGGTTAGTTGATATTAATGATAAATAGAAAAACACTTTTAAAAAAGACTCCTTTTACAAAACTATTCTACATAATTAACATGGATCATTAAATTATCTATAAATTCAATTCATGGTCAAATGTGTTAAACTATATAGTCAATGATGTGGAACATCCCGACCAATTACCATACTATCAGATATATTATTTATTTATTTTTTCTCAATACTTCTTATAGATTTTGATTCTATATTGAGTATAATCTATTAATCATTATTCATGGTGGATCTTCTAACCTATATCCAATTCACATGATTTTCACTATGTCAACTAAATTTAATAAATTGTATAAAATAATAATTATTATGTTTAGTCTATAAATAGTTAATATGATATAATATTTTAAAATATATTTTTATTTATTAAATAAAGAATACATTCAGTGAAATCATTTTTTTCAGAATAATTAAATACCATAAAAATATAATAAGCCCGATTTTTTATCATTAACATATAGTCATCAAAAATAATTCTCATAATATATTGATATTTTAAAATTATTTAAGGAAGTATTTTGAGGCCAATTATTTTTATACGGTTAATTTTATTTGATACCACATCTTCTCAATAGACAATTGTAATCCAAAATTTATTATCAAATAATTTAATTTTGAATTCACAGATTGTCATTTCGAAGTTAGATAAGTTTGGTTTAGATTTTGAAGGTGATTTTTGGTAAAGGATTTCAATAGATTGTAAGATTCAGAATCATAACATTATGGGTTTTTTATATAATAAAAATAAAAATGTGTGAGTAACATCGATGGACAGTAAAAAATATTTTTGTGAGTTTATAAAGATGTGTTAGAGTAATTAAAATGATGGTTACTATTTCATTCAACTACGTACATGTATAGGTTTAAATTTCATCTAATGTGTCAAAGTAATCAAAAAGGTAATGGAATATATTTTTAGGAGGATACATTTTCTGTTGTAATAAATTTTTGATCTACAGTTGAGGTATCATGAATCAAGATGAAATATATGGATTGTGTCAGTATCAGAGATATTTTAATATAATGATCAGACCATTAATCTAAATTGTCAGATTTTTTTTGGAATTATCGAACATTGAACTATGAACATATATGTTAATTTTCATTTTGTTTCTTACAAAATAAAATCCTATAATATTGATATGATTTTGAAAATTAATATTAGTTCTATTTTGAAAAAAAAATATTTTTTTACTATGAAACATATAATGATGACATAATATTTCTAGAATATTATAGTTACCTCTATAGAAACCAACCATTTCTACCGATGTAAAGTTGGTTGTTCCATTATTGGTGAATAAATGAAAATTTTAAAGATAATTAAAGACTTCAAACTAGTGATAAGAAGTGGAATTTATGGTATGATAACTAATTGACTAAATAGAGATTTATGCCTGGAGATTATATAATGTGTGAATTTGGAGTTGGGGAAATACTGCATTGTTACAAATAATAATTTCAGTATATAAGATCTATATTATTTAAAGTGGTAAAGAATAAAACTATAGTATAAGAATTCAGAGAAATGAAATATAATCAATATCTCTAAGAATAAAAATTCAACCTTATTAAGAAAAAATATATTGATTTCATAGTTATTGTTGAGTAGAATATGTTTGATGTTTAGGATTAGAAGATGAGTTATCTATAAATTTGTGTAAAGATAATGTGGTAAATAACATAACAACATATAGAAAACCCTTGGGGATTAGTGATATTTCTATCAAAAGTACACTTATGTATTGATATAATTATTGTTGAGTAGAATATGTTTGATGTTTAGGCTTGGTCTAGAATTGTTTGTATCAGATTTAAGATTGGGATAACCTATTGTGTACACTCTTTTTCCATGGGATAACCTTCTATTTATCATAACTTTCATTGGTATAACCTCCCATATACCCTGTTTTGGGATTCAGA
The DNA here is from genome assembly GCA_963277665.1 of Viscum album. Classification (NCBI taxonomy): domain Eukaryota; kingdom Viridiplantae; phylum Streptophyta; class Magnoliopsida; order Santalales; family Viscaceae; genus Viscum; species Viscum album. Next base: position 1,867,192,876 of record OY728123.1, on the reverse strand, counting down.
TAAAATATCTAATACACTATTTTAGGATTGGGACATTATATTGTGTACCCTTTGATCTCATATAACTTTAATCAATTCCCAATTAATTGGACAGAGATATAGTTCCCACCAATCACATTACATATTCATTCATATATCAAAAAATAATAAACCATTTTTCATATAAATTATTATAGAAAAGAAATGTGTTTCAAAACCATCTCTTTATTATTGTCCTATTTAAAAATAATAAGGATGGTACAATTGGACCGTTCCCCCTGTAATTTTTATTTTATATTAATGTATAATAACATAGATATAAATGATTTTGAGTCATCCCTGAGATTATTTTTTGGGGAAACAAACCTTTATTTAAAAATCAATATTTGATAAAACAAATTCATAAAAAAAAATACTTTTAGTGTAAAACAAATTATCCAAATAATGTAATCTAAAAAATATTGAGTTCTTATGATGATGGTAAATTCCTCAATAGTCAAAAAAATATTCATTTTTTATTTTTTGTAAAACCAAAAAATTTTATTTTTTAAGACTACATGAAGATTCCATATAAAACATATTTAGAAAAATAGAAAATACTAGGAAAAATCCTTATATAAACATTTAAAATTTTATGAAATTAAGTTTAGAAAACCACAATGTGGATGAAAAATGGTTATTGAATGAAGTGATAATGTCAATTTTCTTAAAGATCATTATTTTTAAATTATGAGTACATAAATAGAAGAATATAGAGGGAAATAATTTATTCTCATGAAATAACAATAGGATAAGAAAATTATTTGTTTATTTATAGATATATCATAACATTTCAACATTGTATTCATAAGAATAATCTATCATTACAAAAAAGTATTTTATATTATAAAAGCCTTACCACTTTCGTAAAATTAAATTGTATGCCTCATATATAACTAATGTTAAATGAAACATAAAATATAATGATAATAAATTCATTATAGATATTACATGTCAAATAATATGAATATAGACCACAAAAAATAAAATAGTTGTATAATATAATATATGTCTCAAGAGGATAAATTTATATAAAAATATCTTGCTGCATGTGTATCTTTTAAATAGTAATCCCAATACAATTTTTATCACAAAATAGATATGAAAATACCTAAAATATTCTAAATAATATTCATATGATTCATACATTTAAATTATATACAATTCATCCTGGAAACATGCGTTGAATATTGTTTCTATGTCATAGAAAATAAGAGTTTGAAAGAAATCCATTTCTCTAGGTCTCAACATCATTCACACACATTCTATCCTCATATATAATAAATATAAATTTTTATACATATATTAAAAACCCATAAATATGTATCTCATAACATATATTATTTTATTATGATCATTTATTACCTGTATATTAAAAATTCCTTATTAAAATCATATTTCAGGTAATAACTGCTTTGTTCTTCATGTATGTTTTAAATAGTTATTTTTTCCCTATTACATTTATAATGGTTAAATGATTTTATGAATTTTCAACCTGATATAAATATAATAAATTTTCAATATATTTTTGTTTATTTATATCAATAAATGTTAGATATTAAAAATTAAATACATCATTCATTGAGACTATATGCCAAATATATAAATGAACGTTATTTGCATTTTCTTGATGGATAACAAAATTAGAAGTTAAATAATATATTTAAATTCAATGATAATTTTGTTTAATATATATATATATATTATTAATTAAATTTACCCTAATTACCTTCCATTTAAACTGTTACTAAAAACTGATCACTTCACTTCGTGAGGTATTACTTCATAGTAAACAAAAACAATATTAACATATCTGTAAAGAAATAGAATTTAAGATTATATATGACATAAAAAATATGAAAAATTATTCCTTTTTTAAATATATATTATATATTTTGGTAATCTATTTTTATTATCATCCTTGTAAAATAGAAAATAAACCCACAACACATCGGTTTCTGAGGTGGTAGTCTGCAATACACAAGAGACGTTATTTTTTCAAATGGGTTGGGATCTAAGAGGGTAGATATTTTATTATAAATACATATTTATAATAATTTAATTAATCTAATGTATAATAATTAAATCCACCTTTATATCCAACCATGGGAGGTGGTAATAGAAAACAAATATCATTAGTTTGTGAGGCGGTAGTCCACCGTACATATGGATGATGATTTCTCAACCTATTTAATCAAAGTGAAGATGAATATAGGTTATTAAATTAAAATAATTAAATATATGTAATGTTATGATAATAAAGATATTATATCAACATGTTTTAATAATAATTTAGGGATTTTGAGGAATAAATAAAACATAATTCTAGTCTAGGGATGTTACGACTTCTTCCGAAAACATCTTTTTTCTACCAAAAATATTATTAGAAATGATTTATAGACAATATAATGACATTAGGGTGATAATATTGAATTATGGAATTTAATTGGGAAGTTATTTTCTAAAACGTTGGTTATGAATGTTTGAATAGGAGAGGATATTGGTGTATTTTATAAGTAAGGAGAGTGGCACACTTGTAATTTATTAATAAAAAATATTGTACTATCTTTTTCACATTTAAAAAAGATGAAAATTTGATGTTAATAATACATATAGATTATAGGGTCTCAATATTGTCATAAAATTTTATTTCGTCAAGTTTATAGCTCATTCTTCCCATATATTTTAAATTTAACCCCCAATTAACCAATTTTGAACATAACCATGATAAATAATTTTTATTACTTTTACAATTAATAATGTTAAAAAATGATTCAAAATTATTATAAAATATAATTTATTATGATTTCAAATATTTAATTCATTTTAAAAATTCTAGTCATATAATTATAAAGATTTAAGTATATGTTAAACTTGTAGACACTATAAGAGAGCAGTTTTACAAAGAGAGTATGATCAAGAGTATAAAATGTTTTTATATAATAATTAATATTGAAATTAATTTTAGTGATATAAATTATAATAATAGATATAAATTTAACTAATTTTATATTTCAATTAATTTTTATATAATTTTGTAGTCTTAAATACTTTAAATATGACATTTTAAAAAAACCATTATTTTTCAAAATTAATCAATAATCATTTTTTTTTAAATTTCTCAAAATATTACCTGACAATATTGACATTATGATTTAAAATTTATGATTTTATTTTCATATAAATTTTTAAAAATTGGACAAAAAATTATTTTTAAATAATTATAAAATAAATGAAAAAACTTTTTTTAAAAGGAAAAAATAGAGTTTTAAGCATAAAATTAGATTTATTCTCATTCATTTTTTCTAAAACACATAAAATGAATGTCGAAACAAATTGATTTAGTATGTGATATTTAAATTTCGTTATCAAAAAACATTAAAAGTTATTTTCCAAAATTAATTGTGGTAAGATAAACGTTTTTCCAAATAAATTGATTTTCAAAAATAAAATATTTTCTTTATTACCAAATAGTTTTTATTTTCATTTATAAATAATTTTTCACTAAATTTTTAATTTTATACATGTGTAATATATATATTAATAATTATGTTAATACTATTAATTCCATCCATTTGATAGCTTGGTGTAACTATTATATTTAATAATAATATTTTAATAACATGTCATGTTTATATTAAACTCAGTGACATGTGTAATGAAAGTTAAACAAAAGGTCTCATGTAATGAAATATAATCTTGGTGTTACATATATAACAAAAAAATATTAAATTTATTTGGGATAAAATATATTTCACAAAATATGAGGGTATTTGATTCTATAACTAATATAATTTCTGTTTCTATAGAAATTCATAACTTTGGTACAAAAAAATACAAATAATAATAAATAATTACATCATCAATTTCACACATAACTTCCTCATTCTACTAGTTTCAGCAAAGAAAACATCGATTAGTTTAGTTATACTATATTATATTTCATTCCCTATATGGTCAATAATCAAAACTAGTTTTCCACCTTTGAAATATCAAGCATGTGGTGTGGCCTATGAGTTCAGTACATGTGATGGAAATAGGTGTGTAATTTTCCAAAATATATGAATGTAACAATGTTTGGACCTGATAGAGATTCATTTGAGGAAACAATCTATAATATATATTCCTGATATGATCAATAATTTATATGGTACCGATATACGTAGGTCTTAGTTTTCCCATCATTATTCCACAGAATTCTTCATTGAAACACCTTATCACTAACATACATTTCTATATCCCATGTATGATTACTATAAATAAATTTCTATCAACATTTTTCTACCATACATGTCCATAACGGATCTAAATTTTTTCACATTTCAACTCCATGATCATGTCCAAATATCTTTCTTTCTGTTAATTCATTTCAATACATTAGAGTTGTACAGTTTTTTCCATAATATGATTTGTAAGGAGACATCTGAGAGCTCTAGGGAAAGATATTTTTTGTAAAAAAATTCAACTAGATGTTGGTTTTGAACCCAATAAACATTTAAATACATATAAAAATTTCATATTATCCTCTATTATTTGAATTATTTTCTCAGACTGACCATATATCTAAGGGTGCTACATAGTGCTAATTAATAACAAAATATCATGTTTTTAAGGCTTATCCAAAACTCTGTCACAAACATCAAATCAATATCAGATATAATTTAATTTAGTCTACTTTTAATCCTTAAAAACATTTTAAAGTATATTATGTAAATTGGATATATATATATATCTCTCTCTTCTAATAACAATATAGTGTCTTGACATTATAAGGTGATGGACTAAAACCCATAATTACCTCAACATCATAGATAGGATAAACCCTAATGTTGAATAATACATTTAATTATATGCCCAAAAAGTGTAATGAAATTCCTCCTAAAATATTTTTTCACTAAAAAATATCAAATATAATAGGGTTTTATTTCCATATTTATCTCCTAAAATATATTTAATATTGAATAACTCTCATCCTATAAAACCTCCTAATCAGGGTCAATTAATTTTAACTTCTGATCAAACATAAACCCTTAAAACTACGATGGTTTCCCTAACTATTATATTAATATTACGTAGATACATATACATTTCCAAATAATAATTAACCATGTATTCCTTATATATGATATAATATTATACACAATCATTTTTATTTGAATAATAGGTTCATGATAGTATCAACGGAATATCAAAAATTATTTCATTATTCCATAATCCATGTAGTGGTTGATAATTAAATGACATTTCACTAAAGGATAAATAATTTGATTTTTATAGGGCTCGTTGACAAAAAATCAAACATTAAATACTCAAATAAAGATGGTATGATAATTGTTCTCTAATAATATTGATTCACATTATCCATTGTGATTACATATGATTTCCCTTTTTCTATTTTCATATGAAGTTGTTGTGGATTATAATCCACATTATCCCTTGGATTGGGGGATAGATTTTAATAATCCACAGACTCCATTCAATAGAGGCACTACATTTTAGGTAGTGATTTATATTGATCTATCTACATATCGAATACATTCGTTTACTTGACTAATCAAAAAACTTTTACATTATTTTTCTCAATTTCAAGCCATCCATAACTTGTAACACCCACTTTTACTAATTCTGAATTCACTGTGTTTCTTCTTACCAAATATATACCATATAGGTGACAAAATATACAATTCAATTTGTGATTTATTTGAGTTCTAATGAGACTTGGTGTAACGCCCCGATCTGAGAATCCCAGAGTCTGGGCATTATTTTAATACATTATCCTGATTACAATGAATCAAGTCCAGAATGACCGATCTGTTCAGCAGTCTTTGAAAATAGATTACATACATGAATTTTACATTACACATTAGAAAATAAAAAATAACATAAATGATCCTTTGAGAATACCATTAATCCCATAGATTTACCAGGATTATTAATCATAATATACTTCTTGGAATCCTAGGAAAATAAAACATACGAAAGGGGTGAGATCAAAAGCTCAGTAAGGATAACAACATAGTAGAAACATTCACTAATAAGCATAATCATTTAAGGAAACGTATTAAACAAAAACAAAAGCATTTTAAAGATAAAATTTAGAATAATATGGAAAAGATAACTTAAATAATTCCATTTACTTATTCACATGGATGTTCTACTAGTCGAATAATCACATGTAATATCAATAGCGGATTTCATAATGATGGAATGCACAATGCTGGACATTATAACCACAAATTCCGGGACTCGTTCGATGGCTAAAAAACATTTGTCAAGCCCTTGTGCAAATACACTAGTTTGTCTCATGAGACCTACCAAAGCATCGAGGTGCTATAGTGGGCTTCTCCCGGCACTTACAATGTCCAATGCTTTCCACATATGAAAGGTTGAAACATAACATAAATATTCATATTAAAACTAGCATACAAAATGTTAATACGTTAACCTTAAACCATGAATGGTATAAAAATAACACATCCAAATTCAAACATATCACAAAACCCGCAATAAAATATTGATGATTTGTATCATAATAAATCTACATCAAACAAGTGTAAAATCCATCAAAGGATGTTGACATAGATGAAAAAAAACTATTTGGGAGAAATATCCATTTTTTAAATAATTTAAAAGTAAAATAATTTAGAATGGAAAAAATTTAAATATATTTGTGAATAAATGTGTCCCATAACAATGTAAAACATTGATTGGAATTATCATTTTACAAAAATGAAGTCCATATAAATAAATCCTTAAAATCATTTTGAAAACATGGACATTAATTAAAATGATTTAACAAAAGAAATATTTAAAACATTCAAAATGATGGTATAGTTAAATAGAAACTTATATAAAACCATTAATGAGTCCTTCTTGAAGCATTTTTATGAAATATGGTCGTTGATGATATATATGTCCCAGTAAATACTTTCTCATAGAAAATCTCAGATAATTATGTGATTGATGAATAAACCCTTACCTTACACTTTCACTTTGTCGATGGTATGTTTAACCTCATGTATAATGAACATGGTATATTATTAAATAATAAAATAACCATATTAATATTTATTAGATCATGCATGATTCATTTATGAATTTATACTACCCATTTAATAATTATTTCTATGTTAATTTAACATTTCGGGTAATAATTTCTTTCTTTATTGTACGTGTTTTAACTTGTTATTCTGGATTGTATCATTTTGATCAGGATTTAAATACTTCCTTAATATAACAGATTATTTATATATCATATATATTTAGAATATAAACATGTTTAATAGATAAATATATGGAAATGAAAATACCATAAATGGAGATGGTAGGTTGTACGTATGCTGAAATGTTGTTTCCATTTTCATATTGTATTGAATGGAAGTAAGTTAATAAGATATATGTAAGTACATACATACATATATACATATTATGAAGAATTATTGTGTCATATATTACAAAATTATTAATTATATATATTTTTATAATCATCTTTGAAAGGTGAATGTTGAAATGAATCTCATTGCGCTGTAAAGACGGTAAGCCATACGTACACAAGAGCGACAATGTCATTTACTTAATAATTAAAAGGTGTGGAATTGGATAGTATATTAATTTTACAGAGACATTATCATGTTTTTTTATTATTTATATACATATTACTCATCATTATATCCATCCAAATAACATAGTGTTGAATAAAAAATGACACCATGACATGGAGATGGTAAGTCGTACATACTCACGCCTGGTGAAATTATCATTTGTTGGATAGATATAATAATTAATATTGTTGTACCATATTTATAATAACATCACAGTCTGTAGAAGGTACTAGAGTTATTATTTTGTTATAGTAATAACAAAGAAAAAGAAAGTGTAAGAAGAAGATAACTTTGAAAGAGGTGATGAAATTATTACCTCTTCTTCGGGTGGTTCATTTTGATTTGATCAAAAGGGCTCCTTAGGCTGGATTTCTGCTCAAGGGAATTCCTGTTGGATAAGTGAAAATAGTTTGGAGGATATTTCTTCTGGGGTTGGCTGTTCCAAATGGTCATGGAGGTGTGCATTGGAGAGAAGCGTAAGTGCCCTTTTATAAGAGGGGTGAGGGTCACTTTAGGGAAAGATAAAAATAATAATTTATTATACAATCATATTGTATTTATAATGGCTCAAAATGAATTTATTTCTACAATTATGTGGTTATAGGTAGAAATACCTTCAAAAATTGGTTTTATACAAGTTTAGGTTACAATTTTAACCATGACATTTATATTTAACGGTTTTTTAAATAGTTTAACACTAACTATGTCTTCTGGTATTCTTACACTATTGGGTTTATAAACATACTTGGAACTTCCATGATAACCTAAAGTGGTTCATTAATGACATATATAAAATTATTTTATCCCTTTTTCATATATTTAGATTTTTATTAATATTATATCAACCAATAATATATTATTTGTTTTAAACTTTAATTTATGTCAATTATGACACTCTTTTGTTCTTTGTTTTTGTAAATTTCATAAAAACCTTATCAATTCGTACAAAATTTAAATAATCAACCCAAAAATGTCATATTAACCTCTGAATTAGTATAATTCATGAGAGGTCTCCATTTAAATTTATTTTTATATTTATAATATCAATTATTTTATTATTTAATTAATAATGTAATTAATGCATCATCATTGTGTCATAAATAAGTTGAATTATTTAATGTCTAAAAAATATAAATAAAATAACATTAAGTAGGAAATAATTTTATATTTCTAATGAATATTTTTAGTTGAATTTATATTGTGTGTAACCCTATATTAAAAATGGTTTAGTATTAAACATTGAATTCAACTCTTTTAACTATTTTTTAAATAAAATAATAATAAATGTCCTAATCTACTCCAAGTGGACAAAAGAGGATTTTATTTTATTCCTAAGTTAGTTTTTGGTCGAATTAAACATATCCAATAGAATTAGGACATGTTTTAGGGTAATTTTAATATCACTTCTACCCTTAATTTTCCTATTAACTTTTAATCATGGTAAATGAAAAATAAAAGATACTATTCACTAAATAATATGTTCATGTTGTTGTACCACATTTTACATACTGATTCCAACCGTGCCTCTTAAATTTTTTAAATTCAACTCCTAGAAGTGGTAAAATTATATTTTATGCAAATGTTCAATTTCTCCTAGAACGTGGGTTAAAAAAAGATAAAAAGATCAATAAAATTTTATACATATAATTGTACTATAAAATGACTCCAATGAATTACATTGAACATATATAGGTATTATATATCTATTTTGACATAAAATAAAATAAAATAAAATAAATTATTATTTAAATAAAATGTCGGTTTTAAATAACAACGTAGTGTTATCACTTTTCATCCAAAATTGAATGTTTCCAGATAAAAACAAAAAACTGACCCTAAGATAATTTTGATATTTGGAATACAAAAATTAATTCTATTTTACGAAATTCAAAACATAGAAATTTAATTTAATAATTTAAATGTATTTCCCATTGTCAAAACCAAAAAGTGGGTTTTTTAAAAGTAAAAACTATCAAAATATTGACATATGTTTAAGTCAAATTTAAATGTGAAATTACGTATAAAACCCAACATTGTAATAGATGATGAAAATTTCATATAGTTATACTTCCAAACCATTCAAATTAATATTTTTACACTATAAATTATTATTATTAAGAAATTTGTTTTCAATTTAAATTTATTATTTTTTACTATTCACCAAAATCTAAAATTTATAAATAAGACCAAAATTTTTTCGAAACTACATTTTTATACCCGAATTCTAATGTAAAAGTTCATTTTGTCAAATTTAATATATAAAAAGATAAAATATTGGATTTAAAAAGGGTTAGTCATTAAAAGGTGATAAAATTGCATTTTCTGAAAATTACTTCCTTTCTCTGAAAAAAATGATTTTGTTCTTATATTAGGTATAAGAAAGAAATTAAAATAATGTTAAATTTTATATGGAATATATAAGATTCAAAATAAATTTAATGTTATTCTTAACCAATTTTTGAATAGATAATTTTGTAGGTTGTGGTGCGCTCGAACTCGGTGTTGCATGAAGTGCAAGATATTGAATTACTTTAATGGGATAACATACTATGAAATCTTGGGGTGTCACATTATCCCCTACTTCAGAAAATTGTGCCCTTGCGATTTGAAATTGTTCTTTGAAAATAAATTGATAATAATATCAAAATACCATTGTGGAAAACCCAAATGAAAAATTGGGTTAATAAAATTTTGTCATAATAAGAGGGAAAGGGAAATGAAAAAGTCACCACCAAATTACTATCTCAATTAAAAGAAAATTCGAAAAAATTAGATACACATAATTAGAGGAAAAATGAAAATATTTATAATGAGTGATTGAGTTCATCAATCACGAACAAGTGTAAAATTGAGGGCCTCAAATACCTCAATCTGTGATGATTTAAAATATCGTCGGTTCAACAAAACATAAGGTATTAGAATAACGCATTTTTGGTTTTATGATACCTTCCCTAAATTTTAAGACATAATTTATTCGTATAATAAGAAGACAAAATATATATGACAAGTAGAGATTCATTGTTTAACTAATTATTACCACAAACTCATCATTCACTCCAAAAGATAATAGAATTACAAAATATTCTATTTGTCCTAATCGTATAGGGTTCCAAAAAATGAATTTACAATCTATATATCATACAATTTAAAATAATACATTTTACAAACTAGGAAATCGTGTATACTAGGGGTAGGTGATCCACATTTGTCACCCTTCATTTAAAGGTTCATGTCTCGTGGCCTTATAGGACGTGATGGGTTGTCACCCATCATTTAGGTAGTTCTTTTTATTATAATCCAAAAAAATAATCTTAAGAAGTGTTTTAAACATAAACAATAGTATCAATTGTTTAACTTGATCCATTCCAGCATTTATAGTTATCCAAAAATCTTATGTCCAAAATCACAATCCAAAATTAATAAAGAATGTAACATAACATACAAGTGAATACTTTCATCATGTATTCTCATAAGACGTGGTAAAAAACTAAATTACCAAAAAAATATTTGAATTGGTATTTTCTTCCTTATTTCTATATAATACTGAATATACTCCTTATATCCAAATTTTTTTAAACTCCAACAAACATGGAAAAAACTATTAATTACATTCAAAGTATTCGAGAATATTGAATATAATTTATCCAAATTAATCATATCTTATTACAAAATCACTATCTCAGAAATAGAACCATATTAATTTTTATCTTTACTTCAACAATTTATTTTCTAAAAATATTCGCTTTCTATTGATTCACTTTTATAAAACCAAATAATCTCAAAACCCGAATGAAATAGTATGGCAGTACAATCCTTATTTATATACATAACACATATAGCATGCACATCATTGATTGAACACTCAAATGACATAATTCTTTAATAACAACATAAGAACACTATTCATTTCTCTTAATCTATGGTAGTATCATAACATGATTATTATTCAATATCCTCATTTGGGACATACTCTAATGATTTGGACAATGAGTCGAGTAGTGTCCCAACTCCTTGCAGATGATGCATTGTACCTTTGACACCTTTTTTACCCTTGCAATCAGGTACATAATGTCCTTTTTCTCAACACATATTAAAAACTCTCATTCCCTTCAATAACATTCCAAGGTGATTATTTCCACAATTATCCCATAGGGGAAATCCTTCTTTTCCCTCTTCCCCTTATCCATCTTTCTCTATTCCATCATTTTATCCTCTTTCTTCACTTGAATTCCATAGGACTCATAAAATTTATTACATATCTTATTATCACGAGATACTATTTCTTCCTATGATGGGAATACTTAGGAGACTATTTCCTTTTTAAATGATGGGATAACACCATGAATATTTGCCCCTTTTTAATCATTCAATCATGAGTATTTCTCTAATTTTCATTCCTTCTACTAAGAACCATTTATAAACAATGACATACACTAGATTAATTTATGAATAGAAATGCACATTTCCTAACATGTAAAATACGAAACATAAGTAGAAAATATTATGCATATAATATATAATAATAAAATGTTCACTTTGAGGAAGTATTTACTCTTAAATCATTCATAATGACTTATAATGAAAATGTGAATTATCATAAACATATCTCCTAGGAGTGTCATAACCAAGTGTGAAACAAGGCTCGTTGTTGTGTTCCAGGATACCCCGGGTCAAGCCTAAAATTTAAAGACATGGAATATCCATGTAATTTTTTTAATTATATAATAATTTAAGAGTCCGTGAAAATTGACGGTTTGTGATTTCGAGGCCCAGTGTGCCTAGAATGAATTTATGAATTTTTTTTGTGTACGTTCAATAAACGTGCGAGCAAGGGTTTTAAACATTTGAACCATTTCATAGAATTGAAATCTGAGGACACGTTTTAACTCATAGCACATGTATTCACATAATGAGACATTCACCTCGATCGTATTAGGATGAGGGTAAAAGATAATTTTGGTTTTTTTCCATGGAAATAAAAATAAAATAAAGAAAAACATTTTAATTTATTTAAAACCACCTGTTTGAGTTTTATGTGGTGGGTACCACCCGAGCTAGGACCCCCCCCCCCCATTTATAATTCATGGTGGTTGGGACCAACCGAACCCCTCTTAATGTGGGGGAAACCTCCCAAATTAAAATATAATTAATTGTGCCAGTGCAATACAATTAATGGTGACATTTAATTATTCCTATGCAATACAATTAATTGTTCCTATTTATTGTTCCAATGTAAATTAAATCGATAAAACTATTTTAATTTTTTGGTTAATCATTTCCATAGGTAAATCATTGGTGAAAGAGAGACTTGGGGAGAGATTTTGAGGATCATTCTCTCCAACAAAGAACACCTCCCCATGATGATCATTCTCAAACAAAGAACGACCTCTGGAATTGAAGATGGAGAATGACGCTTTAGCCCAGATCAGAAGCATCTTGCGGGAGTGATGAATGCTAATGTCCCCAAAGACTTCATCTTCTACCTATATACTCCTCCATTGAATGAAAAGGTAGGGTTTTTTATTTTTAATACCCCTTAACCGTTCTTGACGTTCTTTATGATTCTAGAACAAATAATCTGATTAGTATCGTTCTAACGTGGAGAGAGAAGGCCAAACGAACACGGCTTGAACTATCTGGAAAATTTTTGAATTCATTTGATGGTTTGGAAACAATTATGACGTCCTGAGAGAAGTGTGGAAGTTTTTATAATGAAGAACGGGCCACTGGGGTTCTCCTGGTGACCCGAGGATCATCGTCGGTGACCCGTGTTGGAGATCGGCACTAGAGGGATTCGAAAATGATGGTCGGCACTCCGGATGGCTGAGAAGAAAGTGGAGGCACGACCACGCCACTGGAGAAGGGTCACGGACCATTGGACACAATAGAGAAAAAGAATCCAACTACGCGAAGGTGCGGCGGCGCGCGTCTGCGCCGCCTGGCGAATAGGTGTCGCGGAGCAAGGCGGCAGTGACATTAGAGGGGCGTCCGGCTGGCCTCCAACCACAGAAGACGACACAATGAGGGACCGCGACAGGCGGAGGGGGGTAGCTGGCTGACCAACCAACTTAGTGCTGAGCGAGCCCATGGTCTGGCACTGCGAGCGGCTCAGCAGGCCAGGCCGGACCCAGGTACGGACCCGAGTCCGGCCGGGTCGGACTGAACCCAAACCAACTTTAACATTTTTGTTCATTCGACCATATCATGGCATACATGCATCTATTTGACAAACCATTTATGGTGACAAAACCTTGGATCGGGATGGTCATAATTGATATACCCCACTTGAGTTTTGGATAAAGTTGAGGTATGACCGGTTTGGATTGAACACGAATCCAACCAGGCCCTCGGGTCTAAAGGCCTGATAACTTACAGACCGAGCGTCCGATGGACACACCTTATATTGTGTTGAGACCCCTTTTATGTGGTGGTCCTTTAGGATACTTTTTCATTGGACTTCGTGGTAGTAGGAGTATTCGACCTATTACTTGAAGGGTAGACCCTCCCGAAATCAAGCGAGCTTAGTGCGAGAACCCTATAACTGGTTGTAATATGAGAAATGGATCCTATGTGGGTCTATGCTTTGATATCTTTTGTGGGTTTGTGATTGAGGGTCCCACATGGATATTCTCTAGGAATCCATGCGAGATTCCTCTAGGATCATTTGTCAGTCTACTGTACTAGGATTCTATGTGAGTCTGATGATGTACTAGGATCCTATGTGGGTATGATGATTTAGGATCCCACGTGGGTCAGATAATTTAGGATCCTATGTTTGTCTTCCACTTAACAGAGTAATATTATTTAGTAGTTACATCTAATCATATTTACTACCGTACCTATTTTATACCTGGTGTGAGCTGAATCCTTACCTATGTGGTGATACCTTTGTTGTATTCTTCTATGTGGTGTACCTTTTGGTACTTAACTTCATGTTGATACCTTTGTGGTATTCTTATATGTGGCATACCTTTGTCATTCATTCCTTCATGGTGATAACTTTGTGGTATTCTTCTGTTTGGTGTTACCTTTTTGGTACTTATCTTTGTGGTGTTACCTTCGTAGTAATCCTTCCTTTGTGGAACAATTGTTGGGGCTTTTGAGTTGGGCCTTTGTTTTCTCATAAATGAGACAGGTATACTTGATAACATAGGTATATGTATGGGAACATACCTAAGTTGGTTTTATTGTCTCTTAAATGCTTTTTGGTTTATCTATTTTGGATTTTTAATATCTTTGAGGGTCTTGGGGTCCTTACTGAGTTTTGTAATACTCACCCCTACAAGGGCTATGCCCACAACTTGTTGTGTTTGGTGTAGATAATGGACATCACTAACTGAGGATGGGGGTACAGGGACATGAGGTAGCTCATATGGGGACATTAGATGAGGCGTACCATAGAGATGGTCTCTCAAGAGTTGTACCTACCCTTTAGGTAGGATCCTTGAGATGTGATCACATGAGCTTTTGAGTTTACTTGTACCTCCCAGTTTAACATGTACTTTTCAGTTTTTTTGTACTTTCCAGTTTGGCTTGTATTCTGGACCCTTTTTTACATTCAACACTCTTTTTCTATACATCTTAATTTGGGCTCATATCCTTCTTTGTGCTAGGTCATTTGAGTTTACAGGTTATAAAGGCAATGCCTTCCCGGTTATAGAGAATATGCCTTTCAGTTCTAGTCGACAACCCCATGGCTATGGAAGGCAGGCTTGGGGTAGTCACAGCACTAGCCCCGGGGGATGAGTTGTGACACAAAACTCCTTGTCAGAGCATTCATTCTTAGAAACATCTTCACCAGATCTACCTCTACCAACTCATATCCATACAGGGATGTATTTCATGGAAAATACAGAAAATATCTACATTACCAAAATTCTAAGAAGTTCTTCTATACTAATCCTCAATTCCAATCTTATGGTAATGTGCTATAATCAGAGATTATCTAAATCTAGTTTTCAAGATTGTTTCTAAAAATTATTTGATACTAAGTGTAATGACCTGACCCCATAAGCTCAAAGTTGGTTCATTATTCTAATACATTGGCATGATCACAAAGAATCAAGCCCCGAAAGATCGATCTGTTTAGAAGCCCTTGAAAATAGATTACATATATCAATGTTACATTACACATAAGAAAATAAAACACAATATAATTGGCCTTTTATAACACCATTAATCCCCTAGCTTAACTATGCTTATCCATAATAATACACTTCTTTAAATCTTGGGGAAATCAATCATAAGAAAGGGGTGATCTCAAACACTCAGTATGGATAAAAATATAGCAGAAACACTCACAAATAATAATAAAAATTTAATGAAATTTATAAAACTAAAACAAATTAATCTTAATTATAAACATTAGCATAATATGGACAAGATAAATAAAATAATTCCATTTACTTATTCACATGTATAATCTACTTGTTGAATAATCACATGTAATATCAATAACTAACTTTCTAATGATGGAATGCATAATGTCATACATCATAACAACATATTCAAGGAATCATGCCAAAACCACAAATACTATTTTGTCAATGCCTATTTCTATGACATTATATTGTCTTATGAGACCTACCGACGCATCAAAGAGCTATATCATGCTCCACCCGTTAGTTACTAAATCCAATGCATTCCTCATATGAAAGGTTAAAATGTAACATAAACATTTGTATTAAAACTAGCATACGCAATGTTAATACTTTAACCATAAACCATTATTGGTATAAAAGTAACACATCCATATCCAAACATATCAAAAAACCTTCAATACAATATGGAAGATTTGTATCATAATGAATCAACTTCAAACAACTGTAAAATCTAACAAAGGATGTTGACATAGATCAAATAAAAACTATTTGAGAGAAATATCACATTCTTTTTTTTGAAATAATTTAAAAGTGACATAATTTAAAAAGGAAGAAATTTAAAGACATTTTTTATCAAAGTATCCCATAACACTGTGAAACATTTAAAAGAATTAACATTTTAAAAAAAATTATGTCATTATAAATAAGTCCTTAAAATCCTATTGAAAACATAGACATTAATTAAAAAGATTTTAAAAAAAATATTTAATACATTTAAAAAGATGATATAGCTAAATAGACCATTACATTAAAACTTAAAAGATTCATTTTGAAAACATTTTTATGAAATATGGAAATTGATGACAAATATGTCCTAGTAAATACTTACTCATAAAAAATCTCGGATTATAATGAGATTGAGGAATTAACCATTACCTTGTATTTTCCATTGGTCAAGGGTACATTTAAAATCTTGTATAATGACCATAGTGTTTTATTATATTATACCAGAACAATATTCATATTTATTATATCATACATTATTTATTGTTTACTTTATATTACCCATTTAATAATAATTTCCATGTTAAATTTTCATTTCGGGAAATAATCGCTTTCTTTATCATACATGTATTAACTTGTTATTCTTGATCGTATCATCTAGATCATGGTTTACATACATCAAAAATATTACACATGATTTATATATCATGTCTATTTAAAATATAAGTATGTATTATAGATTGATATATGAAATGGAAAACACCGTTTATGGAGACGGTAGGCTGTACGTACGCATAGACATTGTTTCCGTTTTCATATCATATTTAATGGAAGTAAATGAATAAGATATATGTAATTACATATACATATATATATATATATTATGTTGCATTGTTATTTCATATATTAAACACTTGTTAATAATATATATTTTAATAATCAACATTGAATGGTGAATGGTGAAATGAATCTCATCATGTCATGGAGACGGTAAGCCTTACGTACACACGAGCGATGATGTCATTTCCTTAATGATTAAAATGTGTGGAATTAGATGTTATATTAATTTTATAGATACATTATCATGTAATTTTCATTATTTATATACATATTGATCATCATTATATCCATCCAAATTACATAGTGATTAATAACAAATTACACCACAGTGTGGAGACGGTAAGTCGTACCTACGCTCGCATGGCGACATTATCATTCATAGGATTGATAGAATAACGAATATGGTAGTATCATATTTATAATAACATCATAATATTTATAAGGTACTGTATTTATTATTTTGTTATTGAAACAACAAAGAAATATAAATTGGAAGAAGAAGATAACATTGAAAGATGTGATGAAATTATTACCTCTTCTTCGAGTGCTTTCTTTTTATTTGAACAAAAGGTATACATAGGATGGATTTATGCTCAAGGGAAGGACTCTAGGTTGATATGAGTATAGTTGGGAGGATATTTGGGTAGTATTTGGCTGAGCCAAATGGATTTGAATGTGTGATTTTGAGAGAAGGGTAATTTCCCTCTTAAAAGAGGAGTGGGGTCACAGTATGAAGAGATTAAATATTAATTTATTATACATTCATATTCTATTTATAATGTCCCCAAATGGAATTATTTTGATCTTGATGTGGTTATGGGTTGAAATAATCTCAAAAAAATAGGTTTTGTACATGTTTTGGTTACCATTTTATCCTTAACTTTTAGATTTTACTCTTTGTTAAATAGTTTAACTTTTACCATGTCTTCTTGTATTCTTATACTATATGGTTAATAAACTAGCACTAAAAATCCAAGATAAACTCAAGTGGTTATTTAATGAATAATTTAATATTATTTAATCTCTTTTTAAAAGCCTAACTTTCTTAGGAATATTATATCAACCAATAATATAGTATTTGTTTTGAAAATTAATTTATGTCAATTTTGACACTATTTGGTATTTTGTTTTTGTGAAATTAATATCAACCTTATCACTTCAAAAACAATTTATGTAATCAAGCCAAACATATCATTTTAACCTATAAAATTATTGTAATTCATCAGAAGTATCAATTGTTATTTATTTGGATATTTATAATATCAATTATTTTAATATTTCATTAATAAGGTAATTATTGCATCATCATTGTGTCATAAATAAATTAAACTATTTAAAGTCTAAAAATTATAAATAAAATACCATAATGTATTAAATATTTATATATTTAAAATTAATATTTTTAGTCAAATTTATATTGTGTTTAACTATATATTAAAAATGGTCTTGTTATTAAACATTGAATTTAAGACTTTTAACTCCCCATTAAATAAAATAATAATATATATCCTAATCTAATCCAAGTGTACCAAATAGGATCATATTTGATTCCTAACTTTGTTTTTGGTCGAATTAAAAATATCCAATATAATTAGTACATGTCTTAGGGTAATTATAATAACATTTTTACCCTTAATAGCCCTATTTTCTTTTAACTATGGAAAATAGAAGTCAAATGTTACTATTGACAAAAAATTATTTTCATCTATTAAGCCACATTTTACTTACTGATGTCAACCGTGTCTCCCAGATTTTTTAAATTCAACTCAAATAAGTGGTAAAATTATGTCTTATCCAAATTTGAAAATGCTCCTTGAGGGTGTGTAAAAATACGTTAAAATGTTCAATAAAAATTTAAACATCTAATTTTATTATAAAATGACTCCAATTAATTACATTGAACATATAAAAGAATTATATTTCTATTTTGACTTAGAATAAATTTTAAAAAAAATATGTAATTAGTTAAATAGAAAGTCGATTTTAAATAATAAGCAGTGTTTTCACTATTCATCAAGAATTGAATGTTTTTAGAATGATTCCAAAAATTCACCGGAAGCTAATTTAGATTTTATGAATTCAAAAATGAAGTCTATTTTAACAAATTCAAATTATAGAAGGTTTATTTATTAATTTATAATTAATTTCTGATGTCAAAACCAAAAGGTGGGGGTTTAAAAAGTAATAATTATCAAAAGATTGACATGTGTTTATGTCAAATTTAAATGTGAAATAACTTATAATGACCTACATTGTTTTAAATGATAAAAATATAATATAATTATCCTTCCAAACCATTCAAATTAATAACTTAACACTATAAATTATTTTGGTTCAAAAACATGTTTTCAATTAAAATTTAGTATTTATCACTATTCAACCTAATATAAAAGTTATCAAAAAGACATCAAAAATTTATAAATAAAAAATTATTATGTATCAATTCAAAATAATAAATTTTTTATGTTATATTGATTATATAAAATTTAAAATATTGGATTTAAAAAGGTTTCGCCATTAGAATGAATTAAAATAGTATTTTCTAAAAAATACTTCCTTTATCTGAAAAAAAGAATTTGTTCTTATATTATGATTAAGAAACACATAATATGTATGTTAAACCTTATATGAAATATATAAGATTAAAAATTCTGTTAATGTTATTCATAAATTCCTTTTGAATGGCTATTTTGGTAGGTTGTGGTGCACTCAAACTCAGTGTAGCGTGTAGCACAGGCTATTGAATTACTTTAATAAGATACCGTACTATAAAATATTTGGGAGTGGAATTCTCCCCACCTTTAATAAATTGTGTTCTCGCAATTTGAAATTTTTCTTCGAAAATAAATAGTTAAAAATTGAATAATACTTTTGTGGAAAACCCACATCGAAAATTGGGTTATTAAAATTAAGTCTTAATAAAGAGGAATGAGAAAAATAAAAAATTCACCACCAAATTATGATATCGATTAGAAGAACATTGGTGGAAATTAAAGACACATAATTATAAGAAAAAAATAAATAATTATAAAGAGTGATAGAGGTCAACAATCACAAACAAGTTTAAAATTGAGAGCCTCAAAACTATCCATCTACGATGATTTAAAATATTGTCTGTTCAACAAAACATAAGGTATTAAGATAACACATTATTGGTTTTAAGGTCCCTTTCCTAATGTTTGAGAATTAATTTATTCATATAATAAGATGAAATAATATATACTTGACAAGTAGAGTTTCATCCTTTAATTAATTCCTACCACAAGCTCATCTTTCACTCCAAAATATAATAGAAATAAAAAATATTTTATTTATCCTAATCGTATAGGGTTCTGAAAAATAGAATTTATAATTTATCAGTCATAAAATTTAAAACAAAAATACATTATAAAAATCAGTACATCGTGTATACTAGTGTTAGGTGATCCACACTTATAACCCTTTGGTTGCGGGTTCAAGTCTCGCGGCCATACCGGACGAGATGGGTTGTTTCCCGACCTCCAGGATCTCCTTTGTATAGCAATACAAAAATAATCTTATGAAGTGATTTAAAAATAAAAAATAGTATCCATTGGTTAACTTGATCCATTACAACCATTATAATTATCCAAAATACTAATGTCCAAACCCATAGTTCAAAATTAATAAATAAGATCACATAACATATATGTGAATACCATCATCGTGTATTCTCAAAAGTCATGGTAATAAACTGAATTACCAAAAAACCATATTTGAATAGATATATACTTCCTTATTTCTTATAGAATATTGGATATATCCTAATATCCAAAAATGTTGTAAACTCCCACAAAAATGGAATAAAAAAAATTATTTAGTTTCAAAGTAGTCAATAATGTCGAATATAATTTATCCAAATCAATCACATCTTATTAAAAAATCACAATCTCATGATCATAAACATATTAAGGTTTATTTTCCCTTCAACCATGTATTTTCCAAAAGTTTTACTTGTTGTTGAATAAATTTTCTTAGAACCATATAATCTCAAATACTCAATGAAATTGTTCTTAAGTACAATCCTTATTTATTTCCTTCTTTCATAAAACCAATACATCATTGATACAACACTCAGATGAAATAATTATTCAATTGCAATATAATAACACTATTCATTCCTCTTCATTTGTGGTAGTATCATAACTAGATTATTATCTAATAGCATTCTTTGGGACATACTATGAGGATTTGGACATTGATTCACATAGTGTCCCATCTCCTTGAAGATGAAGCATTGTACCTTTGTCACCTTTTTCTTACCCTTGCAATCACGTACATCGTTTCCTTTTTCTCAACACTTATAACAAACTCTCATTTCCTTCAAGCATTTACCCAGGTGATTAATTCCATAATTATCACATATGGGAAAATTATTCTTTCCCCTATTCCCATTTTCCACCATTCTCTCTTCCATCATTTTCTTCTCTTGCTTCCCTTCAAAGCCATAGGACTCGGAGAATTATTTACTTATATTTTCAACACATGATACTATTTGTTCATATGATGAGAATAAATGGGAGACTATTTCACATTTAAATGTTGGATTAATACCATGAAAGATATTATCATTCTTAATCATTCGATCATGTATATTTATGAAATTTTCATTTCTTCTACTAGGCTCCATTTCTAAAAAATTTCTTACACATGGTTAGCTTATGAATTGAAAAGCTTAATTCCAAAAATGTAAAATAACTAACGTAAATTGAAAATATTATACATATAATCTATAATCATATAATGTTTTCTTTGAGGAATTATTTACTCCTAAATCAATCATAATGTCTTATAATGAAAATGTGAATTATCTTAAGAATATCCCATGGGAGTGTCATAGCCAATAGTGCAGCAAATCTTTCTATCGTGTACCAGGATACCTCAGGTCATACCCAAAATCATTGTTAGAGTTTTCACTCCTAGGATCATCTGTGCCAGATCTGCCTCTAAATGATCATATCCAGATAGGGATTTGTTGATCGGAAAATACACAAAATCTCTACATTACCAAAATTTTAGGAAATTTTTCTATACTAATCCTCAAAGTATATCTTATGGTAGTGTGTTATAATAATATATTTTCTTAATCTAGTATCCAAGGTTTTTTCAAAAATTCCTTTTATAACAACTGTATTACCTCATCCCCAGAAGCACAGATTCAGTTCATTATTTTAAAAAAATTCATGATTTATAGGAATCATGTCCCGAAAGACTGATCGGTTTAGAAGTCTTGGAAAAAAGATTACTTACAAGAACATTGCATTAGTCATTAGAAAATAAAACACAACATAAATGATCCTTTGATAATTTCATTAATTCCCTAACTTAACCCTGATTATCACTAATAATACTCTTCTTGAAATCCTGGGAAAATAAAATATAAAAAATGGGTGGGCTCAAACACGTAGTATGGATAACAATATTGCCATAACATTCACAAATAAGCATAAAAATTTAAGGCAATGCAAAAAATTAAAACAAAATCATTTTAAACATAAACATCAACATAATATGGAAAAGATAAATAAAATAATTCCATTTTCTTATTCACATAGATATTCTACTAGTCGAATAATCACATGTAATATCAATATCTAATTTTATAATGATTTAATATATAATGTTGGACATCATAACCACATAGTGAGGGCCTCGTTCCTAAACTAAAAATACAATTTTTTCAAGGCCTTGTTCCAAGACACTAGTTTGTTTCATGAGACACACCAATACAACGAGGAGCTATAGTAGGCTCCACGTGTCACATACTAATTCCAATGCAAATCATATGAAAGGTTGAAACATAACATAAACATTTGTATTAAAAATAGATTACGAAATGTAAATACATTAACCCTAAAACATGAATGGTATAAAAATAACACATCCATAGTCAAAAATATCACAAAACCTTCAATAAAATATGAAATATTTGTATCATAATGAATCAACATCAAACAAGTGTAAAATCCATAAAAGGATTTTGACATAGATGAAATCAAAACTATTCAAGAGAAATATATCTTTCTTTGATTTTGAAATATTTTTAATGTCACATAATTTAGAAAAGAATAAATTTAATGAAATTTTTGAATAAAATTGTCCCATACCACTTTGAATCTTGTAAAGGAATTAACAATTCAAAAAAAATTATGTCCATATAAATAAATCCTTAAAATCATTTTGAAAACATGGACATAAACTAAAAATATTTCAAAAATATAAATATTTTAAACATTTAAAATGATGATATAGTTAAATAAATCGTTCTATAAAACCTTAAAATACTTCTATTGAAATCATTTTTATGATATATAGATATAAATGATAAATAGGTCCTAGTAATGTTTTACTCATAAATAATCTCAGATAATAATGATTTTGAGGAATTAACCCATACATTTCACTTTCCTTTGGTTGAGGGTACTTTAAACCTATGTATAATGACCACAGTGTGTTATTAAATTCTACAAGAACCATATTCATATTTATTTTTTCATACATGATTCATTTACGACATTATACTACCCATTTAAGAAGGATTTCCATGTTAAATTAACATTTCGGCTAATAATCTCATTCTTTATCGTACATGTTTTAGCTTATTATTCTTGATCGTATCATTTAGATCATGATTTAAAAACTCCTAGAGTATAAAACATGATTTATATATCATATATATATAAATATTATATAAATATGTATAATAGTTAGATATATGAAATGGAAAACATTGTTTATGGAGACGGTAGGACGTACGTACGCATAAATGTTGTTTCTGTTTTCATATCGTATTGAATTAGAGTATGTGAATAAGATATATTTATGAAAACTAATATATATATATATATATATATATTCTATATCATTATTATTTAATATATTACAAACTCATTTATAATATATATTTTCATAATCATCGTTGAATGGTGAATGTGGAAATGAATCTCATCGAGTCGTGGTGACAATATGTCAAACGTACACACGAGCGATGATGTCATTTATTTAATTATTAAAAAGTGTGGAATTGGATGGTATATTAATTTTACAGATAAATTATCATTTTAGTTTCATTATTTATATACATATTACTCATCATTATATCAATCCATATAAAATAGTGTTGAATAACAAATTACACCACAACGTAGAGACGGTATGTCGTACATACACATGCATGGTGAAATTATCATTCATAAGATGGATAGAATAATGAATATGGTTTTACCATATTTATAATAACATCACATTATGTAGAAGTTACGTGATTTATTATTATTCTATTGAAATAACAAAGAAAGAGAATGTTGAAGAAGAATATAACTTTGAAACAGATGATTCAATTATTAGATCTTCTTGAGGTTCTCCCTTTTGATTTGAACAAAAGGGCTCCATAGGTTGGATTTATTCTCAAGGGAACTCCTCTAAGATTAATTTAGGATAGTTGGAAAGATATTTGGGTAGAGTTTGGCTAAGAAAAATTACTTTGTAGGTGTGATTTTGAGAGAAGGTGAAGTACCCTTTTATAAGATGGGCGAGGTCACTTTAGGAAAATATTTAAATATTAATTTACTATACCATCATATTCAGTTTATAATTTCTCAAAATGAATTTATTTAGAGCCTTAAGTTATTATGGGTCTAATACCTCTCATCAAATAGGTTTTATACAAGTTCAGGATATAATTGTAACCTTATATTTTGGATTTATCTTTTAGTTAAATAGTCTATCTTTTACCGTGTCTTCTTGTATTCTTACACAATATGGTTAATAAACTTACTCTAAACTTCCAAGAGAACCCCAAGTGGTTAATTAATGAAATATATAATATTATTTAATCCATCTTTCTGATCCTTATATTTTAATAATATTATATCAACCAATAATATTTTATTTGTTTTAAAAATTAATTTATGTCAATTTTGATACTATTTTGTATTTTACTTTTTTGAAAGTCATAAAAACCTTATCACATTGAGAAAAAATTAACTAATTAAACTAAAATTTTCATATTAAACTATAAAATTATTTTAATTCATCAGAAGACTCAATTTACATTTATTTTAAAATTTATAATTTCAATTTTTTTAATATTTCACTAATAAGGTAATCACTGCACCATCTTTGTGTCATAAATAAAATAAATTATTTAATGTCTAAAAATTATAAATAAAATATCATTATGTAGGAAACCATTTTATATTTATAATTAATATTTATAGTCGAATTTATATAGTGTGAAATCCAATATTAAAAATGGTTTTGTTATTAAACATTGAATTTAACAATTTTAACTGTTCTTTAAATAAAATAATAATAATTTTCCTAATCTAATCTGTGTGGAACAAAGAGGATAATATTTTACTGTTAAGATTGTTTTTGGTCGAATTACACTTATCCAATAGAATTAGGACATGTGATAGGGTAATTCTAATAACATTTTACCCATAATTTCCCTACTTACTTTTAACCATGGTAAATAAATTTCACAAGATATTATTCACCCAAGATTATTTGCATCTTATTGAACCACATTTTACTTTTTGATGTCAACCGTGTGTCTCAGATTTTTGAGATTCAACTCACAAAAGTGGTATAATTATGTTTTTTGCAAATTTTCAAATTCTCCTAGAAGGTGGGTAAAAAATGTTAAAATGTTATATAAAATTTAATACATAAAATTTTATTACAAAATGACTCCAATTAATTATATTTTAGTTATATAGGTATTATATTTATATTTTGACGTAAAATAAATATAAATATAATAAGTAATGATTAAAAAAAGCTAGTTTTAAATAATAACACAGTGCTTTTCATTATTCATCAAAAATTGAATGTTTTCAGAAATGTACCAAAAAACCACCCTAAGATAATTTTTATATTATGAAATCATAAAAAAAGTCTATTTTACAAATTTTAATACATAGAAGTTGCATTTATCAAATGAAAATTAATTCTCATTGTAAAAACAAAAATGGTGGTTATAAAAAAGTAAAAACTATCAAAAGATTGACATGTGTTTATGTCAATTTGAAATGTGAAATTACTTATAATGGCTTGTATGGTATTAAATGATAAAAATACAATCTAATTATGCATACAAACAATTCAAATTTATAATTTAACACTATAATTTATTTTGATTAAAAAAGTTGTTTTCAATTAAAATTTATTATTTTCACTATTCACTCAAATATAAAAGTTAAGAGAAAAACAACAAAAAATTATTGAAACTCGACTTTTATGACCCAATTATAAAAAAAAGTTTATTTTTTCAAATTGAATATATAAAAGTGTCAAATATTCTATTTAAAAATGGTTCTCTATTAAAATGTGATAAAATTTCATTTTTTGAAAAATACTTCCTTTATCTGAAAAAAATTAATTTATTCTTATATTTTGTCTATGAAACACATAATATGGATGTTGAAATTTATATAGAATATATAAGATTAAAAATTCAGTTAATACTATTCATAACCACTTATTGAATGTCTAATTTGTTAGGTTGTGGTGCGCTCGAAATGATTATTGTGTGTAGCGCAAGCTATTGAATTACTTTAATGAGATAATGTACTATGAAATATTGGAGTGTTACACTAGGTATTACTTTTCTTATAAAAAAATTATAATAGTTGTAATATAGAATTTCTATTTTAAAAAATAGTGAACATTGAATGACATATTCATAGATACCAGAGTCTCTAATAGCCAATTCCATTAAATGTCATGGCCTTAATCCACCAAATTATCAATATATTTTTATTTCTGGATTAATTATCTTACGTGAATCAAAGAATAAAAATATTGTACAAATATATTTTTAGGTACCAATAGATTCACCGTACTTCTATTTGAGATTGACAAATTCCATCTCCATGATTGTTCATAGAATTTGATGGATGTATTTATATAAAACTATCCAATTAAAATCATTCCATTCCAAAAATTTAATTACCACCTCATGACTTATATTCCCAATATGGTTCCACATTTAAATTTATATTCATTCAAAATTATAAATATCCAAAACGGATTTTTCATGATTTGAAAATTATTGAATGTAAAATATTATTTTAGTGGTACTATTCCATTTCATAGAAACCAGTGGATCAATAGACATCCTAAAAAAATGTGGATTTTTTTCCATATGATGGAATCAATGTATGGTTTTTAACCCCTTTGTTTATTTTTAATTTCATCATTTTTAATTAATTTAGAAAGTTTTAGGATCGTATTAATGTGGGTTTTATTGAAGATACCATAACATTCAGTTTTTCATTATCAAAATCTTTTCATTTTCTATTACATTCCATTATAACATGTTTCCATTGCGTTCTATCCCATGACTAAAATAAAAAATCATTGTACAGGAAACACTAATAAAGTTGGAAGACCACCTCATTCAAATAAAACATTTATATGATATCTAAATTATGAAAACATCTTTTCATTCTCTGAAACCTTGTGCATAACCTAGGTAAATCTTTTTCATTCTTCCAATCCTTAATGATGGATCGTAATGATTTTGTTACTTCAAAAACATATCCCCCAGGGAGTGAAAAACTAGTGCTGAAACAAGTCCTATAGTCATGCACCGGGTAATGATTGAGTCCAACTCATTATTCAATTCTTAAATTTATTACCATAGATATATCTCTTCTAGTGCAACATCCACATGTAGTTTCCATACATGGATTTAATTTTGTTGAAACCATATAATATAATATTTACCAAAATTAAAGGAAAATTTCTTTTATTTTGATTCATCTATAGTCTTATCCTTATTCATACTTCCTTGAAATATCCTTCGAAATATCCCCATGGACATCACTAAATGTTACTCATCATACTTTCCAAATGTTATCTAAAACATTCCAGCTATACAAAATATAATGAATCAAACTCCTCATATATATATAATATTATTTTAGATTAATATTCAACACATTTAACAAATATGCACTTGTATATTTTATTAGTTTATTGTCTTTGGATATGGGGAACAAAATATTTATATTTCTTGATATAACTTCTATTTCTCACATAAAGATCTTAACACATTGTACTCATCTTATACATTCCCTACTAAAGAAATATATTGACAACATGTTGAATTGAAATATAAGAAAGGCTAATCTCAGATGCTCAGTAAAGGGTACAAAGGGATATATATACATATAATGAGAATTACGGTATAAAAATATGATAATAAAATCATGAAATATTACCCTATATATCACTGAATTTAAAATTGATTCATAGAATAAATCATTCCATTTCAAAAGAGATGAATAAAAATGGAATAAAATATCTTGATCCTTGAGAACATAACATTGGAATAAAAAATGTATGTGTGGAAAATATATAAGCATATAAAATTTTATGTCAAGGATACCCACCATGACATTCTTAACATATTAGTATTGGATGACCACCAGTTTAACTATCATGGACTTAGGGAAAACCTCTCATGTAACCTCACCTGGGCATAGAATAATCTCTAATATACCACATTCATGATTGGGATAACATCCCAAACACCCTCTTTATGGCCAATGTCTATTTGATTCGGTGCCCTAGAACAATATTTTGTGTACATTATCATAACCCATATTCATAGTTTGTATTATAAATAAACATTATATAAAATCATGATTGTTATCCATTGTAACGTAGTAGGTGATAATGTCTTAATAATAGACGTCCCACTAAAAGGTTATAGAAATTACTCACAATGATGAGAACCTAGAAGTGATACAATACTATTCATAATTTTTTGTGATATTACTGGATGATATCATTTGAGGGACACAAAACAAACAACCTATCATGGGTGGATACTTATAATACTTTGACGTACCTTCTAATGGTTTACACCCATGGTAATATCCATTGGATGATATTATTAGAAGTAAACCCGCTAGTGGGAAATCCACCTTTATATGTGCCATTAGGTGTTCCTGTATTTGGAAGTGTGTAATGATCCATATCCACTATTTATATTATTATTAGGTATTATGAGTCATGTACATCTGATTTATTGACAAAAATCATGACGACAGATGTTCATGGAGTGGTAGGATATGATGAGTGTCTCACTAGTTATATTTCATTAATTAATAATGTGGAAAAATATTTTTCGCTTATGTTATTTAATAGAAGTTAATATAAAAATCCAATTTAATGAAATGATATATCTTATATAAATCTATGATCGTGGTGTTCTATTAGAATATTAAATTTTAGGGAAGTCAATGAAAGTGATATCGAGCATATAGGTTGATGGAACCAATAATGAACTTGCTAGACTATAGATGTTAGGATAAAGGGATTATATTATGTTTTAAGCATCCATATTAGGTATTACGTAATTATAGAATTAACTTATTTTTCATGGGGTGCCTTGGAATTTCCCTAGATTCTCACCTTGGACATTAGGATTCTTCGCATCGTACATTTAAAAAAAGGCCTAGAGGGTCACAAACTAAATGTATCTAGAATATAATTTTAATAATAATATTATTATTTATTATTTAAAAATGTGAATAAATAGTTTTCCTCCATGTTTTTTAATAATTATTCACGTTTTCCTAATTTCATATATATCATCACCAGTTATTCAAGAGAATATAATGTTAAAAGAAGATTTAAAAAATCAATGTAGTGAAAAAAAAAATTTATTTATTAGAGAATAATGTAATTATATATATTTGATAAATATATTTTAATTATTCAAAGCCTGATAAATATTATAGAGGAATATAGGATCTATTTTAATGTTCTTGGGGTAAATAATAAATATTTAATATTATATGATTAATTATGATTTTATTTAATTCCCATGATAAGAGAATTTTGAGAAATATTATTATTATTATTATTATTTTACATAAGGTTTCATAGGTGTTAAATAAATAAATGTTGGATCTTTTGTAGTTATTTATTTCTAACCCTAAAAATATATTAACCCAGTTAAATTATTTTCTCTAATATCCAATAAATATTATTTGTAGGGAATAATGGAATAAGATAGTCTCATAAAGACTTATAAAGAATTCTTCCCCATGAAATATCGTTAGAATGAAAAGTGATCTTCATCTACCTACCACTATCAAGTAAAGAGAGATCTAAGTGAACACTTTAGAAGAAGTTCTCAAGGTGATAAAAGTTCAGCGCTGCAAGCAATTTGATATTTCGTGTTATCACTCTATGATTCCTTCCATGATGTTCATAGATTTTTGGATCACCTGTGGATCACCACTCAAGGGAATCATCCCTTGATTCCAAAAACACAATGATGTTAAAACACATATTTATTTTTAGATCCATCAATGAATACTGAATTCCAAAAAGTTAATTGGTTAATGATTTTAATTTATTTTAAATAAAATGTGATAATCCTCACTCTGGTTACATCATTCTATTCTTTGTATGTTTTTTTTCAATTACATAGATCAATAATACCATCCTTTTGAAAATAATTGTTTGATCATTATTTAGGACTAAATTTAAGTTTGGGAATTACCTATCACATGTTCCCACTATTAACAAAACCTATAAGTTGTATCAGATAGGTCACATAACTATTTATAATTATATAAATATCATTTATTAATTTTTATATTTTCATTTATTTTTCAATTCATGTTTAACACTTATTTTAATCATATTGCAATATATACTTCTTCCACCATCGTTGCTCGTTGATTTAATCAATACGATTAATTTCAAGAGGGAAATAAAATCATGGAGCTTATCTGGTTGTGATAATGTTTTTGGATGGATAACACAGGAGTAAATACCATATATACATAGTTACATGTTGTGTAATTGTTTTCAATGAATCATTAGTTTATTGGGTAGTTAATTCGAATATTTTAAATTAAGGACACGTAATGTATTTATTTCATACACAATGGGTTGATCGGCCCAGGGTGGTGCACATTCATCAAGAGTACACATTGTATAGCCCACATGCACAATATATAGTCTCTATATGTTAAAGATAGATAGTTTATTAATATTCGTCACCTAATAGACTGATATCTTGTAACTCGGAGGCCACACAACCTATAGTCGCTTGTACTCTATGTGTGCCCAGATTTTCTGAGACCAATTTTACAAGCCGAGTCCCTAGTTGTGTGCAACATATACATTATGAGATTTTCACATGCTGTGTTTCATTATTGTACATGATATGTACTTATACCAAATTATGATTATATAATATGTATTTATTATACTGTGTAAACCATATCATCTTTTTCTTGTGAGTTCTCTTCAAGTTGATAGGACAATCCATGTGATTGGATTTAATATATATGTTTTTGAGTGTGTTTGTGTTTAATTAATATGTGTGTAATGTTCATATTTTTAGATCATGTATGATTCATATTAATGTTGTTATTTACATGCATAAAAGCATGAAATGATACCAAAATATCATATATTTCATGTCACAATTAAGTTTATACTACATGTCATGAAATTATGTGATATGTCAAGCATGATATATTTCAAAAAAAATAAACATTACATGAGTATGATACATGTTGGGTAGATTCAAATATATGTTTCCTCCAAAATACATTTATATACATGGTTAATTTTTAAATAAATCTAATTTTAAAAAATTTTAAAATGGATGAAAGCCTCCAGGAAATTCAGATGAGAATAAATATAGTATAATTTATTAATCAATTATGGTAATTAATTGATTCGAGCATGATTTATCTTAAATAATAATGATTCATAATTTAATTCTAGTTTAATTAAATGTGTATCTCATTTAATTCATGTGGACAATCATTTTCATAGACCAGAACATTTTATTTGATTTCAACGTTTAATTATTATTAAATTAAATTTTTTGTATGAGTTCCTTCTCTCCGATTATTATATAAGGGCCTACATCCCCATGGTTCCTTTTATGTGAACCATTTTATCCTCACTTGTGTTTGATTAAATGAATAGTTAATTAATGGATCTCCCAAGGTAGTGGAGGAAGTTCATGTTTGAAGCTGAGGATAAACCAATCCCAGAAAGATAAATATGTGGACATGTGGAATTCTGAAACTTAATAATTTTTGGGATTAACATGTTCTCCCCAGGTCAACAGTTAGTTTATCAAAATCCAGATATACTAACCATTATATAAATCTCAAGACCAAAAAAATTTATTATTTGTTTCTATCATGTTATATGGATTTTTCATTTTGTATGTTTTTTAATTATTACAATAGTTATGGAAGTTAACATTCATGTAGGATAAAACTAAAAATAATTGTCCTATACCTAAATATTGTCTGATACATGGTTAATAACTTACGTAAATCTAAATAATATTAAAAATAATTTAATACAGATAATTACTGGAAATTAACTCATAAAGGATAAAATCACTCAATTAAAAATATTGAGTTGGTATCTCATTCCACTACATTATTGAAAAGCCAACCATTGTACAATGTGCTTTAACAACCAATGTTTGGGTTCTTTAAATTAAAAGGTAATTCTAACTTGAGGTTTTGGGTTTAATTAACCTAGATCACATCATAGGATAACTACCAAGAAAGGGCTTGGTGTATCTGTGATTTAAGGGTTGAGGAAATCCATTTTAAGGATTTCATGATTGGGGAGACCACTTAACGGATCAAGGAGCTATGAGTTAATGATGATTTCATTTACAATTACTACCTAAAACTATTCATATTTCATGAATAATCAATGTTGGGATAATAATAAAGTGAATATGTATACTTACTGATTGAATTTCTATGAAATTTGATATTCCAAATCCACTCATGATGGATATTGGGATTTAATAAAATTTTGGTAGAATAATAAATATAAAATTTGTTAGTAAAAATTTTATCAGATAATGTAAAATCATTATTCTCAATTTATTTGTAGAAAATAAATTAATATGACCACAAACCTGTCACTATGATCCATTATTGAGAATGATAACCTTCTCAATGAATACAAATTCTCATGAGTAAAATGTAATTATGTGTTAACCTTCACCATGAATGGGAACTTTATGTGCTAGAAAAACCAATTCATGGTGATCTTGGTAATGAGGCAAGTGGTGAAGTGTTCTCCATCTTTGATAAACATATAAATAATACTACATATGTTTAGTGATTTAGGAAATCATCCATCTCCAAAATGTTTTTATTAAACATGATTACATGGATGTGTATAGAATGATGTCTCGCCTTTTATATCTATATCAATATAAGATGATACAAGAGAAATAAATGATCTCCAATGATTTGTATACAACTAATCATTTTGAGTACATTCCATCGAGGCCTCATGTAGTCAAGCATATAGGATAAATTTTATTCGTATACAATGTAGGGATTATATTCCTAAATAAATTGCATATATTTATCAAACATTCATCACTACCCAGGACCTTCTCTATTTTTTTATTAAAATTAACATGACCAACAATGAGATGATTCTTTTGAAACATTCTAATTTGATTAACTATATTGATAAGGAGATGTGGAATGATAAAATCCTGATATATATAATGAAAAGATAAGGAAGAATAAGGATAATGGAACCAAGACTCGTGTCATTTCTAAAGCTCCTGATCATCATCCTTCCAAAAAGAGGAGGATCCAGATTTAGGGAATGGAATAGCATGCAATATGTATTCTATGTTGAATGACAAGCCATTAAAAGATGAATTATACCCAGAATAAGGGGGAAGAAAAAGTTTTATTATTTATTAGGTAAAATATTTTAATACATACACATTGTGTGTTAGATATAGCTTTTGGATATGGCATCTATATCCAAATGAAAGAACTATATAAATTTTGAATGATTTCATGAGGAGAGGATGATTTTTGAGATTTCAATTTTGTGAGGATAGTTTCCCTAGACATTGGTGACTACATCATCTCATTTCTAATAAGAATGATTTTTTAAAATAATTTTCATTATGTACATATGGTTACCCAGAATAGAATATCAGAATCATTCCTAGATACATAATGTTTAATTTTCATGTTTTCAAATAATGGTAGTTTCTTTTACAAATATATCATATGGTATGGTATGAAATATTTAAATAATAGTCTTTAAGTATTAAATTATGAAATTCAATTATTGGAAATTTATAATGAATAATGTCCACAAAACTCATATAACACCATACTATGAAATCACCATCATTGTCATGTTAACAAGAAGAATTTTTTAATGCTTTATCAGAATGGGTATTTATACTCTTATGAGCTAAAAAAACATGAATGATATCATAATTTTTTTAAGGAAAAATTACTAATCCACCATTTGGGGGATAGGGTGAATGTGCCAAGAATCTTCTAATATTTGTACACACTGATGTGTGTGGTCCATTTCTTGAAGAAACTAGATGGAAATATTCTAACATTATAACTTCTTTTGATGACTTTAGTATATATAGATATGTTTACAGAATGGTGTATAATTTTATTACATTGATAAATTTTTAAAATTAATTAATGATTTACTGAATTAACGTGGTAGTAAGATAAAAAAATCTGCAATCAGATCGATGTGTTGTATATCATAAGTATG
The DNA here is from genome assembly GCA_963277665.1 of Viscum album. Lineage (NCBI taxonomy): Eukaryota > Viridiplantae > Streptophyta > Magnoliopsida > Santalales > Viscaceae > Viscum > Viscum album. The sequence continues at coordinate 1,867,157,991 of OY728123.1, read as the reverse complement.
ATTTTACCAAAATTATATGAGATGTTGAGATTATATCTGAAGTCTCTCTACTTTACACACCATAGTATAATTATTTTTTTGAAAGGGAGAATTGTAACATTTTAATCATGGTATGGTACATAATGAGTTATGAAGATCTTCCGTTATTCATTTGGGTGTATTAATTAGAAACTAAATAATACATATTAAACTGAGTACATACTAAGGAAAATGTAATTTCCTTCGGGCTATGAATTAGAAGGAAATTATTTTTTAACACACATGTGTATGGGTTTGTCGGAAATTATTTTATTAATTACCATGAAATAAATTATAACTAAGGGGCGCAAAGTTTATCTTTATTGGGATTACCGTGTAATATAAGGTATAATTCATATACAACCCCTCATACATGGAAGTGATTATCACTAGATAATACATTTTCATGAGAGAGAGAACATCCTCAAAAATCATAGATGGATCATGATTGAAATTGATGAATTTGATGCTCAACATATAAATGATTTGGTGTATGAACATATTACAGAGGTCCACAAGGAATACGTAGTTCATAAAATGAATTATTACATAAGATCATAAGAGAGGTAAGAGTACCAAAGAGATATGGTTTTCTAGTCACTATAAATGGTGACTTGTTATTGGTTGATAATGATGAACCTCACTCATTAAGGTAGTAAGTAGGGAGCTCATATGATGCAAGAGGGAAAGGAGAGAACAATTCTAAAATGGATTATATGTCCCTGAACCATGTTTGTTTTCTGATTGATGCACCAGTTGACATAAATCCTATTGGATGGAAATGGTTATTGAAGAGATAATTGGACATGGAAGGTAAAATAAATACCTATACTGAATGAATAATTGATAAAGGGTTTAACCACAATAAAGGAAATGAATATAATGAAACTGTTTCACCATTTTTCTAATTCGAATCAATCATTATTCTAATTACTATAGCATATTACCATTTCTTTGAAATTTAGAATATGAATGGAAAAACTGCCTTCGTTAAATTGATCCTTCACAAAGATATATACATGACCCAACTTGAAGGGTTTGAGACACTAGATGATGTCAATGGGATTTGATAGTTTCATAATTCCATTTGTCGATTGAAGAAATCATCTAGGTCATGGGACATTCAATTTGATAAATCCATTGAAGAATATGGTTTCAATTAGAATGAATCGTAGCCATCTTTTTACTATATATTTTTTTTGAACCGAGTTGTTATCCTAATAGTATATTTTTATGGAATGTTACTTATTGAAAATTTCATTCCAGTATTATAGTTTGTAAAGTAATTATAAAAAAATGTATCTCCATGAAGGACCTATGTGAAGAAGCCTCTATTCTAAGAATCAATATCATCCCTAATAGATTATGGAGGTTGTTTAGACTAAGAAAAAGTACATATAGTGACCATATATTAATGAAATATAGTATGGAACAATCTAAGAGGGTATTGATACTACCTTAACATGGTTTATATCTTTATTCGAAAATGGTTCCTCATATCAATCATGAGAATGAGAGAATGAGTAAGATCACATATGATTCTATATTAGGATAAATCATGTATTCCATGTTATGTAATATACATGATGTTTCCTATGCATTGAACATGGTAAGAAAATTTCATGATGATCTAGGAGAACAACATTGGTCTTCTATTAAGGCTATCCTTGTGTATCTAAGAAAAACTAAGGATATTTTCCTAGTCTTTATTGTTGACAATGAGTTGGTCCTAAAAAGATATACTAATTCATGTTTTCTAAATTATCATAATGATATGAATTCCCAATGATAATATTTATTTATCTCGATAAAGGAGTAATGGGATGGAAGAGATCAAAGCATCCAATTCTTACACAGGGTTTGATAATTATTCATGTTTCCATGATCACATATATTTTTTCACCAGTTATTCGAGTGTATATAATGTGAGAAGAATATTTAAAAAAAATTATTTTTATTTAGTGAATCTAATAATAGTTACATTATTGGTGAATTTGGTAGTGTTATTTATTTAATAAATAAATACTCACTATTCAAGGCCGGATAAATATTTATAGGAATGGAACACCAAATTTAATAGGCATGTGAGAAATAATAAATATTGAATATTAGTTGATTATATAATATTTAATTTAATTCATACGTTATATGAAAGTCGATAAATAATAATACTAATATTATTATTTGACATGGGTCTTGTAGGGATTAAAAACAATATTAAGGAAATTAGCCCAATTATTTATTTTAAAACCCAATGACATATAAAATCAATTATAAAATTTTCTCTAAGAGCCAATCATTTTATTTTGTTTTGAACAGTGGATTTGGTGATTCCTATCATTCCCAAAAGAGTGTGATTATCTAAGAATAATACCATTTGAGGATATTGATATTCATCATCCTCCAACTATAAATTCAAGAGTGATCCTAGAGAATGATTTAGAAAATATTCTTGAGACAATCAAATCTAAACAGTAAAGGCAATATGATCGTTTTATAATAGCGCATGGAGATTCACACAGTGACATTTAAATATTTTTTGGTCAGGTGTTGATCACCAATCGGGGTAATATTCACTTGATTCCTACAACACAATGATGGAACAATATAAATCAGTTTTCAGATACATTAATAATGGATGAATTCCAATAATAATAATTTTTTTGAAATTAAACTGATAATAAATAATATATTATGATCTTAATTGTGGTTCCAAAATTCAATCCCATTTCTATTTTGATATATTCAGTTCAATATTTCATGTCGTTGATCATTGTGTAAATTTCATATTGATCATTGATGATGAAAAAAATAGTTGTTGAGAATTAACCATTTTATGCTATACTACCCTCGAAACCTAGAGGGATACCCTTCTATATACCCTCTTTCATAAATTGGATAACCTCACATTTACAATTTAATATCATATAACCTTAATTTTCGCCCAATTAATTTGATAGAGATATAGGTCAAACCTATCACATGTACTATACATTCATTTTTCAAAAAAACATAAAATATTCATCATAACATAAACCCTAGAAAGTAAAAGTGATTCCTAAAAATATCGTAATCAAAATCATAAATCATCTAGATAAAAAATAAGGATGGTAAGATTAAATTATATCCATAGTAAAGATTATGTAACATAAAACTATGCCATCATAGATGAAAAAGAACATTGAATTATTTCTAGGATCATTTTTTGATGAAAATATACTTTATTTGAAAGTAAATTTTACAAAAAATCCTAAAAATGTCATTTAATATTTTTTTAAATAAAATTAAACATTCAAATGAATTCATAAAACATTGGTTTTTCATGATATTGGTAAATTATATTCCTGTTTAAACAATTATTCCTTTTATATTTTTAGTACAATCAACATGGTACTCATTTTAAAAAATAAATAAGGATTAACTTCAACTATTTTAGTAAAAAATGGTTGAAATGAATTTATAAAATACGTTTGGATTATTAAAAATTTCTTTAAAATCATTTTAGAAAACATGGATCTGGATGTAAAAAATGTTTTTTGACTGATGAGATAAATAAAAATAGTTTTCTTTTAAAAATCATTCTTTTGGAATAATGAATATATAAATAAAATAAAACGAAGGGAAACATTTATTATGACAAAATAAATATTAAAAAAAATTATTAGTTTTATTAGAGACATATCTTAATATATCATCATTAAAATAATAAATATAAATAATCCACTTAAACAATGAGATTATATCATAAAACTATTTCCACTTTGGTAATATTAAATATTAATATCCATAATGTAATAATGTTAAATGAGATATAAAATATCATGAGAATAAATAATATTTTTTATTAAATCTAAAATTTTATGGATATACACCTCCTAAAATATTATAGGTACATAATACAATTTATATCTTAAAGAAAAAAATTGAGATTAATATCATCTACAGCATTGGTAATATTGAAATCATAAAGTCCATAAAATTGATACCCATAAAGGATTTATAAATAAACATAAATTTTAGTATAAGAATCACCAAATAAAATATATTTCAATTTATAAACCACATAAAACAAACACCTGTTGAATATGAAAAGTGTTTCACAGAAAATAAAAATTACATGGAAATTCCATACCATAAGTCTCGACAAACATTGAACGCATTTAAACAACCTATGTAAAAAATTTTAAGTGTATTATAAATATATAAAAAACCCATAACTATATACGGCATACAATATGTGATTTACTTATGGCCTATTATTATCCTTTTATTAAAAAATCCATGTTAAAATCATGTTTCTGATAATAATTGATTTTGTAACGCCCCGACCCCAGTTACCCAGAGTCGGTGCATTATTACATAACATTGGCATGATCACAAGAAAGATCAAATCTCGAAAGACCGATTGGTTTAGTAGCCTAGGAAACACTAGATATATTCATAAGTTTTACATTACATCATAAAATGAAAAACTACTACAACAACATAATGTTTCCACAATCCACACTATTAACCCCTCATAAAATCCCTGCTGGTCATTCATAACTTACTTCTTCACATCCTGGGAAAAATAAAACATAGAAAAGGGGTGAGCTCAAATGCCCAGTAAGGATAACAATATAGCAGAAACATTCATAAATAAGAATAAACATTTAAGGCAATGTATAACTAAAACAAAAGCCTTTTAAATATGAACTTTCAACATGGTATGGCATAAATAAAATGAAATAATGCCATTTACTTATTCACATGGATATTCTACTAATCGAATAATCACATGCAAAAATCAATAACCACTTTCATAATGTTGGAATGCATAATTCCAGACTATCATAACCACATAGCCAAGGCCTCGTGCCAAGACTACAAATAAGATTTTGTCAAGGCCTTGTGCCAAGACACTAGTTTGTCTCATGAGACCTACCGATGCAATTTTTTTAGAAGATACTTATGTTTAAAATTGATAAAATATACTCCAGTGTTTTTTTGAAAACAATATGCAAGCTTCTGAAAACAAAATAACTAATTCTGAGACTTCTCGATTAATTACAGTCCATCATGGGTCCACTCCCAATCCCTTCCTGTCTACCAAACTCGAGAGTCAGGTTTTCTGAAAACATTTTTAAGATTGCGTTAAATACGTATACATTTACACTAGATTTTCATATATTTGAGAGAAATATATCTCTTTTAAAATCATTTAAAAATCAAATAAATATAAAAGAAACCTTTTCTTTGAAAATATTATTATAAGATTGTAAGGAAAGCTTTGAAGATTTTATAACGGCGGTAAATAGCCAGACCCGCAGTATAAGTTTAAAAAAACGTTCTTACCTTAATTCTGTCGAAAAGGTTAAAAATGACCTTGTTTTGAAAACGACGGAACGATTCCTTTATAAACCACTTATAAAAGTCAAAAAGGGTATAAATGACTTTAACTCATATTCTAGTAAATAGTAAAAATGTTTTGAAATACATTTTTAAGAAACATGGATGTGGATGATAAAGAGATCCCAGTAGATTATTACGTATAAACAACCTCGGATAATGAAGAGATTGTAAAGTAAACCCTTACCTTATACTTTTCCTTTGTTGGGGTAGGTTAACCTCCTGTATAATAGTGAAATAATTGTTACTAAATTATACAAGAATCATATACATTAATATATGATCTTTTAATATTGATTTGATAATAATATCTTAGTATTATCGCCGTTTCGGGTGTTAACTTACTCATTTTCTTTATATGTTTTGTTACATAAGTCATGTTTGTTGTATCTTATACATATCCAGAATGATATCAAGTCCATAAAAATCATTTTTAAATCATTAAATGATAATTATACTTGAATGGATACGATGGAGAATGAATCTCATCGCGTTCGTGGAGACGGTAGTCCGTACGTACGCACGAACGCTACATCCATTTAATTTTTATTTTAAAAGAATCGAATCCAAATGATACATAGGTATATTACTATTCCAGTATAATATAATATTTTATATATGTTACTTAGGATCATTAACACCATCCTTTATACGTTCCATGTGTGGTATGAACGAGTCATATCATTTTAAGGGGGCGATAGTCCGCACTTCCTCAAATGAAATTATCGTATGTATATACAACATGAAACGAATAATGGTATGAAATAAAATGGAATTACAAAAGCTTATATATAAAATATACATCATTAATATCATATTTAATTACAGTTCCATCATAATGGCCACCATGAGAGGCGGTAAGATGTATTTGAACAATCATCGTTTCGTGAGGCGTTAGTTTTCCATCCACAGAAACATTATGTTCATCATCCATTAGATGGAGTTGTGTGTATGTGTAGTTTGAATCCTTCATATAACAAAATCCTAGTATATTGAGGATACTGGTGTTGTTACAAAAGAAAGGAAATAAAAAGAGTTTGGGGGTTGAAGAAGCAAAATAAATGAAAATAATTTAAGAGAAATCGTTACCTTTAATTTAGGTAACTCACTTTGGTTGGAACCAAATGACTTGTTGAAATGCTTTCTGCCTAAGGGGAAGCTTCAAGGAGGAGGAGAGGGATGTGGGGAGCTTAGTTGGGCAGAGTTTGGACGAGCCAAGTGGCTTGAGAGGTGTGAGGAATGAGTAGAAGTGGTCTCCTTTTATAAGGGAGAGGAGGGGCTCTTTAGGAAAGAGTGAAAGTATTACTTTATAATATAATTATATTCGGTTTATAATGGTCCAAAAATCATTGAGGTCGAAGATAAGATGACTCATATTCTAAATAAAATCAACCAATAAGAATTGGACAGGTTTTAGATAATATTTTAATCATTATAATATTATTTATTTCAATGATTTATTAATGAGGTAAACATTGAATCATTATTGTGTCATTAATAATTTAACTTATTTGATGTCTAAAAATTATAAATAAAATATCATCATTTAGGAAATCATTTTAGCTTTCTAATGAATATTTATAATCGAAAATCCAACTTGTATAACCCTATGTAAAAATTGTTCTTCTAAAAGATATATGCTTGTGTCATTTTTGTATTCATTTTAACTTAATTAAAATAAAGTGTCATTATCACTTACAAGTGGATCCATGGGGTCCCAAAATAGACCCAAAGATTCTCATGGTCGACCATGTATCAACCAATAGGTTTAAGACACGTTTTAGGGTAATTTAGTATTATTATAATATTATTTTTTAACCCTTATTTACCGGATTTACCCTTAACCATGGTAAATAAAATATTTACCGCAGTAATTATTCAAAATGTCTTAAAAATAAAAGTTACCTATTTACACAATTCGAACATCCTGATTCCAAATATGGAATCTATTTTCCTAAATTCAAAACACAGAAGTGGCAGAAATTAATTTAAAATTAATTCCCGCTGTCAAAACAAAAAGCGTGTTTTTAAGAGATAATAACTATCAAAAGATTGACACTCGTTTATGTTCGGTTTAATTGTAAAATTATGTCCAATGACCAACATTATATTAAATGGTAAAAATATATTCTAAATATACTTTAAAACCACTAAAATTCATAATTTATCACTGTTAATTATTTTGATTAAAAAAGTTGTTTTTAATTAAAACTTAGTAATTTTCACTATTCATCAAAATATGAAAGTTATCCGAAATGTACCAAAATTTAACCTTAGGCTAAATTAGATATTCCAAATCCAAAAATGAAGTCCATTTTCAAATATAAAATATATATAATTTCAAAAAGTAGGTATTACTATTCATAACGGCTAGTTTGATTAGTTATGGTGTGTTAGAACTTGGTGTTGCGTACAACACACGCTATCACATTATTCAAAGAGAAGCGTACCGTAGAAGCTTGGGGTGTTACATTCTCCCCTCCTTCAAATAATTGCGTCCTCGCAATTTCTAGGGTATTACTGCATAAAAAGACTCGGGTGGTTCTTCATCATAAGTTCCTCGGGTTCCCACGTTGCCTCTTCCATCTTATGGTTTCTCCACAAAACTTTTACCAGACGCGTCGTCCGGTTTCTCAGTACTTGTTCTCTCGTATCAAGAATCTTGACGGGCTCTTCACAATAAGACAGATCGGGTTCCAGTTCTAATTCCTCATAGGTGAGTACATGCGTCGGATCAGGCATGTATTTCCTCAATAGAGATACGTGGAACACATCGTGAACTTTGGAGAGACTTGGCGGCATTGCCAATCGGTAAGCTACAACCCCAATTCGTTCTAGATTTTCGAATGGTCCGATGTACCTGGGACTCAATTTACCTTTCTTACCAAAACGTATGACTCCCTTCCACGGAGATACCTTCAGAAAAACATGATCACCGACTTGAAATTCCAAATCCTTCTTTCGATTATCGGCATAGCTCTTCTGCCTACTTTGAGCTGCTTTGATGTGATTTTGGATTACTTTCACCTTTTCCACCGTTTCCTCCACCAGTTCTGGGCCTACAAGTTTTCTTTCACCAACTTCATCCCAACAGGTTGGTGTACGACATCTCTTTCCGTATAACGCTTCATATGGTGCCATCTGAATACTCGAATGGAAGCTATTGTTATAGGAAAATTCTACCAAAGGTAAATATTGATCCCACATACCCTGAAAGTCAAGTGAGCAAGATCTCAACATGTCTTATAAGGTTTGAATAGTCCGTTCTGATTGTCCGTCTGTCTGAGGGTGGTAAGCAGTGCTCAAATGAAGTTCAGTATCCAGGGATTTCTGAAAACATTTCCAGAATCTTAAAGTAAAACGGGGATCACGATCAGAAACAATCGATAGGGGTACTCAATGAAGTCTCACAACTTCATTAATATATAGTCTTGCTAGACGTTCCAGGGGTAGATCTTCTCTTATTGCAAGAAAATGTGATGTCTTGGTAAGACGATCAACAATAACCCATATTGCATCGTTCCTTCTAGGAGTCTTTGGTAGCCCCAGGACAAAGTCCATCATAACATTGTCCCATTTCCACTCCGGTATGGGAAGAGGTTGCATGACTCCTCCAGGCTGTTGCCTTCCAGCTTTCACTTATTGACAAATCATACATCTTGACACAAAATCAGCAATCTCCCTCTTCATGTTGTCCCACCAAAAATGTTCCTTCAAATCTCTATACATTTTGGTGCTCCCAGGGTGTATAGAGAAATTGGAACTATGAGCATTATCCAGCAAATCCCTTTTTAGATCAGGTATATTGGGAACACAAAGTCTCTTCCCGAATTTCAAAATTCCATCTTCATACACAAAGTCTCTCAATCTCCCATCATTCACAACTTTAATCTTCTTTTGGAATTCTTCATCATCGGTCTGAGAACTCTTAATCCTTTCTAGTAAAGATGGTTTGGCAACCATTTGAAAAAGCATTGATGTTTCACCTTCCCTGGTTATTCCCATGTCCATCTTCACTAGATCCATGAAAATTGGATCCCTTTCAATTCTCATATTGTTCAAAACTCCATGGTCTTTTCTACTCAAAGCATCTGCCACCTTGTTTGCCTTTCCTGGGTGGTAGTGTATCGTACAATCATAATCCTTGAGTAATTCAAGCCATCTCCTTTGCCTCATGTTGAGTTCTTTTTGTGAGAAAATATACTTCAAACTCTTGTGATCAGTATAAATCTCACATTTTTCACCATAGAGGTAGTGCCTCCATATCGTCAAAGCAAAGATCACTGCTGCTAACTCGAGATCATGAGTAGGATAGTTTTGTTCATGAATTTTCAACTGTCGTGATGCATAGGCAATAACTCTATCATTCTGCATAAGGACACAGCCAAGTCCTTTCTTCGATGCATCACTATAAATAACGAACCCATCATTCCCCGATGGTAGAGTCAATATAGGAGCATTGACTAATCTTCTCTTCAGTTCTTCGAAACATTCTTCACAATCTTTTGTCCAAACAAATTTAACCCCTTTACGTGTGAGCTTCGTTAATGGGTTAGCCAATCGGGCAAAATTCTGGACGAAACATCGATAATAACCTGCCAAACCAATAAAACTACGTACCTCAGTTATACTCGTAGGTGCTGGACATTCTTGGATTGCCTTGGTCTTAGAAGGATCAACAGAGATTCCATCTTTACAGACAATATGGCCAAGAAAAGAAATCTCCTGAAGCCAGAATTCACACTTTCTAAACATCCCATATAATTCATGCCTCCTCAGAGTCTTCAAGATAATGCGCAAGTGATTTTCATGATCTTCGTAGGTTTTGGAGTATACCAAGATATCATCAATAAATACCACCACAAATTCATCGAGATACTCCTTGAAAACTCTATTCATTAGATCCATGAATACAGAGGGTGCATTAGTCAATCCAAACGGCATTACAGTAAACTCGTAATGCCCGTACCTGGTTCGAAATGCTGTTTTCGGAATGTCTTCCTTCTTCACACACAACTGATGGTATCCAGATCGAAGGTCAATCTTTTAAAAGTATTGAGCTCCATGCAGTTGGTCAAATAAATAATCAATACGAGGTAGGGGATACTTTTTCTTTATCGTTATAGCATTGATCTCCCTGTAGTCGATACATAACCTCATAGATCCATCTTTCTTTTTAACAAAAAGAACAGGGGCTCCCCATGGAGAAACACTAGGGGGAATAAATCCCTTATTACTCAATTACTCTAGTTGTTTCTTTAGTTCGACTAACTCTACAGTGGCCATTCTATAAGGGGTCTTCGATATAGGCCTTGATCCAGGAATCAAATCAATAGAAAACTCAACTTCTCGTTCTGGAGGTTGTCCGGGTAAATCTTCCGGAAATACATCTACAAATTCTTTCACAACAGGTACATCCTCTATTTGAACATTCCTTTTCTCACCGACAGTTATTTCATTCTCTTCCTCCCCAATAATTGAATTAAGTTGAGCTACTGGGGGTGGATCTAAATAAGAATTAGGTGGTGACGATTCTGCTCTAAAAATAAGGTGCTCCTTATCATTATCATCAAGAATCGTAACCTCTTTCTTCTTACAATAAATCTTCGCATCATAGTCTGAAAGCCAGTCCATACCGAGGATTATATCAAACTCAATCATAGGTATGACGATGAAATCAGCAGATAAAGAAAATTTATGTGCTCTAATGGGGACTGATTCACAAAACTTTGTTGCAACGATAATTCCCTTAGGAGTTTTAACTGACAACTCCCTTATTAAATCAAATTTGAAATATCTAATTTTCTTAGCAAACTGGGAAGATATGAAACAATGCGATGATCCAGAATCAAATAATGCATTTGCTAAACTTGAGGAAACCATTAAATTACCTGCCACCACGTCTTTCGGAGCTTCTACCTCAGCAGTAGTGATAGCATAAGCCTGGCCTTGATCCCTTGGCCTTTTCCGAGTTAAGTTCTCCTGACGCTTAGGACATGCATTTTCATAATGCCCCATCTCCCTGCAATTGTAGCACTGAACGTTGGTAGCTTCCTTCTTCCCTTTGCAATCATGAGCTTGGTGGCCTTTTTCACCACACTTGTAACAGACTCCCATTCCCTTAAAGCAAGTACCAGGATGTTTCTTCCCGCATTTACCACAAGATGGATATTCAACCTTTCCCTTCTTCCCCTTATTTCCATTCCCAGATTGATCAGCATGTCTCTTCTTCTCTTGCTTTGCTTTAAAGTCATAAGACTTAGAGAATTCCTTTTCGGTCTTGATAGCACATGAGACAATGTCTTCGTACGATGAAAAGGATTGTGAGACTAACGCTCGACGGAGAAATGGTTTTAACCCATCAAAGAAACGATCAATCTTACTTCTTGGGTTACGAATATAATCACCAGCGTTCCTCGCTAACCTTGTAAAGTTAGCCTCATACTTTGTGACATTCTCATCCTCCTTTTGTCTCAGACTCAGAAATTGCCTTTCCATATCTGCTCGATGGTCGCGAGGGAAGTATTTTTCTAAAAACAGATCTTTGAACTCCCTCCATTCCATATTTGATACTTCATCATCTTCCTTCGTATTTTGAATCAATGACCACCATTGATCAGCATCTCCAGTGAGGCGGTAAATTGCCATGATAACTTTTTCCCTTTCACTGCTCCCCAAAGCCTGAAATATTTTCTCTAGGGAAAATATCCATTGCTCAGCTACTAAGGGATTTGTATTCCCACTGAACGTTGGTGGTTGTTTCCTCATGAATCGATCTAACATTGATCCTCCACGCTGCGGATCAGGGTGCTCCATACGGGTAAGGTTATTATTCATAACCTGAGTAAGTTGTCCCAGTATGGTGATTAGCTGATCAGCACCAGTTGCATCACCAGCCCCACTATAATTATCTTGAGCAGGAGGGCAATCTCTACATGGAGTGCGTGCATTGATACGGTTTCCATTTCTTCCACTAGGTTCCATTTCTAAACAATGGCATAAACTAGATCAGTTTATGAATCAAAATACATAATCCCATACTTATAAAACACTTAACATAAATTGAACTATTTATGGATATAATCCATAATCATAAGAATGTTTTCTTTGAGGAAGTATATACTCATAATCCCTTCAAAATGATTTGTAAAGAAAATGAGAGTTATCCTAAGCATATCCCCCGGGAGTGTCGTAACCAAGAGTGCAGCAAGGCCCGTTGTCGTGCACCAGTTCCCGTTCGAGTCTAGCTCAAAGCGGTGTTTTCGGGTTTTACCCCTAGGTACATCTGTGCCAGAGCCGCCTCTACCTGCTCGTATCCAGACAGGGATGTATTTCTTGGAAAACTCACAAAATCTCTACAATACCAAAATTATAGGAAGTTCTTCTATACTAATCCTCAAAGTTCATCTTAGGTCTACGTGCTCTAATCAGAGTTTATCTAAATCTAGCTTCCAAGGTTTGTACTAAACTTCCTTTGATACCAACTGTAACGCCCCGACCCCAGTTACCCAGAGTCGGTGCATTATTACATAACATTGGCATGATCACAAGAAAGATCAAATCTCGAAATACCGATTGGTTTAGTAGCCTACGAAACACTAGATATATTCATAAGTTTTACATTACATCATAAAATGAAAAACTACTACAACAACATAATGTTTCCACAATCCACACTATTAACCCCTCATAAAATCCCTGCAGGTCATTCATAACTTACTTCTTCACATCCTGGGAAAAATAAAACATAGAAAAGGGGTGAGCTCAAATGCCCAGTAAGGATAACAATATAGCGGAAACTTTCATAAATAAGAATAAACATTTAAGGAAATGTATAACTAAAACAAAAGCCTTTTAAATATGAACTTTCAACATGGTATGGCATAAATAAAATGAAATAATGCCATTTACTTATTCACATGGATATTCTACTAATCGAATAATCACATGCGAAAATCAATAACCACTTTCATAATGTTGGAATGCATAATGCCAGACTATCATAACCACATAGCCAAGGCCTCGTGCCAAGACTAAAAATAAGATTTTGTCAAGGCCTTGTGCCAAGACACTAGTTTGTCTCATGAGACCTACCGATGCAATTTTTTTAGAAGATACTTATGTTTAAAATTAATAAAATATACTCCAGTGTTTTTTTGAAAACAATATGCAAGCTTCTGAAAACAAAATAACTAATTATGAGACTTCTCGATTAATTACAGGCCATGATGGGTCCACTCCCAATCCCTTCCTGTCTACCAAACTCGAGAGTCAGGTTTTCTGAAAACATTTTTAAGCTTGCGTTAAATACGTATACATTTACACTGGATTTTCATATATTTGAGAGAAATATATCTCTTTTGAAATCATTTAAAAATCAAATAAATATAAAAGAAACCTTTTCTTTGAAAATATTATTATAAGCTTGTAAGGAAAGCTTTGAAGATTTTATAACGGCGGTAAATAGCCGGACCCGCCGTATAAGTTTAAAAAAACGTTCTTACCTTAATTCTGTCGAAAAGGTTAAAAATGACCTTGTTTTGAAAACGACGGAACGATTCCTTTATAAACCACTTATAAAAGTCAAAAAGGGTATAAATGACTTTAACTCATATTCTAGTAAATAGTAAAAATGTTTTGAAATACATTTTTAAGAAACATGGATGTGGATGATAAAGAGATCTCAGTAGATTATTACGTATAAACAACCTCGGATAATGAAGAGATTGTAAAGTAAACCCTTACCTTGTACTTTTCCTTTGTTGGGGTAGGTTAAACTCATGTATAATAGTGAAATAATTGTTACTAAATTATACAAGAATCATATACATTAATATATGATCTTTTAATATTGATTTGATAATAATATCTTAGTATTATCGCCGTTTCGGGTGTTAACTTACTCATTTTCTTTATATGTTTTGTTACATAAGTCATGTTTGTTGTATCTTATTCATATCCAGAATGATATCAAGTCCTTAAACATCATTTTTAAATCATTAAATGATAATTATACTTGAATGGATACGATGGAGAATGAATCTCATCGCGTTCGTGGAGACGGTAGTCCGTACGTACGCACGAACGCTACTTCCATTTAATTTTTATTTTAAAAGAATCGAATCCAAATGATACATAGGTATATTACTATTCCAGTATAATATAATATTTTATATATGTTACTTAAGTTCATTAACACCATCCTTTATACGTTCCATGTGTGGTATGAACGAGTCATATCATTTTAAGGGGGCGGTAGTCCGCACTTCCTCAAATGAAATTATCGTATGTATATACAACATGAAACGAATAATGGTATGAAATAAAATGGAATTACAGAAGCTTATATATAAAATATACATCATTAATATCATATTTAATTACAGTGCCATCATAATGGCCACCATGAGAGGCGGTAAGATGTATTTGAACAATCATCGTTTCGTGAGGCGTTAGTTTGCCATCCACAGAAACATTATGTTCATCATCCATTGGATGGAGTTGTGTGTATGTGTAGTATGAATACTTCTTATAACAACATCCTAGTATATTGAGGATACTGGTGTTGTTACAAAAGAAAGGAAATAAAAAGATTTTGGGGGTTGAAGAAGCAAAATAAATGAAAATAATTTAAGAGAAATCGTTACCTTTAATTTAGGTAACTCACTTTGGTTGGAACCAAAGGACTTGTTGAAATGCTTTCTTCCTAAGAGGAAGCTTCAAGGAGGAGTAGAGGGATGTGGGGAGCTTAGTTGGGCAGAGTTTGGAAGAGCCAAGTGGCTTGAGAGGTGTGAGGAATGAGTAGAAGTGGTCTCCTTTTATAAGGGAGAGGAGGGGCTCTTTAGGAAAGTGTGAAAGTATTACTTTATAATATAATTATATTCGGTTTATAATGGTCCAAAAATCATTGAGGTCGAAGATAAGATGACCCATATTCTAAATAACATCAACCAATAAGAATTGGACAGGTTTTAGATAATATTTTAATCATTATAATAATATTTATTTCAATGATTTATTAATGAGGTAAACATTGAATCATTATTGTGTCATTAATAATTTAACTTATTTGATGTCTACAAATTATAAATAAAATATCATCATGTAGGAAATCGTTTTAGCTTTCTAATGAAAATTTATAATCGAAAATCCAACATGTATAACCCTATATAAAAATTGTTCTTCTAAAAGATATATGCTTGTGTCATTTTTGTATTCATTTTAACTTAATTAAAATAAAGTGTCATTATCACTTACAAGTGGATCCATGGGGTCCCAAAATAGACCCAAAGATTCCCATGGTCGACCATGTATCAACCAATAGGGTTAAGACACGTTTTAGGGTAATTTAGTATTATTATAATATTATTTTTTAACCCTTATTTACCGGATTTACCCTTAACCATGGTAAATAAAATATTTACCGCAGTAATTATTCAAAATGTCTTAAAAATAAAAGTTACCTATTTAAACAATTTGAACATCCTGATTCCAAATATGGAATCCATTTTCCTAAATTCAAAACACAGAAGTGGCAGAAATTAATTTAAAATTAATTCCCGCTGTCAAAACAAAAAGCGTGTTTTTAAGAGATAATAACTATCAAAAGATTGACACTCGTTTATGTTCGGTTTAATTGTAAAATTATGTCCAATGACCAACATTATATTAAATGGTAAAAATATATTCTAAATATACTTTAAAACCACTCAAATTCATAATTTATCACTATTAATTATTTTGATTAAAAAAGTTGTTTTTAATTAAAACTTAGTAATTTTCACTATTCATCAAAATATGAAAGTTATCCGAAATGTACCAAAATTTCACCTTAGGCTAAATTCGATATTCCGAATCCAAAAATGAAGTCCATTTTCAAATATAAAATATATATAATTTCAAAAATTAGGTATTACTATTCATAACGGCTAGTTTGATTAGTTATGGTGTGTTAGAACTCGGTGTTGCGTACAACACACGCTATCACATTATTCAAAGAGAAGCGTACCGTAGAAGCTTGGGGTGTTACAGATTTGATATCCATTAATGTTTGGATTTGTAATTTTTAATAAAATTACATTGTTTATAGTTCAATAATTTCAAAAACATTATCCATGATATAAATAAGATATATATATATATATTCATTATATATGTTATTACTCTAATGTATAAAAGTTGTATATATCAAAGGAAATTTTCCATTCATAGAGATAGAAGGTCAAACATACACAAGAAGGGTGAATTCATTTTCAAGAAAACTAAATTCAATTAAAGGAAAATAATAAGAATCCATTAAATAATATTATTTAGGTAATATATAACACATATATTTTTCAAATTAACCCTATATAATTTATATTCAGAAAATTAGTGAAAAATGATTCACATCCCTTCGGGAGGGGGTACTCCACCTTACACCAAAATGATGTTCAGGTATCCTCACAAAAATGGAAATAAAGATGTTATATGTAATATTATAATTATATATTTCTAATAATTTTAAAATATAATATATATTAATTTAATAAGACCATATATCAATAAAAGTAAAATATAAAAGAAAAATGCATCACATTCGATCATGAGTCTATATTCTACAGAACACACGATCAACAATAAAGTTTTCAAAACGGTTGGTAGGTAAGAATTTAGATATAGTATTATAATTCAAGAGGTATAATAATATCATAAATAACATATATAAACCTTAAATCCATTTATTTATCTATCCATGAGAGGTGGTTATAGAAAACAATAACATCGGTTTGTGAGATGGTAGTCTTCTGTACACACAATTTATGGTTTTGTAACTCCTGGGATAAAAATGAGATATATTTATATTAGAAAATTATAATTATAAAATATTAGTATATTAATTACACTATATATATTATATAATTATTTTTTAATAATAATTTAATGAGTTGTAGAAATAAATTAATAAATTTATGGTTTATAATGATAATACTTTTTCGGAATATATCTTTTCTTTTGCACAAAAACACCACATAGGATGGATTTTGAAATAAAATATGTACTCAAGGATTATATGGGGGAATTTATGGAATTTAATATGATATGTATAGGATTATCAAATTAGTTTTTTATATGCTAATGGGATACAATAGTGGATGGATTTTATAAGTGAGGTCATTCGCACAATAAAAAATTATTAAATTTAGATGTTGTACCCATGTCATTCTCAAAATTGTATTTGAAAAAAGAGTCTATAAATGATAATTATAGGTTTTATGTTATAAATGTGGCCAAAAAATTGGTTTTGAATAAGTTTCCTGGAAATAATTCCCCCTATCTTTTTTGTTTAACCCCTCAGTAACCCGTTTTATCCTTGGACACAGTAAGGCATTTTTAATGATTGAATATTCATAATAGAAAAAAGAAATTTTATTAACTTATATAAAATATAAATTATTCATATTATTAATATGGAATCCATTTTCTCATAGAAAATTCACAAACTAGGAAAATGTATTTTAAAATTAAACCCATAGATAGGGCAAGAAAACATTTTTCTAAAGAGAACATGACCAAAAGTTTAAAAAAAATATATAAAATTTAAATTTTAAATATATTAAAATTAAATAAATTAGATTAATAAATATTTTATTTTAAAAATTTTACTTTTAAAATCATCTTCAAAGAATTTTCCTATTTAAAATGCTTTACTATATAGGAAATTCATAAATGAATTCGTATTTATAAATATTCCTATAATACTATCATTTCAAAGTATTCTCGAAACATAAATCCATGATAATTTACAAATAACAATTTAAAAAATTATTTATTATTTTGTAAAATATTTTTTTTAAAATTTGAAGAAACTAATATTAATTTTTGTTGAAAAAAGTCAAAAAAAAATGTTTATAAAAAATATCATTTTAAATCATAAATTTAAATTAATTTTTATTTATTATCTTCAAATAAAGAAAATTAATTAGAAAATTTTATTGAATATATAATATATGAATATAATTAAAATCATTCAGAAAAAGTTAATTATTTGAATTTTTGAGGCCGAACATGTTTTTTTTAAAATAAACATATTTTTTCCAGAAAACTACTTCTATTATTTACAAATAGTTTTTATTTTCATTTATAACTAATTGTGCACCAAATAATTACTTTTATATACATGTTTAAACCATATGTTTAAAAATTTATTTTATACTATTCTTATAATCAATCCTAATGATTAGGTGAAAACTATGATATTTAATAATAATCTTTTAATACAATGTCATGTTCACTTTAAACGCGATGTAACATTCAATGAATGATAGGGTCAGTGTTTCATGTAATACAATGTAAATTTATTTGTTTGCAAATGAAAAATATCTAATATATTAAATTTTTATGAAAAATAAATATTTTAAAAAATATTGATGTGTGACAACATTCTCTCAAATTTCTCACCAGAACTATCCTAAAAACATTCCATATGTACATTTTGAACTTTTTCGTAATGATAGTTATTACATTTTTCATACTAACTCACATTTATACATACTATTAACAATATTAACAAAACAATATTCATAATCTGATAAGAACATCAATATCTCCCACTAGATTTTTGTCTTTTGAATATTCACTTTAATTTCAATGATATTTTTCTCATCTTTATTTAAAATTAATTTTAAGTCTCCATCTTCTGATATTATAAGTAAGGTAAAGAATTTTAGTCCCCCTTAATGATTAATATTATAAATCAACCATATCAACATATTGGAGTGTGGGAGTAAAATTTTGTATACCATTTCTTCATTATTTTCTCTATTGAACTGAATATAAATTCTAAAATTCTTGAGATAAAGAGAGGATTAATTTTTTCTATGAAAAAATCCAAAAATCAGTAAACTCTATGTATATATAATCCATGCACAATGTAGAAAACAATATTCATTAATTTATACATCATATTTGTTCATAAAATTTACCATGTGATGCTAAATTGTCAGAAAATTCCTTCTAAATAATTTTCATCAAATATTTATTTGACATTTTAATATTAGTCATAACAAACATATCAAAAACATTAACATAAAATAATTAGTAGTTTTTCTATCCCATATAAATATAATAAAATGTTTTTTATCAACATTACATTCTCCCTTTTATATTTATAATGTTGTTTATTTATCAAAATGTACGTATAAAAAATACCCCTTGAGGATGATACAATTCTTCAATTTTATTTATAATGTGGTTTTTTTGTTTCTGCATATCTCATTCATCAAAAAAAACTAGCATCTAATGATTGAGATCTATGGTTGTAAAAATTAATTTTTACACAACCTCAAAATGATTTTATAATAACTGGTATCGACTTTAAATATTAGGTCTCTCACTGAATAACATCACTTCAAAATTTCTTTTGAAGGAATGTTCTTAAGAAAAACTATGGGGATAAGTATAATCTTTGTTAAAATATTTAGGTTGAATAATAGGGCTGATAATGTTCTCCAAAACCAATAACTATCATTCAAAATTTCTTCAATTCATCACCCATATATTTCAATTATGTAATATTATTGGGTGATAGATTTTATCCTTCTAACCTTTTTATAAAATATAATGTGGTGGAGTATCACTAACATTATCTATAAAAGTGCGTGTAATTTTCTAATTATATTCTTATTATGACCTCCTTTATTTATAAAAATATTCTGGCTATAACACTAAGAAAGCCATAAAAACAATTTCAACATTCTCTTTATCCACAACATTCCTTATAGGTCCAAATATTTTATATAAATAACTTCAATTAATATTTAAATTTTAACCTATCTGGTAATATTATCATGCACATTTCAATAGACTTACCATTCAATTGGCATCTTCGACACAACATCTTATTTTCCAATAGTGTACTCTCATGGGATAACGTATGGTGTTTTACATACCCATCATAGTTTTTTTCTAAAATAATAATTCACATATTTATTTCTTTGGTTGATTTTATATCCATTTTGAGATTCCGCCTTTAATATTAAATGTTCATGAAAATTTTATAATTTTTACTATTGTTTCCTTTTCTTCAACAATTGAAGCATCCTTTTTTTGGGTATGAAATATTATGAAATTTTTTTCCTAGGTGTATAATTCCTCTTCTGGTATTTTTCATTTCACCCCAAGGTATACTTACATTATATGTTCATTTTATTTTCCTCTAGATTTTGTATCATCTTTCCCTTGGTTTAACATTGTTTTACAAAGTAGAAGTAACCCATATGTTTTTTTCACACTAACCATATCTTCCACAATCCTCACAAAAATCATTAATATATTTATAAATAATATGTAACAAAACATATTTTTTAACTACCCAAACTTTTATTAATGATAATTTTTCATTGTGTAATAAATGTCTTATTTTGTGAGATGGTTATATAACATATTCACTCCCTTGGTTTCATGTTTCTGTATTTCAAAATATAGTTATGAATTGTGACCGTATATAATATTATCGTTAAATAGTGATCACATGATTAGTATAAATATAGTGCTTCCATGAATCTAATTTACTGAAAAAAATGAAGTGATGACCTCATCTAGTAAAATTGCTCCATACGAAGCCCATTTATCAGAGCTTGTAAAGGAGGTGGCTTCACTTGTCTTTGCTCTTGACCAAACCCAAATGAAGCTTCAACACGTTATGCTTGAGCAAAACCACCTATGGGAGAAGTGGATGTTAATAGAGATTACCACCTGAGTGATGTTATCCAAGCCACCCCAAGAGACTGTCACCATTGCACTTCTTACCATCAGGTATTATATGGGTACTATAAGGGGTTATGCAACAAGAACATAGCATTATGATTATGTACAATATTTTGTATAAAAAATATACATTCATTTTATCAGTTTTACATTATAAATAGTTTTTAATGCACAAATTGTATTTTTAGATAACATTCAGTTAAAAAATCTATTATAATGAATTAATAGATTTTTTAATTGAAGAATATTTTTATAAAATATTATCACTAAATTAATTTTAATTAATTATAAATGACGGTATAATTATTATGAATTCAATTATTATTTTTATTAAGGATTCAATGTTATTTTGTTCAAAACCAATGATTTTTCAATAAATTACAGTTTTTATTTTAAAAGTAAAAATCCACATATATAAAAAATATTTTGAGAAAATGAATATTTTTTTTGGAATTCGGATGTTGAAATTATCTAATGATGAATATTTCCTAATTTTCTGAGATAATGGAATTTTTTAAGTAATAATTAAATATAATTTAAATATATAATGTGTTTTATGACATCATAATGACCCAATAGTGATGTAATAAAATACAATAAACATTATTTTCAGAAAATATATGTTTTATCATTATAATTATGTGGTTTAGGTTTTTTTAGTTATTTTACTAAGCCTTAGTGGACCCTCCAAGACTTATAAATCATTTTAACTTTTTAGATTTATTTCCATGATAGTATGACTCACCTAAAGATAATGTAGTCTAATATTTTTAAAAGATATTACATTGGACATATAATATAATTTTTTCACTCCCCTTTGAAAAAATCTATGTAAAAAAACCATGGGTTGGAATGTGGTATTGATTAGTCCAATGCGTGGTTCCCAAAACCTAAATATTAATGAATTTCCTCCCCTTTATTATATAACCCCACCCAATATTGCAATAAATCTTCACTAAATGCCTTCTGAGTTCATCCATCCTATTCCCTCTTCTCTCTAGAAACCTGCCATGTCACCCCAAGTTCCCATGAAGCCTCTCTCAATCCCCTCTCAAGACTCTGGATCACGCTTCCAAGTTAGGGATTCCTTCCATTCCCAATTTACCCAAGTGTCATAATATTGTTATTCACATTTCGTTTAATTTATAGATTCTTAGGTATGATTTCACAACACCCCTCTACATTTCCCTTTATGTTTTAATGATGAGATACCCCTTTATATCTCATCTATGTCTTCTATGTATACCTGTTACCATTCCTAAATTTCATAAGGAATTTCTTTCTTCTTATTTACAATCGAGTAATACTTTGGTATTATGAATATAAATTCCATTAAATATGTTGGTAAATTTATCTATATGACCCCCTTACATTCCATTTTATGTACATATGATGACACACCCATTTCTCTCTCTTCATCCATTTTTATGAGTTCTTATGTCACGCTGTCATGCTTCCAAAATGACACCGTGATTTTCCAAGCCAAACTCATTGAGTAGTGAATACCATTCCATTTCTCAATCAAGGGTATTAAACTTTATGAACGTTTACATGTTGATTATATATTATAATGATTGTATTCCACATTCCTTTATCATGGAATAAGGGATGATGTTGAAGTATTCCATGTTCTATGATCAATGTGGCACACTTAGGCATGAAATGAAATGATTAAGAAGGGTGCACCCTCATAGCGCTCCAATATGTTGGTTAAAGATTAGTATCATGATATGTCAAGTGCAATGAGGGTTTACTCATGATAATTCAAGTTCAATAAAGTTTTACTCATTTTCCATGTGTAATTATACTTGGTCATTCTAATACCATGTTAAGTGATGTTTCAACATTTCCATGTTATGATAATCATGCTATATCCTGCCTTTATGTTCACATTTCTCTTATGATCCACTGATATGCCTATTTCCTAACATGTGTTATATTTTTATTTTTATTCATTGTTTACTCCTTTACTGGGATTTAAATCTCACTCTTTTCTTATGAACATCCTCATATTTTCCCATTAAATGCTAAGTAAGAGGGAATGTATTGGTCATGTAAAGAAAGTTTTCAATAAAGTTGTTCTGTTTCATGTTTTAATTCATTATGTAATGTTTCTAATTCCAAAATACACTAGACCTCTCAATATTTTGGTTGTATCATGTGAAGGTTTTATGTAACAAATCACGACCAAATGTGTAATAAAATGAACGGTGGTTATAGTAGGTATCAAAAGATATGTTTAGTGATTTTTTGAATTAGTATTAGAAAACCTTAGTGAATGAATTATAAATAATACTAAGTATAATAAAAACATCCCTAGTTATTTTGAGTATTGAGTAAGTGTTTTATCATTAAAATACATCCATGTCTGTATACGGTCATATAGATGTGGCTTTGCCACAGATATACCTAGGAGAAAAAATATAGACAATGAGTTTTATGCTTGACCCTTGGTATCCTGGTACACGATAATGGACCATGCTACACTCTTTGTTACGACACTCCAATAAGATATTCTTTTGAATATTAATAAAATTATTATGAACCATTATTATGGGAATTAAAAAAATGCACCCGAGAATATAGGATGGGAAGTATATCATTGATTACATAGATCGAAGCCTATATTTTCATAAGTTAAAGAAATAAATGTTATTTATAACTATTATATTCTTTCCAAGGATTACACTATATGTTTACACCTAAAATTCCTTTTATTCCAGCCAATTGATGGTAATTAGAGGACTCAAGCTAATAACTGATGTGAAGATCAATGTGATGACATTCTTAATGAGATTCCCAATCAAATGGGAGTAGGAATCACAAACAATTCCACAATATTATCTTAGTTAACTAAATACTTTAATAGAAACATTGGTTAAGAGGAATTTTCACCCCCCCAGGAAAGATCTAGTCACAATCTAGAGCTTCATGAGACAAATTCCATCTACTTTTAATGGATCATCTGATCCCTAAATCATCAAAGATTGTATCAACTCCATTGATAATATCTTCTCCATCCTTAAATTTTTTGAACAAGAGAAGGTTTTTCAATAGGCTTATCATATGGATGGTGAATGTGATCAATGGTGGACATTTATCAAACTACAAAACCAATGTAGGTGATCGATGTTTTGGAATGAAAGTATTTTTAGAAAATGTTTGTCGATAAATATTTTACGTGAACCCTCCGAATAAAAATGAAAAGGTTCTTCCTTTCACTCAAGGAAAAAATTAAACAAATCCATCAAAGAATATGAGGAAAACATCACAATTCTTGCAAGATACCCATCTGGAATTGTTGTTACCCCTGAATGAAATGTTGACCGTTTCTTTGGCGAACTGAAACCTAGCCAACAGAAATACCTAGAGATCTATGACATTGCTAACTATGAAGAAATTTGATGATATGCCCTCATGTTTGAAATGGAGATCAACAAATATCAGGGGTATCATGTGGATAATAATTTTAAGGTGTACTTCAATTCTGGTAGTCCAATGGATAAATACAAAAGTGCTAAGAAAATCCCTCACCCCACTTTCCAATGGTGAGGAAATAAGAACCCCAAAAATTACTTGAAGGGGGTGAGGAAATGTATTAGGCTGTAATAGAAGGTCACCAAGTCATTAACTATGGATGATAAAGACTTGTGACTATGATAGAGGAGAGGAACACTCCATTCGAACAACAATGCTTTGTTCATTGCATCAATTACAAATAACCAGGGAACATTGTAAATCAATTCCCTAATCAAAGGGTTTTTGGAGGCAACCAACAACCCCCAAGGTTGAAAGGGAGAGATTTTCCATCACTACCTACGAAGTGAACCCCAACAATTATGTGGTGATAGGTACACTATTTATTCATTAAATAATAGTGAACATAATTTTTTATTCTAGTTTTATGAATTCTTTTGTATCCTGAATTTTTAGTAGATCAATCCCAATACCATGACAAATCATTGATATAAAGATGTTGGTGAGTATGGAAAATGGAAAAATAATTGCATCCCATGAATATATCTCCTCCCCTGTTATTATATATAGAATGAAAATTTCGGTGAACCTTATCATACTCCCTCTGGTAAAATTTGATGCAATTATTGGCTAGGATTGGCTTTCCTTATATAGAGATAAAAACAATTCCTTGATAGGGAAATAACTCACCATATGGATAATCGACCCCTCAGTCTATAAAAGTTAAAAGAGAAAACCATCATTGAAGACATGGCTTTTGTTAGGGAATTTTCTAAAGTTTTTCATGAGAAATTTCGTGGTCTTCCTCCTACAAGATATGCTAAATTCTCAATTGATCTATTACATGGGGAGTTTACAATATCTGTGAATCTGTATAGAATGGTTGTTGTAGAGCATGAGGAGATGAGGAAACAACTACATGATAATCCAGATAAAGTGGTTATACACCCATGTTCTTCACAATGGGGTGCAGAAATTCTATTCATCAAGAAGAATAATGGTTTAATAAACCTTTTCATTGATTAGCATGAGCTCAAAAAAATCAAGATTAAAAAAAGTATGCTTTCCCATGAATTTTTGACTTGTTTGATAAGATACATAGAACACAATACATCTTCAAGGATGATTTGTGGTCGGGTTATTATCATGTATGGGTGAAGAAGTATGATATCCTCAAGAATACATTTCGTACTAGATATGGGAACTATGAATTCATAGTAATGCCTTTTGGACTCACTAATACTCCATAAATCTTCATGTAATCGATGAATATAGTCTCTATATATTACTTTGATAAATTTCAGGTAGTCTTTATAGACGAAATTATAATATACTCTAAAAACATGGAGGAGCATGAGGTGTAACTAAGCACTGTACTAGATACCTTGAAAAAGGATAAGCTCTATGAAAAGTACTAGAATTGTTAGTTTTGGTAGAAGGATATGTCTCATTCACGGGCCATATCATCACAAGTAATGGGATATCTATTGATCCCTCTAAGTCATCTACAATTTAGGGATGTATGAGGCCATCATTAGTAATTAATATCCGTATATTATTGGGGTTAGCATGATATTATCACTGATTTGTGTGAAATTTCACATGATTTTCAAACACATATACCAAGCTAACTCGGAAGGGAGACAAGTTCTATTTGAGTGATGACTATGATAAGAGCTTCAAGGAGTTGAAAAGGAGGATTATCATTATACATGTTCTCGCATTACCCATAATTGGAGAACTACGTGTTGTATTTAGTGATGGTTCAAAAAAGGGCATGCTTTGTGTGTTGATGAAAAATGATTATTTCATTGCATATGCTTCACGGAAATTGAATATTAATGAGAAAAACTATCCAACACATGATCTGGAGTTGGCTGTAGTGATTTTGTATTTTAAAATTAGGCGAAATTATCTCTTTGGGGAGAAATGTGAAATATACATAGATCACAAAAGCATCAAGTATATATTCACACAGATAGAGTTGACCATGCTCCAATGATGATGGTTAGATCTAATCAAAGACTATGAATGCTCAATCCATTACCACGATAGGAAAGTGAATAAGGTTTTGAATGATCTAAGTTGAAAGGACCCAATGATTATATAATTGATGAGAATTAAAAAAATCCAATATTCATAGATTTGATGAAGATGGATATGGGAATCATAAAGGCGGGAACATAATCTATCATTTCACAATTGATTGCTCAACCATATCTTTTGAAAAGGTTAAAAGATTCTCAAAAGGATGATGTAGAAATTTATATGATTGTGGAAACAATTAGCAAAGGTAAATACAAAGATTTCAATTTGAATGAAGAAATAATTGTGATGTTTGGGTCAAGAATATTTGTTCAATTGAATCAGAGTTGAATAAATAACATTTCAATGATGCACATTGTTCAAATTTTTTTATTCACCCAAGGTACACAATGGTGTACTGATATCTCCATGAGAATTATTGGTGGGATAACATGAAGAAGGAGATCATTGAATATACATCAATGTGCCTGGTATGTCAGCAAGTGAATGTTGAGAGGTATAAGTCTATGGGGATGATGCAACCATTACCCATAAAATCATGGAAATTGGAGAACATTACTGTGGACTTTGTCACTGGACTTCTAAAGACATCCAAAGGTAATAATGCTATCTAGGTTGTTGTTCATCGTCATAAAAAACAACACTTAATTGAAATTCAGTATGATTTTTCATTGGATCAACTGGTAAATATATACATCAGAGATCTAGTAGGGCTCTATGGAGTACCACTATCTATTGTATGTGATCAAGATTCAAGATTCACCTATATGTTTTTGGAAAAGCATTCAACATGCTCTAGATAATCAGCTGAACATATATACGGATTATTATCCTCAAACTGATGGTAAATCTGAACGAACTATCCATACATTTGAGGACATGTCGAGAGCATGCTCTATAAACATCAATGTAGGATGGTATCAACATATTCCTCTAGTTGAGTTCTCTTAAAATAACAGTTTCCACTCAAGCTTCCAAATGGCATATTTTGAAGCCCATTATGGGAACAATTGTAGAACACCATAATGTTGGGATAAATTCAGAGAGTGAAAAACACTGGGACTAGAGAAGGTTGAAGAAATGATTGAGAGGGTTAAGACCATCCAGCAGCACATTAATGTTGCTTAGAGTCGACAAAAGATCTATGTTGAAAATTGTATAAGAGGCCTAGAGTTTGATGTCGAAGACATGGTATTCTTACACACATCACCGTGGAAGAGAGTTATGAGACTTGTGAAAAATGGAACGCATAGTCCAAGGTACATTAGAAATTTTGAGGTCCTAGATCATATTAGAGCAGTGGAAATCAACTAACACACCCACCGAACCTATATCAAGTACATGATGTATTCCATTTTACACTCATGATGATGTACATACCTGGACCATCACATGTACTCAATCTAGAAATGGTACCATTAGATAATGACCTCTCTTATTTAAGAAAGCTGTAAAATATCTTAGATTGTATAGAATAATTTATATGAAATAAGAAAATTCCCCTCGTCAAACTGTTGTGGAAAAACCCCAGGTTTGAAGAGGCAAATGGGAATCTGAGGAAGATATGAATTAGAGTTACCCTCTTCTGTTTTAGTGTGGGAAGAGAAAATTTTGAGGTTGAAATTTCTTATGGGGAAGCTTGTAACAAACCAAACCTTTTTTCATAAAAATTTCTATTGATATAATTAAATGTTTTATTATGTAAGATATTTTTATAAAATGTTCACTTCCTTGGTTTTTAGTTTTATTATTTTTAAATATTCTTAAGAATTGTGAACATTTCTAGTATAACCTTTAAATAGTGATCACATGATTACTATAGATATAGGGCTTCAACAAATCCAATTTACTCAGATAGAGGAAGTGATGGCCTCATCCCGTAGAATTGCTCCATATAAATACCATTAGTTAGATCTCGGAATGGAGGTGGTGTCACCTGTCTTCGCTCTTTCCCAAGCCTAAGCTGAGCTTCAATATGGTAAGCTCGAATGGAACCACCTATAAGAAAAGTGTAATTTGGTAATGATTACCACCCGACAGATGTTATCTGATCCACCCCAAGAGTTTACGCCCATCACACACCTTACCCTTTGGTCTTATGCAGTTGTTATAAGGGGATATGTAACAAGACCCTAGCGCTATGATTATGTACATTATTATTTATAAATAATATACATTCAATGTATAATTGTAACTTTGTAAATAGTTTTTAATGCACAAATAGTGTTTTTAATTAAAATTCAATTAAGAAATCTATATTGATGAATTAATGGTTTTTTTAATTAAATAATTTTTAAAAAAAAATTATAACAAAATGGTTTTTTATAAAATATAAATCATGGTATAATGATTTTGAATTCAATTGTAATTTTTATTAATGTTTGAAAGCTATTTTTGACAAAACCCATGAATTTTTTATAAATGTTATATTTTATTTTAAAATTACAAATTCACATAATTAGAAAATTATTTAGATAAAAGTAATATTATATTTGGTTATCTAATGGTAAATTGTTAATAATTTTCTGAGATAGTCAAATTTTGGGGTAAAATTTAAATATCGTTTAAATATATAATCTGTTTTATGACATCATAATGACCCAATAATGATGTAATAAAATTATATATACATTATTTTTGTTTTATAGTGTGACTCACCTCTATATAAGCTATACTAATATTTTAAGAAGTTTGTATGTTTTCCTTATAAAATAATGTTTTCTATTCCCCTTTGGAATAAATCATGGGCAAAAACCATGTGTTGGTTTCTGGTTTTGATTAGTTTAATGTGTGGTGCCCAAAACCTAAATAAAAAAGAAGTAACCCTACTTTCCTATATAAGCCTACCCATGATTTCACTTCCTCTCCACTAAAATCCTTTTGAGTTTGTAAAACCTCTACCTTCCTTCCTCTATAATCGTCCCAAGGCGCCCCAAGCTCCCATGAAGCCTCACTCAAGCCCCTTCCTAGCCTTTGGGATCAAACATCCATGTAAAGGATTCCTTCCTTCATTAATTTATCCAAGTTTAATAATATTGTTATTCCTTTTTATTTTTAATTATATATGTTGGTGAAGGATTTCACACCTCCCCTATACTATCTTTTTTCTGTTTTATTGATGATAGATCCATTTTTCTCTCATTAATTCCTTCTATGTATACAGGTTACCAAGCTGAAATTCTGTAAGTAATTTCTCTCTTCTCATTTATATTCAAGAAATTTGTTTTTATTATGAATCTATATTCCATTACATATGTTGGGAAATGTATCTATATAACCCCCTTGCTGTCCGTTTTATATAAATAGGATGATACACCCAATTCTCCCTCATCAACCATTTTTATGAATTATTTTGTCATGTCGTTAGCTACCAAAATTGCACCATGATTTTCCAAGCCCAAGTCACTGTGTTGTGAATAACATATCTATTTATCTATCCAGTGTATTCTCCATTATGAAAATTTAATTATTGATCATATAGTTTCATTTATTTATTCTATATTCCTTTATCATGGAATAAATTTTTATGTTGAATGATTCAATGTTTTATGATCCATGTGACACAATTATGCATGAAATGAAATGATTAGGAAGGGTGTGCCCTGATAGAGTTCCATTGCATTGGAAAAAGTTTAGTATCTTGATACTTCAAGTTCAATTATGGTTTACTAATGTTAATTCAAATGAAATTTGTGTTTACTCATGCTCCATGTGCAATGATTTTTTGTTCATGCTAATATCATGTTAAGTGTTGTTGCCACATTTCCATGTTATGATAATCATTCTATATCACACCTTTATGTTCATGTTTCTCTTATTCTCCATTGATATAGATATAGGAAAAATGTATTGTATTCATCATGTTCTACCTTGATTACTCCCTTACTAGGCTTTCTAGCTCACCTTTTTCTGATGCATGTCCTCATGTTATTACATGCAATGCTATGTACGAGTGAATTTAGTGGTAATGTGAAGGAAGTTTTCAATAAATATGTTTTGATTCATGTTTTAAGTCATTATTTAATGTTACCAAGCCCCAAATGACTAGACCTATTGATCTTCTTTGTTTTATCAAGTGAAGGTTTAATGTAATAAATCATGTCTATGTGTGTAATTAAAAGAAGGGTTGTTATTTATTTATACATTTTTGAAGGATTCTTATACATAAATCATATTAATTTTTTTTCACTTTCTCCCAGTAACCCTTGGATGTCAATTTTATTAATATCATAGAATAATGTTCCAATAATCATTAACAATTGTGTCTGAAATCTCCATAACACCAACTTTAGATGATAATCATATAATTCTTATGTTTTTTTATATTTTCATAAGTAGAAATATCTTTTAAAAGTTGTTTCTTTTGGATGTTAACATTTTTATTCAGAACATCTCACTAAGTAATCCATAAATATTTTATTCTAACATTTTACTCTTTATAATATGTTGTTTTTATAACATTATTTACAATTTTTTCCCAAAGTCATAACATCCACTATAGTTGTGAGTGTTAGTGACAACAAATTTATTTGGATATTGGGATTCCTTTTTCTTCATCATATTATAATTTGATTCTTATGATGATTTAAAAATATTAATTCTATTATATTGAGTATTTCATGAGCTAAAAATTCCCATGGAAATGTATGTATAGTTTCTTGTCCAATATTTTTGTAAATATATATCTTGATTAGCTACCATGTTTCTCAATTCTCAAGTCACTTTTCTATTAACATGTTTTTATGATTTTTAGGACTCCTAACATTTTCTTCATATAAAACATCAATATTTTAAATATTTTTCTTTAGAATATTTCTTGCCAATATTATAGAATATTTAATTTCTATCAGTTAATTTACATTTATCTTCAGTTGAGAATTATTAACAGGAATATTTTCTTTTTGAGTAAGGTCAAGTGCATAAAGTTTTTTTAAACTATTGTTACAAAATATTCCTTACAAAAACTCATTATCAAATCCTATTCCTTATTAGAGAATATTTTATTATAAGTTTTTCCAATTTTTCTCCATAATCACATTGAGTTTCATGTTGGTATCAAACTTGTGTTCCTTAAATTATTTCTTCAACAATTTTATTCTATTTTGGAAGTAATATTTCATGATCTTTTATTCTTCCCACATTATCTTTCATAAGATAGTTATTTTTAAAAGGAACCATCTAACACATGTATTTGTTTTATTAAAATTTTATTAAAATATAATTCTAACAAAAACATCTAAACAGATTTCCTCTATAATGGTGATTGTTTTTTATAAAATGACATAGTTGTTTCCACTCATTTAATGATTTTAGTATGAGATATGCATTCTTTGATATTATTTTCTAATTTTTGTTCCATATCATCAATAACTAATTTTATCTTTTATATTTTTTAAAATTTTCCCTTGATTTAAGAAATTCTATTTTTGATAACATCTAAAGGAATTTTTTTGATGTAATCTATAGTTTTGGACTAAAAATATTATATAGTTACATTGGAGATGTACTCGACACAACATGAGTATGATTACTTTGTAGAATTAAAATTTTCTTAGATACAACAATACTTACCACACTGTATAACTTTTTATTGTGGTAGATCCTCCTTCCATTAGTTATTATTAGATTACATTGGATGATTTTAAGCATTTTTCATCTTTTCATCAGTAAAATTTTAAGTTGAAACCTCAATGATTCTATAACCATAGATAACTTATATTCACTTTAGATAAATAATAACTTTCTTATATTATATATAAAGTAATTCATAATGTCTTGGAAAGGTAGACTGGGTATAAATAAGTTATAATAAAACTGGGATAAAAACTGTTGATCAAAATAAATGGAATCCATGATTGGGGACCAATTGGGATTCTTTGGAGGTACATGTAGTCACCTTGATAGGGGTGTGATTTATGCGGCCCAAATTTTAATAGTTATATTCTAATTTATCTATTATTTAATTTATGTTGATTGAGATATTATTATTGGATAATATTTTTTATAATTAGAAACACATCCTCACCACATTACACATATGTTATGTAGATGATATTAGGGAATGGAAATTTATTTTAAGAGGGTTTTACTTTAGTGTGGGAACCTATATCTTTTATATAGTGATTGTCATGAGTCCATGGATTATTACACTAATAATATTCTAATCCATTACAAGTTAGTGTTATATATGCTGAATCCCACAGTTGAGATATCTACTTGAAATATTAAACAATATCCTACTAGAAAATAATAATTACTGAAATTTTTTAAAAATTCCCTCATCATTCATGAGAATATAAGATAGACATGTAATAATTTCACTAAAAACTAATCGTGAAAATAACTATTTGATAACTCCATCTATTTTTACACATTCTGGTGTTCCTCTTCCTACACCCATTATGATTTTATCTGTTCCACCTCTTCTTCCATCTAGTAAGCCTCCATCAAATGGTAAAATAATCTATATTCCTTAACCCCTATCTAACATTCTCTCATATGGTGATCCTCACATTAATTTCTTTCTAGATGACACCTCTTTATGATAAAATCTATTTGTTGTATCTAAATACAGAAAACCAATAACTAAGGCCTCAAATAATTTATTATGTCATGAACAGCTCTACGTAGAACCACTTTCTTGTGACCCTTATTTAACAACGTGTTTCCTTTACTAAAAACTCTCACTTCTCTAACATCACAATAAATTCACTTCACCTACACATATGAACTATGCTAATACATTTAGTACACAATCCATTTAATATTTGAACACGTAATGGGAAAAGGGAGGGATCCGAATATTTTTTCCCACTAAAATCAAGATCTAATTTTGAATTCCTTTCCATTTTCACATTGATGGAAAGATGCCAACAATTCAATAATTTTCTTGCACCATCATAAAAACTCCATCTTCTACAATTTTATTTGAACCTACTTATCCTCTAGAATAATGATCTTTTTCCTACTTCTCTATTTTATAAGGATAACACAAGTACACTATCTAGCTTACCGTCTTTATGATATGGTCTCTACAAATTAATTTTACATCTTTTATTTCTCTATCTTACAAATGATTTTTTGATCATTTATATTAATAAATCTTCTATATGGTGGCTATTCTTAAGTCTCCTGCAATTGATATTTCATCATCCAATAAATAACATATCTATTCTATTAGATAACTTGTTGTTTCAGAACAAATATCTCAAATAATATTCAATTGATGCACTTAATATTATTTCATTTTCTAATGTATTCATAAATATATGACTAATTTTCTTAAATTCATTCCATCCTATGATGGATGCACAAATATTCGACCAATGTGATAAATCTATTGAGTCATAATTATTACATCTAGTGAATCCTACCTTAGATAAAACATTGAATTGGGAATGGCTAACATGGTTTAGATGAATTAATCTGATGAAATAGTGTTCCTTTATCATATTACTTTCTATATAACTATTCATTGACTGATTAATGTAGAAGAAATGAAGAATCTTATTTCTAAAAATGTATCTTCTGACAAATGCATGGAAGATTCAGAGGACATCTCAGGTTCTAAGAGCACTAATGCAGAAATAATTCATGAAAGACTCCATGTGCTCTAAAACAGGGCATGTGAAAGTAGAGGGAGAATGAGAGTTCTAGGAAGTAGGTGTGGAAGGGCGGAGCTGGATCCTATTAGAGATGAAGAACTAAATCTTACCGAGAAGCTGCTAAAAAAGACAAACAAATAGTTTCTTTTGTTTGGGGAGTTCCATGTTTTCCATTTCCCTTCTTATTTAGTACATTTATTTTCATTCTTCTAATAAAAGGTTTTACCTATTTAAAAAAATCATTAACAGATCATTCTGTCTTTAAAATGTCATCAAGTTATCACCTTTGATAAACCACATTAATTAACAAATGTACTTTATAGTCTATTGATTAGTGGGAATTTGTTAATATCGAATCCAATGGAACTCAACCCTACCTCATGCTTCATAAAACATAATATTCTAAGAGGGAATTCATATTTCTCTAGGTGATGACATTGTAAATATACATCTCATGAATCTTATACATTTCTGTCTGTTTATCTTTGTAAATATTTGTACAATAATTTCTTCTATTGTGGGGAATCCAGCTCTATCAAGGGAAAACATATCATAACATTTCTTTGTTCGGTCAACTCAAACCATGTTCTTGGAATTATTTACAAAAAAATGGTTTAATGGACT
The DNA here is from genome assembly GCA_963277665.1 of Viscum album. Taxonomy (NCBI): domain Eukaryota; kingdom Viridiplantae; phylum Streptophyta; class Magnoliopsida; order Santalales; family Viscaceae; genus Viscum; species Viscum album. Next base: position 1,867,123,087 of record OY728123.1, on the reverse strand, counting down.
CTTATTCATCTATTCGGTAAACAAAATGTTGATTATCTACTAGAATGCCTATATAATTCCTTTCAAGGCATCTATATATCAGCGATAAAAAATCGATATCTCCACATTTATAGTTTAATATAATCATATCTTTTTAAAAATCACTTTATTTTTACATAACTCCCTTGTTACTTATTCTGTAAAAGTTATACATTTTCTCCCATTTTATATACACACAAAAAACACAATTGTGTGGACCTCTAGCCGTCCTCTCATAGGATACAGGAGCATTGGTACATTAAATAATTATGTATTCAATTAAATTATATTTAATTCATCTTATAGCTAGATATTATTTTTTATGTTAGGAACATTATGATTGGAAGTGAATAATCTCAATTTTTAAGGAAACATTGTTATTGTTCTTCTGAAACTCTTAAGGAATTTTTTTAAACATTCTTACAGAATGATTCCTAAACATCATAATGAAATTCCAATAGACATGCATATAAAAAATATAATGAAAGATTAATTCCACCATTAATTCCTCATGAATGGAATATATGGACATGAACACATATTCAGTGAGCTTTATCCCTCTAGATTATAATAGATAAATTTATTGTTATTATTCTGAATGTTCTTCCATTAGACTTACTTTCATCAGAAGATCATAATTCTCATAATATACTATCACATAATTATTAAACTCTTGATAAAATTCCTATTTAGTATGAATCTTGTGATTTATCTTATAATTTTTGGTATCATTATCCTATGACCATTAATAATGAACATTAAGAACCTCACTTAGTAATCCTTGTTTCCTTCAACTTAATTGTCAACATTACTACTAATTATTAAAAAAATTATAATTTAACATTATCATCATATTTTAAAAAGATTAATCCTATTGAAAATGTTTTAAAAATGATTTTTATGACACCATAAATCACCCCACACATCTTATGTAAATGCTTCTGAACCCATGTTATAATATATGATATATCTAAAAGGATTTAGTATGGAATTAACTAGGTATACATGGTATGCCATTCTCACTTTTTTCCACTTAAAATATTCATAGGAATGAATCTATACATAAGAACACAGTCAAAATGATTACACATGATAAACTGGAATAACGAAAAATTAACAGTGTGAATGATAAATTAATATTACATGATAATTGATATAAATTAGGGAATTGACCAAAAAATTCTTACCTTATTTATCAATTATGGACATTAAAAAAACAATCTATCAAACCCTTAATTGTATCATTAAAAAAATGTTTTCAGATTTTAATAAAAAAATGAACACATGTGAAGTTGAATAAATTTGAATTCTTATATAAATAATTATTAATCATTTATCTTGAGTATTTGCCTATTATTTTTTTAATATATTCAATTGATAACTAATTTTTGAAATCAAATCAAATAATATAATTCATTTTTTTAGGAATAGGGTAGTTGATATATAGGAAATATGTTTTGTGTTATAAATCTTTATATATATATAACACATATTCTATATCATTTTAGTAATGTAATGAAAAATTGAAGCCTAAATATATTTTTAAATTTTAAAATATGTTAATTTTTTTATAATTTGATTAATAGCTATACAAAATTCATTTAATGATATAACTTATGTTATTTAGTTAATAATGTATATATACTAAATCTATGACAATATTATTTCAACTATAATAATATTTTTATAGCAAATATATTTTTAATAGAATATAATAATCAAAAATTATATTTTATTCACCACCTAATGTTCATTATTTAAAAAAATTTCAAACGAAAAAAGATTCTATTTATAATATTTTATTAAAATTTCATAATGGATTTTATAAAAATAATATTTTTAAATCTGTAACACCCAAAGCTTCCACAATACGCTTCTCTTTGAGTAATACAATAGTGTGAGTTGTACGCAACTTCGAGTTCTAACACACCACAACCAATAAAAGTAGTTGTTATTAATAGTGACAAATTTTACGTTTCAAAAAGGGTCATCATTTTTGGATCCGCAATATCGAAATTAGATTATAGTGAATTTTTGGAATTTTTCTGATGAATATTGAAAAACACTGAGTTAGAGTTTAAAATAAAATTTTTATTTAAATAATTATTTATTTAATATATATTTATTTTAGGTCAAAATAGATGCATAATACCTATATATGTTCAATATAATTCATTGGAGTTAGTTTAAAATATTTTTAGATATATAAAAATTTTATTGAACTTTTCACCTTCGTTTACCCACCTCCCAGGAGAATTTGTAAATTCACATAAAACATAATTTTACCACTTTTGTGAGTGGAATTTCAAAAATCAAAGAGACACAGTTGATATTAATAGGTAAAATTTGGTTCAATAAGTTGAAAATAATTTTTGGTGAATAGTAACGTTTTTACTTTAATTTACCACGGTTAAAATTAAATAGGTTAATTAAGTGTAAAAATGATATTATTATTACCCTAACACTTGTCCTAATTCTATTTTCTAAATATAATTCCACCAAAATCAACCTTAGGAATAAAATATGAACCCATTTGATCCACTTGGATTAGATTAGGACATTTATTATTATTTAATTCAATGAAAATTTAAAAGAGTTAAAATCAAATTTTAATAACTAAAACATTTTTAATATTAGGTTATAAAAAATATAAATTAAATTATAAATATTCATTAGAAGGATAAAAATATTTCACATATCATGGTTTCTTATTTATAATTTTTAGACATTAAATAATTTAATTTATTTACGACATAATGGGGATTGCCGTAACTAACTAATTAATGACATATTAAAATAAATGATATTATACATGTTAAAATAAATATAACATTTAAGTTTTTATGATATCCACTAATTTTATAGGTTAATATGACATGTTTTTATTGCGTAAATGAATTTAGTTCGAATTAATAATGTTGTTTGGACTTTAAAAAAAATCAATTATTAAATAGTGTCGAAATTGACATAAAAGAGTTTTTAAAATATATATGACATTATTAATTGATATTCTCTTCCTAAAAATATTTGGTTCAGCCAAAAGACTTATATAATTATATTTTAATCATTAATGAACCACTTGAGGTTCTCTTGGTAGTTTATAGTAATTTTATTAACCAAATAATATAAAAATAAAATGAGACATGGTAAATGTCAAATTAATTAACTAAGAGATAAATCTATAATATAAGGGAAATATGGTGACCCAAACCTGTATAAAACCTATTGGTACAGAGTATTTAGACCCATACCCACCTTATCCTCAAAATAAATCAGTTTGGAGCCATTGGAAACTGAATATGAATTTTTTATAAAATAATATTTTATGTTTTTCCTAAGGTGCCCCTCACTCCTCTCATAAAAGGGCACTCGACATTCTCTCTAACTCACACATTCAAAGCTTTTTGACTTAGCCAAACTCTTCCCCAATACCCTCTCTACTATAATACCTTCATCCTATAGGCCTTCCTTTAGTCATAAATCCAACCTAAATATCCCTTTAGATCAAATCAAAAGGAAGAACACGAAGAAGAGGTAAATATTTCATCACCTCTTTCAAGTTCCTTTCTTCTTACACTTCATTTTTCTTTGTTGTTTCCATTATAAAATAATAAATCCATAATCTTTTATATATTTTGATGTTATTATAAATATGTTACAACCAAATTTATTATTCTATCCATCATTTAAATGACATGTCACCATACGTGCGTATGTATGGCTTACCGTCTCCACGTCGTGGTGTAATTTTTATTCAATAAATTATTATTTGGATGGGTATAATAATGATTTAAAATTGATGTAAATAATTAATATAACATGATAATGATTCTTTATATATGATATACCACCCAATTATATAATAATTAAATATCAAAAGTATGATATTGTCGCTCGTACATACGTACGGATTACCGTCTCCCTGAATGTGATAAGATTCATTCCCCATCGTATCCATCCAAGACTAATTTTCATTTCATGATTAAAAATAAAGTTAAAGGACTTGATATCATTCTAGATATGATTAATATACATCCCATCAACAATAAATACGACTCACATGACAAAGAATATAAATGAAAATGAATCTGTTAACACCTGAAACAACGATAATACTAAAATATTATTAAAAATGAAATATTAGAAGATCATATTAGATATCATATATATGTATATTAATCTTATATAATTTAATAAAAATTATTCAACTATTATACCGAAGGATAACCTACCCTCGACCAAGGAAAAGTACAAGGTAATGGTTTATTTCACAATCTCTTCATTATCTGAGTTTGTTTATACGTAATTATCTACTAGGACATCTTTATCATCCACATCCATGTTTCCTTAAAATGTATTTCAAAATATTTTTACTATTTTATAGACTATGGGATAAAGTATTTTATACCCTTGTTTGACTTTTATAATATTTTTATAAAGGAATCGTTCTGTCATTTTCCAAACAAGGTCCTTTTTAACCTTTTCGACCAAATTAATGTAAGAATATCTTATTTTAACTGATACGATGGGTGTGGATATATTACTCCATTAAAAAATCATCAAAGATTCCATTACAAGCTTATGTGAATATTTTCAAAGTAAATTTTTTCTTTTATAATTATGTGACTGTTAAATTATTTCAAAAAAGTGATATTTCTCTCAAATAGTTTTGGTTTCATCTTTGTCAATATCCATTGATAGATTTTAAGCAAATTTAAATTGAATTATTATGATAAAAAACATCCATATTGTATTTAAGATTTTGTGATATGATTTACTGTGGATGTGTTATTTTTTAAACCATTCATGGTTATGGAGAAAGTATTGGCATTTCTTATGCTAGTTTTAATACGAATGTTTATGTTATGTTTAAACCTGTTCATATGAGGAATGCATCGGAATTATTATGTGATGGGTGGAGCCAGTTATAGCTCCATGAAGCATCTGTAGGACTCATGAGACAAACTAGTGTCTTGGAACAAGGCCTTCACAAAGTCATATTTGTAGTCTTGGCACAAGGCCTTGACTATGTGGTTATGAGAGTATGGAATTATGCATTCCTTCATTATGAAAGTGGATATTGATATTCAATGTGATTATTTGACTAGTAGAATATACATGTGAATATGTAAATAGAATTATTTCTTTTTATTTTTTTCCATATTATGCTTTAGCTCAAATATAAAAGGCTTTAGATTTAGTTATACATTGCCTTAAATGTTTATGATTATTTTTGAAAGTTTCTTCTATATTGTGGTCCTTACTCAGCATCTGAGCTTACCCCATTCTATGTTTTAATTTTTTCCCAAGATCTGAAGAATTATTTTATGACTGACCTATAGGGATAGACTGAGGATATTTGAGTGTGGAATATGTATACTTTATTGTTGTATAGTTTCACTTTATGATGTAATTTATGATTTATAAATGTATCTAGTGTTTGAAGGCTACTAAACTAATTGGTCTTTAGAGACATGATATTTTGTGATCATGCCAATGTTATGTAATAATTCACCAACTCTGGGTAACTGGGGTTGAGGTCTTATAGTTGGTATCAGAGGATGTTTTGTACAAACATTGGAAGCTATATTTATATAAACTCTAATTAGAGCACATAGACCTATGATGGACTTTGAGTATTAGTATAGAAAAATTCCTATAATTTTGGTATTTTATAAATTCTGTGAGTTTTCCCAGAAATACATCCCTATATTGATACGAGAATGTAGAGGTGGCTCTGGGATAGATGTACCTAGGGGTAAAACCGGAAAACACCACATTGAGCTAGACTCGAACAAGAACTGGTGCACAACAATGGGCCTTTCTGCACTCTTGGTTACGACACTCCCGGGGGATATATTTAGGATAATTCTCATTTTCTTTACAAACCATTATGAAGGGTTTATGAGTATATACTTCCTAAAAACATATTTATGATCATGGATTATATCCATAAACTATTCAATTTATGTTAAGTTTTTTACATGTTTGGAATTATGTACTTCAATTCACAAACTGATCTAGTTTATGCCATTATTTATAAATGGCATCTAGTTGAAGGAATGGAAACTGTATCAATGCATGCAATCCATGTAGGGATTTTAATCATGCTCAAGATAATTATAGTGGAGCTGGTGATACAATTTTTGCTGATCAACTTATCACCATACTAGGAAAACTCACTCAGGTTATGAATAATATCCTTACCTATATATAGCACCCTGATCCAGATTGTGGAGGATCAATGTTAGATCGCTTCATGAGGCAACAACCACAAACATTCAATGGGATTAGAAATACACTAGTATCCGAGCAATGGATAAATTCCTTAGAGAAAATATTTCATGCTTTGGGGAGTAGTGAAATGGAAAAAATGGTCCTGGCAGTTTACAGCCTCACTGGAGATGCTGATCAATCGTAGTCATTGATTCAAAACACAAAGTAAGATGATTAAGTATCAATTATTGAATGGGGAGAGTGTAATAATATTTTCTTAGAAAAATACTTTCCTCATGACCATCGAGGAGATATGGAAAAAAATTTCTAAGTCTGAGGCAAAAGGAGGACGAGAATTTTGCAAAGTATGAGTCTAACATTTCAAGGTTAGCAAGGAATGCTGCATATTATATACATTACCCAAGAAGTAAGATTTACCATTTATTTTATGGGTTAAAACCATTTCTCCATCGAGTATTAGTCTCACAATCCTTCTAGGCATACGAAGATATTTTCTCATGTGATATCAAGATAGAAAAGGAATTCTCAAAGTCTTATGACTTTAAAGAAAAGAAATAGTAGAAGAGATCTACTGAACACCCTCGAAATGGAAATAAGGGGAAGAAGGAAAAATTTGAATATCCATCCTACAGTAAATGTGGGATGAAACACCCCAGTACTTGCTTGAATGGAATGGGAGTATGTTACAATTGTGGTGAAAATGGAACCAAGGTCATGATTTCAAGGGGATGAAAGAAGATAAAAATGTTCAATGCTACAATTGCAGGGAGATGGGACATTATGAAAATTAATATCATATGTTTCAAGGAAACAACCTCAGAAAAGGATGAGGGATCAAGGAGAAGCTTATGCGATCACTACTACTGAGGTTGAAGCTCCAAAAGACCTGGTGGTAGGTAATTTAATGGTTTCCTCAAGTTTATCCAATTCTTTATTTGATTATGGATCATCTCATTGTTTCATATCTTCCTAGTTATCTAAGAAAATTAGATATTTCCAATTTGATTTAACATGGGATTTTCAGTCAAAACTCTTAAGGGATGTATCATTGAAACAAAGTTTTGTGAATCAGTTCCCAATAGGGCATATAAATGTTCTTTATCTGTTGATATCATCATAATAACCATGATTTAATTTGATATAATCCTCAGTATGGATTGCCTTTCAGACCATGATGCAAAAATTTATTTTAATAAGAAGGAGGTTTCTATTTTTGATGACGATGATAATGAACACATTATCTTTATAGCAGAATCATCACCAACTAATTATTATCTAGATCCACCCCTAGTGGATCAACTAAATTCAATTATTGGGGAGTAAGAGAATCAAATAACTCTCGGTGAGGAAAGTAATGTTAGAATACAGTATGTACCTATTGTGCAAGAATATGCTGATGTTATTCCATAGGATTTACCAAGACATCCTCTTAAATGAAAAATTGAGTTTTCCATTGACTTAATTCCTAGTTCAAGGCCTATATCAAAGACCCCATATAGAATGGACACTATGGAATTAGTGGAACTAAAGAAACAACAAGATTAATTGACTAATAATGGATTTATTCACCCTAGTGTTTCTCCACGGGGAGCCATTATTATTTTTTTAAGAAGAAAGATGGATCTATGAGGTTGTTCATTGAATCCAGGGAGATCAATGCTATAACAATAAAGAAAAAGTATACCTTACCTCACATTGATGATTTATTTGACCAACTTCATGGAGGTTAATACTTTTCAATGATTGACCTTCAATCTGGATATCATCATTTGTGTGTAAAGAAGGAAGACATTCCAAAAACAATATTTCGAACCAGGTACATGCATTATGAGTTTACAGTAATGTCTTTTGAGCTGAATAATGCACCCTCTATTTTCATGGATCTAATGAACAGAGTTTTCAAGGAATATCTTGATGACTTTATAATCATATTTATTAATGATATCTTGGTATACTCAAATAGCTACGAAGATCAAGAAAATCACTTCCGCATTATCCTAAATACTGTTAGAAGACATGAATTATATGGGAAGTTTAGCAAGTGTGAATTATAGCTTCATGATTTTTCTTTTCTTGGCCATATTGTCTCTGAGGATGGAGTCTCTGTTGATCCTTAAAGACAAGAGCAATCCTAGAATGGCCAGCACCAATGAGTATAACCGAGGAATGTAGTTTTATTCGGTTAAAAGGTTATTATCGATGTTCGTCGAAATTTTTTCCAAATTGGCTAACCCATTAGTGAATCCCACATGTAAAGGGGTTAAATTTGTTTGGTAAAAAGACTGTGAAGAATGTTTTGAATTACTGAAAAGAATATTAGTCAATGCTTCTATCGTGACCCAGCCATCAGGGAATGATGGGTTTGTTATTTATAGTAATGATTCAAAGAAAGGACTCGGCTATGTCCTTAGGCAGAATGATAGGGTCATTGCCTATGCATCACAACAACTAAATATTGATGTGAAAAACTATACTACTCATTATATTGAGTTAGAAGCTATAATATATCCTTTTAATATATGGATACATTATCTCTATGGTGAAAAATGTGAGATATATACTGATCACAAGAGTTTGAAGTATCTTTTCTCACAGAAAGAACTCAACATGATGCAAAGGAGATGGCTTGAATTAGTCAAGGATTATGATTGCACCATAATATACCACCCATGGAAGGAAATTTAGTTGGGAAATGCTTTGAGTAGAAAGGATCATGGATTTTTGAACTAGAAGAGAGTTGAAATGGATCCTATTTTCATGGATCTAGTAAAGATGGATATGGAAATTACCATGGAAGGTGAAACATCGATGCTTTTTCAAATGGTTTCCAAACCATCCTTACTAGAAAGGATAAATATTTCGTAGGCTAATGATGAGGAATTTCAAAAGAGGGTTAATTCTGTGAATGATGGGAGATTGAGTGACTACATATATGAAGATTGAATTTTGAAATTTGGTAAGAAATGTTGTGTTCCGGATACACCTAATCTAAAAAAGGAATAATTAGATGATGATCATAGTCCCAATTTCTCTATACACCCTGGTAGCACTAAGATGTATCGAGACTTGAAGGAACATTTTTGGTGGGACAACATGAAGAGGGAGATTTCTGATTTTGGTTCAAGATATATGGTTTGTCAACAAGTGAAAGAAAGAAGGAAACAACCTAGAGGAATCATGCAACCTCTTCCCATACCTGAGTGGAAATGGGATAATATTACGATGGAATTTGTCATGGGACTACCATGGACTCCTAGATGAAACGATGCAATATGGGTCTTTATTGATCTTCTTACCAAGTCATCACTTTTTCTTGCTATAAGAGAATATTAACCACATGAAGGTCTAGCAAGACAATATATTAATGAATTCTTGATACTTCATAGAGTACCCCTATCGATTGTTTCTGATTGTGATCCCCATTTTACTTTAATATTATTGAAAAGTCTTCAGAAATCCCAGGGTACTAAACTTTGTCTGAGTACTTCCTACCACCCTCAAACTGATAGACTATCAAAATTGACTATTCAAACCATAGAATACATGTTGAGATCTTTCTCACATGAATTTCATGGTATGTGGCATAAATATTTACCTCTGGTAGAATTTTCCTATAATAATAGCTTCCATCCATGGATTTGGGTGGCACCATATGAAGAATAATATGAAACGTGATGTCGCACACAAACCTTTTGGGATGATGTTGGTGAAAGAAAACGTGTAGGCCCGGAACTGGTAAAGGAAATGATGGAAAAGGTGAAGGTAATCCAAACCCACATCAAAGTAGCTCAAAGAAGGAAGTAGAGCTATGTTGATAATCGGAGGAAGGATTTGGAATTTCATGTAAGAGATCATGTTTTATTGAAGGTATCTCCTTGGAAGGGTGGTGTATGTTTTGGTAAGAATGGAAAATTGAGTCCCAGGTACATCAGACCATTCGAAATCCTAGAATGAATTGGGGTTGTAGCTTATCATTTGACAATGTTGCCAAATATCTCCAATGTTCACAATGTGTTCAACGTATCACTATAGATAAAATACATGACTTACCCAATGCATGTACTCACCTATGAGGATGTAGAACTAGATCCCAATCTGTCTTATTGTGAAGAGCACGTCAGGATTCTTGATACAAGAAAACAAGTGCTGAGAAACCGGACGACTCGTCTGGTAAAATTTCTATGGAGGATCCATAAGATGGAAGAGGCAATGTGGGAACCTGGGGAACTTATGATGAAGAACCACCTGATAATTTTTATGGAGTAATATTCAAGAAATTTCTAGGAAGAAATTATTTGATGGAGAGGATAATTTAACACCCCAAGCTTTCACAGTACGCTTCTATTTGAATAATACAATAGCGTGTGTTGTACGCAACATCGAGTTCTAACAAACCACAACCAATCAAACTAGATTTTATAAATAATAATAAATTTTATCTTTCAAAAAGGACTTCATTTTTGGATTCAGAATATCGAAATTATCTTAGGGTGAATTTTTAGTATTTTTCTGAAAAATTTAAATTTTTGATGAATAGTGAAAAACACTGAGTTATAGTTTAAAACCGAATTTTTATTTAAATAAATATATATTTTATTTAAATTTATTTTAGGTCAAAATATATACATAATACATATATAAGTTCAATTTAATTCATTGGAGTCACTTTATAATAATTTTAGATATATAAAAATTTTATTGAACTTTTCACCATCTTTTACCCACCTCCTCAGAGAATTTAAAAATTCACATAAAAAATAATTTTACCACTTCAATGAGTGGAATTTTGAAAATCCTAGAGACGCAGTTGATATCAGTAAGTAAAATGTGCGTCAATAAGATGAAAATAATTTTTGGTGAATAGTAACGTTTTACTATTATTTACCACGGTTAAAAGTAAATAGGGTAATTAAGGGTAAGAGTGATATTATTATTTAACTAACACATGTCTTAATTCTGTTGGATATGTTAAATTTGACCAAAAAAAGCTTAGGAAAAAAATATGAACCGTTTTGGTCCACTTGAATAAGATTAGTATATTTATTATTATTTAATTCAATGAAAAGTTAAAAGAGTTAAAATCAAAGTTTAATAACTAAAATATTTTTAATAAAGGGGTATACATAAGATAAATTGTATTATGAATATTGATTAGAAAGACAAAAATTAGTTCCTACATAATGGTATTTTATTCATAATTTTTATATATTAAATATTTTAATTTATTTATGAAACAATGTTGATGCAGTAATTACTTAATTAATGAAATATTAAAATAAATAATACTATAAGTGTTAAAATAAATATAATTTGTATGTTTTGGTGATGTAAACTAATTTTATAGGTTAATATGATATGTTAGTATTTCCTAAATTAATTTATTTGGATATAATAATGTAGTTAGGACTTTAACAAAAATCAAATTTTAAATTGTGTCAAAGTTGACATAAAAGACTTTTTAAAACAAATATTATATTATTAATTGATATTCTATTCCTAAAAATCAATGGTTAAGAAAAAAAACTTATATAATGATAGTTAATAATTAATGAACCAGTTGGGGTTCTCTTGGTAGATTATAGTAAGTTTATTAACCAAATAATATAAAAATACAAAGAGACTTGGTAAATGTCAAACTAATTAACTAAGAGTTAAATATTAAAGATAAGGTTAATATAGTGACCCAGACCTGTCTAAAACCTATTTTTTGAGTTTATTTCGACACATACCCACCTTATCCTCGAATAATATCAGTTTGGAGCCATTGGAAACCAAATATAAATTTATTATTAAATAATATTTTAAGATTTTCCTAAGGTGCCCCTCACTCCGCTAATAAAATGGAACTCTCCCATCTCTCTAATTCACACCTTCGAAGCCTTTTGGATCAGCCAAAATCTACCCAAATAAACCTCTCAACTATTTTCCCTTAATCTTAGAGGACTTCCATTAGTCATAAATCTAATTTATGGAACCATTTTTATCAAATCAAATGGAAGAACCCGAAGATGAGTTAAATATTTCATCACCTCTTTCAATTTCCTTTTTTCTTCCCCTTCCTTTTTCATTGTTGTTTCCATTATCAAATAATAAATCAAGTATCTTATATATACTTTAATTTTATTATAAATATGGTACAACAAAATTCATTATTCTATCCATCCTTTGAATGACATGTCACCATACGTGCGTACGTACGGCTAACCGTCTCCACGTCGTGGTGTAATTGTTATTCAAGACATTATTATTTGGATGGGTATAATAATGATGTGAAATTGAGGTAAATAATAAATATAACATGATAATTATTCTTTATATATTATATAATAACCAATTATATGAGATTTTGAAATTAAAAGAATGATTTTTTCGCTCGTACGTACGTACAGATTATCGTCTACACGAACACGATTAGATTCATTCCTCATCGTATCCATTCAAAACTAATTTTCATTATATGATTAAAAATAATTTTAAAGGACATGATATAATTATTGTTATGAATAATATACATCCCATCCAAAATAATTATGACTCATATGAAAAATAATATAAAGGAAAATGAATCCGTTAATACCCGAATGAACGATAATACTAAAATATTATTAACAAAGCAATATTAGAATATCATATATGATATCATATTTAGGTATATGAATCTTGTATAATTTAATAAAAGTGATTAAACTATTATAAATGAGGTTAAACTACCCTCTACCATGGAAAATTATAAGGTAAGGGTTTATTTCACAATCTCTTCATTATTCGAGATTGTTTATTCGTAATTATCTACTAGGACGTCTTTATCATCCACATCCATGTTTCTTAAAAATGTATTTCAAAACATTCTTACTATTTTATAGACTATAGTTTAAATTCATCTATACCCTTGTTTGTATTTTATAATATTTTTATAATGGAATCTTTCCGCCTTTTTCCAAACAAGGTCTTTTTTAACCTTTTCGACAAAATTAAGGTAAGAATGTATTTTTCTTAACTTATACGGCGGGTGCGGATATTTTCCACCATTATAAAATCATTGAATATTTCCCTACATGCTTATAAAAATATATTCTAAGTAAATTTTTTCTTCTTTAATTATGTGACTTTTAGATGATTTAAAAAATAGGTATTTCTTTCAAATAGTTTTGATTTCATCTATGTCCACATCCTTTGATGGATTTTCAGCTTATTTGAAGATGATTTATTATGATACAAAACTTCCATATTTTATTAAAGGTTTTTTTATATGTTTGACTATGGATTTGTTATTTTTATACCATTCATGGTTTATGGAGAAAGTATTGACATTTCGTATGTTAGTTTTAATACGAATGTTAATGTTAAGTTTAAACCTTTTCATTTGAGGAATGCATTGGAATTATTAAGTGACGGGTGGAGCCTGCTATATCTCCTCGATGCATTGGTAGGTCTCATGAGACAAACTACTGTCTTGGAATAAGGTCTTGAAAAAATCATAATTGTATTCTTGGCATAAGGCCTTGACTATGTCGTTATGATAGTCTGGAATTATGTATTCCATTATTATGAAAGTGGTTTTTGATATTGCATGTGATTATTAGACTAGTAGAATATCCATGTAAATAAGTAAATGAAATTATTTAATTTTATTTTTTCCATATTATTCTGATGATCTTGTTTAAAAGGATTTTGTTTTAGTTATACATTGCCTTAAATGTTTAGGCTTATTTTTGAAAGTTCCTGCTATATTGTTATCCTTGCTGAGCATCTGAGCTCACCTCTTTCTATGTTTTATTTTGATCACAAGATGTGAAGATGTATTTTATGACAGAATTTCAGAGATAGTCTGAGGGGATATGAGTGTGGAATATGGATACCATGTTGTTGTAGTTTTTCACTTTATTATATAATGTAAGACTTATGAATGTATCGAGTGTTTACAAGGCTACTAAACTAATGATTCTTTCGAGACTTGATCTTTTGTGATCATGCCAATGTTATGTAATAATGCACTGACTCTAGGTAACTAGCGTCAGGGCGTTACAAAAATTAAGAAATTTAATTATTAAATTAATTAAATACATTTCTTGGGTAAGAGGTATCATTTAATATCATGGCATGTCCCTATAGTGACTCTTCCTAAGATAGTTGTGATAATGTGAATAACACCACAAATCACTCCTCTATTTTTACGAGATAATATCATTAAAAAAATGGTATCAAAAAATAAAAAAGGAAGAAATAACAATAAAAATAAAAAAAATTAAGTCCATTTATTGATTAACGCCCCACTTTTTTGAATAACGTTAACCTCCAAAGCCCATGGTCACATTAATTTAAATTCTAGAATGCCATAAGTAAATCTCAAATGAAATTAAATAAAAAAATATAAATAGATATACAGACACTATATCTATTACATTAACATTATATAAAACTAATGAAACTAAAAACCATGTGAACAACTTGTCCATTATAACATCTCCCAAAAACCTAAAATACATGATTTGATAAATATTGAATATATATATATATAATACAAGTAGGAGTATCAAATACTCATTACGAAACTCTTCAAGAACCATCATGTCATTGTTATTGAAAAATAATAATGAATTTTATAACGACTACATAAATCAAGAATCCTAGCCTTTGTTGAGTTAACCCCACTATATCTAAGCCGCAAAAATATTTTTTGTCAAGAACACACTTCAAAAAATAAGATATAGATGATATATAACATATAAAAGCCATCCCAATAAACTCCCATGATAATGGTATTGAGTATATCATCCATGTACTACCAAAAATTCCCTCATCCATATCACATCATCATCAAGGAATAAAAATTATTGCTATACCACTTCATCAACAAATAACATGTCATCTATTTATGAAGATTGAAATTGTAATGTTAGTGAGAATATAATATGACATGGATGTTGGGGAATTCATGATATGTTCATTGTTTTCATTTTCATATTGAATATAATAACAAAAAATCAATATCAACCAAATACAAATAATATAATATAACACAACTCCCGATATTTACAATCCCATCTCATTTCATCCCACAACTATTTTTTCAATCTTCTTCAACTATAATTAACTATGATTATTTTTTCCATAATCCACGTCATATCTCAATCATGTGAAAGACTACATTATATATATTCATATCCATTAAAAATACTTATGGGGGAAGTTACTACATTAATAAACTACCAAAAATTCACTTCATAAGACGCCAGTCGTAGTCCCTCCATCATAATACTATCTAACTTGGTAATCACACCCTCACAACTTCATTCCATAGGGAGCCCCACCTATTCTTATAAAAATCCTTATGATTGTGATGGGGGATTAATGTGAATTATATTCTATTACTAACCACCTTAATTACCAGATGCATGAATTGGGATCATGTATAATTGTGTGGCACCACCATCATTATGTCATAACACCCTTCTATAATGTAGTTGGGCGATTAGTCTCAAACTATAATCACTAAAGGGAATGTAATCTTTCAATTTTGGCTCAAACAACTCCCCCTCATCACATTCCCTAAAGGATATAGTTTTTTCGAATATCAAATACCAAATATAGATCCCAACAGTGGTCCTTATATCTAAATATTTTCAATATTGGGATCCCCACCCTCATATAATTGTTTCTCCAAATGTGTCCCAATGTTTGTTTGGAAAAGTATGTTATATGGTGGGGGTGATTCATTGGACATATATTACATTACTAAACAACTACACACCCTGATGTGGGAAATGACATCAAATTTTATAGTATGACACCTCCGTGGTCCTATTGTGACACTAATACTTTGCAACATAGTGGTCAGTCCAATCTAACAATCACTCAAAGGAGCGTGATATTTTAATTTTGGTGTAAAAAATTGTCATTTTATATTTGTACCCATAATTTTTAAAATGAAAACTATATACATGGAAGTGATCCTTTGGATTATAACATCCCTATATACTCTTAAGAATACTACATATGGACAATCTAATATATTTACATATGAGAATAAAAATATTATTCCATATGTCATTAAAACAAAAATATCAACTTTGTATTAATATACAAAAATATATCAAATTATTTGATAAATATTAATTTTGAAATAATATGTAGTGGACCTCTAATCCACAATATAAAGGTTAAAGAATCTTGGATTGCATAAAACCTGTATGAGTTTAGAACGACCCATGTGTAATTTATTAGATGAAGGTTCATCAATCACTAGTATGTAACAAAACCATTATTTTATATAGAAAAACACTAAGTTAGGTCTCTATTTCAACATCTAAGGGAGAGTCACCATCATTATTTTATTCGAAGGAATATGATATCCCCTATTCCAAAAGATGTTAATATAAAAGAAACATCACTCTATATTAAAAAATAATATTAATACCATACCACTCTCAATACCCCTCATTATAATTAAAAAATAATTTAAAAAAACCGAAAACCATCTCTCCCAAAACATGATTAATATAAAATAACCACAATTTCCCACTTTTAAATAATCATATGTAAAAAAAATTTCAAATATATTCAAGAGGGTAGTGAACCGGTCATGTAAAATATAAAATAGTTGTTTCAAATATTAAATTTAAATTTTAAATTGTCTTTTAAATACATTTTATAAAATATAAAAATTATAAACAATTTTGTCACACAAAATATAGAATTAAAACATTACTAAATATGAATTAATATTCCAAAAGTATTTTCAATGTCCCATTATTTTTATTATCATTAATATTAAATATTCATAGTTAAATGAATGTACAAATAGTTTTTATTTTCATTTTTTAATATATGTTAGTAATTTAAATTTATAAATATTTTTAATATGTCTATATAATTTTTTTTTCATTAAGGTCTTGAGAAAAAACCCCGAAAGTATAAATTTGACAGTTAAATAAATGAAGAGGCCAAATTGGTTTCAATATTAGGCCACTAGATGACTATTATATGGCTATTAGATTTTTTGGTGGCCAAAAATTGATATATTTCCATCTCACCAAAATGTTTGTTGGGATCACTAATTAATGAGTACTTGTACAAAAATACTATTTGATGCCACTAAACTTATAGTGTCCTTTCTCGAAACTAACTTGATATGATGCAAAATATTTCTTTAAAATAATATTTTTATTAAACCCATTAGGAATTTTTTAGTCTAATTAGATAGAATATGGGGGATGCTACCCTATTTTCCTCCTTTATCAACATTTATTCATTAATAGACCAAAATTGCATGGGAATAGTATCTTTCACCATATAATAAATAATTTAATACCGTTATTCTTTTTTTTTCTTATTCTACTGTTATCTTATGATTTGGACTATATATTTTTTTATTTATAATTTGATTTGAGCATATCTCATTGGGGTTGCACGAATAATATGTGGATTTTATTAGTAGATTCTATATATGTCATGGGAATAATGAGAATATAAATATTTTTGCTGTTACATTAGTGATAGGGTGATACTTAGTGTTTTTCTGGTTTCATTGAATTATGGGGAGATTAATTTTCTAATTATTCAATATACCAAGACTAGAGTCTTTTCTTCCTAAACTCGATGAGAACCAATAAATTATATTATTATTTATCTCTATACAGATGGCTTACATGACCCAACCAAATTATTCAAAATATTATTCAAAATTATAACATGAATGGATCTATCCATGAAAAAAATCATTATTGTTTTAGGGATATATTTCATTCATCCCACTAACATGGGGGTAATGGAATCAAATATCTTAATATTTTTAATTATTCAATTATCACAAAATTTACATGGAATTTTATAATTCCAAATGATTCTACACATCAAATTATCTCTAATAGTTTCGTTACAATATTATTGAATTTGTATATGTACAATCATTCTTAATCCATTTGGTCTTCCATTAGTCCTCCTTGAAATATTTGGAGTATATTTCTAAACGGTTGGTTTGTATGAAATCAAACTATTATTGTTGGATCCTTCTTTTGAAAGACAAACCCCTTGGAAGAAAAATGGTGGTACCACCTAGTTGTAAATATTTAACCATTGATATGTTTTCATTTATCATCCCCTTACATGATGTCATTAACCCTCCACACAAATCCCTAGTTCTTCATATAAGTGTTTTACTAGATAATTGTAGTCTCATATAGACTCTAAATAGCATTGTGCACTTAAATTCATGGAAATTTAAATATTAAAATATGTAGGTACATCCAATAAGGCATTATGTATTCTCAAATTCATGGACTGTTTTTCAATTCAATGAAAAAAATCCTCTATAAGATTTAGAGAGGCTAGTTACCAACCCAAGATCAGCTGCAACGGTATGTCTTCTAGAAGGCCACATCCTTCCATCTATGAATGAGGGTGGTGGAAAATAAAATAACACATTTTATCAATGGTGTAGTTATATCAAAACATGAATAATATTTGTTGGGATTGTATAGTATTAAGACATATAGGAGAAACCAGTTTGAAGACATATTACAATCAGTTATAGCTACTATCCATTGCGACTACATACATAAACTATTATTGATGTATATTTTTATTCCATAATGTACCTATGTGGAGCTAATTACAAACTAGTTATTTAATCCAGACCACTTTATTTATTTTAGGTTCATTTTAATATATAAGTCTGTCTTTTATGACTCCATAGTTCAAAAATAGTATATGAAAAACTGTATATCGAAACCCAAAAATCATATGGATGATCAGTTTTCATGGTAGAGAATGATAGAAACATCTGATGAAGTATATCCACTTGATTCCCCTAATCACTCAAAGGATCAACATGACTTTTTATGGGATTTAATTTAGTATATTATAACCAACTCGATGGGGAGTTGTCTTCTAAATCAATAATTTTTTAAGTGATGATACTCTTATTATATTACGAATGCAATGCATTATGAGGATGAATTATTTTCTATGATCCAATATATCAAACATTTTTCCATTATGAATATAACTAAAATTACATTAAATAAAATTCAAACCAATCAATTAAATCCCTTCCTTAAGGAACTAATAACGTTACACAGAAAGTGATTTCATATTGGATTCAATGTCTTCAAAAAAACTAGTCACCTCAACATGAAGGTATCAAATTACTATAGGGAGGATAACAATGTTGTGGATGAATTTTATGAGAGAGAAATGATGTATTTTAAAAAAAAATGGGGTTTTTGGATTCATGTCCACTACTCTTCATTCATTTATGTGGACATGTGGGGTCTGATACACTGCCTCCTTTATAAAATCCCTATTAATGCATGAACTATTCTGTTATATATTATTAAAAATATTTATGATTGACTTAATCTGGATCTTCAATGTTTTGTCTAATTATTTAAATAGGATATAAATTTTTTAATTTCAAATTTGATATGTATATCTATGTATTAGGAGTGGTCAGCACCTCATTTATCTATGTTTCTATGAGTTAATCCCACATAATGAGTTTTACCATGATTATAATAAAATGGATCATATATTTAAAATAATAAAACCTTATGATAAATTTATTAATGTACTAATTGAGATAGAGACACTATATGCTTTAGAATAATAAAAAATGGATCTATTAAGAAAGGATAAGGTTTGTTATCAAAAATTTCAATTTCATGTTGAGGTAGATGGTCCCAAATTCTATCTATTTATATGTGGTTAAATTTATAGTGTGAATGGTAATTTTGGGTAATCAGGACTAATATACCTGATATATGTCTTCATACGGTTTACCTTATGTGAGGTATGGCTATTGAGTACTTTTAAGCTTGTAGTGGGTCATATGGGGCTGATTCATGATCGAATGGTTGTTGATGTCTATATAGCCTTTGTTAGGGTGTTTGGGTGGGATATTGAAGATGATTAGAACCGAAAAAGGAGACCATTCTTGAGCAACATCTACATTATCTGAGAATTTTCATTTATTTTCAGGTGAATTTTTTTTATTAAATTTTTAAAGGTTATATTATTGTACATTTTTGTTGGAGAAACTAAACATGGCTTGAATTTTCTATGAGAGAACACTATTTGGGTTAAATTCAAACCAAAGAGTGTATCCTAAACAGTAATAATATTTTTTGCAATGATGATCCTGTAAGGTTTTCCTAGTGCTATATGTTCTAAATTATTAGTTTTTCTGGTGGTTTATGTTTATATTGGGCTGGTGAAGAGGATTTTGACTAAGTCACCATGCAAGGGGTTACTAGAGAGATATGTTTGATCCAGCTATATATGCCACTAGTAGTCTCATGGAATGTCACTAATAGCTTCTCAATGGTAATTTATTTAATAAATCCTAAATTAATAGCCAAATTGGAGACTTTTATTGAGGTTTTATGTTTTATATATTATAACATATCACACCTAAGGTGGTTTCTATAGTGATGGGTGAACAAAATGCATCTTTGGACTACTTAGTATATAATTATAGTGACTCTTAGAAAGTATTTAGTAATATTACATATGTTATAAGAGTGGAGTTCTTCAGGAATCATTAAACACATGGGTATTGGGTTATTTATAGGGAATATGATTCAAATAGTTAAATTATTTTATTTTTAGTGTGGTTTACCAAGAATTGATATGGAATTAATGGACAACGGAACTCACGAGGTAGAAAAAAATTTCTTTTACTCTTAAAGGTGATTTATAAATATAAATTCTGAAATTATTTTATTCATTTTTCACTAATTATATGAATTCGTAAAAAAAAATTCATTTCATTTTTTACAATAAATGGTGTATTGAATCTTCAGGTTGGATTTGGATGTTTCTATATGATTTTGAAAATAAATATCTCCTATCACAATAAAATTCATTCCATTATAACTTGATGGTTCTAAGATAATTTCTTATGTTTATTTTAAATTATAATTAAAACCTAGTTCATGATGATTGTGATATAATATCTATTTAACAATTTTAAAATAATTTACATATAAATATAACTCCTACAAAAATTTATATTTTTTTCTATTCCAAAACTAAACCATTACAAAGATATATAATTTAGAATCAAAATACAAACCCTCATTGTTGTACTGAAACTATTAGAGTTATCCTTGATATAAAAGGTAAACCTAAATAAATAATTGGAACCACAACATGGTTAGGTCCATAACTAGAGGGATTTGGTCATTGACAATGCAAGACAATGCTATAAATAAGAACTAAGAGGGTTTCCTGATAGGGTGTATCTGTCAATAAAAACATCATACAATACTACCACATTAAAATATGGTTCTCTTTAATAAGGATAAATAACTGACCCCCTCACCATTTTCAATATTGTACAGGGATAGACATTTATTCACCAAAACATAAGGTACCACATTATAAGAACTAAATATTACATTGTATTATGATATATTAAACGAGTTGTTTTCTTGTGTCACATTACATTTTATCACAACAAATTAGAATATGATTAATCATTAAGAATATAAGGGATAGTGTTTCATGATTTGATAACCATGATCAATGGGCCATGTATTTTTTGAGATTGAATATATTATCTGATATGACTCTCACAATTTAATTGTTGCATCATTAACCTTGATGCCACTCAAGAGTTCCCTAATCCTGACTAGCCACATTACCTTAACTGCATGCCTATATACACTAGTGGCTTCCAACAAGAAGTGTGGGACTATGGTATTTCGTTGGGGATATTATTCCCTCATGTTACATTATACCACATATGATATGTGACACTAAATAAATAGAAAAATAATATGAAAACTAATGGCATAAATGGATTAGGAACTATAAAAACTAGACCAATAACCTTCCACAATGGAGGGAGACATAAATATTTTAAAACATAAGCAACAAATAATAATCTAATTTTGGAAGCATAATCATAATAAACTATGATAATGTATTTCATGTCACTATAAAACTTGAATATGAGTATACATGGAATCTTCAATACATTATATACCAAATAAAAAAATATAACTGAATAAATATCTAACATCCCAAGAATAGTCTTGACCATCTACTAAAAAGTTCCATCCTAGTGCAGGAAACAAATATTAGGAGTCAAATGCAAGATTCTTCCCCTTATCAACACTTGAATAAATATAGTCTTCTCTGGTACCATCAAAAGCCCAAATAATGTGTGAGATATATGTGAGTAGGACACCCCCAAAATTATATATACTCTCTTGTATTTGAAATATAATCTATAATAATTTTTAGGTATAAATATTGAACTAAGATAGTATAATAATTCAAATACCCAAATACCTAGTTCATCCACTTCTCATAATGAATCTAAAGAATATATCATTTAATTAATTCGTTTATGTATTTTTATTATATGTGATATTATGTGATACATGTTAAAACCTAGGAATAATATAATAACAGAGATAGTAAATAGGATCTATGTTAATAAACATGGAATTCATTATACTAATTTTAATGATGAGGATCCCATGAAATAACCAAGGAATCCTAGGAAACGATAATAATAATATCAGATGATCCTATAATTTAACCAATGCATCCATGGTGATAATTATAATAATGAGGATCCATGATAATAAACAATTCATATTTCCCTCTCAGGTTGATCCAATTTAGTAATAACCAAAAAATAAACCATAAGGGTTCTATGGGTAATCCAAGTGAAATCATGAAAGGCATTACACAGCTTATAGTTCATACAAAGTCCAAGGATCTCATCCAAGGAAAAACTGTCTATGAATGACTGGTCCAATAGAGGTGTGCCCATGGTGGTACATTCCTAAAGATGTCATTTTGGATCCATGAAGTGTATCCAAGGAATCTTAATATCCAGATGATAGTAAAAGGGATTCTATGGTTTCATTATTGTAATCCTCTAGTAAAAAAGGACCATGTTCCACGTTGAGTATCTTCATTGGAAACAAAATCCTTAAATTGGAATGGATTACTCTAATTTATCAATGAATTCCCTTGGGAATATAATTTCATATCAATTCTGAAAATTCTTGTAAAAGATGAAACATTCTACATTTAATAAGATCCTTATATATTGTTAATTATACATTTCACGCCATGAAATACTCATTCCATTTAACAACTCATCTTTTTAATTCCATTTAATTTTCTACAAAGATGAATGTATATATAGGGAATGCTAAAATTTATTACATTAATTACATAATAATAAATAATGTAATTTTCACTTACCTCTGTCAAGCATGGAAAGGTGTCCAACAGACATTCAACCAAGTCATTAAATTACATTCAATTATTCCATGTGATACTAATATTATACATTATATTTATAATTGAAATATATTTATTATATTAAGAGTACTACATTAGAGAATCATTTGGTAAAAATACATTATAGACGTAAGAAATTTATAATTAATTTATTTAGGAGGGATTTCAATTAAAGGTGTCAATCCATGCACTAGAACGCTTTTACACGTAAACACACATAGGTTACCAAGTCATAATTGACTAAAAACACAACTTGAGGTCTCAACCTCAAATGGTGTGATTATCATATATATAATGGGATCCAGAACATGAGCATGATAATTATAAGTATAAAAAATAATTAAATAAGAAACCTCGAATGAAATCATCATGCTCACAATGACATTTGTTTATAACATGATGAGACTCTTAGTATGGTTATATACCACCAACCATATACTCATATCACTCTCATCATCCAGTATCTACCTTTAGTTTACATGGATTCAAATAATTATGAATAATAAATCTATTCCTAATAAATAGGGTATATGAACCTTTGTCAAAATAACATCACTGATAGGAAGACGAATGGAAAAATAAGCTATAGGACTGAATCACCTACTTATGAGCTTTTAATGTGAAAGATGGATCTGAAATCATAAGTCAGATGGTGAACATGGAGTAAATCCTAACATATGGATTTTTAGGGTGATCCTTTTCCATATATGATGGAGGTGTGAGGATATGTCCTTAAATGAAGCCCATTCCTATACATTATAAAAAAAATAAATCATTTAAACGATGTGTAAATGTTTTACATGTATTCTTATGATAGAGGTCTTCCATCATATTAAATTCACATTTAACAACATCAAATAGTATTCCCAAAGATAGTACACATCATTTATTAGATAATGTTTTTTTATTCTGATTACATGATGTCTAGTTGTCCTGCATCAAGGATATAAACCTCATGCCTCTTCCTTTTTAAAATTTTCCCAAATAGTACAAATACCAGCATTATGGTCTAATCTCAAAAAAACATTACGTTAGGAACAATAGGGGCCTATATACCCAGAGAGGTGGGGTGAATCAGGGTATGGATATTCTTTTTCAATGTTCTTTATGCCCCACTGGATCTTGACCTCTTTATTACCAGGATCACATTGTTTTCACTTCTGTGTTTATTATGATCACTTATTTTCTTCTTTATCTGATGATGATGCTTTAAATGCAATGCAGCGAAGTAAGAATGAAGACACATACATTTTCACTTGGTTCACCCTCACTAGGCTCCATCCATAGAGCATACGCCAACAAGTTGTCAGTCATACCAAATTCCACTATTCTTCACTAGAAGTGGATACAAAGGTTCGAGATAGATCACTTCTATTCCCAGGATCACTGTATTTACAGAGTTTAGGGTCAGATCACTGCTTTCCCAAGGGTCACTCCCTATTTCTCTCTCTCTATCTGGCTCACTGCCAGTGGAGAGGATCACCTTCTTCCTCTTCCTTTGCTCACTGCTCTGGAAAGGATCCACTCACAGTTTATAGACTTGTAGGTCTCTTCATTTCCAAGAAGGAATGTATCTTCATCTGTATTTAGATGCTCTGTTGAAGTTTAACTTTGACCCGTTGACGAATCTCTCTTTTCAGCGAAGGTATCGGGCAAACTTACAGCTTCCACGGAGCCCAAAAACACTACCGGGGAATCAACCGCACTTGGAGTGCAAGTCCAATCTGGCGCGCAAGTATCACTATGAAAGTCACAACTAGCGCGCAAGTCATCCTCAACCACTTGTGCGACATAAGCTTTTGAAACTCCAAACATGCGTGACTCACTTCCCTTTACGCCCAAACCAATATTGGGGTCCAACTATCAACAAATGCACTTCTTCAAATCTGGTGTGCAATTCCCACTTCCGCGACACACCACCACTTGAGCGACCACCACACCTGTGCGACGAGAGTTCGGATTTTCCAATGTTTTGGACTCCGTGGAAAATGAGGACGGGTGGTCGGGTATTTATAGAAATTTTGGACACCCTGCGTGATGGCGCGCAAGTCTCAACTCGGTGCTCAAGTTTCGGCATGCAAGTCTTCTGTCCATGCAAGTCACCTGCTCAACCTACACAATACAAGCGCGATCCTTTTTCGTTTTCCATATTTTGTGCTTCTGATCCTGAAAAAAAACATCCGCGCAAGTTCCCAAGCTTCCTAGGAAACGGTGAAAAAGTCTCTTCATGGCACGCAAGCCACCTGTGCGACCACACCAATACCTATGTGACCCACATTCCTTTGCCATATTTAGACATCCTAATCCTAAAAAACATTAGGCGCACATGTTTCCTCTCCATCAAGTACACGACATGCAGTTATCTTTGCCAAAACCACTTTTCTCTTTTCGTCTATTTTTAGGCCCTCAAATTTGGCAACCACTGGAAAATGGTGCCACCTTGTATTTGTTCTTTTTGTACCTCCTCCAGATCATCTATTACATTGCCGACATTCTTGAATCAAACAAGGATCGTTGACCACACCTGTTGAATGTGACATTCCATGATGAAATCCCCTTTGACAACAAATTTTTATGTCACTGTTTTTCTTTGTCAACAATCACCACACAGATGTCCACTTTTTCAACAAACAAAACCACATAAAAAATGCATCAATGATACCTTTAGGGATTTTTTCCCAACAATCTCCCCCTTTGGGATTGTTAACAACTATTCCATAAAAAGATAAAGCATTAATTCTTCAGCCACCGTTCACCTCTACGATTCAGATAGTGATCAAGGATTTACTCAACACTTACTCTATGCCCACATGAGAAATGCTCGACGAGATAAACAAGAGTAAATGAAAAGTTCATCAATGAATCACTTCAACTTTGACATCCACTATTGACACTAACCTGATAACAATTTTTAACAGACCGATACCAATTTTTGGAAATGTTCTTAACACATTCCACCATCACCCTTTTACTTTCATCACGATTCTTAGCTATCGTGATATCTATTCTTTGATTGATCACTTCTAGAATCGTCAGATTTAAAATGCCCCCCCCCCCACTTCTATTCACAGCTTCAACCCGTGACAGATTCAAAACCACTTTAGCCCTATTTCTTGTGTTGTCCAAACTAAGCTATGACTAATCAAATTCAACTAGATTCAACTCCCCATATCTGGATGCTCCACCTGTCAGCTTCTCCTCATATCATTCATTATTTATCAAATTTCCACATTGTCTCCCCCTTGAACAATCACTATTTTCTCCCCCTTTGTCAACGAACCCAAAGGTTACTCCTTCATAGTCTGTAACATAGTAGAGAACACATATCAGCACATTATGGAAAAACACATCATACCTCGGGGAGAGGGGGGATCCACATCCACACTATTTCATGTGCGGGGAGTTGAATAAACTCCCAAATCCAGTCTATGCCTCTCAAAAGCTTCCTTGGGTAAGGCCTTTTCAGAATTTTTGTAACCTATAGCTTTGTAGGCACACACTCCAACTTCACAATTCCCTGCTCAACCTTCTCCTTGATAAAATGATACTTTATCTCAATGTTCTTTGTTCTTGAGTGATGGATGATATTTTTTCTGAGATTTATAGCACTTGAGTTATCACACTGGATTCTGATAGGATACTTCACTTCAACTCTCATATCTTAAATCTGCTATTTCATCTACAATAACTTTGTGCATGCTTGAGTGGCCGAAATATACTCAGCTTCTGCGGTGCTCAATGAAATTAAATAATCCTTCTTGCTTAGCCAAGAAATACACAATCCACCAAGATAGAATGTGCCACCTGACATTGATTTTCTATCATCTCCTGAAACGGCCATGTATGCATCAGTATATCCCAATAACTCTATCTAAGATTTATCAGTATATGTCACGCCGAAATCCGTTGTTCCATGGATATACCGAAGTATTATTTTCACTAAAATAATGTGGATTTCCTTTGGATTACACTGATATCTCACTGCTTGGCATGTAGAAAAAATAATATCATGCCTTGTTGTGGTCAAGTACGGCAAACATCCAATAATTTTCCTGTATTCTGTGATATTAACTGTCCTGTCATCCTCAACTTTTGATAACTTCATTCAGGTAACAACTGGAGTCTTCGTCTCCCTGGAATTATCCATGCCAAACCTTATTAAAACATCCTTAGCATATTTGGATTGAGAAATGAATGTTACATTCCTTCCTTGTGTCACCTGTAGACCAAGGAAAAACGTTAGCTCACCGATCATTGACATTTCAAACTCATTTTTCATGAGTTTGGAAAATTGTCTGCACTGAGATTCATCTGATCCACAAAACATTATGTCATCGACATAATCCAACACAATCATCCTTTGATTACTATTTTATCTGAAATAGAGATTTTAATCAACTCCCCCACGATGGAGACCAAGCTTCTTCAAGTACTGACCAAGCCTTGTGTACCATGCTCTTGGTGCTTGTTTCAGCCGATACAATGCCTTCTTCAGCCTGGAAACATGGTTCACATCCTCATGAATGATAAAACCAACTGGCTGCTCAATATACACCTACTCTTCAAGAACTCCATTCAAAAATGCGGATTTGACATCAATCTGGATCACTTTGAACTTTCTTTGAACTACTATTGCAAAAAATTATCTTATTGTCTCCAGCCTAGAAACTGGTGAAAATTTATCATCAACATCTACTCCATCTATCTGGGTGTATCCCTTTCACACTAGTCGTGCATTGTTCTAAATAACTATTCCATATTCATTCATCTTGTTGTGATAGATCCATTTAGTCCCGATGACGTTCTTATCTGCTGGTCTCAAATAAATCTCCAACGTCTGGTTATTCTCAATCTGATCATGCTCTTCATTCATAGCCTGAACCCAGTTTTTATCTTTAGCTGCATCAGCAAAACATTTCAGCTCTACCTGACATATGAAATATGTCTGCTGCAGTAACTTCATTCTTCTTGTTTGAACTGGAGCTGTCTGATCACCAATGATATTCTGTATAACAATTTCAGCTCGACTCTTTGGCTTTTGTGCATATAAGGATTTTACTTTCTTGTACTCACCATCAGTATCCTCTTCTGAAACAACTTCAGCCACTTATGTTCAACCTGAGTCTCTTACGACTTCCTCACTTACAACAAAAAACTTTTCATTGTGTCATTGTTCAATGATGTCATTTATTTGACCATATTCTCTCAAATTTTTGTTAACACACCTTTAATTTTCTCTCGTAGCTTCTTGGTATCCTAAAAGCAGCCAGATGATCCCACATTGTTAGGGAAAAATAGATAAGCAAGAGATGCATGATTATTGCTGCTTCTCTGACAATAAGTCTTCCCACAACTAAAAACTCCTGAGCAGATTCATCCGATTATTGCATTGATGGATCTTGCATCTGATTTTTCCATTAAATGATGCTCCCACTAAGTTATGAAACACTTCTTGGCGTTAGTCCCACTATTTATACTCTTAAGCATTCTTCTCCTCATGCATCATTTATTCTAATCTGGCACACAACATCGAGCCATTAATCAAATTTCTAATCCTACTGAGTTTGTACTCGGTGTAGGAAAAAAAAGATGGAGTTAATAAGACAATAACTTCCTATTTTGCTTTGTTTCTCCCTTTCTTCTTCACCATATGTACCTGATTTGAGGTAATTTAACCTCTGTAGCATATCAATTTTCCACTTTTCATCTTTAGATGCCACTTCCCCTTGGATCATATCTCCAAAAAACCTGAAACACATGAATCGTCAGTTTATTGCATTTTTATACTTATGGAGAGGGGAACTTCTGGAATATTCAAGAAGAATATTGTGGTTGATCCTGGGAGGTCAAACATTTGATTCATTCTTGCTGAGCATCACACTCTTTCTATACTTCTTCTAGATGCCTAGCCTACATCAACTGCTCTGGCCATATGACTAAGCATTCATTACTCACATGCTGAGTCTTTCTCTGATATGAAAATTTTGCAGGCCTGGCCTTTCTCACCATTTGGGGTTTAAATCCACTAGTACACATTTCCGTCTTTGATGTTCGACCAAAATTCCCTTTCCCTTGATTCCTTCTTTGAGCTGTAATATATTCTCTTACCATCTTCACTTGCTTATTCCACCATTGAAAAGATCTTGGACCTTCCTCCACTTGTCGCTGTGGAACACGACATGTGAATTTATCAATACATTCTTTGTTCATCTTTATTTTATCAGATGATTGAGTCACCAAACTCTTTTTCACGATTGGTGAGTCCTCTATTGAACTTTTATTCTTCTTTATCATAGCTAGAGTATATCTCCCCTTAATCTTCTCAGTTTTTTCACATTCTCTCCTTGAGAGCTGTTGTGAGTATGACAGCAGAGGTGACTGATAAACCTTTTGTTCAACACCATGTGATTCCCCTGAGGCTCTAAGACTATTCTTCTGCTTACCACTTTGTCTCTTAGTGTATAATTTCTCATTATGCATCATTGGAGTTGATA
The DNA here is from genome assembly GCA_963277665.1 of Viscum album. Lineage (NCBI taxonomy): Eukaryota > Viridiplantae > Streptophyta > Magnoliopsida > Santalales > Viscaceae > Viscum > Viscum album. The sequence goes on along the minus strand of OY728123.1, from coordinate 1,867,093,073 downwards.
ATCTCCTTTAAATTTCCTTTTCCATTCTTCCATTCTTCTTGCTGCAATTTCATTCCAAATGCCAATAATCTGAACATATAAACATTTTTCATCAATGAAATACCTTATTTCGGCATTTCTATGCTGAGATGCTGATACACCTTGAATTATTCTTCTGACACGAGGCTCTTGAGCTTCCTGACACATACTCAAGTTGTGTCCAATTCTTCCACAGCAATACCATCTAATGGATGCTTTCCTCTGAGAGACTCTTCTCTCTGATTTCTCATGATGCTTCTTCTTATTCTCAAATTTAGTAATGTTTCTGTTTTCACAGTCTGAAATGTATTCCAGAGCCTCTGAATAGAATCTTGACATGTGGCCATGAATCCGGCAGAAAAATCACATGTCATCACTTCTTTTTGTAACTGTCCTCTTAGGCCTCTCTCCCGCACCTATATGTTTTTCTCCACTCCTGGAACTATTCATGGATTGCATTCTATCATGCACGTGAGGGGATTCATCAAATCCAATGACAGGTTTTTCCATGCTATTTGGTCTTTGATCTGATAAAATATTTTGTTGTTTCTCCTCAGAAACCTCATATTTCCTTTTCACTTTATCATCGCCTTCTGAAGAACAATCGAATAGTAAGTGCAGTGCATCCTTCAACTTAGGTTTTCCTTTATCTTTTGATATCTCCATTTATTTCTTGGATTTCTTTATCACTTCCTCCAATTGTTGACTGTTCATATTTCTTGATTCATGTTGAGAATTTAGTTCTTTTCTGAAATATTCCTGCTACTCAACTCATCTTCTAGTTCCCGTGTGAGCTTTTCCACCATGTCACTTTTCTCCTTCACTTTCAATTATTATTATTCAATAGAATAAGAATAATATGCATTCTCTTGTTTTAGCCTTTGATTCTTCTAAACTAGTTCAGATAACTGTGTAGCAAGATCATCATTTTTAGATTTCAAATCCAGAATCTCATCTGAGTTCAGATTCTTCCCCTTTTCACCAGATTTTGATTTTTCCACCATTGTAGATCTCTTTCGCAATTCATCATTTTCAGAATCATTTTTCTCCTTCAGATCAGTAGCTACGTCAATAAGCCTTTGATTCATCCTCTAAGCTTTTTGATCTCAGTTTCCAGTGATTCTATCCGAATATCTTTAGTTTTTAGCTCTTCATCCAATTTCTGATCCAATTCCTTTGCCTTGTGGACAAATTCCACTTTTATACTTCTTTGTGTTACTTCATCATCAGTGGTTCCGAAATCACTTGTAAAATCAGGTTCTTCACTCATTCCTTCAGCATCATTGAATGAGTGAGTATTTTCATAGTATGATTCATCCAAACAACTCCTCTGTTCACTACTTGATTCCTTTTACTGAATCACACTCTTTCTATTGACACTTCCACAGTGGGTAATACCTCTATCCTTCTCCTTCTTCTTTGATATTCTTCCATTTTCGATGGCACAATAGGATAAGATAAGATTGGATCTTTAACTTGGGAAATCGACATAACCAATTCTGAGCAAACAAATCTGATAAATGAAACCATCTCTCTGATACCAATTGTTAAGACCAATAGAGGCCTATATACCCTTAGAGGGGGGGGGGGTGAATCAGGGTATGCATATTCTTTTTCAAAGTTCTTCCTGCCCCACTGGATCGTGACTTATTTATTACAAGGATCAATTTGTTTGAATTTGTGTGTTTACTATGATCACTCATTTTCTTCTTTATCTGATGATGATGCTTTAAATTCAATGCAGGGAAGAAAGCAGGCTGACCCAGATATTTTTACTTGGTTCCACCTCACTGGGCTACATCCAAGGAGCATATGCCGACAAGTTGTCAGTCGTACCAAATTCTACCATTATTCACTAGATGTGGATACAACGGTTCGAGATTGATAACTTTTATTCCCAGGATCACTACCTTTACAATGTTTAGGGTCAGCTCACTGCTTTCACATGGGTCACTCCCTCTTTCTCTCTCTCTCTGGCTTACTACTCGTGGAGAGGATCACCTTCTTCCTCTTCCTTTACTCACTGCTCCGGAAAGGTTCCACTCAAAGTTTATAAACTTGTAGGTCTCTTCATTTTCATGAATTAATTCTTCTTCCTCTGTATTTAGATGCTCAGTTGAAGTTCAACATTCACCCGTAGATGATTATCTCTTTGTAGCGAAGGTATCGGGCAAACTTCCAGCTTCCACACAGCCCGAAAACACTGCTGGGGAATCAACCTTACTTGGCGCACAAGTCTAATATGACGCAAAAGTATCTGTGTGCAAGTCACAAATGGCGCGCAAGTCTTCCTCAACCACTTGAGTGACACAAGCTTTTGAAACTCCAAACATTCGCCACTCAGTTCCATTTATGCCCAAATCTATATTGGTGTGCAACTATCAACAACCGCGCTGCTTCAAATATGGCACGTAATTTCCACTTGCACGACACACCACCACTTGCACGACCACCACACCTGCGCGACGGGATATCTTATTTTTCAATGTGTTGGACTCTACTGAAAATGAGGAGGGTTGGTCCGGTATTTATAGGCATTTTGAACACCTTGCGCGACGACACACAAGTCTCCACTCGACGCTCAAGTTTCGGCACGCAAGTCTTCTGTCCTTGCAAGTCACCTGTGCGACCAACAAAATACATGCATGACCCTTTTTCCTTTTCCTTATTTTGAGAATCTGATCCTTTAAAATAATATCCACACATCTTCCCAAGACTCCTAGGCATCAGCGCGCAAGTCTCTTCATGGCACACAAGTCACCTGTGTGACCACACCAATACCTGCGCGACCCACATTCCATTGCAATATTTTGACCTCCTAATCCTCAAAAAACATTAGGCGTGAATTTTTCCTCTCCTTCATGTACACAGAACTCATGTCTCTTTGACAAAACCACTTTTCTCCTTTCATCGATTTTCAGGCCTAAAAATTTGGCAAACACTAGAAAAGGTGCCACCTTGTATCTGTTCTTTTTGTACCTCCTCTAGATCATTCATTCCTTTTTCGACGTTCTTAATTCAAACATGGATCGTTGACCACAACTCATGAACATGAAATTTCACCATGAAATCCCCTTTTTCAACAAATTTTTATGTCACTATTTTGCTTTGTCAACAATCACCACACATATGTCCACTTTGTCAACAAACACAACCACCTCAAAAATTCATCAATGATACCTTGAGGTATTTTTTCCCAACACATTAAATGAGATTAAATTAAAAATAATTATTGATCCATACCTAAGGGAAAATATAGTATCTTACATTCTCCTCTATCCCTTATGTAAATTCATCAACGATTTTACCTTCCATGTGAGTAAAAACAATGTTTGAGAACAAATCTATCCACTTAGCACATACATCAGCCTCCCTCTCAAATATATCATCTTGTACATGGCCATGCATCCAAAGTACCCATACTTATGGGAAAGACTTGCCTCATAGATCCTTTAGGTTCCAATCAACAATGTGTATAAGATATTCTTCAAAAGAAGCCTCATCACCTAATGAAACTTTTAATGGATAAGAAATGTGGGATGGGATGGCATGGAAACAACAAAGCTATTAAATTTGAATATGACTTGCATGGAATAGTACTTATAAGGTAGTAATATCTAATAATATACTAGAATGAATCTTTCTAAAATCTCTTGTTTCCATATGAAATGATGTAACACTTCCCATTACCTCAGTATCCAGCTATTCCCAAGCTTGGATAATACACACAAGAAAACAAGATCCCTAACCACAAAATTTATAGGTCAATAGTGGTAATCATCAATCAACTTATATCTAGTCTAAAAGGTATGAATACACTTCCTGATCCCATGAACATACTCTATATCCACCATCACAATTTCAGGACCTTGTGTTACTACCACTCGTACATCTAAATATCATATTAGTGAACAAAACAAGTTACCACAAAATTCCTTATTTGGAGGCATCCGAATTGTCTCCTCAAATCTATTATTACAAGAATAATCCACAAGATTTATATTCTTCTCCAATTAATAGGTAAAATTATGGATTAATTTTCATATTATTCCTTAGAAAAAATGTGCATCAGTTATGAATTTTATTAGTCTGACAGTGGAAATCTATTCTCAGAATAAACTATCTATTCATATCTATCATTAAACCAGTGTAGAACTATGACGTGAAATGAGAATCCCTATCTAAAATCATTGTAATATGGACATGGTGTATCCATAAGATCTCATAGACATACATTATTCCCATCTCTTATAATAATAAATTCTCATAGATGGGTAGTAATAGGGATAAATTCATGAATAAATTCATGATTACCCAAACTACATCATGACATCGAGGTTACCTCGATAAAACCTCTAGAAAATGAATTGAAATCTCTTCCCACATCCATTCTGATACTGGAACTAGATATATAAAGCAAATAGTTATTTTTTTTCTTAATTCACTTTCTAAAATGGGGATCATCAGATGATATAACCTATTAACAACCATATCATCCCATACCACCAATACTTTTGTCAAATTTTTCGATATATATTGAATATTCCTATATGAACAACCCACAATGAAACATTGAATTCTTATATCAGTTCATCTCTCATTTCTATAAGAACCCGGACACGCCTTGGTATACATAGGATGTCAACTCCACACAAACAATAATATGATGTAGGGTCCTCTCCCAAAATAATCACCTAAAGAATCAATCCATCAGGATCCAAAGACATCATACTCTTCAGCCTATCAGGAGGGAAGATGTAACATTCAAGGAGGAAATATAAGACTTAATGTGACTATAATTATACCCCTGATACAACATAGAATATAAGGTCATTAATTTCCATTCATTACTATCTTCATGTATATAATGTTCCTTATTTTTTTGACTCAGCTCTTATGCAACCACATATCCCTTTCTAGCGAATAAGATACCTCAAAATCAAAGGACTAAATATATTCAACCCATATTTTACCTATGAGATTGAATTCATGATTTGTGGAGGAACATTTGAGGCTCTTTATTTCCCATATACACTAAAACATTATCATTATCTTGAGTAGCATATATCATGGATAATAACATCTAGATCAAGGTCATTTGTCTAGTTGTTCCTCACAGGAGTCCTTAAATATTGAGATCCATAAACTATGAATCTATCCTCATAAATCAACACTACACCTAGGATAATATCAGATACATCATAGAACACGCTATAACTTCTTTTAGGATTCTGATGTATCATAATCTGTGTAGATACAAGCCTTCAGATTGGCACTAGAATGTCTTTCTCCCATGCTTCTGACCATATGAACTGAGCACCAAAAATTTTAAGACCAATAATAGGTGAATATATGAATGGTTTTTATTGGATGAAACAAATATAGTATACATCTTACCCCATGATTTTTTTTATGAAGAACACATTCATAGGATGCTCTTATGAAACTACATCACTCATCTTTTCTGGGATAATAGATATTTTGGATTTGAATATAATATGACCCATGAGAAAACTTTGTCGATGTATAACTAGATCCAATAATTATTTGTAATATTATGATACTCTCTCAGTGTATTCTTAATGACCTAAAGGTTCATAAAATTGCTGTTATGAGTGTGATACTACCCATTGATGTCATCAACAAATACCAAGATATAAAAATATAGTTATGGTTAGAAACCTATTTCCATCTTGAAATGGAAAAAAGGGAGCATGTTAAAAATACTGAATGGCATAACAAGATAGTCGTACAGAAAAAAATATTCTATAAATAGATATATGAGGTATGTATGATGGCCTGAATTTAACCGATTTATAGCTTGATCTGAAGTTGATCTTTGAGAATACCCTATATCCTCCTATATTTTCAAATGGTTAGTATTTATAATGGAGATGATATTTGTTCTGAATCATAAGTTGATTAAACCATCATTAATATTTGCACATAAAAAGGTTCACATCTTCATTATTGAAAACAATTATGTGTGAGCTCTAGAAATAACTATTGGTTTAGATAAAACCAAAGAACTCGAAATCCAAAAACAGTCTCTTGAGCTTTGGGATATTTGTAGGTTCCATCATTTATAGATGAATGGACACTAGAGATACTCATAGAACAAGCTCAACAATAAACTCTACCTACATCTCATATTGTATTCCAAACAAAATAATTAGTAAAAGTGTCCCTAAAATGATCTACTGTGGGAGGAAAATTTTCCGATGGAAAACCATTATCTTCCTTGAAAATACTAGAAATATGGTCGGTCACTCCACTAAAACATGAATCTATTATCATTCTCTACCATCCTAGACATCCAAATCACAGTTTTGGAGATAACTACTTCCCTATGGTGTTGAAAACGACATGTTGGGGTGATAGTGGTCACAAAACTCATGGTATGGAACAAATAAGTCCATCCTAATATTGACATCAAATCGAATCATCTAGAGGAAAAAGAGGCCCCATAAGAAGGTGTAACTGCATAACTCAAGTGGTAAATCCCAACATTTGCTCATTTTGTCTTACCATATCTGCAGTGGAATATCCTGGGTCATCACAATACAGTAATATTGAATTTCATGTTCAAGAAATTATTGGTTCAATAATGAGATAAAGGACATTGAATCACATGTATAGAATTATGAAGATAAAATAGTCAAAGATAATAAAATAATACCTCATTTTATAGATAGTTGTGCCCACTGATCCGTGGGTATAGACTATAAACCACACTGTCGACCTGACCTATGGCCCGAATTAATAGAAAGACATCCCTAAACTGGTCTTATCTACTAGAAATAATAATATGATGTATGGATACCACTTCTACAAATACCTCTTTGACCTATCCTATCGGTGCAACTCCAACTACCCACCAAACGCAGCATAAATGATCATACCCATGAAGCATGAGATTGTGTGGTGCCTCATCTAGTAGAAAAATATATAAAGGTCTAATGGAATCTTTGATAATGCCCAATAGAACCGTAGGAACCACACTTTATTTGGTCTCTATCAAAATGAGGCTTTATATGCCCCTATAATCCACACTGATGGCATATAATGGTGTTTTCCATTTATTTACACTAACTATCACTACTCTGCTGAGAAATCTTAAAGTAATGCTTCTTGTAACGAAGAGATATAGAACCCTACATCGACTTGGAATATTTTCCCCATAACTACCACCTTCCCTTGGTATCTTCTTAGTTGTATGTTCCTGATTTAAAATCATTTAAAATTTTTATTTGTGAAATAAATAAACCAATGTATTAATTAAATACAAAATTCCATCCTCAAAGTATCTAGGACACGACAACTCCTCACCGGCTAGAAGTGGTGAAATTCATTATAAAATTTTAAATTGTATTGAATAATCCATGGCAGACATAGAACCCTACTATAGATTCCTTAACTCTCTAGCTCGGTTATCTCTCAATGTATGAGGAAAGAATAGATCATACAAGGTAATTTGGAAATCCAACAAAATTGCGGCCTAATGACGTCCTTCCTGGGTAATCACATCCTACTAGCTCTTGAAATATCAAAAATCATATAGGTGTAATGATTTTCTCTACACTATAGAGTCATATCTAAATTATAAATGATATACTTCATGGCCTCCATCCTAAACACAGAATCATGTGGAACACCATCCCCTAAAATAGTGGGAGGATACTATTATTGAAACTCCTAATTCATAGCAACCACAGTACGTGTATGTCATAGGGAACCCTACCTGTAATAAATCATATTTATAAAATCCTCATGAAGATGATAATTAGTTCCATTATTATGTATAACCATAAATTCTTCATGTGTCACTCTTGGTGGTAATACTGGAGACTCAAGGCCCACCATCTCTAGAGCATTATTTTTTCCACTCTCCTGGTGCGCGATATATGGATATAATGGTGGAATATCTCTAAAAATACCAATCACACACCACATATAAATATTTTAGCAGATATAACCACTAATAAGAAGAATAACATATAAAAACAGGCTCACATCCCATGATATTATACCCCAAATACCCACCTAGAAGGCCATGTATCAATTGTGTTCAAGATTAATTATAGAGGTTATTATAGGTGAAGGGTTGATGAAATATTTCTTCATAAATTATGTGAAAGAATTTTCTTCTATATATTCATATTTACTTTTAGGTTTTTAATTTTCTTATTTATATATATCAACGTTTGTTCCAAATGTATCTTCTTTCCCTATATATAAGGTGCCATACACCTTACCACTGAAATTGACACTCATTGAAATTATTTTTAGCACCTTGTAAATTTTTTATCTAAATTAAATGGAAAATATATGATTACTATACTTTGTTAATTACCCATTTTGACCCACGATGACCCATAAAAATTATGAATTAAAACTATACACCACTCAATTTTAGCCAATGAGAAACTCATGTAACCGAAGGTACATAGTTATCACTAGTAAAACCCATATATTTAAGATTCCACCATATAACTATATCCGAAAAACTAATTATATTGATACTAAAACTATAAATTTCTAACTACCTAAAATGTATAATATGTTATCAGCCTGACACTATATATAAATCTTGTATCACACAATTATTACAAGAAACATAGAAAAATGAATGTAGTAAAATAAACTTATATAGCATGGCATATGAATTATAGTTTCTGATAATGATGCATGAATGATACCTTCATTAAATCATATCCTTAGTTAAGGATAAAATGATAACCACAACCACAATATTAATAATAACAATAACATATCATGTGTGTCATTCAATGGTGAAATTATATCAACTATAACCTCAAAATGGCTGGAATCATGAGTAAAACCCATGCTACAAAAAATTTAAACTAAAAAAATGTAAAGTGATTAAATAAGGTACAATGAGTTTTTACTAGTAATAGATTAATTTAATAGAAATAAGGTGAAACGAAAAACTAATAAATCACCCATGTAAGAACATTGTAGAGATTGACATTAAATGATTTCCAACGATTTATCATATGTCAGAAGAAGCTGTAAAAGACTAAATAAAGAATCTACCCCAAAATCACAAATTATAACTGAAATAATCATATAGAAACTAATATTATAAAATCAAACTTCTTATGATTTAGATATAAATTGATTCTAGTACCAAAACAGTATAATGTAATGTAGTCTATCAATCCATATTGAATCTCATAATTCATCCTGAAAAATAAATCATGTTCTAATGAATAATAAGATCCACTGCCAATGCCTTCATTTCAATATCATAGTTATCATCATGAAAGTAATTTAATCCATAATGTTTCATTATTTCTGTGATAAATTCGTAATTAACATGAAATTATTGGATTCTTGTCCAAAAATAATTCTTGCAACTTTCGTACTAGCATATGCCAAAAAATAAGGCTTCCCAGTTTTCAAGAAAACATTAATAAGTTGTATTGTCCCTCTCTAACCTAGAATTTTTTTGAAAATATCACAGTTTACATGATCATCCAATATGAAAAAATAAAAGAAACAAGAGAATAAATCCCATAATAGAACAAACCACAACCCTGTGTAAGAGAACCACTCTTCAACAAAAACCCATTATCCTGAACATAGGTTATGGGAACACCATAAACATTGATTATAAATTAGATTCAAACCCCACTAATAAAAAAATTATTCCCACTTAAGTATAATATTATAAATTTTAGTATTTAAATCAATAACAAATTCCACTCTATTAGACATTTATTCAATGATATTTTTATTATCATCAATTGTTATATCCATTTTAGGTTATCATCAAAAGGATATCCATTCATGTTACTCGATCAAAGGTTATAATTATTACTATTATCCCTCTATAATAACAAGTGTGAAATTATTAATATCCATATGATCTTTTTGATCATTTTCATATGGAAAGGATACGTCTTCATCGGAGGATATGGATGAACCCTCTTCATCATAGGATGTAGATATCAAAGTATATTCACTAACTATTGACTGTAGTGGGAAGTTGGTCATATCCATTAGAATACCTGAGGATCTAGTGTAAACGTTTCTACCAATAATGAATTATTCAATGTTTTTCTATGTCTTCCAATAATGGGTAGTGATTAAAAAATTAGTATCGATAAAATATTTATTACCTTTTGGGAACTCATGTGTAGATATTCAACATTAATTTGATTTACATGCTCATGATCAACATGATTAGTATCCCCATAAATATATTGAGTCTCCTCCTCCACCTCCTAAATTTATAGAGAAGATAATAAAGGTCCTATAATAGGTTTATAATTCTAAAATTTATATGTAGGCTAAAATAAATCATCAAATTGAGTGCACGAATCATCTAAAATAAGTAGAATACAAAACAACAATTCCTATTTCAAGAAACACAAAATTTACTCTATATGTGGTTCTGTTACTCCCAAGAACGACTTATAAACACGTTCCAAAGAATTATTAATCTCTTATATATTTTCTGAAATTTCTAATTAAAGAATTAAATGTCTCTAATAACACTTTATGACATCCCTGACCAATGTTCCACTATGGTGTTCCCTGATATCAGATTGTAATCGGGCCTCAAGAACACCTCCCATTATGTCCGAGGCTACTGAGTAACATTGATGGCATGGGGGTGTTTGTGGGAGAATATTCCCATATTTTAGAGTGGATAAAAATGATATGTACCAATAGATAAATATTTGAGGAATATAGTAAATGATGGTCCTGTAAAAACAAACAAAATAACAACTAGACCAGTGAACCACCATAGTGGAAGTATACATAAACATGTAAAAAATAGTAGAAAATCATAATAATAAATAGCTAGAATCTAAATCATATACAATGAGGATAATGTATTTCATGTTCCTATAAATCATGGAAACATGTGTACAATATAATAGGAAGCATATTCTAGAATAAAGATCTATAAATAAGCCAAAAGCTATCCAGCATCCTATGCACTGGACTGGTCATATTCTACCGAGATCATTCTTATTTCAATAAACTAATATCAGGTGCCTATAGTAGAACATTTCCCCTCCTTTAAACCCATTTTCATATGATATTCTTGGGAACCATCAGTGGAGTGGTTGAAAAAAATCTTAGTAGGACCCCACAAATGGCGTTTATATTATCCAGATAATGAAATATAAACTAGATGAGTGAAATTCTATAAATATGGAAGTATGATATTAAAATAATGTAAATACTATTATTCACACTTCATCCTTATATGGTAATTCTTCTAAACATGAGATAATTTAATTAATTCATTTATATTAATTTAAAAATAATTTAGGTGAGAGGATCCAAGTAATAAATAAGGCATCATATAAAAATAATGATAGTAAAGAGGATCCAAGTTAATAACAATGAATCTATGATGATAATATTAATAAAAATGAAGATGAAAAAAGGAAATTAAAAAGGAATCCTTGATGATTATAATAATAATAACACATGATCCAAGGTAATAACTAATCCATCCAAGACAATGATAATAACAAAAAGGATCCATGGTAATAAACAAGGAATCCTAGGCCTCAAGAGTCAATAAAATTATATAGTAACATTACCCTGGTTATATGGGTTCTGATTTAATCCAAGGGGAATTGGCGATGTAATTCCACTATATATAGTTATAACTGAGTCCCAGGATCTTGTCGATTTTAAATTGAAAAAAACATGACTTGGAACAATGGGGTGTATCAATGGGTCCACATGTTCAAAGACATCAAAAATAAACATGGAGTGTATACAAGGCATCTTAATATCTGGTATATAGTAAAAAAGATCTTAGGGCATCATGTTGGTCATCCGTTTGGAGAAAAAAATCATATTCCTATGGGGGAATCTCCCTTGGAAACACGTCCCTTGAATAGGAATAAAGACCTCTATGTTCTCAAAGAATTCCCTCAGCCATTAAAAGCCACTTCAAGTCTCATCGAACCTTTAAAAGTTGAAAATTTTCATATTCAATAGTTATATTATATATAATTCATTATTTAATTATGGTTATGATATAATTATTACATTTGATATGTTATCTGGGTCATTCCATCACCCTCTATTCTATGTGGAAAATATATAGAGGAAACACATTAATTTATTACATTAATTACTTAGTCATTAATTAGGTTCACTCCACCACCTTCCATCAAGAATCCAAGGTGTGGTTCAAGTATGCATCCAATTTATTCAATTATTTTCAATTAGGCCACATGATATACATATTATACTTTCAATTTGTAATTTAAATTTTTTATTATATTAAAATGTTATCCTTAAATGGTTCAAGTAGTATCTACACATACTAGCAAATAAGAATTCATAATTAATTTCATTATGGAGGTCTTACCATTAGTTGGGTCACGTGATGAACTCGAATGGTTTCATTGGTAAACCCTCACGGGTCGATAAGGTATAATTTAAATAACAACCTACATGAGGTGGAAAGCATTGAGGTATCAAACTAGAACACTGTGATGATCATATATATTAAAATATCTTGATCATGGGCATGATTCTCATATGTAAAACACATGACTTAAATAGTAAATCATAGATGAAATAATATATGCACAACAACAATAGTTTATAAAATAAATAGAATTGATGGATGAGTTTCAGACCACCTATTGTATACTCATAGTGTACTCCTCATCAAGTATCTATTTTTAGTTTGGACTGGGTTGGAATAGATCTGAAGAATAGTTCAATTACCATTAAATATGGAATATTAGTCTATATAAAAATATATTCTCTGATAAAAATACAAACGATGAAATGATCTAATGTACAATATTGCGTAAATGTATTCTTCCAACATGATATTTGGATATGGAATTCGAGGATGGATGGAGAACATGGAGAAAAACATAAATTATAGATTTTGTGGGTGCAATGGTGTGAGTGTGTATGCAGGGGTGGGGACTTTTTTTAAACAGAGGTCATTGCTCTATTTTTTTTTAAAAATCTATCTCTAAATTTACATGGTCTGTAAATGAATTACATTTAATATAATGATCAGGGTCTTATATAGTAATAAATACCTTTAAAAGATGTGAAGTATCTGGGAAATGACTTTACACATCAACTATTGGATACAAATCATTAATTTCCATTACATGGAGTATAATTGACCTACATCTAGGCTACATCCATCCTTACTCTTCCTTTACAAAACTACCCAATCATGTCATGGCCCAACATTAGTGTCTAATTCATAAGAGAACATTAGAAGATATTAATTCTGAAAAATAGAAAGATCCATACCTGAATGAAAATATGGGTTCATCACAAATGATGATTCAACACCACTACACAATCTATTTAATATAAACGAAAAAACCCATGAGCAATAATTTTGTGGAATTTCATTAAAATATAAGTAGACTCAATGATTTTAGTGGATATTTTTCTTCATTTCAAAGCCCTTGTCAATGCGCCATGAGGGGTTGGTTAAAGGTATTTCATTGTTTTTTCATAATAATATAAAATCTAATTATTGGTCATTGATTTTGGGATGAAAAGGACATTGCATCAAAACATAGCTCATACTTCCTTAGTTATGTGATAATTTTCATATACTAGGTTTTCATATTATATTTGGAAATAGATAATACATTGTGATGATAATGGTCACACAAAATCAATTCTAATTTAGAAAAAATGTTACAATATTTTAATGTTCCTATCATTTAAGGAAATTAGGAAATTTAAATTAATTTTTTTTGTGGAAATGTTTTAATAATTTTCAAGACAAATTCATTAGTGAATTTTAACAATTTGACATGGTTAAAATCATGGAATGTTTTTGTATAAATTAATGGATTTTATTAATAGAAAATCACAAAAAAAAGTAGAAGTGACATTTTGGGGTAATATATCATTTAATAATGGGAAATATTTTATGTAATTTTCCTTTTGTTGTAAATTAAAAATTATAGAGGATTGACTTATTGAATAAAGAAATATAATATATTAATTATTTCATTTTAACATACTTTTCACCAATATTTTATTTGTCCAATATGGTATTTTTTAATGATTTGATGATATATATGTTTTGAGATCTATCCATAATAGAGTTTTTGAAATTCTGTTTTATGATTGATTTACATATTATCTATGGAAGGAATATAATATAAAATATTATAATGAGGATCATATGAGATAGAAGGGGACTATCCACTAAGGATGAGACATCGAGTTCCTTCTACCATAGTTTTAGATATTAAATTTCATTTCTTCCTTTTTTCTATGTATAAACATCAAATATATACATTTTATGTTTTTTTATTATTTAAGTAGGATTTCCATTTTTTACAACACATTTTTTAGTTTTTACTTTTGATCACTCTTCTATGGTTTTTCATTCACACCTGACTTGTGACCAAATAGCTATGAGTGGATACCATTATAGAAAAGGGTCTTATTGATGGAAAATAATGTGTAAATAATAATTTACATTCTTATTCTATTTGTATTTAATCATATGATATAGTATCACATTTTCCATGATCAATTATTCCATTCCATATTTTCTATTCATGATAAAAAAAATATTAATGTTGGATCCCTCGTTTGATAAGGAATTAGGGTCTTATGATGGTAATAATTTTCCCTATTGGTATTTTTTAAGTTAGAACATAAATAACATTAATTACATTGATTCTTTTTAGAATTAAGATTTTAGATGATACGGTAATATTTATAGAATTTAATCATATGATATGAAAATATTAGCCTAATTAATCTCACAAGTGGAGTTAAATCCTTTACCATAATGTAAACACATCCTTGGAAGTTGATTTCTATATATTCATTCTATTAATTTTTTCACAAAATATAAATTAAAAATATAAATTAATTTTTATAATTTAAATTTATATTTATATTCTAGACTAGTTTTCAATTGTCTTGCAAATGGTTTTGCGATTATAACTATGATTTTGGAATCTATATTGAATAAAACTCATACTTAATATAAACTAAAACTTATGTGTTATTACTATATCAATAAATATATTATATATTAATTTCCAATTTTAAAAAGTAATGGAACTCTTTTCTAGTTATGTTTTTGTAATTTTTTGAGGTATAAAGGGAAAAGGTGTAATTGAAGACTTTTTGATTAGGAGAAAGTTTATTATTTTAAATTTCTATTTTCTAATATTATATTTTTTATTTATGTTATTTTTCATGTTTATATGTATATATATATATTTATGTTTTCATATTTAAATGAATAAATCCCTCATTCTATTTGCACAATATTTGGTTCTGCCTAGTCAAAAAATCCATATACTAAATTGGATTAATCAATATCATATATGGGATCCATAATAATTTGTTTAAAAATGTTAATTCTCAATTACAATGTATTGAAGAACAATATATTTCTTTATGGAAAAATACATCAAGGATTGGTGTGAACTAATAATGGGAGTAGAAAATAATTATACCAAATATAATGAATTCATTAAAGAGGAATCAAAATTCAAAATTGAAACAGATCAGAGAAGATTCAAGGATATCAATTTTAATAATGATTATTAAAATTTTGTTATGAATTTTTTTTATTTTAGATAGAATCCTGGAATATATATACATAAAATATTAAATAATTAAATTATAAGAAGTTGGGGAATACGTAGAAAAATAATATATTAATGAAATAGTAAATAAATCTATTAGATTGTAGAGAAACACTAAAGAATATGATTGTGTTTGGTGACAAAAAATGATAAAGAAGGGATATTATTTTTTTAGACAAATCTAGAGTTAATTTTTCATTAATTAAAATTTTATAAAACTTATTTTTTACCTCTAGAAAATTTTATGCTAATACCATGGAATAGAATGAGAGTTCTCACTCTAGATAAGAAGAAATTCATGTGATAGTAACTTTTTTGTAGGGTATGTTAAATATATTCTTATATTATGTATCACATGAGGTGGTTAAGACTATCTTAAATACATAATATTAAGTACTTTTTGGTTGTAAATTTTATTGCTATATCATTCAAGGGAAATAATTTTATGATTTATTATGGAATTACTCATAGTGGATGAAACCAACTCCCTATTATTTTTTTATAATTAATGACACATATGTTACACATTAATTATTTCAGTTTTCACATTCAAATAATGGTAATAACTAGTTAGAAGATTGAAAATAATAAAAAATATAAATTAATACTAGAACCATAATTCGATCCATTCTATCTATGTATTACAAAAATTAAGATACTTTAACAGGGTAATGATTTTGTTTCTTTAACATATTTTTTATCCATCCCTTTGGTGTATTTAATGTTATATTTATCTTCAATTTCTCTCATGTGAGATAAAACATGTGGATAATGTTTAATTTAGTTATGGAGGGTTCTAAGACCTCAAATATTTCCCCAACCAACTGATTGAGGGTAAATCATCATCTTGAAAAAATAATATCAAATGTAAGAAAATTTTATAAATAACAACAATAAATATGGATATTCAGGTGAATTTTTTAATGTTATGTGATCATTATCATTTTGAGTTTTTCATTGTGTTTGATGATTTGATTAAAATTATTATTTTTGGTTCATTTAGATTTTCATTTACTTGAGTAAAAAATTTGGTCTATGTGAATAACCTGTTGTCTAATAAATTTTTATTGATATTACTATGAGATACTATATATCTTTTTAAAATTATCATTATTACACACTATTTCATGATATATTATTAGGATAAGCATGACTACTAAAATATATTATCTTTTTTATCACATTTTAATACAATTAAACTAAATTAAAATAAATAAGTCCATTGATTTTAATTTTTAAACAATTCGATCTTGAGACCAAGGACAAAATTGACCTTTTAACAAGCCTGTATTAACATTGACTTTAATTATAATATCTTACATTAGAATCCTATTTATTCTTTATACCTTAGTAATATCCAATAATTTCCAAGTTTTTAAAAATCATTATATGGTATATTGGATGATTCTATAGAGCTAATAAAAAATTTGTACAGAATTGTAGAAAGATTGGTTTTTTCTCTTGATTATTTAGGAAAAAGACACATATTATTTTGTAATAATGTTGGTAAGAACCCCCCTAATAATTATGAAATAAATTTAAAAAAATTAGATACATGAGCTTACATGGATTAATCAACCAAAAGGAGATATCACTCTTCTTATCTTAACAAATATCAATAGTGTCAGGAGTAGATTGATGGTGAGGATCATGTAGCTTGGGATTTTAATTTCCCCGAGATTGAAACATATTAACACTCATAGTCACCTAAAAAAATTTAGAGAAGAAAACAATTATTAGATAAAATGTGGAAAATTCTTTCAATTTTGGAATGTTCATTAATGGTCCATTGAAAAAGTGGAGAAAACAAAAAGGAGGAAATATTATCTAATGGTGGTGAAGGGGAAGACATAATTCAGTGTGTATAATTCAATATAATGAATTAACATTTAATAATGTAATTAAATTCTATGAAAAACTGAACATCCATTCAACTCAAATACATTATAACCCTAATGGAATGTCACATTGATTATTTGGAATCATTTCACTATGAATATTTACATATATTACACACCAATAAATTTATTTTATATAATTTTTATTGAGAATAACTCTAATCAAATGACATTTAGTGGTTATGTAATTTTTATGTATTTTTGATCCTAATTTTCATGAATATTAATTAGAAGTTGAATACTGTGAGTGAAATGAAGGGGAGTATTAAAATGGAATTTTATATGAGGTGTGATTAAAATCATTTTGATTTTATAAGATAAATGATTGAAAAATTCCTAGTTATGATTTTTATATTTGAGTATGATAAATTTAATATTTACCTTGTTAGAGAATAGATTCTATTTTTTTATATTGAAATTCTTATTTGGGATATTAATGAGTTATAAGTTAGGTTGATTTTTATAAATCTGAATTGTTTACACATTTTTCACATTATTCACTGAATATTGGACTTAATACAATGAAATCCCTTTAATGTTTTAAAATATTTAGTATGTTTACAAAATAAAGCTAAACATGTTGATATTTGGATGAGTTTTATGAAAATTGGCCAAAATATCACCACAAATCGCCCTATTATGGTTGTTTATGCTGAGACAGGTTATAGACTTGATGATACAAAGGAATTATTGTGTAATTACTTATGAACATACCTACAATATATTTTTATGAGCATTGAATGGATTTTTTTTATAAATTTAAATATCTAGAAAAATTTGACAGTGTTGACTAAGCCACAACTACCCCATCACATCGCAATATAGTGGATAAGAAAAGTTAAAATCCCTATTACGATGTAAAAACTACTGGAGCTAGACAAGATTGAATTGGTGTATCCTTGCATAATAATGAGAGATACATCATAGCCAAGGTTGTAGATGGAGAAATATTGATATAAACATTATATTCTGACAATATACACAATAACTAAGAGGGTTTTACAGTCGGTGACAACACACAAAATAATTACCACACACAACTCCGAATTAATAGTTTTGTGGTTTGCACTAAGTATTAAAAATCCCCACCCCCATGCATCATTTGTTATGTGGGATAGAGAAGTATTTATATTACACCACAATAAGAGGGTCTACACCATAATGAGTAAAAACTACATATACTTATGAGGACATGATTTTCTTTTTTTTCTTATCCTTAAACAATATCCCACAACATCATAGAATATTATTAATAATGAATTAGATGATAAAACATTTCACAATGATGGAATCGCTGTTTTATAAGAATCTATAATAAGGTAGAGATTGAGCAATTTTTCAGAATTGATTCTAACACTACAATTTTGATTCACTAATATAACATAGTCGAATAAAGAAAAATTGAAATTCAAAATGCTATTAATAAATTTTAGTGGTCATGTATTGATATTAAAAGAATTATCGATTTCATGCGATCATATATTCATTTCAATCACAGCCTATTCCATTGTTCCATGATTTTTTGGTCGAAAATATATTCGCAATTTATTTCCACATGATTAAAAATAGATTTTGATTCTTGATTGTCATGTGTGAATGAAATTGAAATTTAATGAAGATTTCCTTTCTATAGTGATGCTTAAATATTTATAAGCCTAATTTTTATATATTATATGGTAGTAGGAATTATTCTATTATGATATTCCATACATTGAAACATTGTTAAGTGAAATAGATTTATAAAATATTAAATGAAATTTTAATTTATAAAGTTTATAAGAACAATAATAATGAAAGTGGGAAAATATTTTCAAAGTATTTTGATTAAATTTATATGACTGACTAATGGAGACTTGAATTTACATAAATAATGGAATATTTTTATTATAAATCATATAAAATTCTTATCGAAAATCATGGTTAAATTCAATTTTGGTTTTTAGAATATTTCTCGTTAAAAAAGGGAAATATTATATATAATTTTAATTTAGTGAAATATTGACTGTTAGTGAGCTTTAACATCATGGAATAATAAAGCGAAAAAATAGATTTATAATTTCGAGAACTATCATTGACGAATATTTATTTATGCAAATATATAAATTAATGAAGATTAATAGGAATGGATTATTTGATATATAGTCGTGTTTGAATATTTGACAAGATAGTTTTTTATATATTCATAGAAAATCTACATAATGAAGAGCATAAACAATTTTACCAAGAATATGATGATACATGGAAGGTACCGGCCAATCAAACTACATAAATGAGATTTCTTTTAAACATTTTTATTTTCATTATGTAGTAATTATATTTTTCCTTTGGATGTGTTCTCTGTATTAATATATGTTTTACATTACATTTTAAAACGTATTTTGTTCGTTTAGTATTATTTGTACTTCTATGATGTATTGTTACCTCATGATCAGTTATCAATCAACTATGAGTTTATAAAAAATTATATTATAGATGGATTTGTGGGAAAGTATTTGTATGAATGTTTTAAATTATTAATCATTTGAGACTTAATCTATTTAATTGGTATCTAATTGAGACTACAATATTATCCCATTCCAAATATTCTAATTGTGATATTTCAAAATTAAAATGGGATTTCTTATGTGATTGTGAATTATTAGTTAGAGTTGTCTTAATTATTATTTTATTCTTTGAATATATCAAAATTAAATTTAATTACATTAATTTTTAAAATAATAAGGTTTGTAGATGTTATGATATTATTGATGAAAATTTATTATAAGATATTCAGTTATATTTATATTAATGAAAATATTATTTTACTAATCTCATAATTGTGGTTGAATTGATTACAAAAAATCAAAAGAATCCATATATGTCGATCCGCTTATCTTCATTAACATAGTTTTTTTATTAACTCACTAATATAGTTAAACATGGTTTATATTTAAGTCACATTAATGTTCATTTCATGTTTTTTAAGGTTTAAAAATTAATTTATTGATTAAATTTGGATTTTTTTTCTCTATATTATTTACCTCAAAAATACATTATACTATGCCTTTAGAGTTGGTTCTAGTTTGTGAAATTTAAATTACTAAATATTCTCATCATAAGATGTGATAAAACATTTAGTCAATCAATGATCATAAATGGATCTAATATATGGATCATAAATTATATAAATGATGTTTCTATTCTATATAAGGAAATACTCATGCATATTTGTTGGTCGGAGTGGATACTCAAGAGGGCGGTGAATTGAGTTCCAATTAAAAATTTCTATTAAGAAGATTCTTTTTAAAATCCCCCAATTATAATATGAAGATAAAATGTAGTGAATTTTTATTACATTAAAGGGTCAGTTAGATTCTCAAGAGATTGATTAGTTCTCAGTTAATTCAATCAGAAGATAAATTATCATTTGAACCTAACCTAACGCTTTACAGTACATACAAACACTTGTTAGATTAACTATCAAAGTGACTTTAAAATATATATATTTTCCAAAGTAAATAGTAGCTGAATATAAAATATATATAGTATACTTTGGACTTAGTCTATGATGCACAGCAGATATAAAACAAGTGGTTCAGTCTCATGCCGAGTCCTAATCCACTCCACATGGTGATCACCTACCACCAAGTCGTTTATATAAATAAACACTAATCCACACCCTCGATCGAGGTAACAACAGTACATAGACTGTCCAGGCCATGTAGGGACCTCTTCCATCGTTTTTGTGGGTAAAAAAAGGTAATGACCAGGCCACACAGGGACCTCTTCAACATTTGTTGTGGGCAAACAAGAGTAAAAAGTTTGGTGTGAGGATTTTAAAATCCTCCAATTCCGTGCGGGAGTTAGTGTGTGTTTAAAATATACAAAGTACACACACTTCTCTAAAATAAATAAAAGAGTCACTAAGAGAGATTAGATGTGAGTTTAGAATGTTCTAGTGATTAGTAGTGCAGCTCTGGACACGTAAGATAACACAGAAATGCTTTTGAGTCCTTCTCTTGTTTTTTTATTGAAAAACAAAGTGTTGTGGTCCATCTTGTGCTCTTCACAAGTGAATATGTTCTCTGTATTCCAATTTAATTCATGTGTTCTTTAGTATATTTGGATTGCATGAATGATAGAAATTCTACATTGAAGATCTTGAAATCTCTTGTTCGTGGTCGTGCTTGTCACCTTGTTTTTCTGTAGAATAGTGCACTCTTGTTTCTTGAGTTTTCGCGTGATTTTTTTGTATCTCTTGGGCACAATTATCTCTTTTTTTGAATCTATTGGGAACACACATCTTTTATTGTGTATCCTTAATGGTGTCTCCTTCATGGTGTCTCCTTTTCACGGTGTCTCCTTGTCATGGTGTCTCCTTTTCACGGCATCTTGCTTACGATTTCTGGCTTCTGGTGCCTTGTTCATTGTTTTTGGATTCACGATGCCTTGATGAATGTGTCTTGCTAACTGTGTCTGGCACAAAGACAAACAGAGTGTCTGGCTTATGCTGTCTGTTCTTATTATCTTGCTTCACGGTGTCAGGCATACTGTGTCATAGTGTCTCGTGGTCACGGTGTATTATTGTTCACGATGTCGGAGACTTAGGCTTCACAGTGTCTGCCTCATCACAGTGTTCTTGTTCACAGTGTCTGTGTCTTGCTCACAGTGTCTGACATATTGTGTTAAGCTTCACGGTGTCTTGTACTTAGGAAAATAACTATTATCAGACTTAAATAATAATATGCAAAAAATGAATTGAGCTTAGCAATAAGAAATTATGAGATAACTTGAAACATAAATACACATGATTGATATGATTTGTGAGATTTGAGATTGTTAATAACATTTGTAATTAGTATTGATATTTGTAAACATTAATGAGATTTTTTATCATTAAAACATGATTAATACATGAGGAGTCCAATAATATTCCCCTTTTTGATGGTCAAAAATCAAGTACAGTTAAAGGGTAAATTAAATGAAACTATAGAGAAAAATAACATATATAATAACAGATACCTTCTCACTTTTTCTTCCTCTTTTTTGATTATCTAATAGTAGAATGAATAGAGGGAAAATAGTGCATATTCTATTAAACAAAATCAGATTGTAGTACATCAGAATTTAGTAATACAAAAATGAATGGCTTCCCTATCAAAACAAAAGAGTCACTGGGCTTCTTCAGGGATTTGCCTTCTCTTTGCCTTTATCAACAACAAAAGTGGGATCCATAGGGGCAGTGGCTGATGTAGAATAAGGCATAGATGTGGTAGATTGTGAAGGTAATGGGAGACCGTCAAAGACTGAGCGAACCAAAGTTGGAGCAGTAGAAGATCGAGGCAGTTTCTGGTCAAGGATGACAGGCCTGATCTGACTAAGAGCCTAGCAAACACACATGGATGTTGAACCTAAGGCAGAAGTGAAAGTAGGTAATCTTGTTCTGAGGGGAGCAGCCTCTAGAGCAACAATTTTTTTACTTTGAACATGAAGATACAGTCTCAGAAGATTAATGAAGTCTACAATAATCTCTCCTTTACACTACATGGCCTTTTTAAAATCATATTTATTTTCCATGAACTTGTCCATCATTCTGGTAGACATGGTGAGCTTCTGGACTTAGTTTTTGAAAGCATGGGTACAAGAGGAATTCTCATATTCTACAAAAGATACATGAATTGATTAGTCATGTCAGTCTTGGGGAAAATCCAGTTGAAATAAAAATCCACTTTCTTAGAAATCTCCTGCTGAGCATCATTGGAAATATTTTAGCGAATTTGAACTAGATTAAGCACTCTATCACTATACATAACAAATTCTGATAAAGAAGCCATTTCAAAACCACTAAAGGCATTATGAAGTTCTTCCTTGAATTCTGATCAGAGAAAAGTACTGTCCAAGGAAGGATTGGAGGTCTGGACTGAAGTATCAGAAGCCTTAACAGTAGTGGTCAAAGATTTAAGCTGACTCAGAACCATATGAAGACGGCCAATATACTAATCTATGAGTTTATTGATATTCTACACAAGTTCTCTCATGTTTTGCAACAACATTATGTGGCTTTCATAAATCTTCTCATCAATGGATAGAAGATATGGGTGAATTTGAGACACAATGTCTCAAGAGATGTTTTAAATAGTAGGTTCAGGAGAAGCAGGAGCAGGTGTCGGAGCAGGCTCTGATCATGAATGCAGTTATTTCTGTAGGTTTTCAACCATACCTTTCAGGGTTTCATTTTATGTACCAAGAAACATATTCTCAACTCTTACTTCTTGAATTTCATTGATCATCTTGGGTTGAAGTTTCTAGATAATCTTTTCTAAAGGCGATGAGGCATCTTCCAGACTCAGTTTAGTCACAAGATGAGGTTGAAAGGACATAAGTTTCTCAACTCCAGCTTGGATAGTGTCTCCAAAGACATTCAAATAATCCTTGCTGACAGAAGATTTCTGTTCGGGTAAAGGTGTAGGCTCAGGTTGAGGTTCAGGTTCAGGTGCAAAGTATGTGGCAGATTTCAGTTGAAATAAATAAGAAAGATCAATTCCAGTTTTAGTAACCTGTTGAGATTCACTCACATCATAAAATCTAGGGAATACATACTGTGTGTACACAGAATATGACTCAATAGGATGATATTATTTATTAGTCTCAGTTTCATTAGCCTCAACTTCATTAGTATCAATATTTTGAGGTTCCTCCGCCTCAACAAGTGCTTTCTTTTCAGGAACTAGAGGCACATGAGCTTGTTCTAAATTCATAGTGTAACGCCCCGACCCCAGCTACACAGAGTCGGTGCATTACTTCGTAACATTGGCATGATCACAAAAGATCAAGTCTCGAAAGACCGATTAGTTTAGTAGCCTTGGAATCACTAGATACATTCATAAGTGTTACATTACATCATAAAGTGAAAAACTAAAATAACAAAGTCTTCATAGTCCACACTCATATCCTCTTCTGACTATCCCTGCAGGTCATTCATAAAATACTTCTTCACATCCTGGAAAAATATTAAAACATTGAAATGGGTGAGCTCAGATGCTCAGTAAGGATAACAATATTGCGGAAGCTTTCATAAATAAACATTAACATTTAAGGAAATGTATAACTAAAACAAAAGCCTTTTAAACTTGAACATCAACATAATATGGCAAAAGTAAAATGAGATAATGCCATTCACTTCTTCACATGGATATTCTACTGGTCGAATAATCACATGAAATATCAATAACCACTTTCATAATGATGGAATGCATAATCCCAGACTATCATAACCACGTAGTCAAGGCCTCTTGCCAAGACCACAAATAAGATTTTGTCAAGGCCTCGTGCCAAGACACTAGTTTGTCTCATGAGACCTTCCGATGCATCGAGGAGCTATAGCGGGCTCCACCCGTCACTTATTAAGTCCAATGCATTCCTCATATGAATAGGTTTAAACATATCATAAACCATAACATAATCGTATCACATAAAACATGCATAAAGGAAACATAACATTTCCACATTTCAATAACAAGATATCAATACAACACATTGATATAATAAAAATGCTTTCAAAACCATTCTCAATACAAAAATAAAAGAAATTTAAAACTTTGTATTTATTTTTCATTAAAAAAAGTGATGGCTTGTAGAGGAAGCCGAAACTCAAATAATGGTCACGACGGCGGAGAAGTCATTTTCGCCGCATAAGTACGGAAAGAAAAATATTCCCTTTTTGTCGTTTAGTAAAACGCTTCGTATAAAAAAGATTCCTTTTGAATAAACATAAAAGTCATAGGGGTTTATACACCGTATAAAAGAAATTTGTGTATAAAACCAAATATGCCTCAATGAAAGGGGATTGAGACGAAGTCCTTAAAAAGATCTTTTTTTAAAAATAAAATAGATATATTATGTGTATTCACTATAGGTACACATAAAGAAAGTAAAAATACAAAATAAGTCATATTAATATCATGACATAATTTGAAAGTAAGAGATTAACCCAAAGAATGGAAGTTGGGTTAAGAAGTTCCCTTACCTTGCGTCCTGTCCTGACTCGACCATTCTTTAACCTCCTGAATAATAAACTAGAATTAATTCCTATTTACTTAAGAACCTTTTTCATGTTCATTATTCCTTTTATATCCCTTATTACCATGTTACGAACATTATGTAATTATTTATGTTTATAATGGTCATTTTTTCGATCTTAGGTACTTGAGTCAGAAATAACATTCTTATAATTACAAGTTGTTCATGTGGTGATATATCCATTATATCCAGAATTATATTCATAATGTAGATATCATATATATCATATATATACAGTATATACATTCATTTATAATATTACGTAACATTTATAGGTAAGAAATGAAATTCACCGTTCATGGAGACGGTAAGTCGTACGTACACATGAACGCTACATTCATTTCTATTTCGTATTTAATGGAATGAAATCATAATGATATAAATTTATAATATAATTACAGTATAATATAGTGTATAATACCATTTAATCCATCCTTTATACATACCACATATGGCATTAACGATTCAAATCACTTTGAGGGGGCGGTAGTCCGCACTTCCTAAAATTAAATTATCGCGTTTTACCCATAATGGAAATCATAAAGTATGCCATAAATGAGAAATACAGAAGTATAAATAAAACACAAACACATTATATATCATATATAAATATAGTGACATCTTAATGGCCACCTTTGAAGGTGTTATATGAGTGTTGAACAATCATCGTTTCGTGAGGCAGAAATTCGCCATCCACAGAAACCGTATGTTCTTTAACCATTAGATGTAGGTGTGTGTAAGTTTAGCTCGAATCCTTCTTATAAAAACATCCTAGTATATTTAGGATACTGGTGTTGTTACAAAAGAAATTAATAAAAAGAGTTTAGGGGGTTGGAGAAGAAAAATAAAACAAAACAACATTAGAGAAGACATTACCTCAAAATCGGGTAACTCTTTTTGATTTGAGCCAAAGGCTTCCTTGAGAAGAGTTCTGCACAAAGTGAGGCTTCTAGGAGTAAGAGGGGGATGTTGGGAGAGTATTTGGGCAGAGTTTTTCCGAGCCAAATGGCTTAAAAGTGTAAATGAGGTGGGAGAGGTGGGGGCCTTTTATAAGTGGAGAGGAGGGGCACTTTTGGAAATATTGAAATGATACATTATTACACAATGCTTTTCGGATTCTAAAGGTCCCACACTTATATAATTCGAGGCTAAGGTGATAAGGTTTCTAAATATCTTCATCCAATAGGCTTTGGACAAGTGTAAGCCTTGGATGTTTCATTATCTTCTCATTTTATTTAAATCGTTAAATAATGAGGTCATCGCTTCATCATAATGATGTCATAAATAATTTAATTTATTTAATGTCTGAAAATTATAATAAAAATACTATGATGTAGGAAATCTTTTTATCTTTATAATGAATATTTATAATCAAAATTTTGACGTGTGTAACCCCATGTAAAAATTGTTTTAGTAAAACATTTTATGTTTGTGTCATTTTTTACTTTAACATTAAATAAAAGGTGTTTATGGCATTTTCTAACTAAAGTGGCTCCATGGGGTCCCCTAGTTGACCCATGTGTTTTCTTGGTCGGCCATTACTCATCCAATAGGAGTAGGACAAGTGTCATGCTCATCTCATATTATTAAAACATTATTTTTACCTTAAACTACACTAATTACCTCTAATCGCGATTAAGAACTTAAAAGTTACTATTCGCCAAAAATTATTTTAATCTTATTGAACCACATTTTACTTATAAATGACAACCATGTATGTCGGATTTTTGAAATTCAAATCATAGAAGGGGTAATATTTCATTTAAATGAAAAATCAGTTATTTAACTACCACTTAGTTGTTTCACTATTCATCAAAAATTGAAGTTTTTCAGAACAAAGCCAAAATTTCACCCTCAGCTATAATTGATATTCCGAATTCAAAAATGATGTCTATTTTACAAAATTCCAAACATATAAGTTGCATTAATTAATTTTATAATTAATTCCCGCTGTTACGGCAAATAGCGTGTTTTTAAGAAACAATTTATATCAAAAGATTGGCAATTGTTTATGTCCAATTTCAATGTTAAATTAATTCTAATGACCACCATTGGATAAAATGGTAAAAATATATTCTAATTATACTTTAAAACCACTAAATAGTATAATTTATTACTATAAATTATTTTGATTAAAAAAGTTGTTTTTAAGTAATTTTCACTATTCATAAAAAATTAGAAGTTCTCAGAAAAATACAAAAAATTCAACATAGGCTAATTTCGATATTACGAATACAAAAATGAAGTCCATTTTGAAATATATGATTTATATAATTTTAAAAAGTGGTTATTACTATTCATAACGGCTACTTTGATTAGTCACGGTGTTTTAGAACTCGAACTTGCGTACAATGCAAGCTTTTGCATTATTGAAAGAGAGGCGTATCGTGGGAGCTCGGGGTGTTACATTCTCCCATCCTTCAATAAATTGCGTCCTCGCAATTTGATATTTTTCTTTGAAAATAAAAGGTTGAAAAGAGAAAATACCTTTGAGGAAAACCCACATCGGAACAAAGGTTAATAAATATATAACATTAAAAGAAAGCAGGATAAGTACAAAGGTCACCCGATATAGCCCATTCTAGGATTCTATGAAAATATGGATATGGAAGAAAAACAAACCAACAAGGTCTGATGGAGAGTTATAGAAAACAGGATTAGGAGAAAGTTTAACCACAAGAAAATCACAAACTTGTGATTGGTTAAACGGTCATTGAATCCCCAGTTGGAAAAGTTAACCGACGACATTTTTGTTTTAAGTTACCTTTTATAATGTTGAGGAATTTATTTAGGAGATTTACTAAGAACGTAAGGGAATATACATACTTGTTATGTGTACTTTCATTCGTTAATAAATTTTTACCACAAACCCAACTTTTACTCCAAATGGTAACAGAACTCAAAAATATTCTATTTATCCTAATTGTATAAGGTTAAAAATGTTAACACATACCATTTAGATTAGTAAAACTATTCTTTAATAACCAGGGACTTCATGTAGGCTAGTGGTAGGAAATAAAGGCATGTCGCACTATGGTTGTCGGTTCGATTCCTGCAGCTTTGTCCGACGCGACGGGTTATGCTCCACCCTGCAGGTTGCCCTTTTCCTAAAAATATAGTACTATACTATTCCAAAAATAATCTTCATAAATGCTTTAACCTTAAACAATACTATCCAAAGATCAACTTAATCCACTCCAACCTTTATAGTTATCCAAAATAGCTCCGTCCAGACATTCTCTAATAAGGTCTCTAAATTCCAAAATCAATTGTAACATCAGATTCCCCAAACAAAGAAAAGTTTCTCTTATTGTCACATACTAAAAATATGATTACCTTAATCATATTAAAACCTTACTGAAATCAACAAGTACTGCAATACAATCCATATATATATATCACATTATTCTTATAACCAGAATATAATCCTTGAGTCCAAAAGCACCAATACATTAATTATTCCGCTTCAACTGTAGTCACAGCATAAGATTGGCCTTGATCCCTTGGCCTTTTCTGAGGTAAGTTTCCCTGACCCTTAGGACATTCATTTGCATAATGACCCATTTATCTACAATTGTAGCATTCAACTTTGATAGCCTCTTTCTTTCCCTTGCGAGACGAGCCTGGTGACCCTTTTCTCTACATTTATAACAAACTCCCATTCCTTTTAGGCATGTACCAGGGTGATTCTTCCCACAACTATCGCATAATGGAAAATCCTTCTTTCCCTTTTTCCCTTTATCTGTCTCTTGTTCCACCGTTATGTTCTTCTCTTGCTTTACTTTGTTTTCATAAGACTTAGAGAATTCCTTTTCTGTCTTGATAGAACATGAGACAATATCTTCGTATGACGAGAAGGTTTGTGAGACTAATTCTCGACGGAGAAATGGTTTTAACCCATCAAAGAAATGATCAATCTTACTCCTTGGGTTGCGTATATAATCGGCAGCATGCCTCGCTAACCTTGTAAAGCTAGCCTCATACTTTGCGACATTCTCATTCTCCTTCTGCCTCAGACTCAGAAATTGTCTTTCCATATCTACTCGATGGTCATGAGGAAAGTATTTTTCTAATAAAAGCTCTTTGAACTCCCTCCATTCCATATTTGATACATCATCATCTTCCTTTGTGTTTTGAATCAGCGACCACCACTGATCGGCATCTCCAGTGAGGCGGTAAACTGCCATGACAACTTTCTCCCTTTCACTACTCCCCAAGGCATGGAATATTTTCTCTAAGGAATTTATCCATTCCTCAGCTACTATAGGATTTGTACTCCCATTGAAGGTTGGTGGTTGTTGCCTCATGAAACGGTCTATCATTGATCCTCCACGTTGCGGATCAGGGTTCTCCATACGAGTAAGGTTATTATTCATAACCTGCGTGAGTTGTCCCAGTACGGTGAGAAGCTGATC
Source organism: Viscum album (assembly GCA_963277665.1). Lineage (NCBI taxonomy): Eukaryota > Viridiplantae > Streptophyta > Magnoliopsida > Santalales > Viscaceae > Viscum > Viscum album. The sequence goes on along the minus strand of OY728123.1, from coordinate 1,867,063,073 downwards.
AGCACCAGTTGTATCTCCAGATCCATAATAATTATCTTGAGCAGGAGGGAAATCCCTACATGGAGTTCGTGCATTGATACGGTTTCCATTCCTTCCACTAGGCGCTATTTCTAAACAATGGCATAAACTGGATTAGTTTATGAATCAAAATACATAATTCCATACTTGTTAAACACTTTACATAAATTGAACTATTTATGGATATAATCCATAATCATAAAAAGAAATGTTTTCTTTGAGGAAGTATGTACTCATAACCATTCATAGTGGTTTGTAAATAAAATGAGAATTATCCTAGGCATATCCCCCGGGAGTGTCGTAACCAAGAGTGCAGCAAGGCCTGTTGTCGTGCACCAGTTCCCGTTCGAGTCTAGCTCAAGGCGGTGTTTTCGGGTTTTACCCCTAGCTACATCTGTGCCAGAGCCGCCTCTACCTGCTCGTATCTAGACAGGGATGTATTGCTCGGAAAACTCATAACATCTCTACAATACCATAATTCTAGGAAGTTCTTCTATACTAATCCTCAAATTCTATCTTAGGTCTACGTGCTTTAATCAGATTTTATCTAAATCTAGCTTCCAAGGTTAGTACTAAACTGCCTCTGATTCCAACTGTAACGCCCCGACCCCAGCTACACAGAGTCGGTGCATTACTTCGTAACATTGGCATGATCACAAAAGATCAAGTCTCGAATGACCGATTAGTTTAGTAGCCTTGGAAACACTAGATACATTCATAAGTGTTACATTACATCATAAAGTGAAAAACTAAAATAACAAAGTCTTCATAGTCCACACTCATATCCTCTTCTGACTATCCCTGCAGGTCATTCATAAAATACTTCTTCACATCCTGGAAAAATATTAAAACATTGAAAGGGGTGAGCTCAGATGCTCAGTAAGGATAACAATATTGCGGAAGCTTTCATATATAAACATTAACATTTAAGGCAATGTATAACTAAAACAAAAGCCTTTTAAACTTGAACATCAACATAATATGGAAAAAGTAAAATGAGATAATTCCATTCACTTCTTCACATGGATATTCTAATGGTCGAATAATCACATGCAATATCAATAACCACTTTCATAATGATGGAATGCATAATGCCAGACTATCATAACCACGTAGTCAAGGCCTCGTTCCAAGACCACAAATAAGATTTTGTCAAGGCCTCGTGCCAAGACACTAGTTTGTCTCATGAGACCTGCCGATGCATCGAGGAGCTATAGCGGGCTCCACCCGTCACTTATTAAGTCCAATGCATTCCTCATATGAATAGGTTTAAACATATCATAAACCATAACATAATCGTATCACATAAAACATGCATAAAGGAAACATAACATTTCCACATTTCAATCACAAGATATCAATACAACACATTGATATAATAAAAATGCTTTCAAAACCATTCTCAATACCAAAATAAAAGAAAGTTAAAACTTTGTATTTATTTTTCATTAAAAAAAAGTGATGGCTTGTAGAGGAAGCCGAAACTCAAATAGTGGTCACGGCGGCGGAGAAGTCATTGTCGCCGCATAAGTACGGAAAGAAAAACATTCCCTTTTTGTCGTTTAGTAAAACGCTTCATATAAAAAAGATTCCTTTTGAATAAACATAAAATTCAAAGGGGTTTATACATCGTATAAAAGAAATTTGTGTATAAAACCAAATATGCCTCAATGAAAGGGGATTGAGACGAAGTCCTTACAAAGATCATTTTTTAAATAAAATAGATATATTATGTGTATTCACTATAGGTAAACATAAAGAAAGTAAAAATACAAAATAAGACATATTATTATCATGACATAATTTGAAAGTAAGAGATTAACCCAAATAATGGAAGTTGGGTTAAGAAGTTCCCTTACCTTGCGTCCTGTCCTGACTCGACCCTTCTTTAACCTCCTGAATAATAAACTAGAGTTAATTCCTATTTACTTAAGAACCTTTTTCATGTTCATTATTCCTTTTATATCCCTTATTACCATGTTACGAACATTATGTAATTATTTATGTTTATAATGGTCATTTTGTCGATCTTAGGTACTTGAGTCAGAAATAACATTCTTATAATTACAAGTTGTTCATGTGGTGATATATCCATTATATCCAGAATTATATTCATAATGTAGATATCATATATATCATATATATACAGTATATACAATCATTTATAATATTACGTAACATTTAGAGGTAAGAAAAGAAATGCACCGTTCATGGAGACGGTAAGCCGTACGTACGCATGAACGCTACTTTCATTTATATTTCGTATTTAATGGAATGGAATCATAATGATATAAATTTATAATATAATTACTGTATAATATAGTGTATAATACCATTTAATCCATCCTTTATACATCCCACATATGGCATTAACGATTCAAATCACTTTGAGGGGGCGGTAGTCCGCACTTCCTAAAATGAAATTATCGCGTTTTACCCATAATGGAAATCATAAAGTATGCCATAAATGAGAAATACAGAAGCATAAGTAAAACATAAACACATTATATATCATATATAAATATAGTGACATCTTAATGGCCACCTTTGAAGGTGTTATATGAGTGTTGAACAATCATCGTTTCGTGAGGCAGAAATTCTCCATCCACAGAAACCGTATGTTCTTTAACCATTAGATGTAGGTGTGTGTAAGTGTAGCTCGAATACATATTATAAAAACATCCTAGTATATTGAGGATACTGGTGTTGTTACAAAAGAAATTAATAAAAAGAGTTTAGGGGGTTGGAGAAGAAAAATAAAACAAAACAACATTAGAGAAGACATTACCTCAAAATCGGGTAACTCTTTTTGATTTGAGCCAAAGGATTCCTTGAGAAGCGTTCTGCCCAATGTGAGGCTTCTAGGAGTAAGAGGGGGATGTTGGGAGAGTATTGGGGCAGAGGTTGGCCGAGCCAAATGCCTTGAAAGTGTAAATGAGGTGGGAGAGGTGGGGGCCTTTTATAAGTGGAGAGGAGGGGCACTTTTGGAAAGATTGAAATGTTACATTATTACACAATGCTTTTCGGATTATAAAGGTCCCACACTTATATAATTCTAGGATAAGGTGATAAGGTTTCGAAATATCTTCACCCAATAGGCTTTGGACAAGTGTATGCCTTGGATTTTTCATTATCTTCTCATTTTATTTAAATCGTTAAATAATGAGGTCATCGCTGCATCATAATGATGTCATAAATAATTTAATTTATTTAATGTCTAAAAATTATAATAAAAATACTATGATGTAGGAAATCGTTTTATCTTTCTAATGAATATTTATAATCAAAATTTGGACTTGTGTAACCCCACGTAAAAATTGTTTTAGTAAAACATTTTATGTTTGTGTCATTTTTTACTTTAACATTAAATAAAAGGTGTTTATGTCATTTTCTAAATAAAGTGGCTCCATGGGGTCCCCGAGTTGACCCATGGGTTGTCTTGGTCGGCCATGACTCATCCAATATGAGTAGGAAATGTTTCATGCTCATCTCATATTATTAAAACATTATTTTTACCTTAAACTACACTAATTACCTCTAATCGCGATTAAGAACTTAAAAGTTACTATTCACCAAAAATTATTTTAATCTTATTGAACCAAATTTTACTTCATAATGAAAACCATGTATGTAGGATTTTTGAAAATCAAATCACAGAAGGGGTAATATTTCATTTAAATGAAAAATCAGTTATTTAACTACCACTTAGTGGTTTCACTATTCATCAAAAATTGAAGTTTTTCAGAACAAAGCCAAAATTTCACCCTAAGATATAATTGATATTCTGAATTCAAAAATGATGTCTATTTTACAAAATTCGAAACATATAAGTTGCATTAATTAATTTTATAATTAATTCCCGCTGTTACGACAAATAGCGTGTTTTTAAGAAACAATTTATATCAAAAGATTGGCAATTGTTTATGTCCAATTTCAATGTTAAATTAATTATAATGACCACCATTGGATAAAATGGTAAAAATATATTCTAATTATAATTTAAAACCACTAAATAGTATAATTTATCACTATAAATTATTTTGATTAAAAAAGTTGTTTTTAAGTAATTTTCACTATTCATAAAAAATTAGAAGTTCTCAGAAAAATACCAAAAATTCAACATAGGCTAATTTCGATATTACGAATACAAAAATGAAGTCCATTTTGAAATATAAGATCTCTATAATTTTAAAAAGTGGTTATTACTATTCATAACGACTACTTTGATTAGTCACGGTGTTTTAGAACTCGAACTTGCGTACAATGCAAGCTATTGCATTATTGAAAGAGAGGCGTATCGTGGGAGCTCGGGGTGTTACACATAGGGTGAGAACTAATTTCCTCACCCATTTCGTGCCTGGCCTGTTGAAAGGCTATCTCCATCCACTCTTCAGCAGAGGGTATTATCTCAGCAACATATTTTTCCACAGGAAGGTCTTCCAGATTAGCTTCTTAGTTAGCATGGAGTTTTTTTGAGTTGTTTCTTGCACAGTACGGTGTTCTCCTACAACACCCTCTTACATGGCTTGCTGCTCAGATTCTCAGACAACTACATCTATTGCAGCCTCGTGATGGTTGTCCAGATTAACAACACCTCTAGGGAGAGTAGGTTCTTCTTTAAGAACAACAGGAGGAACAATAGTCCTTTCTTCCCCAATAACAACTCTTTACCTATGAGGTATATCAGCCTCTTCTCAATGTGGTACATCTACTACATCTTCCTCTTTTTCTCCATATTCTGAATATTCCAAAACTTTGTCTTGCTCCAAAACAGGATCAATAATGTCCTTTTGCCTTGTTGGATAATCTATAGGATTGAACTTCTCATAGTGCTTATCATTATCTTCAACCCACTCCTTCTTCCGGGGGTTCCAGTTTATTTTCATCCTCCTGATGGTAGGTTTAGATAAACAATATTCATAGTCCAGAAGTACTTCTTCATTGGGTCCAACTACTCCTTTGGCAACAACCATGGTTGAAATAATCCTAGAGTAGAACAAAGTGGTGGATTTGGATGTGACCTTAATCAATTCACACATATGGTGAATGATGTATTTGAAAAAAATGATTTTGTGTCCATTCTTCATCAAATGAATCAAGAACACATCATGGTACTTCAAGACAGCAAAGTCCCCTTTCCTCAGGCAGATCAGATTTTGAACAAATTTAAACAACAGCCTTGTCTCCCCATCATGATTAAAGGCTATGGCACTTCTCTTGGTTCCATTTCTAGTTATGGTTTCCAAAGCATTTTCTAGGACAAAGGAATCGATTGTAGATGGGGGTCTCTTTGATAATCATCAGAGATCCCTTTTTGAGGTATCCCAAGGCATTCCGTCCATAACCTCGATGAGAAAGAGCATCTTTTCCCATTGACCCAACTCCTCACAACATATCATTCACCACCATCAAAACAAAACTGTACATAATGATAAAACTGATCTAAAAACCTCGGATAAATGGGTCTATCCTTCAAAGAAAAGAATTAGAGACAGCCTTGTTCTCTTCAAACTTTTAAAACCATATATTTTCTAGACAACAACCACTCATGGAAAATTTCCGTTTCGGTTACAACACTACAGTTTACCAGGTTTGGATTCTTGGGTCCTTCAGGTGCCATCTTCGGTGTTATCTTCTTTTTCTTCAAGCTACGCTTCTCAAGAGTGGATGAAGATGGAAGCATCATCCTTGGCATCCACTAAAGGTTGAGATATAGATATAGAAAGTGTTTCTAGGTTGAAAGGGTTCAGAAAGAATGAGTAGGAGAGAGTTCGGGTGAAGAATCGAGTGAAACCCTTTTGTTTTATCATTTGGGAATTTCCTACATCAAAAAAATAAAAACACGGGAAAGTAAAAAGAGGTGAAATAATAATTATCGTGATACAGATTAAATATAAAGAAAAAATAATTTTCATGGTGATGCCATGAATAATAGTTACGGTGAGACGGTAAGTGGCCATCACGGTGAGACAATCAATGGTTGTCACGGTGAGAGTGAATAAACTGTTCAGTAACGGTGAGATAGTAAGTAAACTGTTCAGTCATGGTGAAACAATAAGTAACAGACCATGAACACAAAGTGATAATGGTGATATCGTAAACATGAGACAGTAACCGAGAAATTGTGAACATGAAAAAGTAAAGTAATATATAGTAAAAGATTAAAAAGTAATAACAACAAGATATATATATTTGTGATTGATAATTCCAAGATCATGTATGATGTAGTCTATTCTCTTAGAATTTAATGGTTTATTGAATATATCAGCAAGTTAATATTCAGTACCAATGAATTCAAAGGAGATATCACCTTTTTGATAATGATCCCTCAAAAATTGATGACTTACATCAATATGTTTTGTCCAAGAATGTGAAACAGGATTTTTTGAAATGTTAATAGCACTTGTGTTGTCACAATTTATTGGTACATGACTGAATTGATATCCATAATCTAGTAAAGTGTGTTTCATCCACAAAATTTGTGCACAAAAACTACCAGTAGCTATGTATTCAGCTTCTGCAGTAGATAATGAAAAAGAATTTTGTTTCATACAACACCATGATAGTAGTGAATTGCCAAAAAGGTGACATGTTCCATAGAAGCTTTTTCTATCTAACATATTGCCGCTGAAGTCAGAATCGGAATAACTAACTTGTTCAAAGAATTTTCCCTTAGGATATAGTAGTCCTATATTTGGTGTATGCTTGAGGTATTTGAAAATTCTGTTTACAACATTTAAATGCGATTATTTAGGGTTTTCTTGAAAACGAGCACAGATACACACACTAAAAGTAATATCAGTACGTCTATCAGTTATGTTGAGTAGACTTCCAATCATTACTCTATAAGTAGTTTGATCAACAGATTTTCCATCATCATCAAGATCCAACTTACATGTGGTAATCATGGGAGTAACACTACTTTAAGTGCTATCCAATCCAAAACAATTTATAAGATATCTAGTGTATTTACTTTGAGTCAAAACAATTCCATCATTATTTTGAAATATTTGGAATCCACGAAAGAATTTTAGTTCACCCATTAAACTCATTTCAAATTTGTTTTCCATCATTTAAGAAATATCAATACCTAATGATGTTTTTGAGGATTCAATAATAATATCATCTACATTAATTTGAACAACTAAAAAATCATTAGAAATGCGTCTTATAAAGAGGGTAGGATCAGCTATTACTTTTGTAAAGCCTTTGGAAATTAGAAAAGTACTTAATCTGTCATACCAAGCTCTTGGAGCTTGTTTTACATCGTATAATGCTTTTGATAGTTTAAAAATATGATTTCGAAGATGAGGGACTATAAATCCAGGTGGTTGTTCAAAAAAAATATCCAGAGCTATATACCCTTTTATGAATAAACTCTTAACATCCATTTGATATAGTTCGAAATTCCGATGTGCATCATAATCAAGTAGAATTATGATGTCTTCAAGTCTGGCTACTGGAGAAAAAATCTCCTCATAATCAATTCCTTCTTCTTGACTATAGCCTTGTGAATCTAATCTATCCTTGTTCCTTACTATATCTCCAACTACATCTACCTTATTTCTAAACACCCATTTAGTGCCTATGGGGAATTTGTCCTTGGGGCTTTCAACAAGTTTTCCAACTTTATTTCATTCCAACTGATTAAGTTCTTCTTGAATTGTCATTACCCAAAATTCATCTTTGATGGCATCATCACGGTTTTTAGGTTCAAGCTGGGACAAGAAGGATTGATGTTCAACCTGGTTTTTAAGAGAAGCTCTAGTTTGTGTTCCTTTTTCTAAGTTTCCTACAATAGTATCTAAGGGATGGCTTCTAAGGGTTCTAAACATTCTAGAAAAAGAGGTACTAGAGATTTCAGGTTCATCAACATATTCTGGTTCATTAAGACTCGATTGAATTGAATTTCAAGAATTGGATGTTTTCACAGATTCATTCACAATTGAATTTGAGTATTTTGAGTTGATGTTCAGATATGATACATCATCCTCTAGATTTTCTAGGATGGTTCTAGGATCATGTGGATCTGTTTCATCAAACATGTTATGAAAAAATTCTTCCGCACATTTAGTTCTTTTATTGAATACTCTATATGATATACTTGATATTGAATAACCTAGAAAAATTCCTTCATCACTTTTGGATGCAAATATGAATTGATTATCCTTAGAGTTGAGAATAATGATTTTTCAGCCAAAAACTCTAAAGTAATTATCCTTAGGTTTCCTATTATTCTAGAGTTCATATGGGGTCTTTTTGAGAATTGGTATAATCAATAATTTAATGATTATGTAGCATATTTTATTAACAGATTCATCCCAAAAGTAAATAAGTAGGTCATATTCACTAAGCATTGTTCTAGAAATTTCTTACAGGGTTCTATTTATTCTTTCTACGACACTATTATGCTGAGGGGTTCAAGTGGCAGTGAAATTGTGATTATAACCATTTTTTGAGAAAAAATATTCAAACTCTTCATTTTCAAACTCATGGACATTATCACTTCTTAAAGATTTAATTTTTAGTCCACTAACGTTCTTTATAGAGTTGGAATACTTAGTAAAATAAGAGTAGACTTCACTTTTGTGGCCATGAAGAAGGTCCAGGTATATCTAGAGAAATCATCTACTAGAATATTAACATAGTTCATAACATTTAAGCTAGAAACTCTAGATGGTCCAAAAAAATACATTTTAACCAATTCAAGAGGTTGATAAGTAGAGACTTCTTTCTTTTGTCTTGATAGATATTTTATGTTGTTTTCCATTTTGACAGGGATTACAAATTTGTCATTTGGAAACTCAAGTTTGGGTAAGTCTCTAACTATGTTCTTCCTAGTCAGTTTTCTATGTAATTTATATTGTAGTGTCCTAATCTTCTATGCCAAATCCAAAACTCTTTATGAAAATCATTTAAACAAGTAATATTTTGTTAGACTAATCAATTCAAATCAACTGTATAAACATTTTCATTTTGTAATGAAGAAATTAATAAAGAATTTTTAGAATTTAAAACATTACAAAATCATATTCAAACTTAACATTAAATCCATCATCACATAACTAAGAAATACTTGACAAGTTGTATTTTAATCCATCAACAAATAAAACATTAGAAATTAAAACTGAGTTAGTGTTAATAATTTGTCCTAGGTCGATGATCATTAGTTTAGAATTATCACCAAAGGTGACATAGACTCCATCAATATTGATTAAACTATTAAAACATGAGATGTCTCCAGTGATGTTTCTTGAACATCCACTATCCATGTATCATGTCTTCCTACAGGAACTTTTTAAAAAGGTATCCTACAAAAAGATTTAGATGGAAAATGATTTTGGTACACAAATTATCTTGGGACCAGACAGGTAAGCAAGAAGAGATTTCGGTAGCTAGATTTTTCTTATGGGTCACATATAACTCACATAATCAATGAATTTTGAAGGATATACTTTATTTGGTATATAACAATGTAAATAACTAGTTGAAGCATATGAATTTCCAGAACTAGAACTAGCAGTATTCTGTCTATATTTAGGATCAAATTTAGTTTTCGTGGTCTATCTCTTTCCAGGATGATAACATATTCATGTGGTATATTTTGGTTCCACTTGTTTAACTAACATTTGAGTTAGCATGTCTTTTCCATTTGTGAATTTCTCTAATCCCTTCCTTAGTTGCTCATTAGACAATTTCAGTTCAGTATTTTCCTTAAGTAATTAGGAATTATTTTCCTTTTCTACATTAATGGAAGATTTAACAGAACTGGTCAAAGCATGATATTTCTTCATGGTCTTATATTTATCCTTAGGCTCATTACAGGATTATTCCAGCATGTTATAGTATTCAAATAGTTACTCACTAGACATGTTTTCGGATTCAGAATCAGAATTAATTTCAGAATAATATGAATTCAAAGAAGGAGTGTCCAGTGTTACCTCAGATGTGTTTCTCATAAATCACATGTTAGCTTTTGAGAGTCTTCATCCTCAGTAGAATAAGAATTACTTGAAGTGTCTTCTAAATCACTCCCAGTTTCTTTCATTGCCTTCTTGTACTTATTATCCTTGTAGTCATTTTTCTTTTTGAACATCAATTTTAGACAGTCAGCTTTAATGTGACCTTTTATTTTGCATTCATAGCAGACAATTTCATCACTCTTATCAGCTTTCTTCCAATCTTTCCTCCAATTGTCTTTGTTGTCATATTTAGCTTTGTATTTTGATTTTTTTAAGAATTTATTCTTCCAATAGAACTACTTAAATCTCCTGGCTATCTGAGCCATCTCTACATCACTGTCAGATGCATTCTCATGACTACTCGAGCTTTCAGTAGATATGTGAACTTTTTCCTTGTCCTTTCTCTTTGAGGCATTATACTTAAATTCCACTGACTTCCGCTTTGGTTCATCATCTTCCTCCGTATTCACCTTACATTCTTCTCCATACATCATCAGCTTACCAATAAGTTCCATAATAGGTAAAGTACCAATATCGCAAGATTCTCTAATCGAGACAGATGTGCCTCTCCATCGGTCTGGATGACATCTCAGTATTCTCATGATTTGTTCCTTTTCTAGAACAGCCTTTCCAAGTGAGCTCATAGTGTGGAAAATCTCATTGAACCTGATATGCTTTTCAGAGATAGGTTCATCAGAAATCATTTTTAAATTATCATATTTAATAGTATAAGTGTTCAATCTCATTCATTTAACATTGGTTGTTCCTTCAATAAAAACACCCAAGGTATCCCAAATTTCATAGGCAGTTTTTCAAGAAGATATGCGATTAAATTCCTCATCTCCTAGTGCACAATGCAGTTTATTCATATCTTTACAATTATTATTTGTAATCTATTTTATTAGGTTCATCCCAAGTTGTTCTTTTAGTTTCTGGAATCTTCTATTGAGTCTCTATAGTAGTCTAGATGTCAAATCCCATACTCTCAAAGTGAATTTTCATTTTCAGTTTCCACTGGGAATAATATTTACCATTAAAGAAGGATGACCTATTTGTAGAAACACATCCTAGCATTTTGTCCATACTAAAAAAATAATTTAAAATAGAGAGAAATTTAGAATTAACATAAATTTACAGATCATTAAAGTACAACTAAAATCACAGTTGAATAAAAATACATAGAGTCCTAAAAAATAGCCTCTAATACCAAATGTTGGTCGGAGTGGATACTCAAGAGCGGGGTGAATAGAGTTCTGATTAAAAATATCTGTTAAAAATATTCATATTAAAATCCTCCAATTAAAATACTAAATTAAACTGTAGTGAATTTTTTTTACAGTAAAGGGTCAGTTAGATTCTCAAGATATTTATTAGTTCTCAGTTAATTCAATCAGAAGATTAATTAACTTTTGAAGCTATCCTAATGCATTACAGTACATATAAACACTTTCTATTATAACTATAAAAATGACTTTAAAATAGATTTGAATTTAATTGTAAATAGAAGCGGAATAAAAAATATATATAGTATACATATACTTAATCTAAGATGCACAGAAGATATAAAACAAGTGGTTCAGTCTCAAGATGAGACCAAATCCACTCCACTTGGTGATCAACTGTCACCAAGAAGATTATATAAATAAACATTGATCCACACCCTAGATCGGGGTAACAACAGTACATATATTGTCTAGGCCAAGAAGGGACTTCTTACACAGTTTTCATGGGTAAAAAAAGTAATGACTAGGTCACACAGGGACCTCTTCCATAGTTGTTGTGGGTAAACAAGAGTAAGGAGTTTGGTGTGAGGATTTTAAAATCCTCCAGTTCAGTGCATGAGTCAGTGTGTGTGTAAAATATACATCGTACACACACTGCTAGAATGTAAATAAAAGTATCACTAAGAGGGAGTATATGTGAGTTTAGAATGCTCTAGTGATTAAAAGTGAAGCTCTGGACTCGTTGTTTAACACAAAAATGCTTTTGAGTCCTTCTCTTGTTTTTCTGTTGGAAAACAGAGTGTTGTGGTTCATCTTGTGTTCTTCACGAGTGAAGATATTCTCTATATTCCAATGTACATCATGTTTTCTTTAGTAGAGTTGGATTACATGTTTGAGACAGATGATTCTTGTAATATCTTGCAATCTCTTCTTTGTGGTCGTTCTTGTAAGGTTGTTTTTCTATATAATAGTGCACTCTTGTTTCTCGAGTTGTTGCGTGTTTTTTTGTATCTCCTGGGCACACATCTATTTATCTTCGAATTCATGAGTGTTAGCCGGTAGGTTCCATGTATTTCATACCTTGTACCTCGTAATATGGGTAAAAATAAATATTAAATATGTCAGTGCATTAAAGGTGACAAATATGACCGTTAAATAAGTCAAATAAATAAATGGAAAAATATTTTAAGAAATGGTGTCACAGTATTTTATGCAAACAGTTTCTCCTTCACGGTGTCTCCTTCACAGTGTCTCCTTCGTGGTGTCTCCTTCATTGTGCCTCCATCACGGTGTCTCCTTGTCACGGTGTCTCCTTGTCACTATGTATCCTTGTCATGGTGTCTCGCTTACGGTTTCTGGCTTCCAATTCCATGCTCATAGTTTTTGGATTCACGATGCCTTGATAATTGTGCCTTGCTAACTATGTGTGGCACGTAGGCAAACAGAGTGTCTGGCTTACGGATTCTGTTCTTACTGTCTTGCTTCAGGGTTCCAGGTTTACTGTGTCATGGTGTATCGTGGTCACGGTGTCTGAGACTTAGGCTTCATGGTGTCTGCTTCGTCACAGTGTTCTTGTTCACAGTGTCTGTGTCTCGCTCATAGTGTCTGAATTACTGTGTCAAGCTTCACTATGTCTTGTACTTAGGAAAATAACTGTAATCAAGCATAAATAATAATATCCATAAAATTAATTGAGCTTATCCATTATCAATTATGAGATTACATCAATCATAAATACAGGTGATTGGTAATATTTGTGAGATTTGAGATTATTAATCATATTTGTAATTAGTATATAGATTTGTAAACATTAATGGGATTTGTGATCATTAAAATATGATTAATACATGAGGAGTCCAACAACATTAACATTTTATTATTATCAGTGATAAATTATTTACTATTGGGTTGTTAGTGATATATAATTATATATAGTTGATATATCATTCAACATTGGTATGTTTCATGTTTCATTATTCAAACTATATATTGGTATATGTAATTCCTTGTTCTCATGAGTTATTTATTATGGTGATAACTCATCCCCCTATTTAGATTATAGTGAAAACTTGTTAATCTACTTATTATTTAGGTGGTTATGTATCATTCACCATATATGATATATCATTTTACCAATATATTTTTGGTGATGTCTAAACACTATTTGTTTAATATGGTGATATTTAAATCTCAATTTGTTAGTAGGTGATATGTCATTAACCTGATGGATTATTAGTGATGTATCATTCATTGTAGCTAACATATTATTCACCATATGAATGAGGAGTGATGATTTATTCTCCCAATGATTATATGGTAAAAAATAAATCCCAATGGGTTTGTATTTGGGGATACCTTATTCACCTTTCTCAATTACCTCGATATAATATATTCACCCATGCATATTTATTTTTTTATGGAAAATTTATCCAAGAATTATTGATTTATTCCTAAATAATTCAACATAGGTGATATCTATTTCTCAGAGTTAATTATCTATTATATCTCATTCACCAAAATTTTTTTGTGATCAGACAATAGGAATACACATACCATTTACATAACTAATAAATGTAGGTGATATTCAATCATCAAGGTGTATTCCCAAGTACATAATGGTTTTTTATGTGTATTCATGTTATACTTACTGCTTTAATTCATTCAGTATAATTGTTCACACAAAAACATTTACTTTTATTTTATTATTTGAGGAATCATTAGTGGTGGAAAAATGTGTTTTATACTCATAGATTATATATTCACCCTTTTGGACATGAAACCCTCATATTTGGAATTAATATTATGGCATATTCCCCACTATTATTGAGCAGGAAAGAGATGATCAATGTATATTGGGATATATATTCAAGGGGAGGTTGAGGATTGTGTAAGGGTTTTGTTTTCTATTTTTTTCTATATTATTGATCATCCCATATTATGTTCGTTATAATTTTTATAATAGTATAACCTAATTTCTTTGTATTAGAAAAAAAATATTTTTTTATATTTCATTTCATTAAACTGGAATTCTATATTACTTAGATGTTATATTTTATATGGTTGATTCATTTACATTTATATTATTTCAAAGGATGATGAAAATTTCAGTCTCTCCATGTGGATTATACAAACCATGACAATAATTTGATACATTTTTTATATGAAGATGAATCCATAGCTATATATCACTCCATATACATTTGCAGGGGTAATTAAATGTTTTTAAACATTACAATGAGTTATCGGTGAATTTGTTTTCATATTTTTTTATTTATGTTGGGGTAATTATAGATAATATTATTTTAAAATTTGGATAGATGTCAAATTAGTTTCTAGATGGCATATGTTTAACAAAAATACATGAATTCAAGGAGATTAATTGATATTATTTATTTTCAATGTTACAGTTGAGGTGATTTTAATGAATTGTATTGTTATAGTAATAATTAGATTTTTTAATCATGGAAATGGGTGTCAAGAGGTGTGCTAAATGTATCAATCATGGAATTTCGGATCACGTGATCTTTCCATGATTATGTGTTGTTGATACAATTTCATTGATCAATGGAAAGTGGATTTTTTCTTTTCATCATTAGTAATAACTTATTTTTTTCTTAATTAACTTATTGGGGAAACTCTACTTCAATATGGAGTCTTTATGATGAACTATTAAATATGAATAAATAAATATTGATATAAAAATTATACAAATGTTTTTTTAGATTTTTTGGATATATGGATTTGTATGTGTTTGGGGTTATATTAGATGAAGTGATCCCTAAAGAGGGTGTGATTTCATGTGTGGTCACTTATGTTATATTTGCTCAAAGCATGACATCAACTTCTTCGGATGTGACCAATCAAGTTTTATGGTCTATATTATAGGTTGGATGTCTTATTAGGGATAATAAATTTCTTAGTATATTTTTTAATCAGGTGCGTTAGGATATAAATGGTCACTTGGTATGTTTCAACATGAGATAGAATATTATATGTGAGGGTATCCAACGAGGGTCAAATTAACCCAATTAAAGGATTACACAATAATGGGAATTGTGGAAGAGGATAATGTTATTAGTATATCACAAGGGAGGTGTAAGGATATGTGATGGGTCTAAGAATAAATATGTAATTAGGTATATATTGGTATTGAACATAAGAATGATCATCATGTGAGTTATATGAAAAAAATTCATGGAAATAAATGTGAGATTTGAGTTAATAGGATATAAATTGGTTATCAAAATTTGGGTGGTATTAAAGGTTGATAGAAGAGTTTACTCATATCTATTTATAAAAAAATCTTTTGTAATTAAATGACATTGTATGAGTGGTTCTACGAGTACTCAATTGCATGGATTAAATTGAGTTGGTGGTTACACCTTCATACATGATATATGGGAAACGATTATTATATGTCACCCTTTATATTTAAATATTAGTTATAATTTACAAATAATTTTCCTTGGACAGTGTATGATACATACATAGTTGGTGATGATAATGAATCTAGTGAAGGTGAGATCATGTTAAAATCAAGAAATATTATGTTTCCTCGATATCTTGGAGTCACTAATGGGATTTGGATGGTTTTATGTGGGTGATAACATATTCTTGTGTGAAAATAGTATGATATGACATGTGGAAATGTGAAGAATACTTCAATTGACAAATAGAATAGTAATTGTGTATCACATCAATATTTTATCATGTTTTATTAATAGATATATTTTTCTTAAGAGTACTGAAATATAGATTGAAAAATGATAATTAGTATACCATGGTATCACCAATGAAATAGATTGGGTCTTTATAGTGAACTGGTTGAATAATAAAGGGGTTCTAAAAAACAGGGTTATGTTGAGATGGTGAGTTATAGAGGGAGATTAGATATACTCACAAAATGAATGCAAAGATGTTGGGATGACCAATAATTTTTTTATACAGAGAATTTGAGTGGCATAATGATATTTTTGAAAATTTTATATAGTACCCCAACTATCAAATGTTGTGAAATAGTTATATTTTTAAAAAATAGTGGGGTGATGGTAATCCATAGTGAGTTCGAATATGAGAGTCCCATGTTCGTTAGTATGGTCACCTATTTTGAGATGCATTATCGAGACTATTGTATTGTAATCACTAATTAACAAAAAAATAAGATATGTTTTTTCATATTTCTTTGATATCTGACACCCTATATTGAATCTCTATGATTGGGTCTATTGGGAATAAATGAGAAATACTCATGAGTGATAGAGTATATATGATTATGGAAGTAGTATGTTGTTTTTAATTAATGATAATGGAAATCCTAGAGAGTGGATTTCTCAATAATATGATTATTGGAACGACCCTGATATTGGGAAATTATGGAGAACATTAGTGGAGATATGTTTAACATGTTTAGACTAATGGTGGCTGAGGATTTGATCTATTACATTGATAATAAACCTATATATATTTCAACTGAATGGGAAATACAAAGGTATGGGTATTCACATAGGAACATCATGTGATTTCATTATATTATTTAACTGAACAATTGAGAAATTTAGCAATTGATTTGAAAAAATTTATAGGATAATTAATGTAGATGAATGAATTATTGTACGATGACTATTCCTATTGATTGAAGTATTTTTTTATGAACCAGGTCTCAAGTGAGAGCCTAAAATATATATAAATTCATTTTTAGGATAAACATAATGTCACATTGAGTGAGAAATAGTTTCATTCTAACCTAATAAATAAAATAAGTAAATATAAAATCAATGATTATGACGATCAAATGTGATATTAGGAATAGGGCATTAATGTGATTTGGTTGATTTATTTAGTGGTGGGGTATTCTATTTGTTCATTTTCAAAACTGAATAATGGATACTATATTTCACATGATATTAATTATGATGAATCGTGAATTTATCAAAGATCATCATTCAATGGATGATTTCTACATATGATAGACCAGAGAGAGTTTTTGAAATATGGGGTATCAAAAATGGTAAATTTATATAAGTGGCATGCATATAAGTAGTAACAGTTTTAAAATTTTATTATAGGTTAGATTACGTAGACCATTGTTCTTTTTTTAGATTCATGATATTTATTATAAGGGTCAAAAATCCACATATTGATATTTTTTAATGTCATGTACTATTGGGTGTCACTCCAGTGAAGGAAATAGATATTGTTCAATGGATCTAGATATAGGGTGTATTATTAATTATGAATTTTGTCCTATGATGTGAGGTTATTAATATTTTCAAAACAGATAAATGGATTATTTAATATGGTTGTTCATGAAAACAAATAAAAAGAATCAATTTCAAACATAGTGAAAATGACGTATCTAGGGTGGATATATTAGGAAGATTTTGAAAGGTTTATAATAGGCCATTGAACATCTACTTGATATGTATACATGTGAAGATACACCAATATGAGTTTTTAGGGTCACTATGGACCTAGTGGATCTATAAAATATCTCATAGAGTTCACTAGATATTTTGTCGTCTCATGAGTCCACCACTATTTATTTGGGTTTTTAGTGTTTTTGATAATTCTTTTTTTCAAAGCCCTTTTTGGTTTGGAACTCCCTCTAACCAAAGTTTGAGTGGATCTAACCCAATTTTCCTCATTATTCTACACTTATTATCTCATAGATCTAGATTTTATAGTAACTATTTTGTTCGTATGATGATTTATATATTTTCCTCTTTATTTTCTTTTCCCTTATCTCCTTTCCTCCTACATTATAATGTTATTCATCTCAGGATTTTAATTATTATTATATCAATGAATTGTGAAATCATATCAATATAATGTGGTGTTAACAAGGGAATTATATTATAGGGTTGGAAAGAAATAATGAATGTGGTTTCATAATGATTCATTAATCATAAAAAATTTGATTTTTTCCTTGTTTTTGTAATTTATGGTTTATATTAAATAATGAATTGATATAGAAATTTTGGTCTTTTATGAACTAGAAAAGGTGTTTGACATATTTTTTCATGAAATAAAATTTTTCAACCTCATCTGAATGACAAAATTATATTTTATCTATAAATAGTATCCTAGTTAATGGAGATGGTGTAAATTTGATCTTCATGTGCTTCTAGATTTCTTCAGAATGGGTGATAGTGATAAATCAAAAATGTTAAGGAAAATTATAGTGTATTAGTGAAACAATATATCAAGAATGTGTCATATATTCCCTCAAAACAATTAGATTTATTTTTGAAGATATATTGAATAATTTTTTCAATGAGAATCATATTTATGAATAATATTTTTTTCTGGGGGAATAATAATTCCATTAAATTTTTTTTATGTCACTTAGAGATAAAACAAAAACCTAGAAAAAAATTTGTGATACTTTTATATTGGATTCCTAGTGATTTAATTTAATAAAATTCAGGTTAGTTTCTCCGAAAATGATAACTATGTGCTTTCCATTTAGAAACCCAACATATTTCAAGTTCAATAACTAATTGTATTCCCTATCGAATTCCACACAATCCCCAAATAGTTTTCTCATCTGTGAACCATAATTTAAACAAAAAATTATTTCACAGTTCATGTCTAGGTTTCTAGAGTTTCTAAAAAAATCAACTAGGTTGTCAAAATAATTTTGGAACCATGATGTCCCCTAAGAGGACGTTTCTAATAAAAAACCACCTAGTATTTAATTTCAAAACAAAAAGAGATTTTATGAAATATATAAGGAACCTAATCTAATAATAACATTGAAATATAGGAAATGAAATCACGAAATTAAAACTCTCTCACACCATATTCTTGAATCAAAATCAAGGAGAACTAATTTAAACAAAGAAAATTTGTGTTATCTGATGGTTTTGACACTATATATGTCAAGAAATATGACATCG
Source organism: Viscum album (assembly GCA_963277665.1). Classification (NCBI taxonomy): domain Eukaryota; kingdom Viridiplantae; phylum Streptophyta; class Magnoliopsida; order Santalales; family Viscaceae; genus Viscum; species Viscum album. The sequence goes on along the minus strand of OY728123.1, from coordinate 1,867,043,972 downwards.
TTAGACACACCATATAGGAATACAGTAAGTTTTCCTTTTTGGAGAGTATATTTGAATGAAGGGTGTATAATAATGGTTACATGGTTCTTTCTACAAAAAACATTCCCCAACCATTACGGTTTCACAAGGGTTCAATGTTTGTCCATGAACCTTCTATTTGGAATCGCTTCATACACTAAAGGGTTTATTTGGACACCTCAAACAACAATGTCACTTATATGGGATAATTCCATAAATTATCCTAAAATTCCCTCCAAAACCATCTAGTCCTAAACTCAAAATAGTTCTACCCCAATGGGATTGATTCACATAACTTACTTTGAAACCATTGAGATCAACCCTTGCATATTTCAGCTATATGAGAAACAAATCTCCATTAATACCAGGTGTATCCTAGGACATTAGTTTCACCATTTCACATTATTCCTACCCCAGAAGTATAGTTTCAAACATCCTAATACACTAGATAATCCTTATGATAACTCACTAGGAATTACTCTTCTTTGGATGCCAAATGGGCATAATCGTCAAACCTTAAACATGTTCATATGGGATCCATCAACCACAATTTAGTATAAGCCCAAATTTAATGACCCCCTCCCCTCCCTCCAGAGGTACCTCTCGTGGTATGTCAATGAATAAATAAATATAATGTCCCCTTGAATCCTGTATTCATAAATCCATAGGTTGAGCACTAACACCATGGGCGTATAAGAGAACACACATTGAAGGTATTTACCTTATCTGAATATATGGAGAAAGAGATAAAGAAAGAATAATGTCCAAAAAACCATTGTGAATGAACCTAAATGATTCCCAATTCATGTAATTTCATTCTTCAATTGAATCAATAATAAAGAAAAAAGTAAAAAAAATTCAATCCTTCACGTTTTCTTTGAATCCCTAAAAAATGAATAATATCTTGACATTGTACATCCTAGGATGATCACCAAAAAACATATACTAACATAAAAATAGTTTGTATATTTACTGTGGGAAAAAATTTATACTTAGTATGATCCACCTTAAAAACACCCCTGAAAATTAAGAAATAAGTATACTAAATCTTAATAAATAAACAAATGAAAATCTCTCAGCACCTAAATAAGAAATCCATGTTTCGATATCGTCAACATGCATGACACACTAGGTACCACATTGTGGTAAAACATTCATTACCAAAAAAATATGTATATAATAAAGGTACCCCACTTCCACTACACAACCAATTTATCGCTATCCAACCTCAATGTCACTCATCCTATTCTTATCCCTTTTAAAATTAATTCTTACAAGATGTGATTCAAGTCTTGGTCATACCGGCTTTAGTCTCTTATAGGGAACAATATCTCTTATAAATATATATCTCATTATCATTATCATCTGACTTGTAACTATGAGAATTTTGGAAATCCAATATAGGCTTTGTAAATAAATTATACCTCAGACTGGAACATCCTTTTCAATTATACCCATAGAATTATTGATCCCCCATGAACAGGTACTATAGAAGGTATTGTTTATTACTGTAGAATTTTAAACTATTCACCTATTTCAGCATCTAAGGTATGGGTTTGGTCCATGGGTCCCTCAAGGCCTACATTATATCCAAGGACATCGGGACATTAAGTCTTACAGGCCACCTCAATGTCTTCGAGACACATGATGGCCATTGGGACACATGAAATGCTAATGCACCCAAACCCATTTAAAAGAAACAATGATCTAGAAAAGGATTAGTGTATGATAAATCCCCGAAGAAGAGAAACAAACAAGAAATAATTATTGGGTATGGAATTGACATTTGTACCAAGCCTATGAATCTCTGCACATGGATTCTTTCTGACCATCCATGACAAGGTGGAGAGATGACCTCATAATATATACTGGGGAGGGGTAGTTCTTAGATTTTTATTTGGGATGATTTCCATTAATACCTTCAGGGCATTTAATTATCACTAAGAATACGATCTATTTAAGGGTTCCCCCAACCCATTAAATGGGTATTATCAAATATAAATAAAAAAAGAAGGCCTTCATGTCATTTAATAATGGAACTAATCCCATTTAACGAAGTAAAACAATCCTTCAACTACAAGAGCAGGACAACATAGCACTGAAGAATTTGTATTTAGAAAATTTTATTTTTAATTTTCATATTCAATTAAATTGTTTATTATAAATAGGTTATGTAAAATAATAAATGGTTAACTTATCTGCAATCAATATGTATGTTTAAATATAGACATGGGTTTAACATTACATTAAAATTCTATCTAATTCAATGAAAAACTATTGTTAATTTACATGATTATTTCATTAATCACATAATATTGATTCTATATTTTCATTTTTTTCATGTTTATAGAAAAATTAAACCTTATAATGGCATGAAAAATGACAACATAATGATATCAAACAATATAATAAAACATGTGAAATCAATAAGAATAAAACCATAAGATACAGAAAACATAAACTAGAACATTATTATTCCATAAAATTCACAATTTCTTATCCCTATTCAGTTAATTACATAGTTATCCAATGATTTAATCATGTTAATAAAAAACATTCCGTTTGAATTAGTAAATAAAGAAAATATCCCATGCCTCGATATAGAACTTTTATAATCATTGTTCACAAGGATGTAAAATACTTTCACTATAAAGATTATCGGAAAATGGAATTGAGGTGATATAGATCCAACTATACCCATTAGAAACGAAATAAACATAGGGGAAAACACAATAATTTTTTTTATAAAAATTGGAATACAAACAAGGGTAAACATATTACAAAAACTCACCTTATATAATTATGGAATTATCTCTATAATATGGTATTTGAATCTCATTGAAGGGTCCTTAAAAACATACAAAAAATATCACACAATATATATATTTTGAGAGAGGGGAGGTACTATAAGAGTTATTTTATGGGGTTCCCCAAATTATTCCCAATATATTATAATATCCATTCAAAGAATCAAAGTACTATTGGCATCATGAATGCCACATTGTATGAATCCACAAAACATTAGGTGGCCTTATCCCTAAAACCTAGAAACAACATTCATGTCATAAATAATGGATTAATTAGGAATTTTTTTTACTAAAAACAATAAATTTTAATTTTAAACCTTTAATATGTGAACCAAAATTCTTGTCATGAATAAAAATTAATCATATAAGATATGAGTTCATACTATAAATTCCCAACTTAACCACAATTCAATCTCGTAACCACATTCTCCTTCATCTCCTACACCCAAACTCACAGTGGATAGCCCCTTGAAAAACTATGCCATTTCATTAGATAAATCATAAACAATTCGCATCCTCAATAATTTCAAACAAACACATAAAATAAAAGCTGCCCAAACCGCCACCCCGTGAGATACCTTTCATAGGTGTTAAAAAATAAAGACAACATCTATCACAGTAGTGGGGAAAGAACATTGATAAAAAAAACAAACATATAAAATCAAAAAACCCTCCTACTGGGAGATACATCTCAATAGAAATACATAATCAACTATAATACTAAGAATGTGAATTTATCTTATAAAACAACATAATGTTTACAAAAAACTCAATAGGGACCAAAAAAAGCATCAATATAACTCGGGATACTGAGGTTGTGTCTCTGACATTCGCTTCTATGTAATCTTCACAATCATATTATTCAACAAAAACAAATGAACTAAATAAATAACGTTCACATAAAAATACTTCTCTTGATGGTCTTTAATCTCAACATGACACTCCTCAAAGGTCACATCTTTCCCAACATTTAGCTCTCCCTAAACAGTCATCTGAGAGTTTCCATAAACAAACAAGATAAGTTGTGACAAATGAATTATTTCATTAATATGGATCATCTTAGATGGTATTATTAACAAATAAAGGATGGATAAAAAATTTATTGAAACCTTAAAATGAAAAAAATCCTCAGAGAAATGTTTTCTCCATAGCTGATCCATTACTACCCATTATGATGAGAGGCCTTCAGAAACATGTTATCTATAAAATAAAATTCTATAGGCCCCCATAATATGATTATCATAGAAATGTTTTTGATATTTCATTTCATTAATTAAATAATGGTTCACATAGACCATCCATATAATAATCTACACCTATTTGGTCTAAAAATATCTGGCACATTGACTACTTCCTTTTAAAATGATGATCATCAAGTAAAAACAGAAATTTCATTGAAATCTGTCATATAAATATTTATTTGGAAATTTATCTATTAATAAAACTCCCCCTAGGGTAAGTGTTTCACCCAAATACCTCAAAAATTAACAATTCTCATTTTCAATATATCCTAAAGGGTTTTTATTTACAATTATGTCTAACCATCAACCATTGGATGAAAAGAAGTGATAATGAATTACTGAGAGCCAAACTCACATTGGAGAAATCACAAAAACATATTGGTAAAATAGGTTCACCATCATAGATTCTTTTTTCAGGGGGATATAAATCCTTAGTACATTTTTCTAGTACTTCCTTTTCAAATCATATTGTAATCATGACTCTTTAACCATTATGTAGTGATTAGACATCATCAAGAAATATACAATCACTAATATAGAATCATAACCTCCCTTATAATTTGATAAATTAGTGAATAGTTCCATCAAAATATCCTTCCATTTACACTAATAAATATAATATGGATGATGAAAACTAAAATGGAACATGATTTTCACCATTCACTAGAACAATCACCAATAGACAAACTATTAAACTAATTTATCCCTCATAGTATGACACACAATTTCCACAATAAGAATTATTATTGACTATGAACAGTTGAAATCATTGAAATGTAACACATCTATCTCCAGTGAAATGAAAATATTCATTTAAAACAATATCAAAAGGTGTCCATCCTTAGACCATCCCTCTATAGTATCACCATAAGAAACTAAATCACACCAAACCTCTACCTCAGAATCCCCTAGATGGAACCCCTCCACATGTTTCACAATGGATGAATACATTTTCATCTTCTAGTGAAAAATTCTAGGAACGAGTCTCTACACTCGTGTACAACACCACCTCAAGAATTTCTACTCATGGAATCTACCTCAACATTAAAATTACCATGTGTAAATGAAATATTGATGTTCCTCATTTAAGAACAACTTGCACCATCATAGTTCTAGATATAAGTCAATATTGGAGAATAAATACTTCATACTGTTCACATCAATGAATACCAAAATATATTTTCTTATATGACGGTACATCCATAACATTAGACAAAACACTAAATTAGAAAGATCATGATCATGGGTAGCCTAATTAAATCAATGAACTCATATCAACTTATTCCCATAATATAAAATTTCTATTTACTATATAAATATGCAACCCAAACAAAGACATGAAGCATTACTACAAACATTTAATGAAAAATCCTTCTCTAGTAGGAATAGATCATGAAAAACAACTATCATCTTCTTCAAATACTATAAAGTAGTTTGAAATTGATCAGTCCATTTAAAACATAATAATTTTTTTGGAAAATTTATGATATTAATCGGCCACCCAGTTCAATATCTTAATTATAATCTCAATATAGGAAAGTAAGGTAAAAACATCTCATAAGACCAACCTAAACTAATAGATATATTCACGCATAAAATATCCTTGCAAGATACCTAAGAAACCACCACCATAGTATTTGACGAATCTATGGATACTCTATGATGATATATGATATTTCATAATAAATGAAACTTACTATCCTAAAATTCACACATTAACATCTTCCCAAACAGCAGATGAAAAAAATATCAACACAACCCAAAAATACATTATGTGGTTCTCCCCTAATATGGAAAATATAAGGACTTAAAATATAAATACATCTATGAATAAATCATGAAACTAAAAAAATATACATTTACAAACCCCATTAACTCTTCTTGATAATGTTTCACACTAAATAACATCACAACGAACTCCTAATGTCGATAATGCCATCTGAACGTACTATTTGGTATATCCTCAACCATTAAATATATTTTATGATATCCAAACCATATATTAATATGATATATCCATATAAAATCATTCAATTGATTAAATAAATTTACAATACATTGAAGAGGATTAAGGTTCTTCAGTGTTACATGATTCAAATGATGGAAATTAACACAATATTATGAACTCTTGTGTTTTTTTTTGAATAAACTGGATTGGAGATCCTCAAGGAGACACAGTATGTTGAATGAATATCCATTAAATTAGATCATATATATGAATATATATCTCACATAACTAAAACATTATTATATAATATGTAGAAATCAATATTATTGAAACTCCAGGTAGAATTTGTGGCCCCAATTTGAACTCTGATCAATGCGGTAGTATAAAACAAACTTGAGGAATGTCATCGATGTATTATTATATATTAATTTTAAACACCATTACATGACCCTAAATTTAAAAAAATATATATTTATACATAAAATAGGATATGGACTCAAAAGAACCTATGATAGATCTAATTGTCTCTATCACCGACCATTCATGGCCAGTTTCTATCGATATTTTTGAATATAACATGTCTAATGAATAAATATGTGATATAATATAATAAATATATCCATATCATACCAAGGATTATATAATATGCTTTTATTAAAAAATATACTAATTATTTTCAAGAGGTGTGATTTCCTTGAACTAGCTCATAGTCTCTACAAATAACAAACATCCCAGCATGACCGCTAAATAAAATATTGAATACTAATGTCAAAAATAAGATTATCGACCAAATTTCTTAAATAGTTCACTATATTGGCTGAAATAAAGGATTTTTTATCTCTATATCAGACAATTAATAAACCTAATTATAAAATAATATGATAGTAACATGCATTCTGTCAGTATCACTGAGACATCGAAACACTGAAGCATGCATGTGACCTTGTCCAAATCCACATACTATCTTGACCTAATATTGATAACCCAAATAGTCATGGTTTCCCACATTACTAATGATGTGGTAAATTATGGTTTTCTCATATTATTACCCCATCCCCTATATAGTACTCAAAATCTATAATTCCCTAATGTTTTTACTATCATGTCTTAAACTACTGGAAATCCTGATCATAAAATAATCCATTGTCTACACATTGACTTTTGATGAAGTATATGTAGAGACCCAAAGTTTGACATACATGTACATAACATTACTTTAGAGGAATACTTAATACATAACAAAAACAGACACACAAGGACCGTAATAGTTTAGTGTCTTTGGAAACATGGATCGTAAACTTCTAATCATGGTGAAAGATCATCAATATCTCCCATAAAGATCTTCCCTTTTTTCCTTACCTAAAACCATTATTTATATCATGGGGAAAAGAAAACATAAAAAGGGTGACCTCAAATGCTCAATAATGGTAAGCATGGATAAAATAAATCATACCATATACATTTGAACTTAAAAACATGAACATAATGTTTAATCATCAAAATCTTGAGCAATAACATAAAACATGGAAGTATGTAAGGAATAGATCATAAAGAAACATTAATAATGATAAAATAGCATGGGAATAAAACATGTAATTTTGGAATCCATTAAGCACATGTAATGATTTCCATAGTAGCCAAGGCATTACTGCCAAGACCATCTTAGTGGACAAAGTCCCTTTCTGAATCGATTTCACTCCTCGTTCTAGTCCAATATTACTGAACCAGTTTTAACTTGTCGTTCCAGCCATGTCTATCTCATGAGATATAAATCATTACCCAATGTATTGGAGGGAGATATAGGTCAAACCCATCTCATAATGAAATAATTCTTACTTATGCCACAAAATAAACATACATCATTCATAGTAACCCAATAAATAAAATGGGTTTCATAAACATCATCCCATAATCACATAATCCATATAAAAGAAATGGATATCATTTCATAATAAGAAAAGTGAAACCATGAAAATCATAGAGACTTTATACTTGAAACATATACATAGGAAATAATGTCAACTTTGGTGGAAAAAGGTTTTGATAAAACACTTGAAATAAATTCTTGAGGAAAATATCCTTTCTTCTTCAAAATTAATTTCTTTTCACAAAACGTCATGCTATTTTAAAATAAAGAGATTTTGTTGAAAATAGTCAGGAAATATTTCTAGGAATCATCATGAAAATAAGTCTTTATAGAACTGTAAAAATATGTTCATGCCATATAAGTTAAAAAAACATTCTTCTTGTACTTTTGTCGGAAAAGTTAAAAAAAGTACCTCGTAGGGTAAACAAAAGAATGATTCCTTCCATACCATGAGGTAAAATTAAAAATGGGTAAAAAAGGACTTTAAACATACATTAATACACTTTTATAAAACATGGACATGGATGATAGTAATAACCCCAGTAAATACTTACGAATAAGTAATCTCGGATAAAAATGAGATTTGCACAATTATCCCTTACCTTAGGTCCGATTTGCTTCGTAAGTGTCCGAAACTCCTGTATAATGATTTAAATAATGTCATTGACTTATTCCAGAATCATAGTCATTGTTATGATATCATATATGGTTCAATTATGACATTATATTACCCGTTCTTTTGTAAATTCCATGTTAAAGAGCGTTTTGGGTAAAATCGTTTCATTTGTCGTCTGTGTTTTGACTTGTAATTATTCATATGATTACTTAGATCATGATTGCATAATTCCAGAATATAAAACATGATTTATATATAATATATATTCAGAATATACATATATATAATAGATCAGTAAATGGAAAGAAATACACCATTCATGGAGACGGTAGGTCGTACGTACGCATGAACGCTGTTTTTGTTTCCTTATTGAGTTGAATGGAATTAAGTAGACGACAGACAAATATATACACATAAATCCAGTATCATTATTATGTCATATATTTCATGATTACTTATTATATGTATACTTTATAATCATTCATGAATTATTAATGTGGAGAATGAATCTCATCGCAGCGTGGAGACGGTAGTCCGTACGTACGCACGAGTGATGATATCATTCTCATGATCATTGAATTGTATTGGAGTGTATGAATACTATTTCATAATCAATATCCCTTTAAAATAATCATATATAGTTATTATGTACACCATTATACCCATCCATGTAAGGTGGGGGTGGAAAATAGATTACACCACGGTGTGGAGACGATATTCCGTACGTACGCACGCGCGGTGATTTCATTTTCCGTAGGATGGATAGATGGTGAAATAGGGATGTTTCATACTTATAATAACATATAATTATATGAGTGATACTTATGTTATTACTTCATAACGAAACAACCTAAGAATAAGTGGTGGAAGAAGAAATAAAGTTGAAATAATCGGTAACAGACATTACCTCTTCTTTGAAACGCCTCTTTGAGTCCTCCGCTCCGGGCACTAAAATTTGACTATGAAGAATACCAGGACCTATAGGATTTTTCTAGGGAATTGTAGGAGAGAATTTGGTAGGTTTTGGACGAGCTTGAAGGCTCAAAGTGTTGTGAGGAAGAAAGGGAGGAGGTGCCCTTTTATAACGGAGGAGAGGGGCACCTTTGGAATAACTAAAAATATTTTTTTTATAAAGCCAAATTCGGTTTTAAATAGCTCAAAATTGATTTATTTAAAATCTAATGTGGGTATGGGTCGAAATTCTCTCATAATATATAATTTAGACAAGTTTATGTTCATATTTTAACCATATCATTTATATTTAACTTTAAGTTAGATAATTTTACTTCTACCGTGTCTTTTTGTGTTCTTACACTAAAGGTTAATAAACATACTATAAGAAGACAAAAGAACCCCAAGTTGTTTACTATTAAATTATATAACCTTATCTAAGTCGTTTTACGGAACCATATATTTTTAGGAATAAAATAAAAATTAATAATATAATATTTGTTTTAAAAACTATTTTATGTCAATTTTGACACTATTTAGTAATTGATTTTTGTGAAACTCATAAAAGAATTATTAGTTCTAAAAAAGTAAATTAAATCTATAATAACATGTCATATTAACCTAGAAAATTAGTGTAATTCATAAAATGTCTCAAATTACATTTATTTGGGTATTTATAACATCAATTATGTCAATATTTCATTAATAAGATAATTACTACATCATCTTTGTGTCATACATAAATTAACGTATTTAAAGTCTAAAAATTACAAATAAAATATAATTATGTAGAAAATATTGTTATCTTACTAATGAATATGTATAGTAGAATTTATCTTATTTATAACACTATATTAAAAATTATTTACTTATTAAACATTAATTTTAACTATTTTAACCCTTCTTTAAATAAATTAATAATAAATGTCCTAATCTAATCCAAGTGGGCCTAAATGGTAATATTTTATTCCTATGTTTGTTTGTGGTCGAATTAAACTTATCCAATATAATTAGGACATGTTTTAGGGTAATAATAATATCATTTTTACCATTAATTACCCTATTTACTTTTAACCGTGGTAAAAAAAAGTAAGAAGTTAATATTCACCAAAAATTATTTTCATCTCATTGAACCACATTTTACTTACTTACATCAACAGTGTCTCTCGGATTTTTGAAATTACACTCACAGAAGCGGTAAAATTATGTTTTATGAAAAATTCATTTTTTTTAACTACCACTTAGTGGATTCACTATTAATCAGAAAATGAATGTTTCCAGAAAAATACCAAAAATTAGGCCTAAGATATATTTTATATTATGAACTGAAAAATGATGACTATTTTACCAAATTTAAAACATATCTGTTTCATTACTGAATTTAAAAATTAATTCCCGTCATCAAAACAAATAGCATGTTCTTAAGAGATATTAACTATCAAAAGATTGACACTTATTTATGTCTGGTTTAAATGTGAAATTACATCCAATGACCAACATTGTATTAAATTATAAAAATATATTCTAAATATACATTAAAACCACTCAAATTAATAATTTATCACTATTAATTATTTCTAATAAAAAGGTTGTTTTTAATTAAAATTTAGTAATTTTCACTATTTATCAGAAAATGAATGTTATCCAAAAAGTACCAAATTTCATCCTAAGCTAATTTTGATATTCTGAATCCAAAAATGAAGTCCATTTTGAAAAATAAAATTTACAAAAATTCAAAAAGTGGTTATTACTATTCATAACGGCTAGTTTTAATAATATTTTAATAGCATATTGTTGTTTAGTGAAACTCGTTATTGCGTACTACACACGCTATCGAGGAAGGTCGCGATTGCGTGTAATGCAAGGAAAGTCAAGGATGTGTGTTGTACAAGCTTCTTTTCGTGTAGCATACAACACAAGACATTAATGAAATTAAAAAGAATATTTTTCATAAAATCTCAGGGTGTTACATTCTACCCCCTTTAAAATGAATTTCACCCTCAAAATTCGTCGGGGTTATAAATGGATTAATCCTCGAAAATTTCTTTAATAGAAACTCACATTGTAAAAAGGAATACCAAAACCAATCTTTAAAAACAGAAGTATGAAACGTAATGGTTACCCAAATAAACTAATCACTGGGTTTCCACATAGATGAAAATGTGGATATGGAAGAGAAATCTAACCATCATGTTCTGATGGAGAGTGGTAGAGAACTTGGATATGGAAAAGCCAGCAATCACAAATCCATAGATTTTTTATGATCTAAGGTACCATCTGATTCATCGGATATAAGGGCACCAGGACAACATTTTTGGTTTTCAAGATCTTTTCCCTAAAGTTGATGAATTAAATGAAATAATTACATGATTTTGGTACAATCTCATTGTTGTTCGTTAATTGAACAATTTCCACTTCATTCCTTAATGTAATGAAGTTGAATTTGTTATTCGTGATGTGTTAGTAGATCATGTGATAGAATGATGGGTCATTACATCTGTCTCAAACAAAAGGTTATAAAAGTTATCAAAAATACATAAGTCCATCTATAGTGAGATTAATAATATATGGTTCTTAAAATGGATTAATACTTCATATATCATACTACTTAATATATTAAAACTAGTTTCTACTAAACAGGGACTTCCTGTAGGACAGTGGTAGGCGATAAAGGCCGGTCTCACTTCGGTTGTGGGTTCGATTCCCACAGCCTTGTCTGACGCGATGGGTTGTCGCCCGTCCTGCAGGTTGTCCTTTTTCTAAAACTACATTACTATAACATCCCATAAATAGTATCAAAATAAAAGTTCTATCCTTAAACAATACTAACTTATGTCCAACATAATCCATTCCAATCTTTAGGCTTATCAAAAATACTTCGGTCCAAGATAATGGTATAAAGAAAACGATTACTTGAAATGTCATCAACCAAGCATGTGAATACCATCATTTATCCCCCCTTATATCTTGTTGGTCACATTCCAATCATGTGAATACCTTAATCATGTATTCTCTTGAAAAATGAATACCCATTAAACCTTAGTGAAAACATAAATGCTGTCAAAAGTTAACTCTTTCCACATACCAAAATCCAAAAATTCTATATACTCAAACCATGATATAACCTTCTCCTTATATCAGTCATGATCTCATGAATACTATCAAACATTTAATTTTATCCTTATCCCTTCATTATTCACATATCACCTACATTCCAAAAATATCTAAACAATCATTCATGGATACTGGTACCATTAATCATACACTTTCAAAACTCAAGGAAAGACAACAGTGTAACAATCCTTAGATGTCTCTTTATTCCATAGTACCATGAGATTACTGATACAACATTACACATGATAAACATGTAATCATTCCACTACATTCTTAAACCATTGACAGAGCTTCAACAATTCTTTCATCTCACATATCATTTGTAGTCTCTTCATCATCATCAACATAAATACAACCCATACAACCATACTGATTCTCTTCATGAGACTTTCCCTTAGGGAATTGGTTTAGATAATGCATGTACATTCAACATTTAAAACATTTAACCATTGTTGATGTCATAGCAATACAATTATCCTCATCCTTGGTGTTAACTGAACCTTTTCCTTTGCACTTACTGTCTTTGTGTCCTTCTTTTCCACACCCAAAGCATCTTCCAGTCCCTTTGAAACATTCTCCTTGATGCCTCTTCCCACATGATTTATATATGGGAAATTGAACTTTTTTTCCTCTATGATCATCATGAAACTCCATTATTCTCTTATTAGCTGAGTCAGGAAAATTACCAAATTTTACTTTATTGATCATATTATGAGATTGCTGATTCGGCATAATAATGATGTTTGGACTTCCAAATCCCATTTCATTTGGTTGCTCGTGAATAATATCATTCCATTGTCCATCACATCCTCCATTATCGTGAATCATCTTTTCTCCAGCCATTTTCTAAAACCCAAAAAGAATAGCGTGAGAGGAAAAAATCATAAGAAAGGGGGAGTAACTTCAATATCTAACATCTTTGGTTTAATCTAATATCGTTACTATAGTTATAGGACTATATCCTATGCGTCTACTTATCCTTAGGGACATCCCTAGACATACCTTAGAAATATCTCTAGGGATCTCACTAACGTTTTTGAATCTTAGTTTCCAAAGGTTGACTAAACCTTTCCTCTGATACCAACTGTAGAGACCCAAAGCTTGACATACATGGAAATTACATTACTTAAGCGGAATACTTAATACATAACAAGAACAGACACACAAGGACCGTAATAGTTTAGTGTCTTTGGTAACTTGGAACGTAATATTCTAATCATGGTGAAAGATCTTCAACGTCTCCCATAATGATCTTCCCTTTTTATTCTTACCTAAACTCTTTCTTTATATCCTGTGGAAAAGAAAACATAAAAATGGTGAGCTCAAATTCTCAGTAAGGGTAATCATGGATAAAATAAAACATATCATATACATTTTAACTTAAAAACATGAACATAATGTTCAAACATCAAAATTTTGAGCAATGACATAAAACATGGATGTGTGTAAGGCATAGATCATAAAGAAACATTAAGAATGATAAAATAGCATGGGAATAAAACATCTAATTGTGGCATCCATTAAGCACAAGTAATTATTTCCATAGTAGCCAAGGCATTGTTGCCAAGACCATCAGAGTGTACAGAGTCTCTTTCTGAATCGAGTTCACTCCTCGTTCTAGTCTTGTATTGCTGAACCGGTTTTAACTTGTCGTTCCAGCCATGTCTATCTCATGAGATATAAATCTTTACCCAATGTATTGGAGGGAGATATAGGTCCCACCCATCTCATAATGAAATCTTTCTTACTAGTGCCACAAAATAAACATAAGTCATTCATAGTAACCCAATAAATAAAATGGGTTTCATAAACATCATCCCATAATCCCATAATCTATATAAAAGAAATAGATATCATTTATAATAAGAAAAGTGAAACCATGTAAATCATAGAGACTTTATACTTGAAACATACACATATGAAATAATGTCATCTTAGATGGAAAAAGGTTTTGATAAAACATTTGAAATGAATTCTTGGGGAAAATATCCTTTCTTCTTCAAAATTAATTTCTTTTCACATAACGTCATGCTATTTTAAAAGAAAGAGATTTTGTTGAAAATAGACATGAAATATTTTTTGGAAGCATCATGAAAATAAGACTTTATAAAACTGTAAAAATCTGTTTGTGCGGTATAAGTTAAAAAACATTCTTCTTGTACTTTTGTCGGAAAAGTTAAAAAAAGTACCTCGTAGGATAAAAAAAGAATTATTCATTCCATACCATGAGGTAAAAGTAAAAATGGGTAAAAAATTACTTTAAAAATACATGAATAAACTTTTTTAAAACATGGACATGGATGATAGAAATAACCCCAGTAAATACTTACGAATAAGTAATCTCGGATAAAAATGAGATTTGCACAATTATCCCTTACCTTAGGTCTGATTTGCTTCGTAAGTGTCCAAACCTCCTGTATAATGATTTAAATAATGTCATTTACTTATTCCAGAATCATAGTCATATTTATGATATCATATATGGTTCACTTATGACTTTATATTACCCGTTCTTTTGTAAATTCCATGTTAAAGAGCGTTTTGGGTAAAATCGTTTCATTTGTCGTCCGTGTTTTGACTTGTAATTATTCATATGATTACTTAGAACATGATTAATTATTTCCAGAATATAGAAAATGATTTATATATAATATATATTCAGAATATACATATATATAATAGATCAGTAAATGGAAAGAAATACACCATTCATAGAGACGGTAGGTCGTACGTACGCATGAACGCTGTTTTCGTTTCCTTATTGAGTTGAATGGAATTAAGTAGACGACATACATATATATACACATAAATCTAGTATCATTATTATGTCATATATTTCATGATTACTTATTATATATAATTTATAATCATTCATGAATGGTTAATGTGGAGAATGAATCTCATCGCGTCGTGGAGATGTTAGTCCGTACGTACGCACGAGCGATGATATCGTTCTCATGATCGTGGAATTGTATTGGAGTGTATGAATACTATTTCAGAATCAATATCACATTAAAATAATCATATATAGTTATTATGTACACCATTATACCCATCCAAGTAAAGTGGTGGTGGAAAATAGATTACACCACGGCGTGGAGATTGTATTTCGTACGTACGCACGTGCAATGATTTCGTTTTCCGTAGGATGGATAGATGGTGAAATTGGGTTCTTTCATACTTATAATAACATATCCATATATGAGTGATACTGATTTTATTACCTCATAATGAAACAACCTAAGAATAAGTGATGGAAGAAGAAGTAAAGTTGAAAGAATCGGTAACTGACACTACCTCTTCTTTGAAGCGCCTCTTTGAGTCCTCCTCTTATGGCACTAAAATTGGTCTTTGAAGAAGACCAGGACCTATAGTATGTTTCTAGGGAAGTGGAGAAGAGAATTTGGCAGGGTTTGGCCGAGCTGGAAGGCTCAAAGTGGTGTGAGGAAGAGAGGGAGGAGGTGCCCTTTTATAAGGGAGGAGAGGGGATCCTTTGGAATAAATAAAAATATTATTTTATTATAAAGCCAGATTCGGTTATAAATAGCTCCAAATTGATTTATTTCGAAGCTAAGGTGGGGATGGATCAGACACCTCTCATCCAATAAAATTTATACAAGTTTAGGTTCCTATTTTAACCTTATCATGTATATTTAACTTTGAGTTAAATAATTTTACTTTCACCATTCTTTTTGTGTTTTTACACTATAAGGTTAATAAACATACTATAAGAAGCCAAACGAACCCCAATTTGTTTATTATTAAATTATATAACCTTATCTAAGTCATTTTACAGAACCATAGATTTCTAAGAATAAAATGAAAATTAATAATATAATATTTGTTTTAAAAACTATTTAATGTCAATTTTGACACTATTTTGTAATTGATTTTTTTGAAACTCATAACAGAATGATTAGATCTAAAAAAATTTAATTAAATCAATAATAACATGTAATATTAACCTATAAAATTAGTGGAATCCATAAAAAGTCTCAAATTACATTTATTTGGGTATTTATAACATCAATTCTGTCAATATTTCATTAATAAGATAATTACTACATCATCTTGTGTCATACATAACTTAACTTCTTTAAAGTCGAAAAATTAAAAATAAAATATCATTATGTAGAAAATCTTTTTATCTTTCTAATGAATATTTATAGTCTAATTTATCTTATGTATAAGCCTATATTAAAATTGATTTATTTATTAAAAATTAATTTTAACTATTTTAACCCTTCTTTAAATAAATAAATAATAAATGTCCTAATCTAATCCAAGTGGGCCTAAATGGTCATATTTTATTCCTAAGGTTGTAATTGGCCGAATTAAACTTATTAAATAGAATTAGGACATGTGTTAGGGTAATAATAATATCATTTTTACCCTTAATTACCCTATTTACGTTTTACCGTGGTAAAAAGTAAACAGTTACTATTCACCAAAAATTATTTTCATCTCATTGAACCCCATTTTACTTACTGAAATCAACCATGTGTCTCGGATTTTTGAAATTACACTCACAGAAGTGGTAAAATTAAGTGTTATGAAAAATTCATTTTTTTAACTACCACTTAGTGGTTTCACTATTCATCAAAAAATGAAAGTTTCCAGAAAAATACAATAAATTAGGCCTAAGCTATATTTGATATTATGAACTGAAAAACTATGTCTATTTTACCAAATTCAAAACATATCAGTAGGATTACTTAATTTAAAAATGAATTCCCATCGTCAAAACAAATAGCGTGTTCTTAAGAGATAATAACTATCAAAAGAATGACACTTGTTTTTGTCCGGTTTAAAAGTGAAATTACATCCAATGACCAACATTGTATTAAATTGTAAAAATATATTCTAAATATACCTTAAAACCCCTCAAATTAATAGTTTATCACTTTTACTTATTTCGATTAAAAAGGTTGTTTTTAATTAAAATTTAGTAATTTTGACTATTCATCAGAAAATGAAAGTTATTCAAAAAGTACCAAAATTTTACCCTAATCTAATTTCGATATTCTGAATCCAAAAATGAAGTCCATTTTGAAAAATAAAATTTACAAAATTTCAAAAAGTGGTTATTACTATTCAAAACGGCTAGTTTTAATAATATTTTATTAGCATATTGTTGTTTAGTGAAACTCATTATTGCATACTACACACGCTATCAAGGAAGGTCACGATTGCCTGTAATGAAAGGCAAGTCAAGGATGCATTTTGTGCAAGCTCCTTTTGGTGTATCGTACAACACAAGACATTAAGGAAATTAAAAAGAATATTTTTCATAAAATCTCGGGGTGTTACAGTATATCCCTATGAATACTTATGGAAAATTCATAAAGAAGAAAAAAACAATTCATGACCCACTAGAAAGGTCCCATGAATCTATAGCTCCGGTTTAATAGTCTGAAGAGGTATGAAACACAATGCCTACAAAATAAAAATTCTTTTTATTAGGAAACTGGGAAACAATGGTCATAACATTTTTCTGTGAATATTTTCTATGAAAATAATCTCGTGATAACCCAATCCTATTGATTCTTCCCTCTATGAGATCCTCCACTTTCATCTCATATATATATAACATCAAAAAAATATAGTTTGACCAGACACTGGATATATGGTTGTAAAATCCTATATGGAATTCCTCACACATTCATCATCATAGGGAATAGTTTAGAGGAAAATTATAGGAGGTTGTTGTAGGTAATTTTGGACACTCAAGCATTTGATCTCCCCTAACAAAGGTTAGGAATCTCTTTCCAATAAGACTCACATGCATAGAAGATAGAAACTTGGCCTATAATTGATCCCTACCTTTATCTATCAATGTTTCCATGCTAACCCACTCAAAAATTCACAACTACAGGATCCCAGTGATCATATCAATCATGGATCAAGCTGAAGAATATATCTACCTCCTCTAATGAGTACTCTATCCCCAAATCTATAATAGTTCTCCCCAACTTTTTCATACCCTAGAACTAGAACTCCTAGAGTGTCCACAATTTTTTTCATAATTGACATCCAATCTACAATGTTTTTCTAGAAAACCGTACTAAAAATATTCTACACAAACCTAATGGGCACCTCATGTTGCTTCCATATATTGTAAAGAAAACAGTTTAGTAACACTTAATTCATTGATGAAAAAAATCATTTTATGGTTAATTATTAATTAATTAATTCATTTTAATCTATTTCCAATTACATACCAAAATAAAAAAACAGGAAGAGAAATTCCGGACGAATGATCCTTACCACGTTTTATACCCTATATAAATAATGACTTCTCAAAGAATGTACAGTAAAGATAGTGTTCCTTACACTTTATTACAAGTCACTATAAAATCCTGTATACTAGTAGGTATCCATTTTTATAGCATGTACCAAGCCTGAACAATATTGTAACCCTTCGAAACCATTAATTTTCAATAGTACCTAATACCAAAGCCCATCCTATCTCTTAAACATCACATTTTAATCCACTCTATCTATGCCCACTCCCTCCAAAGGTACCCCTCGTGTGATACAAATTAAAAGAGAGATAATAACTACTAAAAACTACCTATAATAGTCCAGAGGATTGAATCTACCATTACAGATGTAAAAAATCACAAATATGGGAGGAATTAACCTAAAAAATTTATCGAACAATAGATAACACAACAAGAACCACTATCCAAAATGATGAATAAACTAGGATAAATCACAATACACATAATGTAATTTATAAACTGAACAACACAGAGAAAAAATAAATATTCCAAAGGATATCATTGGTGGATACGATGAATCCCCAATAGCTTTTAAACAATACCTCCAAATAGTGACACCATGCTCAATCAAAAATTATCTTGGGATGAAAAAAAATAAGGTATATAAATTTGATGATCATAATAGGTATACTAATTATAATCTTCCCTAAAAACTCTTATACAAAATGATGAATAAGTATAGAAAATAATAATAAATAAAAAAATGAAACTAACTTATCACCTAAACCAGAAATACTAGATTCCCCAACATCACCCTAGATTACTCACCAAGTAACACATATATTTGTTCTTCTTTACAAACGAAAACTCACTCACTAAGATTTATATAATTATATATTGATGGCACCCAACTTACAGTTCCCAACTATTTTATCTCTTTCATTCCCCATTACCATAGATATTGTGATCATCTTTTCTATAAGTAAGTGATTTCAGAAGTGATTAAGACCATGACCCTACCAACCTCAGTCGCACACAGGTCTCTATATCTAAATTTGACATCGGTCCACATGTCAATTTCATCATTAAAACCTTTTCATCTATATCCAAGTGCATGTTTCTAAGCCACTATAATTAATATAAATGTACTGTACCGAAACAAATGACATATCATGCATGTACACCAATGGGAACCTAGATCCACCGTAATTGGATATAAGAAAAAAATATACCACAATCCATTATTTCCCACAAATTTTTTTATAGTAAAAGGTAGATCCATCAGAATTTCTTTAGAACACACCCAATACAATAAACCATTATATCTCACTATATATATATATTTATATCTACTAATAATAGAATTTATGTGGAGATGGATATTTCATCTATCTATTTTATTTGTTATATTTTATTCTAGAGACAGAGTCACCCCCCTCTAAAAAACAATTTTTTAGTTTCCCTACCAACATTGGTGGAGTATCATAAGAAAATCGAAAATATTATAATATCATGAAAAAATCTAACTAACTAAAACAAAATATCCTTAAAATCATTTTTATCATCATCCAAGACCCCCAACAATACCACTAATGAATAGATATAAAAAAACAAAAAGTACCACCGTTACTTTTTAATTAATAAATAATCCATTAATTAATTCACATTAACATTTTATAATATTTATTTTTTATATATTTATAAACCATGTCATTTTTCAAAATAAAATCAATTTCCTTATTAATTTATTCATCAACACTGATCACATAACAAATAAAATATTTAAACACATGTTCCTTAGATAATCATGTTAAATGACCCAAGGGTATCCATCAATATGATATAATTCATTTAACATTATTGACATAAAAAACATTGGAACATATGTTAATTTAATTATTCATTTATAATTAATATTTCATATGGGTACAATTGTACTCATATAAAGCTACAACAATAATGATTCAGCTATAGTGAATATAGTTTTACCATATCAAGGAGTAGGAACCCCCCAACAAATATCATCCAAACAACTTTCTATATAATATCAATCAATAAAAAAGTATAAAATGATGAGAAATCCTCAATATGAACATTAAACATGACATCAATACACCTTGGGCTCCCACCTAATTTCTCATACATTAAAATAATATTCAGTCAAATATCCATAGGCCTCTAACCAATTTCACATATAGAGAACAAACCACAAAATATTATTATTCAATAAAATCAATGATATAATATGTACAAGATAAAAAATACATTTATAATATATTTACTATACAAATAAAAATTAAATAAGGTAATATAACCAAGGCATTAAATCCTTAAATAACAAAAATGGGTTCACTCATTCCCAAAGAATTTTTCCTTAGTAAAAAACAATTTTATTTCTCATTATGAAATAATTGGTTTATTATACATGGGTTTTAAGATACATGTAGAATATAAAATATTATTTATCAACATCATTGAATCAATATAAACATATTTTTATTATTACATTCATATTAAATACTATTCAAGGAAGAAGAACTATTAATTTAATTATCTCTTTTTTTAATAACTTCACTATGATTCCATATTTTTGTTTATTGACATATCATATTCAAATATAACTGTTATATTATCAATAAAATCCCCAATATAAATATATCGCACTATATTAAAAAAATGATGCATCAAAAACAATAAAACCAAGAGATATCATACACAAAATTTATTTACTTGGATATTTTGATATTTTAAACCAGAAGTGGACCCTCATTTACATATCCCATATGAGACCCTTTCAAGTTAAACTTCTTAGTAGATCCTAAAAATATTACCATAAAATAAAATATACCATCAATTAAGATAGAATGACCAAAAATGGTACCACATTGGTCTTTATCACATTACCATAAATGTATGATTTGCCTCATTAAATTTAACCCAACAAAAAGATTTTTTATTCCATTTAGATATATAAATATTAATCCCACTTTTAGGGGTAAAAGGTCAAAACACCTTCCTCATCTATAGATAGATATAAACATGAAATTTTCTTCCCATATGGCTCAAAAATGTAGAAAAATGAAGGGTTTTGATTAAATGAGATATAATATTATTTCCTAGTGTAGTGTATATTAAAATGAATTTATACAAATCATTCCCTCTCAAAAAATAGAAACTAATTTTATTACTGTTAATTATTTTGTGATACATTAATTTAATCTAAAATAGAGTCCCATACTATAATATAATAACTTTAATGGGATGATTCAATCTCCCAGCCTCTCAATTCATTCTACCATTTCCCTGCGAAATAACTAAATGGTACATGTGACGAAAAATGTTGAAAATATTTAATTTTAATATAATTTTATGTGCATATATTAAGATTTTTCAACAACCCATTTCACGAGCTTCTTTCAAGATTATGAAACCTGACGAGTTTTTTAGGATTATTCCATAATTGATAAAACATGTAGATTAATCAAAAAGGGTATATTGTTTATTTAATTATATCATTCATGATAAATATACCACGGTTTATAGAGAATGATTAGTGATATCTCAGTCAAGTAATGATTATTGATCTTAATAAAAAAGAAAATTGTATGTCATTGTAGGCA
Source organism: Viscum album (assembly GCA_963277665.1). Taxonomy (NCBI): domain Eukaryota; kingdom Viridiplantae; phylum Streptophyta; class Magnoliopsida; order Santalales; family Viscaceae; genus Viscum; species Viscum album. Next base: position 1,867,021,566 of record OY728123.1, on the reverse strand, counting down.
GTATAAACTTTTAAAGCATTATATGTTTTTAAAATGTTGTGTGAACTAAAAAAAGGGGTAAAATGTGAAATTTATTTGATATATAATTGTATATAGATTCCATTATGTGAAAAAATTCAAGTGGGTTCTTTAATGCTCTTAGTGATTCAACATTATAAAATTCTTGATAACATTGCAATCGATGGATATGTTTCTGATGTTAGGGAAATATATATAAATGAAGTGGATACCTATATATTGTGTACTTCTATGTAATTGATCTATTAACCAAAAAAAGTATTTTTATTCTCACCTGATATTCATCTTATGTATTTTGTTATAGATGAGTATAGTATTTATTTTCTAGAGTAGCAACATGGGATAAAGATTTTCTAATATGTTAGACACCTAATTTTAAAATGGTATTTCTATGATTAAATTAGAGTGGATGTAATTTTTCTTAAGAAGTTAAAGGAAATTTTTAATTGTGAGAAAACATATTAACAATTAGTTTTATTGTTGTGATATAGTATTATTTTGGATAATGGATAATATTTTCACTATGTTAGCAAGATAATTTAGAGTAGTGATATGTATTTCTATGATGGTCATAAAATTATTTCCTTATACATTATATGTTATGTCCAAGAAAATATAGTGTATTAGATTACTAATAAATGATAGGTCAAAATCAAGTCCTCTATAGAAAGATTATGTATTCTGTAAAAGGGGCATGCAACACTTGTGGTGGTTTATATAGTTATGGGTGGGGCCTAAGGTGGATGATTCATATTGATTATATTGCTTCAGTAATTAATCTGATACTACTAGTGATATTTAATAATGAATCAATGTTTAGATCATTTGGATTGGTTACATATGAGGTTTATTTGTTCATATCTAAGGACTAATATCAATATGGGTGATTCATTGATTTTGACTGAAGTTATCCCCACAATGGTGAAGTTTTAATACATTAGTTGGCCCAAATAGTGGTCAAAGGATAGGCTTAAAGGACAAACAAACATTATAAATATCCTGTGGGCAGACATCATAAGATGTGGAAACCCAATTACATTCCAGGTTGATATATTATTTTGTAAAGGGTGGATATAAACTTTTATAACCCTTTTATATGATGTAAATATCTTTGGACATATTTATTTTGCCTCTTTAAATTATGTCCATTAAAATTTACTCCTTCTTTCATATTCCATTTATAGTGCATCTCCCATATTAAGAGCTTATGCTCCTCCACTTCTATACCGTTAGCGGTAACTCTTCCATCTAGTATCTGATTATAAAGCCATTGGTTATTTTGGATCACTTTCGTTTACTTTATCACCTATATTAATTATTTTATATTTTTATCTCTCCATCTTCTACATTAATATTTTGTGAGCTGATATGCCCTATTTTCAAATAATTTGGCTATTTCTTCAATTTCTCCCTTTACATCCTGGATTAGAATCTAATACAATATAATGAGTTAACAAACAGTAAAAGGTTTATATTCTAGAACATTTCCTCTAAAATTGTTTCTATTTTAATAAGTTTTTTGGTAATATGATGTAAATCGTCAACAAAACACACATTTAAATTTCAAATTTATTTAATAAATTACTTGAACAATGGGTAGGTTATCCTTGAACTATAATTATAATTATTAGAGGTTATATACTCAATGTGAACAACCCATTATAATTTCATGCATAAATAACATCCAATATTATATTCCTTAAAATTAATTTAAAATATCATATGAGGTTATTTGTATTTTACCTTATCAATGAAATGGTTTTGGGAATTAATTTGAATAGTTTAATAGATTTAATAAAATAGTGTGATAACATTCTAAGCATCCTATGTTTAGGATATTTAATAGAACCACCTTATTAGTTTATTTTAAATTTGTATGTAAATGAAATAAAAAATTGATCTAAATGAATATTGAATAAAATGGACATTCCAACTATAATTGTTTAATTATAAAATGTGATGATGTATATTATTTCCACATCTATGGAAACTTGATAAGTTTTAATATTATGATTGACTATGGTCATTGACTATGAATTACCTTGAATATGCGGCATGCTCGACATGGTACTTGAACACCTGTTGTTGTTTTTCATAGATGGTCGTAGTGGATGCCAAAAATTTAATGATATGATTTCCATGTGACAAAAAACACATGGATTAGGTTATTCTCTTGTGGTTGTCAATTCCCTATCATAGCACAAATGTTCACCTATATTTATAAATATTAAAATAATTCTTTTGATGAATCTACCTAAATTTTTCTTCATGTTATGAAATTAAAGGGGTATTAACCGGCCTCATTTTATGTCTATTATCGAGGATTTATATGACATTATCCTAGGGCATAGGGAGCATTGATTTTCCTAAGAGTAAACTATCAAGGGTACAACCCTATGATCATCACCCGATTTATTATTCCTTTAATTTTATTGAAACATTATGATACTTTTCATGATGTTCACAATATATTGATTTAATGGTTATATACCATAGGTCATATAATATAAATATTAATTTAAAAATGATATCATTTATATAAATTCTCAACCTAGGATAACGTAGGTGGTTTCATATGGGTGTCCCATCGAGAACCCAACCTAAATTGGTTTATTTATTTATCACCATTGACTATTATACCTGAACACTATTTGTTTTATCTTCACATACAGATTAGTGTATGAAAAGGTTGGTGGTGGCGTACTGAGTTTTAATTGTACCCTGTTTGGTCCATCGATAGAAATTTTTTAAAACATTTTGGATACGGGTAAGGAAAAACAAAAGTGACTTGTTATAGAAGATCGAATTTATATTCTAAGATAGAGTATGAGATTAGAAGACTATGATAGTGTTTGTACTATGGTTGGAGATAATTTTTTATCTTTTTTTATAACATCTTGAAATAATCTGTATGGGAAAATAGGTATTATATATGAAAACATACTTTTTTTCTAGATGTTTACATCCACTATTTCCATTATTTTTAACAAAACACAATTTAATCACTGATTATACCATTTTTTTACACTATGACCATGAGTTTATAGTATCCCCACTATACCACACTAGACCCTATATACAGGTTGGTAGCCTCTAGAGTAAGGGAAGGTGAAATTGATGTCTTATGGACAACCTGGTGTGGTGAAATATGGTTGAACAGTGTTTTAGACATCACAGAGTCTGTCAAAGGATCCTTTAAATTTTTTATTCATGTTTTAAGTTGGTAGAAAAGGGAATAGGAATGTGTCATAATTTGGTAATAACCATGTTGATGGGAGTTGTTAGTCCACATATATGGAAGATGCATAGTTTTTTGGGATGATATTTTCTGTTCTTTTTTACATATAAAAGTTTCACTAATTTTACCAATTGGCGGCACACATGATTTTTAAAATTCATGATTATTATTTAGTATTTTATTTTACCTGTTTCCTGGTATAGAAATTAATGAATTTTTCTCAAGCATCATTATATAATCTCAATGGTTTATATGTCACACATATAACAATCCATTTTTACTTTATATCATATATAACATGTTCTAGTTCTATTAATTCTATTTAAATTATATGAAAAATAATTACATGAATATATATATAAACAATGTGTAAATTAAAGATGAGACTTCAACCTAATTCTTTTCCACAAATTATGATGGTGGCACCCATACTATTAGTTTATGACAAGTTTAACCATGAACCATTGGTCACCTAGGATGAAACAGTCGTGATTGAAATGAAAGGATGGAAACTATAATTTATAATGTATATGGAAGTCAATAAATCTGGAATAGTGATCCATATATTTAATAAACCATAAAAGACTTGTTTCAATTACATGAAGCACTAAAAGGTAGTTATAAATGATAGGTCATTATTACAAGGGAATCTAGAATTCATCAATATGAACCATGATATATATATATATACTAAATTCTAATTCCTAAATTCAATGGTTTCCATTAGATGTGGATGAAAATTTCAACATTAATTTTGTTTACCTTTAAAATATGTAATTTTCACTCCATATACCAGAACCTATACTATAAGATATGAGACCTTCACCAAGACCTGCTCTTATTAGTGGATGGTGAGACTATAATTTTTTATCCTTTATGACCTTATATTTCACCTAGACTATGATTTAAGTGTTTTTTGATATATTAATTGATTCTTCTATTTGAAGGATTTATACATGACCTATTCTTTTAACTATAATCATTCAATTTATCAAAATCTTATTTTGAGTCATTTATTGGGAATTGTAGAAACATGATCCCTTGAAGGCCTCAAGTCATGGTCTCAGTAAGTGGAGAAGACCATGTTCCAAGGGTGTTTGGACATAATCCATTGGTATTACCTAATTTAGTTCCAAATAGAATACCTCATATTATCCCATATCTGGTTACTGATTTTATGTTTTTTGAGGATTCATTATGGCTAGTAATATCTATACGCGGAGCTTCATAAATATACCATTCTATGTCGTTGTTAACTAGGGATTTTTAACAATATCACCCTCATAACTTTTCTAGGTGATGCGGACCCTAGTCTACTGAGTCATGTATAAATTCATTATTATCTATCTTGAAGAATTTAGATACACCATTAGTGATGAGGGTGAATCATAAAGTATACATTCTTTGACGTTCTTCCAAGAGGTTATTGGATTTTTTGACCCAGGAAGATCAGTAATTAGATATTGTCTAGAGGAATTTTTAGACTAACTACTATGTTTATTTATTTCCTAATGCTCTAAAAGATAACTGATCTAGAGATATTATAAACATTCAGCATGAAAAATTATTATTTATGGATTACTATGTTAATTTTATGAGGCTCCACCATTTCATTCATGATCTCTTTATTGATGATATTTATAAAGATAGGTGACTTGTGAATGTTCATGTTTATGACATCCAATATTAGGTATATTTTTTTCTATTGAATAACATCATAAATATAGTGAAGCATGCCTTAATCAGTAATCATTTACTTAGAAAATCAAATGGTGTATAGAAATTCTTCTCAAATCCATGATTGGGAAGCAGTTCATCTAGAAGAAGGAACTTATTTTTTTTATCCTTTTTATGGAGTTATATGTACTTAGAATGTGTCCCTAGGTATCCATGTGATCTGTCGCCAACTTTTTTAGCCAAGAAATAGAAGGATTAACTATAGGAATATCCCAATTGAGTATTGGTACTACAGAAAGGTGCATGAAATTTAGTAGTTCTTCAAAACTAAAATCCAATGGTTAGTAAGAGGGGGTATGCACTAATAGAAATTTTTACAGAGATATCTACAGCTCTACTTAATATATTATTTTTGAGTACCATATACTATACAAATCGAGGGGGTGTACAATTATGAGGAAGTTAAAATTACAACATAAAGCTCCAACATGTTGCCATTTCTTAGGGTAGTCCATTTTTAACTAAGAGTTGATTATTTGAAAATATATATGAGTCATAAAATAATCTAAAAGTGAAGAGTGAAATTCATTTTATAGTTTGAGGTACGATTTTATAATCCAATGTTTTACTTGGTGGCTTGGGAAAAACATTTTGTACATTGATTACATGGTCATTCAATGTATTGAATATTAATAAAACATATTATTATGTATATCTTATTGTTCTACAGTACATTAATTTAATAACATCTGATAGTATATGTCAGACTGATAAGGTCATATAAGTTCATTGCTATGATGTGAACCTTGATGTTCTATAATGATATTCTCAAATAATATTATGTGGTTTGACAATGTACTATGATGGTACAGATAGTACATAGAATATCAGGTATGAGTGATCGAAAGTAGATGAGGGTTGTCCTCATGTAGTTCACACATTATAATCTCGAAGATGGGAGGTTATGAGAATATTCCATCCATTTAGAATTGAACATATTTTGGTTTCATTATATATTCAAATCTACAGGAGCATGTGATGGTCTATAGACAATAAATATTTTATTAAGGGATGTTACAACTCATTTACTTAGATGTATTTCATAATCCTTGAAAATAACAATTCATGGTGTTGTTAGATACATTGGGTTCCTCATGAGTGAAATTGTATTAATTAGTAAGTTAGGGGAGTATTTTTTCATTTTACCCTTATGAAATCATATATCTCTTCCCTCTGAATGGAATAGAACTATCACATTAAATTTCATGGCCATTTTGTATGGATGAGATTATTTCAGATAGTAAATGATAGAAATAGCTATATTATAGGTTGGTGACATGGATGTGAAACATGATTAATGAGAAACTGTGACAAATGAATTATATTACATAGTGAGCGTTCATATGTTTCCATCAATGTTTTGACATTATGTTCTTTCCCTTGGACTCCTAAATGCATTGCTATAAAATAATCATGGTCTTTAGGAAATTCATCCTAATTCCTACAATATTGAATCCTAGAGGGTCACACAATATGTGTTTCTATAGTTCTCGATTACATTTTATTTGATATTAATTAATGGAATTATTATTTTTTATGTATGAAGAATAATTTTCATAATGATTAATTGAATACATAAATTAAATAAATATTTTTTTCACTCTCTTGTGAATAAAATATTTACTTACGAAAAAAATATCTCAATTGTTGTTAAATAAATAATATAGTAGTTCAAATAGACTAGGACTATCTGTAGTGAAAAATATTTTTAAATAATACTGTTACATAATATTTGTTATTGCACAATTTGGCACACGACACAAACTAATAATATTAATAACAATTTTTATTATGCTGAAAGGTGTTTTTAGAGTCTATTACATTTATTTATTATATGATATGATATTAAATAATATTTTATCTTCAACACTAACTCTATAAATATATGGTTATTTCTATTTTGTATAGAATCCAAATTTCAGAATAGAAAATTGGTGTGCACATTGAATTATCTCTCAAATCCTCCTTCGATATCCCTCTCAAGATTGAGAGGTGTATGAGGAGATTTTTCAAGACCACATAATGATCGATTTGGAATGAAAAATTAGTGATGTTTGACTCACCACACTAGAATCCAGAGATCGATGGGTTTTTCTTAGAGATCATTGGGGCATTCGTGGATCACTACTAGAGGGATTCTATCCTTGGATCCTCAAACTGCATTGTAGGTAATGCGAAATTGTCACTTTGGATGATCAACATTCACCAATGAATAATGTTCATAATCCTATGTATTTATTTCGTCATATATTAAATTTATTAACTATAATTATGACATGAACGATCCTCTCTATTTATTTTAAGCAATTATTAACAAATGAAAATTTAATATATATATATATATATATATATATTTATATATATATATATTTATATATATATATCCCACCTTTTCACACATCTGTTGTCCCTAGAACCATGAAGTGGTATTATAGTGGTGGGATTTAAATTTATAATAATTTATTTTTGATTGATCTATGTGTATTTGTGGTTATATTTTTATTTCACGTCATTAATTCTTTAATAAAATTTGAAATAACTTGTTATCGACATATTAATAACGTTCGTTAAATGTTTTATTTTCTCAAAGGATAAAAAAATAATTATTGATAGGATATTCCATTAGGATGTACCAAATCATTCGATAGTAAAACATGGATACAAGGTGTGCGGGTTGATCACACATCGTATACCCATGCTCATTATATGTATATGTGATGATAAATTAATTACACAAGGTGGTTTTATTTCAAAACATGTGGTGACCATGAAAAACTATCACACAGAAAAGAAATATTGGGTGTGTAGCTGGAATGTACACCTCAGGTAGTTCAGCCAAGTTAACACACCGAATCCCTAAGTATGTGGCTTTGAAATATGGAAACACTGTTATGTTTCATGTAGATATTTGTACATGTATTGTAGTCCCCCATTAACAGAAAAAATTCAAAGTGACATTGTATTAGAAAGTTTCAATATTAATACACTTTTTATTGATGAGAACACTATTTTGTGTTTCAAAATTTAATAATGTATTTTTAAAAATTAATTAATTAATTGTAATAAATATGTCATTATTGGTTCCACTATTTATTCTTCCTTAAATTCCATTAACACTTCTTATCTATAAATAATATAATTTGATCAATAAGATTAATGGAAATTAATTAATTTATTAATTCATTCATTTTTATCATAAATATGAATAGAACAGATAAAGTGAGGTATACTATCAATTACCATTTAGGTATTTCTTTTATATATGACCATTCAAGATATTGACCAAAACATGTTAGTGTGTTGGATTTCTTAATTTAATTTAAATGAAGATCATCAAATTATTTTAAATTAAATGATGTCTTGTGATAAATCCCTCCCTCTATCATTATGTAGGACCTACATGTATAACTATATTTCTATTACCCCCATTAACAAATCCTTTGATTCCCCTCACTAGTGTGTGATTGAAAAATATTTTTAATTTATAGATCATCCCAATGATCATGTAAGAGGTTCATGATAGAACCATAATGATGGAAAAAAGGAGATACACAGGTGGGTAGGTGGAAAGTTATAACTCATGTCATGACCTGCAATAGCAGTTATTTACAGTAGATTAAAGATTGATTTAATGTTCTCTTATTAACTAAACCAATAGATAGAGATCATTAATAGTTCATATATTTAATTAATTATTTACATCTATGTGATCAATTATTTTAAGGATTCAAGGCTATGATTCCATAAATAAATTATTTAATGTTTAATGAAAAAAATTAAATAAAGGAATTATGTGTAAATATATTTTTTAACATTGTTAATTAATAAATTAACATCCAATTAATATTAATAATTTTGGTAAAGTATCAAATAATAAAAAATTTGTGCATATTAAATTAAAATACTTCAATTAAATATAATGTCAGACTAAGCCTCCCATTAACTCATTGATGTTAAAATCATAGATCAATTCATAGTATATATCCAATGTATAGACTCTTAATTTTATCATGTTGTTATCCTAGGATTTTTGGGTTGAATTGACCAAAATTGTATTTATTTTAGTGATGAAATTATGTTCAATACAAATACTGCGGTATGTGTTGAGGAAATCCATGTTAGGATTTCTAGATAGGGGGCCCCAATCAACATATCGGGGATATAAAAGTCCATAGTTGGAAAGACTTACTACATAATTACATTATTCTATTTTTCGCGTAAAAAATTTGTATCATTAACAAAATTTCTGGGTATGATTACCACTAGAAAGATATGGAAACTATACATTCTGAGTTCAGTGGTGTGGGCTGTTGAGTATTGGTAAAATTGTTGTATATTTAACAAATAAATAAAATATAATAATTTGATTTATTATGTATCTCTTGTTTTGTAATATAAAAAGTTAATAATAATATTCACTATTTAATATTAGAATACAATTACAAGTTTTTTATACCCAGTAGCCCTATAATCATTATTGAATAAATATATCATCCTATTTGGATGTAACTTCCAAGTGTGGTTTAGTTTCCTTCATGTTGTGCTACAACATGAATGGAAATATTATATTCTTGAATACTCAATTATTGATTCAACTACTAAAGAGGTTAGGGTTTAAAATTTCCTTTTCTATGAAAAACATTATAGTTGACATAATCGACATTCTGTGTTCGATGCTTTCATGGATGTTTAGTAAAGTAAAGAGGTCTCACAAAAATAAGAATGTGTAAAGAATGCTTTATCACATCTAGGGTATTTACCAATAAAGAGATAGACAGAAATGGTTTGAGATTTCCAAGGACTCTTTTTGATTAAGAATAGTGATATATCCCTAGTTGTGCCTCACTTAGTTATGCACATAGGCTACTTTGATCGCATAGAGGCAATAGGTTTTAAACTCCGAGTTAAACGGGGTACCATTCTCATTCTATCATCACTTATCAAAAACATCTCCAACTTTGTTTTGAATTTTAATATGATCAACATGTATATGTCTCCTGGAATTCTTCTTACTCTTCTTCACCATGTAGATATGGTTATTAATCATGAAAAACTTTGATCCTTATAGTGAAAAAATTTAAACCGTAAGAAAATATATTTATGCCCAATGATTATTCACACCCTTCAAAGAATAGAATGATCATGGTTAATGAATAGTAACAATATGTTGTCTATTTATTATATGACAATAATGGCCACTAGAATAAAAAGCAACACCCATTTAATGAAGCAATGATAATCCTCATGTGCATTTTTTATCAAGTGCAATTTATACTTTTCAATGAATTAGGTGTTAAATACATCCTGTGGTCCTCATGTTTTTATTCAAAAATAAGATTCAAGTAGATTTAGAAATATTGTACAAGAAGAGGTTAATATTTGATCATCCAAATAAGATAAAACATTTATGTATCTATCATGGACTACCAAATCATGTTTCCAAACAGAATGATCTTGGTTTTAAAGTGTTTTTGTTGTGTGCATTAAATTACTAAAAACATTATTTCTATAAACCTAATTCATAATGATATATTTGTTTTCAAATATGGGAATAAATGTTCATTATTTTATAAATATATAATTTTTCATGTTGAGGAACATTTAAATAATTATCTATATTTTTTGTATTAATCAAACCAAATAATGGAAATTTATAACAAAGGGACTTCACTAGACTCATACCAGATGCAACGTTGGAATCAAGTGCTATTTAATGTAAATGAAATGTGCATAACTAAATTACATAAAGATGCATATTTAGATTCTTTTTAACTAAAAACACTTTTTGTATGTCATGCATGTTTATTTGGAAGAGAGACCCAATCCCCATTTTGTGGGAAATGTGAAAGGGATAAAGATCTTCTCTAATTAGTTAACACAGACATCTTTGGAAGAAATCATTTTGATGAAAATGTTTTATAATCATACTTTATAACTTTTAGAGATTATTTTTGTAGATATATATATATATATTTACTTGAGGAGCTTTCATTTGGATTCATTTGAAAATTTCACGAAGTACACACCTAATGTAGTGAAATATCTTGGTAGGAATATTAAGAAACTCCTCTTAGACTATAGTGGTGAATATATTAATAAATAAAATACTGATTATATATAGGAGTTCAATATTTTATCTCAACTCACTCTTACTTATATGATTCATTGGAATGTTGTAAGTGAATGGAGTAGGGGAACCTTGTTGGATATGGTGATATCAATGATGATTCATTTAGTTGTTCTATTATTCTTTTTTCTATACACATTAAATAAAAAACAAATATACTAAACCGAGTGTGGACTAAAGAAACAGATAGTATACCATACCAAATATGGAATTGAAAGAAACATGTGTCGTCATACTTACATGTTTCTGGTTTCAAATAATTTTGTAAGGCCTCTTTAGGTAACATGCATACACCATGAGTAAAAAAGTGTTTCATTATAGGAATTCCTAAAGAAATCACAGGATACTACCTATACACTCCTTCCAACAAATTGTTTTTGTTGAAATAAATCCCACATTTCACAATATGGATCTTATATCTAATATATACTGGGATAGAAAGATAGGATTTTATGAATTAAAAGATCAAAATACACAATAGTTGGCACAAGAACACGTTCTTAAATTCCCAGTGGAAGAAAAAATAATTCCTGAGACAATTACTAGGTATCAGTAGTAAAGATGTTAGAGAATAAAAACCATATGGTTTTTTAGTCATCGAGGATGGTGACTCATTATTATTTTATAATATTGATCCTCTATTGTCTAATGATACATTATTTTGAATAGATGTTTCCTTGTGGAAGGAAGCTATTAATTCAAAAATGGACTCCATATACCAAAAAAATTCTCTATTTTGGTAGAAAATCTAGTAGATGAAAATATAATTGGGTAAAAATGAGTATTCAATAAGAAACTGGACATTGAATTACATGTTACAACCTATAAGGCATGAGTGGTTACAAAAGAGTTGAAAAAATTCGACCACATCTATGATGAAAATATTTCACTGGTGTAAATGATGAAATCCATTGTAACTCTACATTCCATTGCATCATTCAATGATTATGGGATTATGAAATATGATTTCAAAATAAAATTCCTCACTGCAAACATTCATTCATATGTTTATATGACATATCCTAAAGGGATCGTTAATCCCAATGATTTCAAAAAGTTTTGTGGGTTTCAAAGATCCATTTATAGATTAAAGAAAGCATCGAGGTTAGGGGAAAATCATTTCAATGAGGCTTTATCATAAAGTGGTTTCTTAATGAATGACTGTTATTATTGTGTCTATAAAATGTTTATTGGGAGTGTAGTAGTTTCCATAATATTATATGTTGATGACATATTACTCATTGGATAGGAAATACCAGTCTTATAGTCTTCTATGGCATGGTTGAATTAATGATTCTCTATTAAATAAATGGGTGAGGAAGCATATATTCTTGGGTTCAAGATCCATTGTAATGTATCTGATAAGTTCCTTGTCCTAAGTCAATATACCAAAATTTACAATATAATGAATAGATTCAGTTGGAAAAATACCACATGAAATTTTTTCAAGCATCACATGGTATTCATCATTATAAGAAAATGATTCCTCAGGAACATGATGAAGGAAACATAATGATAAGGATCCCATATACATTATTGATTCAGATAATCGTGTTTGTTATTCTATGTACTAGGCTAGATGATTTATATGAATTATGTGTGGTAATAAGTTATCAAGATGATCCAGGTGACTACCTTTAGATGTATGTTAAGATTATCCTTAATTATCTGATGTGTACTAAGGATATTTTTCTTGTTTTTTTGTGGATATGAGAAACAAGTCATTATAGGATATTCATATTCAAGAATCTATAGTTATCATGATGACATGAAATCACGGATAGGATCCATATTAAAATTGAATGGATGTGATGTTATCATGAATACCTCAAATTAGGTTGTTGTTATTAATTCTAAATTAGATTATTATTATATTTGGACTTGTAAAGAAGATAAATAAGCATTATGGATGTGAAAATTCGTCCAATATATTGATTTAGTACCTATAAGAAATGATTCAATCATAATATACTGCTATAATAATGCAGTAGTGTCTCTTGTAAAAGAACCTAGGTCACAACAGTGGACAGAGCACATACATAAGAATTATCATTTCCAAAAGGATTTTTCATATATAGGTGAAGCTATGGTGATAATTACTTCTATAGAAGACAATGTAGAAGACATGTTGACTAAAGGATTGACTCAATTGTAACATGAAATTCATATGAGGTATAGATGACTGAGGACTATAGTTTGTTGGATCTTGTACAAGTGGTATTTTGTTTGATTATGTGTCATAAGACCTAATATTTGTACATTGATTAAGTTTTATTTATTAAATATTAAAAAAAAATTGTTATTAATTTTTTTTTATTGTTTTATAAGACTATAATGTGATAATTTTTTAGAGTTTTTGTTGAATTGTTCAGGTCATAGTAGTTCCCAACTATGATGAGAACCTTGATGTGATATGAAGATATTCTCAAATATTTTTCTACGGTTTGATAATGGACTATGATGGGACACATAGTATATAGACTTTAGGTCTGAGTAGTCATAATAATATGAGACTCCTTGTCATGAAGTTGTCACTTGGTAATCTCTATTATAGGATGTTATGAGTACAGACCTTCCAGTAGAAATTTTTTATGTTTTGGTATCATAGGATATTCATATATATGAGAATGTGTGATGTTAAATTGGGTTTATGGTTATTATTAATGTGTGTTACAACTCAAGGGTATATATTTATTTCATAAACTAGGATGATAATAGTTCATACAGAAGATGGATATGTTGGGTGCATCATAAATGACATTTCATTAATGAATATTTCAAGGAACGATTTTTCCCATTAATCTATACTAAAGCTCATATCTATACCCTTTGATCGGAATATAACTATCTCATTAAAATATATGGTCATGGTGAAATGAAGTGTTTATTACAAATAGTCAAATAAATACTTATTGAGTATATAGGTTGGTGATAAGGATGAGAAATCTATATGATGGTATATTGTGAACAATGGATTATATTACATTGGGAGGATTCTTATGTGGTTGTCGAAGTTATGACATTATGTTCATTCTCATTGGTGCCTCGATCCATTACAATACAATAATATTAGAATTTTGTAAATCCAGCCTCAATCTAATGAGAAATAATCCAATATAGTCACACACTAAGTGTTTATTTTGATATTTAATAAATTATATTTATGTTTTATTTCTAGAAGAAATATTTTTCTCATGTCCATATAGTAAATTTATTCAATTAACATTAATTTCATAAATTAAATAAATAATTATCATCCAGATTGTTAGTGAAATATTAATATTATATATTGAATATTTTATAAAATATTTAATCAATAAATTGTTCATAAAATACTTATTTATGAATAAAATATTTTTTAATTTTGTCAATAAGTGCTATAAGAGTTCAAATGGACCAAGACAAGTCTGAAGTAAAATATTAATTAACAAGACTGTTACATAATTTTAGTTATTATGAAAGTTGGTGGACGATATAAAATAATAATAACAATAATTTTTAATATGTGTAATAGGATATATTAATGTTTATAAATTTTATTTAATGGAAGATATGAAATTAAATAATATTTTAAATTAAATCCAAACTCAATAAATTAACTGTTATTTATATTGTGTAGAGAATCCATAATTAAAAATAGAGAATTGTTGCATACAATAAATTCTCTCTTAAATCGTACTTCTCTATCCCACATAAGAATTAAAATTGAAATAGATATGTTTTCATGACTGAAGAATGAGAAATAAACAATGAACAACCTTGGATATTCAACTTTTTTTTCTAGGACCTAGAGATAAAATGGTGTTGGTATGAGATCATAGGAGCATGTGTGGATCACCGCTAGAGGAATTCTATATGTAGATCCTCATATCACAATGAAGAAAATATGAAAAGGTATTTTTGTATGATCAAAATTTAATAATGAAAAAACTTCTTAATCCCATAAAATTTATTTATTTAGATATTAAATAAATAGATTATAAATTTTTCATTCAAGATCATCACTCTTGGTTTCAAGAAACGATTTTTAAAAAACATTTAATATATCATCCACATGTGAATGCATCCCCCATTCCCAAAACAATAATCCTATAATTTAGATTAATACTTTTTTGATAATGACATGTCACAATGCTTTATATCTATTTTATTAATGAAATTCTTGGGCATAAAATTTAGTACTTTTATTGAATGTGGACTCTTGATACTTGATTAGGATTGTGATCCAAAAGTTTAAACCAATGCAAGGAGTTCCACATTGAGATTTTTGTATATCATTTCTTATGGATCCTTTCCATCCTCAACATGATAGTATTATATACAATTCTTGGGTTGGATTGGTTAGTATCATATCACGATCATGTTTATTTCTATCGCTCGAGGGTATTCATCACTTCACTTCAAGGTGGTAACTATATTCGTAAAGGATAATGGAATGTACCTAAATGTTGTGTTGTACCTGATAATAATCTCTTTAGTGGAGTGGCATCCCAAATTTCCAGTATTCTTATCAGTGATCAGGGATTGTGGAGGACAGTTTTCCCTCCATTAGTGTATCTATTTAAAAACATAATTCCTAATGACTTCTATTGCATACCTCCTAAGAGAGAAGTGTATTTTAGTATTGATCTAGTCCCAGTATATGAACTGGTATCTACTCATCCTTAATGGTTTTATCGATATAAAATTTAGGAACTCATAACATAGTTACAGTACATAGGAGATGAAGGGTATATTTTAATCAATAAATAATATTGGGGTTTACCATTTTCTCTCTAAGAAGGATGAAGGTACATTTATAATTTGTGTCTTTACTATAAGATTAACTAGAATATAGTTAGTAAACAACACCCCATAACTCATTCATAAAAAAACATCAACAAACATTGATGGGAAATAAATTTCTTGAAAATTTATTTGAGGTCAACATATCATCATGTGTGATTTAGTACATCTGATAAAATGTGGATTACTTTTTGAAGAAGGTGAAAAATTTATTGGAAATTGGATATTACATTTGTTGTCACGAACATTCCATCTATTTTTATTGATCAGATAAATTGTTTTTCTCACCAAAATGTAGATTCTTTCATGATCATTTTTTGATGAAATCCTATAATAGTAAAAATCTCAATTTAATCATTCCAAATAACTTAATATAATATTGGGAATAGTAAGATGGAATTGGATATTTGACAAGATCAAAAAAATTTCCTTATGGATTAATATAGTTCACTATTTTGGTATCATAATATCAAAATCAAGAGTATATTTGTACCCGTAGAAGGTGAGACCTGAGATTTATTTAGTATGGGGCAAGATCCTTTTTGATATATAGATGTTCCTATGGATTGACTGATATTACATGTGTTTTATTCTAGAAATATCATGTCATGTAGTACCTATAACTGTTTTAAAAAAGAAGTGTTATTAATTCTCATTCTCTAAATCATGACAAAATAACATTTCGGAGATCAAATAATGACATACATTAATGGGAATCTTAAAATTAATGGGGAATAGAAAGGAATATATGGTATATTCATATGCATCAAGAATCATTTTGGTATATATTTTGAGGTAATTTGAACTAGTAGTAGCATACGAGTTTCACTAATTGAGGCCACATGTGAATAATTACAAGACGGAATATCACAATCTTAGTATAGTTTATCATTCCTTTCATTATAGAGGCACTAATAATAGGATAGTGTTTCATTTTATAAAGGACCATAAAACCCTAAAATACAATTTCCCTCAATGTGAAATGAATCTCAAACAATGTATGTTTGTAGAATACCTATAGTATTTTTACATTGAACATTAATCTATGCATGGGAAATTCAATGTAGGGGTTGATGATATGAACTGATAAACATAAATACAATTAGTTTAAGTGGAATGTAGTATGTGGAAAATGATTTCTTTTTTAAAAAACATCACGATGTGCAGGAACATCTTGGTTATCTGTTAATAACATCATTATTAGTGACATCTTCAATATTGAATGCAGAAAATATGAAACTACATTCTAATCCCTTGGGATTTGTCCTATGGGATAGTAGTTATGGTGATGGACCAATGCTTGGTAGGATCATTGATAGAGATGAGATATTAAGAATTCATGGTTGTGACTAGGTTATAGAATATATATTAGAGGTGTTGCTGGGGTAATATAATGGTTCCAAATGGGTAATGAATCTTAGACATACCAAATATGTATTGAAAATTATGTATCCAATATAGATGACCTAATATAAATTGAGATATTTTTGGTTTCATTAGTTGGTGTTCCACCTATTAGTTGGTGATTTTCAAACCCCATAGTCCAAGGGGGATTTTGCAGCCATTACCCATTTGTGAGTATAAATGGGATGGAATCACTATGGAATTTTTTGTGGTCTTTTCAAAATCACCATTATGTGGTGATTTTTATGGGTTATCATTGATATATGGAGTAAGCTCACACAATTTCAATGTATTCACGAGGCCTCTTCATTAATGGATATGGATATTAATTATCTCATAGATATCATACATGCTCACAGAGATTCGAATAACATCATATCAGACAAGGATGATTGATTTATATCATGATTTGGAAAGATATTTTAGAAATATATATGTATATAGGTACTTATAAGTATATCCTATCAACATTAAAATGAAATTTAATGTAATAACACAATAATTGTGATGGATCACATGATTGTAGAATGATTCCATGATTTTGGAAGTTTTTATGAGAAATATTTACCTCTTACTAAGTTCATTTATAAAAATAGAATCTAATCTACTATATAGATGGATCCTTATGATTTCCTATACAGTAGGTCATTCCATTCACCCATATGCTTGTTAGTTATAGGATATCCAGTGATACTAGGACCTCATCTTGTTCTGGAGACCGTATAGTAGGTACAACATATTAAGAAGAATATAGATATAGATCAATTTTTGTACTTGCCTTATTTCGATCATCAGCCAATAAATTTGGTGTTTGAGGTGGTATATTAGGTATAATTGGGTGTTTTTCTTAGATTATATTATCAGTGTATTAAAAAACATGGGATCCTGGAATCTATTTTCATTAGGATTATAGATATTTTGAAGATATTTTGGTCAGTATCCAATCATTTAGGGTTTTCTTCGATGTACCAACACATTCATGACATCTTCCTTGGTTTTCACCTTTACTGATATCATTCCAATAAATCTCATTATTTTCATCCTATTGAGTTCTATATATTAGTCTATTATTCTTTTGAGGAGTCCCTAACCTCTATCATTTTTCATATAATAAATTCTCTTTGATGTATGATATTTCCACAAGTGAAGGTTCTATGTAAGTAGGGATATGTACAGGATAAGACCTAGGAGAGAGGGACTAACATATGAGCTCGATAGATATAGTTATTCTTTAAATATATTCAACCACCCTTGAAAAAGAAACTCGAATATGAGTTCTTTTAAGGAGGGGATGTTGTATGATCTGATCTTTTCTATGTTTGTTCCTCTTCAGTTTGAGTTTATTAATTTTAGTTTTGTAAATGGTTCTATATTAGATTATAGTATATGTTTTCTTACAGAAATACCTACACATTAAATTGGAAATTATGTCTATAAGCTACTATTTTACACCAATTATTTCTCTAGGGAAAACCACATATGTTGTTCAGATCCAGTTACATTTTAATTTGAAATATTACAAATTAAATAGGGAATTTATTCCTTAAAACACCATATATACCCTAAATACCATGGTATGCTTTATTTTACCACATTTCCCATAATTTGTTAAACATTCTCTCATTTAACCTCTTGGCTTTGTCACAATATTTCCCCTTTCGAGAGATTCTCAAACTCATCTCTTATATGTTTACGGTTAACTTATCTGGATGGAATCTAATTTGAATGTATTCAATCACATTGGATCAAACATGGTTATTATATCACTCTTCATGATTCTATTCATAGGTTATCCCATCCTATTTTGTGCAATATTCATGCAAGATAATATGGACTACATTCTTAGATCTTTTATATTTCTTTGATTTATCCCATTGTCAAATGGATTAGAAGATAATAATAGATGATAAGTCATATAATAGTATAGGGTTGGTAGAGTATCTATTTTTTCATAAATTTCATCGAATTTTTAATATGTGATGTTATGACGTGTGTCATACATCCAATATGACACACATTTAAATGTAATATGTATTTAGTTAATTATTGATGCCATGAATTTGTTTTCCTTTCACCTTACTTATGATTGTAAAGGGATTCCAACCATTACATTAGCCACCACATATGTTTTATTTCATAAATATTCTATTTTATTTTATTCCATAATATAAAATTGGACCACATTTATGGTGAATAATTCCTTCCTCTATAAATAAAATGTATATTTTTAATTTAAAAGTGATTAATTAATGGAATCCAATTAAATGTTTTGATACCTTCCTAGTATTCCAAATACTACTATATGTAATTGAACAACATTCTATGTTGAGTTCAATTGTTTATATAAATGAAGTGCAAAATTGATATAAATGAAAGGTCGATGGAAAGGCCATGTCACCTAGAATGTTTTAATTATATAATTTGAACATTGATACTATTATTATTATTGTGGAAACTTTGTAATTTGTTACATTATGATTGTCTTTGGTCATATGCCTTGAATTACTTTATAGGTGTGTTATGACATGATCTATACATAGACTCAGATCATGGTTTTCATTGGATGGACACATGGGATGAAAACTGATTTTTTGATTCATATTATAAGTGAATGACCACACTTGGATTCAGTCTTTGTCATATGATTATGAATTTCCCATTTTAAAACCACAGTTAAGCTATACTTCTGAAAATTAATATAATTCTAGGGGTGTTTCTATGGGTATTCAGATTGATGTTATAAACCAACTTTGTTATTACCTTAGTATCCTTTTACGTCTACATCCAAGTCTACCTAAAACCTGATCCTATGTCTTGGGTATCATTACATTCCCATAGGGTGAAATTCTAAGGGTACACCCATGTGAAATTCAATCTATTCGTAAAAAAATAAATACCACAGAAAAATTATGGGACATGAAAGGATGATTAATATATATGGATGAATTGGTTTTATACCATAGGTCTCAGCTTATAAAAAAATAAGAAAAGACATTATTCATAGGCATTCTCATCATAAGACTATATAGGTAGTATTAGACTTGTGTCCCATCCCATACTGATTTGGTTTATTTATTTATCACTGTTATCAATTATACATACACACTATTCATTATATATTCATATATTAGATGATTTTAGAAACATTAGGTAGTTTCCTTCTATGTTTACACACAACTTTTTAGATAGTTAATTGATATATGGATAGACTTTTTGGATATAAGCAGGGACAATTAAAAGTTTCCTACTATAAAAGATCAATTTTCTTTACTATGATGGAGTATGGGATCAGTGGACAGATAGTGTTCTCACAATTCTATTGGATACAGTTTTGGATCTTTTTGTATACAACATCAGGTCCTAACTAGTATGTGAAACTATGTTTATTTATGTCATTTTACATTATTATAGATGTTTAATTCAGTTGTTTCAATTATTATTATTCCACCATTGAATCACTAATTATATAATTATCTTATACTCTTATCATGATGTTATAGTATCCCCTTGTTCTATATTATTCCCTCACAACTAGTCGATAACCTTTGGAATAAGGGGAGGTCAATCGGGGGACATGTGTCCAACTGCTTTTAGTTACTTGTGAGTGGACCAGGTCAACTAGATGACAATATTTAGTATATTTATACACCATATAAAGAAATACTAAACCCAAATGTATTTTTATATTATTTGTGATATATCACTAACCCAGGGGATTATTAGTCATGTATTATTCACTCCATCTAATATAAAATTCACTATATTTATTAATGGTGGTTTATAATTCATGTATTTTATTACACGTTGTGATATCTCATTCATTATGATATTTTATTATAGTGATTCAACATTCACATTTTCCTTTGATAGTGATGCCTCGTTTACTATATTTTTTATGTGGTGATGTATCAGTAAGAATATATGATAACATGAATAATGAATATGTGTGGGGATTTATGATTCACCTCATGTTTTTATAGGGATATATCATTCACACTTAGTTAATATATGACATATCATTTTCATGATGTATGAGTGGTAATGTTTTATTTGTATTGATGATATATAATTCATATATATATATATATATGTTTTGATGTATCATTAAACCATATTTATTAAAGTGTTTCATCACTCATTATAGGTTAATATTTAGTGATACCCCATTTACCTTACTCGTAGATGTGGTGTGACCGTGAACACAAATGGTCATTTATATGGTCTTTAATTTTTCATCCATGCATTAATGATTTACTAGAAAATCTATCACCATTGGAGATATCTAGATCACCAAGTATATTATTATTGATAATAAATTCAGTTTTCTTTTTTATCATGAAAACCCATTCTATTTCCAACGCTTTTTGATGAAGATATAATACAACTATCAGGGTGGATTCATGAGTACCTAATGATTTCATAGTTGTGTTAAACTAATTTTAACTACTTCAATTCTATTATAAATTTTTTTGACACATATACTAGTTATTATTAAAGAAACTGTTAGAGGTGGTCTATTATATAATAGGTTCATACCATTTGGATTCACCTTTATGGATATAATGGCATTATGTACCGAATTGGTGTAAGGGGGTGAGCCCTAGTATAAATGAATAAGCCAGAGGATATTGGAATGGATATAGAGATGTGTTTGATGAGAGGTGGAGGGTTGTATAGTTCGTATCCAACTAACCCTATTTCAAATTTTTATTATTTGTATTATATATGTATGGTCCAATGTATGATTTTGAATTTTTGTAATTATATTCATTACAATATGAGTAATAATTTATTATATTATTTTGTAGTTTTTTGGTAAGGTATTAATTATAATATAATTCTATTTTACTCTTATAATATATTTAATGATGTTAATTTAGTTTTCTATTTTTTATTTGTTATGATAATACTAAGTGTATAGTCTTCCTACAAGGTTTATTATACAATATCCCCTAGACAACAAACTCTATAACACATTCATGAGGTATATAGTTATTTGAATTGGGTTATGAAAATAGAGACAGAGCGAGGGAAACTATAAAAATTATTTTTTATATGTATTTCTTAGAAAAGTTAATTTACTAGATAATAAAATGGTTTATAAGGTTTAGAAAAAGATACAATCATGAGAATATAAGTATATATTAGTAATAAATATATAAATCCCCAAAAATTTGTATAAGGATCAAATATAAGTAATAAAAAAAATTATTCACATTATCGTAACATAATCTAAGGACAAACATATATATAAAATAAAATTTATCATATATCAGATGAGTTTTAAAAATAAAACATTCTTATAAAATAGTAAGAAATGTGTCTAGAATTTAAAAAAGTAACTTATTCTAGAATTAATCCTGAAACAAAGTGTAGATAAATAAAATATATGAAATTAGATATGAATCATTAAATAAAATATAGTGAGACTAGAAATTATTTAAAACCAATAATGTAGAAGACTCTTAGAAATGTAATAAATTTGATAAATTAAAATTTTCATTAGTGTTTTATTTTTATCTTGCAAAAAATATTATGAATGTGATATATATTTTACCATGAATTTATTTGGATTAATTTTGAGAACTCACAATCACAAATCATTTATTATTTTTAAGGTAGTAATAATCATTATAGTCGAATAATATTTATGTAAGAAAGAGTAAGTCAATAAATTATCTTTAAAATGAGAATATATTCCATTTTAAGTACTATATTTCAAAAAAAAGTAAATGATAATAATTTGGGTGCCAATATCTTATTTATAGTTTCATTTATGATAAAATATTATTGTAAAAATAATCGTATAAGTGTTACTTAAAACTAAAAAACATTAGCTCAATATTCTCTTGTTTCAACTTTTATCATCATAATTAATTATTTTTAATTCTTGGTTCCATGACTATTGGGTAAATTTAATTCCATTTGTCAAAATAAATATCACATGCACATAAAAAAATCATATGATACATAAATTATTCATTAATTTCAATTCACTCTTCATTATCAGTTACATTTATATATTTAATATTCAATTCATTGAAGAAGTAATGTTGACTTGAGACTTCTACATTGTTGATTATTATATATTTTTCAATAGACTCTATCTCCTGACTCTTTAATTAATCATGATATTTTTATTAATTGGTGACATATATAAACTATATGGTTGAAAAGTATTTACTACCGAGTCAACTTTATATTTCATCTTTATTGACTTAGTTACACATCATGGATAATAAAGAGTGTTTGAAAAAAAATACAAAGGCATTTAAGGTCACATTACACTATCTACATAATTGATCATGAAGCCCAATTTTAAAAAATATTTATTTATAAAAAAATTAAAAATTAATATTCATTTCAATATCATGATTCATATTGACTAAATACTTAAAAATCTTTTGAAACATCATTTATAATTATTATATTATGGAATTTATAAAAATCACCCCAAAATATTCACATTTTTTATTTTAAAATTTATAGTAATTTAAATCATAAAAATAACCCCAAATTAGTTTAGTAAAAAATAATCATACTGAAAATATTTTCCCCCCTTTTGTGAACAAAATATATATATTCATAAAAATAAAAAAAGGTGAAAATGATATAAAACTTCCATACACAAAATTATTCCCAAAATTAAAAAATAATTTAAATTTTAATTCAATTCAAATACAAGTAAAGGTATTGAAGAATTATAATAAAAATATATAAATAAATAATAACATATATATATATAATTAAAATTTATTTTCATTAATGAAAACATTCTTATCTTCTATAAGTTTCACTTTATGATTCAAATTATGAACTAATGTTGAATAGGGTGTTTTAGGGTGCCATGTTAGATAAGTAGATAACTAAAGGGAGGAAATATAAATATATTAACTTAATCTAATACATATAATCTCAGAGAACAGAAAATTTATTATTAGGTTAATGTTATAAGATATTTACAAACTATAAATAAACCTCATCCCAAATTGTTCCATAAACTAAATGAGTCCTTCTAAAGAATGTCTATAAATATCAATTTCACAATATTATTTTCAATTGATTGAGTATCATTTGGAATCATAAAGATATAAAATATGATATTAATCTAATCCTTGTGCTCAATATTATTATATAAATTATAATTCACATTAGAAACATTTGACTCTATTCACCAATATTCCCTCTATGTATAGGAACCATGTATACTATATATTTTAGAAACAAATCATTAATATTATTTATTATGTGGGAATTAATATTTTTAACCTTTTTCATTGGGTACATAAATATTATAAATTAAACAACTAAATATTCTTACAATTAAATTTCCAGTATACTCATATACTAGATGAACAAATAGAGATACTACTACAAAAAAAGAATTATCCCCTAGAACTATCAAGTGCAATATAAATTCTTATATGACATCACTTTTAATTATTTAAAATATTAATATGTTAGTGGGATTAAATTACATGAATAATAAATAATCACCATTTTTTGAAAAATTAACAAAACATGATATAAATTAAAATACATTGATGACTAAGTTGGTATAAGAATAATAATTATCATGGAATAAAATATCATATGTTATCAAATACAAAAAATATATTTTTCCTCTTAAAATCCACCTCATACAATATAACAATTTAGTTTTCTTCAAATTATCAATAATTTGGTTTTAAAATACATGATAATATATTTTTGTGTTATTTAATTTCCTTCATTATATTCTTCTTTATAAGTATTATAAAATATATGAACTGTATATTGGGAAATTAAAATTAAAATTCATTTATAAATTGAATATAATCATTTCTAAGAGACATTTTCTAGATATATAATAGAAATAGTTATATTAAATACAATATTAAAGTTTTCAGTTACTTCAACCATTGTCCTCTCATAAAAATTTGAAATAAACAACATATAATCATGTCCAACATCCTTATATTTTTTATTATTACTTAAATAGGGTTTTGTTGTTTAAATATCCAATGTACTACATTCTATTAAATATGTTCTTAATAAACAATTTAAACATTATCGTAATCGAGTAAAACAAATATTTTCTATTATAAATTCATCGAATAGTATAACATATTTTTATATCCCGCTCTTTTTCAATATTCAATTAATATGGGTTGTTCACTATTATTTAAGATGTTTAAATAATAATTGTATCTCTAATAATTATGCCCACCCACACATGGTAAATATCTATCTTTGTTTAGAAAAATGATATTTATAATATATATGTGAGCTTTGGTTTATTCCCTTCCACTTCTCTTACATTATTTCCATGTATTACTTGTATAAATTAGTAGCTTGTATATCATGTAAATAAATTTATTCATAAATTGTTACACCCTCTTACTCATGTGAAATAATGGTTTCTTCCTTATTAATTATAAACTTAGTAGGTTCATGATCTGTATCTCGAATTTTTTATAAGTGACAAGGTTTTTAGTAGATGTTTATTTACTATAAACCTTTTTATCATCCCCCAATGTCTCTTTCAATAGGTATTCCATCCTGCTATTATCTAATTTCATATTCCACATTTTGGAAAACTCATTTCTATATAGACAATTATAAAATTACATATGTTTATATTATATATTATTCTTATCTGAAAATGTAAATATACATCTCAGTGTCACATAATTGAAAATTATCATATCATACATATCAAAAAAATATTTCATTTCCTATAGAATAATTTTATTTTCCCACTTTAGTTCCATGGTTTTATATATTATTAGCTTTACTAAAAATAGTAAATAAATATAAGCCTCCCTATATATTAAAATTTTTACTATTCAATATAAATGAATGTGATCAATTCTCAATCACACCATTAAGTTGACTTCCCAATGCATTTCCCATATATTTTGAAGTATGGGTAACATTTTTTATATGAAATAATTTTATAAATATCTTTTTTCCTTACAATAAATAAAGAATTAAAATGGATATGACTAACAGTGTGAGACTAAAATAACATCCATAAAACATTATTCAATAATTATTCATTTAAATAAATCTTTGATGCTAATTTTCTTTATTAAGTCCACTTCATATAATTAATATTTTTAGTAGTTATTAAACAGTCCTTCGAGTGTTTATTAGAAACTATGGTAGAGGTCAAAAAAATTCTAAATGTTTTTTAGTTTTTCCACACATTTATGGTATTACAATACGAATCTATTACTTTTCATTCAATTATGTTGATATGGTATCAATTAGTTCTATTTACAACGGTGTTAAAAAACATAAAATTAGTGTCTTAATCGACTGGGACTCAAAAGGTTAGGAATTCTAAAATGATACTAGAGAATATTCAATGATCAAATTCAATTATATGAGCTCTTATAGTAAATTAAAATAAAATAAATTCATTAAATATATATTATGGAAAATTAATATAATATCAATCCATATCATATTAATTATAAAAAATAAACTGTGATCTACATAAAGTGACCGAGAGTCTAAAACCTTAAAAGTAAGAAGGAATAAATAAACATATATTTCTTGGTAGAAAATGAAAAAAATAAATAAATTAAAGTAAATCATTAAGAATAATACTGAAAATAACTTATGGATAGTTATCCATCAGAATTTTATGTATGAAATAATTTATTCTCTCATGATTAATAGGTTTAGTGAAATTTTATATAGTATAAAATTTAATCCAAATTAATTCAAAGGATATATCACCTATCTAATAATTATTACACAATTATTTTTCGTTACATCAATATTTTTAGTCATATACTGTGATACATGATTTTTATAGATATTAATAATACATTTTATATCACATTTTATCGATAGATGTGTGAATTTAAATCAATAATTTTTAAATTATGATATATCTCTAGAATATATGTGTGTGTGTGTGTGTTTTTGTTTTTATATGAAAAATACCTATGGTTATTTATTCTTATTTAAAAAAAGGATATTATAAAAATTGATAATTTTATACTATTCCATGAAACTGAATAATATCATAAAAATGACATATTTAATAGGTTCTCATTCTATATGAAATTAATCCCTAATAATCTACATCAAAATAACTGATTAAATAATATAATAACAATTTAGAAAAAATTAAATGAAAATATAAATTACACTTGAGTTATTTTGTAAAAATTATAATATCCATGTGTGATTCCATTGGGTTTCATTGAAATATACCAAATATAGAAGAAAAAAATATAATGCCACGAAGTTATGAATGTGGTATAAATATTTTACAATCATATATATATAAATTAATTAGTAAAATATTTCAAAAATATACATAAGATTATCAAATCCATCAATAGTATTTTTTCTGATGATTTTGTTGGGGCGCATGCATCTTTCCATTTTGAGGACGATGAGGAAGCGTTGGCATTTTCCCCACATTTATGCTTTCCAAAGGTGGGCAACATTTGTTGCTTATTTAGGGTTATTTTCTCCTTGATTGAAATGGGATGATGGGAGGTCAGTTCTTCCTTCCTCGGAACTCGTCACCTAGTCCTACTCTCCCTTATAGATTAAGACGTTGTTTGTGAAACTCTTCCCAATGTCATATCTTCATGGACATCGGTTAATTACACTGATTCTATTGGAACATTTCAAGGGGTCTGGTCATAGTAGAAACCATTGATTGGGGGAACAGTCACATTGGACATCATTGTCATGTCTAGACACTGGAACACTAGAGCTTCTATGTTTTTACCCTTTATTATAGGGCTTATCGAGGGCGTAGAAGCCTGAGGCATCCCACGTAAAATGCGGGAGATTATATGCCATAGGCATGTCTCTTAGGTTTTCCTCAGCTTCCCATGGTTGACATAGGGTATGACACAAGTTTAACATAAAATTTAGAAGGATCAGACTGATCGAAACACTGAATAGAGTGGATCAGGTGGGTGCAACCCCTGGAGGTAAAACTGATGTTGTGGCTAATACATAGTTAGATACTTAGTTACTGCTTGGGAAAGTGAAGAGGTAAATTTTCATGAACTCACCAGGATTTGGTGGCCTGGGTATGAATCAAGGTGGATAATGGAATGTCAAGTGATGTTGATTGATAATGAGATGAAGTCAACTCATGGGAGATGGTAACTTTGGGCTTGATCCTCAAAGAGACTTCCTACGTATCCACATGGTAGAGAATCAAAGTCTGTGTAGTTCGGTGGGGTGATGGGACACCTGAGGAAGCCGTATGTGGTAATGGATGCATGGATGGGATCTGGAGGATGTGGAACCTCCAGGTTGGGGGCATGATCTCCCCGAAGCACATAGGATCAAGAAAAAGACCAGGATGAGACATGGGTGACGGTCTTGGACCTCATGGAGGCCTCCAACGTATCTTTCCTTGGTAAGGATCAATGTATATATAGTTCATAATGGGGTCGTAGAATCAGGGTGTGTGCATAGGACAATGACCAGATGATATTTTGGTGCTTACGCGTGGTTAGCAACCCAGGTTACACTGACTCCTGGGGACAGACAACAGATGTGGGTCCCAACAAAGGGGAAAACAATAGCTTACTGCTGTTTGGGATTGACAATAGATTACCATGGGAGGGGGTCACAAAGGCATACTGCAGGATGGGTTCCCAACGAATTACCGCTAGATGGGTTCACTACTACTTACCGCTGGATGGGGTGAGGTCACAGTGACTTACTGCTGAATATATGAAATTTTTGTGTCTTTCTGGACAAATAGTGATGTAGAGTTTAATGTCGTGAAGGACGGGGTGGACCGACTTGATGTGGTCAAGACTAATGGATAGTGGGCCTAAACCTTAGGGAGGCTTCCTACGTACCTTATCATGGCATAGATCCATGTCCACATAGTTCAGGATTGGTGTGGTGAACCGAAATAATGTGGTCAGGACCAATGGATGGTGTGCTTGAAACTCAGGGAGGCTTCCTACATTCCATTCCTTGGAAAGGATCAAAGACCTTGTAGTTCAGGAGGCTGAATGCAGTTTATCATTATGCAAGATGGAAAGGGGGCATGCAGTTTAATATCATGCGGGATGAAGGTGCTCTGAAGTGAAGGGGGTTGGAACCAGTGGTAGTTAGGCTTGATCCTCAGGGAGGCTTCCTATATACCAAACCTTGTAAAGTATCAATGTCCACATAGTTCAGAAGAGGTGTTGGTGATCCGTCGTGAATTGGTCGGGACCAATGGGTGTTAGGCTTGAACCTCATGAAGGCTTCTTACATACCCTGCCTTGGCAAGTATCAAAGTCCATGTAATTAGGGATGCTCTTTGGGGATTACACTCTAGGTTGACCAAAGAGGATTTCATGGTCGATTCTTACTCTAATCCCACATGAGTCATGCTCATTATGAGAAATAAGAGGCAACAAAGGCTTGACGATCAGGTTGTGGAAGGTGCATCTGTTGGAAGTGTAATGGGGCTTAGAAATGGTTATCATCCCAAATAAAAAATAGGGGCTTACATGTGGTAAGCATCCCAAGGAGATGGATATTGGTACATTCTGATGGATGTAGTCATGGTGGTGATAAAGCCTAGAGGGAGAGGGATTTACCACCAATGAAAGGAGGTCCCTGTTTCCCATCCTCGTCTCTAGTCTTCATCTTGAAAGAATATTGGAGGAGCATGGATTCATCCTTCCTCAGGAAAGGCTAAGGGATTCCATCAATGTGGTTTCCCTCACCCCACAGACCAACTCCCCTCCAATAAAATGGATCTCATTCCATTTGAGGAATGATTTCACTCTCATGTAGACCAGTGGGCGTGCAGAATGCGCAAGGTGGGGAACCCCGCATACGATGCATGGGGTGAGGTCACATTTTAACGTCATGTTATGAGGATGATGTTTCATGGAAGATTAATTTCTTGTATCTCAAACGTGGTGGGTACACCCTTCACCCCTTAGGACATACAAAATTGGTACCTCCTCCACCCCTTATGGGAGGGAATTCATCAGTAATGCCATAGTGAGAGGGTGTTATAGAGTAATCCATTCAGGGGTCCATGTTAGGGTGGCTATGGGAAGAAGAAATAGTCATTAGAATTTCTATTCGAAGAAGCAAGAGTCAATGCAACACAATGGGAAGCACCGCCCAGGGGACTTTGAAATCACTTCGTGCAAACCTGGAGTGTCGCAGGGGAAAAAGATTTGTGGAGAAAATGGATCAATTGGTAGAAGCCTCGTGATGCTTTGGTGATCTACATAGTAGAGGGTAATCGTGAAGGGGTGTGCCCCATGAAGTGAAGTGACCTAGCCTAGGCATAGGGAATAGGTTGATATATAATGTGGTTCTCAAATTGGAAAGGCATTCGTGAAGTAGTGCTTCATGAAGCAGGGGTACCTTACGAAGCTTAGAATTGCGAAGTAATGTGCTTTGTGAAGCACATTGAACTTGCCTTAGCATGTGGTTCACATGTGCGTGGATGGTATTTTGCCAAGAAAAGTGCTCCATGAAGACCTGAGTCCCTTTGGGGATCTCTTTCCTTCATAGAGGCCAGTGGGATCCATGAAGGGCATCCCTCTTTGAAGAGGGGAAGAATTCATGCAATGGGGGAGGAACATCGTGATACAAAAGTACCTTAAAGAGCTCATTGTTCGTAGATCAGAAATTGTTTCATGATTCAATAGATAATAAAGAGAATGGTTAGAGGATCCATCCTTTGGGCTCGAGGGGAGCCCTGTATTTATAGGCACGGTGTGTCATGAAGTAGAGGTCACAAAGCACGATGACACGTGTCATTTTTTTCATAACCTCACGGCGGCTTCGTGAACTTCAAATAGGTTCACGTAGTATCCCGACTCCTTGATCTACAGCGGGTTTGCGAATGTCAAATGGGTTCATGGAGCTTCCCACCTCGATGCTTTGTGATGGATTCCAAAATGTCAAATGAGTTTTCAGAGCATCCCACCTGCTTACTCTATTGTGGCTTCGCAAACATAAAATGGGTTCGCGAAGAATTCCACATCCCTGATCCACGGTGACTTTACGAATGGGGAGCTTTGTGTCGACCGTTGGGCTATAGGGGCTTAGTGAATAGGCTTTCTGAGGTTACCCTTAAATATTTCTTTTTGTTCATGTTCTTCTCAGATTTTGGGGCTAAAAAATTCCCCCCTCAGACTGGGAGCCGATGAGAAGGTGATGGTCAAATTCTAAGGTTTAATCACCAAAATACCTCAGTCATTCATGATGATGACTCATGGAGGACTTTCACGAATTGGAACAGCGATGTGTGGGATGAGCGCGCCATGAAGCTCACTGTTTTTGGATGGGCCACGAATCCCTAGTGGTCCTCGCCTATAAATAGGGGAGATAACCCCTCTTTTTTCCATTATTATCTCTATGTTTTTTTCCTTTAGTGCTCTCAATTCACAAATCTCTACGTACTTTTCGATTGCTCTCTCAGAATCAGGCCATCTACTTCATGGAAAACAGCAGGTCATTGACTTTGCATCGATGCGCTCTACGACTTGCATCTGAAGGCCGGGGCAAGGCTCTGGGAACTGCCTTCGTGAATGAGCTCTGTGAATGAGCTTTGTGAAAGATCTTCGCGATCATGAACAAAAAATTTCCAAATATTGAAAACTAAATAACTTACCAAGAGGCTTCCAGGGGTCCTTGTGGATTCTTCCCAGAGGGAGAAATTGGCGAATAGCTTTGGTCTTGGGGAGTCCATCTGAAGCCATTTTAACCACAATTCAATGGTGGTGATTCTATTGAGAATCAAAAAGAAATATCCGTTGTGAAAGAGGTTTTCTCAATATGGATTTAGACAGAGGGGTGACATCTTTATCCTTGAAGTGAGCAGGGATGAACCAGCTCACTAGTTCAAAAGCACGCCGTGTCAGCACCAGTGGTTCTGGGCGGCTGTCGGCCATGCATGGGAGGACTTCACACCCATCTACGATGATTGTCTGTACAACCATTTGAATGACGTTGAAGGGAAGAAACCATAGTCAGAGAAATAACCCCTTGGTACCACACTATCTTGATGGAAACACTAAGGAACCTGGGAAAGGGGTGGTCTGATGAGTGGGATCTGTACCACGGTGGAAACATCACAGATGGTTGGGCCCGAGCCTACTAGATGGGTGCCTCGTATGAGGAATTTGGGGTAGATCTGAGAAGAGTGGGCCTGTATGAGGTGGCATGGGCCTCCCAATTCCACATCTTTAAGCCCAATTAGCTGATGTTGGAGTTTTAGAGTAGATGGTCATCGAGGACCCATACCTTCAATTTGAACAATGGAGAATTCGACATTTGTTTATGGGATGTGCATCAGATCTTGGGTGTCCCGATATTGGGGGTGATGTACGACGAGTTCCTCCCTCTTATGGGTGTGTGGGAGGATCTGAAGAAAATTCCACCATTGGTGATGGTGTTAATGAACCTGGTTCTGGGAGAAGACAAAGAAGTAGTGAGGGACATCCATTGCAAATGATGGTTCAAGATGTTCCGGAACTTTCTGTAAGATAGGCAATTTCCAGTGAGGTATTGAACTTTCCTTAAAGGGGATCAATGAGGGAAATTGCACTCATACTGGTGGCTCTTGGAGGATATAGAATGGAAGAACTGGGGATTTAGCATCAGTATTGAGAAGTAACCAGTATTCAGGTTGGCTTCCATTATTGTGGTGCGCATCTGCAGTTGGACCCTGCCAGTGGGGACACAAACATGGGCATACGACCAAGCATGTTTATCCTGATGTCCATGCTGGAGATAGGAGGCTAGTTCAACCTCAGGATCCTAATTCATTCCAAGTAGTACATTAGTTTGTGGAATTTTAGTGAGGGAAAGAAGCCATGGATAATATTGGTGCCATTCCACCTCTTGTATGAGTGTATAGCGGCACACGCAAGGGGAGGTCTATGGATATCTGAACCCCATCTCCCCTCTGGGATAGAATGACCACCCATCCATTCTGAATGATGTAGGGAGCATTCTGGCCAAGATAACCATCATGTTGGTAGTAAACTACGTCTAGATGGTAATGAAGTTCAACATTTACTCGTTCCAGGTTCCAACGAGTGTATTCAATAATTATGGCCACACAACAGAAGAGCATCGGTCCTACCTCCTAGAATTTCGAGGCGGAGTGATTAGAAAATAAAAAAACATATGTTAATTACATTTTAATGGTATTATATTTTCATTTTTGATCTTATGGATCTGATTTAGTGTATTTTAATATTGAACATCCATTCTCATCATTTGTGCACTTCATACCTAATGTACACCAATTTAGGCCCAATGATTAATCTGATTTTAAGGAATGTAATTATCCATATTTTAATTTTATATTTTGGGAATTTTATATATACATTAATATGAACATCATTCATTCAGGTATAAATGGAGGATTCATAAAGGATTATGGTGATATTTGGAAATGAAAGGAAACAGTTTTGGTGAAGGTTGATTGGACACCGAACCACTGATGAGAATGTGGGGCCGACAATATGTGCCCAATAAATCCCATATTTCGTGGGATGCTAGAAGAGAGGTAGAGGAAAAAATCAGTATTTCTGAGTCAGAGCAGATTCGGCCTCAATTGTGGTTATTAAGGAGGCCCACAGAGAAGATTAATATCTCGGCCAGAATCTGCGGCCCATAATTTTATCCCACTGAAGTGACTGTAACTCCCGATCCAAACTCCACATAGGCCCAACATTTAAAGATTTATAGAAGACATTTGGAGACACAAAATAAACTTATATATCCCACCCATATTCGGTGATATTCATTCCCATACATGACGATCTTTTCATGGGATACAAGGAGGGAAAAAAGTCAAGGAGGGAATCAATTTCTCCACTAATTTCCACCACCCTAAGGCATAAATTAATTTAATGTTTGGTAATACATAGATTTAGGCTCGACCTAAGGCTTCCCAATTTCCTATTTAAGGTAGTGGTGGTAAGGGGGAGGACATATCTTGTTTTTTGTAATGTTATGATGCATAATTTCCATTTTAATGTTCTCAATTTCCATGTAAGTATCTTTTTTGTATTTATATGTTCTTAATCAACATAGTTATCTCATATTATTCCCATTATATATAATTAAAACTCACAAATCACACTGATATCTCTGTGTTGTGGTGAATTAGTTCACACATAGGTGTCAATTTCGTTCAAACACATGGAGGAGAGCTCGTTATTTCCACAATTTTAATTTCATCAATCCAATTCTTGTAAGCCATCTTCCTCCCACCACTGAGAGTATACCATCAATGGAGGGCCAAACCTTTTATGGGTTGATCATAGGATGATGAAAAGGATGGATTGAATGTTTTTTTTATGAACTAACTGTTGTTAATTGGATAATTAATTCATGACATCCCTTCATCAATTATTTCCACTCTTCATCATCACTGTGTTTGAGGAAGCTATATCTAAGTACTAAAATGACCATACACCTTGGAGAAATATTGAATTTGGTTCTCTATGACTGTAAGGGACTATTAATTGAGTTTAGTAAGCATAAAACTATAAAATGATAAAGTTATTGTTATTTTGAATAATGGATTCATCAAGAATTAATAAACCCAAAATTGTTTAAAGAAGTGAAATTAATTCAATTCACCCAAAGAATAATCCTAAGATCAACCGATTTTCATTAAATTTAATTCAATTAAGTTTCATACTGTTCTTTAAAACCATCTAAAATCAAAACCATGTTTCCCACTTCATAGCCAAAAATCCATCTCATAGGTTGTGCATCTTAGGTATCTTTTTAGGTCTTAGTGGATTAGACAACTCAAGCTTGACTATAAGGATTGTTCTACCTTCATCTGTAGGGTAAATTTGAGCGTGAATCAAATTTTGGCACCATTTCTAGGTACATAAGTAGGTACCTTAGACCAAAACCTTCTTTACTCACCCCCATTCTTCTATTCTCACCCATGATCTATTATCTTGTCCCTTTCTCATTTTTTTCCATTTGGCGCATGTCCACCTACACCCATGATAATTCAAACAGACTAGTTATGGGGGAAATTCCTATGATAGGGGAGTCAAGGGAACCTAGGGGATTTCTTATATTAGATCCTACTCCTCTTTATAATCTAGATTCCAAATTTGAGACCATTTCAATGGAAGGTCTTCAAAGAAACCAACTCATAAACCTGGGTGGAAACCAAAATGGAAATCCAAATGAGGCATCCCCAATCATGGGGAATGCAGTTGATCAAACCATGAATGACTATCTCACAACTTCCTGGACCAGTTCCCCCTCATGTATTAGACACAATTCCCTAGTAGATTCCAACTATATTATTAAACCCCTTGTCCTAAACCACCCTCCCACATTCCATGGATTGGAGTCCTAGATTACCTACCTTCACCTTAATGAATTCAATGACATTATAGAAACCATATGTCCCCCACATCAACTAGAATCACCTAAGATGAGGATATTTCATTTTTATTTAAAGGATTGAGATAAAAATTGGCTAAATAATTTGATACCATCATCCATCAACTTTTGGGACCAACTACGAAGGGAATTCTACAAAAAAATACTTTCTCCACCACAAAACAATTGTACATAAAAAGAGTATCCAAAACATTTTTGAAAAAGAGTGAGTGTCATTATATGAAACATGGGAGAGGTTCAAAGACACCCTAAAAATGGTTCCAATCATGGTTTTTATATTCCTAAACAAGTGATAATTTTCTATGAAGGGTTGGGTTCGGGGAACAAACAATTTACTGACATGATGTGTGATGGAACCTTTATAAACAAAGCCCCAAATGATGCTTATGAGTATCTGGAAAGCCTTGGTGAACAAAACCAAAAATGGGGAACATCACCTTATTATGAAAATCCACAATGAAATACTAAAATTCATACACTTATAGAAGAGTAAATCCTTAGGGATAAACTCGCAGCACACTCTAGGAATGTTGAAGAGACAGACCTTAGGAATGTCCATGAATCCAAACTGTTTACCCTGTTTGCACAATTTGTGAAAAATATGACCATAAGATAGACAACTGCCCAACCATTCCATCCATAAAGAATGTTATTTTAGGAGGAACCCCAGTGGAAGTAAATACTTTGAACATTCAAATGCCTCAATACCAAAACAATTTCAACCCAAGGTATAATGACCACCTATGCTTCCACTAGAAAGATAACCAAAAACCTAGCCAACCACAGGGAAGAATTCTTTACCCCCCATAAGAACTACCAAACCCATAACCAGTTCCAAACCCAAACTATCCAATACCAATAGCCACCAATCCATTTTCAACAAACCATACCACCTCTTAAATATCCCCACCCAGGATAAACCAATATTCTCAAGCACGAACCCAAACATTTCCACAAATCCTACTAGAACAAATGTGAAAACAAATGAAAAGGATGAACTTAGAAGTCTCTTATCTTAAACAAGAAATTAAAACCATCAAAACAAGAAAGGAACCCATGCCTACTCTGGCGGTACCATCCTCAACATCAAGAAGAGAGTCAAGTTGTACTAAAACAACTCATGAAAAACTAAACGCTGTGACAATTTTAAGAAGTGGGAAAACAATTGAGAAACCAGAACAACTAATTCAAAACCCATCCGAATATTCAAACATAGATGAAAATTCAAATGAACCATAGGATCAAACTGAAGAAAATGATTACAATGTGAAATAAAAAACTCTTCAACAAATAACCCCAAAACCTGCACCATTTCCACAATGCATGAGGGTGGGGGGGGAACTAAGCCCGAATTGAGTGAAACATTGAGGGAAATCTTTTCACAAGTCAAGATAAACATTCCGCTTCTCGATGAAATCCAAACCACACCTACCTACTCAAAGTACCTTAAGGACTTGTAAACTTTTGAAAGTAAATTCTCAGATAAAAACCAAGTCCTTTTGGAAGCTAATTTGACTACCACCATTCTAGGGACCATTCCTCCTAAGTTGAAAGACCCAGGTTTCCCTTACATCAACATTAAAATAAGAGGGAGAAAAGTTGTCAAGGCCTTGTGTGTCCTAGGTTCTAGTGTAAATCCCATCCCCTATGCTGTGTACTGTCAGTTTGGTCTAGAAGAGCTCCATCCCACATCTGTCACAATTCAACATGTTGATCATAACATTAGGGTTCCAAAGGGTATTTTAATGGACATTCTGGTAATGGTTGAAAACATCATCTACCCTGCTGACTTCATTATTCTTGATAACCATCCAAACATAGGTAATAAGGAACAAACCCCAATAATCCTTGGTCTTTTTTTCCATGCAACAATCAAATCTGTTATCCGAGTCCGAAATGCGAACATGACCATCACCTTTGGAAACATGAGTCTAAACTTGAACATCTATAATGAAAGCTCACAAATAAGAGATGATGAGGAAATTCATGAAGTAAATATGATAGGAAGCATTGGTAATGAATCCGTAGAACATAAAGGAATATTTGATGGATGTTTAAGTCAGGATGAGATTTATTTCCTTTTTTCATGTGATGGAATTTTATATCCTTGTCTTGAATCATTTTTAAATCTCCCTTATGATGAATTCTTAGGTCCAACAATCAGTGAAACCTTTTAGGAAACCAATTTCATGGAGACTACTCAAAAATATGTCCCTAAATATGATCAAACCAATATTGTAGCTGAAACTTCTATATGTGGGGAATAAATCCTATCTAAAACTCTTGGAAACAAAATTGAACGTGAACCAATGTCCAAATATTCTGCTGAAATTCTGAACCAACCTGATCTTGAATTGAAGGAACTTCCTGCTGCAATCAAGTATGCCATCTTAGGGGAAAATTAAACACATCATATTGTCATTTCATCATCTCTTAAAGACAATAATGAGATGATGATTCTAGATATCATTAGGAAACATAAGAAATTATTTGGTTGGACCCTGTCTAATATTCCTGGGATTATCCCACTTATTGAGACTCATAGGATTGTTCTGGAATCTGATTCAAAGCCATGTCGTCAACCTCAACGACAACTGAATCCTAATCTCATGGAAGTAGTTAGAGAAGAACTTCTTAAATTGTTAAAAGCTGGTATCATCTATCCCGTAGCTTAGAGTGACTGGGTGAGCCCAATCCAAGTGGTTCTAAAAAAGGCTGGAATCATAGTGATAACCAATGAGGATGGAGAGATTCTTCCAACATGGGTGAGTAGTAGCTAGAGATTATGCATCGACTATAGGAAGCTTGACTTAATTACCATGAAGGACCATTTCCCCTTAACATTCATTGACCAAGTCCTTGAGAGAGTGGCATTTCATGCCTTCTACTATTTGTTAGTTGTGTACTAAGGGTTCAATAAAATTGAGGTATCCCTAGAGGATCAAGTGAAGACTACATTCTCCTATCCATTTTGCACATTTTCCTTCAAACGCATTCCCTTTGGGTTATGCAATGCCCCAAAAACCTTCCAACAGTGGATGATGGGAATCTTCTCAGACATGGTAGGGGATTTTCTAGAGGTCTTCATGGATGAATTCTCTGTGTTTGGGGATACATTTGAGGGATGTATGCAGAATGTAGAGAGAGTCTTGTCAAGATGTGAAGAAACAAATCTGGTCCTAAACTGGGAAAAATGTCATTTCTTGGTTATAGAGTGACTATTCCTTGGCCATATAATCTCATGTAGGGGGATTGTAGTTGATAAAGCAATGGATGACCTCATTCATCACCTTCCATCACCCAAAACTGTTAAGGAAGTTAGTTCTTTCCTAGGACATGCTGGTTTCTATAGAAGTTTCATCAAGGAATTTAGTTCAATCTCTTGTCCCCTTTGTGCAATTCTAGTAAAGGATGGTCCATTTGTTTGAACAGAAAGCTGTTATGGTTCTTTCTCCACCCTTAAATAATCTCTCACCTCTCCTCCCATTATGAAATCTTCAAATTGTAACCATCCTTTTGAACTTATGTGTGATGCCAATGACATTTCTGTATGAGCTGTATTAGTACAACGTTGTGATAAAAATCCTTATGTCATTGCTTATTCATTTAAATCCTTAAATGATTTGCATGTAAACTATACCACCACTTAAAAGGAGTTACATGATATTGTGTTTTACTTAGAAAATTTTCGTTCCAACCTCTTAGGATCCCCCATCATTATGTTTACATACCATTGTACACTAAAATACCTCTTCCAAAAACAAGATGCCAAGGCTAGACTGATTAGGTGGTCCTTCTCTTACAATAAGTTGGCCTCAAAATCAAGGAAAAAAGGGTGTTGAAATTGGTGTAGTTTATCACCACTCTAAGATGGAATTCAAAGAAAAATCAAATCACCTTTTTGTGTCTGATTCATTTCCTGATGAACTCCTATACTCTGTGAGTGATTTCCCTTGGTATACTGACATAGCCAACTTCTTAGTTACGGGAGTAATTCCAAAATTCATGAGGACTCGAGCTCGATGTAAATTCCATTATGATGTTAGGCACAATGTGTTTGATGATCCATACATTTATAAGTTCTCCCCTGACCAATTCATTAGGAGGTGTGTCGCAGAATCTAAACAAGAGCGCATCCTTAAACTCAGTCATAGTGAGGCATGTGGAGGTATCTTTTCCTCCAGGAAATCTTCTTCTAAGGTTCTTTAGTGTGGTACCTTCTGGCCCACCCTCTCAAGGGACTCTTACACATTTTTTCAAAGCTATCCAAGGTGTCAAAAAGTAGGATCCATGACAAGAAAGGAATCAAATGCCACTCTCTCTCATCTTAGTGGTTGAAATCTTTGTCTGTTGGGGAATTGATTTCATGGGTCCCTTCCCAAACTCTAGGGGATATCTTTACATTCTTTTAGCTGTCAATTATGTCTCCAAATGGGTTGAGGCCATTCCTAAAAAATTCAATGATCATCTAACTGTGATTATATTTCTCAAGGAAAACATCTTCTCAACATTTGGAATTCCTAGGGCTATCAGTATTGATCGTGTAACTCATTTTATCAATCGTTCATTCTCATCACTATTGGAAAAGTATGGAATTTCTCACATAGTGTCCACTTCTTACCACCCACAGACCAGTGGTCAAGCTGAGTTATCCAATAGTGAAATTAAACAGATTCTTGAGAAAACTGTTATTCCATCTTTGAAAGATTGGTCGAGCAAACTCTTGAATTCTCTTTGGGCCTATTGAACTACATATAAAACAATTTTAGGAATGTCCCCATATAGGTTGGATTATGGTAAAACAAGCCATTTTCCAGTGGTGATTGAACATAAGGCGTTTTGGGAAATTAATAAAATGAATTATGACCTCTCAATGGCTGGAACAAAAGGAAATTAGATCTCAATAAACATTAGGAACTAAGGATGGAGGGTTATAAAAATTCAAGGATCGATAAAGCTAATGTAAAAGCCTACAAATCTAGAAATCTTAAAACCAAACACATTGAACTGGGAAAACCTATTCTTTTGTATAATTCTAATATTCACTTACACCTGAAAAAATTGAGTTCTAGAAGGTCAGGTATATACATAGTGCATAAGGTGTACCCCCATGGGGTTGTTGAAATTCAATATCCCACCAATGGTCAAACATTTAATGTTAATGGTTATAGAGTCAAACCACTCATAGAACCATTCCAAAAACATGAAGTTTATGAAGACTTGTGTGAACCTACCTTAGATAACGAAAATAATTAATCTATTAGGGGTCCAAGTCTTGATAATGACATTAAACAAAGCACTGCATGGGAGGTAACCAATGGTTTTAATGTTTACAATATTTTTTTTGTTTTAATCAATATCATATTTCAAATTGGATTAGTGGATCATTTTGATATAACTTTATTCTAACTCAAACTGTTGACATGTTCTTATCTTATGAGTATGGATGGGTATAAAAGGGGAGCCCCATATTCATCCATGTCACGTGGTGTGATCCCTGAGTACTACCTCATCTAGAAATAAAAAATAAGACAATGTATCACTAGCTGATTTAAAAAAACCAAAAAATAAAGGAAAATCATAAAAATGATGAGACTTCGTAT
This sequence comes from Viscum album, assembly GCA_963277665.1. Lineage (NCBI taxonomy): Eukaryota > Viridiplantae > Streptophyta > Magnoliopsida > Santalales > Viscaceae > Viscum > Viscum album. Next base: position 1,866,980,261 of record OY728123.1, on the reverse strand, counting down.
TAAATAAATTGTTGTGTTGTTTTTCTATCAGTTTTTTTCTTGTTTTTATGGTTCATGGACAATTTTTGGGTGATATATATTCAATCAAGGAGGTGCCCACATCTCCCATGAGAACAAAGAGTGATTTTGGAGGACCACAATCATCATTATGAAGCCACCCGGTGAACTTGTTCAATTCCCTTTCTAACTCATTCCCCATACCCACTTTCTCTTCTCTTTTATTTTTATGAAACTATTGATAGTTTCATTCTAAGTTGGGTGGTGTGGAAACAATATTTCTGTTAAAAAAAAGAAGTAAAATTATTTTATCATTAATATAATAACATCATTTCTCACATTTAAACTACATAGAAAATAATTTTTATTTCTTTGAATCTTAATTTAATTCATGATTATGTTTACAAGCATTGATTTTGGATGTTTTATTGTCCAATGAGATTTTTCATCATTTTTCTTTTCATCTATTAAATCAAAATGCCATAATGCACATCCTCTAGATTATGGAGTACTAATTTGAATTCTCGGGGTCCCATAATAAATGGAATAGGCTGGTATGATTTTTATGAATATTATGAGTATTCAAAAAAATCAAATAAAAAAATAAAAAAAAAATTTATGTGTAGAGAAATAGATTTATAAAATGCGAGGCTTTCGGCACTTGGGGATCATGACTCCAGAGTTTTCTAGCCCTGAGTTTTTTACTCTATCTATATTTATGGTAATATGACTTTGTTTTTCATCATGTTAAATCGAGACGATGCCGCAGTATGTGGGATTTACATGGTGCCCTAAGGCATTTGAGTCTGAGAGTCATCAGCAAAGTCTTGCTACATGGGTTAATTTGATTAACTGCAATCTCAATTACTATGGCAATATTGCAAAAAAAGGAATGACGAATACTCATATTAGGATGAAATGTGATTCCACCTAGCGCTTCCATGATTTCTCCTATGAATGAAAATGAACCCCTATATCTATTGTGATTCACAACACATCATTTCACCTAATTGAGTTGGATGAAGTATGATGATGGATTTGATCAGAGGAATGTGATTGGGATGTGGATCTGCTTTTAAATTTATCATGATTTTAACTTATTTTGATAGGTTATAAAGATATATTTTTGTGTAGTTTACATTGTGAGGATTGTTTGTTACAATGTGTTTAAAAAATGAATTCAAATTTAATCATCGAATTATTTTCTCAAGACTAGAAAATCTCATGTTGGGAGAACTACTAAATATTTGGCTAAGAGAGACCGCCAATTGTAGTCGCTATAGGCCTCTAGAAACCGCACAGCGACTACCATTGGCATTCGCTGAAGATGGTCGAAATGCCGGCCTATAGTGACCACCATTGGTGGTCACTGAAGCGGGCCAAATTTTCGGCCTACAGCGACCGTCATTGTCGGTCACTGAAGCATAGGGAAATGACGCCCAATAACAACCTGCATTGGCGGTTGCTGAAGTCTGCCGAAATGCCGGCCTACAGTGACCTCCAATGGCGGTCGCTGAAGTCTGCCAAAATTCCGGCCTACAGCGACCGCCATTAGCGGTCTCTCAACTGGAAATATGTTTTTTAAAAACGTTTCATGGTATAGAATAAAAAACAGCATATAAATCATAAAAAATGGAAAACAGATCCAAACACCTTAAACATCAAGATCATCATAAACAATAAATGATAGACATGATTCAATGATCCACAACCATCCGCTTTAGAAACCTAAAATAATATACAAAGAAAATAACGAAACAAAATAAACATAAATTTTACATATTTATTCAGTTATTATATACGTATAATAAAATTAAATCTGACATCTCATGGGTGATATAATAATTTAAAACACCCAATTTATGAAATGTTATCATTCTAGATTTTGTTTCTTATTTTGAAGTCTTTCCTTTAGTTTCTGAAATTGATTTGTTGTCTAAAAATGAATTTTTTTCACACGCAATGCATGTCTGATGGATAAGTCGTATCCTCCTACATGTCATAAATAATATTCCTATCATTTTCATGTGGTTTCAGGTCATTCAGAGCATGTTTTCTATGAATTCGACTGTGAAACACCGTTCTGGTATTTTGTGACTCCAGAAATGCATTTCCGATCACCGCGGTCAAACGGCACCTCTGAATGAATTTCCTTCTACCCAAAAAATTTCACAATTAACACCTCAGTTGTTTTCATATAATTTAATGGCATTGTGAGGTTGTTCAGGTGGTTTTTACTACCCAACACACCCTTTTAGAGCACACCGAACTGCTAAAAAAGACACATTCGGCCGTACCGCGTGCACCGCACATTGAATGGATGTGATTTCTCCTTCTACATGTCACAGATAATATCCCTATCTTATTCGTGTGGTTTCAGGTCATTTGGAGCATGTTTGCTCTAAATTCAACCATGACACACCGTTTTGGTCTTTTATGACTCAAGAAACGTGTTTCTAGTCACCGCGATCAAACCGCACCACCGAATGACGTACCGTCTACCTGACTATTTCACAATTCACTCTGTGGTTGCTGTTGTTTAATTTAATGGCATTATGAGGTCATTCGAGAGGTTTTGACCACCCAACACGCCCTTTTAGAGCGTGCTGAACTCCGAAAAATGACACATTCAGTTGTACCACGTGAACAACACATCCGATGGACATGTCGTCTTCCTATACATGTCATGAATAATATTTCTACTATTTTCGTGTGGTTTTAGGTCATTCGGAACTCATTTGATCTGAATTCGACCGTGACATGCTGTTTTGGTCTTTTAGGACTCTTGAAACATGTTTCCGATCACCGCTGTCAAACGGCACCTCAAAATGATGTGTCACCAGCCTGACCATTTTACAACTCACATTGAATTTGTTGTCGTATGATTTCATGGAATTCTGATGTCTTTACGGTGGTTTTGACCAACCAACGTGCCCTTTTAGAGTGCACCGAACTGCTGAAAACGACACATTTGGTCGTACCGCGCGCACCGCATGTCTGTTGGACATCCTGTCTCCTCCTACATGTCACGAATAATATTCCTATAATTTTCGTGTGGTTTCAGGTCATTCAGAGCACATTTTCTCTAAATTTGACCGTGACACGCCGTTTTTGTCTTTTATGACTCTGGAAATGCGTTTCCTATCACCGCGGTCAAACGAAACCTCCGAATGACGTTTCGTCTACTCGACCATTTTAAAATTTACACCATGTTTGTTTTCATTTGTTTTCATGGCATTCTGAGGTCATTTGGGTAGTTTTGACCACCCAATGCACCCTTCTAAAGCGCGTTGAACTGCTGAAAACGACACATTTTTTCATTCCACACGCACCGCACATTTTATGGATGTGTCGTCTCCTCCTACATGTCAAAAATATTATTCCTATCATTTTCGTGTGGTTTCAGGTAGTTTGGTGCATGTTTTCTCTGAATTCGACCGTCACACACCGTTACGGTCTTTTATAACTCCATAAACAATTTTCCAGTCACCACGGTCAAACGGAACCTCCGAATGACGTTTCGTCTACCCAAACATTTCAAAATTCACACCACAGTTGTTGTCGTATGATTTCATGAAATTTTGAGATCGTTCAGGTGGTTTTGATCACCCAGCGTGCCATTTTAGAGCATGCTGAACTGCAGAAAACGACACATTCGGTCGTACCGCGTGCACCACATATCTGATTGATGTTTCGTCTCCTCCTACATGTCAAGAATAATATTACTATCATTTTTGTGTTGTTTTAGGTCATTCAGAGCACATTTTCTCTGAGTTCAACCATGACATTCTGTTTTGGTCTTTTGTGACTTCGAAAACACGTTTTTGATCACTGCGGTCAAACGGCACCTCATAATGATGTGTTCTCTAGCTGACCATTTCAAAATTCACACCGCAGTTGTTTTCGTATGATTTTAGGGCATTCTGAGCTCGTTCGGGTGGTTTTGACCACCTAACGCGCCCTTTTAGAACACGCCGAACTGCTGAAAATGACAAATTCAGTCGTACCGCATGCACCGCAGGTCCGATGGACGTCCCATCTCCTCCTACATGTCAAAAATAATATTCCTATCATTTTCGTGTGGTTTCCGGTCATTCGGAGCACATTTGCTCTGCATTCGACCGTGACACTCCATTTTGGTCTTTTATGACTCTGGAAATGCGTTTATAGTCACCGTGGCTAAACGGCACCTCCGAATGACGTGCCTTCTACCTAAACATTTCAAAATTCAAACTGCGGTTGTTTTTGTATGATTTAATGACATTCCGAGGTCGTTCGGGCAGTTTTGACCACCCAACGTGCCCTTTTAGAGCGCGTCAAACTACTGAAAACGACACATTCAGTCGTACCGCATGCACTGCATGTCCGATGGATGTGCCATCTCCTCCTATGTGTCAAAAATAATATTCCTATCCTTTTCGTGTGGTTTCAAGTCATTCATAGCACGTTTTCTCTGAATTCGACCATGGCATGCCATTTTGGTCTTTTATGACTCCGGAAACGCGTTTCCGGTCACTGCGGTCAAACAGCACCTCTGAATGACGTGTCGTCTACCCGACCATTTCAAAATTCACACCGCAATTGTTTTTGTATCATTTCATGGAATTCCGAGGTCGTTTGTGTGGTTTTGACCATCCAACGTTCCCTTTTAGAGCGCTGAACTGCTGAAAATGACACATTCGGTTGTACCACACTCATCGCTCGTCCGATGGATGTTTCTTTCCCTCCAACATTTCACAAATAATATTCCTATAGTTTCCATGTGGTTTCAGGTCATTCGGAGCACATTTGCTATGAATTCGACCGTGACACGCTGTTTTGGTCTTTTATGACTCCAAAAATGAATTTCCTATAACCACAGTCAAAAGGCACCTCTGAATGACATGTCTTCTGCCCAACCATTTTACAATTCACTCCGCAGTTGTTGTCGTATGATTTCATGGCATTTTTAGGTCGTTTGGGTGGTTTTCACCACCCAACGCGCCCTTTTAGAGCGCAGTGAACTGCTAAAAACGACACATTCGGTCTTACCGCACGTACCGCACGTTCGATGGATGTTTCGTCTCCTCCTACATGTCACGAATAAGATTACTATCATTTTCATGTGGTTTCAAGTCATTCAGAGCACGTTTTTGTTGAATTCGACAATGACACATCGTTTTGGTCTTTTATGACTCCAGAAACGCGTTTACGGTCACCACGGTCAAACAACACCACCAAATGATGTTTCTTCTACCTGACCATTTCAAAATCTACACCTATGTTGTTGTCGTATGATTTCATGGCATTCTGAGGTCGTTCGGGTGGTTTTGACCACCCAACGTTCCCTTTTAGAGCATGTCGAACTGCTGAAAACGACAAATTCAGTCGTTCCAAAAGCATCGCGCGTATGATGGAAATGTCGTCACCTCCTAAATGTGACAAAAAAAATTCCTATAGTTTTCTGGAGGTTTTAGTTCATTTGGAGCACAATTTCTCTGAATTCGACCACGACACGCCATTTTGGTCTTTTATGACTTCAGAAACGCATTTCCAGTCTCTGCGGTCAAATGGCAATTCCGAATGATGTTTTTTTATACCCGGTCATTTCAAAATTCACACCATGGTTGTTTTAGTATGATTTCAAGGCATTCCAAGGTCGTTCGGGTGGTTTTGACAACCCAATGCGCCCTTTTAGAGTGCACCGAACTGCTGAAAATGACACATTCGGTCGTATCGATTACATCGCACGTCCTATGGACATGTCGTCTCCTTTTACATGTCACGAATAATATTCCTATCATTTTAGTGTCGTTTCAGGTCATCCGGAGCATGTTTTCTCTGAATTCAACCGTGACATGCCGTTTTGGTCTTTTGTGACTCCGAAAACACTTTTCTGGTCAACACGGACAAATAGAACCTCTGAATGACATGTTGTCTGCCCGAACATTTGAAAATTCACACCGCAATTGTTTTCATATGATTTCATGGCATTCGGAGGTCGTTCGTGTGGTTTTTACCACCCAACGTGCCCTTTTAGAGCACACAAAACTGCTGAAAACGACACATTCGGTCGTACCATGTGCAACACACGTCCGATGGATTTTACATCTCCTCTTACATGTAAAGATTAATATTATTATCATTTTTGTGTAGTTTTAGGTCATTTGGAGCACTTTTTCTTTGAATTCGGCCGTGAAACACCGTTTTGGTCTTTTTTGACCCCAAAAATGTGTTTCTGGTCACTCTGTTCAAACGGAACCTCCGAATGAGATGTCGTTGGCCTGACCATTTTACAATTCACACCGCAGTTGTTTTCGTTTGATTTCATGGCATTCTGAGGTCATTCAGGTGGTTTTGACCACCCATCTTTCCCTTTTAGAGCGTGTCGAACTGCTAAAAACGACACATTCAGTCATACTGTGCGCACCATATGCCTGATGGACATCCCGTCTCCTCATACATATCACGAATAATATTCCTATAGTTTTCGTGTGGTTTTGGGTCATTTAGAGCACGTTTTCTCAAAATTCGACCGTGACACGCCGTTTTGGTCATTTATGAATCCGGAAACGCATTTTCGGTCACTGTTGTCAAACAACACCTCATAATGATAGGCTGTCTACCCATCCATTTCATAATTCAAACCACTGTTGTCATATGATTTCATGGCATTCTGAGGTCGTTCATGTTGTTTTGACCACCCAACGCACCCTTTTAGAGCGCGTCGAACTGTTGAAAATGACTAATTCAGTCGTACCGTGTGCACCTCATGTCCGATGGACGTTCCATCTTCTCTTACATGTCACGAATAATATTCCTATCTTTTTTGTGTGGTTTCATGACATTCGGAGCACGTTTGCTCTGAATTTGACCATGACATGCCGTTTTGGTCATTTATGACTCTCAAAACACGTTTCTGGTAACCTCAGTCAAACTGCAGCTCCGAATGATGTAATTTCTTCCCGAAAATTTCACAATTCACACCTCGGTTGTTTTCGTATGATTTCATGGCATTTCAAGGTCATTCGGGTGGTTTGGACCACCCAACGCTCCCTTTTAGAGTGCGTCGAACTGCTAAAAATGACACATTCAGTCCTACCGCGTGCACCGCAAGTCCGACTGATGTTTTGTCTCCTTCTACATGTCAAGAATAATATCCTTATCATCTTCATGTGGTTTCAGGTCATCAAGAGTACGTTTTCTTTGAATTCGACCGTGACACGCAGTTTTGGTCTTTTGTGACTCCGAAAACGCTTTTCCCGTCACCGCGGTTATACGGCACCTCAGAATGCCGTTTTGTCTGCTCGACCATTTCATAGTTCACCCCGTGGTTGTTTTCGTGTGATTTCGTGGAATTCCGTGGTCGTTTGGGTGTTTTTGGCCAGCCAACGCGCCTTTTTAGAGTGCGCTGAACTGCTGAAAATGACACATTCGATGGTACCACGCGCACAGCACGTCCGATGAACGTTTTGTCTCCTCCTAAACGTCAAGAATAATATTCATATCATTTTTGTGTGGTTTTAGCTCATTTGGAGCACGTTTAATATGAATTCTACTGCGACACACCATTTTGGTCTTTTCTGACTCCAGAAACGTGTTTCCAGTCACCGCGGTCAAACGACACCTCTGAATGACGTTCGTTCTACCAGACCATTTCAAAATTCACATCACGGTTGTTGTCGTATGATTTCATGGAATTCCGAGGTTGTTCGGTAGTTTTGACCATACAACACACCCTTTTAGAATGCTCCTAACTCCTGAAAACGACACATCCGGTCGTACCACTTGCACCGCACGTCCAATGGACATTTTGTCTTCTTTTACATTTCACGAATAATATTCCTATCATTTTCATGTGGTTTCAATTCATCCGGAGAACAATTTCTCTGAATTCAACCATGACATGCCCTTTTTTTCTTAATTGCATAATGTCCTAATGGCCATTTGTTCTAACATCCAACTGAACAATTGTCCAACTGGCCAATTTACCTAATGGCCCTACAGCCTAACGACCAATTGGTCTATTGTATAGTTGAAAAATGGGGGGGGTCTGGAGGTGCGGGGGGGGGGGGGGTTCTGGGGGGGGGGCTATCCTGGGTGGGGGTGTTGTCTGGATGTGGGGGGGGGTGTCCAGGGGTGGTGTGGGCTAGCCGGGGTGCGGGGGGGGGGGGGGGGGGGCTGTCAGGGGTGTGGGGTACTGTCTAGGGGTGGGGGCTGTCTGGGGGTGGGGATGACAGTCCGGGGTGCGGGGGGGGGGGGGGGGGGGCTGTCTGAGGACTACAAATATTGGAGCTAAGCTCATTCATCAAAAACAAGTTTCATGGTTTATATTAGGAATCACGAGGTTTTTTCAAAAAAATTACAGGACATTCAATTAAAAACATTAAATAATTAAATGAACAAAAAATATACAAGTCATTAATTAGTATCATGGTTACTTCTCAATTCGTGCACACAAACATTTCATCAGGCCAAAACACACATGATACCCCCATGTCACAAAAAATCTCATTAGAAACCCAACCTAAACATCAATAACAAGCCCACCAGTATAAACAAAAACACACCTCCTGAATATGATGCGTCATGCGTGGTCATGTCTGCTACCTCCATCCAGTGGGCAAGGGGCCTACAAAAAATAAACATTATGAATATTTTCATACCAAAAATAATAAAAATTTTAATAAATTAATACAGTATAAACCTACATCGTATGATCCCCTGAACCATCACCTGGACACTCATATTCTCATAGTTCTCTTACCTCAGTGGTCAATTGCACATTTACCTCCTGAAAACTGCAAAGTCGTGCCTCCAAATCTGACAAATGTTGTGTCATCTGACCAACAGCAGGACCGACAACCGCAGCGTGTGACACTAAAGAACGAGGAATCTCTATTCCATAGGTCAATCTATATCCATTCTCGTCCCGACCTATAATGCGATGAATGATCTCATCCCTTCGCATGGAAAGCTGTCGCTGGTCCTCTGGAAGATGTTCTAACTCAACTAAAAATTGAGCATATGAAATATTTAAATATATATACATATATATGTTGATATATTGATTTATGTAAGTATTGGTATGTACAAGAACGTACTATCAATGCTGCATCCTCTGGATCATTGGGATCACGAGTCCTCAGCCACACCGACATTTTATTAGTCGGTGCACCTTGCTCCCGAAACTGTATATGAATAGAATATAAAGAAAAAAATCATATTAGTTAATAAATTAAAAAATGAATAATAAATACCTCATGTCGCATCTGAGACACATGACGAGTCCCGAGCCTGTGAGGTGGTCCATGCAACGCTCGATTCTCAGAATGGCGTGCTGACACATCCTACATTCAATTCATTCAAATTGCAAACAAATCACACATTATTGAAAATATATATACCAAAATAAATATACAAAATGCAACACCCTAAGTAGGCCAATATGCAACTAAGTCACGCCACTAAGCCAGGAGGAAACCTCACGGGAATTTTTTCAGAATGTTTGGGGCACCCACATTTGGTACCCAGTGGTCCCTCTTTACTTTGCCTTTATAGTCTTTCCACATCTTACGGAATTTGCTGAAACACACGGGCTGAAACTCATAGGGGAATACTTTTAAATATTACTTTAAAAGAAAAAATTCACACATATTAGTATTTTTTATACATAGAGAATAAAGTAAAATGGTCTTCTTACCTGAACCTCCCACCAAAGAAGATCTAATGTGTCCTCAGGGATAGAAGCCTAGTCACGCGTGGTCAATGAAAATTGATGTGGGTCACGTATGGTATGACCCATCTAATGAATAAATTCAGGGTAATTCAGTCCCATATGATGAAATACCTCCTCAAAGGAAACATCAAACGTCGTGTCGGAATTCCGTGATAAAATGCCACGACTAGGGCCTCTCTTGCGAGAGGAAGAAGCAATCAAGTGTGATCCTATTGAAAACAATTTTATATATAATTTGAAATATGTTATAAATATTTATATATATATATGTTTGTAAATTACATAAAAAATAGAGTCAATTTCATTCAAACATACATCGACCCTGAGACATAGATGCCTCAGATAGGTGATGTGGATCTGCTGCCTCTTCCCCTGACATGCCTACAGTCATAGAAAACATTAGTAATGGGACTATCCAAAGTTTCTAAAATGATAAATTGGATTGTTCTTAAAAAATAAAACTTGTAAAATTGTTTATCAAATAAAAAGGAATTGAATAATTAGTTGTGAATTAATTTTAAAAAATCAAAAAGTTAACACAACAGATATATAAATTATGTACAAAACCAATCAATACATATCCAAATTTCAGATTGAAATAAAAAAATTTCAAGCAGCACATGAACCAGATGAAGAATACCTCAATGGGAAGATACACCGATAATAACATCAATATAGCAAGATTTAAATCACCCTAAATATTTATAACTGAATAAACATCCAAAAGTGAGGATTAAAACATACAAGGATTTATAAAATGGTTAGATAATTTATCATATCCTAGGACATTCAATACTAAATAGCAGGAAAACAAATATACCATTCATTAAGCATGGAAATTGACTGTTTCTCCTTCAACAACCGCTCTGACCCAATAAATATATTCTTCACGTTGAACTATGGTATGTTGATCAAGATGTTGGGAAACAAAAAGAACAGTCTCGAGTTCATCTTGTTCAAATAAAAACACTCCTCGCCAAGAAATTTTGACAACAACTTACCATCTTGGATTCGAATTCAATGTAACGAAGAATTACTCTGCGTCCTATGATGTCAGAATCAAAGGTTCATTGTCAACTCGTTTATTTCTATATAACATATAGTTAAAATTCACCAATGAAAACTAATAATGATCATCTTTACATCCATGCACTGGATAATCCCAATTTCACTTTAACAATATGTACTTTAACCCATGTGTGTATACAACTTCAATGATGTCTATCAATTGACAATAGTAATAACCCGAATCGACAAATGGACAACGGATGCCACTGTATTGTGTTTCTCATTTGTCGTCAACATCTTTAATGAGAAATCGAAAACCATTAGCATCTATAGATTTATAACGATGATCCGTTATAGATGGACCCTCACCAGTCTCAAGATTCTGGATTTCAATGCATTCAGGATCCAACCCACATGCCATTTCAGTAAGCATTTCATGCATTGGATCATTCATCCTTGCATCAATATCCCTCTGAACTGTATCCGTATTTTGAAAACGAACATATTATTCTCCATGATGAGTCCAAATTTTATAATTTTTCAAAAATCCATTAAAGAATAGGTGCTCCCTCATAGTATCGCATGTGAATTGATATCTTTTCGCACATTTTCTACATGGACAACTATTATAGTCAATTTCAATTCCTCTGGTGAAATCATTAAACTGCATAATGCCATTTAAATATTCTCTAGACATTTGATTTGGAAGATCAATCCAACTCTTATCCTTAATAATATCTGTACAAAAAACATTTACACAATACATATTTCATTTTCATTTTTCAAATAAACTATATTTAAAATAAATACTCATAAATTGTTTGTGAACCATTGATAAAATAATAATAAAGGTGAAATCCCATGTCATACCTAATTACACTACAATCCATGAAGGGAGGGGAGCCAAAGCCGGTGTTGTGAGGGAGAGGAGAGGCAGCGAGGGGGATTCGGAGCTAGAGGCAGTGCGGCGAGGGTGGGGATGGGTGGCCGCAGTGGCGGGGAGCCGGTGGAGAGGAGGCAGTGAGGGGACGGGGGATGGGTAGGGGGGCTGTATGGGGTGGGGGGATGTCCGAGGTGCGGGGAGGGATGTCTGCGGTGCGGGGGGGGGGGGGTGCCGTGGTGCAGGGGGCTATCCGGGGTGGGCGGGTGTCCGGGTTGCGGGGGGGGCGCTGTCCGCGGTGCGTGGGGCGGTCCGGGGTGGGGGGCATTTCATGGTGGGGGGGGGGGAAGGCCGAGGGGGCAGAGGGATGAGGGTGGAGGCCGGAGGGTAGAGGGGTCAGAGACCAGAAGGGGGCGGAGGCCAGAGGGCAGAGGGCATAGGGACGCTGGAGGGGACGAAGGGCAGGGTGGAGGATGGCTGGAGGGTGGAGGGCGGCCGGATGGCAGAGGGCGGAGGGTGGGCGGAGGGCAGAGGCCGACGAGGGCAGAGGGTGGAGGGTGGCGAGGGCGGCTAGCGGTGGAGGGTGGAGAGGGCACGCGCTAACAGGGGAGAGTACGCAGGGGAGGGCGGTGACGGGGGAGGGAGTGTGGATAGATCGAGGGGGGGGGAAGCCCCCTTTTTTGGGCAAAGCTCAATGACCGCTAGAGGCAGTCACCTGTGTCAGGGGGCTTCAAAGACCAATTTTGTAGTAGTGGGGGTGTTATCAGACAATAAAAACACATCTGTTAATTTCATTTTAATGGTATTAAATGTTCAATTTTTATCCTATGGGCTTTGGTTAGTGGATTTTAATTTTGAACATCCATTCTCATCATTTGTGCACTTCAAACCTAATTACACCAATTTAGGCCCAATGATTCATCTGATTTTAAGGAATGTAATTATCCATATATTAATTTTATATTTTGGGAAATTTATCTAGCCTTTTATTTGAACATTTTTCATTTAGGTATCAATGGACGATTCATAAAAGATGATGGTGATATTTGGCAATGAATGGAATCAATTCTGGAGAAGGATGATTGACACTGGCCAACTAATGAGAATGTGGGGCCCCCAATACTGGACCAATAAAGCCCAAATTTCATGTGATTATAGAACATTGGTATATGGACAAATTATTCTTTAGTATCCAGAGCTAATTCGGCAACCATTGTGGTTATTAAGGCAGCCTAAACAGAATATCAAAATCTGGGTTAGAATCTGCGGCCCAGAAGTTTATCCCACTAAAGCACCCCTAACTCCTGATCCAAAACTCCAAATAGGCCCTATGTTTATAGAGGTCTAGAAGACGTCCTGTTACACAAAAGACTCTTATATGACCCACCCGGATTCGGTGATATGCTTGCCCATACATGATGATCTCTTTAGGATAGACAATGAGGATAAAAAGTCAAGGAGGGAATCAATTTCTCCACTACTTTCCACCACCCTAGTGCCTAAATTATCTTAATATTTGGGAATAGGTTGATTGAGGCTCGTCCTAAGGCTTCCCAATTACCTATTTAAGGAAGGGTTGTTGAGGGGGAAGACATATCTTGTTTTTTGTAATGTTATTATGCCAAAGTTTTGTTGTAATGTTCTCAATTTCCATGAATGCTTTTTTTTGTGTTTCTATGTTATTAATCAACACCTTTCTCTCATATTACTGCCATTATATCTTATTAAAACTTACAAAGCACAATGATATCTCCATTTTGTGGTGAATTAGTTCACACATAGTTGTGAATTTTGTTCACACACACGGAGGAGTGCTCGTTATTTCCGTGATTTTAATTTTTTCAATCCAATTCTTGTAAGCCATATTCTACCCACCATTGATAGTATACCATCAATAGAGGGATAAAACTTTAAGGGGTTGATCGTAGGATGATTCAAAGGATATATTAAATGTTATTTTATGAATGAATTGTTGTTAATTGGATAATTAATTCAAGTCTTCCATTCATCAATTATTTCCACTCTTCATCTTCACTGTGTTTAAGGAAGCTAAATCCAAGTACTAAAATGACCAATCACCTTGGAGAGATCATGTATTTGGTTCTCTAATTGTGTAGGAAATTATTAATTTTGTTTAGTTAGTATAAAACTGTAAAATTATTTAGTTAGTGTTATCCTGAAAATATATTCTTCAAGAATTAATAAAACCAAAATTGTTTAAAGATGTAAAATTCATTCAATTCACCCAAAGCATAATCCTGAGATCAACCCATTTTCATTAAATTGAATTCACTTAGATTTCACAGTGTTCTTTAAAACCATCTAAAATAAAAACCATTTGGGCCACTTCATAGCCAAAAATCCATCTCATAGGTTGTGCATCTTAGGTATCTTTTTAGGTCTCAGTGGATTTGACAACCCAAACTAGACTACAAGGATCATTCTACCTTCATCTCTTGGGGAAATATGAGCATGAATCATAGATTCCTAGTGGTATGGGTGAACCATGAGCACCTCTAAGAGCCATACACCCCCACACAGATTTGCAAGGAAATTTCGGTGCATGCAGCGACTGACCCCACTGGTCTATTAGAGGGTGCGCTATGATGTGAAAACGTGCGTGATGAGAAAAATGTGGATCATATTTACATGGGAAGATGGGAAGATACGGAATGAGCTGCCTCCACCCACATCTATCTTTAATTTGTTGAAATAGTGTTCCAAATCTAGGAGGCGGCCTACCCAGAGGAGATGCTGATGAAACCAACTATTTGGGATAGTGATGGTGTGCCTCCCCTGCCTCTAGGATGGGTTTGGAAGGCAGCAAGGACCTCCTGTGGTGGTAGGACTGTCATGGCAGCGAGGCCCACACCAGTTGAGGGGGAGGCAGTAGTAGTAGATCCAGCATCAGCAGCAGACCTGACGGTCCAAGAAGTGTTGAGTTATCCAGATGGGAGGCCACCAAGAGGATTTCTTAGAACATCTACTCAGGCTCTGTGGAAGCGGTTTCTCTATATAGAAATGCTGAAGATTGTTTTACTCTCATAGGAATGGTACATATGAGATGTCAACAGGAAATTTCTCGGCCGGTCCGATATGTGGCAACACATGAACTGGCTCGGGATGAATTCTCCAGGAATCAGTCCTGTTAGGGTCGACTTTGCAGTATCTCAGGCAGAGGCAGAGAAATACCTGGCCGAGTTCGAATACTTCATGCACTCCCAGGGTGCCCCACGTCCAATGAATGTCTAGGTGAAGGTGTTTTTGGATCGAATAAATCTTCTATAGTTGTCGGCTGAAAAATTGAGGGATCGCTTACCATTACCGGCAGAATCAGGTGAGTCATCCTTATAGGGGGTGGCCAGTAGAGGGAGCCTTCTGGTGGAGGTAGAAGTCAGTGATCAAGGCTTGGATCTTGAATAATATGCAGAGGCCTTTGAGGTAACATCCCGGGACCCTTCATTAGGGACTTCTTATTGGTCATTTTGAACTCATTATGAATATTTGAACTATGCAGGAGAACCTTATACACAGAAACTGTTCCCTCCATACAGTAGATGTAGACGCGGGGCCTTTGGGATTCGCACCCCTGTTATAGCGATTAGTGTATCCATCAAGTCCCAGACACCCAAGGTGGCTCTTCATGGGTTTTTAGACATTCGGACGATATACGGAGGGCCACACCTCATGGTCCCAATGGCAAAAACCCAAGAACGAGACCAAGAGTTTGATCTATGTATGTCTTATGTAGAAAATTCACGACTGCCACCCATCAATCAGGTTAACTGATATCTATGCACTTCTTGGTATCAAATTTCTTAAAATGGCATGGGATTCCATGATGAGGTCGGTTGTTACTTCTAGTGGTGATTTTCCTATGGGAATTTCAGTTGTCGTGGAGGCGGATATCCAGACAGACTAAGCGGCGGTGATCCCTGTCACTGGTGAGACCGTTAGCTAGGTTGGGCCTGAAATTATTGAAGCGAGATCTAACGATTAAGATCGATCGGACATCAGAAGTCCATCCATACCCGATTTGACACTAGATTAGGACCCTTTTGATTATTTCTTGGGGGACTTCCCAAGGTATGAGCAAGCCAACCCCACGGACTGAGGCGAAAATACCTCTGATGAAGGGGATATCTTGATAGTCTGTCACCAGTTATGGAAGCTGATCAAGCACTTTATCTATAACATTCCTCAAGTACAATGGATACACCAGATGGAGAGACTTCATTCACAACTACATGAACTATGTGCTGGGGGGTGAATGCCCAATATCCCTCTATGCTCGTATAAGATCTCACAGTGGAGAAGATTCAGGAGTATGACTGTGTGCTCGGTGTGCGTTGGAAGCGGAGGAAAGTGGTGAACATCAAGAGGCTCTAAGAGGCTGATAACGATATTTAGTGGCTGGACATCCATATAGATGAAATTTCTACTTCCATCAACACGTAATTAGATATTATATCGTGGTTAAAGGCATAGTTGGCGAAGGCTGAAGAGCGCATGAGGAAAGCCTATGAGAAGATGTCTGTTATTCGAACCAACGAGGAGTGGGCCCGTATCACAGTTGATGAATTGTTCCCCCTTGATGCCAAAGAGGAATGAGAACTAAATAGGTGGCAACGTGTCCAGGACACCACAATCCATAGAGTGGTCGAGCTGCATCACACTTTTGACAGGTTAAACCCATTCATGGGAGGTGTTGGTCCTCAGGTACTGTGATGCATGTAACTTTGGAACACACATTCTTGATATGAAAATTTATTATTGATGCATGAATGAGTTATGTTCTTCATTTTTGTTTGTTTCATTTTTTTTATATTCATGGATCATCCGACAACCAGTCCCTAAGCTCATGTGGGTCAGGCCCGATGCGAGAATCGAGGGATGACCACCTTATCATTCCACCTGAATATGGGATTGAAAACCATGATCTGAGCATCTGGGGTCTGAACAACCAATCTAGATTTCCAATAAGAAAGGGAGATCCCCAACCAAATGATGGAGCACTTAGAACAGTTGAATCATCACTTTCCCAGTGTGCTCTAGTGCACGGGCAGGGTAACGCAAGGGGCGTTGGAATTAATCCAAACATAGGGGAGTGGAAGGTGTGAATCATGATACCCAAAATATGGAACACTATAGGGATGTAATTATAAATATGAATTACTATTGACCTTTTTTGAAACAATGTATCATTTTTTTTCTATCCCAAAATGTGGATAACAAATGAGGGTCGACCGCTGATCATGTTCGAAACATGGGGCCTGACTCAAAATTCAATCCATTAGTCTTTCAGAACATATGTCTAGGACAGAATGCGATCCATAGGCTAAGCATCCATACTATTAGGGGGTTCTTTTATATGTTAATGAGGAAGAGGATCATAATAAAGGGACTTCAAAGTGTGGAGTGTGGAGTGATTGTTTTTTCGAATGGATTCCAACACTCTTAAAATCATGCCACAATGGTGGATACACTTCAGGTGGATGTTTATGCCTGATCAGGGATCAAACATACTTCCAAATAGGACCTCTCAGGTAAGGACATAGAAGGCACTATATTTTTACATCATACTAATAAGGATGATAGATGCGTAGTTTAAACGTCATACTATGAGGTAGATGCACATAGTTTAATGGTTATATTACCTGGACCGGTATCGGGCCCGAGGGTCCTGGTTGGTTAATGACCATGAGGCTTGGCCGAAGGAAAAATTCATGGGTGTCACTACATATATCATAATGATGGGAATAAAGCCATACATAGTTATTAAGCATGTAAATGATTGAGTCCAACACTGATAGGGGAAATCCTCTCTGAAAAGGGATCTGGTGCATCCCATGACCAACATAGGGAATTAAAAACTTGTTTAGGGTAGAACTGCAGTTTAGTTTCATGTATCAAGTACATGTGGGATTGTGCTGTTTAACATCGTAGGATAAGACAAAGAGAGAAAGGTAAGATCTCAAGAAAGTAGTATGTGGTGCAATAGCTATAAACCTAATGTGAATGAGGACATAAATATTCCACACCACACCATATATCGCGGGAGGTAGTTGTTTAGTTCCAGGTATAAAAAGTGAATGTTTTACTTTAACAAAAGCAATGAGGTCAAGCCTTACTACGTATCCCATGAGGATTGAGAATTAAGCCTCACATAGTTCAAGAGGGCATTTTAACGTCATGCAGGATGACACAAGGCATGTGTGGTATGGATATTCTAGTACATGTAATACTAAAACTACTAAGCCCATGCGAGTCATGTTTGATGTGGGAAATAAGAAGTAGTGATTAGAAATTATTGGAACGGGAAGGAACATGTTATGGGTGATGGGACGCTAGGGGAATGATTTCCCAATGATGTTGACCCACCTATATAATTCACCTAGATGCACGAAGGAGTGAATCAGGGTATGCTGGAATTCCACATGAACATAATGAATTGGAAATGTGTGAATCATGATGCTGGAGATCTGGACCTCAATGATGGAGGTGTGACAATAGGGGATAACTATTGATCATGTTTGAAACACAATATCTGTTTTGTTTTAGCCTAGAATGGGGATAGAAAAATGACAGTCGACCGTTGACCATGTTTGAAACACAAGAGAAGTCACAAATGTCATGTAAGGTTCTCAAGGATGTCGGATGAAGATGGTAGGTAATCTAGTGTGGCATGAGATTTTTCTATAAAGGTGGACCCATAAGAAATGTAAGAGGATGTGTATCCAAATAATATGCCCACGAATCTCGGACAAGAAATTATGGAATGTCCCTGTGAAAATTACCCACATCGAACACTACCACAACATATTTGAGTATGACAATAAGACATATCAGATAGAGGGAGTCGAGTCCTCCTCCAAGGAAAAGGGTTTTGAGGTTTCATGATTCCAACATAATGGTCATTGGATGGGCCATTAGGGGGGGCATTGATTTCATGGACTGTGAATAGGGTGGCGATGTATCCAAAAGTAATGTGTAGTTCCCATAGAGAGATCTTAGTTTAGGGTCGTATAACTAGGACCAGGTTCGAAAAAAACATAAGAGGTACATGGTGCCGCTATTGAAAAACCCGATGTGAATGAGAACCCATGAGGTACATGGCACACCACATGTTCTGAAAAGGGATTCAGGCCTAGGGGTCAAAATAGAGGGGGAGGATGATAGATTCATGGGGCTGGACCTGGAGACGAGATGTCTGGGCATTCCTACATATCCCATAAATTTGGGAATCAAGCCATACTTAGTAATGGAATGTGTTGTGCAGTTGACATCTTGTGGAAAGGATACATAGTAGTCTCAGTTTATGGTCATAGGGATCATAACATAGTTGTAATTAAAGGAGGAAGACACATAGTGAATTAATTACTAAAACCAACATGAATGAGGAGAGTGGGCGTCTGTATCACCCTAATGTCTTCACCGGGAAAATTCTAGGTCGGGGGGACAAAATTAAAAGTCATGTTGGGCCAAATAAAAAGTGCTCAGTCATTCCTTTGTACCCCATGAGGATGGGAATCAAGCCATATGTAGTTCTAGGAGATGTTGTGCAATTTAATGTATTGCAGCAAGGAAATAGAGTGGTCTTAATAGATCTTGGACCATAGATGGTAGTGAATGGGGGAGACACATGGTTGGGTAATTATAAAACATGATATGAATGAGGACCTAGAGTCTAGATCACCATGTGTTCCTTGTGGATATTTTTGGTCGAGTGACCAAAAATGAATGTTAGGATGGGCTTAAGGAAAAGTGCATAGGCATTCTTATGTACCCCATGAGGATGAGAATCATTCCGTACGTAATTATGAAGGTGGCATGGTATAGTACATGTTTAAGAGATAATAAGATCGTTTGGATCTGGCCCTTACACAAAAATAAGCGGAATTTGATTGATCTTGTTTGTCTTTTAGGATGAATGCATGTGTTTTCTTTTGTGAAGAGACAGACCTAGGATTGAAATTCCGGGCATCGCCACAAGAATCAAGACGTATGAAGGTGTTGAAAAATGGTATGGTGGGTGAGCAATACCAATCATGATGTCCCCTTGAGTGAGGCCACCATGATGTAGTTTCGTTTTTCATCCTGCGGCCATGATGATAATGTTAGAGTTTAGGGTCATGTGATGGTACCAACCATGCACTTTAACATCATGCAGTATATATGTAATAGCTTATAGTCATGTGGGACTATGCGTTGTAATTTAGAGTCGTATGGATCATACATATAAAAAAGAGGTTAGGATTAAGAGAGAATGTTCATGGCATGATAATTCATACCCGATGTGTCGGAGGATAAGGCCCACATCATACAACATGATTCCATGAAAGAAACCTCAAGTTGAGGGGCCCAAGAAGGTTAGGGAATATGGGATAGGAGAGACTAGCTCTTAGTTGAGCTAGACCCAAAGATGAGATGTACGAGCATTACTACGTATCCCATGAAGATGGGAATCAAGCCATAAATAGTTCTAGAAAGTGCAATTTAAAATCAGACAGGACATCATATTGTTTAATGTCATATTGGAAATCATACAAATTAATGTCATGCACGTCAACAGGTAAGAGGGAGTAGCTCCATGAATTGGTTTATGTGGTGCAGCTATTGTAAACTCGATGTGAACGTAATCATAAGCCCAAATACACCACAACATGTGGTCCTATAAGAGTCAGGGCCTAAAAGGAAGAAAAAAGGAGATAAATTATTGGAACTCATGTTGGACCCAAAGACGAGATTTCTAGGTGTTTCTACATATCCCATGAAGATGGGAATCAAGCCATATGTAGTTCTAAAGAGGGGACGTATAATGAGTTCATTGTTTTAGGTCTTAGGGCTTAGACCATGGTGAAGCGGAACACATCCATGTAGGCACAGATCCAAATCCAATCCCAAATAAAACGTGAGTCAATTGTGGTGTGGGAAACAAGGGTATAAGAGGTCTTTGAAACACATGGATACATGTAAAGGGGAAGTCATTGCGGAGCCCTAAACAACACCGCACCACAGATTTGTCCTTCTAATGCACAAATGTACACTGATGGATTGTACCAAGAGTGTAGATATTCCATTTGGACAAGATGCAGTGTAAAATTATTTGAATCATGTAATCGACATTTAAGGCTTGATGGGGTTAGAGTGATAGTGGAGGATGGTTGTTAACTATGTTTGAAACACAACATCCATATTGTGTTACCTATAATGGAAAAACTGACAACCAACTGCTAACCGTATTCTCAATGTGAGACTTGTATCAATTTGTTTTCTAAAATCCCAAAGAACGTTGGCCTGTAATGGTAGGAGAGCACTTGGGCTGAGCATTCATGCCATTTGGGGGTCCCTTTGGATGTGAAAGATAATGGATTACCAAATTAAAAGGAACACGAATCCTAAAAAGTGGATGAAATAATGACCAGGTAGAATCTGACTCTCCATGCTTTGAACTAGAGTACTCCTAGGCACATTGAAGTATCACCGAAGAGGGGCAAGGAACCCAACTTAAGAGCATCTGACTTGACAAGATGAATGTTGGGAATGAGAGAAATGGGCATGCTAGAGAGAGAGGTATGTGGCGTGGTTGTTATTAACCTAATGTAAATAAGAATGTGAGTCTATACAACATCGTATACCCCTCTCCTGGAAGAACATAGTCCAAGAGGCCAAGATGATAGGGATGTTTATTGGGAAAGGGGCTAGACCCGGTGACTAGACATTCGTGTGGTGCTACATATCCCATAAGGATGGGAATCAAGCCAGACGTAGTTCTAATTAGAATGTTGTGTAGTTTATCATCATGAAGAAAGGACTCAAATAAGGGAAAGATATCCCAATGAGGGATGTTTATGGGACAATGAGTAACCCGACATGAATGAGGACATAATCTCGCACCACATCGTACAATCTTATGTGAGAACATTAGCCAGGTGACTGACAAGGCTGAGGGACCTATGGTTGTGCTACAGATTGAATTCCATATCCATATTTCAGTTTAATTTTTTTTAATGAGGATGATGGTGATATTAGTTTAAGGTCATAGAGCTTGGACCATGGATGCCTAGTTTAATGTCATATGTGTGGGATAGATGAGTGTAGAAGGAAAATTGTTGTGCCTATGGATGACCAAAAAAATGAAATAATGATAGAAGAGAACCATTGACCATGTTCGCAATATAGTATCTGTATTTGAGTGATTTGAGGTCAAAGGGGAATAATTGATCCTCAACCATTGATTGTATTCTCAAAATATGATTATATCAATTTGTTGCTCGAAATTCTCTAGGAAGTTGTCATGTCATGGTTAGAGAGACCATGGGCGAAGTAGCCTTGCTATTTGGGGGTCCTTTTTGATATAGAAGATAATGGAAACCCAAACGATGGGGATCGCACAGGTTGGTGGGGCCTGTGCTTGCAGAGACAATGATAATTGAAGAAATGTCTCAAAGAGGGTAAGTGCGTCTTGGAAAAATATCCCAACATGAATAAGGACTTAAGTCAAGAACACACATCAAACACCTATAGGTGAACTTGGGCTAGAGGGCCGAAAAGGTCGAGGTACCTGAGGATTGGTATCTTCACCAACTGTAGCCAAATGACCTCTCATGTGGGTATTGCCTTACCACTTCTTCTAATCCCAATGGAACAATTCTCTATGTGGGAAACAAGGAGTGGGACTAGGCTCTCCCCATCATATAAGTGTCTAACAGCTGGAATCACACTCTTTCCCAAGGCAGGCCAAAGCTTGAAGAGACAGTGTGGCAGAACGAGCCACTACACTCCATTTTTGTGGCATATGAGGGTGATAACAATGAAGAAGGATAGCTATTGACCAAATTCGAAACACTACATCCACAACATGGTAACCTGAAATGGTAACAAAATATGAGCATAGACCACTGACCATATTCTCAATATGGGACATGTATCAATTTGTTGTTCAAAATCCTCAAGGATGTTGGCGTGTAATGCTAGGATAGGCTTCGTGCTGAGAATCTATTCCATTTGGGGTCCCTTCGGATGTGAAAGATAATGAAATCCCAGAATATGGAGTGTGTGGAGCATAAATATGCCCCTAAATCATCATGTCATTTTATACAGTAGAAGAGGTGGGATCTTTAGGCAGGAGGGATACACTATACACTCATGATGAACTCGATGTGGATGAGGGAAAAATCCTATATAACTCCATGTGTTTTGACCCAATTGGAGGTCCCGAAGATTGGGGCTGGGCCTACGGAATAAATGTTCGGGTGGTCCTACGTATTCCATGAGGATGAGAATAAAGCCATACATAGTTTGTGAGATGCAGTTTAATGTCTTGCAGGACGGCACACAGTTTAATGTCTTTCAAAACATTTCACAGTTTTACGGTCATGTAGGAATGGACAGTTTAAGGTCATGTAGGACCCTAATGTAGTTTAGAGTTTTGCGGGACCATATATCCTTATCAAAATTATTTCTTGAGGAACATGGAATTTTTGGGAGGAGTTATACGCTCATCGTCCATGGTAACTAGTGAGTATGCACCATTGGAGTAATCCATGTGAAAAATGTAAGGTCCTTCCCATTTGGGCTCTAACTTGGGTGGTTTCCTGCCAGGTATCATTGGTGTTCTTAGGACCAACACCATGTCACCTTGAAAGAATGAGTAGAGTTGAACTTTCATATTGAAATTCTTTGCTATCTTGTTCGGATCCCTTTCCAGATTGTATAGGGAACAACGACTGTTCTCGTCGAGAGCTTGAAACTCATCTAGACATATTTTATCTTCCTTATCTGGCGCTTGTAGATCATAGACGGTTGTTTTCAACGAGGGAAATTGAATCTCGAGGGGCAAGACAACCTTCTTCACCGACACTAGGGAATATGTGGTCACCTCGGTGATATTACAGGTCATCATCTAATAATCCCAGAGGGCGTTGGGGAGCATGTAGGGCCAAAACTTCTAATTCTAACCATCCATTTTTTTTAGAATATTATAAATGGTTTTGTTTAATACCTCAAATTTTCCATTTCCTTGCACATGATAGTGGGAGGTATTGTGAGAAATGATGTTGTACTTAGCGTAAAATTTGGTCTGCTCAGCAGCTCAAAAGTTTATGCCATTATTGGTGAGGACGCCGTGAGGGACTCCAAATAAATATATGATGTTGGAGCTCATAAAGTCAATGATGGAACGTTCCTTGACCTTCATGAGTAGAAGTTCCTCTTCCTAGTTGGAAAAGAAATATGTATCATTCTGGATGAATCTGTACTGGAGAGCTTTCGCTGGTGGATATGGTCCCACGACATCGAGTCCCCATACCACAAATGGCCACGATTACATGGTGGAGTGAAGAGGCTCTGGCAGATGGTGCATGAAGCTTGCATGAATTTGGAATGCATGGCACCTTTAGGAGAACTCAATGCGATCATGGATTATGGAGGGCAAAAAATTACCCGAGTCTCTTGATCTAGTGATATAGCTTCATCCCAGTCCGATGAGCCCCGCACGAATCAGTATGAACCTCCAGCATGACATCGGAAATCTTAGATCCTTGAATGCAGTGGAGTAGGACCCCATCAAACCTGCTCTTTTAGAGGATATGCACAAAACAAGGGTCATCTGGGACGGTGAACTGTAGCGTGAAGCATTAGATTCGCTCATGCTCAGTCCAACCTGCCGGGAGGTTACCATTATAGAGGTACTCGACATAGAAGGTTCCCCAGTCAGGAGTCACATCAATCACTACATACAAGGGACCTATGGGTCTTGATGTGGAGGCATGAGTCATAATGTGGACTACCCATAGGATGTCATCATCATCTGGAGTGATAGGATCAATGAATCTTCAGTGTGCCAGGTTGATAATCAGATCATCCTATTTGGGCTCTACAAGTGAAGAGACTAGGCTCTCTAGGACATCAACTTGACTGTTATGAGATCGAGGCACATGAGTGACGTTTTTCCTAGATGGTAACTGGCCCATTAGCTAGATAGTGTGTTCCAAAAATGGTAGAAGCTCTATATTTCTAATGAAATTCTCACCATCAATTGTCTTGAGGACTAGTTTAGAGTCTCCTTTCACATGAAAATGGGAAACTCTTATCTTGAGATCCAAATCGAGGCTAGTAATGTTAGCCTGATACTCTGCCACATTGTTAGTGAATCCTTTTGACAATGGGAATGAATATGGAAGAAGATCTTGTGTCGGGGTAATGAAAATGATACCCATGCCTACTCTATTGAGGTGGGGTCATTGATCCTTCTTCCATTAGGGCTCCATGAACCACCATCGAAGTGCATTTTCTGACCTGGGATGGATCGATCAACCAAGAGGATTACATTATCTAGAAATTAAAGGTCCAGAGACTGATATATAGGAGCTGGATGAGCGGTGATGAAATCATCCAATGATTTCTCCTTAATAAACTTCCGAGGACAAAACCAAATGTTGATATACTGGATAATCATTACCCATCGAGCAAGACAACCTTTCAACATGGGGCTGTTCAGGATTTACAACAGTAGATCTACATAGAAAACTAGTTGTACCTTATGGCGGTGCATGTAATTTCACAATTTCTATACTGTGAATACAAATGCAAAGAATATTTTCTCGATACGGTAGTATCTAGTATCCGTATCGAGGAGCATGAAACTGTGGTAGTAGAGGCTATTCGTCATCCCCTCGTTGTACTTATGGGATAAAAGATCACCGAGATATCACTCCAGGGCGGTCACATAAAAGACCAATGGATTTTTAGAGACTGGTGGCATTAAGACCATATGATGGAGTAGATACTGCATTATTTCCTCTAATTTAATATGAAACCCTTCATCCCACTCATAGACGGTGCCTTTCTTCATGAGCCGAGAAAAGGGCTTACACTTTCCGGACAAATTTGCGAATAATCAGCGTATGTATGTTTAGTGGCCTTGGAAGCCATGATTCTTATGAATGTTTCTCTGAGGAGACACCTGGATAATGGACTTAATCGTGCCTATGTCAATACCTAATACCTTTTCTATGACAATGAATCCAATAAACATTCCAGAGGTGACCCCGAAGGCACACTTCAATGGGTTCGTCTTCAGGTGACAGGAATAGATGAAGTTGAAACCATTCACATGGTATTCAAGATTGTCCTAACCCGGATGATATTTGAACAACTGATCATCAAAGAAAAATTCCACCAATGTTTCAGGGATCGTCTTAAATATGCGATGCATATCCCGCTAATATGTGGCACCCGCATTCTTTATACCGATGGTCATGACTTGGTAACAGAAAGTACCTTGTGGTTCCCTGATGTCTACAGACTCCTCATCATCGAGGGCCCTTTAGACATGGTTGTACCCAGAGTACCCATACATGAAAGAGAGGGCATGTAACATAGATGTAGTTTCGATCAACAATTATGTCATCGTAAGGGGAAATTCATCCTTCAGACAGTGACGATTGATATCTCGGAAGTCGATGCAGACACTGATCTACCCTTTCTTCTTCCTTACTAGTACAATGTTGGCCAACTTCTTGGGGTAATGGACCTCCTTAATGAAATTGGATCTGATGATCTTGTCAACATCTACTTTAACCATGACACTATGAGAAGGGCGCATCTTTCTGAGAGGCTGCTTGAACCGTCATGATTTTCCGGTAGACCGAGGAGGTGGATGGATACCTAAAGATATAGTCCTAGAATATCATCATAACTCCAAGTGAATACATCACAGTGTTGTTTAAGGAAGTCCATGTAATTTTGTTTCCCCTCGAGGGGCATGGGGGAACTGATCAACGGGGGTTTCGGGTCTGCCTCGCTACTGAGGTTCACTTGTACCAATTCATCAACTTGATGGAGACACCCTCTTCAAAGGCATGGGAGCATCCTATAAATCCTCTTCATCATATGTAGAGGTGGGATCCTTGGAAGGAGGAATTTCAATCATGTTGAATGATCCTGATAGGGGGCTGGTACCAGCCTGAGCGGCAGTAGTCACTCCACTGGGGAACTCTTGTGCCGCTGTAACCATAGCGATGAAGTTTGTTGATCTGATCCTATTTAACATTCATCCCACGGGGTCATACTTGATGATATCAATGTAATAGTGGTATGTCATCTTGATCAAGTTAATTATGGCCTGAAGAAACAAGCAAGTATGACGTATTTCC
Source organism: Viscum album (assembly GCA_963277665.1). Lineage (NCBI taxonomy): Eukaryota > Viridiplantae > Streptophyta > Magnoliopsida > Santalales > Viscaceae > Viscum > Viscum album. The sequence goes on along the minus strand of OY728123.1, from coordinate 1,866,953,500 downwards.
ATTGCAATGGGGCTTAGAACTCATTACCTTACAGGAGTAGGTGGCTCCGGGATCACCTGAGCCTGATTTGTGTAGGAGTATGAGGTGATATTTCGGCGTCACATAGAATTAATGATGTGCTCCCCCCCATGTTCCAAAATTACAAAAAATTTTCCCATGTTCAGAGTTGTAGCTGCTAATTGATTGTTTGGAAAGACGTATGCATCATCTATATCTACCAACGGGTCGGTCACATCCGTAGCATGCTCGACCTCATTAGCCTGAATCTGCTAGTCCTTTCTTTTGTAATAGTTAGTATCTATATAGAATGTTTCAAAAGATGAAATGGGGGATGTGACACCCTACAGAATTCTGGCTAGACCATTCAGGAAGTACATAAGTCACTATTTATATGATGAAGGAACTGTCAGATGTAGGTGGAGCCACAACCTACCCATCAACGCATTGTTGGCGATGTCCTGGGATACAACCATAAACTCAGTGCTGGAAATTAGACCACCAAACTAGGTATTAAAATGGATATTTCTAACCGATGACTACTCCATACTATAATAACCTAGGATTCAAATGTCAATGGGGCTCATATCATCCTCATACAATCACAATTTTCTCAATGTCCGAGTCGGGATTAGGTTGATTCCAGAGCCCGTGTTGACAAGCCAGTGACGAAACTCCATTCCATTATGCTGGATGGTGATGTACAGTAGGAGAATGGAACACTGTATGGGAGATCCTTCATATTTTCAAGAGAATGAGTTGATGGCCTGACATTTGACATTCTTCTCTGTCTCATCATGAAAGGCTTACGTGGCTTCTACCTCTGTCTCAACTGGAGGGGGCTTCTTAAAGCCTTGGAGAGGTCCTCAAAAAAAATATGATGACAGGGGATGGGCCTCAAGGATGTAGAGATTTGTAGGAATTATAGAAAGATTTTTGATAACATCACATTTCATGCTAGGTGTGAACTTCTGCTTACAGAAGGACACTTAATGATAAGAGTTATAGTGGGCCCTACCAACTGGGCCGATGGCTGACTGGTGCTATGAATATCCCACTGCTTACTAGTCAAATCCTAAAGAGTGACTACCAGATGAGGGAAAGATGACTGAGACCGGCTTATAGCAAATCGTGGCTAGTCACAACACTGTCGAGGTGGCTCTTCCTGATCCAACATCAAGAATAGCAGTGAATGCCGACCTTATCTCACTGGATGAGATAGATGCGTATACTGAGATCTGTGCAGGGCCTACAGCCTAGTTTCGGTCGAGTGGACAACCTAGGTGGAAGTACATACTGAGGCCCTCTAACGGACCATATTGTCATGGCGCCGTTGATGCTGATGACTGATGGGGACGTTGGGAGGATCTTCTAATCACTTCTCATCATCATGGATCATGTTGGGGTTTATGAGCTCCATGGTATAAACCGAGGCATTCCCTAGACTATCTCTTGAAGATTCTTTCACGATTCTAAGAATTATGGGAGGGATTCACTACCTTTAGGGGCATGAAATCACTGAGATAATGGGATAACGACGGCATTGGAGGGGGACATTGTTTTTCCGTGCATCGCCGATGTTTGTTCTTATGAGAAGGAGATTGTTGAGACGACGATGCAGAAGTTATTGTAGTTTCTTAAGGGTCTAGACAATTCATGAATGCATGGATAACACTATGGGCATGAGATACTGTGGCTTCCTACTACACAGGTCTTCCCAACATGGGTTCACACCTTGAGATAATGTGGTACAGGTGCTGCGGTGGGTCCCCTGTCCCATTTAAGGGAGAAAAGTTTGGATTTCCAAAACCCGGTTGTGTTGGCATATCATCTACCCATGTCGGGTATGGCTTGCCATCAGGAGGGATTTCCACTTAATGAGTCACTAAAGCTTCAAGGGGCGTGATGAACACTGCCATTCGATTATCTAGTTGGGGATTCTTGTCTTGATGGGGATCTATGAAAACCATTGAATTGGGGGGGTTCATCAACATGATATGTTGGTTCAGCGGCTCAAGGAGTGGCTGGTGGAATGACCTATTGAGCAGCTGGGGGGAACTGGAGATGGATACCAAGGATTTTCACATCGTTCAAGAGGATTTGGTGACACATACCATGCCATATTTCCATAAATTCTTACCTCAACCCTGTCTTCATGGGCAGGATGGTCAGGGTCTCCTGGGGGAAGTTCACCAAGGGGAAGTTGTGCCTGCCCCAGATTCCCGGGTCATGGATCATTGTAGTCTGGTCATCACGCCACATCGGATTCAGTAATGAGGTTTTGACCATCTTCTTGTATTCGGTGATTTTCTAACACATCACAATTTTTTGGGATCCTCCTCTGCCTTCTGCACTGAGCCTGACAGGTCGGAGGGTTTGATAGCTCTGAGATGTTCCTTGCCATTGTTTGGATCCCGATGGAGGACTAGTTCCTTGGTGGGAACAATAAGATAGAGTATATTTCGCTGCTAGAGAGTGACTATTCTCAATGGATCCAGTAGATATAGAACTCTATTAGGGGGGTATGTTCCCATCCAGGAGCTCCCGATCATTCCCTCCCTCTAATAGGTCAGCAATGTTATCAATGATCCTTCCTGGAGGGATATCACCTATGTTACCTGGAAAATCGTTCTGGCACCAGATGGAACTGACATGAAGAGTCACGTACTGCCCCCTGCCTTAGATTTTCACATGGGAAAATCCTCCTTGATTATCATGTGGAGCACATTAAAGATCTGGATGCATCTTTGTTGGGGGGTCTTATGGTAGCACGGAGACTCAGTGTGTAGAGCCACAGGGAGTTTATCGAAATTGACCAAACAAAATTGTTTGTTGATGTATTAAAATTGTGCCTAACTCTTGGGTTAGGTCACTAATTGATAAACAAGGCTGAAATGGGTCACCGATAGGGTCTAGAAAAAGCATCCAACCTCCTCCTAAGAGATTGAAATGGTGCTATAAAATTTGGATTTGTAACTGCCCAAAACATCACTCAGAAATGATCCATTATGAGAATATCCCACAAGGTCCTTGGTGCAGATTTAGGGTCTAGGCCTAATTTCTCCACTCATTTATCAGAGGTGGTTGCGGAACCTGTAGTGGTACTGATGTAGACCGCTGAGGTGGCAGGATGGCCGATAGAGAATATGGAGAGTGAGCTAACAAGCTGCCACATCTTGGGCTATAATCTGAAGAGTGAAGTTACTTCAACACCACATCAAGTTAATACGGTCTACAGACCTCCGTTTATGGTGCTAGGACTACGGATACTAGCGACATGCCACATTTATTTTCGTCCATCATTGGTCCCCAAAATATATCTATATGATCTCTAATCGAGGTAGAGAGTGATTCTGGTCATGATGAAGGCGATTCCATGATTGTAACCTGTGGAGTTGTAAAATTTTCAGCCTCTAAGATATACATATGGAGGGAGGTGAGAATCTAATAGACCTCACATTATGGAAGTATAAGGATGATGAGACTTGTTCCTACCCCGACCCTTTACGTAGAGGATCTATGCGAGGGTTTAATTGATCATCCATATTCTACCTCTGAATCATAGAAGAAGACTGGTTTAATCTTACTATATATCTTCTCGGTATAATTTTTATGGCGGCGATGACCCACCCTCATACCCTGGGATGTTTATTTGGGACATGGTAGATTTCCGACACAAGGAGGTACTTCTATTGCACTAGTAGTGGGGCATGAAGGACTTCTTCCAGATTGAGCTGGGGGTCGAGGAGCACCTGGACAGATATCAGAGGTAACACGGGGAGAACCCCCGTGTCAGTAGACTTATGTGTGGAGGGGACCTCAGTTGGAAATTCAGGAGCAGGCAGGACCTCTGCCGGAGCTAATAAGAGCATGGGAGGGACCTACAATCTTGCTTCCCCTAGCAACGTTAGCACTATGAGGGTCCTCATACTAGTCAAGCTGAACATTGGTATGACCTCAATGTTTTCTTCTATATCAGTGGTCCCTGGCCTGTGGATTGACCCCATCACTAATGTAATGTGTGCGGGAGAGGCTTGCATACTGAGTCTCACTTTTATAGGGAGGACCCTTGTTTTGATTGAAGGTAGCACGGGGCGGACCTACATGTTTTGATTGGAAGAGGGGAGGACCTGTGTTCTCCATTGTTGTGGTATGAGGAGGACATTTTTACTGGGCGTCACAGATGCGGGTCGGTCTGCGGTGGGTCCTCAGTGTGCCGGCTGCTGAAAGAGTCAACCCAGCCTGCCTGTGGGGAAGTTGAGGCCTTGATTTGGATGGGTATATAATTTTCGCTGATCAGTGTGCATAAGAAGCTGATGATACACACCGGTGGTGGGCCTGGACATAGTAGTTTCTGATGTTGACACCCCTTGTCGAGTTTCCCCCTCATCATGTGTCCGACGCTGGAGTCGACTCAGCCGAACCAGGGTTGGTTGTGTAGGTACATAGATTACATACTCTTCAGCCCATGGTACTTGGTGGTGGAGCTGGTGTGGGCTCGTGTGGGCCCTCCTTGGGGGCCCATGGAATGGGATCCTAGCTGGGTTGGCCCAGACATTCCTTACCTCATCGACATAGTCGAGGGAGTCATTGAGGCATTCCAGGGAGAGACTGTAGAAATGATTGTACATTGGGGTGGGGAGCAGTGGCTCCCTGTGCGGCCCTTGGGGCGGTGGTGGAAATGAGAAACAAACACATTTAAATCCATGTGGGCCATATCCCAAGTTAGGATAATCCCATCCTCCTCGTATCGGTGTGTGAGGCTGCTTATCACCCTTCATTGTATGAATTCAAATGGGGAGATGGGGTGTGGGCACCTGGAAGATGATGGTGTGGAAGCTGTCACAGAACTAGTTGACCACATTAGATTTCCTTGTTGGCATAAACCCTTTCCCCTATGTCATTGGGAAGGTGGTGATCAGGTTCCTGGTGCAGCATCATGGTTTATGAAACCAAGAATATTAAACCATTACTGCTGAAACAAAGAAACTAACGTCCAGTGCCTCAGCACCATTCTGTATCCCATAGCTATTAAGAAGGATCCACATAGACAACTTCATGGACAGGGATGTCCAATATTTTTACTTCCCCAACTTCTGGTGAGTTTCAAGCTAGGGCCACTATTTTCCTGGCGAGTCCCAGTGCCATATAACTGGATCCGGTGACATGATAATCCACTGATGTCTTGAACGCTACTAATCTCTACATTTAGAAGAATAAATTCATGTTGGGTTCACCATGTCTGTTTCCGATGCTTTGGTTAGGGCATGTGCATTTTTTTGTTTTGAAAATGATGAGGAAATGCTGGATGTTTCCCCGTACTCCCTCATTCCAACGGCTGGTGGAATTTGTCACTTATTTAGAGATGTTTTATCCTTGATTGAAACAAGATGATGGGATGTCAGTTTTTCCTTTCATAGATTCCTCCTCAAAACTCGTCACCTAGTCAAAGACTCACTTATATATTAATATGTTATTCGTGAAACTATTTCCATTTCTATATCTTCCTGGATGCTGGTTAATTACACTGCTTCTATCAGGACAATCGAAGGGGTACGATCAGGGCCCCAACCTTCAATCGGTGGAGTAGTCATGTTGGACGTCACTGGCATGTCCGAATGATGGAAAACAAGTGCAACTGGGTTTCTACATTTTATTATTGGGCTTCTCAAGGGCACGAAAGCCTGAGGAATACCATGTTGAATGTGGAGAATTATATTCCATAGGCATGTCTTTATTTTTTTCCTAAGCTTCTCATGTTTGACATAGGGTATGCTGTAGGATTAACGTATTACAGAGATGGATGAGACTGATTGGAACACTTACTAGAGTGGATCAGATGAGTGAATTCCCTAGAGGGAACACTGATGTCGGGGATAATGCATGGTTAGTTACCAAGTTACTAATAGGGGAAGTGACGATTTGAATTTTCAGGATCTCACCAGGATGTAGCAGCCTGGGTAAGAATCAAGATGAATAATGGATGATCATGTAACGTTGATTTGAATAAGATGGAGTCGACTCGAGGGTGATGATGACATTGGGATTGTGCCTCGAATAGACTTCCTATGTATCCTCATTATAGGGAATCAATGTCGGCATAGTTCATTGGGGAAATGGGACACTTGAGGAGGTGACCCGTGGGAATGGACGCATGGATGGGATCTTGAGGAAGTGGAACTTCAAGGTTGGGGTAATGACCTTCCCAAAGAACATATGCTCAAGGAAAAGTCCAGGATGAGACATGGGTGATGGGCTTGAACCATGTGGAGGATTCCTATGTATCTTTCCTTGGAAAGGATTAATGTCCACATTGTTTAGGATTGGGGCATAGAATCGGGGTGTGTGCAGAGGATAATGACCTGAAGATATACTAGCTCTTAAGTGTGGCTAGCAGCATAGGATGGTCCAATGCCTAATTTCGGACCATGTATGTGGGTCCTAACAATGAAGACTACAACAGATTACCGCTGGTTGGGATTGACAATGTTTTACTGCTGGATGGGGTCCAAATGGTTTACTTCTGGATGGGGTCCCAACAGATTACTGCAGGATGGTGTCACAAAGTCTAACCACTAAATAGGGGGTCAAAATGTGTTACCTCTGAATATAAGTAAATTTATTGTCATGTAGGGGAAAAAGCAGTGAAAAATTTAGTGTCGTACAACATCGGGTGGACGGACATGAAGTGGTCGTGACCAATTGATGGTGGGCTTGAACCTCAGAGAGGTTTCATGCATACCTTGCCTTATGTAGGATCAAATCCCATGTAGTTCTGGACATATTTGGTGAACCGATGTGATGGTGTTTGGGACCAATGGATGATGGGCTTGAACCTCATGGAATCTTCTTACATACCATGCCTTGGCAAGGATTAAAGACCAAGTAGCTCATGAGGGGAGATGAAAGTAAACGTCATGAAAGAAAAAAATTTGGCATGAAATTTAACGTCTTGTGTGATGAATATGGTAAGACGTCAAGGGGGTCAGAACCCATGGATATTGGTCATTAACCTTTGGAAGGTTTCCTACGTACCTTAACTTGGCAAGGATCAATGTCCATGTAGTTCAGAAGAGGTGTTCTTTACCATCATGAAGTTGTCGGGACCAATGGGTGTTGGTCTTGAACCTTTGGGAGGCTTCCTATGTACTCTACCTTGGAAAAGATCAAAGTACACATATTTTAGGATAGTGTTTGGGGATTACACTCTAGGATTCCCATAGAGGATGTCATGGTCGACTCTTACTCTAAGCCCATGTGAGTCATGCTCAGTGTGAGAAACAAGAGGTAGAAAATGACTAATGATCACGTCTTTGAAGGTGCATCCATGGGAAGTGGAATGGGACTTACATGTGGTTATCTTCCCAAATAGGAAACAGGGGCTTACGCGAGGTTAGTAGCCCAAGGATATGGAGAGTGGGACTTACTCCATGATGGAGGTTCGACAGAGACAATTCCTAAAGGGAGAGGGATTTGGCACTAAAGAAGGTAGGGAACTGTTGCCCATCCCACCCTCTCTGGTGTTCGGCTAGGAAGAAGATAGGAGGAGGAGTAGGGATGCTACCTCCCACAAGAAACTCTATGGGCTTAGACCAAGGTGGTTTCCCTCTCCCCACGGACAAATTCCACTCCAAAAATGAGGATCTCATTCCATGTGAAGAATGATTTCACTCCCGTGGAGCCTAGTGGGCATGCAGAAAGTACAAGGTGGGGAACCCCACGTACGATGCACTAGGCGAGGTCACAATTAAACATCATGTGCTGAGTATGATGGTTCCTGACAGTTTAACTTATTGCAGCTCTGACAAGGTGGGTTAACTTCACACCTCTTAGGACTTATATATCTGATACCTCCCCCCCCCCCACCATGAGAGAGGGAATGCATCCGTAATGCCGTAGTGAGGGGGTGTTATGGAGTGATCCATTGAGGGTTCCACATTATTATGGGTATGCAAAGAAGCAATATCTGTTAGCATGCCTATGCGAATAAGTATGAGGAGAAGAAATGAAAAGGAAAACAACTGCCCAAAGGATATTGAAATAACTTCGGGAAAACCTGGAGGGTTGAATGAGAAAAGGATTTGTGGAACAAAGGGGTTCATTGGCAAAATCCTCGTGATGCTCTGGTGGTCAATGTAGTAGACAGGCTTATTGAAGGGGTTTTCTTCACGAATTGAAGTGACCTAGCCTAGGCATAGGGAATAGGTGCATATGATCGGTGCTTCGCGAATTGGAATGACATTCAGGAAGCAGTGTTTCATGAAGCAAGGGTAGCTTGCGAAGCATAGAATTGTGAAGCAATGTGCTTCGCGAAGCATAGTGAGTCTGCCTTTTCATGTGGGTCACATGTTCATGAAGGGTATTTCACGAAGCATAAGTCCTCTGTGAAGACCCAATTCCATTTTCAGGATATCCTTCCTTCATGAAGGCACATGGGCTCTGTGAAGGGAATCTTTCTTTGAAGAGGGGATGAATTCATGCAATGGGGGATGAACATCATGCTAAAAAAGTACCTTGAAAAGCTCATTGTTCGTAGAGAAGAAATTGCATCGCGATTTGGGAGATTAGAAGGAGAAAGGTTAGAGTATCAATCCTTTGGGATCGAGGGGAGATTGGTATTTATAGGCAAGCGGTGCTGTGATGAAGAGTGCTCTCAATGCGAAGACACATGTAATTTTGTTGTAACATTGTGGAGGATTCGCGAACATCAAATAGGCTCATAGAGAATCCTTCCTCCTTGATCTGCGGTGGCTTCACAACCATCAAATGGGTTTGGGGAGCATCTCACCTCCTTTCTCCATGGTAGCTTCATGGATGTCAAATGGGTTTGCAGAGAATCCCGACTCCTTGCTGCGCGGAGATTTCACGAAAGTCAAATGGGTTCGTGAAGCATCCTGCCACCTTGCTCTGTGGTGCCTTCGTGAACGTCAAATGGGTTTTCGGAGCATCACGCCTCCTTTCCTAGTGGCGGCTTCGCGAACGGAGAGATTTGCGCCCACATCGGGGGTACGGGGTCTCCGTGGACATGCTTCACGAGGCATCTCCTAATGGATTCTATTTTTTCTTGTTCTTCCCAAATTTTGGAGCCAACAACTCTCTATATGAAAAAAATTAAAATCTCTAGGGTGCATTTTTATTTATTTAATTTAATAACATTTTTATTTTTCTGAATATGAATATCCAACGAATATTTTTAACTCCATAATTTTTTTTCTTCAAATTATTTCATTTTTATAATAGACAAACTAATACCCAAATAATTTATAGTACAACTAAAAGAATATAATCAATATATTTTATATTAAAGAATCATTGAAAATATATCAGACTGAAATAGAATGAAAAGTATTTCCTTTTTTTTAAAAACCACTGATTATATCATAAGAATCATTAGAAACCTTCTTAATCTCATAAAACAAATTATATAATTTAAAAAAATTATTTAAAAAAATGATAATTTTCATTGTAATTGTAGTTAAATATAATAAAACTCAATAATGATGTGATTTAAAAGTGAACTTCTAAAATAAATTTGACAATGTGTTGAATTCAAATCTAAAAAAACAATAAAAGAACTCTAAAGTTTTATAGGATAATAATTTATGACAAGGTTACGTCCTAAAAATCCATTATTACTAATTATACTATTTTCCAATCTTTCTAGCCTTATTTTTAACTAGATTTCTTTACTCATCAACCTTTTCCTATGGCACCCACTACATTCTAGTAGTGATATAATATTTAGGTATATTTAGTAAATCTTATATATTGTCTAATTTAAAATAAATTTTATTTTATTATGAACCACTAAAAAATATTTATTTATTAATAGTATCAGAAATTTTTTTGGGTTCAATTAAGGATAAGTAATATTTGCGTTCACATTTTTTTTACATTGGATTTTGAGTCCCTTTATAAATATCACCCACTACTACAATGAATGAATGATTTTTTAATATCTTATAGGTACTAAGTAATAATGTTTTTGATTATTGAAATCATAATCATAGATCTGGAGCTATTATTTGTCATTTCAACAACATCATATATATATATATATATATAATATCTTAGTTAAATATCATCCTTTAAAATTTCCATATGGGTTTTTTCCTTCATTTGGATATATTTCATTATATTTTAAATTAGAATATTATTCCAAAGAAACTATTAATGACATTGACTTGTTATATTAAGTGATATGTAATTTACATAAATTAGAATATATTTTAATAAGTGTATGATTTAACTAAATGCATGGTATCCAATTTAATAAATTAATCTCAACCAAATAAAGGACCAAAACAGTCTATGTGGTTGATAATCATGTTATTGAAGCTCCAACAAGGGTTTTTTATTGACTTGAAGAGAAAAATATTGTTTAGGTTATATTTTAAAAGTATAGAATAAATGATTTCATATACATATGCATCATACAACCCAATTTATAAATATTTTCTACGTAAGTTTCTAGACATAATTCTATGTCATAGTTATTGTGTACTAATACATGATTTACTGATAGAAATCCATATGATTGGGTGTATTAAAATGAAATGTGTATCATTTTGTATTACAAGACAAAATTTATTTTTGTTCATACTTGATGTTACCATGAAGAAATTATATCAGGTTTATTGTCCTTGATTCTTAGTATAGAAGTTAGACATTCATTATGTAAAATTATTCTATATTGAATCTTCAGGGTAATGAAACATGGGGTTAAACTATTCAAGGTGTGGAATAAATTAAACCATGATTTTTAATCATTAAAAATAAATAAGAATATATTTTCCCACAATGAAATATAATTAAAATAAATTTATTTTAAGTATAAGTTAGTTTTTGGGTAGTTAAATCTATATTTTACTATTATTATTATGTTTTACTGGGAGGCATAACATCATGACATTTATGGAATTTATATATTTTTTAAAATATTCAAGTATATTGGAAAAAAATGGTAAGAGAAATTTCTAAAAAATTGTATGAGTCTGAGAGTGAATATTCTTCAATTTACAAAGTGTAGGGGGATATAGATAAATAATTTTAAATAGGAATAACATTTTTTCAATTCGTGAATGATGATTACGTCATCATTGATATTTATGACACTAGTTTGATGAATGAAGTCGTATTTCTGAGTTGGGTAAAAATAAAATAAATATGTTCATAATTTGTTTAGACAAAAACAAGATATTTCAAAGTAAAATATTATGGTAGTGGATACACAATGAATGTAAAAAACATTTAGTAAGAAATTTTTTTTGACATGATCATCAATGGTGATGGAATTCCTGTTGATTTATAATATTTTTTGGAATAAAAGAAAAATTAAAAAGATTTTATTTTAATTAATTAATGATTATATTTTACTTAATTTTTCATCAATGTTTCTAATTGAATAAGGTTACCATGGGTGTTTCTACCTAATTCCACTGTTATAATCAATCATGTCTGGTCTATGAACCCTATAAATGATTGTGTCCTTCTCGACCATTTATTTTACCACATTCATCGTTTGGAGAAAAGTAGTAGAACGATAATTTAATTTGTTATTAATGGTATAAAAATGTTTTATCAATGGATATTTAAAAAATTAGTGAAACATATTTTAAAAACCTGTGATTTTATGGTTTTTTTTCTTTAAAATAAATTTAATATCTTGCATTTCACGCAATAACATGTTTGAACACATCGTGATCTATTAATAAGTGATAATTATAACATAAACATTAAGATAACAAGAATGAATATTATTAACCACATTTTGAAATTTATATATTTAATATTCACAAAAATTTTATAGGAATAAGATAAAAATGATTCAAATTTTATACCTTAAAATTTTATATTTTTTTAAGAGAGTTTTATCGACTTTTGATTAAACATTTATTTTAAATCTAGTTCTCTAAAATTTAATAAATATTATTTTAAAAAATAAAATTATTATTTGATTATGTAATATAAAAAATTACTTTAATTTTTTTTGTATTTTTCTAATAATTTATATGTTTTCATGAATACTGATAAAATAGTGCATTTTAATTGAAAACAAATTTTTTCAAAAATATTTATATTGGTAAATTATATTTTTAATAAGTTTTAATGAATAATTGGATAAAATATTTATCATTTTATTCAATTAATGTCATTATAATTCATTTCAATTTGATTTTGGATATACAAAAAATACATATTTTCAAACGCATCGCTTTAAAAGAATGATTTATCGTTATGTTAATGGGATTAATTTTAATTTTACTAGAAAAACTTCTATGTTTTGAATTTTGAAAAATGGTTTCCATATTTATTATCAATGGTTCTATATTATGTAAATAGGTTTATTCTATTTTTTTTAATTATGATTAGTAAATTTTGTAAATTTTTTATTCACACATTGAAAGGTTAATCGAGTAATTATGGGTAATAATAATATTATAAATATTAGAAAATTAATCTAACACTTGTCCAAATCAAATTGGATAAGTGTTTTTCGACCAAATGAATCCTTGGGAAATGATTATAACTTTATTAAGACACATGTATGATAGTATAACATTTATTATATCTTATTTAATGAGAAGTTTCATATTTTATTTAATATTTTTATTAATTTGTCATTTTATAAAACAATATCATTTTTAATATAGGGATATAAAGAATATAAATTTGAATATAAGCACTCAATTGAAAGATAATATTTTTATAATAATTATAATCATATATTTTTAATATTTAAAAAATAAATAATTATCTTAAAGGATTATATAATAATTATAAACTAATTATTTAATCAATTGAAATATCAAATAAATGATATTAAAAATATTAAAATAAATAAAAATTTAAATGATTAATATCATCCATGAATTTTATATTATATATATATTAGGAATTTATTAAATGTTTTTTGGAGGATATCATGTTGTTATGATATTTTAAAAAGGCCAAGTATTGAATAATATCAAAATTGATATTAATTTTATATTTTAATATATCATTTTTTGTTAAATGATATAAAATTTATAAAAATATTAATTTCGTTATACTAATTGATATAATGTTATAAATTTCATCCATGAAAAGTTTGAGGTTCATTTAATATTTTATAGTTTCTATATTAATATTCAAATAATAAGAACACATGTTATAACAGTAAAAGTCAACAGGTTAAAAGAAAGGTTAAAACCAAAAGATAAGGTTAATAATTTGACCTAAACATGTATAAATATTATTGATTGAATTTATATAGACCTATTTTAATATAATATTGTAAATTACACACTTTGGGGACATTTATATTTGAAAATTAATTTATATTAATTTAATATATTTATAGTTTCCCAAAACGTCTCTCACCTAAATTATAAAAGGGAACCTCCTTCATCACTTCCACACACCACATTGAAACACATATCACTACCAAAACCAGGAAATTTCACCTAAAAACATCTTTATCTAATTTATTAAAATCCAATTATTATAAAAACACAAACATTAGATCCCTTAATAATAGATCAAATATAATTCCACCAAAGAAGACACGGTTGTTTTTACAAACTCATTCATGTTTATTTCTTCTTCTACTTCAACTTAAGGTTTTTTTGTCATTATAATTTAAAAAATAATGTTTCATATATATTCTTTTATATTCTTATTATTTTTGTGCCAACCATACACCTCATTTTATCCATCCTATGAAAAACAACAGCACCATGCATGCGTACGTACAACTTACCATCTCTACACCCTGTGTATTTTTTTTCATCACCACTATATTTGGATATGAATAATTCTTGATATAATTTAAATAAATAAAAAATATGACAAGATAATGATTCTGTATAATTAATATACAATCCAATTTCGAATCATTTCACCATTAAGGTAATGATATTGTTTCTTGTGCATACGTACAACCTACCGTCTTCATGATACGATGTGAATCATATTCCATGTTAACTATTTGATATTTGTTATAAAATAATATTTAATGAGTAAATATAATATATATAAACTTAATATATTTCTTTATATTAATAAAATATATCTTATTCATATGAAATAAGATTCACATGGAAAAACATGCATAGTAAAATGGAGCAGTTCACACCCGAAACAACAGTAACAACAAAATATTATTAACAAATCAATATAAGAAGACAATATGTGATATTATAAATATTTATATGGTTATATTATATGTTTATAACATTTTTTATACCATTATACATTATTTAAAATCACATTAAATTAAATTAAATTACATGGTAATGGTTAATTTCAAAATCTCATTAATATTCGGTATTGTTCATATATAAGTATCTACTAAGGAATATTTATCTTCCTTGACCATGTCTCATAGTAATATATTCCAATATATGTTTACTATTATTATAAAAAATTAATTTATTTTTACCCATGTTTTATTTTTTATAAAAATGATTGAATTGAATATTTTTTTCATTTTCTAAAGAATGTAATTTATGACATTCGACAAAATTTTGGAAATAGTGTGTTTTTTAAATTTTGTGGAATTAGAGGATTTTCCGGTTATCATGATGTCTTAATTTTTAGAATTTTACATTAAATGTTTTCAATGTTATTTTCAAAAAAAATTATTTCTTTTATAAGTGAAATGATTTTTTATGTAAATGAATTTAATGTAAAATGTGTGTATCCATCAATAAATTTTAAAAAATTTATTATACTATTTTCATCAATGTAATCATTCTTTGATCAATATTATGATTAATTTAGAGAAATATATTATGATAACATCTACAAATTTTTATTAATGTGTTTATTATTAGTTTTACGATGGATGTTTTATTTTTATACCATTAATTATTTTTGGTTAAAGTAATCACATTTCATATGCTAGTTTTTTAATATGAATGTTTCTGTTATTCATGTTTTAAAATTTTCATATGAGTAATCAATTGAACTTAGTAAGTGAATTATAGGGCCCACTATAGCCCCTCAATCAATCATTAGGTATCATGAGACAAATTAGTTTGTGTATTGGCTAGTGCCTTACCATATTATGTATGGTTTCTTGAACGAATCCTTGATGGTATGTTTATGATGTATGACATTCTGAATTCCATAATTATGAAATTAATTTTTTATATACCATGAGTTTGTTATATTAGTAGAAAAATTTTCTTATTATTTATATGTAATTATATTATTTTCATTTCATTATTTTTTATTATACTCATGATTATGTTTAAATTGGTTGTTTTTTATTTATACACCTTTCATTAATGTTCATGATTATTATTCATTATAGATTTCACTTCACGCTTACCCAACATGAGAAACTATCTCACCATTTTCTTATGATTTATTTAATCCAGGATTTCAAGATTTGTATTATAACCTATATATGGGGTTAATATAAGAGAA
This sequence comes from Viscum album, assembly GCA_963277665.1. Taxonomy (NCBI): domain Eukaryota; kingdom Viridiplantae; phylum Streptophyta; class Magnoliopsida; order Santalales; family Viscaceae; genus Viscum; species Viscum album. Next base: position 1,866,938,089 of record OY728123.1, on the reverse strand, counting down.
TAATGGCTTTATCAAAGGATTTTATATATTATTCTTTATGTTTTAAAATGTATTGTATGGTTTATAAATATAATCTTGATTCGAAAACTGCCAAAATGATGACTCCTTTAGCCTTTGAATCTTGTATTAATGATTATTTAATAAATTGAGGGAATAGTTCTTGGATACTGGGTTTGGGTTCACAGTAGATGGAATAATAGAATTTTTGTAGATACATGAAAAATAAATTTAGAAAACATGGATTAGATAATATAACCATAAGATAAAAAATGAGGATAAGTGTATAATTAAATCCTAGAATTTCAGTATGGTAGATATTATGTGGTTCTTCCTAGAAATACATCCCCATATGGATAATATATGTGGAAGGGGATTTTCAAGATACGTATCATGGGGTTACAACTGTGACAAGGTGCTTCGGGCCTTACTTGTAAAAACCTGGAACAAGACAATGGGCCTTACTGTGCCTCTAGATCGAAACTCATGGGGGGGGGGTATACCTAAGAAAATCAATTTTTTTAAAACCCATTATCTATAATTTATAAGTAAATATGATAAAAAATGAACCATTTTTAAGATAAATAGATTAGATCTGAATGATTTTTTTAATTTATGTTATGTGGTATTCTAGTTTAAATTTATAAAAAATGATTCATAATGTAATTTAGTGTATTAAATTATTTATAAATGGATACATGTGGATGGTATGAAAACTACATCAACTCAAAAAACATAGGTAGGGATTTCCCTCCTATATAAAATGATGAATTTAGATCGAGAGATATAACTGTGGATGACCAAATTATAACTATACTCATATAGTTGACACAAGTTAAGAACAATAACCTTTCATAAATGGATCATCATGATCCCGAATATTGAGGAACAATGTTAAACAACAGCATGATACGTCCACCTCTTTCATTAAATTGGTTTAAAAATAAATTTTTAGAAGGGAAATAGAAATGTTCAATAGAGAATACATTTCTTACATTAGGAAGAAAAAAATGTGAGAGGGTTTTCATGGTTTTTTATCATCTATTAGGAAATAATAATGAATGGTGGTCACTAAATAAAAACAATAAGGATGAGGAAGAAACCAAAAACATGCAATCTTATGATTTTGAGTAACTTTTATTTGAATGATATTTCCCCCTTGAAGGAAAAATGCATATAGAGAGACAATTATGGAATCTGAGGCAAATTGAGGATGTGAATGTTCTTAAATATAAAATCAACTTTATAATGTTATCAAAGAATGATACGAATTACATATATAATCCAAATTTTATGATTTTTCTATTATTTGAGGCGTAAAAACCAATACTATGAAGGAAACTGGTCTCCCAAAATTTATCATCATATGAAGATATAATTGTGTGTTCTATCAAGACAGACAAATAATACTAAAAGTCTTATGAATTTGAGGGAAAAAAGTAAATAAGAGGAATGATGAACACTGTAGAAAATTACATGAATAAATTGAAAATAATGGAATAGTTTACATTCCATCCCACAAAAAAATTATAATGAATCCTCATGGAGAATTACTATTGGGGATAATAGTTTGTTACAATATTTGAGAAAAAGGACGCAATACTGTGATTTAAAGGGAATGAATGAAGCTACCAATTATCAATGCTAGAATTATAATGACATGTGACTTTATGAAAATAATTTTCTTATGAATCAAGTTATCTTTTCCCAAAATAGATCATGGAGGAAGGAAAATCTTATGTGATCAAATTTTCAGAGGTTGATATGACAAATGATGTGGTGGAAGATACTTTAATCATCTACCAAAACATTGGGAAAGCATTATTTGATTATAGATCATCACATTAATTTATAATTTCATAGTTTTCCTAAATAACCATGAATTTTCCTTTAGATTTAATAATGGAATTTTCAGTCACAACTACTACAGGATGTCTCATTACAACAAATAAATGTTGGGAAGTCCCCTTTATTACACATAAGAATGCATTACTTCTTGTCCTTACCAACATAAGTACAGTTGAATTTGTTATAATCCATGTAATGTAATGGATTTAAAAACATGATGTGATATTTATTGCGAGAAGACAAAAATTAATATTTTTTAGGATAAATAAGAATATCTTATCTTTAAAAATGAAACATCATCATATCATTCTTATCTAGATCCACCCCTAATATCTCTACTAAATGTAATTCATGGGAGGAAGATTAAAAAAATTTAATGTTGAAGAATTGAATCATCAAATTATGGATGTAAGGATTTTAATGGAATACATGGATGTATTTCATAATGAAATATATGTACATCCCTAGAGCATGAACTATATTTCACTATTGATTTAATCCCTGATACGAGACTTATAACAAATACATCTTATAGAATTACTATAGTAGAATTAGTATAGCAGAAGAAAAAATTAATGTATTTAAGTAATATGGATTTATTATCCTTAGTGATTCTATATGAGGATCCCATTACTAATATTATAATAATAAATATGGATCTATTAGGTTGTATGTTGATTATAGGTAAATAAATTTAATTACAAAAACTAAAAAATATAATCTTCCTCACATTGATGATTTATTTGATCTGTTTCATGGAGGTCAATTTATTTAATATGGGCGTTCATTATGGAAATCATCAACTACCAGTAAATAAGGTGGTAATTCTAAAAAAATTCAAATTAGGTATGGACATTATGAGTTTATTGTAATGATAATTGGATTTTTTGATGAACCCTTACATTTTATCAATCTAATGAACATAGTGGTCAAATAATATCATAATTAATTATTTGTGGTATTCATTGATGACATTGTAGTGTATTATAACATCTATGTATATCATGAGAAATCACTCGCAGATCATTCTTGAGACTCATACAATGATAGAGTAATATAGTAAATTTACAACTATGAATTACTAATGTCATTATTTTTTTCCTTTTTTATGTTGTCTATATGGATATAATCTCTGTTGATATTGTAATAAAAATGTAAATGCATGAATGGCCTGCACCAACAAGTATAGTTGTGATATGTAGTTTCACTGGTTAAGGAAGAAACTATTAGTGTTTTATTCATATTTTTTCTTTATTGTCTAACTCATTAATATAGTTCACGTGTTAAGTGGATACATTCATATGGAAAAAAGAATGTGAAAAATGTATTGATGAGTTGAAATGAATATTGGTCAATGGTCTAACCTTAACATAACCATGTTTAAATAGTGTATTTTTTTAATTATATTGACACATCAAGGAATGTAATTTATTTTTTCTTTATATAGAATGATAGATTTGTTCTATATGAAACAAGGTAGTTTCAAACTCATGAATAGAACTATACAACACAAGATATTGGTATAGATGATTTAATTTTTTTCTAAAGAAATGGAAGCCCAATCTCTATAGTAAATGATATGAGATATATACTAATTGAAAGAGTTTGATAAATATTATCACATATAAGGAACTAAATATTATTAAAAGGATGTCCATTGAGACACTAATGGATTATGATTTATCAATACAAAAGCACATAGGGACGGAAAATAAGTAGTTATATGCATTGAGAAATAAGGATCATGAAATTCTGAAAAAAAATTACATTGGATAGCAAACATTTGTTCATAGATCGAGTAAAGTTGGAAATGGAAATTATTATGGCAGGGGAAAGATCACCCCTATAAAATGTTTTTTTCTAACAATCTTTACTGGACAAGATAAAAAGTTCTCAGTTTGATAATGAGGATTTCTAAAATAAAATTAACATTGTGAATGATGGAAAATTGGAAGACATTATATATGAATATGGTATTTAGATATTAGGAAAAAGGATTTGTGCTCCCTCTATACCCTCCCCTTAACCAGAATTATTGGATTATTCTCATAGATCAAATTTATTTAAATACCCCGGTATCACCATGATCTATATATATTTGATGGAACATTTTTAGTGGGATAATATGATGTACAAAATTTCTGATTATGTGTTAAGATGATTGTTTTTTTAATAGGTAAAGGCTGAGCGTAATCCCCATATAAAATGCATTCAACCTCTACCTATACTTAAATGTAAATGTCATTACATTGTGATGGTCTTTTTAACAGGACTACTATGGACTCCAAGAAGGGATGATAAGATATGGTTTTTTGGGGATCGCCTTTCCAAATATGCACATTTTATTGCAATAAAACAATATTTATGTCCTATATTAATTATGTTTAATTAAATCCTGGAGAAACTGTATTTATTTTGTTTAATCAGAATCCCCTTTTGTATAAAAATTCAGGAAGTGTCTTCATAAGGATCTAGAAAATTAGCTTCATTTGAGCACAAAATATCACCCATAAACTTCTAGGAAATTAGAATGAACTATCCAAAAATTATAAGATATTTTGAGGTAATTATAACATGACATTAAAGGTGTGTGTGATCAGTATTTAACATTTAAACAAATGTCCTATAACAACAGCATGCGTTCAAGAATTCAAAAAGGAACTGTATGAAGTGTTATATTGAAAGATATGTCTTATGCCAACTTTTTGGGATAATGTTTGTGAAATTAAACTAGTATCCTAAGATCTTTTGGAGGAATTAAAGAAAAGGATAAAGAACATTAAAAAACACAAGAAAGTATAACAAATTAGAAAAAATATGTATGTCAATAATCCAAAGAAATACTTTTTATTTCAATATGGAGATCATATTTTCATGAATACATCTCCTTGGAAGGGTGTTATAAGATTTTCTTTGAAAGGTATACTTATCCCCTCATATATCATGCCTTTTGAAATTCTATAATGAATTGGAACTGTGGATTATTTTTTTCAATGCCACACAGACTTTATAAATTACATGATGTGTTTCATGTATATTTTCTAAGGATGTACCTGCAAGACCAAACAAATGTTCTCTCATCTGAAGACATAGAATTAGATCCTTATTTTTCTTACTATGAATTTACTATTTAGATTCTTGACACTCTAGAAAATGTGTTGATGAATGAGATGAGTAAGTTGTTAAAGGTACTATGAAAAATTCATAAAATAGATGTTGAGATGTGGGAAACTGAGTAAATTTTGTTCAAGAACTACGTGAATATTTTTATTAGGTGATATTCTAGAAATTATAAGGACATACAATTTTGGTTAGAGTGATTAATATGACGCCTTAATATTTTAGGGTGTTATTTTTTGAATAAATTTAATCTTTTTTGTTGTACGCAACACAGAGATTGAATAAAAAAATATCTACTTATAACAAAATGTTATATAAAAGACATACAAATAGGGGTTGTTAATAGTAATAAATAAATTATGTATTTTATATATTTAATATTACTTAAAAATATTTTATAGGAGTCAGATAATAATAAAAGCAATTGTACGCATTAAAATTCTATATTTTTATAAATCTAGTTTTTCCATGTTTTGATAAAGTACATTATTTAAATATCATTTTGAGTCATTTATAAATTCTATTTTAAAAAACAACATCCTTGAAAGAGGAATATCAAACTATTCTTTAGATTAATTTTTTATTATTTTCTAAATACTTTTGTGTTATGATGAAAAGTTATTCAATTTTAAATATTAATAGAAAACAAATTTCCATATAATTAATTTATAGTGTTAAATTAAATTTTTAAAATAATATAAATAATAATTAGATTATTTATATTTTATTTAATCCAATTTACGTCATTATAATCAATTTTACATTCAATTTGGATATAAACACAATTTAATCTTTTAAACATTTCACCTAAAAACCTATTTTCTCATTCAATCAATGGTATTAATGTAGCATTAGTTATAGAAACATCTATTCTTTTAATTTTGAAAATATTATTTCATAATTAGAATCATTGGATCCAAATTATATAAATAGTTTTGTTTTATTTTTGAGAATTATAAATAGTTACATTAGTAATTTTTTATTAACATGATAAAAGGTAAATCGAGTAAATAATGGTAAAAATAATATTATAAATATTAAATAAATACCCTAACACTTTTTTAAATCTCATTGTATAAGTGGGAGGCAATAATAATAATCATTTGAATGAGATTATATACATTGAATCCATATAGATGAGAGAATGATATTTATTACATTTTATTTCATGAGAATTTAAAGACGTCATAATTTCATTTTTAAAAAATATATCAATTTTAAAATAATGTTTTACAGAAAATAAACTCAACAATAAATATTCAATTAAATGAAAATAATTTTAAAATCATCATGAATGTTTTTATTTTTGAAATATATAATTTCATTAATGGCTTAAATAATTATTATTTAGTAATTATTTAATCAATGTAAATTCAAAATAAAAGAAATAAAAAATATGAAAATAAATATATTTTTATATAATTAATGTCATACAACAATTTTATCGATGGCCTGAACATATTAGGATTTATAAAAGGTTTTTTTGATGACATAATTTTTTATGATAGTATAAAAAATTCAAGTAATGAATAATATCAATATTGACATTAATTATATATATTATGATATATAGTTTTTTATTAAATTATCTTAATTTCATAATAATATGAAATTTTCCCAAATTATTAAGATAAAGTAAAAAACTTTATACATGAATAATTTAATTTTATTTTGGTATTTTATAGTAAATTTATTGACCTCAAATAATAAAAAAAAACTTGTTGTCATGGTAAGAGATAACGTGTTTAAATGAGCGTTAAAACCAAAAGTTGAGGGTATAAATATGACATAGATTTGTCAAAAAGCTATTGTTTGAGATTATTTTAACCCAAATTCATCTAACATTCTAAATAATTTATATTGAATCTATTTGGTATTTAAAATTAATTTAACTAATTTAATATTTTTTGGGTTTCTAAAAAAGTGCTACTAACCTCAATTATAAAAGGCAACCACCTCCCCCACTTCCTCACTCTACATTGAGAATTATAAATTGAACAAACACAACCCATTTGTCCTCAAAATATATTTATCATGGTTCCAAAGATCTTATCCATACAAAAATCCCAACCCTATATCCCTTGAGAATTGATCGAAATGATGTACACCAATGAAGATATAATCGTTTTTAACAGTAATTCAAGTCTATTTATTCTTATACATAATCTGAATGTGTTTTATTAATTAGAATGTAGTTACTATTATATCCAATATATTCAGATATTTTAATATTATTATGTGATAACTATAGTTCACCTTTTATTCCTCCTATAAAACATGAATGCATCGTGCGTGCGTATGTATGGCTTACTGTCTCCATGCTGTGTTGTAATTTGTTTTCCATCACAAGTTTATTTGGATGGGTAAATGATGGATATATTAGGAATAAATTATACATATGGAATGGTATTTATTTTCTATAATTAATATACCATCCAATTCCTTACCCTTTCACCATTAATGTAATGATACATTTTCTAGTGCGTACATATGGCCTACCGCCTCCACGACCTGATGTGATTAATTTTCCATGTTAAGAATCCATGAATTATTATAAAAATTTATATAATGAGTTAATATTATATCATTGAACCTAATATCAAAATGTATATTAATTAAATATATATTATTCATATGAAAAAGACTCACATAACTAAACATGCATAGGAAAATGATGTAGTTAACACTTGAAACAAGGGTAATAATGGAATATTATTAATAAAACGATATATAAACATTGAATATAATATAACTATTATAAATATGGGTTTTTATAAAATAAAAACATTCTTTAAACCATTATACATGATGAGATATTACGTTCAACCTAATAAATTTTCAAGGAAAATATTAATTTCACAATCTTATTATTATTTGGTATTATTTATACCCAAAAATATATTTGTGGAATATTTATCATCCGGGTACATTTTTATTAGTATTATTTTCAAAAAATATTTTTACTTTTATCCAAAAAAATTAAGGTATTTCTATACATGATCTTAATTTTATTAAATTGTTGGAATTGATTCATTTTTTTAAAATAATTTACATTATAAATTATATGACTAAAATATAAAAGAATTACTTTGTTAGCATATGTGGAATTAGAAATAGTTTTTTCCGTCATGACGCTTATATGTTTTGAATATTCTATTATATTTTTAATTGTTATATATCATGAAAATAATTTCAATTATAAATTCATGTATTTTTTAAATAAATTATTTCAGTGTAAAAAATGGATATTTCTCTCAATAAATTGTATTGATTTTATTAGACAACATTCAAATATGGAAATATAATTTTTTTAATTTTTGATAACATTATATTGATATCTTATAATACCATCTACCATATTTTATTACAGGTTTTATGACCAGTTTTACTGTGCATGTTCTATTTTGATACCATTTATAGTTTACCTTTCAAGTATTCACATTTCATATGATAGTTTTAAAATATCAATCATTACATTTTTCATGTTTTACCCTGTTAATATAAGCAATGAACTGGACGTTAAAGGTGATGGGGGGGCTGTTATAGCCCCTTAATGCAATGGTAGGTCTCATGAGAAAAACTGCCCACTTACATATGGTGTCTTGGTTGAAGCCTTGATTATATGTTAATGATGCCTAAAATTATGAATTAGCTCATTATGAGATTAATTATTGACATTAAATTTGATTATTCAATTAGTAGAATATCCATGGGATTATTTATATGAACATGTATGGTATTAATTTATTTTTCCAATATTATTCCCAATATTAGTTTTATATGGACCGTGTTCTAGTTATACACAGTTCCCTAATGTTGATGCTTATTATTCATAAGTGATAATGTTGTACACTAACCCTCTCAGAGCATCTGATATCACCCCTTTATTATGTTTTATTTTTCTCAATATTCCTAGATGTGTATTATGACATATATTTACAGTAAATCTAGGAAAATAATGGTATTGTAAAAAAATTATATATTGTAATTTTTGATTTAAAATTTAAATTAAGGTTTATTTATATAATATGGCTTACAAAAATCTAAACTGGTTAGCCCTTTAGGTTTTATATCTTGTATGTATGCCAATGTAAAAAAAGTAAGGCACCATATCGTATCTACTAGGGTTAGGGTTGATACAAAAATCATTCACTAATTTACCCAACCACAATGAATGTTATATGATATCTACGACATGGGACCCCAAAATGTTATCATTGTGGTCCAAGTGTCTTTTGGAATCTTATTTGATGATATTATTTATTTCTTGGGGGAGATGAAAAGCTGATGTTTAGAATTTTTTTTGAAAAAAATAGATCAAATTAATTCATTGAAATAATGCGTTCCGATTTTTAAGATTAATATTATAATTTTTATAAGGAGAAAATGTTTTCATACATACTGTCACTGTATATGGATATAATAATTATTGTAAACGATAGATTCAATCCTATTTTAGAAGGATATTTCATTAATTCTAATGAGAGGAAGAATATTTAGAATTATATTTCAAAAATATATTCAATCATAACCTCACTTTTAAAAATAAAATAAAAATTAAGGGTATTAAGATAGAAAATAGTATTTCTAACAACATATAAAATATTCATAAAGTTATTGTTAGAGTAAATAAAACAAATCATCAAATTTTGGGTACACAATTTAATTTTTATCATTTTATTAATCGATAAACGATTTTCTATTTATTCATTAGAGTAAATGATGTTTTCATATCCATATTTTTTTTGGATAATTTGTTAAAGATTCTATGAGATATAATATGTTACATTGTGACATACCTTATAGGTTTGATTCAAAAATTTAATCACATAAAGATAATGATTTGAATTTATTTCTACTAGATAACATTGATGGTATATGGATGAAACATGTCAACATTAATGGTACATATGTTTTGTAATGGCCCGGACCTCTCCGGTCCATTACTTTGTGGAATTTTGGTGTTGGAGGTGTTTCGGGAGGCCAAGGGGACTTATCCCCAACACTTTTCCAATTTTCCAGTTCTGTGAACAGTGTTTCCAGTTTTATGAACAGTAACAGATCAGTTTCACATATCAGTTTCACAGATCGGTGTGACAGATCAGTTTCACAGATCAGTTTCACAGATCGGTGTGACAGATCAGTTTCACAGATCAGTTTCACAGATCGGTGTGACAGATCAGTTTCACAGATCGGTGTGACAGATCAGTTTCGCAGATCGGTGTGACAGATCAGTTTCACAGATCAGTTTCACAGATCGGTGTGACAGATCAGTTTCACAGATCGGTGTGACAGATCAGTTTCACAGATCAGTGTCATAGATCAGTGTGACAGATCAGTTTCACATATCAGTTTCACAGATCGGTGTGACAGATCAGTTTCACAGATCAGTTTCACAGATCGGTGTGACAGATCAGTATCAGAGATCAGTTTCACAGATCGGTGTGACAGATCAGTTTCACAGATCAGTTTCACAGATCGGTGTGACAGATCAGTTTCACTGATCAGTTTCACAGATCGGTGTGACAGATCAGTTTCACAGATCGGTGTGACAGATCAGTTTCACAGATCGGTGTGACAGATCAGTTTCACAGATCAGTTTCACAGATCGGTGTGACAGATCAGTTTCACAGATCAGTTTCACAGATCGGTGTGACAGATCAGTATCACAGATCCGTGTGACAGATCAGTTTTACAGATCAGTGTGACAGATCAGTTTCACAGATCAGTTTCATGTACAGTAACGGTGGGTGAACAGTGTTTCCAGACTCCTACAGTTTTTCCCCTTTTTACGTTTCCTTTGACGTAAAATACATTTAAAGCCTTATTTTAATGGCTCTTAAGGCCGTTTCAAATGCCATAAATCCTTTATTAATTATTCCTAAGGTTTGGAATGTTTTACTTGGTCAAACCGCGTGGGTTAATGCGATCCCTTTTTAATGGAGAATTAACCGGATCTTAAACCGTCTCCCCATTTAAATCTTAAAAAGGGACGAGATATCATTCTTCCTTGTTCTTTCCCTTTGTTCTCGACTAAGAGGCGCTACAACCTTTCAATCCTTTCTATAGGAGTTCCTCAATCAACCTTTACTCCTAGGATCAGTTCCGCTCTGTTGGATGCAACCGAGCCGTGTCGATCAATCTTCGATATAAGCATCCTCCGGTGGATGCAGTTGTCACGAGGGGAGGATCGTGACCTGTTGTGTGGATAAAGGACGTCAAGAACCCTTCGAGGTAGGGGATTCATGGCTTCTATAATTGAATATGTGCAATCGTAGAATTATCATGATTTATCTCTTTGGATCACAATGAAATTGACCTAATTAAATACTTGAACTGGATTAAAAGAATTGGTTGATCACATGCTGTTGCTTTATACCGTGATAACGGTTTGCCTCATGTTTTCCTAGATATAGTGATATCTATGTTTTCTTTGATTTTTTGTTCGTTCATGATAGAAATTGATAATGAACGTAAAGCCGTAATTAATTGTTAATTAATTGGCTAAAGATAAAGAGGCATGTAAATTAATCTGGTTATTGTCGTTGTTGTAGTGGTTCTAATTTGAGGATAATCAAATTAGGGAAGTAAGCATGGTTATTTAAATTGTGATAGCTTACTGATTAGGTATCCATGATTGGAACCTATGAATAACAAATCTGTTAATTCAATATCGATTAGAGAACAGATTATGTAGGAATTTCTAAAAGGGTTCTGAGTTACCCTCTTGTTTGTTAACGGGCCGAGAGCCCACTTTGTGATGTTTGTTTTCCTGCTGCTTGTGCTGTGATGTGAGCCTGGATGGCTGTTGTGATATGTGGAGGCCTGGAGAATTGTGGTTGTGGCAGCGGATGACGCCTAGTGTGGCGAGATGCATCGGTTTATGCATATGGGTGTCGGGGAGGACACGAAGGGTGATGGTATGAGATGAATGTGATGGTTTGATGTTGGTGGTTTGGTTTGGTTGCTTATCTCCTTTACTTTTCCCCACTGCTCAAGGCAGCTGGTCTTGCTTACCCTCTTTCCGAAGGAGGCGAAGACACGCGGGGTATGCCACGTGCTTTCCGTGTTTAGCCTCTCGATGGAGGATGGGTCTATGCTCTTTCTATAGGCAGAAAAGACTCGACGGGTAGTATATCTACTCACCGTGTTGAGCCTCCTTTGTGTTTAGAATAATAGGATGTTTTTCTAGAATTACTGGGAATGTGGAAAAGTAATTCTGTAAGGAATGTTTGATTAAATGGTGAAAATCCATGGGGATGGAGATGCTGGAATTTAAAGGTGATGTGAATCTTAAAAAGAAGCAGTTGTTTTTGAAAGTGATGTCATTTCAGTTTAATGTGGAATTGTTCATTCTTAATTCATGTTTAAAGAACTAATTAATGTACAGTGGAACTGATAAATGTGAATGGAGTAATATAATAAAGCTCTTCATTGTTTGTGTGCTTATAGGATACCTAGTCTTAGAAGTAGCAGCCTGGAGTCTGAGAGACGTTAGCTGCAGTTGTATCTAAGACTAGGTAATGCCCATAGTGTGGATGTGAGTTACTTATATATTCTGTACTTTTTGTGTTTCTATACTCTACTCCACCCTGTCGGTAAGGGCAACTGACACCCCGGGGATTCTGATCCCTGGGGGGTGTTTTCCCCAACATTATGATGGGAGGTTGAATGGCTGAATACCCCCTTTGGCCCCGCTCTCTTCTATTGGTAGATACTTGTGCCATGAGGCACAGTGGTTAGTTACCCCATATATGTGTGTAGAGGGCTGTAATGGCTTGTGGTTATTCACACACATATATTCTGGATATAGTATCCTACGGACTACTATAGGTGTAACGTGTATAGGCTATGATGGCTTGAGGATCCTTACTCGGAGTATGGGCTGTAATGGCTTGAGGTATTATACCCGACGTAAGATACACGTTATGCAAGCTGTGGTGGCCCCCGGAAACTACCTGGTTACTTTGGTTGTGAGGACGGTGTGGTGCTTTTCCCAGGTGTCTGCGGGCAAGCCTTTGTGGTGCACGAGGTGCAAATTGTGGAGCTTAGCCCAGGTGTCTGCGGGCAAGCCTTTGGAGAGAGATGCACAGGACGTATGTCGTTGGGGCAAAGCGGCAAACCAGTGGGGAAGTAGTAGCAGGGTACCCTTGATATTCTTTACTATATGCTATTTTCTTGTATGTGTTACTTGGTGAGAGTAGCCATGGTGAGGTTGGGAACTTAGTATACCTGTTTAGGTAATGAGTTAGTTTCACTTGTTGTTCACTGGGCTTTAGCATGCTTTCTTTACTTTTGCACGAGAGGCTTGGGGAGGATCCTACTGAGTATACTGTTATACTCACCCTATGTTTATACAAACTCTTTTTCAGGTCACTTGGAGCAGGTTGGAGATCAAGCTGGTTACTACTAGCTTGGGGTTGGAGGAGGAGCTGTTCGGGCTTGTGGTCGCTGCCTTTTTACTTTCTTTTGGGTACTTTTAGTTTTCCCTTTCAGTTGTAGTACTTTTGCATGACATTTCATATATGTACTTGGGTTTCTTTTATATTTTCAGTTATGAGTTGGAGTTGGTTGGAGTCTATTCTATCTCTCTCTTTTGCATGTGTTCTCTTAGAGGGTAATTTCTCCCATTAGTGTGTGTATTATACCCTCGGTGCTAGTCGCCAACCCGGGGCCTACTGGAGGCGGGACTCGGGGGTCATTATCTCCCTTCTCACATTGCCGGCCCTGGAGGGGTACACTTTGTGGGGAGGGGGTTGTGACAGAGTGGTATCAGAGGTCTGGTTGAGGGATAGGATGGAGTTTGGAGTTAGGCACAGGTGAGGATGCATGGGATGGTAGGGCAACGGTGTCATTCATGTTTAGCAAGTGGGGTAAACACTGGAGACTGGCAGAGACATAGGCGTTCAGGGCCCCCTATGATCTGTTGCACGGACCTTTAAGTTTACGATGGCTACTAAACAAAGTGATACTGGTTGCAGGGTAGAGACCTAGGAAAGGATCATGCATCAGTATTCATTGCGCTCGTGTTTGAATGGGTAGACCTTGGGATACGTAACCGAAAATTAATAAAACAAAATCATTAATTAATTAATGTTGAGTCTTCCATATTCCAGGCTTAGGAGCTCTAATAGTTGTTATTTTACAGGTATGGCTCCAGGTCGACGTCCTCGTCAGGTTTGCGCAGAAGGTGCCCAGCAGGCTGTTCCAGCAGATCGCCGCCGGGTAGAGGTTGACGAAGATGACACTTGGAGGAAGACGGTTCTCCGAGAGTTCCATAGTTCACCCTTGGCTGTACATCCTGGTGTGACGAAGATGTATCGATCCTTGAGGAGTCAGTTTTGGTGGCCTGGGCTGAAGCGTATGGTTGCAGAGTGTGTGTCTCGATGTTTAGTCTGCCAGAAGGTGAAGGCCGAACACCGTGTTCCTGGTGGTCTTCTCCAGCACTTAGAGATTCCTCAGTGGAAGTTGGAGGACGTCTCAATGGACTTTGTTACAGGTTTACCTCGAGCTCCGGTAGGACATGATGCTATATGGGTGGTAGTGGATCGTTTAAATAAATCGGCCCACTTCATAGCAATCAAGGAGTCGAGGTCAGTGGAGGTTTTATCGAGGCAGTATCTGGAGGAGGTGGTGAGGCTTCACGGAGTTCCTAAGACGATCATTTCTGATCGAGATCCTCGTTTTACCTCTAGGGTATGGAGAGGTCTCCAGCACGCTTTTGGCTCTCAACTATGCCTTAGCACTGCTTTTCATTCTCAAACGGATGGTCAGACAGAGAAAACCATCCAGACTCTTGAAGACATGTTGCGCTCTTGTGTTCTTGATTTTGGAGGTTCATGGCTGAAGCACTTACCCTTGGTAGAGTTCTCTTACAATAATAGTTTTCACTCTACCATCGGCATGGCGCAGTTTGAAGCCTTGTATGGCCGGCCATGCCGTTCTCCGTTGTGCTGGACTGCGGTCGGAGAGTCAGCAATTCTCGGACCAGAACTATTGCAGAATACAACAGAGATGGTTCAGGTGATTCGTGAGAGGATGAAGACAGCACAGGATCGTCAGAAATCATATGTTGATCAAAGAAGGAGACCGTTAGAGTTTAATGTTGGGGATCATGTGTTTCTGAAGGTGACTCCCCGTCGTGGGCAGCGATGGTTTGGTCGCAGAAGTAAGCTTTCTCCCCGTTTTGTTGGGCCTTTCGAGGTGTTAGCTCGTGTTGGAGCTGTGGCGTATCGAGTAGCACATCCCCCTCAGATGAGTCGGACACATGATGTTTTCCATGTATCACAGCTCCGTCATTATCTTCATGATGAATCTCATGTTATCGATTGGGGAGAGATCGATATTGATGATGATGCAACCTTCGAGGAGCGACCTATGGAGATCCAAGACCACAAGGAGAAGGTGTTGCGTGGGTGTTCTATCCCCTTAGTTCGTGTCTTGTGGAGACACGGTGGCATGGAGGAGAGTACCTGGGAGCGTGAGTCACAGATACGTGCTCAGTACCCAGAGTTGTTCAATGTTTAACTCCTTTCATGTAATGATGTTTCCTCTCTAGTTAGATCTTTCATGTTTTATTTTTGTACCTTTGATGTGATGTTGTGAATGAATTGTATGGGTATGGATTGTTTGTTCCCGGATGTCAGAGTTTTGTTCCAGCTTTCGAACAACTCATGGTGGGTTTTCCCTGAGAGGTATCTTATGGGGTGGTTGTTCGGACCCCTCTTTTCTTCAGGGTTGGTTTTAAATTCTCGAGGACGAGAATGTTTTGAGAGGTATCTAATGTAATGGCCCGGACCTCTCCGGTCCATTACTTTGTGGAATTTTGTTGTTGGAGGTGTTCCGGGAGGCCAAGGGGACTTATCCCCAACACTTTGCCAATTTTCCAGTTCTGTGAACAGTGTTTCCAGTTTTATGAACAGTAACAGATCAGTTTCACATATCAGTTTCACAGATCGGTGTAACAGATCAGTTTCACAGATCAGTTTCACAGATCGGTGTGACAGATCAGTTTCACAGATCGGTGTGACAGATCAGTTTCACAGATCGGTGTGACAGATCAGTTTCACAGATCAGTGTCACAGATCGGTGTGACAGATCAGTTTCACAGATCCGTTTCACAGATCGGTGTGACAGATCAGTTTCACAGATCGGTGTGACAGATCAGTTTCACAGATCAGTTTCACAGATCGGTGTGACAGATCAGTTTCACAGATCAGTTTCACAGATCGGTGTGACAGATCAGTTTCACAGATCAGTTTCACAGATCGGTGTGACAGATCAGTTTCACAGATCGGTGTGACAGATCAGTTTCACAAGTCAGTTTCACAGATCGGTGTGACAGATCAGTTTCACAGATCAGTTTCACAGATCAGTGTGACAGCTCAGTTTCACAGATCGGTGTGACAAATCAGTTTCACAGATCAGTTTCACAGATCGGTGTGATAGATCAGTTTCACAGATCAGTTTCACAGATCGGTGTGACAGATCAGTTTCACAGATCAGTTTCACAGATCGGTGTGACAAATCAGTTTCACAGATCAGTTTCATGTACAGTAACGGTGGGTGAACAGTGTTTCCAGACTCCTACAGTTTTGCCCCTTTTTACGTTTCCTTTGACGTAAAATACATTTAAAGCCTTATTTTAAGGGCTCTTAAGGCCGTTTCAAATGCCATAAATCCTTTATTAATTATTCCTAAGGCTTGGAATGTTTTACTTGGTCAAACCGCGTGGGTTAATGCGATTCGTTTTTAATGGAGAATTAACCGGATCTTAAACTGTCGCCCCATTTAAATCTTAAAAAGGGACGAGATATCATTCTTCCTTGTTCTTTCCCTTTGTTCTCGACTAAGAGGCGTTAGAACCTTTCAATCCTTTCTATAGGAGTTCCTCAATCAACCTTTACTCCTAGGATCAGTTCCGCTCTGTTGGATGCAACCGAGCCGTGTCGATCAATATTCGATATAAGCATCCTCCGGTGGATGCAGTTGTCACGAGGGGAGGATCATGACCTGATGTGTGGATAAAGGACGTCAAGAACCCTTTGAGGTAGGGGATTCATGGCTTCTATAATTGTATATGTGCAATCGTAGAATTAGCATGATTTATCTCTTTGGATCACAATGAAATTGACCTAATTAAATACTTGAACCGGATTAAAATAATTGGTTGATCGCATGCTGTTGCTTTATACCGTGATAACGGTTTGCCTCATGTTTTCCTAGATATAGTGATATCTATGTTTTCTTTGATTTGTTGTTCGTTCATGATAGAAATTGATAATGAACGTAAAGCCGGAATTAATTGTTAATTAATTGGCTAAAGATAAAGAGGCATGTAAATTAATCTGGTTATTGTCGTTGTTGTAGTGGTTCTAATTTGAGGATAATCAAATTAGGGAAGTAAGCATGGTTATTTAAATTGTGATAGCTTACTGATTAGGTATCCATGATTGGAACCTATGAATAACAAATCTGTTAATTCAATATGGATTAGAGAACATATTATGTGGGAATTTCTAAAAGGGTTCTGAGTTACCCTCTTGTTTGTTAAAGGGCCGAGAGCCCACTTTGTGATGTTTGTTTTCCTGCTGCTTGTGCTGTGATGTGAGCCTGGAAGGATGTTGTGATATGTGGAGGCATGGAGAATTGTGGTTGTGGTAGCGGATGACGCCTAGTGTGGCGAGATGCATCGGTTTATGCATATGGGTGTCGGGGAGGACACCAAGGGTGATGGTATGAGATGAATGTGATGGTTTGATGTTGGTGGTTTGGTTTGGTTGCTTATCTGCTTTACTTTTCCCCACTGCTCAAGGCAGCTGGTCTTGCTTACCCTATTTTCGAAGGAGGCGAAGACACGCGGGGTATGCCACGTGCTTTCCGTGTTTAGCCTCTCGATGGAGGATGGGTCTATGCTCTTTCTATAGGCGGAAAAGACTCGACGGGTAGTATATCTACTCACCGTGTTGAGCCTCCTTTGTGTTTAGAAGCATAGGATGTTTTTCTAGAATGCCTGGGAATGTGGAAAAGTAATTCTGTAAGGAATGTTTGATTAAATGTTGAAAATCCATGGGGATGGAGATGCTAGAATTTAAAGGTGATGTGAATCTTAAAAAGAAGCAGTTGTTTTTGAAAGTGATGTCATTTCAGTTTAATGTGGAATTGTTCATTCTTAATTCATGTTTAAAGAACTAATTAATGTACAGTGGAACTGATTAATGAGAATGGAGTAATCTAATAAAGCTCTTCATTGTTTGTGTGCTTATAGGATACCTAGTCTTAGAAGTAGCAGCCTGGAGTCTGAGAGACGTTAGCTGCAGTTGTATCTAAGACTAGTTAATGCCCATAGTGTGGATGTGAGTTACTTATATATTCTGTTCTTTTTGTGTTTCTATATGCTACTCCACCTTGTCGGTAAGGGCAACTGACACCCCGGGGATTCTGAGCCTTGGGGGGGTTTTTTCCCCAACATTCTGATGGGAGGTTGAATGGCTGACTACCCCCTTTGGCCCCGCTCTCTTCTCTTGGTAGATACTTGTTCCATGCGGCACAGTGGTGAGTTACCCCATATATGTGTGTAGGGGGCTGTAATGGCTTGTGGTTATTCACACACATATATTCTGGATATAGTATCCTACGGACTACTATAGGTGTAACGTGTATAGGCTATGATGGCTTGAGGATACTTACTCGGAGTATGGGATGTAATGGCTTGAGGTATTATACCTGACGTAAGATACACGTTATGCAAGCTTTGGTGGCTCCCGGAAACTGCCTGGTTACTTTGGTTGTGAGGACGGTGTGGTGCTTTTCCCAGGTTTCTGCGGGCAAGCCTTTGTGGTGCACGAGGTGCAGATTGTGGAGCTTAGCCCAGGTGTCTGCGGGCAAGCCTTTGGAGAGAGATGCATAGGACGTATGTCATTGGGGAAAAGCGGAAAACCAGTGGGGAAGTAGTAGCGGGGTACCCTTGATATTCTTTACTATATGCTATTTTCTTGTATGCGTTACTTGGTAAGAGTAGCCATGGTGAGGTTGGGAACTTAGTATACCTGTTTAGGTAATGAGTTAGTTTCACTTGTTGTTCACTGGGCTTTAGCATGCTTTCTTTACTTTTCCACGAGAGGCTTGGGGAGGATCCTACTGAGTATACTGTTATACTCACCCTATGTTTATACAAACGGTTTTTCAGGTCACTTGGAGCAGGTTGGAGATCAAGCAGGTTACTACTAGCTTGGGGTTGGAGGAGGAGTTGTTCGGGATTGTGGTCGCTGCCTTTTTACTTTCTTTTGGGTACTTTTAGTTTTCCCTTTCTGTTGTAGTACTTTTGCATGACATTTCATATATGTACTTGGGTTTCTTTTATATTTTCAGTTATGATTTGGAGTTGGTTGTAGTCTATTCTATCTCTCTCTTTTGCATGTGTTCTCTTAGAGGGTAATGCCTCCCATTAGTGTTTGTATTACACCCTCAGTGCTAGTCGCCAACCCGGGGCCTACTGGAGGCGGGACTCAGGGGTCATTATCTCCCTTCTCACATTGCCGGCCCTGGAGGGCTACACTTTGTGGGGAGGGGGTAGTGACATGTTTTAAAAAATATTATCTCCTAGAGAAAAAATTATTTTATATTTTGTAGAAATGATAGTTCTCTAATATATGTCATTTAAGAGGTTGATATATACATGTCATATATTGATATTTAAGTTATGTAACTAAATATTATGTAAATTATCTCAAATAATATTCAAAATTGAAAGGAAAAAATTTATATTCCATTATTAATTTGACAATATATTTAATAATATTTTTAGGCATTTGTTGTTAGTGATTTGTATTTATCAATTAAAAAAACTATCTTATAGGGTTGTGAGAAAACTATTTTACCATTTTCAGTTAATTTTCGATGTATAGTAACATGTTTACTATATATTGTATTATCACAATAACTATTTTTGTTTCATTTTATTGAATGAAATCCCATTATCAAATTTTTTATGTTTTTTTCTTATTGATGATGAATGGTTATTGAAACAGACTATTTTAGAAAAAATCAACATTTCATGTTTTTAATTTTTATAAAAAGTATGAAAAATATCTTACCATTTTTTATTTTAATAACAACCATTATAATAACTTTTTAATATATGATTAAATTTTTAACGATGTTGTTAATTTATTCCAAAATAATCAAAATTAAAATATTTATATCAATTAGATAAAATAATATAAATCTTAAATTATTTATAACATTTGGTACCAAAACCTATTCAATAAATGCATTTAAAATAATTTTTATTATTAATATAGATTTTCAACAAACATTCAGCATTTAAAAATATTAATTTTAGAACTGTATAATTAAACTGTTTCATAATGATACACACACTCAAATATCAAAAAAAATACAATAATAAGGTTCATTAAATATATATTATTAAATAAATAGTAAACTATAATGATCAATAATTATTAATTATGGATAATATTTTTAACTTATTGACACTATGACATCATAGTTTTTTATTTATAGCCTCATGTTATCATTTTTATGATTATCATTCTTTGGAGTTAAAATATATTAATTAGAATTATATTATTGTCAGTGGAGTTATAAATTTTAGATGGTTGGATTTAAAAAAAAACCCACCATAGATTTATTTATGCAATCATATGTTTTATGGAAACAGGTGGGGAAAGTCGTGCTATATAGGAACCTCCATAAGATTTTGAGGGTTTTGTAGACCCCTTCTAGATCTATCAGTGTAATGTATCAGCTCGGGTAACCCACACTGGTGCCCTGAGACGATTAGTCACATGACCTCCAGCGCCCCTCTCTTATGCCAGAGGCATCCGACTAGTAGTGATGGAATAATATCAGTCATGGGGATGTTGTACCTTCATTGATCTGAGTAACACACCATTATAAATAAAAAATAACAAAAGCATGATATAAAAAAATATAAAAAATCTATTATAAAAAGATGACCAAACTATGAAATTCAATCTCAAAACTAAATAGTAAAATTTTCATGAAAAATTACGTTCCACGTTTCCAACTGCACACTGAAATGTAAATACAATGAAAACTACCAATCAGGTCCCAAACAATGTTGGATTCCCTCATCCATGATGCATCCCCAGATATTCCATCTATCATTAGGAATTTTCATTTCATATGTCTTACAGCCATGAAATCTATTCAGGTATCGATTTGGTAGCCCAAGAAGGGGCTGAGTAAAACCCAGTGGGCCACCACCAATGGTGTATAAAAAAATATCTAGTCAGAAATATCCCATGTAGTTGTATAAATAAATTAAACAAAATTAATGAGTAAATATATATCACACTATCAATTATTCTTTGTTTAAGCACATAAACCCGTGGGTTCTTAAGGAAACCCAACCCTCAATTCCTTCTTCTAAAACAAGTCCTCTATATATCATTAGTTTGAAAACTCAACTAATGATTTTCTGATGCGATGTAGCAGTACTGTAGCAACACGGGTACTATAGCAGCGGTGGGTACTGTGCAGTACTATAGCAACGTGGTTACTGTAGCAGTACTATTCACAGAATGGTCTTTGGGCTAAAAAATGGGCCTACGGGTCATGTAATGGGCTAAATTCCCACTGGGCCTTCGGGCTATTTAATGGGTCTCCCTCTACCCATTTAACGAGGTCCTTACTTTTCATTAATAATTAAATGAGGCTTCGGCCCCAACCATTAAAAAATCATTAAAAAAAATATCTTTTCAACTGGTCAAAAACATCATCGATTTTCGGAATAGGATATTGGTTCTTCATATTCAACCTATTCAAATTCCAATATTCTACACACAAGTCCAAAAAACCATCAACCATCCTAGTAAACAACACTGGGGAACCCCAATGTGACATACTTGTTTTAATAAATCCCTTATCCTCCAAATCGTCCAGTTCAGTCCTGAGCTCTTAACGCTCTATAGTTTTTATTCTCTATGGTGGAATAGAAGCTATCGATGTCCCCAGTATGAGATCAATAGTAAATTACACATATCAATCGTGTGGTAGTCCAGAGAAAGCCTTATAATGAATGCCCTGAAACAAGTCCACCAAAAGTTTAAAGACATCCTATTTCAAACGCCCATCATCCATTAGAAAACTAGAAACCTAGGCTATAATATCTATCAGTTTATAAGTAATTGGATCTTATAGTACCGCCTAAATATCCCACTCTCAACTGTGTTTTTACATGTCACCCTTAAGAGACATAAATGTTACTCTTCTCTGGTATACCCCTATGAGATCTTATTATTCTAATAATAAGTCCATACCCATAATTTGGTCAAGCCTGAACATGTCTAGAATAATGTTATCCCATTAACAATTATACTCTCCAACTTTGAGAGAACATCCCTTTTATAAGATTATTCCTCTAGACTGTACCCCCAATGTGGTTTCTATAGTCAACACCCCACATATAACGTCCACCACCATGATCAAACCATTAAAATTAGGTATATAAATAAAGGAATGGGAAGAACCATTACGAATTAAGGATCTAGACAAATTTTATGAAACCATAATATTACCTATTACCATCAATGGACCGACAAAATTATCCAAAAGTGTAGTCTACATCACCTGAAAAATTCATCCCCTTCATCCTTGTGATGTATAATGCCTCCCATAAGCCACACCACCCTTATGATATGGGAACCATTTCCTAGAATCTCTACATCCACTACCTCTACTTCCATGTATAATAGAACTCATACTGGTATCTTGATAAGGTGTAGGAGATCCCCTTCCTATATTAGGATTCTATACAGTTTCCCAAAAATTACCAAACATTCACAAGTTCCTGTGGAACATTTGTTGATGTTATATCACTCTACAATATTGGAACTCAACTGGTGGTTGTGGAAAGTGTCTATGATTGTGGTATGACCTACCACAATAGTGTAAATAACTAGATAAAGGATGTGTGTAACAGAGTTTTCCCCATATCCATTATGTTTTCCACTTCATTGATAATGATCCCATAATAAAGCCACCTTCTCTCGAAATAAATACCACAAGACCATATAAAATCATCCATTATTCAAGAACTGGAAGCTCTATTCATGTTACCCTCTGCTATGAGATCCAAATTCACCACATCTAAAAACTTCTTCAACCTCAATATGTTAACATGAGACTTAATTTTACACTTAAGTCCTTCCTGAGTTTTGTTAATTAATTAACATCATTGGCTACCTATTTTGTAGAAATGGTATAAAAATAATTAAATCATCATATATAGTCCATTATAGACATACTCCCCTCATTCAATCCCAATAACTCAACTACTCTCTCTTTCCTCAACATAACTGGATAGATGTTCAATAAGAACATCTCCAATAATTCATTCTATAACATACCATTAGTCTGTCTATTCATAGCCAGAACGTCCCTCCAATAATTCGCTAATCCTTATATAATATAAGCACTCATCATGACCCTCTTCTAAAAAGGAGTATCCCAATGGTCAAGTATATTCTTCATAGATTCAATCCATAAATCATCTACCTCAGTTCCACCACTTTCAATAAAATTTTGGGGAAATTAAAATTGAATCTCCATCATGAGGTAAAACATTCTCTTGAAAACCCGCCATGGATTTCATTTGAATAACTCCGAGACCCAAGAAAAGTTCTTCTAGAACTACTCTCCAACTTCCCCACCCAACATTATCATTGCCTTAGGTTCTACCATTTGAGGATCAACTCTAGATACTTCCTCCTGTCTTTCTCTTAACACTCTTCATCTTGGAGGCATGACTAATTATTACAAACACACACCATAGGGTAAATATCATAAAACTAACACATTTATGTGAAAACTCCATATGTCCAAAAATTCTATTACCCAAACCCCTTTACACTATCTAAAAACAAGGTTCTATCACTAATCGTAACTATTATTCACATAGATCATTGTTTACATGGATAAACACATTTTCATCATTAATGTTTCTCATTAATTCACCTAATAATTCATATATTTCATTATTTTAACATTATCAATTTTATATTAATCACATTTTCTTTATAATTTCACAAGAATGAAAAAACATTTCATGTTCAATAAATTTTCCATAACTTATTTTTCGTTACATTCCTAAAATGATGAATGTAAAAATGTAATCTAGAGTTTCTAGAATTTTCAATATATATTCAACCCTCATGTATTACCAAGACACGAGTAAAGTCATAAAAAGACATAAAAAAATAATCACACCACAAAACAAGTGAATAACCCAAGGTGAAATGAAATTCAACAGTAATAGAAGATAAAAAAACAAAAAAATCTCACCATGGTTACTTCAATTCTCTCCCATACATGGGTTATCTACTCTAATTCATGAGCTCATATCCATGGCCTGAATCATCCTATTATCCTATCTACCATTCCCAAATAGTAATTAAAAATTAAAATATAATAATGATGGATCTATTAACACTTTGTAATGTCTCAATCAAGGTTCCACACATCAGTGCCCGGAGCCGGTAATCACATGCCCCCAAGCATGCCTCCATGAATTCTAGAGGATTACAACTAGATGTGAGGGTCTAATATCAATCATGAGGAGATTATAACCTATTTTATAATATTAATAAAACTAGATAAATAAATAAACAAATAACCAAATCCTTTTATAACACAATATGAAAAATACAGTATCCCAAGATGACTAAAAATGTAAATAAAATATAAAAAAATAAAAACTAAATATGTGAAGGTAAATTATATTTTATGTGTCTAAATGTAAACTCAAACGTAAAGACAATATAAACTCATGAGGGGTTCATGTAACTAGTATGTTACCTTCATCCATGTTCCATTCCCAAATCTGTTATCTAACACATGGATTTTTCCCATAACCTATCCAGCAACAATGAAATATATTTGGCTAAATATGAGGTGGCCCGAGTAAGGTGTGAGTAAAACTCCTTAGGCCACCTAGAATGGTGTATAAAATTATATCCCATTACTATGATTATATATACTTGTATAAATAAGAAAACACAATTCATGAGTAGAAATTTTTCAAATTATAAATTTTTATTTATCTAACCACATAAACCCTTATGGTTCCCAATGCCACCGAAACAACAATAACTGCTCTAGGCCTTGATAGAATCAAACTTTCCCTAAAGGATATCATATATTATAATTCCAATGTTACCATTATATATATCAATTCATACCTCAGCATTCTATTTTTACCATTCTATATCACATTTATCTTTTGAAGAACATTATTATCATTAATAATTTAAATATCCCATATGAATGAAAATGATAGCATTCATTATTTCTAAATCATTCCATTAATTTAATGAACAATTAATTAATCATCTCAATCCTATTAATTAACTCAATAAATAATTAATCATCTCAACACAATTAATTATTTAAATAATAAATTAATCATCTAAATACAATTAACTAAATAAATAATTGATTATTCATATCAATAACACTAATTAACTCATCAATTAATTAATTATCTCAATCCCTTTAATTAACTCAATAATTAATTAATCATCTAAATCCCGTTAATTAATTCAGAAATTAATTAAACATTGCAATCTGATTAATTAAAAAAAGTTAATTAATCATCTCAATTCTATTAATTAATTTTATAATTAATTAATCAAAATATACCCTCCCAAAAATTCCATAATTAATTCATTAATTATTTATTCAATTAAAAATATCATTATAATACAATTAGTTCATCAACAAATTATTCAAATTCAAAAGTTAAATATCTTATAATTGATCCATCAATTAATTATTCAAATTCAAAATCATGGTGTCCTATAATTAATTCATTAATTTATTATTCAAGTTATATAATTCTAATAACACTAATTTCATATTTTTAATCAATTAATTAATTCAAAAAATTAATTAACTCAATAAAAAACTCAATTTTTAAACATCAAATATATATTCAACAATTATGTACACATAAATGAAATCAAGACTTCAGGATTTTAATTATAGACCACCGACCAAAAAAGTGATGAAGAAGACTCACAAAAGGAAAACCCCAGTTAATGTAAGATGGTCAAATCAATAATGACATAATGTTCTAGGCCAAAACATTGAAACATGATCATCCCCAGAAACCCACAACTATCCAAGGTTCCACCAAATCATCAATAGAAGGAGGAATAAAAGGGTACCAAATAAAAAACGGATGACTAGGTATCCATCATCAATCAACAATTACCAAAGATGAAGAACTCATACAAAATCTACAAAGAGTCTTCCTAGGGTAGGAGGATGAGAGTTATAATAGAAATTAATTGATTATTTAGTCGCACTCAGTGTTTAAAACATCAGTTTATGAATTTTCATGGTGTGTAGTGTGACTACACATTGTGTAATTGTTTTAAATAGAATTTAAAAATACCCATCTCTTATAATTTTTTTCAATAGAACCTTGAACAATTTCATAATGTGTAATTCACTTAATCTGCATGTTAATTTTAGGTAGTTGAATGTTTAGCCCATTTTCCTTCTAAACAGCCCAAATAAATTTTAATGTTTCTTATCTCACAAAGAACCCATGACACATTTAATGAGACATAACTGGACAAATAAGAGATGTTATAATCAGGGTTTTTGTTTTTTACATTTGTGTACAAGTACTGAACGAATTTTCTAATACCATTTCCACCAACCTTTTGGGGGACATTTATCATACATTCAATGTGAAATATAAAACCATCCAACTTTATTTTTATTTAAACATGAATATTTTGCATTTTTCCAATGATGAATTTATGAAACAATTTATGATCATTAATATATAAATGTGGTTATAATATACATGAATTAAATAATTGAATCTTTTTATTTTTCTTAAAGTATTTAAAAACCATACTCTGGGGAATATTTTAATTTTATAACAATTTTTTATGTTATATAGTTTTTAGTAATATGGAAATGAATTGTTTATTTAATAAGAAAATTTTTATTAATTAATTTAGGAATTTAATTAGGATTTCAAGGCTAGAAAACCCAATATATGGGAAAATTTTTAGAATTATTTTAACAGTTAACATGTTAAAGTGTAAAAAACATTTCTTCTCACCACTGGAAATATGACTTTTACCAATGCTTTTTGCCAAACCGTTGGTATAGTTCATTAATTTGGACCTATACCAACGGTTTGGCCAAAATCATTGGTATAGGTCACTTATATGGACCTATACCAAAGGTTTTGGCCAAACCGTTGCTATAAGTCCGTTATTGAGACCCTATACCAACGGTTTGGCCAAAACCGTTGGTATAGGTCCCAAAATCAAAGTACCTATACCAACGGTTCTCAAAACCGTTGGTATAAGTCCTTCAATTTTTTATCGAATCTTCTTATAGAGAACATTATATAAATAAAAATTTAAAATAATTATAACAATACATCTATATATTTTTGAAATTATGTTCACAAAAGTCATGTTAGGTTAGTGGTTAAGTCGTTCAATTATAAACTAGAGGTCCTGGGATCAAATCCCACCGAATTTTTTTTTTTGAAATACATTTACCAACGGTTTTGAGAACCGTTGGTAAAGATTTTCATATTACATATACCAATGGTTTTCAAAACCGTTGGTATAGGTCTATACCAACGGTTTTCCCATAACAATTGGTATAAACCTATTGTCACAGCTTACTTGCCAACGGTCCTCCAAACCATTGGTATAGCCAATACCAACGGTTTGGGGGCCTATACAAATGGTTCCAAACCATTGGTATAGGGTTTTTTTCCAGTAGTGTCTTCCAAATAGATTTTATGGAAGGTGTGACCAATACAGTTTTTTTGGATGATTTTATAACTATATTAAAAGAATAATTAAGTGTAAAAATAGATACTTCTACATGTTTTAAGAAAAGAAAAGAAAATTAAATGTCTTGTGTTGTTGAAGTTATACTTAAGGCTTCATAAAATGAATGAACACGGTTATTATATCATGTATTAACATCTCACCTAGTTGAAAAAATATTTAAAAAATATATGATGAATAGTACTTTGTTTTATTTTTGAATTTTAAATCAGTCATAATAAATTTTCATGACTCAATTAAAGTTAGTGATAGAGAGATGAAGTAAATTTTTTTATGAATAGGTAAAATATAAATGATTTATTATTTATAAACTCTTTTCTTAAGTAAATGAAGGGATATTTATATTTGATGGATTCGTAGTTAATATTTTGAATTATAGGAATATATTCACTATTGATAGTGAATAATTGGAAACATATTTTAATATTGAGATACAAAAAACCCATGTTAGTTGATTTTGAATGTGGAATGTGATTTGAGGCATTGAAGACTTCCTCAAAATTTCCAAAGAGTATAGAAAATTATCAATTTTAAAAATTATTTTGAGATGTCCCTATGATAGAAAATGTAAATATATTTACGTTTTATGTATGTAAAAATGTATACTTGTAAACTATACCCAGAGAATGTGCAGATCGAATTACTCAACACCTGGATTCACTTCACATATATATATGTAAATCAATCCATAAAATTTCATTACATGTTGAAAAGTAATTTTTAACACATTAATAAGATTACACTTGGCATCACATGAATTAATATTATGAAAAATAAGTTCTAATGACATGGGTTTTCCATGTATTATATATTACTATTGAATATATTATTTTCAAGATTGGGAGAAGAGATAAGGCGTGATTTAGATGCCTGGTGTTCCTAGAATTACTTTTTAAAATATATTAAATAGCACTTGTGCAAATTTTTACAAAAAAAGTGGAATAAAATTTAAACGGTGTCCCATATCAAAAATATGAGGGCACCATTGAGTTTATAATGTAGGTATTACATTAGGAACAACATAACCTCGACCGGGGCGGGTAGTTTGTGTAAAAGTAATCACCGGTGTTGATATGCATTAACTAATTAAATAAATTTGTTTATTTCTTCTTTATTGATGAAGCGACTGTTAAGACTTTATTTAGACTAATATGAAGAATAACTAGTGGTTTCCACATAACCTTGGTGTCATTGGAAATGGATTTAGTGGATCTATCTGAGACAAAAATCTTTCGGATCTTGGATTAGTGAACGACATGCAACAGAATCGATGGATATCGGAACTGACTATGACATCAAATCATTCTTCATCAATGATAAAATGAAACTATCTTAGGATTCTTCTTGATTGGATTTCTTCCACATTCTTAATATATGTGAATAATACAATTCAATCAACCAAAATAAACACTGGAGAATTTCTCATCTTTCATGATGTGTTTATTTGAGGTGATTATTTGGGATAAATTATTTGTCATTAGATTTTTATCTATTCATTATAAATTCTAAATTAAACAAATTGAGGTCAAGATGAACTCAACTGAGTTGTGTTACAATTTATGGTTCTTGTTCTTCTCTCCTTCATTCTTTATTCATCATGGGAATTCATTATTTTGGCATGTGTTTTGATATACCCCATAGAATCAAATGTGGTGCACCCATTTCTTCTCACAAGGATTCAATGTCATAGGTCAGGGATTGGGAAGACACAACAGAGATGTGATGAAGGTATAAGTGTGTAAATATTATTAGATTGGAAAACCATGATCAAGTCTATAGTGAGAATGATTACAAGATTAATAGAATCCATTTTATGAAGGGATTGGAAGGACAGATTCTATAGAATAGTCATTGCAAGGTTTCTTTGAGGACGCTCATTTATTTCTGGTAAGATTAAAGCTAAAATACATAGAGATGGTGAAATAGGAATGTGCATATGTAATAATACGGATTTCTGAAAACACATGATCTATGCAGTGTGTAATCCAGTATTACAAGGCTTTTTGACCATTATACATGAATCTAGGGATGTGGGTGATAGTTCAGGATCACACATTGTGTGATCCTATCACATGACATGTGACCTCTTCCAGGTGGCTCTTCATGTACCTTGGATGGTATATAGACACATGAAAGAGTACACATGTTGGAGCAGAAATTATAATCCACTATACGGATATGGCATGGATAGAGTGCATGTTCTAATCCATGTACTTGTACATGGTAAGAGTATATAGGATTCCTAAAAACCATGTACTATTACATAGACATGGGCATGAGGCACATACCATTTACACAGATAGGAATATGTGTCATGGGACCTAGAATGTAACCCTACTACATATCGTGTACTTTATAAAAAAAGTATTTGATATGTTTTCCACTACATCATAGAAAGGTTTCATAGGGTACATTCCCTATATCCATTCCCTAAGGGTTATTATTGAATCACATTCAATATACAGGAAAAAAATACCTTTATCATGACTTCTTGTATATATTTTTTGTAATCTTTTTGTGGGGATCTGTGTTATATCCCCTATTCATATTCATGCACTATGTGGAGTTCTTGGCATTATCGTGATAAATACCACACTGGTGTTTATCCTCAAATTATCATGTTAATATGGATTTATTTTTATTATACTCCTTGTGCTTGGGAGTGATCCCCATCTATGTGTAATATCATTTTAGACATCTAGTGTTTAATTATAATGGAGATACCTATTGAGAATTACCTCTTGGATGTACATCATCGGTGTTTTCATACCTACGAGTATGTTCTACTAGATGTGTTCTATGTGGAACAATTAATTTATAATCCTTGGATGACCTATTATGGTTTTGAAATCCATTAGATTGTTTTCTTTTGTTTAATATATCAAGATATTATTGTTATATGTGTTTTTATGTATACATATGTTGAGATGTATGTGTCTCCTCTATTCTATGCTTTATGGTTTTAGGGTGTCTAACTTGGTATTGTTATACTCAACCATACATGGACTTTTCTTACACGTGTCATGTCATGGGTGTATGATCGGATGTCTGATAGAGTCCTTAGAGAAAAATAACTAGATGGTTCTTAGTGAGGTTGAATAGACCAAGGTCTGTTCCTATGGTTTTTCATAGCGGTATCAGACATAACTTTAGGTCAGACTTGTTTTTGACACTTTGTGGTGGGATTGTGTTTGGCCCTATTTACATTCCTTGATTCACATCATAAATTGGTTCTAGGATTTAAATGTATGTGTTAAAGGTTGTCTAGTTTTTTTTTACATTTCAGTGTTTTATGAAATTGGATATGTGTGATTATGCATATATGGCTAGGGTAATGCCTCCCATGATAGTGATATATCCAATTAGTGATATTCTATAGCCCCTGACTTATTGGAGGTGGGATTAGGGAGTCATGGAATGGGACCCTTTGGGATGGGACATGAGAATGTGGTATCAAAGGAGTTAGTTATACCTTAGGACTGAAGTCTATGAGTTTGTATTGGGAAAATTGTATTAAGTGTTTCATGTTTTTATATCAGGCCATGGACACCAATGTTGGTGTGACATCCAACATATCCATACACATGGACTCAGATCACCTTGTTTTTTGACTTGGTACATGAGAAAAATGGTTTAAAGGAATATAATGGCATGTGAATCATATTGGAATGAGTTGTGGTTCCAATTTCCTTCTTGAGTCATCTCTTTAGATATACTCATTGATCATGGTAAATCTTGTTTATTATATGATTCCTATGTGACGAATTCCAGCAAGGATTTAGTATATGGATCATAAGGAGAATCCCATCAATGATCAGGAGTTGATATATAGACCACTTCCCATGATGTTGCCTCCATTTTGTGCACTAGATATACCACCACCCATAGTTTTGGACATGGAACCCACAATACCATCAGATGATCTATACATGATAATCACACTTCATGAGTTTCAATGAAAGAGGCCCCTTAGGTTCTGAGGTGAGCATGACCCATAGCTGGATGAGGAATAACATGAAGAGTTGACATATGTATTCTATCTAGTTAGGACACCAAAAAAATAGATTTTGGTACTGGTAGAGATCCATTATCATGGCTCAGTAGGTAACTGTGTGTTTAGTGACCCAATACTACGGTGAGGAAACTCTTACATGGAGAGAGTCTGATCACCTTTTTAGATAGGATTTCTCTCTAGCTACGTCGAGGTTTGTTTGTATTAAAAATTTTCTATAGATCTAGCATGGTCGCATGATATTAGCTGAGTATCTATTGAGGCTTACAAACCACTACTAGAAAATGGGCTATTTTCCAGGTTCAAAACCGAGGAAATAGGTCTAAAAACATTGTCCCTAGTCTATAAACACAGTTTTTCCTAACTGTGGCAGTTGGGTCTAACCTATTTCCGCGAGTATAACTACAGAAATAGGCCTCAAACTTTTATACCCTTGTAGTTGATATATATCCATTATTTAAACAGTGAAAATATGTGTTATTTCCATTGTGGAAAACAGTTGCTATATCCACATTAAACTATGCCAATAGCCTAAAAATATATTTACTTAGTAGGTTTCGATCCCTACATGCCCCCTTCAATATCAGTGACCTCACCACTACACTGCAGAACAATTTGAGTACCTATATATATAATTATATATATATATAACCTGGGAATAGACTCAAAACCATGGAAATATATCATCCAACCATTTTTTGGTGGGAAATTGTTTTCCCAATGGAAGTTTGGGAGAGATATGGCTTTGGTTTTGTAAAATTGTGGCTATACCGATTGAAAAAATGACCTATAGGCAAGGTTTTAAAAACATTGGCTATGCCACACCAAAAACTAATTTATAGACACTGTTTTAAAACTGTGGCTATAGGTTAATGGTAGTAGCCTATTTTTATAGTTGTGAACCTCTCAAAGTACATGATCGATATGTTTCATAACTAGTTCAGTAGGGATCAATCTTTCAAGCGAGGACTATATAGAGACATCTTCTCTAATGCTATACCTAAATGTATTCCTACCTACGATGGGGTGCTGGAGTAAGATTTTATTATCAAATGTTTCATGCATGAGAGAATACAACTAGTGGTTGTTGGTAGTGGGAATATAAGAGAATAATCCATTAAAAGTATAGATTTGAAAATTATTCTTAGGGACCTTTATGTGCATGAAATTTTATGAGGATGGACTAGTATTGAGGGGCCATGGTTAAGGTCTCACAGGGTGTCTCTACTCATCCAAGAGAGATGAAGTTCTACTCATGTGTTGTAAGGGTACATATTTCTTGAGATTTTATGACCTACCTTACAAATTATAGAGAGACAAAATATGGGATGTAATAGAGGAGGTAACAATAAGAAAATGTTGGTCCGTAGGGTGGTATACATGGAAGAGAAGTTGAGAGAGTAGCAGGATGTGATTAATACTTTGGATTTTTCCAACCACCACCCCTAGGTGAATCATGTAAGGAATAGGGTGATGGAGGATAGGGGAAGGGATGGTTATAAGTGTAAGAATATTGAGACCCAGTGGCATCAAGAATTATTTGAGGTATGATCTATGCCTTCTATACCATAGCTACATTACTGATAGATACAATTCATGGTTATTCTGGTTGTTCCACAGAACATGTACAAGATTAATGATTTTTTATCATCTTGTCGCTTAACCCTTGATCTTAGAGACTCCTATTAGAGATGACATAGTGGTCAAACACTTTTAAAGAAAATGTGAATTGACTCTTGGAGGTCAGAGTTTCTATTGGAATTTCTTTTTTATCAGTAATGAGGCCTCATGAAATCAGCATAGGTATAGAGTTGTTATCCACATTTAATTACAATACTGACTATTTTAGGTGGAGGATGTGGTGTGTATATAGTTATGGGACTAGATTCTCATTTATTAGTGAAATGGAATCCCAGGAAGAACAATATAGACTCAATATTCTTGGGTGAATATTATTAATAATAAATTGGGTATAATAGACCTTAGTGATATGTATGTTATTATTTTCAAATTTCATGAAGTGGTGGAGGAGTACAAGGACATCTTCTCTAATGATGTTCTAGGTTTACCTCCCCACAGTGATATATTAGTTGTCATTTATCTACACCCCAAGACATCACTAATATTTATACTACCATATATGGTGGCACCCATATATCTTTTTTAACGAATGGAATAGTTGTAAATCATTAAGAGGTAGGCATTAGATAGAACTAGTGATTCACCATGGGAAACCCTAGTTTTGTTCACCAAGAATGTGGATGGGACCTCGAGGTTATGTGGGGACTGTTGGTACTTGAATCCACTGATTGTGAAAAAAATTATCCACTATTAATGATTTATGAAATATTCGATCTGTATAGAGGGGAACAATTTTTTTCAAAAGTGGACATCAATTCAGGCTATCACTTGTTGTGATTACAAGATGAAGATATACAATGGAAGGAATTTAGATGTCTCTATAGTCAGTATAAATACATGGTTATTCCCTTTGGTATTTCTATCTTTCTATAATTGTGCATGGGACTCATGAACCTGATCGTTCATCCTTTCTTTTATCGGTTCATGGTAGTATTCATCAACTATATCCTTTTGTACTCTCTATATTTAGAGGACTGCGCAAGGAACTTTGGGATGGTAATAGACATACTCTAAGAGAACCAAAATTCATGAAAACAAATCATTTTTAGTTCATTATTCTTGCATTACACTTTCTTGGACATGGTATCTTGTAAATGGACTAGTAGTGGACCCATACACGGCTTACGATATGCTAGTTTGGGAGCCACCAAAGAACATGATGGAGGTGCTGATCTTTCTTGGGTTGGTAGGATATTATAGTAGATTCATTGATTCATTCTCTAGGGTATAGGTACTTATGATATATTAGACCATAAATTGGAATCCTTTAATGTGGATGGAGAGTTTCCAGTATAAATTTCAGAAGTTGAGGATATGTTTTAAGATTGTTCCCAGATTAATATTACCAGAAGTGGGTGTCAAGATTTTATTATTCCATGAGGCATTAGAAACTATTTTTTGGGTTCGTTATGATGTTGGGGAATAAGTTTATTTCATAGGGATCATCACTATTGAGACCACATGAGAATAACTATTGACCCATAATATAATGTTAGGAATGTTATTCTATTCACTACAGATATGAAAAAATAATATGATGGATGAGCAGTTTATTGTCTGTCCTGATCACAATAGTGTAAAGTATATCTTCTCTTAGAAGCATCTTAACTTATGAAAGAGGTGATTTCTATAGTTTCTCTAGGATTAGGAAATTCATATTGAATAAACTTATGGAAAAGCTAATGTTGAAAAATATTCTCTCAACATGAGATCTTGTTCAAAGTTATTGAATGAAGGATCACAGAACTACACATAATTGTAGTTATCCTTTGGGGTGGAGATAGAATTCCTTACCACTAGTTGATAGTTTTTACCCCTTCTGTCTTTCAGAAATCTTGGGAGTCTTAACATTGGGATGTCGACTCTAAGACCCTTCGTACTCATATATCCACTGGTCATGCTCCTGGTGGAATTTCTAAAGGTGGGGAGCATGTAATACTTTTCATATGATGCAATATGGAACCAATGAATTTATGGGAGGTGGATTGGAGAGAGTAGAATACATATCTTTTAATGGTACATACATGTGTTGAAAAGATATGCTAGGACCTCCAACATCTATTTCGGTGTTTAGGGATAACGAAAGGAGGTGCATAGATTTTATATCAATGCCTTACTTGTCCGCAGGTGAAGGGTAAGAAATAAGTTATAATTTTATCTTGACCCAATATGTGATAGAGTAGAATTTGGATGGGATATCAATGGACACCATGATGAAATTTCATGTTATTTATAAGGGAAACAATTTAATATCATTTATCATATACTGACTTAGTATGTCATCCCACATATAGTTATTTAGAAGAATAGTTTTGTAGCTATATTGGGACACCTATACATAAATGATATATTCCAACTCTATGAAGGTCTATAAATAAGTTTTTATGAATTTGATGATCACATCACATACCAGTTTTGGATGGGATCGGAAGAGGAATTTGGGACTCAGTTTTATTGTGAAAAATGTCACACCAAATAATTGATGGAAAGACTTAGCAATAAAATCATGTTATGGAGGATATGTTTTGGGATTTCATGTTATACTTTCTACATATTTGGATGGATCACCTACCACCGAAATATATTTTGTATAGAATTGAATACCATTCCACCATCATTTTGGAACTATTATTAGGTTATTATGGGTTACCCTACAGGTCACCACATTTCTAGAATGACCCATGAGGTTTGGAACACATGGGCCCAAATTTGGAGTGAGAAACTACAAACAAGTTTCACACCATCCAAGATCAGATGAAGACTATGTTGAGAAAAAAAAGGTTTATTGCGGACCGACTTCAAATGCCTTTGGAGACCGAGGAGGGAGGCTATGTGTTCCTATGGGTTTCACCTCAACATTAATTATTGTGATTTGACTTGGGTTTCAAGCAATCTTTATGATTAATTATCTATTTGATGATATGTATTAGATATGGAAAGGTGGCATACTACTTATCTCTACCTCTGCTGATAGACTGGGTACACGATGTCTTCCATTTATCATACATGAGAATGTCTGTGAAGGACCGATCCATTTTGTTGACTGGGGGGATCTTGACATCAATGATGGAGATACCTTTTTTGATTACCCATTAGAAATTTGGGATTGTTGGGAGAGAATATATCATGGGTGAGAGATCATTTTAGTGTCTATTATGTGGAAACATGGGAATCATAATGAGGCCATACGAGAGTGATATGGTGAGAATTGTGCTTCGTACCCACATCTCTTTGTATAGCCACTTATTTTGGATTATTTTACATAAATACCCTTGGTGGGGAAATTTAAGGAATCATATTTTCCATGTAACATTTTTTGATGTTGTATTGATTATTTTCAAGACAAGACGCTGAGAAAATATGCAAATCTATTTCTCAATGTTCCTAAATGGAATTTTTTTATTAAGTTAATTATTTTTAATAGCACACATGCACATTATAAGATAAAAAGTTAAATAACATCAAAATTGGGTATCATGTGATAAATATCAAGGAACCATTGAGTTTTGAACAAATTATTTTACCTAGGTTGTGACATAAACTTGGTCGGTGCGGGTATATTGTGGAAACATCATTGTAGGATCGAAATAGTGATGAGACGCTCAATATACAAGAGGGGGGGGGTGAATTGTATACTTTAAAAATTAATTTGGAACCTTTAATGTTAGTTAAGAATAACTATGTTTTCCTTAAGCAAAGGAAAAGGCTATGTTTAACAAAGTTAAACTAAGCAAATTCACAACACCTCTTAACACCGAATGCAAACTAGGAAAGAGATTCCGAATAAGGGTTCCAGAAATATGGTTCCGGAAATTTAAACTTAACAAAAGATTACACTATGAGATTCTACCTTAAAGCGTATAGAATCTAAATTAAATAGAGTAAAAATAAGGAAGTATAAGAAAGTTATACTTTCCTTATATTACAAAATGAAGCGGAAAATAAACAAGTAGTAAAACTACTAGTAATAAGATATAAGTCTTTTAACCCAAAGAGAAGGGTATCCAACAACCTTGGATAAAGGTCCCTTGATTTATACATTCAAGAAAGTCTATCTTACCCACACCGGGGTAAGCCGTCGATACGAAGATCGGAGTCTCTCGCTTGCTATCCCCGCAAGCCCTCAACTTCAAGGTAGTTGGCAACCTCTTTCTTCCTCAGCAAGAAATCCCTCAAACTTTAAGGTAGTCGGCACCTCTGTCTTCCTATCCCCGGAAGCCCTCGAATGTAATCACCAACATTCGGAGTCGCACGAAGTTTTGAGAGTTAATAAGAGTCTCTCTCTCTAGAAATAACTTCAAGCAAATTAGTCAGCCTTTCAGTACTTTTTCAGCCATTAGCTGCAAGTTCTTTAAAATGAGCTCCTATTTATAGGTAAGGTCGGTTCCTTCTCCAACGGTAATATTTTCCTTAAAGATCGGAGGGACCTGTACACGTGTCACTTTGACAATGGTTAGTTTAAAATAGACAAAATCGTTTTATAACAAAACAAATGTAACAGAATGTACGACATCGTTTTAAACTCTAATATGAAAGTTCGGAATGAAAACTTCGGAGTGAAGGTTTGGAGTGTAAGGAACAGTAGTAAAGAGTAGACAAATTTTAGAAGTGTAAGCAATATAAAAGTTCAGAGTCTAACAAAGATATTTTTCGGAGTATGAATTAATTCAGAGTGTATAAACCAAAGATATTCAAATTATGTTTAATAGGTGATTTCGGAATGAGAATTCGGAATGAGAATTCGTCATCAGAAATCGTAATGAGAATTCGTTATTAGGATTCGTAATGAGAATTCGTCATCAAGATTCGTAATGAGAATTCGTCATTGGAATTCATAATGAGAATTCAGAATGAGATTTCTTCATTATAATTCGTAATGAGAATTCTTCATTAGAATTCGTAATGAGAATTCTTCTTCAGAATTCGTATCCTGAATCTGGAATAGAACTTAGTCAGAGTTCATATCCGAAATTCGGAATGAAACTTCCTTATAGTTCTTGACCAGAATCTGAATCCTAAAACAGAATGTTTTATATCAAAGTTTCAATGATTCCTAGAAAATAGAAATGAATCCGAATTTCATACTTAAGAAAAATATGGATGAAAATAGGATAAGGATAATTTTTCTTATAAAAGCGATTTTGCTTATAAAAGCAATTTTCTTTATAAAAGAAATTTTCCTTAAGAAAGCAATTTTCCTTATAAAAGAGATTTTCCTTAAAGATAAGGTGTTTGTGATTTTCAAAACAAGAAGGAATGGAAAAGTCATAAGGAAAACCTTATTGACTCAACAATCTCCCCCTTTTTGGAAAACACAAACATCCTTACGAAAAAGAAATTTTAAGAAGAAAGAAAAACAGTAAGGATTATCTCCCTTTGCTTTAAGGATATTGATGAATACGACTAACTCCCCATTAGGCTTTGAAACTCTAAGGATCGTATTCAGATTTCCGGAGTGATAAATAAGAAGGTCTTCTTTAATGAAAAAGCTCCCCCTTACACAAACTCTTATTAGAGTTTTTCTTTTTCTTAAGGATCTTTTTCTTCTCCCCCTTTGATAAACTCTTATTAGAGTTCTTCATTTTCTTAAGGATCTTTTCCTTCTCCCCCTTTGTGATTTTCAAAAAGAATTGGAGGGAATGGAAAAAAATAACAAAGTACATGAAATATTAGTAATGACAACAAAAGAAACGAGAGGCACAAATTTCATTAGGTTTGAAATCTCGACAACAAAAAAAAAATTACAACAAAAAGATCGGATTTGGTTATTTCGGATCTTTTTCTTTTGACATGAGCCCCTTTAGAATAGTCTTGAACTTCTTTAGGTCTTTATGATCTTCTTCAGCTTGATTCTCTAAGGAAACTATTCTTTCGGATTGAGATTAAATTTTTTCTTCCTGGGATTTCAGCTTTTCTTCCTGAGCTTTGATCTTTTCTTCCTGAGCCTTCATCCTTTCTTCAAAATCAATCCGATGATCCCTTTCAAACTTCCAGTTTTGAGAAACGGAATTCAGCTTCCCATTCAGATCTCTTACTTCTTGAATCCGGAAGTTCTTTTCTTCTGTCAACTTCTTTTCAAAGGATGCAATTATCTCATTTATCTTCTTGTCCCCGGTCTCAAAATCAACTTTAACATTGTCTTGAAACTCATCGAGCAACCTCATCTCTTCCAAAGTCTTCTTCGACCAATTTGTCATCCTCTTACAAGATTTTCTATGAGCTTCGTAACAAACAAAAAACGTTTTGAACTGAGCCTCAATTTCAACACATTTGTCCATAACCATAGATACGGAGTCAGTTTTCTGATTCAAAGCATGTTGGAGCATCTGGAATCTTGAATCAATACTTGAGAAGGTCGGAATGGTTCCCACCAACTTCTTCAAAGACTGAACAACAAATTCATGCCCCACCGAAGATGACTCAGAATCTGAAACTTTTCTTGGCGAAATTTCTTCTTCAACAAGTTCAATATTTCTCTTTGAAGAGCTACCAACTTCCTTCCTCTTCTTCACTTCTGAGCTCGGAGTATCAGCAAGAATTTGCTTTCCCTTGTCTTTTTCCGGAATTGAATCCTGTTATGGAGTTCTCTTCTCACTATCAGAAACTTGAACAACATTATCTTCTTCATCAACGACTTCCTGAACACGAACCCCTACGATTTCCTTTTGAGAAACATCAAGTAAAAGATGTTCTTCTTCTCCATGATAATAAACTTCTTCTTCTCCTTTCTCTTCCTCCATTGCTGGAGTAACTAGCTTCGAAGATTCTGCTTCAGAAGTTCGGAGTGATAAGTGTTCCGAAGGTGTCCCCTTGTAATCATCTACTTGTTTCATCACATCTCCGGTTTCACCACTTCCTTCAGCACCCTCAACTACTTGTTCCTCTTTCTCACCTTGCTCTACTTCCTCAGTATTCTTACCAATAGCTTCTTCCGGAGCAACGAGATTTCTTCCTGGAGTCTCAGGTAGAGATTCCAAGGAGAAAGATCTCGGAACTGGAATAGTTGCTGAAACCATTTCATTGAATTTCAACAAAGCATGAGCTACCTCAGCCTCAGACATCTTCTTCTTAAGCTTCTTTTGTTTTGCTTGTTTTTCAAGCTCATCAGCAGTTTTCTACTTCAAAGCCTTAGCCTCCGCAGGGTCCAATCCGAATTGCGGATCCCCTTCTTTCCTTTTTTCTTTATCTGCTCTCCACTTCATAACAACCTCACCAGAATAGGCTTTCTTCTTCTTAGGCTTTGGAGGTGAAGAATGGACTTCCTTAGAGTTAGTATTATCTTCTTGTACTTCCAATTCATTCAGCTTTCTCTTCCTTACTGGCTTAGATGATTCCGGTTCAGCAGCTTTCGGAGCTGCTTCTTCTGGATTTGGCAAATCGAAGAATTCACCAGTTTCCTTGTTGAAAGCCACATCCATCCTCTTAAGAGTACCATAACTGACCAGCATGATCTTGCAAACTCTTGGCTTAGATTTTCAAGCCTCCTTGAACGACTCAAGGCACCGAATAATTAACTTGGAGAAGATTGCTGGATACATAATAATCTGAGCTCTCAGATTTCCTTTCTTCAAACTTTCAATAGTAAGAAGAATGTGCTTCATCAAGTTAAACTTCCTTATATTTATCAGGAAATCTAAGATATAGATCTCACTTTTCTTCAAGCTATCTTTATCACCTTTCCTCGGTACGATAAGTCCTTGCACCCATAACTCCAGAATCAGGAAATTTGTAGATAGACTTGCAATCTTCGGAGCCTTGTCATCAGCCAGTCCGAGAGTTTCTAAGTCTTTTTCTTTGTCGAAGCTACCCTTGGAGTCCGGAAACACATGCGAAATAAATTCGGCTTCTCCTTCATAAGACAACCCTACCAAGCTTGCAGGCTTTGTGTGAGAAAGCTTGTAAGTCTTTCCATAAGACTTAAAAGAGAACTTCTCCCTATTATCTTCCTTAAACAAGGAAACTGATTCATAGAACTCGACAAGTAAGTCTGAATATACTTCATCTTGGTTCCTCGTTTTTGATACCGAAACATCTTCCCAGCCATTCAACTTAATATTCTTTGAAATAAGGGAATCATAGTTGTTGAAAAAATCCGGATGGACTAACCTTTATCTGTAAACTAACCATTGCGAAATTGGCTTAGTGGATGACATTTCTTGAGATGATAACTCCGCAGACATTCGGATCTGAAGTCCTCTAGGATGTTCGGAACGGAGAAGACTGAAGTTCGGAACGGCCTTAAATCAGAGAGGCAGAGATTCGGGACGCGAGAGCTTGAGATCGATGTGGGACAAGTATTTGGGTCCCCTTTATATAGGCAACGAGATGACGGATCACATTCCACAGTTGATCTAATGGTTGGAATGAGCTGAGATCAGATCTGACAGTTGAAAACATGAATCCGATCTTTTTTAGGTTTTTATTAAGACAAAGAATTAAGAAAACTATAATCCGAAAACATAATACAAGAAAATGCCAGCATGCAAAATATGACTACGAAAACTTAAGTAAGGTAATCATACCTTTCAGATTGGATGAGGAGGATTATTCGTAATGGATAATATAACAAAGACTAAAAAACTTTATTATGAGAAGAAAGATTTCTCAAAAATTTTACTTTGTAAAATAAACATAGTACGAAAAACACATTACGAAACATTCATTACGGAAATACTCAGTGTGAAAAACAAACCTAGTAAGGAAAAAAATCAGTAAGAAAAACTTAGTACGAAAAAGTCAATACGAAAAACACATTACAGAAAAAAAAACGGTACAAAAATATGGTTATGAAACTGCCAGTACGTAAATTTTCATTCTGAAAATTTTCAATACGAATACTTCTATTCCAGAAGTATTCTGTACGATAATTTCCATTTTGGAAAAATTGTAGTTCCGGAAATTCCATTCCGGAAATCTTCGTTCTGAAAAGTTTGAATTTCTTTTTTGAAAAACTTTGTTTAAACAAACAATCAAATGTACTCCCCCTATGAAAAGGAGTTTATTACTGTAAGGATATTTTTTCAACAGAAAGTTAATTAAGAATGATTACCTTACGGTTATCATTCCTAACTTCTGTTTAATATATTCAAATCTATCATAAGGAAATGATTTTGTGAAAATATCAGCAAGTTGATCTTGCGTTCCGATAAACTGAAGAATAATATCTCTTTTAAGTGTGTGATCCCTAAGAAAGTGATGCCTAATATCTATGTGTTTTTCATGAGAGTGATGTGGAGGGTTTTTACTTAGGGAAATAGAACTTTTGTTATCACACAAAATTTGAGTTTTAGTAAAACTGAAGCCGTAGTCTGTGAGTGTGTGTTGCATCCACAACACTTGTGCACAACAACTTCCAATTGCTACATATTCAGCTTCAGCAGTGGAAAGTGCTACATAATGTTGCTTCTTGCAGGACCAAGAAACTAATGAATCTCTTATGAAATTACAAGTTCCGGATGTACTTTTTCTATCCATTCAACATCCACCAAAGTCAGCATCAGAAAAGCTTTTTAGAACAAAATCATTTCCAGAAGTATAAAATAATCCTAGATCCATGGTTCCCTTAAGGTAGCGAAAAATTCTTTTTACTATATTTAAGTGAGATTCCTTTGGATTGGATTGATATCTTGCACATAAGCATACTGAAAACACTAAGTCTGGTCGACTAGCTGTTAAGTATAGTAGACTTCCTATCATACCTCTAAAAGATATTTGATCTACTAGTTTCCCAGCTTCGTCAAGATCTAAAGAGTTTGAGGTACCAATGGGAGTACATATACTCTTAGTGTTGTCATAACCATACTTTTTAAGAGGATCTTTAATATAATTATGTTGAGATATGTAGGTTCCTTCTGGTTTTTGAGAAATTTTAAAACCAAGGAAAAATGTTAACTCACCCATCATACTCATTTCAAACTCAGATTTCATTAGACTAGCAAAAGAGCCAGTCAAAGATTGCTGAGTTGAACCAAATATAATGTCATCAACATAAATTTGAACAATCAAAACATTTTTCTTATCTTTCTTTATAAAAAGGGTTGGATCTTCATTTCCCTTAACATAGTTATTTTGAAGCAAAAATCCAGTGAGTCTATCATACCATGCTCGTGGGGCTTGTTTAAGACCATACAAAGCTTTGGTAAGTCTAAAAACATGATCAGGATGTTTTGTATCTTCAAAGCCAGGAGGTTGTTCAACAAAAACGTCCTCTTGAACATAACCGTTAAGAAAAGCACATTTTACATCCATTTGGAAAAGTTTGAAATTAAAGAATGCTGCAAAGGCAAGTAGAATACGGATAGATTCAAGTCTTGCTACTGGAGCATAGGTTTCTTCATAGTCTATTCCTTCTTGCTGATTATAGCCTTTAGCAACAAGTCTATATTTATTTCTAAAAATGACTCTATTTT
This sequence comes from Viscum album, assembly GCA_963277665.1. Taxonomy (NCBI): domain Eukaryota; kingdom Viridiplantae; phylum Streptophyta; class Magnoliopsida; order Santalales; family Viscaceae; genus Viscum; species Viscum album. The sequence goes on along the minus strand of OY728123.1, from coordinate 1,866,894,185 downwards.
CATCACATTTATTTCTGAAAACCCATTTTACTCCAATAACAGAAGTTTTCGTAGGTCTTTCAACCAAGGTCCATACATTATTCCATTCGAATTCATTTAGTTCAACTTGCATTGCTTTGATCCAATCATCATCACCTAAAGCTTCATCAGTGCTTTTAGGTTCTAATTGGGAAAGAAATTATAGATGTTCTACTTCATTTCTTAAGGAACTTCTAGTCCTTACAGGTTGGTTTACATCACCAATGATACTATCACTAGGATGATACTTAAGAAACACCTGATTTGGGTTTTGTAAAACCTGTTCATCAACATAGGGTAGAAATTGTTCTGGGGTAAATGTTTCAGAAGTATCTTCTAGAACAAATTCCTTATCAGAAGGTTCTTCTATCAAAGATTGACAATCAGTTTTTGAAAACACATCTGAAGATGTAAGTTGAGATGGTTTAAAAACAAAAGGATCAGACTCATCAAATTTCACATGTACTGTTTCTTCAACAGTACAAGTATTTTTATTAAAAAATCTATAAGTCTTAGAGGTTGTGGAATATCCTAAGAAAATTCCTTCATCAGACTTTGGTGAGAATTTATGTAAGTTATCTTTAGTATTCAAAATGAATACTTTGAAACCAAAAACCTTGAAGTAGGAAAGTCTTGGTTTTCTACCATTCTATAACTCATAAAGAGTTTTATTAAGAAAAGGTCTAATAAAAACTCGATTTATAGTATAACAAGCAGTACTTACAGCTTCAGCCCAGAAATGTCTAGCAATAGAATATTCACTCGACATGGTTCTAGTTATTTCTTGAAGAATTCTATTTCTTCTTTCAACTACACCATTCTGTTGAGGAGTTCTAGGTGCTGAAAAATTGTGAGTAATACCTTTCCTACTACAAAAAGTTTCAAAATCAGAATTTTGAAATTCTCCTCCATGATCACTATGAATAGTTTTCAATAGAAGGTTTTTCTCATTTTTAACTTGAGCTCTAAAACTTTTGAAATAAGAAAAAGCTTCAGATTTCTTTTCTAGAAAATAGACCAAAGTAAATATAGTGTAATCATAAACTAGAACAAACACATAGTTTTTGCCTCCAATACTTCCAGTTTGTGTTGGACCAAAAAGATCCATGTGCACTAACTGTAATGCATCGGTTGTTGAGACTTCACCGATTGACTTAAAACTAGATTTATGTTTCTTTCCATATTGACAAGGATCACAAACTTTAGAAGAATCAAATCTAAGCTCTGGTAGATCTTTAACTAGTTTCTTCTTAGAGAGTTTACATAGGTTTCTAATATTACAGTTTCCTAATCATCTATGCCATAACCAGGAATGATCTTCCATTGCACTTAGGCAAGGTAAATCTTGGCTCCTGAGGTCTTCTAGGTTCAAAGTGTAGACATTATCTTTCCTATTGGCTGAGAGAATAAATTCTTCCTTGGAATTGTGAACTAAGCATTTATCATTCCTAAAATTCACAAGGTAACCTTCATCACATAACTGACTTATGCTACTGAGGTTATGCTTAAGACCTTTAACAAAAATAACATTTGAAATCAAGGTTTTACCTAAAAGAACAATATAACCAATATCAACAATCTCTCCCTTAGCATTGTCTCTTAATGTTACCTTTCCTCCTTTCGTTTTGATAATCTTTTCAAAAAATCTTTTGTTACCAGACATGTACCGAGAACATCCACTATCCATGTACCATGTATTGTTGCTGGTACTTACTTTATTTTCCTGAAATCATGAAGAAAATTAGACTTTCGGAATCCAAACTTGTTTGGATCCGAGATTTCCGGACAATAAAATTTTAGGAACCCACATCTTCTTAGAAAAGTAAGCTTTGTGAAATCCTAGAGATTGGGTTTTGTTTAAGGAACAATTCTTTGCCCAGTGACCACCACATTTACACTTGGTACAGAATGGGGCACTTTGAGGAACAAAATAATTGTTACTGAAAATAGGTTTAGCATGGGTATAACCAAATCCAGATTTATTTCTTAAAGGTCGTATTTGGGAATACATTTTATCAAAATATTCCATACCATGGGTAAAGTTTGATAAACACTTCTTTAAGGAAAAAATTTCGGCCTTGAGTTTTACAACCAAGTTTTTATCCTCAAAATCATTAGTTTTAGAACTAGATTTAGGCTCGAAAACATTTTTATTAGAAATTACTTTTTATAATTCTATAGAAAGTTTGTTCTTCTCAGAACTTACTTCCTCAAGATTTTTTGAAATATTTTCAAAATCAGCATTTTTCTTATCAAGATCTTTAGAAAGATCTGATATCTCTTTTGTAAGAATAGAATTCCTAGAGTTTGCGTTATCAAGTTTCTTATTGAGTTTGGAATTCTCAATCTCAAGAAGTTCAGCAAACCTAGAGACTTCTTCATAAGTAGGTAAAGTATTTTCCTCATCAGAAGATGATTCTTCATCGGAAGAGTTATAATACTTACTATCATTAGAATTTAAAGAAACATTGGTCAATGATTCAGCATTTCGTACATTAGCCATAAGACAATGATTATCAATAAGTAATCTGGCTATAAGACCAAGATTCTTCGGTCCTGAAGATTCATAATCAGAAGATTCATCTGAAGAGTCACCACCACTGGCACTCCAGGTGTCATTAGCTTTCAGAACTTTCTTAGCTTTAGCTTTATAATACTTATTTCTATTCCTGTCTGAATGCCTTTCTTTTCATTCTTTCTTTTTGATCATAGGGAAATCTGGTCTAATATGTCCAGCTCTTTTACATTCATAACAAGTAACTTCTCCATCTTTCTTATCTTTCCTATCCTTCTTCTTATACATAGATTGAAAATTTCTCTGTCCATCTATCTTGTTCATCCTTCGAGCAAGATTGGCTAATTCATTTTCTGAGACTTCACTATCACTAGATTCGGATTGGAAAATAACTTTCTTAGACTTGGATCTGGTTACTCTCTCAGGAGTCTTAGTTTTCATCTGATTTGAAGTTGTAGTAAAAGAAACAGTACCATTTCCATTCTTCTTCTTGATGTTGTATGCATCTCTCTTCATTCTGGTTTCATGTTGTAGAAGAGTTCCAAAAAATTCATCAAGAGTAATTTGAGTGACCTTCCTGTTCTCATCTATAGCTGTTCTCTTGGATTCCCACTCATTGGGCATAATATCAATTATCTTGTCCACAAGAGCTTCATCATCTAAACCTTTCTCTCCCATAGATTGTAGACTGTTGAAAATAGTCATAAATCTTTGTTGAACTTTATAGATAGGTTCTCCATAAGGAAAATTGATGCCATGATATTCAGCTCTAAGCATAGCTCTTCTAGTCTCAATCACCTTGGAAGTCCCAAAGTGTGTAACCTCTAACTTCTTCCATATACAGTTAGCTGCTTCACAAGAATAAATTTGGCTATATATATTTCTTATCATTGAACATAGTAATGTATTGCGTACCTTATAATTGAGTTGATATTCTTGGTTTTCCTGGTTAGTAAAAGTTCTGACTTCCTTGTCAGGAATTTTATAATCACCAGTAAGCATAACAAAGATGTATACTCCAGTATTAATAACAAAAGTCTTCATACGATCTCTCCAGTATTCATAGTCATTACCATCAACGATTGGTGGTCTTTTCGGATTTAGATTATCAATTGATCCAACATTAATTCCTGCCATACTTAAAATAACTTTGCACACATACTTGTTAGTAGCAAAAGAATCGTAATAACAATGTTCGGAATTAGAAAAGTTTCGGAATTGGTAAGTTCGGAATGATAAAGTGAGCAAGAAAAACTTGTATGTAAGTACAAGTATTTCAGAGACCTGCTCTGATACCAAATGTAAGATTGGTATAGAGTAAGAGGTTTCCAACCTCTGATACCAATTGTAGGATCGAAATAGTGATGAGATGCTCAATATACAAGAGGGGTGGTGAATTTTATACTTTAAAAATTCCTTTGGAACCTTTAAAGTTAGTTAAGAATAACTATGTTTTCCTTAAGAAAAGGAAAAGTTTAAGTTCAACAATGTTAAACTAAGAAAATTCACAACACCTCTTTACACCGAATGCAAACTAGGAAAGAGATTCCGAATGAGGGTTCCGGAAATATGGTTCCGGAAATTTAAACTTAACAAAAGATTACACTATGAGATTCTACCTTAAAGCGTATAGAATCTAAATGAAACAGAGTACAAATAAGGAAATATAAGAAAGTTATACTTTCCTTATATTACAAAATGCAGCGGAAAATAAACAAGTAGTAAAACTACTAGTAACAAGATATAAGTATTTTAACCCAAAGAGAAGGGTATCCAACAAACCATGGATAAAGGTCCCTTGATTTATAATTTAAAACAAGTCTGTCTTACCCACACCAGGGTAAGCCCTCGATACGAAGATCGAAGTCTCTGTCTTGCTATCCCTGCAAGCCCTCAACTTCAAGGTAGTTGGCAACCTCTGTCTTCCTTAGCAAGAAAGCCCTCGAACTTTAAGGTAGTCGGCACCTCTGTCTTCCTATCCCTGGAAGCCCTCAAATGTAATCACCAACATTCGGAATCGCACGAAGCTTTGAAAGTTAATAAGAGTCTCTCTCTCTAGAAATAACTTCAAGCAAATTAGTCAGCCTTTCAGTACATTTTCAGCCATCAGCTGCAAGCTCTTTAAAATGAGCTCCTATTTATAGGTAATGTCGGCTCCTTCTCCAACGGTCATATTTTCCTTAAAGATCGGAGGGACATGTACATGTGTCACTTAGACAACGGTTAGTTTAAAACAGACGACATTGTTTTATAAAAAAACAAATGTAACAGAATGTACGACATCGTTCTAAACTCTAATATAAATGTTCGGAATGAAAACTTCGGAGTGATGGTTCGGAGTGTAAGGAACAATAGTAAAGAGTAGACAAATTTTAGAAGTTTAAGCAATATAAAAGTTCGGAGTCTAACAAAGATATTTTTCAGAGTCTGAATTAATTCAGAGTGTATAAACCAAAGATATTCATATTCTATATAATAGGTGAATTCGGAATTAGAATTCGGAATGAGAATTCGTCATCAGAAATCGTAATGAGAATTCATAATTAGGATTCGTAATGAGAATTCGTCATCAGAATTCGTAATGAGAATTCGTCATTGGAATTCGTAATGAGAATTCGGAATGAAATTTCTTCATTAGAATTCGTAATGAGAATTCTTCATTAGAATTCGTAATGAGAATTCTTCTTCAGAATTCGTATCCTGAATCTGGAATAGAACTTAGTCAGAGTTCATATCCGAAATTTGGAATGAAACTTCCTTATAGTTCTTGTCCAGAATACGAATCCTAATACAGAATGCTTTATATCAGAGTTTCAATGATTCCGAGAAAATAGGAATGAATCCGAATTTCATACTTAAGAAAAATATGGATGAAAATAGGATAAGGATAATTTTTCTTATAAAAGCGATTTTGCTTATAAAAGCAATTTTCCTTATAAAAGCAATTTTCCTTAAGAAAGCAATTTTCCTTATAAAAGAGATTTTCCTTAAAAAAGCAATTTTCCTTATAAAAGAGATTTTCCTTAAAGATAAGGTGTTTGTGATTTTCAAAACAAGAAGGAATGGAAAAGTCATAAGGAAAACTTTATTGACTCAACAATCATCATGGGTATCGAAATGAATAAAATTATTAAATAAATAATTTTTTCCTATTTTTTGATGGTGAAACTAAAATGTCATTAATTATGATGATATGGTGATATAATAGGGTTATCCTCGCAAAACCAAAGCATTTGGAGAGGTATTTATAGTATATCTCTTAGAAAAACATTCTCCAGATCATGGATCAATGAAAAATGTGAAACAAAATCTAGGTATCATTCCAACGACTATGACGTCTCATCATTCATCATAATTGTTGTATCTAAATAGAGGTAGAATGTTATTTTCTATTTGGTTTTTTCCATATTTTAAATTTATATGGTGGGAGTGAATCATCTGACTAATGGATTGATTCGTGGATTTATCATCTTGTGGGATGGGTTTATCTGAGGGGATTATTTGGGATAATTCTTTTGTGATGAAATTATTATCTCTTTTCCATTAATTATAATATTAAAATGTTCTGGTCAACATAAATATAAACCAATGTCAGTTCATCTTGATTGTTCTTGTTCTTTTTCTCCCTGATTTTAAGTTCACCATACGTAATATTAATTTGTACAGTAGTTCGACATACCCCAAAAAATCGCTCACTGTGTTCTTATTTCATAGAACTACGATTCAAAGTGATAGATCCAGACACATTGCAATGGAATGGAGGTGTGAATGAAGTATCCATGAGAAAATTATAATATATTAGAAACCCCAATTTTAGAAAAGAATGAGAATGATAATGGGATGATCAAAATCCATTTTCCAAATGGATTCAAAGGCTGAATTCCAAAAAATGGTTGTGTCTAGGTTTGAATGTGGAAAATCATTTATTTCAAGAAATATTGGATCCAAAATCCATAGAGAAGGTGGAGGAGGAACCCGTGGATTGAGGAATAAGGGTTTATAAAAAAATTGTTCCACATGGTGTGATATCCAAGATTACACGGTGTGTGGGTCCCTCCTAGTGGAAAATAGGGATATGGGAGATAGTTATAATTACATAGTTTCTAACCATTCCCCACAATATATAACCTCTACCCAATGTAACTATGTCTACCATGTAGGGTACACGAACATAGGATGATGTACATGAATTGGATCAAATCTTTTACACCCCTACACAGACAAGGCCTAGGAAAAGTATACGGGCTAAGACATATACTTGTACATGGTCATATTACAAATTCATTCGATATTTCATGTACTATTACATGGATACAAGCTTGATACACAACCCATTGAGTTGGGTAGAACCCATGGTCAAGGGACAGAGAGTGTAACCCTACTACAAGTCTTATACTTTCTAAAAAATCACTTGGATCCCTTTTACCCTATATCATGGAAAATTTTGTTGGGGTTATGTTCACCATATAGTTTATCGGAGGGTTGGAATGGAATAACCTCCCACAAATGGGACACCGATCCCATCAGTTAGAATTTAGTGATAGAGTTGTTGGAATCCTTCTCTGAGGCCCAGAGTGAGATCCTCTATTCATCTCCATACCCTAGGTGTAGTTATAGACATCTTCATGACTAACACTGTAGGGGTCTTGATACTAAATATAGAGGGTTATTCCATATTGAGTTGTTAGTACAACCCATGGCCTTAGAAAATCATCATCTATGTATCATGCTATTTAGACTTCCATTGTATAATTCTACATGAGATAACTGAATTGAAATACCTCTCGGACGGATGCCATTAATGTCACCAGACTCGGGACTGTGTTCTCCAAGAATAGTTCTATGATGACCCTTCAAACTGAAATATTAGACTGTCATATTACAGTTGTGACTTACATTTATACTCTGTTTATTTGTTGAGTATAACAGGATAATTTATTTATATATTCTATAAACATATAAAAGTATAGAGATAAATATATTTCCATTATTTTATTCCTTTTTGATCTAAAGTGTCCTATTGAATAATTTTATACTCACCCATGAATGGGATTTGATCACACATTTCAGGGTATATACAAATGATAAGCCTTTTGAAAGAATCCTCAACGGAAGAAGACTGTATAAATCTTAGTGAAACCATAAATAATGAGATGTGCTGCTAAAAACTGTTATAGTTGTCCTTGTTTTACCTTCTGGTTGGACATATTTTTATACTCTTTGTGATGGTCTTTTGTTTGTCCCTGTTTATAATAGATATTTTTTTGTCATACTCTAGTCATGGGATTTAGATGTAGGTAGGCATGGTTGTTTAGTTTTTTTATATTTCATAATTTTATAGGCTAAGATATGTGTCTATGTGCATGGGTGTAGGTAATTAGGATAAGGCCTCCCATTTTTGTGAGATTTATATACCAATAATACTCTCCATCACCAAGCCTATTCGAGGCAGGCTTGGGGGGTCAGGACATGGGCCCCGTTGGTATGGGACATGACATAAGATTGATCGACTGACTAATTTTAATATTTTTATAAGGAGTATATAAAATTGATGTAAATATGTGGTGAAGAAGTTCAAATTGGATAATAGGGTTTCAGAAATAGTTGTAATTTTAAATGCATACGTAGTGAATCCAGGAATTTGACATCCTTATAGTTCATCATATTCTCAATAAAAAATGGTGTTACTTATTTGAATTATTAAATTTTATTAGATATGGATTAATACATTGTTTTTTATCATGGATATTATTGTTATTTTTTGGGTAGGTTACAGGTGTTGTGATTCGTATATAATGACAGTTTCCATTTTTTTTAAATTTAAAAAAAGTATCTTAATAATATTTATTATAAAATTACCCTAGTATGAAGTAAATAGGGGTACTATGATGACTTTATATCATAAAGGTGAATGGTTTAATCATTAGTAAACGTGAGTGATGGGAATTGGATGAAATCTTCATACGTTATTCGTTAAATATAAATGGTTACAAATGTTTCCATATATAATTACGAAATATTTTTTATACTAGTTATGTGAATGTATTTGAACACATAATTAATGAGGTTATAGTGATGAATATATTGGTCGAGAAATAATAAAATGTGATGATTTTTTAAAACCAAAAGAAATAAGTTTAATTTTTTTACATTTATAGTGAATATTAGTATAAAGAATTTGTGTGGGTCGTTTAAAATATACTATAAATATGTGATTCACGTTATCCATGGATGAGAAAATGAGTATTGTTTTAGAAAATCATTGGTGATTAAAATGTAATTTTTCATCTGATGGGATCATTATAGAAAATATCATATATCTCAATGATTTTACATGTTGAACCAAATTATGGGAATGAAGTGATGAAGCATCATGAGTAGAGAATGATGATAAATAAAGAGTTATAAATTATTTAACATAGTAACACATCATTGTTTCTTAAAATAGTAAGTGATAAGAATTTTTTTATAGAAAAATCTTTTGTTCTATAACAAACATCATAAAATAAGTTGTGTTTTCAGGAAAAATGGTACACACATTTTTAATGAATAAACTCATGTTGAAGGAGTTGACTTTATTAATATATTTTCTTCTATGGAAATTTTTCAATCACTGAATATATTTCTTATTATCCCTGATGAAAAAAGATAATAAATATTTTAGATGGATTTAAATAATAAATTTATTAAAATATAGGTTTTATAAGAGGTTTGTATGGATTGAAATGATGTATTTTTACTTATCTAAAAGATAAATAAACCTTAATTTTTTTAAAGAAATCATTGAGAGCTTGGTACTCAAAAAAGGTATGTGTGTTTATAGTCAATGGAATTTAGAAAAAGAATAATATAAATAAACATTAATTTAATGGGTTTTTTATATAAATCTATCATCATCATTGTTTATGTTAATCATATGATTTATAGTAGAAATGATAATTAATGTAAGTAGTCCATCAATTATATAAAAATAATTTTCAGAAGTAAATACTTAGTGAAATATAATATTTTTATAGTTTAGAAATTGATAAAGGATAATATCATATTTATATCACAGGATAATTATCCTCTAGAATTGTTATATATATTTATAATAAAAGATTTAAAAGAAATTTGTACTCCAATGGTGGTATGAACAAAACATTCCAAAGAGGTTCATGGGGAATTGGTAAAACAAACAAATTTTATAAAACTAATGGAAAGTTAAATATATTTTATAACATTAATATTAAATATATTTAAAGTTGTTTTTGTGTTATAATTATACAATTACACAATTGGAATATATTCTAATTGAAAACGATATAATTATCAGGTATTTCATAGTTAAAATCGATTTTGGACTGATATATTACAATAAATGTAAGCTTAATGCATTCATATTGACTAATGGTGCTTGCTCTAAAATTTATGATGACCAAGATCCCACTTGTAATGTATTATCATAATGACAGAAGTGTGTTTTTAGGAATAATAATAAGATGAATTATAAGAAATAGATTATAATAAAAGTGTAGTATATTGATAAAACTCAAGAAACATATTTGTTTATATGGATGATGAAGAGAACACTTTGTGTATGAGTTGAATTTTTTAAATGATAACTATTGGTTTTCAATGGTTGACAGTGAGTATTAATGATTTCATTTATGAAAATATTTTGAATAATTTAGAAATAAATAAATTTTTTGGTATTTAAGTATCCATGAAATCGATAATTTATATCTTAGTTAATATAGTTTAGAGAAATAGATGAATAAGAATATACACAAGTATTATTATCTTATGGGTGTTGTTTAAAATTATTTGAGGTTAAAATTATAATGATTATTAAATATATCTTAATTTATAAATGATATGTCATGAAGTGATTTGATATGAATCATTGTTTACAATAAAGAATAATATTGGAAGAATTAATTTGAATTTATGTTGTTGAATTATTTGGAATTTATATTCTAGGAAGAAAAGAGGATTTAAAATAATATTAAGAAAAATATTATTTTTCATGATGAAGAAAAATAAATACACGAAATTTGAATATTAATTCTATAAGGAATTAATGATGATAATTGAACAGTACGTTAGTGTGACATTTTATATTGAGAATTATGTTCCACTTTTGTTTAATATTTTTCTAAATATTTACTAGGGAGTTTACTATAAAATATGGAGAACTACAAGTAAACCAAAGAACACCTCGACAACATATGTGGGACCCAATAGATTATCCACATAGGGAGAGTCTACCTAGATAGACCATAGTGGGTGGAAGAATAAAAGTGTCTATAGGGTTATCTTGTAGATGAATTTCATGCATATAACAAAAAAAGGTGAATTCATGGTTAGCACGAGGATGCATAGGTGGACTATATAAGGGTATGGTGTGGCCCACAAATAGAATGTGGAATTATTGTGAGAATCAGACTCCGTTATTGCATCAAGATTATAATTGAATAAAAACGAATATTACATAGTGATCAACCCTAGAAACTTTTTATTTGTGAGTGGTGATAAGAAATTATTGTACACTAGTTTAAAAAACATACATATATTACATCACAGTCTGATCGTCTGTGATCCATAGATATGCCATTCTCCATTCAATCATCTTCTTTGTAAGACCCAAAAATTATATCAATTATTTTTTCCCTTACTATAATTATTTCTTATAGTTTAAATCACATAAAATCTCATAAATACATGAAAAATAACATTATAAATGATTAATGAATAAAATGAGAGTCTTTTTCATAAATTAATAAACTATAGGAACAAAATAGTAATTTAAAGCATTGAATAGTGATACAACCCTTATGAATATTTAATCGGACAATAGAATATTAAATTCATCAATGAATGTATTAATAAAATTTATGCATCTTATAAAAGAAAATATGATATAATTATATCATAGATTCAAAAAATAAATGTTTTGAAAATGATAAATTGAGCGCATTGTATTTTTATAAAACCTAAATATTTATTTACATTTTTAAAATTAATATAATTATTTAAAAAAAAATTTAAATTTATAAAATATATTCATAAATAAAAATCTAGTTTTTTATAATAATATAATTTTGTGGGACCTTAATTAATTATTCAATGTGGTAAAAAATTAGTTATAATTTTAAAATCAATATTTTTTTAATAAAATAGGTTTTAAATAAAAACATTACTCATATTTATAGAATTATTTTCATAATATGATGTTCTTTTTTCAATTCTACCCACCAAAAAATTATTATGGTTAATTTTTGAGATTTTTCAAAAATAGTTGAATTTTTGATAAATAGTGAAATACAATAGTTTATGATATAAGATAAATACATGAATTATAGAGTCATAGATGATGTTTAGATGATTTAAGTACTTCTAGATCGAACTAAAATTTTCTAGTTACTATATTTAGTCCCAAGAATCAATATTATTCATAGTATTGAGAAAAAATAATATACTAATAAATAATATAATAAAAAACACCCCTCTCTTCCACTATAAATACCACCCCTCACCATCTCTTTCCCTCACACATCTAAAGCCTTTAATATTTCATAAATTCTTCCAAAACCACTTCACATGTATCTTACCCACATATAAGATCCATTTTTCTATATAAATTACCAATCTTAATTGCCTTGAGGATGTTTTCATGGAGAAGAATCATATAGGTGACAATATCTTCCCTTTTCTTTTAATTTTTTCCCAATTTATTTGCTTTTATTATTCTCTACTAAAACCCCCTTATCCAAGATGTATAGTAAATATAGTGTCTTAAATAAATGGTAATTATATTATGTTTGTTTGATAATCCATCATAATTTCTTTTCCCTCCCATTTTTGTTCTGTAAAAGAAAACATTGTCCAGGATGTGTTAATTTATCAAATCCAAGGATGTCATGTTTTCAATTACCATAACCACCATAAAAAGATTCATAAAACCATATTTATAGTTAAAAAACATATAATATATGTATTATGTTATGTTTTATATTCTATAACTAGTATATATTTATAATATTATATAATAGAACAAAAAAAGTTAGTGACGGTCGAGAAACCACCAAATTAATCTAAACGATTATCATTAACATTTTATCTAATGATTCATCTGCATACCAAACAACCAAAACATATATAAGTCCAAATAAAATGGTTTATGATCATTTATAAAATATAATTTCAATTTTGGACAACTATTTTCATTCTACAATATCTTCTATACACATATATAAGTGAACTAATCACGGAAACCAAGGAAATGAACACTCTCAAATAGAGAAATTATATCTTATAACTCATCAAGAAGTCCATAAATGAACATAATAATTTTATAATAAATTAAATAAATTACATAATGGTTATGAATTAATTAATTAATGTATTCAATCTTATTATCCATGACATTAATATCAAGTGATAAACACTTTCTCAATTAAGGTAAGAGATTCTTTCCAAACATCAATTTTCTTATTCAGGTTAAGCATTATCTATCTTTTACCAACAATATTTCTTATTTCTTTTCATATAAGACTTATAAATTCTATGTATATGTTTTATAATTTTTTATCCATATTATTTCATCGTTATTTAAAGGGTAAATACATGTTTTAAAATGGTTCCCTCCCTAAATATTCACGATATGTATGCTCGATTAAAGGGAACATCCCAATTTCTCACCCATTTTTTAGTGGAATCTATAATTTATTTTAAGTGAAGATTATTTTTGTAAAATCACTCATTTTATCTAGAAAAACTATCTTATCTCATTTTTTGGTGTTATGAAATTAAATATTCATTTTCATCTTTAAACATTCTTTAATGTTTTCCTTAATCCAAACTAAAATATTTCATTTCCAATGTCTCATAAAAATCCTTTTTATATGTTTTCAATTAGGATATAAATAAAATATAAATATATAATACTATTTCATCTTTTTAATTTCCATTTATTATTTTAATTTAATATTTCATGGAAATCATTATGATATTCCCTTTTTTGTACCTTATGACATGATTATGACAACACATTATATCCATGGGTAACCTTTATGCTTGATTTATCATGTGTAAAAATTATGAATAAACAATATTATGATGACAACACCCATATATCACTCAAATTAATTGGGTAATGTTTAGTATAATGATATGTCATATTGGGATAAGAAGTGAACCCGATTCAGTTATGGGACATTGTTCAGGAGGTGCAACGGTCTTGGCAGTTAGCCTTGACTCGTGTTTTTCATGATATGTGACGTTACCACATTACTATGATGTTAATACGAATTGTCCCCATTCTCTATATTTTTTTGAGTATTTATTTTTATTCCTGATCAATGAATCTTTATTTCATCATGTTATTCCTCAAAATGATATAGTTTTTTTATTCCTATGTTTATACCCATGCAAGGATTTTAAAATCATCTCTTTATTCATGTATTCCCTAGGTTATCCTATAATGGTGTAAGGGGTTAAATGAAGTTAAGATCTCATTTTTTAGTTTAAATTTAATATATCTTTATTTTGGATCCATGTGTTCAGTTTTATATTCCCAATATTCCAAATAAACTAGACATTACGGTACATGTTTTGTATATGAAGGAAAGTTAAGCTTAAAATCATGTAATAATTTGTGTAAAAGTCTAGGATCACAATAGTTTATATCTGGGAATGGTGTAGTTATTATTGTTGTTTAGGACTAGAAAACTATTTTATGAACCCTAGGGATAAATAGATACACTTGGATATCCTAGATTAGATCTAGGGAATCACAAGATAGGGTATACATTCCATTTACAAGTTTATCCTTCTATGTTCAATATTTTTTAAATACTTATTTGTTATGTAATCATGAACCCTAATTTTAAATAATTTATCATATTTAATGGATGTAAATAGAAGAAAATATGGAAAATCAATGTTATATTCAATGTGATGATTCCCCTAATGATATGCCAAATATTATGGGATCACGCTCTCAAAACATTAAGATATTAATTTATCAACAAAATCATTATTTGAATAATAACATGAGTCACATGGAACTCCCTCTTTCAACTATGAAAATGAATGTTGTAGTTGAATCCTTTATATATAAATTGGCCTCTCTTGTTTAGGGGATCTTCTTATTCCCTCCTTGCAAAACAATGGGTTAACTCCATGGAAAAGCTATTATTTGTTCTCTAGTGATCTGAGGAAGTAAAAGTTGTTCTACATGTCTATTGTTTTAATGAGGAAGTAGATAAATAGTATAAAATTATCACTAACATGATATACAAGGAGGGAATTTTTTCTATGGAATTGGAATATTTCATGAAACAAATTTTAAATAAATATTTCCTTGAACTCTCTATCTTAATATGGAGAGGGAGTTCATTAGACTGATGAAAAAGGAAGAAGAGTCTATCAGGTCCTATAAAGAAAACTCCACAAGAATTTCACAATACACCAAGGGATTTTTCATGAAAACATACACCAAAGATGAACACTTTTTTAGAGGGCTAATTTTGAGTATAAAAAATAATTTTTTATTCAAGACATTTATAGATATACAAATATTTCCTATTTTACTATAATGGTTTAAATAGAGATCAAAGACTTTATGTGGTCTCATGGGCCTAGAGATAAAAAGCATAAAATAGTGTTTAATATAGGGGTTCAACTGATAAAATCCCTGATGGAAAGAATACCAAATATCTCACATGAATTTTTTTTTGGAATAAGTATCATTGGAACTATTTGAAGGGAACCATGAAACGATTCAATTGTGGAAGAATGGAGAATCTGGATAGTAACTACTAAAAGGATATAAAGAATTCCATTAACGTGGATGAAGAAAGGATGGTTTAGATCGACAATCCTCTTATATTGTAGTGTTTCATCTACAATTAAGAAAGAAATTATCAGGGATATTTCACTAACATAAGGTTTTGTGGAGCCAATCACAAAAAACAACCTCTAATGAAACTAGGAAGGGAATATGATACCACTATTTCAAAGGTGGAACCATTTAAGGATTTGGTGACTGGTGTGATGGTTATTCATTCCTGAAAACAAAACATACTATTTTATTGAAGTTCTACGCATTCCTTCATTTCTATTATGTTTAGTAGAAATATTAAAACACCACATAAAAATAATGAGGTTGAGTTATCCTTGAGAATAGAAAAAGGTGGAATTTTTTCATCCAAAATATAACTCCTCCCAAATTAATTTTTTTCGACTGGACTTCCAAAAAATTAATATTTTACATAATTTTGTTGAGTTTGATGATATATTGGGAATTCATTGTCTATCTATATATAGATCCCATGTTGAATATTGGGAAGGTGAGATCATTACTCTCATCTCTAAATAACCTCCAATTCATTACAAGAGTAAGGAAGAAGAAGAATCTCCATCAAAATAATATTTTTAATAATGGATATTATTGAATTATAAGAAAACATAACTAGCTAACGTTATTTAGAAAAAGTAGAGGATCGTGCTCAAGTACATTCCCATTTTGGGAGACTACACAGATTTATTCCCAGAATAGTAGTCTAGTCTTCCTCTTGACCAAGAAGTTGGGTTCTCTATTGAACTTATTCTTGGATCTCTGTTTATGGAAAACACACATTATAGAATGGCCACTATTAAACTCAATGAACTGAAGAAGTAGTTACGGGAGAACATGAACAAGGGTTGTATACACCTGAGTTATTCACCATGGGGAACATAAATCATGTTCATCAAGAATATAGATGGATCAATGCACCTCTACATTCATTATAATGAGATAAAAATATCTCGATAAAGAACAAGTATCCCCATCTATAGATAGATGACTTGTTCAATATACTATTTGTGGAGAAGTATTTCTATAATGTAAACTTCGAGTCGGGATAACAACAAATAAAATATAAAAAGGAATATATTACCATGACTACCTTTGGAATGAGTTACGGACACTATGAGTTCATAGTGATGCCTTTTAGAATCTCTAATGGTCCATAAACATCTATGGATTTAACAAATATTGTGTATAGATATTACCAAAACAAATTTTTATTATTATTTATTGATGATATTATGATATACTAGTAGACCAAGTAGAAACACAATGAGCATTAATACTATGCTGAACACATTGATAAGGAATAAAACGTATACAATGTATAGTAAATTTTAGTTCTAGATGGTGGAAGTATCATTCATGGGGAATGTTATCACTATAAAAAGAATATCTGTAGACCCTTCTAAGATAATGATAATTGAGGAGTGGTGCATTATATCAAATGTAATGGAGATTTATAGTTTCCTTGGTCTATATGGGTATTATTTATGATTTTTGAATAACACACCTTGATTTTCAATCCCAAAACCCCAGATGGATCATAAGGGATTAAAATTTTTCTGGACTAGTAAGTGTGAAGACATCTTCAAAAGTTGAATAATAAGTTAATCACTACACCAACATTAACACATCTGATAAGTGGGAAACACGTTGTGGTGTATAGTGATGCTTTAATTAATTTCCTGGGCTTTCTACAAATGAAAAATGAAAAATTGATAAAAATGCCTCAAGGATGTTATAAATTTATGAGAAATATGATCTCAATCATGATTTTGAGTTAGCAGATGTGATCTCTGCATTGAAAATCTATGTTCATTATCTCTATGGGGAGAAGTGTGAGATATATACTAATCATAAGAGTATAAAATTTATATTCACACAAAATGATATTAATATGGGCTAGACATTATAGTTAGAGATCATAAAATATTATGACTTCTCAATCCAATACCAACCATGCAATGTAAATAAGGTGGAAGATTATATAAGTAGAAACTATCATGTATATTTATAAATGAATAAAATTAAGAAATATCCAATATTTTTAGACATTAAAGGGATGGACATGGAAAATATTAAGTAAGTAACATCATCAATAATTATGAAAATGATTTCTCAGTCATCCCTTATGTATAAAATAATGGTTTCTTAATGAAATGGTGGTAATATTTAGGAAATAGTGTAGGGTTTCATAAAAGTGATATCCTATGAGTTAAAAATTGATAAGGATGAATTCTTAATATTTAGGCCCCAAATATGTTTACCATCCCATATCAACATATATAAATATAATGTGAATTATTTTCATAAATCAACATTATTCACCTAGGGAGCATAAAGATGTTTCCAGAACTACTAAGGAACTATTCATTCGACAATATGAATAATGTGATAGTTGAATATACATTAAAGTTCTTAGTATATCATAAAGTCATTTTTTAAAAGATAAAATTATAATGGAATGATAAATCCATTTCCCATACCAATATAGAAATGGGAAAGTATCAACATGGAAGTTTTCACTAGACATCCAAATATATCCATAAAAAACAATACAATATGTGGTGTTGTAGATCATCTAACCATGGAAGCTCACATTATTAAAATTATAGAGGAATTATCACTATATAAAATTCTTAGATATACATCAGAGAATTGGTGAATCTTCTTGTAATGCAATTATATAATACATCCAATACAAATCTGACATTCACCTAAAAGATCTATAAAAGTCTCCAAAATTCTCTAAACAGTGAGAGGAACTTCTGTATGACCTATCATCCTAAAAATTATTGCCAATCTAAGTAGACTACTCAGAAACTATAAGACATGCTAAGGGAATTTTCTAATGGACATAAATGGAGTATGAGACCAACATCTACCTCTGGTCAAGTTCTCTTACCATAATAGTTTCCACTCATGCACCCAATTGGCTATATATGAATCCAATTATGGGAAAATATGCATAACACAATACTGTTGGGAGAAAGTCGGTTAACATAAGTTTCAAGGACCATAAATGGTCATATAGATGGTGGAAATGGTGGAATCCATTCTAATGAATATCTGGGTAGTTCAAACTCAATAGAAGATTTATACACATAATCATCATTGATACAACAAGATTATTTTTGAAGAAAATGTATTCCTTTACAAGTCTCCAAAGAAGCATATTTTTGAATTTTGGAAGAAGGAGAAGTTAATTCCCTAGTACATCAGCCCCTTCCAGATTATAGATCATGTTGGAGTTGTAGAAAATCAACTACAACTTCAAAAACTATGTATCTAGTACAGGATGTATTCCACATAACCCTATTAATGAACTATATACTAAATTCTTAACATGTATTATGTTAGGATGTGGTACAGTTGTAAAATGATCTATCTTATGAGAAAAATCAGCTAAAAATATTGGACCATAGAGATATTATGTTCTAAAAAACAAGACTACCTACCTAGTCAATGTAGTATGGAATATGTATAAGTATGAAGAGGAAACATGGGAACCAGAGAAATAAATGAATGAGAAGTACCCACCCATGTTTTCCCCTTTAAATCTAAAATGAAATTTCGAGGGTAAAATTTCATAAGGTGGAGGAATGTAATGTACTAAAATTAAATCAATGAAAAACTTCATTCTTATAAATACATATTATAATATAAATTACATAAGATCACGTAAATAACCAAAAATAATCATTACAATTTTATAAGGAATTAATTAAGTGGCTTATTTAGATATTAAAGAACATGTACCAATAGAACAGTAACATTTAATTTGGAATATTAATATGAAACATATGAATAGATAACCATCCAATAGAATGTTAAACTCACCAAAAAAAATTATAAGTAAAATATAGGCATTTTATAAATTAAAATATGATATAATTATATTATAGTTTATGTGAATAAATATTTTGGAACTAATAAATTACATGTTGATATTTTTATAAAAAAATGTTTATTTAAAATTTTATAACTAATCTGATTTTTTGAAAGAAAATTTATTTTGATAAAAATGTATTCCTAAGTTTATTAATTTTTTTCTTATGATTATATGATAATTTTAAGGGACCTTAATTAATTTTTCAAAGTTTCATAAAATCATCAATAATTTTAAAATAATTTTTTTTATTGATGATGTTATTATCAAAAAACAAAATTTATTATATTTAGACAACTATTTTCATAAAATTCATTTTTTTATTTAGTTCTTACAAATCAAAAAAGTATAGGGTTAATATTTTTTATTTTTCTAAAGTAGTTTTATTTTTTGTGAATAGTAAAAGTTGGTAATTTACAGTATGAGCTAAATACATGAATTATTGAGTGATGGATGATTAATGGACTATTTAATCAACATTGGTTCATATTCACATGATATATATACTATATTTTGTTATAGAAATCCACACTAATCATAGTCTTGAGATATAATTGTAATCTAATGAATAATATAATAAAAAAACACCCCTCTCCTCCAAAATAAATACAACCCTCACCACCTCTATTCCTTACACCATGAAAGCCATGAATGTTGTCCAAATTCTACCCAAACCACTTCCATTGTCTCTTACCATTGTCTATGTGTTTATTTTTTCCAATAAAATAATGAAATAAATTCCCTCGTAGAGGTTCTCAAAGAGAATAATTCAATAGGTGAAACTTATTTCCTTTTCATTTAATTTCCTTCCAATTTATTTTATTTTCTTATTATATCCTCAAATTCCCTTATTTGAGTGTAATTATATCCCCAATATCTGACATATATTGTATTGTTTTTATGTTACAGGAATAATCCATCATCATTTCCTTCCCATCCCTTGTAGTTCTAACAATGAAAACATCCTTTTTGATGTGTTAATTTAACACATATAAAGAAGATGGGTTTTCAATTTCATTTAACAGGTTAAAGGATTCTAATAAAAAAATATGTTTACAATATAATTTAATATTTGTTTTTTTATTTATTTAATATTTTGGAACTAGTATATTTCATAATACTAAATAATAGAACAAAACTATTTTGTGATGATCGAGAACCACCAAATTAATCACAATTATTTTCATTAACATTTTATATAAGGATTCATCCTCATACCATATAAAAAATTATATATAAGAAATAAAATATACTTATTAAATATCATTGATAACATATAATTTAAATATTGTATTAATATTCTCATTTTATATGTTCTTTCATACTGATATACAAGTGAACCAATCATGAAAACCAAGGGAATGATCACTCCTAAATAGTGACATTGTATCTTAAAGCTCGTCATAAGGCAATAAATTATCATAATAAAATTATAATAAAGTTAATAAATTTATAATATTAAAATAAAAAATTAATTATTTCATTTAATTTGATTATCTAGTACATTAAGATCATGTGAATAAAACATTCAGACATAAGGTAAGGGATTATTTCTAAACCTCCATTTTTCCCTTTTGGGTACACATTTCCCTCATTCCCCCAATGAAATTATTCATTATTTTTATATAAGTCTTCTAAATATTGTTTTTATGTTCCAATCTCATGTATCCAGATAATTTCATTACTATTTTATTGGGATGTTATTGTTTTAAAAATGATTACTTTTAAAATATACACGATAAGTAAGCTCTATTAAAGGGAATATCTTTATTTCTCACTCATTTATAAATGCACTGAAAAATCTATTTTAATATTCAATTATTTCTATAAAATCAATAATTTAATAATTAAAACGAACTTTTTTAATTACTAACATTATGAAAATAAATTTTTATTTTCCTCTTTAAACGGTCCTTAATATTTTCCTTAAACCGTACTAAATTAATTCATTTATAATGTATTATAAAAAATAGTTTTAAATGTTTTCACATTAGTTTGACATAACTTATCATGATCTATTCATATTTTAGATTATTATTTTCCATGTATGCTTGAAATATATACTTTCATTGAAACCGATATCATATTCTATTTTGTTATTCCTTATGACATGATTGTGATACCCAATATGTTCCACATGTAACCCATATACTTGATTATTCAAGTTTAACACATTTGTATGAAAATGTTATGATGGGTGGACAAAGATAGTTCTCCAATGCAGTAGTTTGTTTTTAGTCTCATGAGACGTCATGTTGGTATAGGGAGTGAACCTGATTCCTTTTTGGGACATTCAGAAAATGATAAATGTTCATGGTAGTTAGCCTTGGATCATTCATATGTTATGTTATGTGTTGTTCCACATTCCTACGATTCCATGATTACATGTCCCCATTTCCTACATGTTATAATATAATATGTTTATTAATTTTATATTCCTTTTTATTTTATCATTTTATTCCTACTAACTCTTATACATTACATTATTATTATGTTTATACCCTTAACAAAATTTATAGATTATTATTTTTTCATATATTCACCTAGTTATTCTATTATGATTTATGTTTTGCAGATAAGTTAGGAGATCATTATCGAGTTTAAATAAAATATTTAATTATTTTGGTTCCATTATTTCAGTTTGATGTACCTAATCATCCAAAGATAATATACTTTATATTCATTCACTTCTATTTGAATGTTAGTTATGCTTAAAATCATGTAATAATTTGTGTAAAAGTATAGAATTACTATATTCCTCCTTGAATTATCACTTGTTATTGATTTGAATATCACCATCATGAGTCCACTGAATAAACTGAAGACCTCCATGATCATGTATTCATCACATGATAAAAAATAAAAACTAGAAATTCATGATAATTCTTACTCCAAGAATGAAATCTAAATTATTCATGTGGTTAGGAAAATTTGTAAAAAAATTGATTTCAAAGAAATTTAAGAGGACATTCATGTAATCAATATTAATTGGTAAAGTCTTTTATATAAAAGAGTATGTTTTTACCTTTTCATACCGATTCACTCCATCTTGAATGAAGAAGGCCACATCACATAACAAAATGTGACATGATTTCTTGTGTCATATTACCTAAATTTGAAGAATATAAATGTTCAGACATTTTTGATTTAAAAAATATATAAACAAAAAAATATTATTCAGGTATAATACAGGGTGAAAAAATTTCGGAGAGGTGGTGGAAATTATTTCTATAAGAAGAGTATCCACGGAATATATATGGTGTTTCCACTAATATTTTCTTTAGAGATATTATTTTTATAAAAAAGGAGAATCACTAGGAATTCATTTTTATGAATAGGAAAAGTGTATTAAGAGGAACTTGACTATGGGGATATGGCTGTTCTTTTCTCATCTATAGTGAGAAGAATAACTGTACACTAATTATCGTATCGAAAAATAACAGAACACTTATTATGTCAATAGGAAAAGATTCATGCTATCTTGTTGTGTTTTAGAATACATGATGGTATTATGTTTAAAATATTACAGAAATTAACATTTTTATGATAACAACTCCACATATTATGTGATTTATTTATTCCATGTAAAAAACATTTATTTGTAAGAGACAAATCATTAATTATTTTGTTTCTTGGAGAAAGAGGTAGACGTGTTATATGTTATCACAGAGGTCCTATATATGATAAATAAAAAATATGTGACTTATTATAGTAATATGGTGTTATATAATAGGGTAGTACATCTGTATATTTGATATCTGTGAAGGAGAGTATGAGAACTACGAATTTGGTTATGGATGAATTGCATGAATACGTGAATGCTTAAACATTTCAGAAGTTAATAGAAATATAATAATTTTTTATAGATATTAAAACCTTTTTCATTAAACATTTCAATTTATATAAAAGAAATATATTTATTAAATAACATATAAAATAATAGAAAGATTATGTTTTCTAGTGTTCTAAATAAGGTGGTCATTCAATGTATTCTAAATACATGCATGGGATGATGTGAGATGTTTAGTGAAGTGTATATAGACTAAATATATAAATTTTATATTCTAAATTTATATTTTTATTCTAAGATTATATGTATAGGAAGAGTTAGTTAAAGAGTTGATAGCATCTAATTGATATTTGGTTCAATGAAGAATTTTGAGAATACCATTCAAAAAATGAAAATTTTAGTGACCAGAGTAAGGTGAAAGAAAGAGTACCATATTATTATTCTACTATATAAAGAATAAAGAGGCTTTATTTCCCACATATATTCATGAATCACGTGAAGAATAATTAGGTTCAGGAAATATCATCACTGTTAAATCCATCTAAAGAACCAATAGGTGGAAGAATTTCATGGCGTTGCATGATACCATAATAAGATGGTTAAGAATCTATTAAGAGGAGTTATAAATAACTATCTATGAGCTATAGAAAATAACTATATAAATTGAATATATTAGATAATGGTGAATTTTTATTTCATATATTTTGTAACCA
The DNA here is from genome assembly GCA_963277665.1 of Viscum album. Lineage (NCBI taxonomy): Eukaryota > Viridiplantae > Streptophyta > Magnoliopsida > Santalales > Viscaceae > Viscum > Viscum album. The sequence continues at coordinate 1,866,870,422 of OY728123.1, read as the reverse complement.
TGCTTGACTGATTTATTTACATGTGATTGCATGGTATTAGATTATTTCCCAATAATGACAAGGACTAGATACTTTTATTAATTTTTGAAACTCATTAAAATATCATGTTATATCTTTTATATTCTCTAATATACATTTACATGATAAATAAAATATAATAGGATATTCAAGATCCTAACTAGTTTAATAGGTAAAAGGGATAAAATATATATAATATTAAAATGTTCCCAACATCGATTCACACAACTCCCCAATCCCCTATCAGTATTGACTATATCCTGAAGTGGTCCACCCAATTGGTATTATAGTCATGTTTCAACCCTTCTAGATTCTCACTATTATAGTGAATATCTTTTCAAGGATTCATTTTCATTCTTTTATTTACAAAAATGTTATAATTTCATTAATAATTAGTTATCTTTGAGAGGAATGTTATTTCTACTATGACCATTCTGAATATGAGAAATAAACAGATAATAAATCTGAATAAGTTATCTATATTTTATAAATAAATGTATGTAAATTGTTTTTCTTCCTTACCAGTACTGAATTTATATCATGTTTGGAATGTTAAGATAATGTGGCTCAAGTTTCAACAAACATGTTGGATTTTTTTCTATATTAATTAAATCATGTCATACAAGTGATTATGAGTTCTGTTTAGTTTTTTTTTCTAAACTTCAATAATGATGATCCAAAGACTAATGGGATTAATAATATGTTAGTATATTTTTCAATTTATTCTTTAAAGGAAATAATTCATGTTTATCTCAAATTATTAGTCTGTATTATATCATGTATATATTGGTTGTATGGAAAAAGATATCACTCATCTTGAGGAAAATCTAGAAGTAATAGAGAATGATTGAAAAGAAAAACTTCTAGATTATATTATGTTTTCAGTGAAAGATATAACCTTTAATTAAGATAGATTGGTTCTCGGAATTACTTCATCATAGTTTGAATACAATTTTTTTGAATTTAGTTTATGTTAAATGATTCAATTATACTCTAGAGTAAAATATCCATATTGTTGATTGATAGTTGAATCAACATTGATGTCCCAGTTTTAAAAATGATTTAATATTTGATATGATTTGGAAAATTTACTGTTTTTTTTAAATAAATTTAAGATGCATGAATTTGAATATGAATGGATGAATAATCTTTTTGAAGATATGGTGATTATGATTTATAATATGAAAAAATTACTCACTACTATATATCCATAATTAGATGTTTTGTTATCCAATCATGAGAATACATAGATGGATACTTCAAAAAATAATGTGATCGTTGTTTTTTCTAATTAATTCTATCGAGATTAATATATTGTTAAAGGAACCCTAATATATGATAAGAATATCACGACTTCAATCAATATTCTATCTCATGAATCTATAAAAAAGAGATATCATCCATATCAACTTGTAATAATTTTTCTAAATCTATTTTCAAAAATAGTGGAAGTTGGAAAACAACATATGAACATGAATGGTTAATTAAAGGATAGAACAATCTTACAACCATTACTATGGTGGTTAGGAAAATTTGTTTGGAATTTATTTCACCATGCATATCCCAAAACTCTATGACAAAAACACAAAAAAAAACCTAAAAAATAAATAATAATATCAATGTTTTGGTTCAATGATGTTATTTCAAAAAATTATCAAATAATACAATTTATTATTAGTAAAATCGTTTAACTATAGAATAATAAATGAATTTCATTTAAATGACAGAAGCATGATAAATAGGATGAAAAAATATACTTGTAAATAAAAATATATAGACTTAAAATAGATTTGGAATACATGAAAATATATATGACGCATGGAATGGTAGTGGTCACAAGAATTGTGCATGGTCATATCCACAAATATCCAAATATGATGATAAATTATAACCATACACTTTTTCCAATAAAGTAAAAGAACCCTTGGAAATAAATCAAAAAATGATTATAATAAATTCCTTTTAAAAGGTTTCTATGAAATAAATGTGAGATTTCATTGTATTTCAATCCCAATAGTTTGATTAATTGTGTAGAATCCAAAATGACTAATAATATAAATGGTAAATAGAAGAAGCTATATATAAAATAATAATATTCTACAGATGTTCCTAAATATATTATGGTAGTATAGCTAGATGATTTAAAGAGAATAAAGAAAATAGAATAATCCATGAAAAAGTGTAGTGAAAATAGAAAATAAGATTCTATATGATGGTAAATAATTTCTATATGTGAGGCTCAACAAGGATATAAAATCCCCTTAATATTATATTCAAATAATTATATTATAATAATAATTCTTTAAAATGATGAATATTTCACTTGTTTATTCATGTGATTTAAAATCTACTAAATGAACAATGTTTAAAGATAGAAAAATCGAAGAAGTGATAAGACCCCCATATCATTAATCAGAATTTAAGTTCATATGTGAATGCTTGTAGAATGTATTAAATGTAGAATATTTGTTGATAAAATTATATGATCATTTATTTTTTCATTAAAAAAATGATTTTCTACATTATTCCATTAATATTAGTGTATTGTATTATTTCTTATAATGTATGGAATTGAAGATTAATTTTGTTCTTTGGATAGAAATTAAGAAGTAGTAGGTGATATCAATTCTTAATAGCAATGTAGAAGAAGTAATCATCATTGATTGATTCATCAATTATTATACAATTATAAGAATGATATGTTATAATGTTTGATGATGTTTAAAAATTTGTTTTTATCTCTTGGATAGTATGGATAATGAAATAAACCTCTTTTATTTATTTTAGTTTTTTATCTTGATGAAAAATTATTGATGAAGATCCTCATCTATGAATTAGTGAATGTTTTCAATTTAGTAAAATCACTGGTTTAGTAACCATTTGTTGTATTGTTTATATTGGATTTCCATGAAATTAAATAATTGATATATCCACCATTATTAGGATTTTTAGGTGTGTTTCCTTTTAGGTGATACAAATTAATAAAGGAAAATAATATTCTAGAAATTATTGTTTCAAACAAATATAATTATTTTAGATGTTTCTTTCACCTCCTATAATTGGAATATATATGTTTTATTAGTCACTAATTATTTTTAAACAAAAATTATAATCATAAAATAATCGTGGAATAATTGAATTAATCAACAACATAACAAAATTGGATTTATTGAATTAATTCAAGATCATTTATCCTTATTATTGTAATTGGATTTTTAGATCTATTATTAAAATTGAGTGAAATATTATTAGGTTTATTATTCTTATAAAATTTTCACATCTCGTTTAATATCTTCAGCATCGAAAAAAATTGGAAAACCATTAAATTCAAATCTATTATTTATAATTTCATGACATATTAGAAGTAGTTATAAAGGATCCACATTTTTTATTAAATCAAATCCTATTATTTTCTAAATCGACCATGGATCAAATAGACATAGAGTGAAAAGACTGATAGAACATTTCTAATGTATGAATATGTATCACTATCCCATTAACATGGAATTATTTATTAGTAATGGTGTTGGAAAGTCAAATGAATGTATTTATAGGTAAAAAAGATAGATCTGCATATTGATATATTCATTTGGAAAGAAATTTGATGTTATTTCCAACAAATACAATGGGGAGATTAAAATACCAATTTTTTATGTGTTTTATTTATCCCAATGATTATTATTGGTTCTCACAGGTGACTAATGAAGTATAAATATTTCCATGATTTTAATATGTTAAAAAAGATTGAATGATTTATGTTTTTGGAAGTGAAGTTTCTATGATATCCAAGTTTGATATCAAGGTGTATATAGGTTGGATGAATAGATTAATAAGAGATAACTCATGTATTATTTTCATAAGTATATAAATTTCAACAATTTGAGTTGAAAATTATAATGTTTATTTTACATTTAATGGTATCTAGAACATGTGGTAGTAATTTTTTTAAAAGATACTTTTTTCAAAACACTGAATAAGATGGGATGAATTTAGATTATTTTATTTTGAAGAGTTCATTATAATTAATATTTTAAAAATAGAAGAAGAGTATAAATAAGATCATAAAAAATATTAATTTTTTATGATAAATAAATATAACACCATGGAATATCCATCCAATGGCCCAAAGGCCTTCAAATATTTTTATTTTTTAGATTGATCCCCCTTTTAAGGGAAGAAGGGGGAACCCCAATTACATCAAGGACTTAGACAAATCACACGTGAAGGACAAAAGGAGTAAAACCAGACTCAAACCCGAAGCTTCCCCTCCCCAGCATTGATCATGTTGAAGCTCTTCATTATTGAAAGGCTAACAGAGGCATATGGATGGCATAGAGGATGGTGGATGGGTGGGCTACACTTGGGTGTTGCGTAACCCATCCAAGGAATGTGCCAGTGTTTTAGGGTTCACATCCTAATGATTTATTGGTTTAACAGCATCCTGAAATCTATTATTAAGCATCACTTAGAATTGGAGGCAAAAGATGTAGGATGGGAGAGTAGTTGGTATTGTTTAAACTTTTAAAAAATATATAGAAATGTCATCATTATACAATATTCCCTTACTTGGAAATGCACTGGCCTCTCCATAGTCATATTCCTCTTAAAATTATTATGTTTTTCGGCACTATACTTATTCACGATGTAAACATTGATTAAGACAAGGAATAATATTATTGTGATAATGTCATGATATATAAAATTAGAACATGACTCGCTTGTTCTTCCTGACTCCATGCATGAAATCTCTATCAGGAATGAATCTTTCTGAGTAAAGTGACATTTTTGAATGAAAATAATGCTTCAAACCCCATTTTTTCACTTGATATGCATAGATACATTTTTATTTGTACAATATCATGCATTTTTTATTAAATACACATGTACTTATTCACGAAAGAAGAAGGCCTCATCACAAAATTAAAGGTGATTTTTTTAAAATCATATAACTAACATTCATAGAATATAAGTTATTATATCTTTGGTAATAAAATATATTTTCTTACATAAAATATTTCTGGACTTCAATTTCAATGATGTAATAAAAGATAGTTAGTAGAACTTTACATTATAAGGATATAATCTATAACCTAGAAAAGGTACCCCCATAGGAATTTTATCCAAGAGTTATTTTTTCATAAAATTAAAAATCACCCCCAATTTTTTATGTTAATAGGAAAAGAGATTCATGATCCACTCATATATGTGAAAGGTGTTGTTCCATGATATTATATTGTGTCATGAATAACATCACACTGAATTTTGTAAAGACAAATAAATGATAACTACGTAATCCAAGAGGAATTGTTTCATTTTTTCATGATGTGTTTTAGAATTTACAACTACATTGTGGTTAAAATATTCTATGATCCAATTTTAGTTTAATATTAAATCTCTATCATCTGTGATTTATTTTATCCTCTTATAAATTTTTATTTAATTAGTAGTTATTTTGAACAATTTTTTTGGTTTGAGAAATATGAAGCTATGTGATATAGTAGCACAAAATTCTTGTTCATGAGAAATAAATCCTAAATGGCTTAGAGTCCTGAAACTATTTTATATAATATAGAACTACATTCATATACATAGTTTTCCGGAAGGACATTCTATGAACCAGGAAGTCGACAATGCATTCATTGCTTGAATATTTGAATGTGTAATCACTAGAGAATATAATTAAAAATGATAAATTATGTGATATATCTAATCCAATTGCATCAAGCATTTCATAGAATATTGAATTAATATAATTTATTAATAGCACATAAAATAAAATTTATGATTATGTTTGTGTTATTTTTAGTCGATGAAGTCGTGAAATATATTCAAAATAAATGCATGATATGATTTGAAATGTTCTATGATATTTAATTAGTGAACCAATATATGACTAATAATAAATTCACAGTTTATATTATTTCCCAATGATAAAAAGTATAATAAGAGTTGGTGAAATATTTGATAGTTTTTTTTTATAATTTGGGAAAAAGAGGAATTATGAGAATATTAAACCAAACCATATACATTTTATTATGAATGTATTTATATGATTGAAGAATGATTAGCATATTAGTTTTCTACTATAAATAGCATAAATATATTTCTTTTACCACTAATATAGAAGTAACTTGTTATTAAAAAGATTTTATTTAAGAAGAATAACTTTTATATCCATCAAAAATCTCAATAGTTAGAAGACTCTGATTATGTTATCAGTTAAATCAACAAGAAGGTGGATGTTGTCTTTAGATAAATTATAAATTACCATATTAAAGCCGAAAACATCACTGTTATTTGACAATAGTGTAACATAAGTGAAATTTTATTCCCTTATTTTTCTAATCATGTTTATTGGAATGTTTTCTAGGTGGTTTTGTGGTGTTGGATTATTTCCAAACCATTCAATCGACTACCAAGCCTTATTGTGTAGTTATCCATGTGAAAAAAATATTTACCATATTTTTACAATATTCATATACATTAAAATGATAATTAAAAGAAAATAAGTGGATTAAGATCCAAATTGGTCTAAGAGGTAACCAGGATAAAAGTTATAAATGGTTAAAAAAGCTCCCAACACTGATTCAGCCCCTTTAAAACATGAGTATATTCTGTAGTTGGCCTTTCATATTAGTACTCTATTGGAAGGAATCAATGTAGAGTTGAGATGGAATTATAAGTTGACTATGATAAGAATGTTGTCACAAACCATTCCATAAATCTAGATCAACAATCTATGCTAAGACTGAAAGATTTTAATTTTTTATTTATTTTCTTTTTTTAATAGTTCAATACTCTTAATCAAAGAAGATTATTTTAAATTAAGATATTATAAAATAAAATATTGAATAATAATTATTGAACATGTATTTTTTAAAAATAAAGAATCTATTTATTGATTTATTTGTAAATTCATTTCCAAGATCATATTTTCAAATATTTAATATAATAATTTGTGTTCAATATCACATATAATAAGGTTTGGGTTTTCATTTCATACCCTTTTTTACTATTAATTTTATTTTTATTTTAAAAGTGTGGATAATATAAATAAATCCAAATCAATCAGTTTTTAAATCCAATGGCGAGAAATTATTCATGAAGATTAATTTTAATGAAATTTTATGAGTTAAGAATTCACATGCAGTGTGCATGTAAACTAGTTAGTTCAATTTCTATTAGATTTTTAAAATAGAAATGTTTTAATTAGTTTATTGATTATGTTTTAATGAAAATATTTATAAAATATATACTACTGTGGTTATAATATTAATTTTTATAAAACGTGTGTATGATAAGTGATTTATAAAAATAATTAAAAATCATTAATTGGTACAAATATTGGTTCTAATCCTTAGGTATATTCTTATGTACATTCATATTGTTACAAATTCATATATAGCGAGCGACTATGGTTTTTCATTATTGAAATTTTGAGGATTTCTGTCAGTTATTCATTTTTATTTGTTGATTTTTCCCAGATAGTATTATAATTGACTCATTTGATTATAATTTATAATAATAATTAATTAATTTTATTTCTCACTATGTTTTTTAAAAATTGAATGTTGTATGTTTTGGTATCAATAATTAATTCTTTGAGAATTATTTATATATAATAGGGATATATATTTACTTAATATTATTTAATTTAATAAATTGTATGTTTATGAATATTTATAAATGTATTTAATTATTGATTTATTGGTTTCCAAAAAAAATAGAAATGATATATAATCCAATACCATGTTTGATAATGTTTGAAGGATATAGAGTCGTAATGAATATTTATAGGTTCAAGTAAGTGTTAGGCTGATTGGAATAAATTATTTAAAATTATGTTGTACGATTTTTCAACATAAATAGAGGGAAAATGGTGTAATTAGTATGTAAACATTTTTATAAGTTATTGTGTTTCTTTGAGATGATTTGGTGTAATGGAAATAATTTGGGTAAAAATTTAAAGCATTACTATAAATCAAGTCGTAAATTTATTCATTATTCCAAAATATTTATGAAGCGTTCTCATAGAATTTGGTGAGCTACATATCAAACCATATAAAATATAAAATTTTCAATGTTTTGTGGATAAAAATGAAGCTTCTTGGGATCTTCATAATTACATGTGAATAGTTATACAAGAGTAAGTCATGATTCATTAATGTTGTCACTAAATATTAAAGTAATTAAATTCGATCATGGTTGTATATCATGATTATTGGTATTGGAGTCTTGCATTCATTACATCATAGTATAATTGAACAATTCATTGGTATAAGGAAATATTTTGTTTCACTAATAATGTTTTTGAACCAGTTGGATCCTTATTTGTAATCAATAATATCTGAGAAGAATAAATCACATTATAATGAAATATACTAAGGAAAAAACGGATTTTAAATTAAATTTAGTGTTTAGTGAAGGTGAATGTTATTATTTTATTTTGATAGAGTCATTCTATAATGGGACTAATAATTATATAAATTTTTAATTTTTTTTATATATTTTACATTTTGATTGAATACAAGAGTAATGTGTCTATGGGAAAACTCTTAGATATTTAAGTAGATTTATAGAGAATTGTATTCAAGAAATGGTATTTGGAATATATGAAATTATATTTTATATTGGAACATCATTTTTCAATATCTAATTTATGATAACATTATTTTGAAGTTGGTGATTCCATGTTAATGGAGGAATAATTCTATATTTTTTGTTAAGGACATTTTTGTATTTTTAGAGTATTTTCATGTCAATAAAAGGTTATTTCAAAGATTGAGAGTTGTTAAGTGAGGACTAATCGAAATTTAATAGTTTCAGTGAGAAGAATTTAGTAAAGAATTACATCCTTAATGATTTATATCTTATTGGTCACATATATGTGTAGGAGGAATTGGAAAATTTTGGAGACATAATGTGTAAAAAAACTTTTCTCATTTTTATTAAAAAACATTCCTAGATAATTTCATGTAAAAAGTGTTTTTAAAATTCAATTCAAGGATATATTCACCTATGTTTGATCGTTACTAATAGATAATAATTTTTCCCTGCCTATTATTTATTTTTTATCTATTTATGAATAGGAAAATTGTAGTGTAAAGTTAATCTAATTGATTAATAATTTATGAATAGTGGTTTGTAAAAATTAGATAAGATAAATAATTCATTGATTCAATCTCTCCAATTTCTGTTAATATCCTTTCACCACATCAACTAGGCACCTATAATTTGGTTATTTTATTATAAAAATCATAATTCTTTAGTAGATGTCAAATATCCTAGATAAACATATTTATAGAGAATAAATTTAATTTTCTAAATTTTAATATATGTTGATATTTAAAATAAAATCTTTTGAATTTACATACCTAGGCTTTCAAAAATTTCATAATTCATATTGATTTTTATTTAAATTATGTCTTATTAGAGGAATAGAAATTACAAAATTAATTTTTACAGTATCATAGATATTGATTTTCTATTATGAAATAACATGATAAAGTGGGGTTTTGATATGATCCTAATTGAGACATGGAAAATATACCATTTATATTGACACCTAGCCTTAGGGTACTCTCACAAGCATCATTTTATCCAATGGCACGGGGTTTGGATAACTTATATATTCAATGCTCGATTTGTCTTATTTATTAAAATATTCATTCAAATATTTCTATTGTGATTTGAAGTTTTATTTATTGAAAACATATTCATATAAGGTGTGGTGTATAATTAAAATATATTTGTTAGAAAAGGAATTATGTTTTCCTTATGTTGAAGAAACCACATCATGGCTTAATAATATTATGACACAGTGGAAAAAAGATGTGAAATCATTTACTCTGATGTTATAATCATGTCATAATATAAATATGTTGTGTTATTATATTTTTATAAATAATTTTTGAGATTACCCAGTGATCGTATTATCCCAAAATGAATATAATTACACTATGGTGACATATTTCATGTTTCAAGGCATCAATACATAGAAAATTTTTGTTCCAGTATGATTAATTTTTACAACATCATCATTCATGTCACACTTTAATTTAACAAATAAAATTTCAAGGATAAGTGTATATTGATAACATTAAAATGATAAATAATTTATAAGGACATTTTTTTACTGAATAATTCAATATTTTGGGATCATGATAATGATTTATAGCTAGATCTAGATTTTAAGATATTGTTAATCACATCCTAATTTATACATTCATGAAATACTGTTTTTTAGATCTTAAAAAGTATTATTCTTTATTAATTATTATTATGATGAAACATTTATATATCCATCTATACATTCAAGAGATAATTCTGTATGGCATTTTTATGGGGCTGTGGAGAAGTTCAAATTTTTTCACCTGATACAAAATTTAGGGACACTTTTGGATGATTGTGAAGGAATGATTTAATTATTTATTATCTATTATTCATTATTATACATGGATTTTTTGGTAATAATCTTACTCGTATTCTATTTAATTCTTGATAATATGATATTAATAATTAATGAAAGACAACAATCATTGGACACCAAGGATTTACCACTTGATAAAAGTTGTATGTGAACCTTGTTAAACCCTTTTTCATCCATTTTAAATTTCACTCTATATCTCATCATCATCATTTATTGGGTTCATTCATGGATCCTAGAATTAACCAACAAAAAAATAATAGTTATTTTTTAAGGAATGTAGGATTTTGGATGAAATAATTCAACTCCCCCTTTAATGATTATTAGTGTTTTTTTAAGAACATTAATTGGTATCAAAGAAAGGGTTATTAATTAGTTTATAAGGTAATTATTTTATAAAATAGTTTTTTCTTTTAAATTGGAATATTAATAATAGTATTGAAAAAATATTCATCATGTTTGATGGAAGGGGATTTCATCTATAGATGGAGATAATGGTTTCATATAATAAATGTATTTTATGTTATGTTTTAAAAAAAATATTACTTTTATACATATTCCAAAAGATGGGACAACATATACTCTTCATGATAAGAATAATATTGAATCTTCTATGAGAGTGAAAAAAACCTTATTCTGATCCATTGTATCGAAGGATTTGGAATGAGTTATGGGAATTAATTCTATGGATTTAATTTAGATAAATCTCTATCATTACAGTAAAACAAAAAAATGTCATTTCATTATGAGTAAATTAATTTCAATAAAAATTTTATGGAACATAAATGTGATAATACATGTCAGAGTAAAATTTATTTTTTATTGTGTAAAATATTTTGATCTTGATTCTATGTCAGGGAAGAAATTATTATTCTAAAATTATAAATAAATTGATGATAGTTTTATCAGTTAATTTTGATCTAAAAAAATATAAACTCATGGATTAAGACATGGATGAGTGGACCATTTATAAAAACATTACAATATTATGATATCCTTTGAGAAGATTGGGGAAACAATTAAATATAATGGGAAATCTAAAATTTTTATAGAATTATAACATCTAAATATTTGAAAAAAAATTAAAATAAGAGAACTCATTAGGTAAATTATAATTCTATATATAATTCAGTAAACATAAGTAAATTAATCCAAGACTTCCCTAGAGGCTTGAAATTAGGAAGAAGTAAATATTATGGAAAATAATCATTTAATTTTTTTAATTATGAAAGGATTAATTATTTTTACCCCATTTCACCATGAAGAATAAAAATATTATGAAGGTGATAATCCGATAATATCATCGAGTAGGTAAAATGTGGAAATTGAGTGATGTTAAGATTAATGTTAATAAGGTAATGTAATGTGAAATCCATCAAAAAAACATTTATCTCAAAATAAAAATCGATATATATATAGGTTAATATGATCAAATTTATAAATATTAAACTGAGAATTAATAACTTTTATATGTTAATTAAATCCCAAAAAAGTATAATTTTCCCTCTACTAAGGAATTAAAAGAAGGTTGTAAAAAATAAAGCAGTTGTGAGTGGAAACCAAAGTAGTTATAAGTAAATTTATATCTCTTAGTATATTTGAAATAATTTATGATACATCAAAAATATAATAAGTAATTGAAATGTTAGAATGATTTATTAAGTAAATAATTTGATATATAAAATTTAAAGGTTATTTCAAATATTGAAATAATTTTCTCTTGAAATATTCATTATCTAAATTTAATGCATAATGAAATATAAACGAATATTTAAATTTGTAAAATAAAAATTATTGAAAAAAGTGAGGAGTTAAATACATCAATAATGATTTTTTGGGAAGATGAAAATTAATTGAAATAATTACTGTATGTGGAGTTCAAAAAATTTCATAAACATATTTCTGGTAGTTCAAAATAAGCTGAAAAAACATGACCTAAACAAACATGTTTATTACCACATGAATGTTTATAAAAGAAAATGATAAATTGAACAAACTCTCAAAATGGTTTCATTAGTTACAAGATGGGGAAGAGAGTGATTACATCACTAAATAAGAGAAATAAACCGATTTTAAATCCAAATGATAGTGTAAAAATATTAAATCAATTGGGTGTATAATATTAAATAAGTTTTGAGTAAGATTAATTGAAAAATATTGATAATTAATAATTCATTTAGTAATGATAATTTTGAAACACAATATTACATTTTATATCATAATTATAATTAATGAGAATAATTTTGATAACAAGATTTCCAATCAATGAAATTTACTTTTAATGAAAAATTATAGTGTTATAGATACAATGGAAAAATAATATATGTTGAAATTTATATTTTCTCACATAACATTGATAAATACATTGAATATAGGGGGAGTAATATTGATATTATTATAATAAAATCAAAGAACCATTAAAATATAAATGTAAAATTTCAATAATATTGTTTCTTCTCATGAGAGAAATTCTACGAGTTTTGATCAGACTAGAAACAGTGCTAATCAGTTTCTGGTTTTCTGAATAAGTAATTGATGGGTAATTAAGAATAATAATATTTCTTAAGGAGAAACTTTTAATAAAATTATTTGTAATTTGGTGGATAAGAAAGATGAAAATGGTAAAAATAAATGGATACATGATTGTGATTCATCATCTCACATGCACCACAAAAATAAAATAAAATAAATCCAAATGTTTTTGGTAGATATTTTACTTTATAAATGATTTAATACTCAATGTGAATGTATTTTTAAATAATAATGTTGATGAAAAAAAGTATGAATCAAATGAAATTATTTTTACCCATAGTCTAAGGCACCATCTATTATGTTTATATAAACATTAAGATAATATATGTGAGGAGATCATTTTTAATATTGGATATCAAATTAAGAGGATAAAGGTTTTAACAAGAATACTAAAGGTATAACATAAAAGGGGAAACTTTTCAAAAACATTCGATGAAATAAATTGTTAATACATGAGTTTGAAAGGAGGTAATGATATTTTGAAGAGAAGAATTGAGTAATTAGACCAAAAAACATGTACAAGATTTTAAAAAATGAAAATGTGAGAAATATATAAAAAATTAAACATGAAATAATCAATAATTTTGATGTGTAGAAAAAAAAGGAATGTGGGGAACATGAGTCACATGTTTTTTGGAGATAAAAAAATTAAATCGCTTCAGTTTAATCACTCAAATGCATGTGGTCAAATGAGCATAAGATAAAATAAAGTATATTATTTTTTAATTGTAATGTTTGATTATTTTATGTATCTAAATTATGACTATTTAATTTTCATTAAATAATAATTTATTTAGTATTTTAAGCACATTATATGGTTTTCTAAAAAATGTACACTAAAAATTATGATCTGATAATGGATTCTGATACAATAATTTGAATTTTTTGGAATATCTTGTGAATCATATATTTTTTCATGAATATATAATTTATACACACTACCAAAAAGTTATATTAGCTAAAAGTAAGAAACAATATTTATTTGACATGATCATAACCATGTTGTTAGAGTAAGGAACTTCTGAATACATATAGAGAAAATCTCCAATAATGGTTTCCAATATTATCAGTAGGAACTTACTCTAAGAAAAACATTTAAATAAAAATTACAATATGTGTTTTCTAAAAAATAAATAAATTGAATATTTTGATAGTATTTGGTAGACCATATTACATCAATATCAAAGGATGATATTTGAGAAAGTTAGATGTGGGATCCAATAATGGGAAATTTCATAGATATAACCCTAGTCATACAAGTTAATTGGTTTATAATATGAATATATTGAATCTTTTTGGTAGTTTAAATATAATTATTTATTAAAATAAAAATTTATTTCAAATATTAAAAACTATTGATGATGATATTGAATAAACATATGAAGAAATTGTTGGCAAAAATGGGACTTATTAACAAATATCTTTTGTATCTTCAATATTCATGTATTTTTTCTAAAATTTAAAATGATAGAGAAGGATTGGATAATTAAGTATCCATGTTCTCAATACATATGAAACATTTTTAAACTTAGAAATTACTTATAGATAGTAGAATAGATGTTCAAAGAAAGAGAAGTGTGAGAAATCCCTATTATACAAACTAAAGATCCATTGGAGTGATTAATTGTTTTTATTTGAAGAAAATCAATGTTAAAAATAAATAAAAGATTTTTTATAGGTTTTTAGTGTGTTTTTGTAAGTTATTAAGATTATTAAATATGAGTTATAATGAATTCTTAATTATTTTATGATTTTGGGATAATTTTGATGTACTTTATAGATATGTGGAAAAATAAAAAAAAAGAGTGATATAAAGGGATCCATGTTATAGAATCTTTGATGTAGATTTATATGTTGGGAATTATATAATGGGATATGACTTATAATAATTTGTTTAAGAGTTATCATGTAATGTTATTTGACTATATAGAACAGTTAAAATGAATTCCCAACTAATCCATCCATGTAATTGAAACCATAACTATCATTGATATAATGGTATATACACTGTGAATCATGTAAGGGGTCCTGGGAGGATTATATAAAGATCATATGGACCTATATAACAGATATCATAGTATAATTAAATGAAATTTAATTTACATAAGAATAATGGATATCTACATTAAGGTCATCAACAATAGAAAATCTATGTAAATGGAATATGAGAGCTATATATTACTAACATGCATAAAGGTCATAAAAAATCTATACAAGTTTAGGATATATATATTATAATATATTTTATATAATGATGAAATAAAATTAAATGATTCTAGAACCAATATTTTTTTCTTCAAAAATCATATTTTCGATATAATTCATGGATATTTTTTAATAATGTCAAAATGGGTGATCATATATTACATTGTCTTCTATTTCCTGTATTTTTATCAAAATAATTCTATAGTGATTAAAGAATTAATTTTTTTTTAATAAATTTCATTAAATATTCCTAGATACTTATTTTTATGATTTTTTATTATTTTAGTTTTCCTAGAATCACATTGAATTGATCATGCATGGATTCTAATTCGGTTTACATCAATATAAATAAATATGTTTCTAGGTTGATTAATTTTGTGCCATGGTGTATTACTTGATGATGTTATTTACTGAAAAATATAAATTTAAATATATTTTAGAGTAATTAGTAAGATATGTATTCATACAGTTCACCTAAAAAATTATATCTGAATTAATTTTTAACATTCCATGCTGTAAATGTTTTCTTAAACTATATTAAATTCTAGTTATTATAGTATAAATTATTGAACATTGGTTTCTAAATTTTTTAGAGACATAAATATATTTTTACAGGGGAATATTATTTTGATTGTAGTGCATGTATTTTACCCTGAGCAAATAATTCAATGAAACATCATGTGGTACCATCCTATTTAGGGAAGCATAAATAATGTTCTGCTTGAAAATTATTTCATTAATTAAATAAAAATATAGAGTTACAAATATATTGATTTAAATAGTAACTGAGGTGTATGTAAAATGAGATATATTTTATTTTTTATATCAAATTATTGATATAAAGGCAATGTATAATACCATTTCTTGTTGAAGAAGAGAAAAATTAAGGAAGCCGGATAATTTAGTAAATTGATACTCAAAAGAAAATTCAAAATAATATCTACATAATGTTATATATGGATAGTGAATAGAATATTTAAAAATCATGATAGATATTGGAATAAGTTACATATCACTTGTATTATAAGAAAAATATATTTCATGATACCTTTCTCATCCTATTTCTCTTCATTGTATCTACAACATGAATTTGTACAGTCCATTATTGTAACAATGTCAACCTCAATAGCACATAATCTTTTGTTATTTTATTTCAATGTAATAGATAAATTAATATTATATCCCCAAGTATTGCTCACTTTTTATTCTTCAAGATCTAGATACATACATGGTTTAACTTTTACATTATTAAATATACATACAATAAAACAATGTAAAATAAACTGCTTTTATGACATATACTAAGAAATTTCATCTTCAATCATAAGGTAGGAAAAAAATAATTGGGTTATCTAAAATTATTAGTAAAGGTAATATACCGTAGAAAAAAATCAATAATATTTTATGAATAATAAATAATTCACAATTATTATGGAATTGTAAATAATTAAAACACATTCCATCAATAAGGTGATAATTAAAATCCATCCATATATTTTTTCATCGTGAAAATATCCTGGATAATAATTACTAAATTATGAATGATGAAAATTCAAAATTATTAGACATCAAGTATGTCGAAAATTAAACACTATATCGTCAATTCATTTTTTGTCTTTGGGTAGAAACCCATTTGTTTTTATTTGGAAACAAACAAGAAGAGTTTTTCACAAAATATTTTATCTCATGAGACTTGTCAATTCATTGATGGGCGATCATTCATTAGGAATCACCGAACACTACAAGTTCAATTAAGTTTATATACATTTATTTAGTTTATGAAAAATATTATCTATCATAATATCCATGTTGATTAAACTATAGAGATTTACCACTATTTCCCTAGTTAAAACAACATTCGATGTAAATCTCATATATAAAAATGGTATGCAACCCAGAAAATAATCATATCCCCAATATAAAAAATATAAATATTTAAGAAAAATATAATTTCAAATAGAAAAGAGTATCAAATAGGTAGTATATACACCAAATAATAATGATATTGTTTATAATACTAGTTTTTGTTTTTGAAAAGGCTAAGCGGATAGCCCCCATTAATGAACTTAAAAGTGAGATAACCCCTTTTGAAGACTGGTTGAATGAGGAACCCATTACATGAAATAGATTAAAACACATTAAGATATAATGGAATAGGGCCCTCATGGACCCAAATACTAAATCAAAAACATAAATCATAATAAGAACCATCCAAATGTCTCATTTCACACTATTATATAATGAAATAGTGAAGTATGTCAAAGATGTAGTGTTTCTACTTGCTATGAATTGTTTCCTAATGGGGATACAACATGGAAAATTACTCTTCCATCACAAAATGAAATGATGGAAAATGGATGAATGATATATTTCAAAACACCTATCTCTCTTTTAAGCCGCCATCCTAAAAGTGATTGTGAGGAACTCAAGACACTACAAACTGGATGCTCCACAAAATAAGAAAGAAAAATTTATTGGAAATCGATGATAGGGTACCCATCTGTCAAAAAATAAGGATAGAAAAATGAATGATTGGCGTCATCACACCCATCTCTCCTTCAAGGACTCTCACTTGGCATATTTGGAAGATATAGAAACATGTATGTCAAATGAAAAGAGATGATTCCCAATTCCCACCATTATTTATGCACCTCATTAGACATTCAAATCCAATACCACATATGAAAAAATGACACTACAATACCTAAAAATTATCTTACAACCATAATAATTGGACAATAATGTCACCCAAGATAATAGTAAATTCCATCAAGCATATTTCCTTCCACCAACGATGAATCTCTGTTAACACTAGAAGATAGTAAAACATCCACTCAACCTCTATTGTGTACAATGATGATGTCTAAAATACCAAAAACATTAATAAAAAATAATTAAATATACCACCCACATTCCATGAATCCTTCCAATATGAAAAAACACCACCACCACCAATTGATGATAAATAACAATATCCATATTCGATGCTCAACTAAGCCATAAAAAATCCACCTCGACAATCAAAGGATAACACCACGATGATACACCTCTAATACAGTCACCCATTTATGGTAAGAGAGTACATACAAAAATTTCTAAACCAAAATGATCTTGTTTGACCAAGAACTCCAAGACGAATGGAATGACCAGAGGAGATAAAATCAGACCCATCACCACAAAGAGTCGCCAACAACGACATCTTAAAGGGAGGTAGAGGATAAGTGGGAGGATAAACATGGTCATGGGGAATCATCAATGGTGAAGTGAGTAGAATGAAACCCAATATATAGGAAAGAAGAAGTGAAGAACACTTCTAAACAAGGGAACATGATGATTTTGGTGTTGTCATCTCATAGGTTCAGAATATTGGGTATGCCTTAATGAAATGGAAATTGAGACAATGTCCCTTGCCAAAACTTTTAATTAAGTTAGTAACATTATCACATCATGAATAATAAACTTATTTTTATTAAAACACTAATATAGAACTCAAATATAGTAATTTATTAAACTAATTTTTAGTTATAATCATTATAATAAATGTCATAATTTTTATTGATGAAACTGAAGTGTTTTGATGCATATTTTTATTAAAGAATTATCATTACTCCTTGATTTTTCCATTTTTTAATGTAAATAATACAAATAGAAATTAATTATAGAAGAATAGAATACAAGTCATTTCATATTTATATATTATATAAAATTTTTATTTTCCATCCACCAATTTGGTAAAATAACAGTATTGTAAATTTTTTCATTGGTGGTTAACCGACCTTTAATGGGATGTTGTTAAAAGTGTTGGAAAAGGGAGTAAAAAATTATATATGTCATATAAATGATACATGATGTTTTTAAAAATAATTTAATTACATTTTCAATTACCATATAAAATAATTTTAGAGAAATGGATTTCAATGATAGTGGGAATATGAATAAAGATCAAGAAAAAATGGGAAGAGTTAATGGAGACTTACTCATTCCTAGGTGTGGATTATCTTGTATGACACTATAGCTCCTATGATTGTTTGAATTGGATTAATCAATGATTGTATCGTTGAATATGATAGTCTTAATAGAGATTATTTAGGAATATATTTGGATCTGTAATGGGTGGTATGAGTGGTTTTCCATGGAAAGGGAGAGGGTTAATTTATACTTTAAGAGAAGGGTATTTTTAGAATTAAATATTATATCATTGGTGATATTTGTAATAGTGAATATTTTATAACAAAAACATATATTAATATAATATAATTATTTTAATACTATAAAAATATTTATAATTCCAATACATTAGATTTTTTATAAATTAATATGCAAAAAATTTGTTATTTTGAAAAGTTACTTTTGACTTTAGGTTTTCGAAAATAGATTTTGGTTTTGAAAATTGAGTTTCTTGAATTTTATTGAAGAATTTTTAAAATTAAATGTTTAATTGACAATATTTAAGATCAATAAATTTTATTTCAATAATAAATCATGAATTATCTAATTTATGTTACATTGGTTATAAGAAAACATTATTTTTACTCTTCATCTGAAAATTGATGTATTTTATAAAATTACCAAACCATCACCATTGAAATATTTCAACATAGTTATTTCAAAAATTGTCTCCAGTTTATGAAAATAATTTTACAAATAATATAAATTTAATTTTTAATTTAAATCATCCTTCATTCAAAATATATTGATTTTAAAATTATAACTTCATTTATGACACATTGAAAAAATAATTAAATTCACTAAAAATTATCATATAATCATAAGAAAAAACATTAATTTATTATTCTATTTTGTAAAATTAAATTTTATTTTAAAACATAATATTATTTATAAAATGTTAAATACCAACACATAATTTATTATTTTAAAACATTTATTTACTTATTGACTGATATAAATATATCATGTTTTCATTTATGAGATAACAAAAATTAATTTTATCATTCATATGTGAGGTAATTATTCTAATGTCAATATTATTATTCGTAATGGTTATACTACTATTTCAACAGTCATGTTATTATTTAATATTATATTACAACTATTTTTTGAAGCAAAAATGTCAAATAAATTGAATTTATTTAAGAATATTAAAACCATGAAATCTTGGGGTGTTATATTCTTACCTTATAAGAAAATTTCATATATTAAAATGTTTAGGAATATTTACATCTAATTAGATTATGGTAGTTCTTATTTATAACATCATTATTTGCCTATGCTTATTCATCCATTTTATTTCTTCTCCAAAGAACCTTAAACAATCATGTAATCGGATTTATCAATACTTTCCACAATATGTCAAAAATAATGAATAGATCTTTGTAGTAATACAAATCAGGTTCTATTTCTATTTTTTATTGGTGAATACATACATTGGTTTTAGATTGTAATTTCTTAATAATGATATGTGGAACACATCATTAAAATTGGAGAGACATGGTTTAATTTATAATAGATAAGCTTTATCTCCAATTCATTATATGATTTCAAATTTTCTCATGTATCTATGGATTAATTTCCCTTTTATTATTGATCCTTAGGACACCCTTAAATTAAGATACATTTATAAAGACATGATATCCCACATGAAAATATTAATCTGTTCTCCAGTTGTCAGTATAACTCTTTTTCCAACTTTGGGATCCATTTAATACCATCCTTAATAGTCTTTACCTTTTCATTGTTTCACAAACACATTCTGGGACTATAATTATCATCTCCCTAACATCATCCAAACACGTTAGAGTACAGACCTTAGATAAATGTAATGATTCACATGGGGCTATTTGGATACTATAATGAATACTTTTATTGTAAGAAAAATCTACCTAAGTTATTTAATGATATAACATACCTTGAATGTCATGTTAGCATGTCCTTCACGTGTCTTCTAAGGTTTGAATAATCTTTTTATATAGTCTGTCTTTTCTATGGTGATAATAATTATCCAAATAATGCTTAGTATAAAAATACATTAGAATAATCGTCTATAGTTTTGATGTGAAACAAGAACCTTGATCAGAAAAAATCAACAGAGTTTCACCATAAAGACTCACAACATCATCAATACAATGTCTTTCTTGGCTATCAAACGGTATATATTTTATTACATTAAGAAAATTTGACAACATTATAAAAAAGTAAATAATGATGCATATTGTGTCATTTTTCTATGGGTTTTTGGTAATCCAGTGATAATGTCCCTAATAATGTCATCTTACTTCAATATAAGAATAGATATAGGTTCGTTGACTGCTTATGGTTGTCTTCTCTCATCCATAAGTTGTTGGAAATCTAGGCATCATGTGACATTTTATGAAATTTCCATCTTCATTATTATTGCACCAAAAATGTCTCTTCATATCTCCAAACTTTTTGGTACTACCCTTGTGTATAGAGAAATTCTAGCTTTGGGAATATTCTGATAGTTCTATTTTTATCTCAGGTATTGATGCAACACATATCCTCTTTACATATTACATAATTCTATCCTCATACATGATATATTCCAATCATACATCCCTAAAATCTATAATTTTCATTTAAATTCACATCATCAGATTGAGAACATTAGATCTTTTAACGTAAGGATGGATTAGAAATAATTTTCAATAGGAGTGATTTATCCACTTCTTTAAAAATAACCATATGTATATTTACTAAATTCATGAATGTATAATCATTCTCAATCCTTATTTTTCTTATAATTCCATGATATATCCGGATTAATGAATCCACTGACTTATTTTTTATTCATAGGTAGTATTTTATTAAGAAATTATAATCCTTCAGTAACTAGATCCATAAAATTTTGTTCATGTTGAGTTAATTCTATGTAAATATGTATTTAAAAATCTTATTATTTTTATATAACTCACACCATTTTTTCTATTTTCATTGATACATTTGTTCATGTTCTAAGAATCATTGATTCCAGGTGATTTCCATTGAAATTATTCATGGAACCAGAAACAACCAACAATTCCTTATCCAAAAAGGGACCTTATTTTCAAAGGTAGGCATTCATTATGTTTGACCTTTACGATACTTCAGAATATTCATTGGTTAAGAGGATGTGAGGCCAGACTCATCACACCCTTTTGGGGGAATATATTGTTCACTCAGGGACTCACTTTATAAATTTAATATATTTCCATGAATCCTTATTAATTTACCTAGTATAACAAAAGATTCCCTTAGAATTTGCAATAACTTATAAGCATGTGTCAAATTTAGAATCATCCATATGTATTCTAGGTTATTCATTAATGGAGATATCCATATGTATTTGAGTTTCTCTATAAATGGTACCCTCTCATATACTTCTTAGAGATTCTTTTAATCATCATTAGAATGATACTGGTTTTTAAGCCACATATTGTGGCACTCTTGAATTCATTTTCATCTAGGTAGATGTAGGTTTGCTTTAGTATTGGGATTGTACCCATAAAATGGGATATATATTTATCCTTGGGAAAAGAATTAGAACCCTCGTAGTTCGGTGTCACTTAAGGGGAAACATTACACCTTTTAAGGTAATGTGATAAGAACATCTAAAAAAATGTTTTGTAGTCAAAGAATGGTATGGGACTTATGTCTATGCAGCCAAAGGAACTTGTAATGAATATGGGTTTCCAAGAATGATTAGACCTTGTTGGAAATATGGCCCATGGATAATAGGTTTGGTTAGTTGTTTTGGTTTTGAACCTTACAAAGGATTCCTACAAATCCCATTTGAATAGGAATCAAATCAAACGTAGTTCAATGGGTCTCATAAGAGGCCATAGTCTTTTGAGAGAAATTATTTTTCGGCTTAAATCCTAAAAAGGATTCCTTGACTATTTGGGGGATTAATTTGGTGATTTTTCGTAGGGAGGGTGCCCAAATTATGGGAATTAGGTTTGGATTCCTGAAACAGATATCTAGTGAGCTATGTCCCATATAAGGCTACCTACATATCCCAATTATGATGGAAATTAGATTTCACATAGTTCATTAATTGTGTTAGTAATATTCATAGTAGCTTCCAAGTATAGGGGTTATGATATAGTAAAATCTTTTGTACGGGAACTCTTTTGAGCTCAGTCCTTCAAGAAGGGGTCCAATGTATCTATGTTTGAACAAGAATCAATGTTCTCATAGTTCAAGACTTTTTTCCAATGTTGTGATTATTAAAAATCTATAAGCCTATGTGAGTCATGCTCAGTGTGAGAAATAAGAGTATGTCAAATATTCAACAAATGAAACCACACTTTTTCATCCTCTTTTGGTGGAAGAGGGAACGCCTACAACAGCCACAGTTGACGAGGTCAAGTCGACCCGATAAGAGGGTGAGGTGACGATCCATCCCTCTATTCGCATTACGTTGGACAAGGGTCCAATGTAAGGAAGTATTGAACGTGAATTAAGTAGAGAGGATGAAGAGTTCAACCTACAACAAGAAATGATAGGGCTTACACTAGGATGGAGGCCCAAAAATTTATCCTAGTTGTGGAAGGAGACTTTTCTTTTTCCTTCTTGGAAAATCATGTGTGAACCATACCTTCCCTAACAGGGACATGTAGTTCTGGGTCTTATTGAAGAAAAGGGGAGGATAGAACCCAAACACTAATACAACAAATCATGAACTCCCCATAACTGTTCCTGGGAGAATGTTCCATGTGACTACGAATATACAAACCCACATATACTCCATGAATCCAAACTCCATTGTGAAAAAAATGTGTGAATCCTTTAACTAAGGAAATACAAGCCCAAATAGAAGAAAAAGAGATGTTCCTCTTTCAAATTATTGATAATTCATGAGGTTTTGGTGGAGGTCTCATAAGAATCCCTTTCAAACATGGGATCCAATGAAGAAGAATCCATACCATGAATATCTTTGAGGAGGGCTTGATGGCTTGTGGAATGAAGAGAGTAGGTTAATCAAATAGGGGCACCCTTTTAGGTACTAGCACGCATGTAGGCTTGAGAGACCTGATGTTAATATAAGTGACGAAAAACATGGATGATAATGCATGGGAAAGACATGACTCAAGCCTTCAAAAATTTTCATAGGTATTCCCAAAATTGGGGCACTCATGTTCCTATGCAAGGAATAAGTGGTGCCCAGGTGTTTTTGATTTATGAAGGTTGGGCACTTTAGGTGCACAAGTGCTGTGGATTTCAAACAATAAAAGTATTATGGCCTATGATCCTTCTTCTAATACTCTACTCTACATGTTGTAGAACTACCTTTAATGTTTTAGAATACTTCGTCAAAGCACTAAGGAGACTAGAGTAGTAATTTGGATTCAAGAAAATTCATCCGTACAAATAAAGGCCCCTATGGTGTATTTATAGGAAAAAATATGATGCTAGGTGAAACCAAATTGGGCGTGCATATATGTTCTGTGCCATATGGGGGTGTGAATGTAGGTTGCGCGCTGACAGCACCTTGGTCTGACTATGGTGATTAAAATCTCATGCCTTTAAAAAACTTTATTTTCCTCATCTGTATTCTCCTCATTTTTATATAGAATTTCTCCTTTTCATTTTATAGAACCTATGACAGAACAAAATTTCCACAAAATACCATTTATAATTGGATCTAGAATGAAAATAGGATCCTATACAAAATTAAATTAATGAATAAGAAAAAATTGGGTACTAGGGCACACATGATTTAAGCGTGCAAGGCAACTGGTCACACAAGTTTGTTGCATGCATGATCCTGGTGTACATGGTGAATTTCATCACTTATATATAATTCTCCTAAAACTACTGGAAATCATTCTTTTCCCAACACTTTTATACCAATGGTTCTTTTTTACCACTGGTATATGTGTTCTTTAGAAACGATTTGCATAAACCATAGGTAAAGATGGATTTTTCCCAATAGTATGATGAAAAAGTTGAGAAATAATTCTTTCCACAATGTCTTTTCATAACCATTGGGAAAATGTAGCCCAAATTCAACTAAGACAGCTGACCCCCCCCCCCAAATTCCAGATGATGATTACGTGACTCCCAGAAGGACTACCTGACTCCGAGAAGCCCTTGAGAAGCACCAGCACAGATGCACCTCTTCCATCCGATCAACTGCTAGATTAGAATCCTTCCAAATCTTCTCAAGGATATCCTACCACCACTTCTCAATGATATCCTTTTATTCACAAGGATATCATTATTCCTTATTTCTATGGAATTTGGAAAATTTTACAATTCACTACTCTATGAATTGTGTACTCAAATCACAATATCCACGAATTTTGTACTCAAATCACTACATCGGTGTGCACATTGTACAATTACTCTTTTCATTACACATATTCATATATAAGGAAATGTTGTCTCTTTCTTGTGTTCTAATTTTAAAGATTCATTGTTTTTTTAATCTCAATGCTTCAAATACTACATATTCATGTATATAAACTCATAACATATTGTTTGTAATATTTATTCATAGCATTTCATGAAAATCACTCCTTTCATTAAGATCATGTAAAACATAAATATGTTATTCATCTTAAGTTTGGTACACTAGGTGTATTACATAACAAGTATGTATCATGTTTTAATCAATATATATATATATATATATATATATATATATATATAAAATGAAACATTGTTCACTTATCCATTGTAGAATAGAACATATAGAGTATCTTCTTGAACATTTACAAATATTATGTGGTCCCTAAATATTCTTCACATAAGAAATAAGAAATACTTAACCGTACAATCCAATGTTCTTTATGAATAAAATATCTACAAAGGGAAATCTCAGTGGGATCTCTCCTTTTTTCATGTAGTACTTCTTCCTTCTTCATGAAACTAATTCACAGAATTTCAAATTAAAAATATTAATGAATATTAGTTTTCCTAATAAAACTATTAATCATTATGCATTCAACATCATACATGAGTTACTCAATCACGTTTTTAAAACACAATGAACATTTTCACTGATTTGGGGATCCTCAAAATACTTGACAAAAAAAGAAAAACACATGTATTGAATCATGCTTCTCATATGGTTTCATGGATACATGTTCATCTCAAAAATCAAGATTTCATAGTTCAAATATCAAGAGTACCAGGGGATTATTATTATTCACACAAATAAAGTTTTTTCTATCTCTTCCTTTTGTGAACACAATTCTCATGATCCACCATATTTCACTCCCAAAAATCATTATTCATATGTGAGATAAAACACAATAGAACTTGTATGGAATGGATGGATATGGTACATTCTGTGGGATAAGTGGTTTTTCATTTTTTAGTGGGGTGATATGGTACTCACTATGGACTTTAGTGTGGGTTTTATGAAATGTAATAACTTTTCCCAATATTTCCATTTTAGCATCAATAACTTATTTAAAGAACCCTCTTTATAGGGTTGTGGGTGGTCATTTAGGATGTAAGATATTATGACATCATTTTACATGATATATTTAATATTATTATTGATTTATGTTCAATTTTATTATCCTGGAAAAGTGATGATGTTTAATAAGTTGTTATTAATGGTTTTAATAATGACGATATGGAATAAGGGTTCACATGGTGTGTATAATGGTTGACATGGTGTCTACAATAATCTAGTGTCCTAGGAATGTACATGGAAATGTACAAACAGTACACGACTTAGATATCCATGTAAATATACATGGCCAGTCCATTATGGTGAAAAGTATGTTTGGCCAAATGGGGTGTTGGAAACATCACATTTACACATGGATTTGTTTCATGGGTATGCCCACACAATGTGTTGGCCATACTATAGAGTAAGTATTAATTAGCTCAGTCAAAACACTTTTATCCCTAAAATTCAAGACTACAAGGTTAAATAGAAGAACCCATGTTCTAATGACATGCCTAACATGGTTTCTAACTTACCTCACCTAAACAGAAACTAGAAAACTGGACAAATGCAAGAATTCATCCAAAACGTACACTATAACATTCGTTAAATGGATGCAATAATGTGGTAAGTATATTTTTGAAATGGAAAACATATATTTTATTGATGAATGCATTATCCAATGCACCAGGAAGTATTTCTAGTGGCGGTTGAGATGATGACGTTCTTGGTGATGACGAGGATGTTGAAATGGATGAGGGTGATGATGAGGATGAGGACGAGGGCGAGGATGGGGCCGAGGGTGAGGATGGGGCCGAGGGTGAGGATGGGGCCATGGATGAGCATGGGGAAGATGAAGAGGATGATTATGAGGACAGATATGGCGACGAGGATGGGGATGATGATGACAATGGTGATGGTGATGGTGGTCATGGGCAGATTGGTCAATTACATTTTCGAATTCTTTATAACTCTTTATTTTTTATCCTGGTTTTTACTCTGGTATGGATATTTTTGAATTCAGTATAACTGGGTTTTCACTCGGGTATAGATATTTTTAAATTCAGTATAATCAGGTTCTTCGCTCTGGTTTTTCACTCTGGTATGGATATTTTTGAAGTGGACAACATTTTAAGTGAAAACAACATCTGGCATACAGAAAACCGACCAAACGCATCCGGATTTTGTTGATACATGAGGTCAACAATCCATGGGTCATTTGTGATGTGTATGATTCAACCATGACTGAATCTGAGGCACACTGTCATGGGTATCACTCAAAGTGTCTGACTTTTATTTAAGATGGACACTATTTTATGTAAAAACAACATCCATATATAAAACCAACCAAACGCATTCTGATTGTGTTGATACATTATCACAATGATCCATGGGTCATTTTTGACTTGTAAAAGTCAACTACGCCTCAATCCAAGGCATGGTTTGGATTGTACCACTCAAAGTGTCTCACTTTTATTTGGAATGGACAACATTTTAAGTGAAAATAAAAATTGGCATATGAAAAACTGAACAAACACATTTGGATTATGTTGATACATCATGAAAATGATCCATGGGTCATTTTTGACGAGTACGAGTCAACATCCACTCAATACAAGGCACAGTGTGGTGGTTATCACTCAAAGTGTCTACCTTTTGTTTAAAATAGACACTGTTTTCAGTAAAAACAATATCCATATGGAAAACCAACCAAATGTATTCTGATTATGTTGATACATTATCACAACGATCCATAGATAATTTTTGACGTGTACAAGTCAACCACGCCACAATCTGAGGAACGGTTTGGATGGTACCACTCAAAGTGTCTCACTTTTATTTGAAATGGAAACCATTTTATGTGAAAACTACAACTAGTATACGGAAAACCGACCAAACACATTAATAATTTGTTGATATTTCTGGACAATGATCCATGGGTCATTTTTGATGTGTACAATTCAACCCCGACTCAATCTGAGGCACAGTGTGGTAGGTAACACTTGAAATGTCTTTCTTTTGATTAAAATGGACACTTTTTTAAGTAAAAACAATAGACATATGGAAAACTGACCAAACGTATTCTGATTGGGTTGATAATTTAGCACAACGATACATAAGTAATTTGTGACATGTAAAAGTAAATCAAGCCTCAATCCGAGGCATGGTATGGCTGGTTCCACTCAACGTGTATCACTTTTATTTGAAATGGAAAAAATTTTAAGTGAAAACAACAAATGGGATATGGAAAACTGAACAAACGTATTCAGATTCTGTTGATACATTAGCACAACAATCCATGGATCAATTGTGACATTTACGAGTCAACCCCGCCTCAATATGAGGCATGGTGTGGCTGGTACCACTCAAAGTGTCTCACTTATGTTTGAAATGGACAACATTTAAGTGAAAACAACAACTAGGGTATGAAAGATTGACCAAACACATTCATATTTTGTTTAAACATTAGGACAAAGATCCGTGGGTTATTTGTGACGTGTACGAGACAACCTCGCCATAATCTGAGGCACAGTGTGGCCTATATCACTCTATGTGTCTGTCTTTTATTTAAAATGGACATCATTTTAATTAAAAACAACTGACATATGGAAAACTGACCAAACGTATTCACATTTTGTTGATACTTGAGCACAAGGATCCATAGTCTAGACTCACACAATCCACTTCTCATGTGAGGAACTCCTGACACTATTCTAAAACACATGTCATTTATTACTCCAAGGACAACTACATTCCCCAAGTCACACAATCTCATTGATACACACTCATTATCATCATCACTGTGTTCAAAGACACCCACCCCAAACTATGAGAAATTAAATTTGTGTTTGGTTGATATCATTTATCCATTTCCTTATTTTGGGGTTATTAAATTCTAATTTCTTTATTCAATCGTGTATGTGTTATAAAAAATGCAATTTTGTATGTATTCATAATTCTATATAAAACATATAATTACATATCTAGTTTTTATGTATTGTATTCATAATTTATAATTAAATTATGTATGTTTTCAATTCAGTATTCAATTATGAATTGAATTTCGTATTGCACATGTAATTGTCTCTTAGAATTGAATTCTAAAACAATTATGTATGTTTCTAATTTCGTTATGAGTTATGATTTCATTTTATATGTTTATAGTCTTTGGAAGTTGAAAAATAATTTATTTAGAATTATGTTTTTCATTGTATATGTTTTCATTCTATGTATGTATTCAATTCTGGCCTGGAAATGCAGGCCTGGAAAACACTCAATGAGGCCTGGACAACAGCATCCCATAGCAGCTTGCTGCTACAATTTCCCAGCAAAGCCTATGCCAACAGTTAAAAACTGTTGGCTTAGGGTGTTTTATACCAACTGTTCTATATAAGAGTTGGTATAAAACATCCAAACATATAGTTGGAATACTGTCTTGACCAATGGTTTCAAATAGTTCGTGAGAAATTTATACCAACATTTTAGTAAAACTATTGGTATAAGGTGGATATGCGAAGATATACCCACGGTTTTCCACAAACTGTTGGCATATCTCTTTCCCTACGCCTTACTTCCCCACAGTTTGGATAACCGTTGGTATATATTATACCAATGGTTATGCAGCCTTCACCAATGGTTTCGAACTGTTGGTAAAGACTTATTTTCCAGTAGTGTAAGATTCATAATTTTATCTATCAGCACACAAGAAATTTCTCACTCAGGAACTTCTATTTTGTCACACGTCTACCATATGTTCTCTATTTGTGTTCTATAACTGGGGTGTCACACTTGTTCACCAGTTTACATTTACATGCCATTTTTTTGACTTGTGCTCCTTAATTTCTTTGTGGATTTATACATTTATTTTGTCAAAATATCTAAAATGTACTTACATAAGATGATTTTGATCATTATGCAGTATCATTGGATTCTAAAATTATTGGAACCACTGATGAACTATCCATTATGTGGATTGATTTAATGAGGAACATTTTCAATCATGTATACTATGATTTCTATTACAAAAAACTTCCAGACATGGAAAAATATCTGAAGAAATATCAATTAAACATTCCCCAAAGCATTTATTTTCCTCTGTATAGATATGGACATCTATAGGAAGTCAATATTCCGGACACGAAGAACTATGTCCCACTCTCTTGGTTCTAAGGTTATACCAACTTCTCATATTCCAATGTTTCTATTGCGGGTAAATTTTCTAAAGATGGGATAGAATGAAAAGATCATATCATGCATCACATCCTATGTGATCTTGATTTGAAATAACACACACTAGAACTATAGACACCCTTTTATTCTTCATTATTTTGAAATTTTCAAATGGATCAATCTAAATTCAGGAAGAAAAGTTAGGTTTTCCAACCCGGAGGAGGTGTAAACCTGCATGGATGTTGGTATATTGGGTGTGCAAGACATGTGCAGAATTTACAGATGACTTAAAAGGTATTGGAATTTATGAGCCTGTCTGGGTTGGTAAAACCTATGTGTACAATAATGGTTATTTTGTTCCATAGTCACAAATCAAGAGGACCCTAGAAACTAACTAATTACATTTACCACATAGAGAAGTAGGCATTATCTTGTGGGATGTCTACATGATTTCTAGAGCTCAAATCCATGAAGATATATACGATGACTTTATTCCCCCCAAGGTGACATGGAATGACTTGGTGAAGACACCAACATTGGTTTGTGAGGTGATTAAAATATTTCCAAACTCACGAACATGATGACCCAGAATTCAGACACAAGAATAGATATT
The DNA here is from genome assembly GCA_963277665.1 of Viscum album. Taxonomy (NCBI): domain Eukaryota; kingdom Viridiplantae; phylum Streptophyta; class Magnoliopsida; order Santalales; family Viscaceae; genus Viscum; species Viscum album. Next base: position 1,866,839,096 of record OY728123.1, on the reverse strand, counting down.
CATCCATAGGAAGTGATGGAAATATTTATGGTAAATAAGAAGGAGAAGGGTCCCACCAACACTCGTCTCGCTAGCTACTTGAAGGTAGAGAGAACAAGTACACCTAAAACATTTTGGACAATGTTGGAAAAAGGATATTTCGATAACTGACGATATGTAGTCAATTCAATGATACAAGTGAAGGCACGTTTTGTAGGTTTCCGGGCCATGGGGCTCAACTAGTACATATTATCATTCAATGATTCCAAATGAGGTGTGAGGCAAAAACTTTTGTTATTGCAGCCAAGATGGTTGAGATAAGGATGGTAGGGTTGGACACTCTTGGTTAGGTAAAGATTCATAGGATAATACATCATATTTAAAGATGGAATTCTCTTTTTAGAATAGCAGGACCATTCAAGGTTTTATGGGGATGGATTGCTACTCACATCAGAACTTCTGTTGTACAATGTGGGGTTTAGGTAAATAAAAGGTCTTTCCAACCATTTGTTCAAGCTTTCTCTAGTATATCACCCTTGTCTCTGAACACTTATTATATCAATGGAATGTTGAGTATGTTTATGGAATTTCATTTCCTTCCTTATGGGAATCTGCCTACGTGGCGATTCATTGGTGATGGGATGCTAGTTTAGAGAAAATTTCATACATGTTATCTTGAACGGATGGCGCATTGTCCATAATAATTGATGGGGAAATCATATTAGAGGCATGTTCTACTCGTGAATTTCATATTAGTGTAACATCTAATGATTTCACGAAAACTATGGTTGCTTTCATCTGTGGTGGAGACTACGGCCATATTTAATTTACCTGTCAGAGATGTAATAAGAATATTGACAATATGGTATGCTAATAACTAGGTCGCATATTACATTGAAGTGGTATTAATCCATTTTTTCCCTCATGTGTGGTAAAGAGAAGTATCAGGAGGGATCACCTTCATTTGGAAAGTAATTATTTTTCATCAGGTCAGACTCACTAGAGTATCAGGGATCACCTCCAAATTCACTAGAGGTGATATACCTTCTAGTGTTAATAAATCCACCAAATCAATCCCTACTAAGATTTTAACAAGGATATCTAGTCTCTATAATTCTGAAGAGAAATGAGTCACATTTTTCATCCCCTATCTATGACTGCAGTAGTTGGAAAGAAACATAAATTCTAGGTGGTAGAATCCTCTTCACAACCCTTTTGCGTGTACTCTGAATATTTTTTACCAGAGTCTATTCAAACAAGGAAAATTTTATATTGTTATGTTGAAACCACATGGATGGATCTGTGTGAGGGGCTGCATATTCAAATAGTAGGGGATCCACAATCCTCTTCAGATATTATATTTAAATACAATCTCAATGAAATGAGAACATACATCTGATAGCTAGAAATTATCATATATGCAACCGATGAATCTATTCCCACCATGAAGCGGGTGAAGGAAATGACCGATCTTGGTACCACTGAAGGGATTGATCCTTCCTTATATGTAGAATGGCATGATTTCGTGGATCCTAAAGCTATATGTTTCCTTTTTTCTCATATTATCTTCTGCTTTGCAATTTGAATTTAGTCAAATCTTTGTTACTCAAAGAAAATATAATCTTAACTTTTAGTGGTTAAAGGAAAATCAACTAATGTTCCATCGCCCTGATAGAGATCTGGTGGCACTGCTCTTAGAGCTGCTAGATCAACCCATGAATCAGGATAAATTTCTCCATGCCAACAGGACTTAGAGGATGAGATGAAAAGGGTGTTTCCATCTACAATACCTGTCTTTGGAGACGATGATGGAATTCCTCCTAAAAAGGCAAAAAAAACATCGAAGAACGAAATCCATGGTAAAATGATTTCTCAACAGTGTCAAGCCTTACTGATTATCATGAATTTCATATTTATTCTTGAAAACGTGTATAATCATCTTTGAATTAGTGGGGATTCTTTGGTTTCATCCTTAACAGAAAATGCAGATAAGCTTCAATGAACCATGGAGTCTGCTACTGAAATGGAAAAAATTCCTTCTAACTCTGTGGTTCTTGAAGAGGAATTTAGGTCAAAGGATCCAATGTCTGTTCCCAACACTACTCTGGTTCCTACTATCAAAAGAGAGGAGGCATATGGTAAATCTACAATGCTTTATAGGACATCAAATGTATCAAAAAATGACTTACATTATATGGTGCATTAGGTTCATAACATGAACCATAACATTTTTCAACAACAGATGTTGACCCCACAAAAACTTATGATGAAGTTATTCGGGGTCAAAGGTTGTCAGAGGAAGGTAGCAAAGAAAACATGCCAAGTTATCCCATTGATGAGACTAAACTCAGATCTAGGATATCATTGGATGATATGATGAACCATGTAATTTCTATTGAATAAGTATTTGAACATGTTAATATACCAAATTATTTATAATATTTTGATGTTCAATGTATAGAATCAACTAGGCATGAGTTTTCAAAAAATTTATGGATTATTAATATATATTTTAAAACCTTAACATGTTATGAAATTTTTTATTAAATTTAATTTAATTTATTCTATATTTTGTGTTACAAGAAACACCAAATATAAATAAAATTTGATATACTATTAATATAGTATTATTTAATCTGATATTTATCACCTAGCCATTGAATTGGTTGGTATAAATATGATATACTAAATTAGGAGAAATTTATGGTTTAAAAATATATTAAAAATTAATTGGTTATCAATTTAAAATAAATTAAAAATGCTTCTTCATCATGATTATGGGTTTAAATTTAATTTAAAGTTTTACATCTCTAGGAATTGTATTTAGTAAAATTTATTAAATATTTATAATTTTACTATTTGACATTATGTAACAATTTTAACATAATTTTTGTTCATAATTAATAGTTAAACTAGTAAAAATATTTTAATTTGGTTATGGTTAATGCAGAATTTACGAGGGTTAAACAAAACATATCCTGGTACAAATAAATTGAAAACAAGTTTAATTAATTTTTATGCTAATATTGCATCTAAATATCATAAAATATTTTGTAATGTAAAATTTTGGATACAACTTTCCAAGATATAGACATTATTTCTTTTGTAAAACTTTTCAAAATTACATGTGTTCCAATCAACTAAATTATGAAAGGAAACCCCCCCTCTCTCCTATTCACAATTCAAGAGCCATTTGGATTGGAGCCTTCCTACCAAAATACATTCCATATATCCCTAAAATGATGTATATAACATGTTTTGACAAAACAACACCTTAGTAAGTCATTAGGTATGAACCTAAATATATTTTTTATGGAAGAGTTGTTGTTATTACCCTTGGGTTTTTATGTTATTTGTTCTTTTACATCCTGAAAATATTATGAATAAATGATTATAAAATATCACCCATATTTTAATTATTTTTATATATTATTATGCTAATGGAATAGACTATATTGATTTTATTAATCCCCAATGTTTCTCTTAGGTGTGAGAATTTGTTTTATATCTTTGATGCTTATGTTTGAGGTGCTTCGGCAGAAAATATGAAACAATTGGGATTTTTACCAAGTTGAACAAATATGTAACATGATTAAATATGTTAATTTCTTTAATGTACAAATCATCATGATTAATACATTGTTTAGTGAAATTTCTGGGAACACCTTGCAAATCACTCATAGAGGGGTATTTTTGTCCTCTTATCTCCTTTAATTTTCTAGTTTCATCCCATAAGACCCAAAACCAAATCACAAAACCTTTGTGATAATTATATACCTCCCTCCCTATACCTATGTACTATAAGGTATATTTTTTATTTTTTATTGGTGGATAAATTATGGGAAATCTTTTTTCGCTCTTCAAACCCTTCTTCATCATGTTCCGTAAAATTCACACACCGTTGAGGTGCAAGTTTCTGACCATTTCATTTCAATAACATGCCATGTGATAATTTATCTTTTATAAATACATTTTAAATTCTTTCTCCTGGATTTTTTCCTTATTTTTATTTTTATGTATTTATCTATTGCTATTTTTTTGTAAATGATTTTTTCAATGGTTCTACGTGGTTATGCATCTATGTATTAATTGTATGTGTATTCTAGTTGTGTTTTTCAGTGGTAGGTTGACTAAAGTATGTGATTGGATATTTTAAACTAATGATAAGTCTTTTTAGAATTCTAGAATGAATTGGATGAAAAATGGATTTATTCTTAGTATGTGTTCTAGGCCTACTTTTAGATGTTGTTCTTATGTGATACCTCTAGTGTGTTATGTATAATTCACTTGTGAATATTCGTTTATTCCATGGAATATATTTCAACACTAATATATATTTCCTTATATATTACATTATGATATGTTCATATACATATTTCTATGGTGTTGTGTATATGGATGTGCGACTTCATCTAAATGGTAAATTCCAAATAATGTTTTTTTTTCTAAAACCTAGTTTTCCTTTTTTGATTTAAAAATAATTAAATTTGTTTAACAATGTATAATTATTTCTAAAGGTTTCCTAAAATTGTATTATGTTTCATATTCTAAAACATTCTTCTGAGGACCATTTGGAACTTTAGATCTATATGTTTTTTGAAACATTACATAAGGTCAAATCTGATACATTAGGAGGATTTTCATTCAAATAATGTTGAAATACCCTTTTTGGAATATTCAAATTCTAATTGGGTGAATCAATTGGTATTGAAAATGGATTGAAAATAATTATTCTTTCATGAGAAATTATTTTTGAACTCCCATGATATGTAGGCCCGATTGGGCTTGTGAAATGTTTTTTGTATGATGGGTACCTCTATCAATGTTATCTATATAGGTAGTTTCTCTAATCAGTTTGTTTTATGTAATGGGAAAGAAATGAATATTGTAATTTGAGGGTTTTCTCCTATAATAAATATGTGAGGACCACATAGTCCCTTTTTCCCATTACTATAATCATGGGGCCATAGGTGTCATCCAGATGTTTTAAAGAATGTTAATATTTATTCCCAATCAGATAGACTATATCCCCCATTGTATTTGGTTGTCAAAAGAAGTTGTGAAACAAGTGATACTAGTTAAGATGATATGGTTAGTTATAGACTATAGATCAAATTAAGAGACTGTAAGTGAATTCTGAACCATTAAAATACTGGGTCGTTACATGAGTTGTTTAGGATATACCCAGCAAAATGTACTTATTATGTTCCATTTCTACCTCATGGTGATTTGGATTAGTTTTATGAATTATTAGGTTTAGTTTTACTTTTATTTCATACTTTATCTTACAATATTATTTTATATATATTTCTTTTATTATTACTTCTGATTCCATTTTTCTTTCACACACTTGGGTTTCATTATTCTCCTTTATAATTGACATTCAAAATTAGGTTTTGAAATGGGAAACTATTTTTAATGAAAATTATTTGTCTTCGATATAATGTGGATTTTGGTAACTTTTATTTTAGTTGTTTAAATGGAAAAAAATCTATTTTTCTAATAGTCTTTTAAGATAACTTTTCATATAATATTTTGGGGACTGAACATTTATGGATTATGTGGTTCTTACAGACTGTGTTGTTTCATTATCACACCCTAAATATTCCACTCTTTTTTGGTATACCCAAGTTGTTTTTCTAGTTCACGTTATCATTAGGCTGCGCTAATAAGGAGAGTTAGTTTTTTTATAGTGGTGAATCAGAGGTCACACTGATATCATGTATGGTTCTAGTTCTTTTTTCCATTTTTTATGTTTTTTATCTGAATCTATGGATGTTTTATTTGATATTATTGTACTATATTTGTGTTTTGTTCAATGTATTGTTATGTTTTATTATATTTGGGTGAAATCATTCCTAGGGATTTATATTGTTATTAGTTGACACTTTTCATCAGCCAATAGGTTTCGTGGATTCCATTTGGACCTCTTCGTAGTCTAGTTTGGGGGTTGACTCAAGATGATTTGTCGAAAAAATTTGTTCAAATGATACCTTCATATGTTCTATGTCATTTACATTTGAGATAGGATTTACTGGGATTATGAGTAGTTTTGGGGTCGAATCCTGGTCACCACCACTTGTTACTAATCATGTGTTATAAGGGATGTTGGGGTTTTTTTCTATAATTTTGATTTTTATTTATCTTGTTGGTGATTATTTTTTCGATAGGTTTCTGTGTTATGATGGATGATAATGAATTTCAGCTGGTGTCACACTGTGGGCTTGCATAGTGTCGGAAACCGAGTGAATCCCAATATCATAGTTCAATTTCATTCCCTTCCTGGGTGAATTATTATCACATTGTCTAATAAACCATAAGTATATGATATGCATGACCACTAGATGCATATTTTATAGGTTTGGATGTGGGAGATGATTCTAGTTTGGTCTTAATTGGTGTGACTGGATTTTTAAATAAAAATGATTTCTAGAACTATTTTTTTTATAAATGGGATTCTTTTCAGATAGTATGTGTTGTTTCAAAGGTAAATTGGAATATATGTTTTGGATTTTAAAAGTGGGTAATCTAGAATATTTTCAGTCAGTATAAACATGAAATAGAAATTTTGGGCTTATAAATGTATTTTTTATTTAAAAATGGTTGTGGTATTAGAAATGTTTTTTAAAAAAGGTTTACAGTATTTCAATTGTTTTCAGAATATTAATATAGTTTTTAATTTAAAATGCTAAAAGATAGTTATTAAAATAATGATTTTGATTTATAAATGATGTTTTTTTATTATTTTTGAGATTGATTTTTTAGGATTATATGTATCCTTTATTGATATTTGATATTGTTTTGATTTTGTTTTTTTATGTTTTTTTGAGTATTCATTCAGAAATGTCTTGAATTTTTCATTCAACTATTTTTCAACTATTTTTCTACCCAAACACCTTGTAGAATGGCAGAGCCAAGTTATTCCCAAATTCTGTTTAGCATTATGTTTTATAGAGTCTTTGTAATGTCTCAAGTAAATCTATAGAGTATTCATGTCCTTAGGAACTCCTGAAGACATAAGGGTGAAAGTGTCATAGGCCAATTTGAGGGATAGGGTTTGGCTAGTTAAATGTGATCACTCTATCCTCATTAGAAGTTGGAATGGATTTTTATATATTGTATAACACATTAATACACGTTTCTTATTATGATGTATGATATGATAAAGAATGTTTTAGAATTTATGGAAATTAATCAAGGTCAATGAATTATGAAGGGATATGTGGACCAATTTTAAGAGCAGGATTCCTTTCATTGAAAATAAGAGAAAATGATGTGTTAAAAAATAATATTTTCATGTTCGTTATTCATATAGAATTATGAATTTTGTTATCTATTTCAAGAAATTATCATTTATAATGTAGGTGGATAATGAGTTTCTAGAGGCTTTCATTTCAAAAATTATGAAAGTGGAATTTGGAAACTCTTCCCCTCTTGGTGATAGAAATGGTTATCAATATGGTGTAGATTTTGAGCCAAAGTATCCCATTCTATGGTAGTATTAATTTGAATTTACTAATTCTCATTATAAATACCACTTTCTTTCATGCATCAAATTTGTAAAATCTGGTTACCCTAAGATCTATTTAGATGGTGATCTCCTGGAATATTGATTTTTTGGTTGAATGAGAAATATTTCCAAATTATTTAATTTCGTTACTAAGAAAAAGTAAATGAAGTTATAGGACATATTTTAATCATGTATGACATTTTTTAAGTTAAACCTCCTTCTACAATCCCCGATTTTTACTTTCTATCATTCATTGTATTTCATTTCTTCTTATATGAGTTTTTATCTTTCTATCACATTGGTTGATTATTTCTCTGAATCTAGTTTGGAAATGAATATTTCATTTGAAAATTATTTAATTTGGTTTTATATATGGTTTTGGGATATCTTCATTTTTAGGTGGTTCTCGTGTTGGAGGTTGGTCATTGTGCTTGTGAGCTCCTAAAAAGTATACAGATCCACTTTGGATATTTTTTGATTTATCTGAGCTGGTCAGGTGTTTCTAGTGATTTTGATAATTTTCACTGGTATTGTTAGCTATGTTTGGATCCAATATTTTTTCACTTCTAGTTTTGAATATTTCACTCTGAGAGTTCCTTTCAATGGAAAATTAAAATTTTGTTGTCTTATGCTGGGTAATGTTATCAGTAGATAAATCAACATGGTGGCGAGAATTCTTATAGTAAAATTTCATATTCATGTGTGGGTATTTGTGGAAAATATTTCTGCATTTTATTTCAGTTTTTTATATATAAATGTGAAAATTTGGGACTTTTTACATGTCATATAGTTAATAAACATGGTAAAATTAACCATACAGCCTAAGTGTGCAACCCATGAAATTCTTCATAATGGAGATAAGCACTACTAATATATGTTTTAGTAAACAACTTGGGTAAACCCCATAACCCACTCTAATAGGGGTATTTTTTGCACCAATAAACGTTCTATATGGGGTTTCCTCCACTAGGTTCCCTACATCACACCCCTTATCCAAGAAACCTGTCCTAGCCCTTCATCCCTTTAACAAGCTCGTCTAATGTAAATTTATGGTTGTTTCTTAGTGGATTTATTATTGGGTAATCATTCATCTTCTTCTCATTCCTTCTTCCTATTATTTATATATTTTATTTTTTTTTGTTCACACTTGGTCTAACCATAGGAAGATCGTTGGAATATGTGAGTTGTTTCTTTTGATGTTTAGGAGTAGGATTTGTCTCTAGGGATTATTTATTCTTGATTCATGCGTTTCATCACATTATAACATATTTTAGCTAGTTATTTCTATCTATTTTCATTCCAAAAATTTCATGTGATTCTAGAGATTTTCTAAGTCGATTTTAAATTTCTTCTTCATGCTCAAATAATTATAGTGAGTTGTGTTATAGATTTCTTTGTAGGTGGATTGGTGAAACAAAATTCAAAGGTGTTACCATGGTTATGCATATATGTTTTAATTATATAGGTTATCAAGGTGTTTTTTAGAATTAAAAATTTCATTTCAAATGGTTTTGGGTGCTTTTAAAAGGTGTTTAGTCTTTATATAATTTTGGAAAAAATTGTGTGTCAATTAAATTATTTCCTGTGTGGGTTTTGGGACTCTTTGTGGATATGGTGGTTATATGATAAATCTTATGTTTAGTGTGGTGTGTCTTGGTGATGTTTCATATATTACATGGGTGAAATTAGGACACACATTTATTTACATTTATATTTTGATGGTATATGTACATATCTATACGTGCACAAGTTGTATATATGGATGTGGTCCTTTATATTATTGGTAAATGCTATATTATTTTGATTTTTTGAAAACATATTTTCATTAAATTATTTTTTAATTCTAACTGTTTTTTCTAAATTATACCATGGTTTCCCTATATGTGGTTTTAGGTTTTGATTTTCTAAATTTTATTTGGAGGCCTATTTGAAAATTTTGAACTACGTGTTTTCTATAACATGTCTTAAAAGCCTATTTGGTACTTTGGGAGGTGGTTTTTCAAAGTCATTTTGAATGGACCTTTTTAGTACCATGAATGTTTACATGGGTGACTCCCTTTTTTTTAAAAGTAGATTTTAATGAAAGGTTTTTTCTTGAGATAATGTTTTGAATTATTTTTATATGTAGGCTTGGTTGGAATTTTCAAAACAATTATAAAATTGAAAACCACATCTATTTCCTCTAAATATAGTGGGTCTAGACAAGTCTAGAATTAAGGAATAGGAAATGAATTTATATTAGTTTCAGAGGGATATGGTCTTTTCCAGGTGTGTGATTACCACATAATTTCGCTTCTATGTATACTATCTATATAGGATCCTAAACATCAATCAAATGGTGTAGCAGGGTTTAATTTTTTTTGGATGAGATAGACTTGATCCCATATGGTAGGTAGATGTCCATTGAGGATTTTCACTCTGTTGGGATACTATAGAAAAGTCGGATGGTTATGGAATAAATATTTTTTTGACAATCTATAATATGGATCTGAACCAAATATGTTCATTATTTCCTCTTGATATTATTATAATATTCCCTATACTATATAAAATTTATGTTCAATTACATCATTGTGGTCGTTTGGCTTTTTTAAGAATCTTATAGCATACTTTCCTTTTCTTACATTCTTTCCATTATAAATCTAATATGATATCTCATGTTTTAATATTTATCTTTTATTCCATTCTTTATTAACTTATTTGGGTTATTTTTTTATTCATTCATAATTGGGATTTTAAAATAGAAGTTTTTTTGAAGGAAACAATGTTTTGTTTAGAGAATAAAGTGGATTTTGGTAAATGTTTTTTTGGTTGTTGAGATGAAAAAATATATTTTAAAAATATAGTTTTAAAAACTTATTCATGTACTATTTTTAAAAAATAAAATGTAAGTATTTTTTGGTTCTTACTTACTAACCTATTTTATTTTCACAATCTACTTATTACAATCAATGTGGATAGACCCAAGTATTTTTTATGTTCATGTTATTATTCTGGTTCACTCATGGAGGAGGTTGGTTTTTTGGATGGTGGTGACTATGAGGTAACATAGTGATCATGTATGGCTCTGGTTTAAATGTTTTTTATTATTGGGGTTTATATCTGGATATGTTGATGTTTAAATTGTTACTATAGATAATTGTATCTCCCATGTGTGGTGTGCTCTATTTTTTTATGTCTATGATTATAGTGTGAAATTTTCCCCATTGATTTATATTGGGATACCCTAAAATATAACCTCATTCCAATGGCTTCAGGTAAAAAATTTAGGATTTTTCACATGTCAGTTAGAGTTCTCGATATTATTGTTTACATGTTCTTGGTCATGGAACATCTCAACATCTAACAAATTATAAATGACACAATCAGTCATTTGTATAGTGTACTACTCACTTGTGAACTAATATAAATAATTTTCCATAATTTCCTCTCATAGATGGATATCATTACTAATTTAATATATATATATATATGATATTTATGACGTAATTATAATTCTAAAATTATAATATCAATTCTACATTATTACCTTAAAATCTATTAGAAAATGATATTGTCATTCTTTGATATGTGTGGACTACCACCTCCACAATGCAATGTGATTAATTTTTCATTCACATTTTAAATTGATTGTAATGATGATGAATTTTATGAATATATATGATTTCAATTATACAATAATTATATATTAAATTAATATATTATTCACTATTCTTTTATTCTATCCATCAAAAATGAAAACATTATTTTTATGTATGTACGTCTTATTATATCCATTAATAATGTAATTGGTTTTTCTATAAGTAAATTTTAATTACGATAATAAATCAATAAATTAATGAATTTTTATTTTATTTATGTCAATATTAACATTTTCGAGATATTGAAACTATAATAAAACTATATTAGAGAAAACTACCAAACAGAAACACATAAGAAAAATGAATTAGTGATCACCTAGAGCCATTATTTTAATAATGTGGTGAATGGTTATGAGTAATTAAAATATGTTATTATATATATATATGAGTATGGTTATGGAATATAATTTGAAGAAATTTATGTTAATTATATCATTGTTTTAAACCTGTATGAAAGAATTTATACCAAATCTAATAGATTTTCATCTCACTTTTCTTTTTATGCGACACATGTAATATTGACCACTTTTTTATTTTATGTGTGTATATACTACCTGAGAATTTATTTTTTTATTCTAATTATAAAAATTATAAATATTGATATATTCATGGATGGTTCTTCCATTCATGGGGATTATGATTTAGAAATTACCAATGTGGTAAGGGTTTTATCTTACAATTTCATTGTCTATAATGATAGTCCATGTTTATGCTTCCGATGATAAAATTTCATAATATAAATCTCATGAATTTCATAAATTTTCATCTATTTTTGTAATTTATAGAAATAAAAAATTTTCCCATCATTTTCAATTCTTTATATACTCAAGAGTCCAAAATAATATTTTAAGGAAAATAGGCTCTATTTCTCTATTCGGTCAAAAATAATTTTTATTTCATATCCTTGTTTTGTAATACTATTTTAAATAAGGATTTATATATATCTATATTAATTTTATGTTCATTTCTACCCACATTCATATTTTTATAAAAAAATTAAAACTCATTTTCTTTTCATTTTTTAAATGAGGTAATTTAGACTTTTTTCTAGAAAGGTGAAAAGAATCCTTTTCAGCAGACAAGACATTAAAATAATTTTCCTTCAGAATGAAAACTCAATTATATGGAGATTACATTACAATTATACATGTTTATATTAAAAAAAATTTATTTGGGATTTTTTTTATATATTAAATAATTTATTTTAAATTAGAAATGATATTCTCCTCAAAAAATGTTTCAAGTTGTATTTTAAATGTATTTTCCATCTAATTTTCCATCATTTTTTATTTTATATTATTAAATGGTATTATGATCCAATGATACCGTCCTTATTATTTACATGTTTATTTCCAATTAATATAATTTCATTAATATTTTGTAAATATTTATATTTTAAAATTGTTATTTAAATTTGGAAGTATATTTTCCTCAAAAAAATTCTAATTTGTCTTTTAAAATACCTTTCTCTGTAAGATGGGATCCTATTTTGATTTTTAATCCATTTTGGGGATTAGATCAATTTCTACCATCCTTATTCGTTATTTGTATGTTTTATTGTTATGATAAGATGCTATTTATGAAGATATTCCCCTTTACATGGGTTTTACTTTATAGAATTAATGAATTAATGATTAATCATCTTTCATTTCAATGAGTTATGACTTGATGAAATATTTATGAAACCCATTTTGTTTCCTAGTTTATGATTTGATTAATATATAATGATCTTCTATCAAGCATCTATCTGAATTTCATTATGTAATGGGTGGGAATGAAATAATATATCCCTCAAATTCATTTGGTATAGATTGATATCTAATAAAATAAAAAGGTACAAAATTTTATGTTAACCATGTTTAATATGGGTATCTATCCAATATGATATTATTGGTAGTAATACTTTATAAATTCAATGGTTGTGGGAGTAATAAAATCCACTATAATAGTATTGGAAACGGTCCATGACTAATAAGAAATTGATTTTCATTTCTAATGTGTATTCAAAAATTCAATGTCTTATGCCACTATTATTCACTCATAGATCATGTTATATTTTCATTTATGATTCATGTATTATGAACTAAAAATAATTTTCCATGATTGAGGATTATGATCTATAATATACATGTTTTCTTTTTCAAATGTTATTCTCATGTTCTCATACCATTGTTATCATGTTATTATTAATTGATCAATTATATCTTCTATTTTTACTAGAAATAAGTCACTAAAATCACCCTTAATTTTTTTCCTTTACCCTAGTAATGATTACCTATATTATGCATGAAATTTTTCAAAGGTGTTATAGTTATAATGTATTTAGTGGGAGATGATGTAGTTCAGTAATAAACAAATTGTTTATTCATCCATGTGTCCAAAATTACTATACCTATATGATTATAGAGTGGATCATAATGTTATGTAATTAATGTTCATATATTAATATGTTTTATATATGTTCTAATACCATGGTATGATATATATGGTATTATAGTAAGGATTAGTCAACATTGGAAAATAAGAAGATAAAACGATATTATGAACCATGGGGATAAGTCAAAATATAAGATAATATCCTAAATTTTTGGTAATGATAAGGGATTTACAATTTTAGAATTCATTTTTCATAAATTTAAAATAAGGTTTCATGATTTATACACCCAAAAAAAGATCATTCATAACTATGTGTTTTCCCATTATGATTATTGTTACAAAAAGTATGATTTTCTATATCGGTCGATGGCTGGAACCCAAGGGAATCGTGTTAATGCAGAATACGATGAAAAATAAAATTATTTTCCTTATGAGGAACAAAACATATAAGGATGTAGAGTAAAAATATTTTTTTCTCAGACAAGCTTATCAAGCAATAAATCATGTTAAACATACAAATTAGATGACCAGGGAACAAAATTTGGTTGAGTCCACCATTATGTAACACCAACTTTATTATAGTGCATGTGTTAATCCATTAGTTTTTATGAAATGGATTTGTGCCATTTAAAATAAGATTTTCATTATCTAATTTTTGGAGAATAAATTTTATGTTTAATTTCTATAATTTGTTATAAAAAGTATAAAAATGGTAAAATATTATCCAGACAATTATATAAAACAAATAAATAAACTCCATGGAGTAGGGTGAGTTTTGTAATAATTATTTTCATCTTATTCATAATATGAAATTAGAGAAAGAACATATAACACCCCGACCCCAAAATCCCAGAGTCAGTTCATTATTACATATCATTTCCATGATCACAAAATATCAAATCTTGAAAAACCGATTAGTTTTTAGCCCTGGAAGTACTAGATACATTCATAAGGTTTATATTACATTATAAAATGGAAAACTAGAATAACATAGTTTCCATAGACAACATTGAGATCACATAGAATATCCCTGCAGGTCAGTCATAATATACTTCTTCGCATCCTGGAAAAAATTAAACATATAAAGGGGTGAGATCAGATGCTTAGTAAGGATAAAAATAAAGTGGAAACTTGCATAAATAATGATAAACATTTAAGGAAATGTATAAGAATAAAAAAAGTCGTTTTAAACATTAACATCAACATAATATATTAGAGATAAAATAAAATAATGCCATTTAGTTATTCAAATTGATATTCAACTAGTTGAATAACCACATGAAATATCAATATCCACTTTCATAATGATGGAATGCATAATCCCAGATTTCATAACCACATAGTCCAGGCATTCTACCAAGACTACAAATAAGATATTGTCAAGGCCTTATGACAAGACACTATTTCGTCTCATGAGACCTTCAAATGTAGTGTGGAGCTATAGCTGGCTCCACCTGTCACTTACTAAGTCCAATTAATTACTCATATAAAAAGTTTGAAACATAACATAAACATTGGTATCAAAAGTTGCATAAAAAATTTCAATACTTTATCCAAAAACCATGAATGGTATAAAAATAGCACATCCACAGTCAAACATATCTCATTCAATACAATATGAATGATTGTATTATAACAGATTAACCTCAATCAATAATAATGAAGGATATTGAAATAGATGAAAATAATCATCAAAACCATTGGATAGAAATATCCCCCTTTTTCTTGATAACATTTAAAAGTCACACTATTTTTAAAGAATCTGTTTAAAAATCAATTTTTGAATCAAAGTGTCCCATACCACATTGAAACTTTTAAAAGTAATTTTAATTTTAAAACAATAATTTCCAGATAAATAAATACTTAATACCATTTTTAAAAGATGGACATTAATGAGAATGATTGAGAATAATAAATCATTAAAACATTTAAAATGATATTTTAGTTAGATATCCTAACAAAATGAGATACACATGAAGAAAAATAATTTAGGTAATAATAACATTATAATAGAATGTGAATAAATGGATTCATGATATACAATGTCAAAGTACATTATATACACCCTATAAAATTGAATTGTTGTATAGTAACAAAGAAGTCTCAATGTAATGTAAATTGAGATGAAATATCTTATAAACACAGTATCCTTAGGTTAACGATAAATCAAAGACATAATTCTATGTGACAAATATATATACACTCAATATTATTGGATATTAAGTGTAAATAAATCAAGGGACATTCAGATATATTCTTTTAAAAACAACAACAATGAATTGTATGTTTAACTTAATAAATGGAGATTGTGTTAAAATTACTATTATCATGTTCACATCGATGACTTGAGAATTTATCAATGGAGTGATTCTGTGCATCAAATGTATATCCACAGAACGGGGAGTGGAAATTACATCACAAATAATAATTAGTGATTCCACACATAATCTTGGAGTAAAATAATCAATGATGTATGCGTAAGGCCCACAGAGTGAAAATTGAAAATTGAAATTCCCTTATGATTTGGTAACTTATGAATCATACAACCCATGAAAGAAATATCATACAATTAAGATATAAATACCCATAAATTAAAGTATAATACACCAAGAATACAATCATGTACACTACATATGCCACACAAAAAGAAAATAGTGGCCAATATAGCATGAATCTCATGGGAATAAAAAGTGAGATGAAAAGTCCTTAATTCATTGTAATCAATCAAATTGTATGACTGAAAGTTAACAACCACCAAATGAATCACAA
This sequence comes from Viscum album, assembly GCA_963277665.1. Classification (NCBI taxonomy): domain Eukaryota; kingdom Viridiplantae; phylum Streptophyta; class Magnoliopsida; order Santalales; family Viscaceae; genus Viscum; species Viscum album. The sequence continues at coordinate 1,866,822,821 of OY728123.1, read as the reverse complement.
AATACCATGAATATAAAGATAATCATGATAATATATATCAAATTTCAGTACACAATACACCACATCCAATAAATAAGTGGTGAACAATGTAAATCTCAAAGAATTAAAAATGAGATAAGAAACCCCATACCTTGTACTTTTAATTGGTTGAGGGTAAGTTATCCTCCTTTATAATTGTTAAATAGTTGTTATTAAATTATAAAATAACCATATACATTAATATTATATCATATATGATATTCTAATACTGATATTTTAGTATTATCGTCATTTCAGGTGTTAACTGATTAGTTCTCCTTTATATTCTTGGTTATGTAAGACATGTTTTTTTTGTATGGGATGTATCCTTTTAATATTATTAATGATATTAAGTCTGAAAAAATTATTTTTCATCATCAAATAAAAATTATTCTTGAATGGATACGATGGGGAATTAATCTCATCGCGTTCGTGGAGACAGTAATCTGTACGTACGGACGAACGACAATATCGTTCTGTTGATACTAAAATCTTATATAATTGGAAATTATATAATATATAAATAATCATTATCATGTTATATTTATTAGTCACACTAATTATACATCATTATTATACCCATCCATATAATAATGTATTGAATAACAACTACACCACAACGTGGAGACGGTAAGTCGTACGTACGCACATATGGTGACATGTCATTCAATGGATGAATAAAATAATGAATAGGGTTGTACCATATTTATAATAACATCAAAATAAATATAAGATACTGTAGTTATTATATTATATTGGAAACAACAATGAAAGAGTAAGTGGAAGAAGAAAGTAACTTGAAAGAGATGATGAAATATTTACCTCTTCTTCAGGTTCTTACTTTTGATTTGATAAAAAGGGCTCCATAGGTTGGCTTTCTGACTAACATAACACCTATAAGATGAAGTTAGGAGAGTTGGGAGGATATTACAGAAGGGTTTGGCCGAGCCTAATGGCTTTGAAGGTGTGAATTATAGATAATGATTAGTGCTTATTTATAAGAGGTTTGAGGGGAACCGTAGGAAAAGCTAAAAATATTATTTTATAATAAAATCATATTGAGTTTCTAATGGCTCAAAATGAATTATTTAAAGGCTAAGGTTGGGATGGGTAGAGGACTACTCAACCAATAGTTTTTAGACAGGTTTGGGTCACTATATTAACCTTATCGTTTAGATTTAGCTCTTAGTTAAATAGTTTGACATTTACCATGTCTCTTCATATTTTTATATTATGTGGTTAATAAACATTCTATATACTTAAAAGATAACCCCAAGTGGATAATTAATGATACAAATATCATTATATAAGTCTTTTGGCTGAGATTTATATTTTTAGGATTAGAATATCAATTAATAATATAATATTTGTTTTAAAAAAGATTTTATTTCAATTTTGACACTATTTGATATTTTGTTTTTTCTAAATTCATAACAACACTATTACTTTGAAAACAATTCATCTAACCAACCCTAACATGTCATACTAACCTTGGAAATTAGTGTTATTCATAAAAAGTCACAAATTAAATTTATTTGGATATTTATAATATTAATTATTTTAATATTTCGTTAATTAGATAATTATTGTATCATCATTGTGTTATAAATAAATTACACTATTTTATTTCTAAAAATGTAAATAAAAATACTATTATGTAGGAAATATTTTTATATTTATAAAGAATATTTATAGTCTAATTTATATTATGTGTAACCCTATATTAAATATGGTTTATTTATTAAACATTGAATTTAACACTTTTTACTCTTCTTTAAATTAAATAATAATAAATGTCCTTGTCTAATCCAACTGGATATAAAGTATCATATTTTATTCCTATGGGTTGTTTCAGTCGATTTAAACTTATCCAATAGAATTAGGACATGTTTTAGGGTAATAATAATATCATTCTTACCCTTAATTACACTATTTACTTTTAACCGTGGAAAATAAAAGTAAAAAGTTACTATTCACCAAAAATTATTTTCATCTTATTGAACCAAATTTTACTTACTGATATAAACTGTGTCTCTTTTATTTTCTAAATTCATATCACAAAATCTTTAATATTAAGTTTTATATAAATTTGAAAATGCTCCTAGGAGGTGGGTAAAAGACAGTAAAAAGTTCAATAAAATATTATACATCTACTTTTATTATAAAATGACTCCAATGAATTAAATTGAACTTATATAGGTATTATATATCTATTTTTACATAAAATAAATTTAAATAAAATAAATTATTATTAAAATAAAAAGTCGGTTTTAAACTATAACGCAGTGTTTTTCACTATTAATCAAAATTGAATGTTTTCAGAAAAAACCAAAACTTTACCCTAAGCTAATTTTGATATTCTGAATACCAAAATTAATTCTATTTTACCAAATTCTAATCATGTAAGTTATATAAATTAATTTAAAATTGATTCTCGTTGTCAAAACCGAAAAGTGGGTTTTTAAAAACTAAAAACTATCAAAAGATTGACATGTGTTTATGTCAAATTTTAATGTGAAATTACAAATAATCACTTAAATTGTATTAAATGATTAAAATATATTCTAATTATTCTTCCAAAATATTCAAATACATAATTTAACGCTATAAATTATTTTTATTAAAAAAGTTGTTTTTAATTAAAATTTAGTTTTTTTCAGTATTCATCAAAATATTAAAGATATTATAAAAGTTCCAAAAATTTGTCCAAAATAAATTTTTATGTATCGATTCAAAAGAATAATTTAATTTCATTAAATGAAATATATAAGAGTTTCAAATCATGGTTTTAAAAAGGTTTTTTTTATTAGGAGGTGGTAAAATTGCAATTTTTTTTGAAAAATACTTCTTTTATCTAGAAAAAAATGAAGTTGTTCTTATATTATGTCTGAGAAACACATAAGGTAGATTCGAAAATTATATGGAGTATATAAAAATCAAAATTCAGTTTATACTATTCATAACTTCTTTTCAATGGCTAGATTGGTAAGTCGTGGTGTGCTCGAACTCGGTGTTTTGTGTAGCGTAGGCTATTGAATTAAAGAAAATAACTTACTACGAAATATTTGGGTGTTACATTATTCCCCCCTTTTGGAAATTTCAACCTTAAAATTTTAAAATTGGGCTTGGGAACATCATTGAATGTCCAACATCAAAAAAAGAGTCAATATAACTATCTCTTTAAAAGAAATAAAGAGAATTACAAAGGTCACCTGAGATAACCCACACTAGGATTCCATGTAGGAAAACTTGTACATTGAAGTTAAAATAAGTGTCAAGTTCTAGTGGAGTGTGATAGGAAAACATGATTAGAAGAATGTTAACAATAATAAAACCACAAACTTGTGATGAGATAAACGTTCATTACTTTACTAGTATCAGAAGTAAATGGATAACATTTTTTGTTTTATGTTCCTTTTCATAAAGTTGAGGAATTTACTTATGAGATTTACTAAGAATATAAAAAGATATCCATACTTTTTAGGTAGATTTTCAACTTTTAATAAATTTATACCACTAACTCGTCTTTTTTTCAAACGATGAGTATTCAAGATGACTTGGTCACAACTGAAGTGCTAGAATCCACTTATATAAAATCTAATAATCCACAAAGGATAAACTATATATATTTACCTTTCCTTTAGAGATTAACCAAAACCAAAATGGTTAGTACAAGATCAGGTGATCCACAAAATGTATATTCATTTAGAGAAAGAAATACTTATCTTATATTCTAAAATTAAACCCACAATACCCAAAGATTAATAAATTCCATTCAATAAACAATGGTCCATAAAATCCATCTATATAGTCCAAACTAGTTTTTAAACCCATAACATATAAGAATTTGATTACGCAATATTCCACGTTAAATTGTATTTCCAAATAACATTGACTACTCTTAAATTCAAATACATAAAAGTAATTAAACCAATCACATATTCTCTATGATAGGTTATTCTTTTCCATAAATAACCCATATCACTATAAATCCATAATAATAACATCTATAAAAATCCACCATTACTCTTGAAATGAAATACCATATTATTCTATTTTACTTAGGCATATAGTATTCCCAACAGAGCGAATGTCTTATAAAATAAAATTTATCACTTAATCCCCAAATCATTTTCTTATACTAAGGATATCCATTTAAAAATACATAAGATCCCAAATAAACTTATTATTGGTCAATAAAATCATTTAACTAAAATGAATTAGTCACACTAACCAGTGATTTCACAGAGTCCAATGGTAGGCGATAAATCCCAATTGCACTATGGTTGTGGGGTCGATTTCTGTAACTTTGTCTGACCCTACGGGTTGTCACACAGTCTCTGTGTTATCCAATATCAAAAAACTATATTTTATTACATGCCCAAAATAAGATAAATTCCTCAAAATAACTATAACAAAATTACACCACAAATGTTACCTCATACCTCACATTTCCACCCAGAAACATAATAACATGTAATTGTATCAAATTCAAGGATAATATAAACCCAAATCCTTATTTATATCTATATCAAAAATCAAAAACACAATTCTTCCAAAAATAGTATTTTCACATAATAAACTATAGGGTTACACATAAGAGAAAAGTCTTCCAAAGTAATCCCATCAGCAAGGATCACTAATACTTTTAAACATTTGATCATCCAATTATTTCTATATAGGTTCTTCCTTGACCAATGGGTTATCCTTTAGAATAGGGAATTCACTTGGGTAATACCTAGGTCTCCTATATTTATGGTAAATTAATGTAAATGGATTATTTGGATCATTTTTATTTTCTTCCATAGTACTCTTCATTTTTCCAAAGAAATTCTTTACTTTATGTCCTACTTTCCCACACAAAAAGCATTTATTTGTTCCATTAAGATACATCGCTAGGATTCTCCTTCTACATTTTCTACATGATTGAAATTGATCTTTCTTTTCTCCATGGTCTCCACTATTGGAGTTCTTGTCATTCAACACCTTTCTTTCCCTTTTTGACTCGAGGAGTTGGTTAATATATATGTTGTTTATCATATTTTTGGAGAACTGATTCAGAATGAACATGATATCTTTAACACCTATCAATATTCCATTTCGTTGCTCAATTCCTCTATCATGAGCACCTTGTACATCATGTTCAATGTTAATTTCATGTGATTCTTGAGATTTTCTAAGTCCATTTTAAACTTCTTTTGTATGCTCAAATAATTCTAGTGAGTTGTGTTATCGATTTCTTTGTAGGTGGATCGGTGAAACAAAATTCAGAAGTTTTACCATGGTTATGCCTATATGTTTTAATTATATATGTTGTCTCTGTGTTTTTTTGAATTACAAATGTCTTTTTAAGTGGTTTTGGGTGATTTTAAAGGATGTTTATTCTTTCTATAATTTTGGTAAAAATTTCGTGTCAATTAAATTCATTACTTTAGTGGGTTTTGGGCCTCTATGTGGATATAGTGCTTATATGATACATCTTAAGTGTAGTGTGGTGTGTCCTGGTGATGTTTCATATGTTACATGAGTAAAATTAGAACAAACATATATTTACATATATATTTTGGTGTGATATTTACATATTCATACATGCACAAGGTGTATATATGGATGTGTTATTTTATATTATTGGTAAATTCCATATAATTTTTATTTTTTGAACACTAATTTTCATAAATTATTTCTTTATTCTAACTTTAGTTCTAAATTGTTCCATGGTTTCCCTATATGTTGTTTTAGGTTTTAATTTCCTAAATTTTATTTGGAAGCCTACTTGAAACTTTTGAACTACATGTTTTCTATTACATGTCTTAAAGGCCAATTTGGTACTTTGGGAGGTGGTTTTTCCAAGCCATTTTGAATGGACCTTTTTGGTACTAGCATGGTTTACTTTGTTGACTCCCTTGTTTTTATAAGTATATTATAATGAATTTTTTTTTCTTGAGATAAGGATATGAATTATTTTTAAATTTAGGCTTGGTTAGAACATTTCAATTAAATTATACAACTGAAAACCACATATGTTTCCTCTAAATATAGTGGGTCTAGACATGGATAGATTTATAGAATGGGAAATGAATGTGTATTGGTGTCAGAGGGTTATGCTCTATTCCAGGTGTGTGATTACCTCCTTATTTCCTTTTATGTATACTATCTTCATGAGCTCCTATACATCATCCAAACAGTTTAGCGATGTTTACATTTCTTTTCGAATGAGATAGAATAGATCCAATATGGTAGGTAGATGTCCATGGAGGATTTTTTCTCAGTGGGGCTACTGTGGGGAAGTCGGATGGTTATGGAATAAATATTTTATTCACAATCTAGAATATAGATTTGAACCAAATATGTTCATTATTTTCTCTTGATATTATTATAATATTCCCTATATTATTTAAATTTTATGTTCCATTACATCATTGTGGTGGTTTCTATTTTTTAAGAATCCTATAGCATACTTTACTTTTCTTACTTTATTTCCATTAAAATTTTAATCTAATATATCATTGTAGATGCTGAAAAAGTCTGTAACTCCCGGAGGAAGTTTCGAAATGATGAAGCAAATTCATATTCGGAATCCGAGGCCCAATCCAGAGGCCCGGGAAGTGGTGCACAAAATAAAGGAGGATTCATGCGTAAACATGCTGTGCGCGCGAAGGATCCCCGAGATTCGCGGAATCGAGCCGATGCGGCATGCAATAATTGCACGCTCCGTTTCTCCGCAGCAAGATTCTGTGTGCAGGTGGCTCCCGGCGGGGAAGATTTCGCGCGACGCCTGGATTCCGCGCTGGCCGATGCCTATAAATAGGCGGCGACTTCGAACGGTTTGGGGGTTGAGAAATTTGAATCAGCTCTCACGCGTGCAATTCGACTACCCCCGCGTGCAATATGACTTCTAGGTAATCCCTCATTTTGCGTCACCTTGCCCCGGGGTTCACCTTTGTTCACAACTCCACCACCTTAAGTGAATTTTCCCCCTCCTCCGGGTTCCTTCCTTGAATGCAATCTGTGTCCCATGAGTGCAATCCCCTTCCGTGCGCACGAAACATTGCGCACAATTCCCTCTCTATGCGCAATTTCCTTGCTCCAATTGTGCGTCGTCTCTGTGTTTTGCGCGCGAACCTTCTTTTTTGCGCGCAATGCCCATGACCCTTCACCTTGAAACCCCTTGGCTACCCCTCTGCATCGGCACCTATGTTTCCCCTACCGGGCATGTGCGCCATGCGTTGTTTTCCCGTACGGCCTTCCTGGCTCATGTGAAGTAACCTCAAGGTCCCTTGGGCCATGTTTTCCATTGTGTTTCTATGCCTTATGCTTCTCCACATAGGCACGCTAACAGCTATTGCTTCTTCGCATAGCCACGCTAACGTGGACCCCCCGGTGGTTTGCCCAACGGCCCCCTTCACTACGGCCTTGCTGATGCCTTACCTACCACAAGGGGTAGAGGGCGTTGGGCATGTAAGCCCTAGGGGTGTGGAGCGAACCCACCTCGTCCAAGCTGCCGGATGTTAAACTGATAAGAACCTCGTCCATAACACATGACGTTAAACTATGGTATGACCCCGTCCTTCGGATGAAAGGTCCCCCCAGCTCGGGCATTCATTACTCTCATTCATCTCCATGGGAATTGAATCTTCCTGAATTGGAATGAGATCCTCCTTTTCAGAGTGGCATTTGTCCGCGGGGGAAGGTCCGCCTCAGAGCGTAAGCCCCTAGACTCTCAACGGATGATTGGGCCCGTGAATCTCTGTGCTTCCCCCTACCATGGCCAGTGGAGTCCTTTTCCCACTGTGCTTTGTCGCACCACAGGCCTCCACCCTAGAGAAAGCCCCAGTACCAAGGGACGCTAACCACGCATAAGCCACTGCTTCCTCTTTGGGCAGCTCAACGCGTAAGCCCCATTCCGCTTCTCACGGACGAACCTTTTGCGACGTGATCGTCTGGTCCCTACTGCCTCTTGTTTCCCACACCGAGCATGACTCACGTGGGCTTAGAGCGCGCATCTACCATGACACCCTCATGGGCCCCCTCAGAGCGTAAGCCCCATCCCAGTGAACTACGTGGAATTTGATCCATGCTAACGCATGGTACGTAGGAAGCCTCCTCGAGGTTCAAGCCCACCACCCGGTCATCCCGACCTCTCCATGTCGGTTCTCTAACTCACCACGGGCCGCCTCAGAGTGTAAGCCACATACCCACCATGGGCCGCCTCAGAGTGTAAGCCCCAAATCATTCATCCCGCATGACGTTAAACTGTATTTCGTCCCTCATGTTGTTAAACTGTATTTCGTCCCGCATGAAGTTAAACTGTATCTCGTCCCGCATGACGTTAAACTCCACTCCCCCTCTTGGGCCGTCTTAGAGTATAAGCCCCATGTCTCTCTCCACCATCCATCCCAATCCTTACATGGGCCACCACATCCCGGTGAGATCATGCCACCCCATCCCACTCCATGGAATCTGGGAAGCCGCCCACATGTTGGCCCCAACATCGGTGTTCCCCCTAGGGGTCCTTCAACCCGATCTGTCTCTTCAAGATGTTATACTTGCGACATAACCCGTGTTAAATATGGGAAGCTGAGGAAAACCTCAGATGATACACATTTTCCGCGTTTTATGTGGGATTCCTCAGGAGTCCACGCCCTTGAGAAGCCCTGTGATATGGGACAGAAGACAGACATGCCAACGACATCCCAACGTGACCATTTTCCTCACCGAAGGTTGCTGCCCCGACAAGACCCCTTGGAGCGTCTCGATAGAACAAACGTAATTAACTGGCATCCATGTATATATGGCTCCGGGAATGAGATTCACAAGCACATCTTAAATCTATGAGGGAGACCCGGACTAGGTGACGAGCTCAGAGGAGGAATCCACGAAAAGAAGAACCGACATCCCATCATCCCAGTTTAGATCAAGGAGCAGACGTCCCTGAACAAGGAACGAATGTCACCCGCCTTTGTAATGTGGGAATGCGGGGTAACAAGCAGAGCGTCCTCCCCACAGACGGATGCACGGGCCCTGGCGAAAGCATCGGAGCAACAAAAATGGTGAACCCGACATGAATCTCTTATCCTCAATACGGAGAATGGTAGCGGTCGGGGTGTCAGAAGATTAGTATGTCACCAGGAATCAGGTCACAGCATTCGGAGCTGGAGCGCCACCTACCCACCGGCGTAGGGGCAGCACTGACGCAGCTACCCCGCGTGGTCCCACCTATTCTATGGTCACTCCGACTTCGACCGTCGTTGCATCCGGGCGCTCATGCCCCCTCTCCCCATCAGAAATCATCCAGTTGAGGGTGATCAATGACCTGGTTTTTAGGTATGACAAGGAAGGGATCATCCCCACCAGGGGCATGGACCGTTTGGATCTAGAGGTGGATGCGCCTCACCACCATCGCCGCCCTGAAGGGCCGCCCAGGGAGCCGCCTCTCCCCACTCCGATGTTCAAACGCTTCGGGATCCTATCCTCGGAGTGCCTTGACACATCCCTCCCATGTACCAACGATGTGGCGGATGTCCGGGTCCACACGATCAGAGATCCTTCCCAGGGGTTAACGGCAAGAACCCCCACTAGGCTGCGTGGGCGCCGCCGCCTGACTCCCCGAGCTGAGGATCAGGCAATCTTCATGCCTGAAACGCAGGCTCCGACCCATCTAACTCGACGCTAGTGTCGGACGCGAGCGGGAGAGAATGCCCATCCTGGGGAATCAACATCAGCAACCATTGTGGCCCGAGCCACTGCTGACTCCTGTTACCAGATCCCCGCATACATTGAGCAGGGGTAGCCACATGCCCGACTGGGATCGAAACCCCGACCGCCCTGCAGGCAAGTTGAGTCGAATCTCCCGGTCGCGGGCACTGGTAATGGCCACTGCGGACCAATCTGCATTAGTGCCACCCACCATGAAGGATCATTCTATTCCATTGATCTGGAAAGATGAAAGCTTCTTCGCGACAGCTATGCTCTGGGTATGACTCTTTCCAGTGCCCACTGCATGGGTTATGATGTCACTCCCCCTACTGTCGGCCATGAGTATGGAGCCATTGCTTATCCAGTCGCTCACTCGCATGGAGGTCCTCCCCATGTCCCTTTTGACATCTGTCTCGGTGCTTCTCGCACCCTGGCCTTCAGTCCCCTCTGCACCATCTCTATTGCAGCCGGGGGACCCCTTGATGGAAGCCATACTAACCCTTAGGAGCTACCCAGGGCCAGGAAGGCTAGGAGTCGTCGTTGTAGGAAGAATGTCAGGGGAGTCTGGACGAAAATTAGACCAGTCTGTTTCTTGAATTCTAGGGCGGAGTACGACTCGACGATGGAACCTTGCCCCCAACCCTTCGAGTTGAGGGCATGGATGGGGACGTGGCACATCAGTCTCTTACTCCCCGAATGAAAGATCTTAATGATTCCATCCTCCCTCCGGAGGTATATCCAGGGGGATGAGGACTTGGCGTACCCCCAGGGGTCAAACCCGTAATTGCCACTGGCCTCCCCAAAAGCACCTTCTGCCCCTGTCAGGGAGGGTGGGGAACTATTCTAGGGACCACTGGAAGAGCCGCAAAGTGACACACCCTTGGAAAGTACAGACGCTATGACAGGAGGCCCATTCTCTGGCCCATCCTATCGCGATGTGGCAGCCATGGCACTGCAACCCCTGGAGGATGACTCAGGGATCGGCGGCCTATCGGCCTATTCATCGTATTCCCCGCCGGCCAGCCCACCGGCCCGCCGGCCTGCCTCGGCGCCATTTCTGGTACCCCGAATATCCTCGGTGGAAGATCAGGGGAGGCAAGGTCTGGACCCCAAACCGGAGTTGTGGAGCTTCTGGACCGTTCTTACAGCGGGCCACTTCACTGAGAAGTTTTGGCCGGTCGCGGAATCAGATTTTGATGTGCCAGAGTCACTCAACCTGGGAGAGTTTGAATGCTTCCGCCAGACCCTTCGGGTGACTCACTCACTCCATCCCCATCAGCTAGCGCCTTATCTTGGGAGCCAAGCGCATCTTGAGGAGATCAGTGAGCAGTGCCATCGGGTCGACCTAGCAGCACTCCCCGCAGTTCGGCATCCCGAGTCGTTGGACCACCACGGGGCCCTCCAACAACAATGCGTTCAGAGTTTTCAAGTACTACGCAAAGTTATTGAGGAAGCTACCCCCCACGTGCACGTCCGCGTATGGGGGAAGTACACTTCTCTTCTATTCTTTGCGATCCGCCGACAGCCCAATTCGCTGGGCCGCCATGAGGGAAGGTCGTCGAGGGCAGTGGAAGTCAACATGGATGACCTTTCAGATGAGGGAAATGGTGTGGTGCCCCTCGATGGGGACTCACCCCCTAAGGACAGGCCGCTACTGGACCCATCTGGGAGGATTACTCATCAACAAAGGAACCTACTAGGTCTCCCTATACCCACGAAGGCACTAACACTGAGCTGAAACATCGGCAAGTGTAAAGAGACCATTGGGTCTGTCAAACTCGCCGACCCATCTACCTCGGTGAAGAATGTAGAGGACGATCCCGAGAAGGCCACGCTACTCCAACAGGTTGCTGAGAAAAAGAGGTTTGTTGATGAGCTCTTGGCCCAGTGCATTGCAGAGCAGCAACCTAACTATGGTAACCCTAGACCAGGACAGCAGGGGTAGGAGCATCTACCCCTTGCTGAAATCCCCCTGGGAAACCGTGACCATGTCGTGTTCTCTGACAGAGGAGACACTGGAACCCATGGAATGAGGGCGCGATATGTTTCACCAAACCCTCCCGAGCGGCGAGACCACCTGGGGGACCCTACTCGGTTTCCTCCCGCCACCCCGAGAGTCGCTCCGCCGGCTACCCCGCGAGCCGCTGAGCGTGACTACCGTATCAAAGATCCTAGAAAAGCACTTGTGGTTAGAGATCCCTGTCAAGATAGGAATCCACATCCGGATGATCTGATGGAAGTACTCATCGCCCGCTTGGAGGCCCTGGAAACTCGGTAGGTGGCAATCCCATCGGACAGCAAATCACACCCAGCATGGGTGGATGATATGCTGGCCCTGCCAGGATTTGGGAACCCCACTTTGTTCCCCTTTAACAGGACCGTAGACCCACCACAAGACATGGACCACTTCAACTCGAGGTGCGGGACTATGTTAGGGACTCCGACGCAGCAGGAGGCTTCCATGATCTGGTGCTTCGTTCAGACACTAGAAAAACCAACATTCGTCTGGTACAGCCAGCTCCCTGTTGGATATTTGACTATCTGGGAGGACCTTCGCCGGAAATTCCTCTACCAGTTCAGTTCCACAACCCAGAATAAGAACACTGCAGACCTTTTCAGGTGCAAGAAAAGGCCTGACGAGCGAGTCGCGGACTTCGTCGCCCGGTGGAAGGGGCTCACGTACTCCCTTGACATGCCACTAACGCAGGAGCAATTACAGACGATGTGTATAGGGAACATCAAGGGAGAGTTTTTTCCTTCTCTGATAACGCAGAATTAACCTGGAGGGTTCTTGGACTTCTTGGACAAGGCTCGGCGCCTCGAAAAATCCCTGCAACAGGCCGGTTAGGCACGCCTGCTGCCTCCTGTAATCTCAGAAAGGAGAGCCGCCAGAGCCGACCCCACTGTTGTAACCCAGATAGGGGCCCCCAGATAGCTAGAGTTTTTTCCAGTAAGGCCATCTTTGCAAGCTCATAGGGGTCCACCCCCACGGGCATAGCCTCCGGCCCAGCAGCAACCTCCTCAAAATTGGCAGGCGCCTCCGCATAATGCACTACCACCACCTAGGCGAGGAAATCCGGCTCCTCCTCCTTAGCCTGCTTCTCCAGCCCCTGGTCATGGTCATCCCCCAAGAGCACCCTTTCTAGACAAAAGGAATCAGACTTACTCATTTGTCGAGGCCCAGGTCCCCAGTTATTTCCGTAGCGCCTTGGAGTAGAGGATCATGCGGCTGCCTGAGGGCCGGAAGCCAGAAGAGGCGTGTCTCACTGATCACCCTAACTAATTCCCTTATCACCGGATCCTGGGACACACCATCTAGAAATGCTACTTGTTCAAGGACTGGCTCCAAGACCATATTGACAACAACATAGTCAGGTTGGGCCTAGCCCCGGCACAAGTGGCATGTGTCTTCCTGAGATCAGATGGAAGTAGTGACAACGGGGATGAGTGGGAACAGGTTTCTGACCGTGGGTCCCGGAAATATAATGACTGGATGGCCCGTAGGATGGTCGCTCGTGCCCATAGCATCATCCGTGCCCGCTTGAGTTGGCCAGATCCCTGAGACTCTGCGAGCGCCGCTTGGGCATCGTCGTCCCAGCATACATCTTCCCAGAAGATCAGGCGGCGACGTATGAAGAAAGAACGTGCCCTGCCATTGCCTTCATCTTCCTACACGCTTGGTGATTTCATTCCCCTAGAAATGGAGATCCTTTCGAGACCCCATCCGGTAGTGGATGACACTTCGAGTGAAATCCCGGGGTACGCTTCGGTCAACACCATAGAGTTGGTAAATCTCTTTTTGACTCCTGACGATGAGGAATGGCAGGTGGAACTCCCCAATGTCCCCAGTCATCACCAACGTCGGCGGAGCTGTGGCTACTCGAATCGCCGGGGCATGGCAGTCGTCACCTCCAGTCAGGCCATGCACGCTACCGAGACCCGGCAGCAAGCCCGATACAGAGAGCAGCACTCCCGGCACCCTCACCTGGTGTCAACAGGTTTTCTTCCACCACCATTTGTGTTGTTGGATTGGGCGGAATCGCCTTGTCCGCTTCACAGCCAGCCCTGCCCTACCACCGGCCGAGTACGGCCTTCCGGTCCTAGCACGATAGCCACCTCCCAGGCTTCGGCTAGTGAACAGCGGGACGTGCCTAGTACCAGTCAGTCACCGGTCCCTCCAGCAGGGCCCGTCATGTCCCCAATCGCAGAGCGACCTCCTGTAAGCAGAATCTCGCATTTGGCGCGAAAGTATGATTTTCGGAATCATATGGCTGGCATTCTGGTAAGGATTTACATCATTGAGGCCCTTAGCCTATCGTCTGAAATGCGTGGGGCGCTCGCCGAGGCTCTAAGGATCCCCCTCCAGTTTGAAACGGAGGTATCGGCCGCAGAAGCCTTCCACACCGAGGTGATTGAGGATGCCAAATTTCAGGCGGTTATCTCGATTTCCGGTGAAGATGAATACCTTCCCATACAGGGTCACATCCGCCCACTATACATCATCGGCCAGTTCAATGGGGTGGATGTCCATCGCTGTCTTGTCGACATGGGTTCCGAGATTAACCTGATCCCAACTTGGAAACTGCGGAAACTAGGGTTGTCCGAGGATGATTTAACTCCCTCCTACCTCAGAATCCAGGGGTATGACATGACCGAGCAAACTCCACTCGAAACGATTCATCTGAAGACCCAGTTCGGCGGCCTAATCGCCAATACCGAATTCATGGTTTTCTCTCACGACACCGCCTACAACGCATTGATGGGAAAGTTGTGGCTCCACCTTCACGCAGAGTTCCCCTCATCGTACCATCAGTGCCTCAAATACTCCCTTACAGGTTGAGTGGGCGTGCTCCAAGGAGATGTGTCTCTGGTTTCCTCTTGTGAAGCCTGTTACCTGGACGCTGACTATTACAAGATCAAGGACAAGAAGATCCTGGCAGGTGAGGTTGAGCCCACCGCTGTCACAAGTGATCCATGGGCAGGTTGGGATGACACATATGTCTTCCCAATCCATCGGTTGGAGGCCACGACCCCCGATATGGGAGAGTGCTTTGTTGTCATGGGTACTAGAGGAAGGCATATTTCTGGGTCTATGCAACGGAGAGAAATCACCCCGTACTCTTACACTAACCAGGCTCAGCTGATCCCCAAGCCTCCTACCCCTGTACGATACCAGGATGTTGGGATCATGGCAATGACAGTACGCCATACGTGTCTATTTCGCCACGCCGGAATCGACCGGCTCAAGCCAACACGTCACTACTACATTGATGTCATAAAGCGCGACCCCTTGGGCAGAAGGCCAGATGGGATTGGATCAACCGCCTTCGTCTCCATGGTCTCCGCGGTGCATGAGTCTCCCATCATGATGACCTCTACCTCCCAAGCCAGCACCAGCTCCCCATCATGGTCGAGCAGCCCCGAAACGGCTCCCCCTGTGGACGATCCTTCCACAAGAAGAGAGGAGGACATGGAAGATGCTCCCCCTGCCTTTGTGGAGGGTGTCTCCACCATGGTCAACGAGTTAGTTCATGTGTACCTCGGTAGCGAGGCGGACCCGAGACCCACATTGGTCAGCGCTACTATGCCCCCTGAGGAACGGAAATACTACATAGACTTCCTCAAACAGCACCGTGATTTGTTTTCCTAGAGTTATGATGAGATGTCGGGACTAGATCACCAGGTATCCATCCACCACCTTGGCCTCCCAGCAAACCATCGCGGGGTCAAGCAGCCTCCCAGAAAAATGCACCCCTCTCATGGTGCCATGTTTGAGGCCGATGTTGATAAGATCATCAAGGCCAACTTCGTCAAGGAAGTCCAGTACCCAGGTGGATAGCCAACATCATGCCAGTCATGAAGAATAACGGGTAGATCCGGGTTTGCATCGACTTCCGCAATCTTAATCGCCACTTCCCGAAGGATGACTTTCCCCTTCCCGTGACAAAGCTGTTGATCGATGCAATGGCCAGGTTCCAAGCCCTCTCTTTCATGGATGGGTACTCCGGGTACAACCAGATCCCAATGTCCCCCAAGGATGAAGAGTTCACTGCCTTCAAGGCCCCACATGGTACTTTCTGCTATCGGGTTATTCCCTTCAGCCTGAAGAATGTGTGTGCCACCTATCAACGGGATATGCACCACATATTCAAGATGATCCTCGGGACACTGGTGGAGTGCTACGTAGAAGTCCTGGTGGTTAAATCTCGTCAGTGCCAGGACCATCTCAAAGACCTTGAGAAAGTGTTTGGCTTCCTCTGTTCTCGCCACTTGAAGATGAACCCATTGAAGTGTGCCTTTGGGGCCACCTCCAGAAAGTTCATTGGCTTCATTGTTAGGTATTGAGGCATCGAGATCGACCCCGAGAAGATCAAGGACATCAGTCAGATGCCTCCCCCGAATAATATTCAGGAGCATTGATGCCTCCAAGGCCACTTAGCCTATATACGTCGATTCATTGCAAATTTGGCCGGAAAGTGTAATATCTTTTATCGGCTCATGAAGAAAGGTGCCGCCTATGGGAAGGATGAAGAGTGTCAGATCGCTTTTGAGGAAATCAAGTAGTATCTGCTTCAACCTCCGGTCCTGATGCAACCCGTTACCGAAAAGCTGCTGGTCATTTATGTGACTGCCCTAGAACGATCCCTCGTCAACCTTCTTGCCCAGAAGAACAATGAGGGAATAGAGAATAGACTCTACTACCTCAACCACACGCTCCTCGACGCGGAAATTAGATATTCTTCCATAAAGAAGAGCTGATTGGCGCTCGTATTTTACATACAGAAATTCCGTCACTACTTGCAACACCACGAGGTACAACTGGTCTCTCGGGTAGACCCATTGAACTACATCCTGAACTGACCATTGTTGACCGGCCAATTGGAACGCTGGGCAGTGATCCTCCATTAGTTAGACATCAGGTTTGTACCTCAGAAGGTCGTCAAAGGATAGGCATTGGCAGACTTCTTAGCTACCCACCCAACCTCTGCAGACCAGCCACTGGATCTGGGCTATCCTGATGAGGAAATCCTCTCAGTCGATCACGCCATCCCATGTTGGAAGATGCACTTTGACGGTGCCTCCTGAAGCCCTACTGGTAGAAGGCTCAACGATCCTAGGCTTAACAGAGTGGGCCTATGTATCATCGTCATCGCCCCGGAGCAAGTTGTTCTGCCATATTAATTATTGTTGTCAGAAGGCTACACCAACAACGAGGCAGAATATCATGCCCTCGTCACTGGCCTCGAGTTGGATCTGGAGGTTATCGTACCCCATATCTTTGTAAAAGGGGACTCTAAGCTAGTCATCAAGAAGGTTAATGGTGATTATGTTGTCAGGAAGCCAGAACTCATGTCGTTGCTGGAGTGCACCCTCCGTCTAATGGCTAAGTTCCCCTCCCTGCCAGATGTCGTTCACATTCCCTGGTCGTAGAACGGTCAAGAAGATGCTTTTTCCAGCCTGGCCGCATCACTTTAGGAGCCCGAAGAGGATGACCTAATCATCCACATGGCGCACTGGAGAGTCATTGCTGCTGTTATCCCGGAGGGCGATCGTGGACCGCGAGTGAACCATCTCACCATCGACGCCCCTACTTCAAGACCCTCAGGGGCTTCAAGAGTGGTGATCAAGACAGTTACTGACTGAAGGACGCCCTTGGTTAAATATCTCCAGCACAACAATATTCTGATGGACCGAGAAGAGAGATAACGAATCCGGCGCCGCACGCTGTAGTTCACCCTTCGAAGCGGTCCCTGCCGCGAGCAGCTCCTTTACAGGCGCGGGTTTGATGGTGTTCTCCTCTGTTGTCTTCAAGGAATCGAGATCCCACAGGTCATGCACGATGTGTAGGCTTGTTCATGTGGCGCCCACCAGGCCAGGTACTGATTGTCTCACCAGATTCGGAGGCTGGGATACTTCTGGCCCTCCATGATCCACGACTGCATCGAGTATGCCAAGAGGTGTCATGTGTGCCAAGTTCATGCTAACTTCATGCATCAGCCACTAGAGCCTCTCCATACTACTATGTATTCTTGGCCCTTTGCAGTCTGGGGGTTGGATGTCATAGGGCCTTACCCGCTGGCGACGGCCCGCCAGTTCCGGTTCATCTTAACCGCTATAGATTTTTTCTCATAGTGGGCAGAGGCAATCCTGCCCAGGGAAGTCAAGGCTTGTTATATCGCCGACTTCGTGAGCTCCAATATCATCTACTGGTTTGGAATACCTCATGCTATCCTCACGGATAATGGAACCAACTTTCGAGCGGCCGAGCTGAAGAAATTGTACACCAAGTAAAACATTCGCTCTAACCACACCTCCCGCTATCATGCGTAGGCGAATGGATAGATTGAGGCATTTAACAAAAACCTCCCTAACATTCTGCAAAAAATGGTTGGTCATAACAAGAAAAGTTGATCGGACAAGCTCCCCAATGCCATCTGTGCTTATAGGACGACGACTCGTAACTCCTCCAAGGTGACTCCCTATTCACTGGTATATGGAGCTAAGGTCGTCCTGCCCATCAAGATCCAGCTGCCCTCATTGCGCACGGCGGTCTACAACCAGCAAACACCGGATAGAGTTTCCGAGATCCGTCTAGCTAAATTGGAAGCGCTGGATGGAAGTAGGCTTCGCACTTTACATAACATGGATATGCATCAGAGCAGGATGGATCGAGCTTTCGATAAGAAGGTTCACCTCCACTCTTTCCTGCAAGGTGAATTGATGCTGGCTCTCAGAGCGCCAATGACTCCCGGCCGAAAACCACACAAGTTAGAGCCCAAGTGGGAGGGGCCTTTTATTGACCATAAGGTCTATCACAATGGTGCGTATTCCCTGGTGACTATGGATGGTGAGCATATCACTCCTACCACCAAGGCCATATTCCTCAAACGGTATTGTGCCTAACGGCTCCATGTTCCGAGTTCTAAGACCTAAATATAAGTTATTCTTTTGATCCTGCATGAATTTAAACTGCACCCGGTCCAGCATGACCTTAAACTGCATTTTTCCCTACATTTGGGCTCTATAGTCCCTCACGACTTAGAACTGCATCGGGTCCGAGTTCTAAGACCTAAAAATAAGATCCGTATATCGTCCAACATGACGTTAAACTGTGCTTCCAGAACTACATGTCACTTGATTCTCATCCTAATGAGATACGTAGGAATGCCCAGACATTTTGTTTCGGGTCTAGCCCTAGGGGTTAACAAACTCCTTCCTTTGGTCTGAGATCTAAGACCTAAAACTAAGATCCATATTTCGTCCAACATGACGTTAAACTGTATTGTCAGAACTACGTCTAGCTTGATTCCCATCCTAATGGCATACGTAGGAACGCCCATACCTTTCGTCTCTGGGTCCATCTTGAAGTCTGCTAGCACGTCTGTCTCGCCTTTGGGGCCTTGACCACAGGACCACGTGGCGTGGAATGGGATTATGTCCTCATTCAAGATGGGTTTGCAATAGCTGCACCACGCCCACCATGTCCTCAAGATTTCCCTCCTATGTCATGTTCATCATGACATTAAAAGGTGCCCTCTAGAACTATGTATGGCTTGATTCCCATCTTAATGGGATACGTAGGACCGCCTAAACACCAAGATGTTAGGTCCAACCCCATCTCTTAAGAGATCCCATGATCTCCCAGTTTCTAGGGTGTTTGGCATTACGCCCCCTCTTTTTCCCGGGGATCCGCTATCTTTTGGCCGCTCTCAGACTGAACCCTTTGACCCTTTCCAGTGGTCTGCAAATGTGTTCATAGTACTCTGGTCTAGGACATGGAGTGCCAGATTCGACTTAGTCAAGTTCCATACACTTTCCAAGCTTCGTGTTCCCCTTCATTCGGGCCCCAGTCATCCTTCACACCTGGAGGGACCCCCAAGAACGGCCTGGATACAACACCTAAGGGCTCTTATACCATCACGGGACAATGACTTCGAGGGGTTAAGAAACAAAATTGATACAAATCCCGTGTTGCGAACATGGTCAGCGATTGATGCACTTTTTTTGTCCCCATGGAATACACGACAGGATGCTGTGTTGCGAACATGGTCAGCATTAATCCCCAGTCGTCACGTCGGCTTCCCCGGGCCCTGAATGTTGGTGGAATTATTCATGTCATGTTCCTCCCCACTGTGTCAAGGTGGAATCTTGACACTCATTGTACTAACCCTCAGAACACCCCCACGCGTCAGACAGACCATGCTGCGTAACAGTGTCTCTCGGGGCTCCCGCAGTCTGAGCGCTAGAGTATGTGATAGGGTTTCTTCATTGTAGGTTGTGTGCAGCTTGACCCTCATCCCCATGGGAAACGAGGAATCTCCCGGACATTGCGTTTTCGGCCCAGCACAGCTGGGAGCTAGCATCCCCTGTCCCCCTCCTGATGGTTGGAGCCTCGCCGGCCCCTTGGCCCGAGGATCCTCTCTCGGGATCACGTGCAGTGATGGTATCACCTAAAATTTTGTTTTTGGTCCAAACCATATAAACTTAAACTATGTTGTTGGTCCAAACCATATGACCTTAAACTATGTGACGTTCCAAACCTTATGACCTTAAACTGTGTGACGGTCCAAACCTTATGACCTTAAACTCTGTGACGGTCCAAACCTTATGACCTTAAACTATGTGACGGTCCAAACCTTATGACCTTAAACTGTGTGACGGTCCAAAACATATGACCTTAAACTGTGTGACGGTATCTTCCCAGCTACGCACCAATAGGATGCTACCATTCCAGAACTATGTATGGCTTGATTCTCATTCTTATGAGATATGTAGGAGTGCCTGGGCACTTCCCCACGGGCCCAGCCTAACTTTCGCTTTCGATCCCTTTACCTGAAACCTCTCCCAAGGGGGTTGTGTGGTGTGATATGGGATTATGTCCTCATTCACATCGGGTTGTTCACTGCACCATACACACCCCCTATTCCCATTCATGCCAGGTGTCTGAGTTACTCCACCATGTGCCTCTTATGTTTCTTCCTGCCCTTTGGTCTGAGTTCTAAGACCTAAATCTAAGATCATTTCTTTGGCATTCTACGACTCTCTCTCTCTTTTGGGATTTCACGGTGTGGTGCGGGATTATGTCCTCATTTACGTCGGGTTACTCACCGTGTCGTGCCTATCCCCAGATGAGATGTGTCCCCCATCCCGCATGATGTTAAACTGTATTTCGTCCAACATGACGTTAAACTGTGCTTCAAGAACTACGTGTGGCTTGATTTTTATCTTAATGAGATACGTAGGATCACCCATACATTTTGTTTTGTGTCCAGCCCCCGGGATTACTAAACCCCATCCTTCTTTATTGTCGGCCCGTCGGCCCGACTTCATGGGAAGTGGTGTAATCGGTACATCTCCCCCGAGTAGGTTCAAGATGCCCCGGGAAGCAGAGATTCTCTTGCCAAAGAGGTCCGGCCTAGAAATTGAGACGACCCGTGATCAGGTCGGTATTTCCTCCTAATGCACCTTTGCCACGGTGGCGCGATTTTGGGAGTGTTGGAATCTGTTCGAACAAACCACCACTCCACCTTCCACGCTTTGTGTCCCCCCTTACTCGGATCCTCATTTACTTTCATGTCTGGAGGGACCCCCTAACAGTATGGATGCTCGACCTATGGTCCGTCTACTGTCCTGGGCCAATGTTCTGGAAATCAGACCGACGATTTTTGAGTTAGGCCCCGTGTTGCGAACATGGTCAGCAGTCAGCCCTCATTTATTGTCCCCATTCAAGGCCAACACGATATGGATGTTGTTTTTCTACCATGATTGACAGTTATCCTCCATCTTTCCGCCCCATTGTGTTCCGAATTTGGGCAGCGTGATTCACCCTTACTCTCCATCCCCCTATGTTCGGATGGATTTCAATGCACCCGGCATTTCCCCACTCATCTGTTAGAGCACATTGAGAAGTCGACTCATCAATCGGCCCGGGGTCCCCTCAGAAATCATGGCCCAATTTCGGACGCCTGAAGCTTGGTTAATGCCCCACAGTTGGACAAAATGATGGCACAAGCATCCTCTGCTTCTCGCATTGGGAGCGACCCATAGGAGCCTAGGGATGAGTTTTTATTCGTATCAGAACTATGGTTGAGCATATTAAACCAAGGGTACAAATGAATGGATTTGGCCATGTATTAGATTGATATGAAGAGCAGTACAAGCAAGAAGTTCAAGAGATGGCTAAAACAAAGCTCTTAGGGATCAGCTTGCTGAAGCGATCTTTCCAGCACTGCTACCCTTTGGCTGGTAGCCTCGAGGACTGCTTCTCGCTCCTTAAAGACTCTATACTCATCATCCACCATAGAGCACATCTCGCCAACCCTTTCTTGTGCCTGCGCCCGCTCGGTTCGAAGCATGGTCATCTGGTGACTCGCCACCATCAGTTGTTCCTACGCATCATCCAGCTGGGCCGTCAGCTGCTCCACAAGCTCCGAACATGTTGCAATGAAGACCTACTTATCTGCCTCCTGCCCTTCGAGGTGTCGGACTTCCCGCTCCGCCCTCAGCAATGCTTGAGTGCTAGCCGATCCTTCTCGGCACAGGGAAACATTGGTGCACTGGATGCTCTCGTGTATCTTCTCGGCCATGTAATCATGGACCATTAGATGAAGGCGCTGAGCGTCGGCCCCTCCAGCGCACAGGAAGCGCAGCCAGATCTGGAGTGATCCCATATGCCTCAGCCAATCCGACTGGGTTTGTCTGAGAAAGCGCTGGATACACATCTAACCTTTGCGCCGTGTCATCCGGCTCTCCTAGGCTGCCTCTGAGTCTGAGTCATCTATATCATCAGTGTCAGTGGGTCGGTATATTGGAAAAGTAGCCAGCAGATCGGCAGCAGGATCCCCCATTGGGATGCCTTCATGAGGAATAGGATCCTCAACGTCCGAGCGACCTTCTTCTCTCGCCCCAGCAGTGACAATGCCTCCACCATCTTCCGACCTCAGCTCAGGAACATCGCCACTGATGTCCGCCTCCCCCTGTTCATCAATTTTCGGGTCCGACTCAGTGCAGGGAGCATGTTCTGAATGAGGTGGTATGTCCGCCACTGGTCCACTCACGGACGGCCCGGGCTCCGCAGCCTGGCGTGCCTCCAATGTTGAGATCACTGTGAAATACATACGTTGGTCAGTTGGGATCTCTTGACACCAAGCACCAGTAGTGAAGCGTGAGACTTACAGAAATCCAGAGCGTCGGTCTCCAGTGTTTCGGCCGCTGCAAGAGCCTCCATGATGGTAGACCCCTCTGCCCTTGTTAATTCAATGATGGGTGTCAGATCTCCATCATGTCTCCCCAGTTCCTATCCTCCCTCGTCTGGTGGGGATGCCCGTCCAATGCTCAACTGCTCCTGAGTGAGATGGAGAAATGGGTTAGAAGATGAAAAGGAGAATGGATGAATAAGGAAAATGAATGGAGATAGAGACAGACCTCGAGTATCTCGGTTATGTCGAGATCAGAGACAACAATCTCACCGCTCTCTCAAGGACTCCCTTGGTAGGTCACCCCTTGTGACCCCTCACCTTCGGGCTCTTCTTCGTCTTCTCCTTCGCATTCGTCCTCTCCGATTTCCTCCTCCCCCTACGACTCCTCATCGATGTTTCCTTCTCCCGGCGGCATCGCTTCCAGATCTTGCTCCTAGCCGAGCATCACTTTCACTAGGAAAGGTGGCTCCGTACGCCAACCCCTTTGGCGTGCGTATGCGTCCATGGACATTAGATAAGCATGACGCCAATAGAATTTTACTCGTTTCGTAAATCGAATGAGCCCTACCTCTGCCAGTTGGATCTCGTTCTGCATTATCTTCTGCCAGTTGGCTTCAATGCTCAGTGATTTCTTCAGGGTCATCCAGGCCGACCACAGTGCTGGGAGGATTGCGTCTTGGGAAGGTTCGAACAGGTATCTTATCTGCTTCCCGGGAAGCTCCCTGGCCGCCTCATGTGACCCCCCTACGGGCAACGAGGACGCGGCGACACTATGTGATGTTCCCGCTGTCGAAATCCCGGCCTGCGCAGGCCTCACTGCCTGACCCGCCCTTGGTTCCCCCCTTCTGGTGGCACCTTGACTTCTTTCCCGTCGCCCGGTTTCTGTGCGAGTAACCTCGAGTTGCTGGACTCGGTTGCATAAAATACACTCAGGGTACGCAATGGTCCAATGTTCGACATATTCGGTTGCTAAGCCGACATCGAACCTGGTGGGAGGAAGAGTAAAAACATCACCAGAGCTGAAGGTGGTAAACTTCAACCACATCTGGCGCATGACGCATGGATTCTTCTCCAGCCATACATCCATGAATACCTTCTTCTGCATTTGTTGGAGGCACCCGAACTGCCTGGCCAAACGGGATGGCACATAAGGCTCGCAGATCACCTTCCCTTTGATCTGAGCCACGAGCACCCCGCCACGAATGCTCTGTAAATATTCATGCTGTTCTAGCGAGCCTCGCCCGTTGTCCACCATCTGGCCGACTGGGGTGTGGAATGGGGTGAAGTTGATGTTGGCATGGTTACCAATGCGGATCCTCACGCCCTTTTCATTGAGTTTCATCATCGTCACCCCTGCGATGTTTAGCAAGGATGGTCGCAGACCGTTGCTCGGAGGACGGATGTAGTTTGGGAAGGTGTACCCGCCGAGATGATCCGCTACCCAGCCATGGAAGGTCTGGAAGGGACCACATACTCTCCAAGGTGACCCCCTCGTGATATGCGCCCCAGGATAGCATACAGCATGGCCAGTACGAGGACGCCCAAGTTGAATCGTTTATTGGCGGCCCTGGAGCCCGCCATCACCAATGTTGTTGGACGAACGCCCATCCTCGCATCCCACACCGGCAGGAGCCACCCGCTCAGGAAGGCGACAAGGAACCCGACATACCGGACGTTCGGGTCCCGGGCCTCGATGACATGGTAGCCCCATGATTGGTATTTCCCCGCCTCCAGGGTCCTTCAGTATGACCGGTCCCTGCTCCTTTATGCCGCGGTCGGGCAACGTTTACCCCGTCCCGACACCTTGACGGCCGGATCATTTTCAAGGAACAGGTTTAAATAGCCCTTGTAGGCAACATCCTTCAAGAAGTCTTTGACCCCCAGCCTCTCTTTGGCCAGCTCCAACAGGTGCCACATCAGCATAGGCATCTGCGACCTGTCTCCCCAGGTATTCATTGGAGAAACGAACTCGTCGTATTGGTAGCCCTCCATTGGGATACCTCCGATGTAGTGAACATCCCAGAGACTGATTCCTACTTCCCCATGATAAAGGTGGAATGTGTTGGTGTCAGGAGACTACCGGGTGAATAGAACCGGCCCGAGTTCAGGTTGGCGGTGGAAGTGGAATTGTGACGTCCATACCGCCTCGAACAGGAAGATATACCGCAGTTTGTCCCCAAACTGGTCATAGGTATGGCGAACCTAGAATGCCCAGTCCGATTCGCTGGTGAAGTTAGCCCCCCAGACCGCAGGTCCCAATCCATCAGCCAGCCCTTTGTGTCATCCATGACGCTCTGACAGAACGTGCTCGCGTAAAGGGCCGGTGTTTTCTCCGCGACAGGCTCGTCCCCGGTAATGGTCCTAGTCTTTGGGTTCAAGACATATACATCTAGATGTATGTTTCCCTGGCAGGATGTCTATTGTTGGTAATTTTGTATCGAGGAATCTTGTCCTCTCGAGTCACCCACGACCGCGGCGTGTCCACCTAGAATCCCGACAGGGGCACCTCTTTCAGGATGCCAAAATTCCAAAACGAGAGGTTGTCAGTCAAGGGATACATCTTCTGGTCCGGAGTCAGTAGATTGAACACGGTTAGGTATTTGGAAACAATCACATTGGCGCTATAAACCTCCTTGTTCACCGCCATTTCTGTCCTACGAGCAGCGGCTTCCCCCTCATCAACTCAGTTTGTAGCCATCTCAAATTTTTCAGGAGTTGCGCGAAATCAGGATGCAGTGCGTGGAATCAGATAGTTTTGCATGAAATCTAAAGCAGTTGCGCGGAATCCGGGAAATTGGCACGCAATCGGCACACGAAGCATGGAAGATCCCGTGCAGGCGCGAAAACACGACCAAATTTCGGAAGGAATTTCGCGCTGCTAGAGTGTTCTTATGCGCAGCCGCGGGAGCGATTTCGCGCCCGAGAGCGATGACCCTATTGTGTGGAAAAGCGGATGTACAGATTTGGGACCCAGCACCCCTTTTTATAGGTGAGTCCAGGGTTCCGCGCCACGCGGACAGAGGATTCCGCGCGAGTTCGTCATTTTGCACGCCCCGTTGGAATTTTGTGTGCAACTTGACTGGGAGACTCAGCACTTCGGCGTTTCAGCATTTCCCTTGGAATATGATTATTGCGACCTCTTGCTGATCCCATTCCATGGTGAGGCATTTATAGATACCGAAAAAGTCTGTAACTCCCAGAGGAAGTTCCAAAATGATGAAGTGAAGTCATATTCGGAATCAGAGGACCGATCTGGAGGCCCAGGAAGTGGTGCGCAAAATAAAGGAGGATCCGCGCACAAAAATATTGTGCGCGTGAAGGATCCATCAGATTCTAGGAATCGAACATATGTGGTTCGCAATAATTGCGCGCTCTGGTTCTCCGTGGTGAGATTCTGCATGCAGGTGGCTCCTGGAATGGAAGATTTCACGCGCCGCCTAGATTCCGCGTCGGCCGATGCCTATAAATAGGAGGCGACCCCGAACGGTTTGGGGGTTCCAGAATTCGAATCGGCTCTCACGCGTGCAATTCGACTCCCCCCGTGGGCAATATGACTTCCAGGTAATCCCTCATTTCATGCCACCTTGCCCCGGGGTTCGCCTTTGTGCACAACTCTACCGACTTAAGTGAATTTTCCCCCTCCTCCGGGTTCCTTCCTTGCGTGCAATCTGTGTCCCGTGCGCGCAATCCCCTTCTGTGTGTGCAAAACCCTGCGCGCAATTCCATCTCCACGAGCAATTCCCTTACTCCAATTGTGCCTCGTCCCGTTGTTTTGCGCCCAAACCTTCTTTTTTGCACGCAAAGCCCAGGACCCTTCACCTTGACGCCCCTTGGCTGCCCCTCTGCGCCGGTGCCTATGTTTCCCCTACCGGGCATGCGCGCCATGAGTTGTTTTCTTGTACGGCCTTCCAGGATAGTGCCAAGTAACCTTAAGGTCCCTTGGGCCATGTTTCCCATTGCGTTGCCTTGCCTTATGCTTCTCTGCATAGGCACACTAATGGCTATTGCTTCTTCGCATAGCCACGCTAATGTGGACCCCCCGGTGGTTCTCCCTGCGGCCCCCCTTCACTACGGCCTTGACGATTCCTTCCCTACCACAAGGGTTAGAGGGAGTTGGGCATGTAAGCCCTAGGGGTGTGGAAAAAACCCACCTCATCCAAGCTGCAGGACATTAAACTGCTAAGTACCTCATCCTTAACACATGACGTTAAATTGTGGTTTGACCCCGTGCTTCACACGCAGGGTCCCCCCAGCTCAGGTATTCTTTACGCCCACTCATATCCACAGGAAGGGAATATTCTTCAAATGGAATGATATCCTCCTTGTCGGAGTGGCGTTTGTCCGCAGTGGAAGGGCCGCCTCAGAGCGTAAGCCCCTAGACTCTCAACGGATGATTGCACCCGTGCATCTCCGTGCTCCCCCTGCCAAGGCCAGTGGAGTCCTTTTACCACTGTGCTTTGTCGCACCACGGGCCTCCACCCTGGAGGAAGCCCCGGCACCAAGGGCTGCTAACCACGCATAAGCCCATGCTTCCTCTTTGGGCTGCTCAACGCGTAAGCCCCATTCCGCTTCTCACAGACGCACCTTTTGTGACGTGATCATCTGGTCCCTACTGCCTCTTATTTCTCACACCGAGCATGACTCACGTGGGCTTCGAGCGCGCATCAACCATGACACACTCATGGGCCACCACACAACGTAAGCCCCATCCCAGTGAACTATGTGGAATGTGATACGTGCTAACGCATGGTACGTAGGAAGCCTCCACGAGGTTCAATCCCACCACCCGGTCATCCCGACCTCTCCATGTCGGTTCCCCGACTCACCACGGGCCGCCTTAGAGAGTAAGCCACATACCCACCATGGGCCGCCTCAGAGTGTAAGACCCAAATCTCTCGTCCCGCATGAAGTTAAACTGTATTTCGTCAAGCATGATGTTAAACTGTATTTCTCCCCGCATGACATTAAACTGTATCTCGTCCCGCATGTCGTTAAACTGCACTCCCCCTCTTGGGCCGTCTCAGTGCGTAAGCCCCATGTCTCACTCAACCATCCATCTGGATCCTTACACGGGCCGCCACATCTCGGTGATATCATGCCACCCCATCCCACTCCATGACATTTGGGAATCCACCCACGTGTTGGCCCCAACATCAGTGTTCCCCCTAGGGGTCCTTCAACCTGATCCGTCTCCGCAAGACGTTAAACTCGCGACATACCCCATTTTAAACATGGGAAGCTGAGGAAATCCTCAGATGATACACATTCCCCGAGTTTGATGTGGGATGCCTCGAGAGTCCATGCCCTTGAGAAGCCCTATGATAAGGGACAGAAGACAGACATGCCAACGACACCCCAACGTGACCATTCTCCTCACCGAAGGTTGCTACCACGACAAGACCCCTTGGAGCGTCTCGACGGAAGCAACATAATTAACTGGAATCCATGTAGATATGGCACCGGGAATGAGATTCACGAGCATGTCTTAAATATATGAGGGAGACCCAGACTGGGTGACCAGCTCCGAGGAGGAATCCATGGATGGAAGAACCGACATCCCATCATCCCGATTTCGATCAAGGAGTAGACGTCCCTAAACAAGGAATGGATGCCACCGGCCTTTGGAAAGCTGGAATGCGGGGTAACAAGCAGCGTGTCCTCCCCACAGATGGATGTGCGTGCCCCGGCGGAAGCATCAGAGCAACAATCATGCTTGAATATTTAGCTTTTATTCCTTTATTCATTAACTTATTTGGGTTATTGATTTATTCTTTCATAATTGGGATTTTAAATTAGAAATTGTTTTTAAGGAAAACAATGTTTTGTTTAAAGAATAAAGTGGATTTTGGTAAATGTTTTTTGGGTTATTGAGATGAAAAAATATATTATAATAATATAATTTCAAAACATTATTCATTTACTATTTTTTTTAAATAAAATTTAAGCATTTTTTTCTTACCTAAAAACCTATTTTATTTTCACAATATACTTGTTACAATCAATATAGATAGACCCAAGCTATTTTTTACTTTCATGTTATTATTCTGGTTCACTCATTGAGCTAGTTGGTTTTGTGGATGGTGGTGACTAAGAGTTCACATAGTGATCATGTCTGGTTCTTGTTTAGATATATTTTAGTATTGGGGTTTATATCTAGATATATTGATGTTTAATTTCTTCTATAGATAATTGTATCTTCCATGTGTGGTGTGATCTATTTTTTATTTCTATGATTATAGTGTAAAATCATTCCCATTTATTTATCTTTGGATACCCTTAAATATAGCCTCATTCCATGGGGTTCAGGTAAACAATTTAAGATTTTTCACATGTCATTTTGGGTTCCTGATATGGTGGTTTACATGGGCTCGATCATGGAACATCTCAACTTCTATCAAATTATAAATGACACAATCAGTCATTTGTATAGCAGACTACTCACTTGTGAACTGATATAAATAATATTCAATCATTTATTCTCATATATCGATATAATTACTAATTTAATATATATATATATATATATATGATATTTATGACATAATTATACTTATAAAATTATAATATCACTTCTATATTATTACCTTTAAATATATTGGATAATGATGTTTTCATTCTTTGATATGTTTGGACTACCTCCTCCACAATGAAATGTGATTAATTTTTCCTGATCATTTTAAATTTATTGTGATGATGATGGATTTTATGAATATATATGATTTTATTTATATAATAATTTTCTATTAAATTAATATATTACTTATTATTCTTTTATTCTATCCATCAAAAATGAAAACATTATTTTTATGTACTTACGTCGTACCATATCAATTAAAATTGTAATTGGTTTTTCTATCCCTAAATTTTAATTATGATAATAAAATAATGAATATATAGGTTATTTATGTCAATATTAAAATTTTATAGTTATAGAAACCGTAATAAAACTATTTTAGAGAAAACTACAAAACAGAAACATATATGGAAAATGACGTAGTGATCACCTAGAAAAATTATTTCAACAAAGTGATAATTAGTTAAGAGTAAAAAATATATGTTATTATATATATATATATATATTATTATGGTTATTGAATATTATTTTAATAAACTTATGTCAATTATATCATATTTTTTAAAATGTATGAAGGAATTTAGACCGAAGCTAATAGATTCTAATCTCACTTTTCTTTCTATGAGACACATGTCATATTTGTTGGTTCCAGGTGCAGCGGAAGTGTGTTGGTTCGTTTGAACAACTTTAATTTTAACGTTAAGCAATGTTCAATATGAGATCTGTCATGATTTAAAACGTCAAATCTTCATAATAGAATGAAGAACAAAAACACTATAAAGGGAATCCTGGAACCATAGAGATAGGATCATCATATGTTGGTTTTAATTAATTTAATTAATTCACAAGAATTAACTTGGTGGAATTATTTCTTTATTGATCTCTCCGGTCACGATCATGTGATCAATCATTGCTTCATAGAATCCAAGTGTAGGATTCCTCTTGTGGTGATCCACATGTGTGCCACATATCTCTGGATGTCTCCGAATGGATGTATAGGTGCTAGCACCGAAGAAGCTTCTCTTGCGATGTCCGCCTTTGATCACCTTGGTCTCTCAGTCTTGAAAGCGTTCTTGGAGGAAGGAGTTCTTTCGATCTAGAAAGAATTCTCCATAATTGTTGTGCACAACGATTGGTTGGAAAAGTGTTGGGGTTGTGAGGATATTTATAATTGGGTTTGAGGTTATAGAGTATGAAAATAAATAAATGTATTACGCGTTTTATTTATTTCATTAACTCTTATTCAAACCCCCATGTCAATTTATTAATTCCTTAACATGAACCCACACTGATTATAATTAATATCATTTAATAAAACAATATTATATCCTACAATCCCACCTGGAAAAACTACAAGTCGTGTAATCATTAATACACAGCGTGTACTTGTTTTCCATAAAACTACACGGTGTGTACTTTTATTTTCTCCTTTTCCTTATCTCCTCCTGAACATTTATTAGACCATTAGTAATGGCTATTTATTTCATAAATAAATGTAACTGTGTTACTCATTAATACATATATTATTTCACCCATAATATATTCTCTTGATAATCTTGTGTCAAAAAAATGTGATCTGTCATCCTTAAATAATTATTAATACATAGTCAGGAATAATCTTTATTTAACTTGTTAAATAAATACTTAACTGAGATACATGGACACACATAGTGTGTGACCCTCTAGACCTCTTTCTTAGTGGCATTAGGCAGAGCCTGCCTAAAGTCAATGGTTAGCATCTAGCAACACACCAAGGCACCCATAGAGAAAGAAGTTAATGCCACAATGATGTGTCACCTCATACGAATGCTTACCATGTAATATAATCCCTTTGTCATGATATATCGAATGAAGCGGGTTGCATGATAGTGTCATCAACCCACGTGCTCGATTATTCTTTCTTTGACTTTCCAGAATTAAACTCGGCCATACCTTACCATGGCCATGGATTTATTTAGGCTATATCAATTCCATCTAAGGGCCTAAGATATCTACTTCTATTATGGAACAGATGGGACAAATCCTTTCTTGCATTATCTATTAATGTGGTATTACTCGTGATGCACCAAACATATCCTACCTCACTGTAAACAGTGTGTCGTCACAGTTTTTGTCAAAACATCTAAGTGTGTGAGTTGTAATACCCATTAATAATAATATTAAAGTATAAGGACCAAAACACACGTCCTCAAATAGGAACATCCATTGACACAATGAATTGTGGATTTCCTACTGGTGGGTCTCGTTCCCATAATATCCTCCTGTATGTTACCAAGGGCTCACACCATGAGAATGTGCCTCAAAGTTTTATGAGTCCTCACCCCTAATGGCCTGTATTATTTGTGTCTCTCAAATAACATCATCCGGCCATAGAACATATATTCAAGAACAATGTTATGGCACTTCCAGGTTCTCATCATAGTAGGGATCCACTATGACCCATTAATGAAACATTTGTCCTTAGGACATTATCACATGCATTATCACGCAGAAGAACAATCAAGATGTGATAAGGAATTTATTAATGAATAAAGTAAAAATTAGTTTGTTCTAGGCCACCAACTCCAAAAGACTCCCACTTGGAATAGAGCCAACTGCTAACAATCTTAACCTCTAGCTCTCACATGATATTCATGCTTATACTGAGATAGGCCTTTATTCATGGGGTCCGCCACGTTCTCTTCTGTAGACACTCTTCTCACATCAACATCTCCCCTTTGATAGAAATCCCTCAAGAGGTGCTACTTCTAGAGTATGTGATTTGTCAGTTGATGTGACCTTGGTTCTTTTTCTAGATCCACTACTGCAGTATTATCACAATACCGTGTAATGTGATCTTTACTGCTAGGCAACACATCAAGCTCTTGGACAATGTTCCGGATCCAGAAAGATTCCTTGGTTGTATCAGAAGCCTCTATATATTCAGACTCTGCTATAGAATCGTCAACAACTCGCTGCTTTGAACTCTTCCAGCTCACAAATCCTCCATTGAGATGGAAAACATATCCAGATTGTGACTTCAGATCATTATGATCTGTCTGAAAACCATCATCAGCATACCATATGATGACAAGGCCCTCATCTCCTCCATAGACCAGGAATATATCCTTATTTCTTCTCAGATACTTAAGGATAGTTTTAACAGTAGTCCAATGTTGTTCTCCTAGATCTTCTTGATATCTTCCTACCATGCTCAGTGCATAGGCAACATCAATCATGGTACATAACATGGCATACATGATGGATCCTATAGCCGATGCGTATGGGATCTTACTCATTCTATCTTTCACTTGTTATGTCTGAGGAAACATTTTCTTAGAAAGATATAGGCCATGCGACACTGGAACCAATCCCCCCTTGGATTTTTCCATACTAAGATAACGATCACATTCCCATTAAATCGTTTATAAACACATGGCTCACATTCAATTTTAATGAACACAAATTCCATTATGGCTTCATCAAATCGAATGTTCCATGACCTGGATTCTTACATTAATATATAAATGTATTTTTGCAACTTGAATACCTGTTTAGATTCACCTGGTGTCATGAAACCTTCTGGTAGTGTCATATAGACATCTTCCTGAAGGTTCCCATTATGGAATGTTGTTTTGACATCCATCTGCCAAATCTCATAGTCACAGTAAGCTGGTATGGAAAGTATGATTCTTATGGATTTAAACATGGAAACTGGCGAGAAGGTTTCATCATAGTCAATTCCATGATATTGTCTAAACCCTTTATCCACTAGCCTTGCTTTATAGGTGCTAACTTGATCTTCAATGTCCAGCTTTCTCTTCAATACCCATTTGCATCCAACAAGCTTTACATCAACCGGCTCATCGACCAAAACCCAAACATGGTTCTGATACATGGCATCTATCTCAGAATTCATAGCTTCTATCCATCTTGAATCTTATGATATTTCTACTACTTCCTTGTAAGAGAGAGGTTCATCATTGTCCAACAATAACGATTCACCATCCTCAGTGACTAGGAAACCAAATCTCATAGGTTCCCTTACCTCTCTTGAGCTCCTACATAGTACTTTAGTTTCTGGAACCTCTTCCATGGGGACTTGTGGAAATTGTTCCTATACCAACTCTTGTGTATCTTGAGCATCAACTTCATCGAAGTCAATCTTACTCCCACTATCCTTCTTGAAGATGTGCTCCCTCTCAAGAAAGACGGCTTTTCTGGTGACAATCACTTTCTTTTCTTGAGGGTTATATAGGTAATATCCTTTTGTTTCCTTGGTATAACCTATAAAGATACACTTCATGCCCTAGGGTGCTAGTTTGTTGCCTGAGAAGGCCTTAACAAACGCCTCGCATCCCCATACACGTGTATGAGACAAAATGGGTTTCTTTAAACTCCATAACTCAGAGAGAATTCCATTTGCTTCCTTAGTTGGTACTCGGTTTAATGTGTATTCTGCAGTTTGTAAGGCATATCACCAAAAGGATAACGGAAGATCTGCATGACTCATCATCAACCTCACCATGTTCAACAAGGTGCAGTTCCTCCTTTTACTAAAACCATTCCATTGTGGTGTATAAGGAGGAGTGAGATGAGATAGAATCCTAGACTCGCGTAAAAGATCTATGAACTCTTGGTTCAGATATTCTCCACCTCGATCAGATCGAAGATTCTCTATTATCTTACCAAGCTGATTCTATACTTCATTCTTGATTTACATTAATTTCTCTAAGGCTTCTGACTTATAACTCATTAAGTAGACAAATTCGTATCTACTCAAATCATCAGTAAAAGTAATGAAGAATATCCACCTCTAGCTTCTACTGGAAATGGTCCACACACATTCGTGTCTACCAATCCTAAAAGCTCTATGGCCCTTTCACCCTGTCCACTAAAAGGATGCTTGGACATTTTTACTTGTAAACATGCGTGACATCTATAAAGTGGCTTTAGCTCAGTAGAGTCTAAATAGCAATCTTGGCAGAGCTTTGTCAAGCGCTTCTCATTCACATGACCAAGATGGTGATGCCACAACTGGGTGATGTATGAGTCATGTGATTTTGTTTCGTTATAAATTTCCAACACTTGGTATTCATAATTTAATACATAGAAACCATTATTTAAATGTTCCATACCATAACAAACGTAGTTCTTATAAAAGAGACAACCCTTATTTCCAAACATGAAAATAAATCCATCCATATCCAAACAAGATACAGAAAATATGTTCTTGGTAACACTAGGTAGAAAATAATAGTTTTGTAAATACAAAATCATGCCAGTTGGCTATGAGAGGTGATAGTCACCAATAGCCAACACAGCTAGCCTTACGCCATTGGAATCTCGAAGATCCATCTCTCCTCTGGTGATATTTCTAAATTTACTTGGTTCCTACATTTTAATATAGATGTGAGCCCCCCAAGCTGTATCTAATACCCAATGTGTAGAAATTGAAAGATTTCACAAGATAACAAATTCACTTTAGTGTCCCCATGCTTCTGGGTGCAGTTCCTCTTCCAGTGGCCTAGCTTGCCACATGAAAAACACACTGCCTCCCATTCCTTGCCCTACCTCTTGATCTTCCCCTTCTTGGAGGGACGGTGCTCGGGGCTTCAGACCATTTATAAGCCTTTGGCACCTTTGACTTGTCCTTCCTTTTCTTGTTCACCATAAGGACTGCGGGTTTGGTCACGCCCCATGTCCTTATCTACCTGGAGAATCATGTTCAGAAGTTCGAATAGACTATTTTCATTGTTAATCTTGTTGTTGTTGACAATAAAGCTAGATAAGGTCTTGGGCAGTGATGATAGGATGATATATGTACGCAACTCATTCAGGAATTTAATCCCTATGATGTCCAGGAGTTCAATGTAGCAAATAAGATTGACTACATGAAGTCCAGCTGGCACAGATTCTCCATGATTTGTTGTAAAAAAAGAATTGGAGAAATCACACCTCTCCTGTCTCGCCTTCTCTTGGTAGAGATCCTTAAGGTGAGACATCATGCTATACACATCCATGTTTTCATGTTTCTTCAAGAGTTCATTGGACATGGTCGATAGCATGAAACACTGGACATCTGTGGCATCATCCATGTGTTTTATATAGAGAGATAATTCCTCATCACTGGCCTCTTTCCCAGGTGCAACTAGAATAGGCTCTTCCAGCATATACAAACTCCTTTCGTGGTGAAGGATGACATGTAAACGCCTCTACCACTCTTGAAAATTGGTGCCGGTGAGAAGGTTTTTCTTCTTGAGTATTGTTCTCAATGATATGTTTTATGTCATTCTCTTGTCGTTTCTACAAATTAAGATGAGGAAAGGTTTTCTACTTTATTACAAAACTGAGACAAATAAATAAATTATTACTTATTAGTCTCCCACTATTTTATGGAAATCCAATAGACCTCACCATTGACTTTGGAATATTATGTTGCCTAAATATTCTAGTTGAAAGGATCCATATTTCCCTTCACTTTACCCCAACTAGGGTTGGTCAAGAAACTTCAATGGTTTTAGGTAGGCATTCCATATGACAATTGCATTAACTCGCATCTCCTTGCTCCGCTGAGTGGAATCCCCAATCCTGAAATCCTTTTATTTTTGATTTCTTCAACCTTTCCCTCTTGGTCACACCATGTCCTGCTGTGGCAGTCAACCATTGATGCAAACCAAGTCAAGCAACCCAAAACCTTGAATTATAATTCCCTGATAATTGAAAGCAGCCCAACTATGGTTGGTTAAGCACTTTGAACTATGGTTTGATTCTAACCAAGATTATGGAAGGCTATACCGACTTAATATTTCTTTTCAAGGATTTTATCCTTATATATAAATTTCCAATTTATTATCTTTTATTACAAGCATGTTAATATTAAGTGGGATTTACTTAAGTGATTAACCATGTAAAATATAATATTCACGTACAAGCCGGTTTTATTTTCGTTCAATCTTACATGCTCACCTAATTCATTAATTATGTGATCTTGACAACATACCCTAAATAAATAAAACATGCAAATTACAAAAATAAAATAAATGGTATGATCATGAGATTTTATATTGGTTAGTTTATCTAGTAGTTGATAAACTAACACAAGACCTAGGGGAGAAACACCTTGAACCTTTCGGGTTCGTGTTTATAGCTTTCCATTTATCCACCTTTGTATCTCCTTGGATTGGATTCACCTTGGATCCTAACTTGAGCCAGCTCCACTATCTTGGGAGCTCCATCCATTACATATGCATTTATCTCACACGTAGGTGAGGTGTAAAAGGGGGGTTTTACATAAAAGAATCATTTGGCGCGCAGGCCCTACATATAAATGAGGAGATAGCTCGTAGGCCAACAAATTTAATTTAAAAGAAACCATTCACATACAAAGGTCTTAATATAGATCATGATAATCCATACATGCAATTATATTTATGCATAAATAAAACTATAAGTCAATTATTTAATCCTTCTTGTTTAAGGTAAATAATGCTCGAATCAATTAATTATCTTTAATTAATCAATCCTTTATCTTAAACCCTTTTCTGAAATTCCTTGAGATTCTCATCCATCATAATTTTAAACTAATAAATTCATTTAAAATTATCCTTGTATGTAACTTGTACCTTGGAGGCAGCCCGGTGAATTCCCATTTATTACGCAGATGTAAAATTAAACACACATATATAAAACAGCTATCATGTGTTGTGCCTCATCTTTACTCCGGCACCATGGTACACATCTCAAGGGTTTGTATAATATAATAATAAATTTTAATAAATATGTGTAATTTGGGTGAGTACATGGCGTGTAGTTCCGACAACATGGTGTGTACTTTTCTTCACCGTCCATCCGAAGTACACGCCCGGGGACATGGCATGTTAATGTACTTCGGAAATTTTCAGAGAACACGATGTGTTTTATGGGACACACATCATGTAGTTTCCGTGTTACACAGTTTCCAGCTAGGAAAGCAATGTATGGGGTACACGGCCCAACCCTGACCCGAAGTGACTACACGCCGTGTTCATTGGACCACACAACGTGTAATCCGAAAACCATGTGCCAGTTGTTTCTGGTCTACACACGACATCTTAAATTCATTGAAAGAATCCAATAGACGACCTGATTTGGCGGATTAGTCAATGCATTAAACCTAGACTACACTGCATGTACTTCCAAATACATGTTGTTTATTCTGGTGTTGTACGTCCAGAAATATTTGGCTCTTCCGGATGAGTTCCACTATTTTATTTTAATCAAAATTAAAATAAAAATTTTTTTCTGTGCGGTGAAAGAGAAATGAGGGAGGAGGAACAGATCTCGAGATTAATATTTCTAGAACGATTAAATGTGAAATGAAAACAACTAAATTATTTAATTCATAAATCACCAAAGAAAAACTAAATAATTATAATCAACGATATGACCCCTCTAATACCACTTGTAGTTTCCGGGAACAGTGGATGAACATTGGTGGGTTTTTCCAATGTTAATTTTAACGTTAAGCAATGTTCAACCTGTGATCCGTCATGATTTAAAATGTCGAATATTCATAATAGAATGAAGAATGAAAAAACATAAGAGGGAATCCTGAAACCATAGAGAAAGGATCATCATATGTTGGTTATAATTAATTCACAGGAATTACCTTGG
Source organism: Viscum album (assembly GCA_963277665.1). Lineage (NCBI taxonomy): Eukaryota > Viridiplantae > Streptophyta > Magnoliopsida > Santalales > Viscaceae > Viscum > Viscum album. The sequence goes on along the minus strand of OY728123.1, from coordinate 1,866,784,700 downwards.
TGGAATTCCTTCTTCGTTGATGTCTGCGGTCATGATACTGTGATCCGTCGTTGCGTCGTATAATCCAAGTGTAGGATTCCTCTAGTGGTGATCCACACGTGTGCCACGTATCTCCGGACATCGCCGAAGGGATCACCGAGTGCTAGAACGGAAGAAACTTCTCTTGCGATGTCCACCCTCGATCACCTTGGTCTCTTGGTCTTAAGAGCATTCTAGGAGGAAGGAGTTCTTTCGGTCTTGAAAGAATTCTCCGAAATTATTGTGCACAACGATTGGTTGGAAATGTTTTGGGGTTGTGAGGATATTTATAATCAGTTTTGAGGTTATAGAGTTATGACAATAAATAAACGCGTTAAGCATTTTATTTATTTCATTAACTATTATTGAAACCCCCATGTCGAATTATTAATTCCTTGACATGCGCCCACACTGATTATAATTAATATCATTTAATAAAACAATATTATATCCTAAAAATCCCACCTAGAAAAACTACACGTCGTGTAATCATTAATACACGGAATGTACTTGTTTTCCATAAATCTACATGGCGTATACTTTTATTTTCCACTTTTATTTATCTCCTCCTCCACATGTATTAGACCTTGAGTAATAGATTTTTATTTCTTAAATATATTTAACAAAATTACACTCTAATAAATATATTATTACACCCACAATATATTGTCTTTAATAACTAGGGTCAAAATAAATGCAATCAGTCATCCTTAAATAACTATTAATCCACAGTCGGGAATAATCTTTATTTAATTTGATAAATTAATATTTAATTGAGATATATAGACACACTTAGTGTTTGACCCTCTAGGCCTCTTTCTCAGTGGCATTAGGCGGAGCCTGCCTATAGTCAAGGTTAACATCTAGCAACATGCCAAGGAACCCATAGAAAATAAAGTTAACGCTGCAATGACATGTCACCTCATACGAATGCTTATTGTGTAATATAATTCCTTTGTCACGATATCTCGAATCAGGATGGTTTCATGCTAGTGTCATCAACCGACGTGCTCGATTATTCTTTCTTTGATTTTCCATAATTGAACTTGGCCATATCTCACTAAGGCCATGGATTTATTTAGGCTATATCAATTCCATCAAAGGGCCTAAGATATCTACTTCTGTTATGGAACAGAAGGGTCAAATATTTTCTCGGATTATCTATTAATGCGGTATTACTCGTGACACACCCAAAGTATCCTACCTCACTGCGAACAGTGTTTCATCAATGTTTTCGTCAATACATCTATGTGAGCGAGTTGTAATAACCAATAATAATAATCTTAAAGTCTAAGGAACAGAACACACGTCCACAGATAGGAACATCCAATGACACCATGAAATGTGGATTTCTAACTGGCGGGTCTCATTCTCATAATATCCTCATGGTTATTACCAAGGGTGCACACCATGAGATGGTGCCTCAATGTTTTATGAGTCCTCACCTCTAATGGCCTTTATTATCTGTGTCTCTCAAATAGCATCATTCGACCATAGAATATATATTCAAAAACATTGTTATGCCACTTCCGGGTTCTCATCATAGTAGGGATATGCTATGACCCATTCATGCAACAGCTTTCCTTAGGAAATTATCACATGCATTGTCACGCAGAAGAACAATCAAGATGTGATAAGTCATTTATTAATGAATAAAGTAAACTGTAGTTGGTTCTAGGCCACCAACTCCAACATTACTGAGCACTTTATTATATTATTTCGTGTATATACTACCTGAGAATGTATTTTATGATTCAAATTATAAAATTTATAAGAATTTATATATTCATGTATGGTTCTTCCCTTCATGTGGATTATTATATATAAATTACCAAAGTCGTAAGGGTTTTACCTTAAAATTTTATTGTTTATAATGATTGTCCATGTTTATGCTTCTGATGATAAAATTTCATAATATAAATCTAATGAATTTCATGATTTTTCATCTAATTTTTTAATTTATGGAAATAAAATGTTTTCCCATCATTTTTAATACTTTATATACTCATGATTCCAAAATAATATTTTATGGAAAACCAGGTCCATTACTCTCTTTGGTCAAAAATAATTTTTATTTCATATCCTTTTTTTCTAATACTGTTTTAAATAAGGATTTATATATATCTATATTATTTTTAGGTTCGTTTTTACCCACATTTATCTTTTTATAAAATAAATTAAAACACATTTTCGTTTCATTTTCTAAATGAAGTAATTTAGTCTTTTTACTAGAAAGGTGAAAGAATAATTTTTTAGTAGACAATACATTAACTGAATTTTCCTTGATAAAAAAACACAATAATATGGAGAATAATTTACAATTATAAATGTTTATTTTTTAAAAAAAATTGGTATTCGCGATTTTTTTTATATTTTAAATAAATTATTTCTAATTGGAAAAAATATTCTTCTCAAAAAATGTTCCAAGTTGTATTTTAAATGTATTTTCCATCTCATTTTCCATCATTTTTTGTTTTATATTATTAAATGGGGTTATGATCTGATGATACCATCCTTATTATTTCCATGTTTATTTTCAATGAAAATAATTTCATTAATATTTGGTATTTATTTATATTTTAAATAAGTTATTTAAATTTGGAATGATATTTCCCTTAAAAAAATTCCCAAGCAGACTTTTAAAATACTATTCTCTATAAGATGTGATCCTTTTTTACTTTTTAATCCATTTTGGGGATAATATCTATTGATACCATTCATATTAATTCTTTTTATGTTTTATTGTTATGATAAGATGCTATATAGGAAACTATATCCCTTTTACATGGGTTTTACTTTAGAGAATTATTTAATTAATGATTAATCATCTTTCATTTCAGTGAGTTTTGTCTTGATTGAATTTTTATGAAACCCAATTAATTTCCTGGGTTATGATGTGATTAATATTTTATAATATTCTATCAAACATATATATGATTTTCATTATGTTATGTGTTGGCATGAAATAATATATCCCTCTATTTCATTAAGTATAGATTGATATGTAATCAGATAAAAAGGTACAGAATTATATGCTAACCTAGTTTAATATGGGCATCTGTCCACTATGATATTATTAGTTGTTAACCTTTGTATATACAATGTTTGTGGGAGTAAAAAATCCACTATAATAGTATTGGAAGTGGTCCTTGAATAATAATAAATTTATTTTATTTTCTAATGTGTATTCAAAAATTCAAAGTCTTATGACACTATTATTCACTCATAGATCATGTTATTTTTTTTAATTATGATTCATGTATTATGAACTACCAATAATTTTCCATGATTCAGGATTATAAACTATAATATACATGGTTTCTTTTTCAAATTTTATTCTCATGTTCTCATATACTTGTGCTCATGTTAATATTAATTGACCAATGACATCTTCTCTGTTTACTAGAAATAAGTCACTAAAATCACCCTCTAATTTTTTTTCTTTCCCCTTGTAATGATTACTTATATTATGTATGAAATTTCTCAATTGGGTTATAGTTAAAAATTATTTATTTGGAGATGATGTAGTTCACTAATGAACAAGTTGTTTATTCATCCATGTTTCTAGAAGTACAATACCTATAAGATTATATAGTGGATCATTATGTTATTTAATTAATGATCATATATTAATTTGTTTTATCTATATTCTAATACCATGGTATGATATAGATGGTATTAGATTAAGGATTAGTCACCATTGAAAAATTGGGAGATAGAACCATATTATGAACCTTGGGGATAAGTCAAAATATAATATAATATCATAAATATTTGGTAATGATCAGTGATTTGCAATTTTAGACATCATTTTTCATAAATTTAAAACAAGGTTTCTTGATTAATAAACACAATAAAAGATCATTGATAATTATGTGTCTTACCATTATGATTATTGTTACAAAAATTATGATGTTCTATTTTTGTCGATGGCTGGAACCCAAATGAATCATGTTAATGCATAATGTAATGAAAAATAAAATTATTTTCCTCATGAGGAACTAAACATATAGGGATCTAGAGTAAAAATAATTTTTTTATTCCCAGAAAACCTTATCAACCAATCAATCATGTTGAACATCTAAATGAGAAGATGTGGAAAAAATTTGGGTGATTCCTCCATTATGTCACGATTACTATATTATAGTGCATGTGTTGATCCATTAGTTTTTTTGCTATTGATTTGTTCCATTTAAAATAAAATTTTATTATCTAATTTTTGGATTATAAAATTCATGTTCAATTTCTAAAATTTTTCATGAAAAGTATAACAATGGTGTACTCTTATCCATGAAATCATGTAACATAAATAAATCAACTCCATGGAGTGGGTTGAGTTTTTAATAAGTATTATTATCTTATTCATAACATGAAGTTGGATAAAGAACTTGTAACGCCCCGACCCAAGAAGCCCAGAGTAAGAGCATTATTGTGTATCATTGGCATGATCACAAAAGATAATGTCTCTAAAGACTGATTATTTTAGTATCCTTGGAAGTACTAGATAAATTCATAAGGTTTACATTGCATTATAAAATGGAAAACTACAACAAAATTTTCTCCATAGACATCACTAAGATCCCATAGACTATCCCTGCAGGTCAATCATAATATACTTCTTCACATACTAGGAAAAATAAAACATAGAAAGGGGTGATATCAGATGCTCAGTAAAAATAAAAATAAAGTGAAAACTTTTATAAATAAGCATAAACATTTAAAGAATTGTATAAGACTAAAAAAAGCCTTTTAAAACATTAACTTCAGCATAATATAGAAAAGCTAAAATCAAATAATTCCATTTACTTATTCACATGGATATTCTACTAGTCAAATATTCACATGCAAATCAATAGCCACATTCACAATGATGAAATGTATATTTCTAGACATCATAACCATATAGTCAAGGAATTGTGACAAGATTACAAATAATGTTTTGTCAAGGCCATGTGCCACCACACTAGTTTTTCTCATTAGACCTACTGATGCATCGAGGAGTTATAGAGAGCTCCACCCATCACTTACTAAGTCCAATGCATTCCACATTGGAAAAGTTTGAAACATAACATAAATATTCGTATCAAAACTAGTATACAAAATGTCAATACTTTATCCACAAACCATTAATTGTATAAAAATAGCACATCCACAGTCAAACATAACTCATTCAATACAATATAGAATATTTTATTGTAACATATTAACCTCAATCGAGAATAATGATGTATATTGACATAGATGAAAATAATCATCAAAACTATTGGAGTAAAATATCCCACTTTTTTTGAAAACTTTTAAAAGTCACACTATGTGTCAAGAAGCCATTTAAAAAAAGTTTTTGAGTTAAAGTGTCCCATACCACATTGAAACTTTTAAAAGTAATTTTAATATTATAACTTTAATTTCCATATAAATTAATCCTTAAAACCATTTTTAAAACATGGAAATAAATGGGAATGATTTAGAATAATAAATCATTAAAACATTTAAAATGATATTTTAGTGAGAGTTACTAACCAAAAGAGATACACTTATATACAAATACTTGAGGTAATAAAAACTTTATAACATCATGAGAATAATGGGATTCATGATATACTATGTCAATGTAAATTATATACACCATATAAAAGTGAATTGGTGTATAACAACAATGAAGTCTCAATGGAATGTAAATTGAGATGAAATCTCTTATAAAGAATGTATCTTTTGGTTAAGGATAAATAAATGAAATAATTATGTGTGAAAAATATAAATACACTCAATATGATTGGATATTCAGTGTAAATCAATTAGAGGACATTTATAGATAATTTTGTAAAAACAACACCAATGAATTGGATGTTTAACTCAATAAAAGTAAATTGTGTTGAAATTACTCTTATAAAGATCACATAGATGACTTAAGAATTTATCAATGGATTGATTAGGTGAATCAAAATTATATCCATAGAACAGGGAGTTTAAATTACTCCACAAATAATAAATAGTGATTCCACACGTAATCGTGGAGTAAAAAAATCAATAATTTATGCATAAAGCCCACTGAGTGGAAATTGAAATTTGAAATTCCATTACCGATTTGCTAACTTATGAAACATAATAACCATGAAAGAAGAATCATAAAATGAAGATGTAAATACTCATAAATTAAATTATATTAAACCAAGAATACAATCATGGAATGTACATAATCCACAGAAAAGAAAATAGTGGCCAATATAGCATGAATCTCACGGGAATAAAAAGTGAGATAAAAAACCCTTACTTTGTTGGAATCAATCAAGTCATATGACCAAAGGTTAGTGACCACCATATGAATCAAATAATACCATGAATATAAAGATAATAATGATAATATATATCAAATTTTAGTACACAATACACCACATCCAATAAATAAGTGGTGAACAATGGAAATCACATAGAATTAAAAGTGAGATAAGAAACCCATTACCTTGTACTTTTCATTGGTCGAGGGTACATTAATCTCTTGTATAATAGTGAAATAATTGTTATTAAATTTTAAAACAACCATATACATTAATATGATATCATATATGATCTTCTAATATTGATTTTTTAGAATTATCGTCGTTTTGGGTGTTAACTGATTCGTTCTCCTTTATATGCTTGGTTACGTAAGCCATGTTTATTTATGGATGGGATGTGTATTATTAATATTCATAATGATATTAAATATTTAAACATTATTCTTAATCATCAAATAAAAATTATTCTTGAATGGATACGATTGGGAATGAATCTCATTTCATTCGTGGAGAGGGTAATCCATACATACGGATGAGCGGCAATATCATTCTTTCGATATTAAAATCATATATAATTTTAAATTATATCACATATAAAGAATCATTATAGTGTTATATTTATTATTCACACTAATTATACATCATTATTATGCACATCCAAATAATAATGTACTGAATAATAATTACACCACGATGTGGAGACGGTAAGCCGTATGTATGCACGTATAGTGACATGTCATTCAATGGATGAATAGAATAATGAATAGTGTTATACCATATTTATAATAACATCACGGTATATAGAAGATAATGGATTTATTATTTTATAATGGTAACAACAATGAAAGAGAAAGTGGAAGAAGAAATGAAGTTGAAAGAGGTGATGAAATATTTACCTCATCTTCGGGTTCTTCCTTTGGATTTGATCAAAAGGGCTCCATAGGTTGGCTTTCATCCTATCGTAAGGCCTCTAGGATGAAGGTAGAAAAGTTGGGAGGATATTCAGGTAGGCGGTGGCCGATCCTAATGGATTTGAAGGTTTTAATTTGAGATAAGGGGAGATCCCTTTTATAAGAGGGGTGAGGGGCACCATAGGAAAAGCTAGAAATATTATTTTATTATATAATAATATTCATTTTCTAGTGGATCTAAAATAATGTATTTAAATTATAAGGTGGGGATGGGTCTAAAACCACTCAAAAAATAGGTTTTAGACAGGTTTGTGTCACTATATTAACCTTATCTTTTATATTTAACTCTTAGTCAAATAGTTTGACATTTACCATGTCTCTTTGTATTTTTATATTATATGGTTAATAAACATACTATATACTAACAATAGAACCCCAAGTGGTTAATTAATGATACATATACAATTATATAAGTATTTTTCCCGAACCTCATATTTTTATGAAAATAATATCAATTAATAGTATAATATTTGTTTTAAAAACTCTTTTATGTCAATTTTGACACTAGTAGGTATTTTATTTTTTCAAAATTCCTATCAGCATTATTAATTCTAAAACATTTCATATAACCAACCCTAACATGTCATATTAACCTATAAAATTAGTTTAATTTATAAAAAGTCTCGAAGTACATTTATTCGGACATTTATAATATCAATTATTTTAATATTTCATTAAGTAAATAATTACTACATCAACATTGTTCCCTTAAAAAAAAAAAAAATTTATGTCTAAAAATATAAATAAAAAAACCATTATGTAGGAAATTTTTTTATATTTATAATGAATATTTATAGTCAAATTAATATAATGTTTAACCCTATATTAAAATTTTCTTAGTTATTAATCTTTGAATTTAAGACTTTTAACTCTTCTTTAAATTAAATAATAATAAATGTATGAGTCTAATAAAAGTGGATCTAAAGGATCATATTTTATTCCTAAGGTTGTTTTTGGTCGAATTACACTTATCCAATAGAATTAGAACATGTGTTTGGGTAATAATAATATCATTTTTACCCTTAATTGCCATATTTACTTTTAACCGTGGTATATAAAAGAAAAAAGTTACTATTCACCAAATAATTATTTTCATCTTATTGAACAACATTTTACTTACTAATATCAACCATGTCTCTCGGATTTTTGGAATTAAACCCACAGAAGCGATAGAATTATGTTTTATGTAAATTTGCAAATGCTCCTAGGAGGTGGGTAAAAGACGGTAAAAAGTTCAATAAAATTATATATATCTAATTTTATTATAAAATGTCTCCAATGAATTATATTGAACATATATAGGTATTATATATCTATTTTGAATTCAAATAAATTTAAATAAAATAAATATTGATTTAAATAAAAATTCGGTTTTAAACTATAACGTAGTATTTTTCACTATTCATCAAAAATTGAATGTTTTCAGAAATAAACCAAATAATTACCCTAAGCTATTTTTGATATTCAAAATTAAAAAATAAATTCTATTTTAACAAATTGAAAACATAGAAGTTTCATTAATTAATTTAAAATTAGTTCCAATTGTCAAAACCAAAAATAGGGTTTTTAAAAAGTAAAAACTATCAAAATATTTACATGTGTTTATGTAAACTTTTAATTTGAAATTACATATAATCCCCTAAATTTTATTAAATTATAAAAATTTAATCTAATTATACTTACAAACCATTCAGATACATAATATAACACTATAAATTATTTCGATTAAAAATGGTCTTTTCAATTAAAATTTAGTATTTTTCATTATTCATCATAATATAAAAGTTATTAGAAAAGTACCAGAAATTTATCAAAAATAAATTTTTATGTCTCAATTCTAAATAAGAATTTAATTTCATTAAATTAAATTTCTAGAAGTGTCAAATGTTGGTTTTAAAAAGGGTTTTCCATTAAGAGGTGGTAAAATTGCAATTTTTTTTAAAAAATACTTCTTTTATCTGAAAAAATGGATTTCTTCTTATATTATGTCTAATAAACACATAATATGGATTCTAAAATTATATGGAGTATATAAAACTCAAAATTTATTTAATACTATTCATATCTACTTTTTAATGTCTGTTTTGGTAAGTTGTGGTGCGCTAATACTCGGTGTTGCTTGTAGCTCAAGCTATTGAATCAAAGAAAATAACATACTACGAAATATTTGAGTGTTACAGAGCTTATTAAGCTAATTAAAAACGATGATGAATCCATTGGGGCATATGGGAAAAACATAAAAAGGCATGTGAGTTATAGTTTTAGTTTTTTCATCAAGAACTAATTTATGTCTAATTAATTCATAAGTGGATAAAAAATAAGTTTCTAAATTTATTTAGCCATAAGAGAGTTTATTTGATACGAAGATAATATAAAATATCATATCAAGATAGAAATGGATATTGGATTTACCCATCATTTTCATGTTTTTGATAAAAAAAATAAATATATAATTCTAAATAATCTATAAATAAAATAATGAGAATAAAATGATTTTTTCATTATGGTTTTTGTGTTGAAACAATCATGGAGAAAATTGACTTAAGGGGACTAGTTAATGAATTATGTGTGTAATAAAAGTTATATAAGAAATAAAATGTTGAAGTGACATGTAAAAATTAGATAATGATATGAACAGAGAGAAATCCTTATAAAATTCACCTCCCATAGTCTAGTGTTTAAAATATAGGGAGTATGCAAATTAGGCTAACCAGTACTCATAACAGAAGTTTAATAGGAATGATTAATGTGGTAAACAACTTAATCCAATAGATAAATGGAAATATAAAATAGTCACTAGTTTGGATGAGGTGTATAATAATGACCTGGTGAAAGATACACTTATCGCCTACTATAAAATTCTAATTTCTTATTTGACACAGGATATACACACTATTTTATAAGTTATTTTTTTGAAGTGTATCAAAATTCCACCCCAATAATTATATTTGTAATAAATTCTAATCCCTCTAGTGGTACTATGAACCCATATCAATTTTATGATTCATATTCGGTTGATGTTTTTCGTAATGTGATTCTTAAAAATCATGGTATTCTCACTCTCAATTCATTTTAATTTAATTTAAAAATGGATTCGTCATATCTAAATTAATTATGCACTAATTACCTTGAATGGGAATTCAAATTGGATATTACAAACCATCTTATGATCTTATTTAAAAGAAAAAATTAAAATTAACTTTTAATGGAAATTTCATCCATTGTAATGGTCTTCATACTTATTCAAAATGGGTTTTATCTTATATTGTTCGAGAGAAACTAAAAATAAATTATATTCATATTATGTGTGAATTTAATGATTTTTTCAAAAATTGTTTCATATTATTTCACCAAATCATGAAGTATAGTTTTCAATATAACACATACCTAGTTCTACTTCTATTTCAATGAATCGACATTGAATGGCCCTGATTTAGTTGCATGAATTAAAAAATAAACTCTAGAAGAATCATGAAAATATATTTATTCAGTCATATTTTAAACCATTGGGTTCCCAATTCTTTGGGTAAAAATAAAATATGGATCAATGAAACTTAGTATTGAATAATGGGATGAGAATTAGATCAGTGTCAAGAACATGTATCCTCTACCCCATAATGAAGGCTGGATTGATCAACTGTGTGGAGCTCAATACTTTTCCATGATTTACCTTCATTCTGGATATCATCAGTTGAGGGTAAGGTTGATATACCCATTATATAATTTCTTAAATGGTATATAATCTATAAATAATGAGTTATTCATTTCGTTCATAATAATTATATTTGTATATTCATGGATTTAATTAATAATGCCTTTATATATTCTTGATTGGTTTGTTGTAGTATTTATAGATGATATTCAAATATATTCATAGATTATGGAGGAGTAAGAAGGTCACTTGATAATATTTATAAACAGATTGAGGAATAATAATTTATAATAAAAAAAAATAAAGTATGGATATTTGGAACAAAATGATTCATTTTTGGAACAAATAATCTCAATATATCGTATATCTATGGATTTATCAATGATATAAATTATTTAACGTTTTCCTAGAAAACCCACTATAATTTAGATCTATATTTGTCTTATTTTGGATGGATATTATTGAAGCTTTATGTATAATTTTTTAGTATTGTCTAATCAACTGACCATGTAAGTTTGGAAAGGGAACCAAGTTCCTTTGAATTAATAAATTTGATGAATATTTCAAGGAACTAAAAAGAAGGATAGTCACTATACCAATGATTAAATTACCCTGTAGTATATAATGGTTTGTTATATTTATTGATTCATAAAATAAGTTACATGGATGTTTGCTCATATGGATTGATATGGTGACAGGTTATGCCTCTTTAAAATTTGTGTTTCGTGAATAAAATTACCCAAATCACGATTTGGAGATATTTGTGGAAATTTTAACATAATGTATGTAGATTAATTATCATTATAGATCATGTTGGATATAGATTAGTATAATAAAATTTTAAGGTATACATTCACATATAAAGATTTGAATATGAGCTAGAATAGATTTTTAAAACTAATTAAATAAATAGACTGTTTAGTAGATTACCACCCTGTGAATGAAAACAAGTTGGAAGATACTCAAATTAGATAGGAAAATTATTGCATATTTTTATGAGGATAAAAAAGGATCCAATATTTCTATATTTTTAAACTATGGATCTTCTATTATTAAATTAAGTGGAGATAAATTATCTTTCTCAAATAATCTTTCTACTATATATCCATGTGAGAAATAAATAGGCAATGAAGAAATATGTGGAACAGATGAAGAAGGTGAGAAATATTCCAGAGTATAATATTTATTATGATGGATTAATATGTTTTAACAACTATTTATATATTCCATACATACCATATTTGAATGATTTTTTGGATCATTCTCATACTTCATTATTATCTATTCATCCCAGAAGTGAAAAGACATATAGAGACATGAAGGAGTATTCCTAGTATTACATCATGTAGATTGATATTATCATGTATGTATCTTCATTCATGATTTTTACGAAACATAAGTCTAGTAGGAAAACATATAAGGGGTTGATACAAATATGACCCACAATATAATAGAAATGGGAAAACATCAATGTGTATTTTTTTTATTGAACTCCCCAATACATCTCAGTGAAATAATATTATTTATGTTATATTCAATTACATTATGTAGTTAGAAAAATTCATTAAAATTATAAAATAATTATCTTTAGATCATATTTCTAGAATATTTGTTAATAAAGTGGTATGTTTTCTTGGAGTATTGCATTTTATTTTATCTAATCAGGATCAATGGATTACCATATAATTCTTGTGAAGTATTCAATAAGATCATCAAACATAGATTAGTATTAGAACAGATTATTATCCTACGAATGATGCTCAGTATGATATAATCATTTAGAAAAAATATAATATTTTAATATTAGCTTTTTAGACATCAATGGTTGATTAGGATCAACACATTCTTTTAGTCTATTTTTCTTACAATAATTGATTTCATTCAGACTTTTAAATGGGTACCAATGAATCCATATATAGAAAGAAGTGTATAAATCCAAAATTAAGGTGTGAAGTTCTAGAATTAAATCCATTGGGACTTGATATAAATTGATAAATTGTAGATAATTTCATAACTATTCAATAAAACATCACTCCTCAAAGTCAACAGAAATTTTTTGCTGGAAATCATCTGTGTAATAGGGAATTTGATGCTGGTGAGAAGTTTTTTATTTTAATTAAATGCTGAATAATTTAATGGGATTTTAAAATAATACAATGTTGAAACATATTTATATTTTTCCTATATATATTTTATATCAATTTGGGATAGTTTCTTGTCGCTTTGTGCTTCCATCGAACCTCATAAATGCGAATAATGTGTTATATGTATCCATCTTGATGAAGTACATATCTAAAACATCACATGTAATAAACTCAATTGTAATACCTATAAATAAATATATCATTTATAAAAAACAATTTATGGATATTTTGGATTATAAGGGTAAATAGATATGAAACAACACCACTCTCAGGGTAAATGTCTTTTGGAAAAATCACTAATTTGAGGAAGTTACATGGGAACATGAAGGCAAAATTAGTTGAAAATTTGATCATATTTTTATATCATAGTTTTGAAATTTCACGATAAGAAGTTTATTTAGGGGGTATAATGTACACCCATATATTTTATGTAGTATTTATTTCAAATAAATTAAATTTCTTTGGTTTCTTGCATTACATAGAACCATAATTTTTAATGAACTGTGATATACAATTATAAAGATATTACAAAATGTTATATGTCCTTCTAAGTAGCTGGATTGGTTAGAATGAATATAAATAAATAAATTATTAATAACTTATTATTTTCAATTTTAAAAAATAAATTCATTGGTTATCAATTGATATGAAAACAAAAGAAAAATCATTTATAAGTAATAAAAATATTTTCCTGAAATACTATTTTGATAGTTGTAATATTATTTTGTGTTAATAAATTAAATTATTATCTATTTGTAAAATATTTTAATTAAATTTATATATTTTATATTCAATAATTTGTTTGAACATTCATATAATAATTTTTTATGAAATGGATAATAATAAATCCAATTTTATATAAAAAAATTAATTTCTTTCTGAAATAAGTTTAATCAACATTTATGCACTTATTTTAAAATAAAATTTTTAAACATTTGTAAAATTTATTTTTAGAAAATAAATTATTTCATTGTATAATATATTTAAAATTATCTTATGGTAAATGATTTAAAATTTTCAAAAAAGATTAATTTTTTATGAATAGAGAATGTACATATTTTTATTAAAATTAAAAATTTGTTTGCAGAATTTATAAAGTATTATTTTGTTTTAAAATATATTTATAAGTAAAATTAGTTATATTTTATTATTATTTATCCAAATTTGATAATTTTAATAATTCTTATGTCAAATTTTGATGTAAATGTTATTTAATAGTTAAGAAAATGTTTTCTTTGAAAAGACTCTTTTCCATCTCGATTGTGTGTTTAATTTTAAATTTATTTTAGAAAAGTATAAGAATATAATTTCCTAAAATAGATTACATATTTCAAAGAATAATTATTAATATTAGGTAATATTTTTTACTTATCTTTTTTCATAATGAATTATAACTATAGTAAGTATTAGTTACCAGGATTAATGTTAAAGAAGTGTTAGCAAGGATTAAAAAGAAAATATAAGGATTAAAATGACGTAAATATTTTTCTAATTTTAATTTTATGGAAATATTTCTATATTATATCATATATGGGTCTATATGGGTCTATTTTGGATCCATTTTCTGAAAAAGGTGACAACACATTATTGTATAACAAGGAAGAATTAAAAGTTTGGCACTCACCAAAATTATATAATTCCACCCTCTCTCCTCTCAACTTCAAAATTAATGATATATTTTTTAGGAAATACCTCCCCAAATATATTCCTCACATACCAACCCAGAACCTGGTTCCTATTTTGAATCATTAAACCATACTTGGAATGATTTATCTATAAACCAAAATACATTGTCTAAAGAAGTTGTAGTACTTAACCATCCATTTCTTTTTCATTTAATCTTATACCTCATTCAAATATATATAAACAATGATGGAATAATGATAGAAGTATATTAAATATAATCATATCATATCATGTTAATTTCTCAACCTATATACATCTCTTATTCTATCAAATTGGAAATGAGACACATGATTGTGGGTACGGAGGATTTCCGCCTAATTAACCGATGGAATTCGTCTTCCATCACGGTAACCCAATGATTTATTTAATGTATATATGTGTATGGTATTTATTAAATAATTATACTTATTTAATTATAATATCAGGTAAATATTCTATCCTTGTAATTTTTTAAAACTATAACGTTGCTTCTTGCGTACATGTGGACTACCACCTCCACAAAGTGATGTGATTCCTTTTTCATTATTGTTTTACAAGGATGGTAATAAAGTTGTAATTGATTAATACATATTATTAAATGATATAATAACACTTTTATGAAGATAAATTATTATTTATCATTATTTCATTCCATCCTTCAAAAAATGAACATAGTATTCATTCATATGTACGACCTACTAACCCGAGAACGTTATAATTTATTTTTCATTATCTACCTATTTTTGAAACCAAAAAAAAGTATATAGTTTACCTATATTATAGTAATATAATTTTTAAAATTTTTAATATAATGGAATCATAATCAATGTACAAGTACAAAAATCACTGAATGAACAAAACACATGAAAAATGAAGCAGTTATCATCCATAACAGTTATTTTAATAATGAATTATTTATTAATGGGTGATGAAAGGACACAAGTATATAATATATGTAATGTTATATATGATAATGGTTCTATAATATATTTATAATAAATATTTTTTTTATATTTTAGGTTCTATCACATAATAAGGAACTCAGATATGAAGTAATGGATTTTTATCTCACTTTTATTTCAGTTAGACACATTCCATATTCACTACTTATTTATTTAGGTGGTGTATATAATTTCTATGAATGGATTTTATGATTTTTATTATGAAATTTTTTGGTATTTTAATATCAGTATAATGTTATTTCTATTATGTGGATTATGATTAAAAAATTAACAAAGTGGAAACTGTTTTATGTTACAATCTCATTGTATATCAGTATTGTTTATGATTATACTTCTGGTAAGGAAAATTCCTAATTTACCAATAAATTATCTCATTATTTTTATTATACTATATTAATTTCTAGAAATTTCATATTTCCATTCAATTTTTATCTCTTTATATTCTAACGATTCAAAATAATGTTTTTATGGAAAACCATCTTTATTTCACTATTCGGATTGAAATATTTTTATCCATATCTATGTTTTCTTTAAACTTTTTCATGATTTCTAATAATATCACTATATTACAATTTAAATACATGTTTATTATTCTTAAATTTTTAAAAAATTTCTAAATGGAATCTTCTTGTTCCTCTATGAAAGATGTAAATTATACTTTTTATCAACAATATGAATGCAATATTTATTTGAACATACGTGGCTTGAACAGAATTTTCTGAAATAATGATCACTAAATTATTTAAACATTACAATATATTTTCCATGTTATTTTTAAATATAATTTTTTAATTAATATTTTGTCATTCCATAAATTTTAAATAATATTTCTAAAAGTTGAAGGTGTATTTTCCTCATGAATTATACCAAGTGGGCTTTTAAAATGATTTTCTATCTAAGATGGAAACATTTGACGTTTATTAATCCTTAAAGGGGGTATGATCAAATAAAATATTCATTATCCATTATCTGTATAGTTTATTATTATGATGATATGATTTTTATGGATCTCATTCCTTTTCCATGGGTTATTCAATAAGGAATTGATGAAATTATTGTGAAACACATTTCTTTTCTAGAGGTTATGTCTTTATGAAATTCTTATAAAACTAATTTATTGTTATTAGTTATTATCTGATAAATGATTTATAATATTTTTCCATACATCTATATAATTATTATTTTGTAATTGGTGGGGATATAATTTTATATATCTCTAATGCATTAAGAAAATATGGATATCTCATGAGAAAATATGGACTATAATTGGTAGTGAACCAACATTAGTAAGGGAATATTTCCACTATCATAGTTTTGGTACCAATCCATGACTAAAATAATGCTTTGGGGACTGAAACCATGACACTATAGTAGTCATAGAAATTATCCTTAACTACTAAGAAATGATTTTCAATGATTATTTGTATTCCAAAAACAATTTTTTATGATAATGATAGGATCTTATAGATCATGTTATTTGATTAATTTTTGATCCATGTCATATGATCTATGAATATTTATTCCATGATTAATGATTATGATGTATGATATTCATGACATGGTTATTAAATTTAATTACAATATTCTCATACCCTTATTCTCGGGATTTTTTATGTGATCAATGTTATCTCCCTTTTAACTCGCACGACTAGTCTAAGGAAAAAATTTATTATGTTATGTTCAATAGGTAATTAAGAAAGGAATTAACTAAGATATGTCTATATGGGGTTTTAGTTATGAATAACTTAGTGGGAGATGATGTAGTTCACTTATGATCATGTTTTATAATGTATCCATGTTTTGAAAGGCGCTATACCAATATAATTCTAACATGGATCATCGTCCTATGTAATGAATATTCATCTATTATGTTGTGATATCTATTTATGAAAAGTATTGGTCACATTAATAGTGAGGTATTAAATTGGAAACTTTTACAAT
Source organism: Viscum album (assembly GCA_963277665.1). NCBI lineage: Eukaryota > Viridiplantae > Streptophyta > Magnoliopsida > Santalales > Viscaceae > Viscum > Viscum album. The sequence goes on along the minus strand of OY728123.1, from coordinate 1,866,767,072 downwards.
AGTTTATATTTAAAATAGATATCACTTGGTACATTGATTATCATATTTATATAGATGTCATAATATTTTCACGCAACAAATAGAACCATTGAGTTTAATTTTAAAATTTCAACCCTAGTTGAAATGACATACTTTTAAGGATTACTAATTGTGTTAAAATAAGATTATACATTTTTGTGTCATGAAAAATAATCTTGATTTATGTTTAAAAATATTGTAATAAAAAACTCATGAAAATTTTCCATTTCATTTTTATTAAAAACGTTTTTTAAATAGATTTAAATGGTGGTACTTTTTGAGGAATGTAGTTTACAATATTTATTGGTTTCTTGATTTATTTAATGAAGTTATATCATTACATCAATTATTAATTAAAAAAGTTTTTGATATTTTGGAGTTCTCTAAGGGAGTCACAAATGCTACAATTAAATAAAAATTTAATTATTACTATATAGAACATTTGACATTGTGTTATTTTGTTTATCTAGTGAGAATTTGATCTTTCAAATTCTCATATATGAATAATTTGTCGGTGATTTCATTGATTGAATATCCAGTTTAGGTGGTAAATTATTTCTAATTGAAGTATGTGTGATCTGTTATAGTATAACAATTCAGTGAGTCTTATTATCTCTAAAGCATAGTATATGGTTATTACACATGCCAATCCATCAGTTTTATAAATTAAAGATCAATTACAAGACTTGTAGGTTTATATTGTGTGGAAACTAATAATACATTTGTTTAATCAAAGTTAAATAGCTTTTTTTCTTCTAAAAATTTGTTATGTAACTCAATATTCAAACACATTGACATTAGTTATAATTTAATAAAATAAAATACGATCTACATAAAATTAGAATATATTTCTACAAATAATATATTTTTATATATCTTAAAAAATTTAATGTTAAAGGGGTGGATTGAAGTGTTTATGATAAAACTCTTTATCCATCCCTTTATAATTAACTAAAGATGTGTGTAATTTGTATAACCCCACTATTCTTTAGTTGTTTTGGTCAAAGGGAGAGAAAATAAGGACACAAATACTCATCTAAAGAAGAGACAATATTTATAAATAAGCGGTGTTTACACTACCTTTTTAAATATATTTTTCATCTTAAAAAATTTATGGCTAATTTAATAAAGAGAGTATTTGATGTATAATGTGATTAGGAGATTATCTAGTAACTTAGCCATATTTTTATAACATAGAGTGATGGAATTTTAGGTTTAACATTATTTTAACAGATATTATGGTGAAAAAACAAATCATAATATATGGTTTGTGATTCAATGATTCTCATAAGATTTATGGATTTTTTAATATATTTGAATAAATTTTGAAGGGTTGAATGATGTTTCCAAAAAAAAAAAATAAATGTGAGAAATTGAAGTGCATATGGAGTTATTAATGGAGTTCATTTATTTCCAATTATTTTTTGAAATCATAAAAGGTTTTTGAATGTTTTTTAAGTAGGGAATTTTATTTTTTAAAGTATTCATGATTTTTGGGAATGAATTTTACATGAAATTATTTATTATCTGGGATGTTTTAAAGTGTTTTATATAATCATTTAAATAATAAAAAGGAACAACATAATGGGGTATAATTTTTAGGTTTATGAAAGGGGGTTCATGAATTGGGAATCAGAAAATATTATTTCTGGTATAGTAATCGATTTAACATTTTTCATTAAGGTGATAAGGCTATTACAAGCCATATAAATGGATTATTGTATAATTAATCCTTGAAAAGGGATCCATATTTTTCAAAAATGTTAAATTATTTTCATTGTGAATCAATTATAAAGGTTTGAGAGAAGATTATATAATGGCCATTTAGATGTATGTAAGGGTCATATAAATATATAAAAAGGTAATCTAATTATACATAATAATAAATTAATTCTATATAAAAGAAATCACCATTTAACAAATTATTTGAATTTCATATGTGAGATATGTATTAGTGGCCTTCAAAAACGTTATCATATAACTTATATAATGGTTAATTTGTATTATAGATTAATATTTGATATTCATAAGAAATAAAATTTGATTATGGTAAAATCAATATTCAATTCCTCAAACATTTTATTTGAAATGGGATTCAAGGGGATTCATGAGTGATTTAAAAATGGGATACCAGTACTCTTTGATTCTTATTTTTCATATGATTTTTATCTAAAAAATTGTTATGGTGTTTAAAACTAAGATTTATATGGAAGAGGTTGAAGAAAATATTTCTATAATAACATTATGATGATGTAATATTTTTATGATGTTCTTATATTTACATGAAACATATTATGATTTGATTCTAGATTATTTTCCATTACTTTGAATGTTCAAAATGTGAAGATGATGTGTTTTGTGGCTTTTTATAATATTACATGTCCAGATATATCTGAAGAATATAAATCTGAAGCCATTTTTGTGAAATAAAGAAGATGGGAATTCTAAAAATCCATTGGAAACCTTATCAAGGAATTATTTTTAGATGTTCGATGATATAAATGTTTTCCTTATACTATATTATTTATGTTATTAGAGAATAAATAAAGGGATATTAGTTCTATAAATTTTCAAGACAAATAAAGTTATTTGAAAGGGAGAACATTCTTGTTATCAAAGTGAATATTACACATACTAACCTAATGAGTACAATAAAAGATCTCATAGTATGATTCTTTTGAGAGAAGTCTCAAGAATGTTTAATATTAAATTTAATTATACAATTAAATTAAATTTAAGAATTATATGTTTTATAGAAGAATAAAATTTATTTTGGAACAAAGGAGTGTAGTTATTGAGAGTGAGATGAATATTTTAAATCAATGTTTTCAGATAGAAATAGAGTGTGAGACATGTAATTATAAAATAATATAAAGAATATTTAGGCCTGAGTATTCAGTGAATAAATTTTGGTAAGATAACTGATAAAAATATTTAAATTAGATACTATATGGGGTGAGAATATAGTATTTTAACATAATAAAGGAGTCTAGAGGAAGATGTAAATCATTAGTTGTTGAATCAACTGAATCATGGAAGAGATCAATCTCATTATGTTTATATTTGTTGTATTTATAGTGAGAATCTATGCAGTGTAGTTTTACTATATAGATAATATTGTGTATTAATGTACATGTGATAATAATTATCTTCAATTGTGGTTATAGGGAATAATACATCTTTTGGTAGAAAAAAAAATAATGGAAAAGACTATTCATTCTAATAAGGACTTGAACCATGTAGAAATTCAGTTTTCTTTGAATTAATATATTCTATATCTTCAAGAGAGTTTATGATTTTATATTAGAGTGGATGAGACATTAATAGGTCAAAGAGGTTGGTTTTAAAGTGGAAATAAATCTTAAAAATAAATTTACATTTATTCATCATACCCTTGTTGTAGAGAAACCTAATCTTAATAACTTCACCAGATTTATTTTGTAAGTTAAATTAAATAATTTTCAAGAATCATTACATTAAAATATTTATGTAGTAATAATAAATGAATTTATTAATAGAATTATGATAACTAATAATTTAGATTTGAATTCACATCCCAAATACAATAATGTGACCAATATGATCAAGGTTTTTTTCTAAAGAAACTCAATTAAATGGATGAATTAATATAAAAATGATTTTACTATTTCAAATAGAAACTGTAAAATTTTGGGTATAGATTTTGATTAAAGTTATTATACATTAACCCAATGTGATTAATATAAATTATTATTATGATCTTTCTTATACAGAACTAAAAATATTCACAAATTGATGTGAAGAAATAATTTTGGAATAAATTAATTAATAATGAAATTTATATTAAACAATCAGAATGTTTTCAAAATTAAATTGATTGTTCAAGAGTTTTAATACTAAAAAATAACTTTATAAACATATGAAATAACCCCAATATGAGTATTCAAAGCATAATATTTTTTAATGAGTTTAAATTTCAAACAATGAAATGTGAATATAAATTTTTATATAATGGGAGATAATAAAAACAAACTCAATATGATTGTATAGTTCTAGGATGTTTTTTTCCAAAAAACGAAAAAAAATTGTTAGGAATTTTCTTCCTAAAAGAAAAAAATAAATATTCAATTACTGTAGATGAAAAAAAATCAAATTTTAGTCTAAAATCCATGAATACACCATGTTCTATATTTATCTCATAAAAATATTATTCTTGTGGTTTATGAAATAAGTTCATATTAAAATAATCATGATTCCTATTTACACTTATTGAATATAAGACTATTTTTCCTTTGGATAAAAAAGGAAGTAGTGTTTATTAATAGATGTTTAGTGGACTTATTTGAATCATTCACTACATGAAAATGACTAAAATATATATTTATTAGTTAATATTTGTGTTTGATTCTAAGGAAATATTGATGATAAAAAATCTAAATAAAGAAAAATTATTATTTCACTTCATTTAAGGGACTCTTGATTATGGTTTTTGAAATAAAAATTATACATTATTTAAACATTATATTTATTAAAATATGTATTTACTTAGTGATTTTGATGATCATAAATTAACTTATGGAGGATTATTAATGATCTTAAGAAGACTCATTCCATTGATCTAAAAAAATAAAAAAATTTGTTCACTCTAAAGATAATGAAATTTTATTACATTTTGACATTAAAACTCACGATGAAAATTATATGTATGAATATAAATATTTAAATCATGTGGTTAAATTATTTATACCCCTTGATGATTTCGTGTAACAATAAAATTTCAAAAAATTTATTTTAACACTTGATAGTATTTTTGGGAGTGCATTATTTCATAAACATCAAAATATATTACTATTTTATTTTTCCTCTTTTATTCCATTTCATTTCTTAATAAAGGGTGACAATAGAGAATAAATATTCATGATAAATGGTCGAGTTTTTATTAAATTTTTAGTGTAACGATAGGGAGGGAGTGGAGAATATTTTTATTAGTACATTGGGAAATGTGAGGAGTGTGTAGGTAAATAATGAAGAATGGATTAAATTATTATCACATTGAAAATAAATACATATTGAGGACAAAAAATTAATTATAAAATGAATTTAAAAGGTCAGAGTTATGATAATTTCATTGTTGAGACATGGATAAAAAATTAGTTAAGATTACATTTATGGTTTTAAAACACTCATATATATAATTCTATATGATGGTGTGGTGTTTATGTAAATTTTAATTTAAAAAAATGTTATGAATGTTATCATTAAAAAATAAATTCATTGTTCTTATAATTTATTTATTATTATATTTATTGATAACAAATTTATAGAATTATGATAGATTTAATGGATTTTATACATTTGTAAAGGGATGATTCTTCTTTAGGATTAAGAAACCAAATCATAGTATGAGACACATAAACTATAATGAGATGAAAAATCATAAGTATTTACTCTATGGTACAAAATAACAAATTAACCTTATTGTTTTGTGTTTTTATTATTTTATGAGATCATATAGGGTTTAAATTACATTGGTATTATGCATTAATATTGGTGAAATATTTCATGTAAATAAGCATCATTCCATGGAACATTTGTGTAACACTAAAAATAAGTATTAAACCATTTTATTTTACATCATATTTTAATTTTTATTATAATATTTCGTGGCTAACTACACATAAACAATATTACATAATAAATTAATTCATTAAACTGTAAAATCATTAATACTAAAGTTATATTTATAGATATTAATGAGTATTTCGTGATGGGTACAATAAAATAATTTGAAATCTTGAGGACCGTGTCATTCTACAAATTATCACGTTATATTTTTTTAGGAATTTAAAAAAAAGTGTTTCAATGATTTATAAATGATTTAGATATCTATATGTGTGTTTTATATATCATTACTAATAAACTTTAAATGGGATTGATGAGAAATATAAATTTTCAAACGTCATCTAACATTCGAAGGCACATGAAGAAGAAAGACAATGATTGATCTTATTTTTAATGCATGTCTTAATAATTTAAGAACTCAGGTTTTGGGATAATATTTATTATATTTTTCATTTTACTATTTTATTATAATACACAAACATGGATATATAGATCTCTATAATTATATACCAATGATTATCCATTTTATAAAATTAGTGTGTGAAACTAGTAAAAATATTCTTTTTGAATTTTATATTACTAATTATCTCTCTTCATTGATGATTTGTTTTTTAGGGATCCTCAAATTAACAAACATGATAACTTGTACTTATATTGTAAGAAAATTTGTTTTTTGAATGCATTGACCCCACCCCCCCCCACAGACACCATTTTATTCCGTTTTTTCATTCATGGGGTCCATTGATTGTACTTACAAAATTTGAAAAAATTTAAAAAGTAAATTCATACTCAATAATAATTGTCTAAAATATATAGTTGATTTTATTTTTTAATCCGTTTAATAAATAAATTCCAATTGTTTTTCAAAGGAAGGATAAATTTTATTTATTTCTATTCTGTGAAAAAATAAATCCAATTCATAATTTTCATATTCATCGTCATGGTAACATCACTAGAAATTTTTTAGTTTGTTCATCTCGTTTTTATTTTAAGTTTATAAATTTAGTAAAATTGGAAAATTGTTCCCTCATGTGATCTGTAAAACAATCATATATTTATACTGAGTAGTCGTTAGTAAAGACATAAGTATGGTGTTATCCTAAAAAATTATAATTTATGCAAGGTATAAATAAATATTTGTGAACCAACTCTAATTTTTGATAATTATAAATGTTTTTCTTTGTTTTGGATGAAATCATAAATTATTTAAACTTTTTCTTGTGTTATAAACATTAACACATTTGAATATAGATTAAGAAAATCTTCAAATAACCATTTTACAGATAGTTTTCTATGTGAGTTTACATTTTACTTTTTATCTCCCTAATTCTAAAGAATATTTATAATAAATAATTACATATTGAAAAATTTAAATGAAAAAATAATTTTACATCAAATAATTTTAATTAACAATTTTAAAAAAATATGTTCACTTTAAAATAAAATTGTAAATCATTTTTTATTTTAAAATTTTCATTTATAATTCAAGAAGCATAAAATAGATACCATCATCACATTATTTTATAATAGTTATAATATTATTCATCAAAAAAATAATAATTTGAAATTAGTAAAAGATAAAAAATACAACATGGATGAGATGAATTATTTTAATATTTTAGTTATCTCTACGTATAAAATTTACACCTTTACATTTTTGATCATTTTATGCAATAGTAGTAACCTGTGATATATATTATATATAAATTATTTGATAAAAAATTTATTTTCTTCATTCTATTTATAAAATTAACATGAAATAACCAAAACAAAAAAAATTTAGTACACATGTCTTTTTAGGTCTAGAATATTTAACTATTATGGTCATTGGCACCCAATCATGGTTAATGTGTTTATAATAATTAGGATTCAAGATACTCGAAATGAATAATATTCTATGTCCATAATAATGGGGGTTATTATTTAAAAAATGTTTATATTCATTCAATTAAGACTACATGCATTACAATTGAGATATTTTACTCTTTAATGTATAGTTTGATCTAGCCAAAAAATAATTTCATTAAATGTTTAATTTCCACCCTTGATTATTATCCAATACATGATATTATTTGGTCTCCCATTGGTATCTATGAATATTATTTATTGATTCTCAATTATAAGTAATACTCTCGAGATCTTTGAAAATAATTTCACTTTTATCTATAATAATTTGGTTCTGATTTCCCAAATTTTATTAATTAGGATTATTTTTATTTTATTGTATCATACTATTTTATTTGTATAACATGTTTCTTTTTTATATCATTTTACATGAATTTATTTTCTTCTTGGTACCCACATAAATGGAATTTTTTTCATATAATTCATTAGTAAAAATATTTATGACATCATGTATTTTTCTATGAAATGAAATAAAGGAAAAGGGTACATTACATTATAATGATATAAATTATAGGTTATACTAATCCTTTGGTCCACTATTAATAAAAGGATAAAACTCATTTGTGTTTCCTTCTAATGAACATATATTATTTTTTTCAATTTCTTATTATTATTTATTTCTATTATGAAACTTATTTTTATATTTGAGCATTGTATATTCAAATTTAATATATAATTCCCACTTATATCTATTTAGAACAACATAATAAGAGGTGTTTTTCATTTTAAAATATCCTCTATTATTATATTTTCATTTGACGATTATGATCTAGGAAAGGTATTTTCATCTTATCAAATTTTTAAATATTCTAAATAGATGAGTTGCTCCCTTATTATTTCAAACATTTTCTTCAATTTTTTAATATTATAACGAAACATATTTCCCATTAGATGATGATATAGTGGTAATTAATTTCTTTTTTCATCCACATCATCATTCAAAAAAGTATCTTATTTACATGTCATTATTATTCTAATTATACCATTAAATTGGGTTTAGAAACATCTAATTATTATCTAATTACAATGGAAACAATCCATAATTTATCTGGGATAATTATTTATGTCCATAGGATCTGCTATTTTATTCATCATTATCCTAGGTTTCATAATTGTAATAGGGATCACATTGATCCTACAATATAATACAAAATAATTAAATCCTAGTAATTAATCAAATAAGATTCGCATCGAGTGGTATATATATTTAAATGTATTTAATAGATAATATTGTTCACTCAATTGAAAAAAACCATGGTGACCAAATTTTCTTATTAAATTTGATAATAATACACCTGATCAAACTCATATTCACTAATTTAATACGTAACATAATACATTTTTTCATTTTAAATCATATGTAGAATGAGTTTAATTACTCTATTTTATTTTATAAAGTTAATGTTTTCATTTTATCATTAATACATACTCGAATGTCAATACTGAGGCTCACAAGAAATATATAAATTTTCAATTAACATAAAGTTGAGTTTCCACCATTTATGTTTGGTTATTTTTTGGTATCATGGTCATGTTGTAAAAAATTAATCCTTTTATAAATGTAAAAATTTTAATTTCATTTTTATACTTTAAAAGTTCTAAAAAATTTAATTTTCATAATTTCTAAAGCACCTAGAAATCTATAAAAATTAATATCATCATAATTAAACTCAAGAGGTGGTTTATTTGGATTAAAAATTTTAAAATTGAGACATTAAATCCTCAAAAAATGTTTTTATTCCTAATAGATAAAAAAATTATTCCTTAAAATAATAAGAGTGAGTGATTTAGTTTTTTTTATAAATATTACTTTATTGAACAAATAAGTGATAAATTATATAATATAAAGAAATTTTAACTTTTGAAGAAACAAATTCACTAACCAAATAAATAAGTAACATTAAAAAAAGTAATAAATCATAGTAGAAATATAATTATTAAAAAATAATGCACTAAATTTATTTTTATTAAAATAAAGTTTATTTCAAAAACAGTGTGTATGAATTTCTTTACTAATAAAAAAACCAAAACGTATATATATAAAGAGAGAAAAAAAATTGAATTCGATATAATGTTAGACTCTAATTAATACCCTATTATCACAAACTTGATTAATACATAAACCAATCACACTCTTATAAACAACTATTTATTTTTATTCTAGTAGATAAGTCCATAACTATGAAATTATTTAAAAAACAGCAAGATCATTTCCCTAGTGCTCAACTAAAACACTCTACCTTGGATACATATATGGTTGTGTGAAAAGGTATAATAGATAAATAAATAGTTTAATAATAATTTGAAATTTCATAGTGGGAGTAGTAATTATATAAAAATTAATACATCCAAATCTATGTAATTTAACTCATGCTAAAATAAATTTTGTTTTTTTATATAGTTATCTTTTATACTTGAGATGAAAATTCTCAAACAATTATAGTTTGTATCCAATAACAGTTTTAAATCTTGGAATTGAAATCATTTTTATTATGCTTATATTGATTTTCAAAGAAATAATATTAAACTTCATAGAATTATGTTCAAATAAAAATAATTTTATAATAATAGTTTTTGTATGATAATAATTTTTTAAAAAAATATTGTATTTTAAGAAAATATGTGATTCTAATATAAAAATAAAATTTTTATTTTTAAATTCTTCATTGTTAAAAGGTCTAATGAAAAATAATAATAGAGCTGTTGCGTTGAATTAATAAACACATATAATGTAAATCTCGAAACTTTCTCTCTATGATCATTTGGAAAATCACTTTTATTTATTTACTCAACTGTTACACTTCCCGGTTGACTCAGTCATCGAAATGATCTTCATAGTAGATCAAGTTCAAATAGAAGGTTGAATAATTTGAAATAAATGTTCTATTCCATTGTTCATTTTTAATGAATTATTTACATTCATTTGTTGACCTAATTTTTTTTTAAAATTATTAAAGTCATTCATAGTCTATTTTTCCATTTTATGAATTTTTTTATGACACAGAATTATTTCAAATTTTAATAAGAATAATATCAATTCAAATAATATAGTTTTATTTTATTATTTTAATTTATATAGAATAAATGCATTAAACACATAATAAAAATGATTTTAAAATTATTAAATTTATGAATTTATACACATGTCATAATAAAAAAGATATATTTTCTTTTTCATATTTGTATAAATACTTGATAATATGTAACTACCAAAACGCATGTTAGACAATACATTTCATTTCAACCTAACATAAATATTTATTAATAGAATATTCTATCATAATTTTGATATAATAATATTCCACTATAACTTATTTCCTTTTCAACATATACCTCATAATCATGATTTTTCATGTTTATCATTCCCTCAATTATATCATGAATTTTCTAACCACCACGGAATATTACAATAAACTTCATCCAAAAAGATTAATATATTGAGGGTAGAAATTATCCAAGATTCATTCCGTGGTATTCATCATCCTATCCTCTTCACTCATCATTTATATATCCTATATTATTTTTTACTCAGGAACTTAAGGAAATCCCAAAAAGGGTAGAAGAGATATGAATTTCACAGTTATTAAAAAAATGGGATGCAAAAGCATTAATATTATTCTTTGAAAATAATCATTAATCATTAATTCTATCAAAAACAATACTTTTTTTCAATATTATAACTACCTTAAAGTTAGAAATCAATATTCCTTATTTGATTTTCTAGAAAACCTCTCTATTAACATAGTTAACAAAAGGCAGATTTCTCCCTTCATTTCCTCAAACATTCTATGTCACATCCATAATAATATATCATTAGTTATTTATATAAATAATTTTTAAAATAATTAAACAAATATTTTATAAAACTCAAATATTATCCAAATAAATTTTCCATCTTGATATTATATCAAAATAATACACAAGGTTTAAAATATAATTCAATTTAGAATAATACGATCCAAATTTAATCATGAGAATATAAAATTTTATAAATTACCCATCATATTACAAAAAAAAAATCCCTTAAATTTTTACTAAACTACTATTATGGAATTTTCATAACTATATATTTCATAAAACATTAAAGTAATTCATCTTTAAGAAATGTAAAACTCATCAAAAAAAATACTAAATAAAAATTCTATTTAATATTTTTTTAGAAAATTCAACTCAAAATATTTTCATGGAATATAAGGATAATTATGAAATCTCTGGGTACTAAATATTCATCTTAAATTCATGATGTCATGTATATTATTTTTTCCATATCAGTAATCTTAAAAATATCATAAGAATGATAACACACCATTACATGACATTATCTACATGATAAAATATTAATATTAAGAAGAAACTATGAAAACCTTTTCATTATAGAGATCAATCAAATAAATAATGCGTGATGCATCGTGATGATATTGATACAACTAGGACAAAGAGAAAAATTCATTTAGTTTCTGCTAATATATATTAATTTTTAAACAATATGTTAAAATATGAATATAAATAAACACTGTGAATAGATTTATAATCCTTTTGGAATGATTTCATTTCTTATAAAATTATTTTCTTCTCATATTATGGAAAGTCCAAAAATAATACATGATCACAAACTAGAAATTAAAGTATCCTTTTTAAATTAGTGTATATAATAATTATAGAAAAACTCTTAGTAGTTTTCATATGCACCTCGGTCATCTATACATTCTAAAGGGAATATGAATCAAAATTTAGGATTTGTTGAAATTGGAAAATTATGAGGGAGTTTTAAATAATTCCATGAATGTTTTCATGTCTAATCTCTAAGGTTATTTTCTCCATAGTATCATTACCTACTCAAGTCAGTTAACCAATGAACCATACAAATATATCTATTCACTAAGGTCCATGCACTAATTTTATTTTCTCGACCAAAATGTAAAAACTATATTTAAACCCAACACACCATTCACACACTCTCTACCTACCAATACAAGCTATACCTATACACCCCTATTACATTCCCTAAAACCCACTCCATGTACATAGTTACCCTAGGGTTCTATATCTTACTAGGTCATCTTTACCCTATATATAAACCCCAATGAGTCATAATTTATTACTTCCTTGAGGTAAGACGAATTATATTCCAAATATATCTTCATCCATGTATTATATTCCCACTTCAGGTCAGTTGTTAAGCCTAAAAATGGGGAATAATCCTGATTTTTGGGATATTTAGTTACCCATGTTTTGAATGAACCCAAAAAATTTGGGAAGGCCACATGGACCGAATTCCTCTAAAACTATTGTGAAAGACACCTCTTGAAAAATACACACTAATTCACTACTCACCCATGTAATTTATAGTAGAGTATCTAATATGGAAAACCCACTCCCATCTTTTCTCACTGTGGGGACATTTTATACCACTCTACATCCTGGATTTTCGCTTCTCCTAGACTTAACCAAGGATACCAATTCTCTATAGTCCTCCACTAGGGATCCCAATTCTCTTAAGTTCTTCACATGGGTACCCAATTCTCCATGGAAATAAACTAGGTGAACACTTTTGCTTAGTCCCAACCAGATCAACCAAGTTTTCTTAGTCATCCACTAGGCAGCCCAACTCTCTGTAGGTCTTCACATGGGTTCCCCACTTACCTCAGCTTCATTTTAAGGAAAAATCTTGAACATCTCTAAAATTCATGTGTGGATTGTTCACCCTGTATTTATAGATAAATATCAATTCCCTTATGTCTCTTATATTGGCACCCATGAAAAAATATTTCCTCAAAAACCTCCTAGAATAAATGAATGGACCATATGAAATAGCGTGAAACCCATAAATTAGGTATTACCATGACAAAATGTGCTTTTATTTTTGTCATCTTCCACAAATAAGACCCCCAAGAAGTCTATAATGATGTATAACATTTGAAAACGAATGTCCCTATCATGAAAACAAGTGAATCTTCTCTTGAGTGAGGATTTTCATATTGGTTTCTAAAGGATGTAACTAGCTTAAATAGTCTAGTTAATGATCCATTAATTAATGGTCCTCTTTCCTATGAATAATATCCATCCAAGTTCTAATTAGGTATTTCATCTCCATGGTGTACCAATATTTTAGGAGATTCTATCTTAGGGTATTTCATGTATACAACCAAATTCCACTCCATGTTGAACTATATTCATCATTATTCTAATCATCCCTTTTTACCATCAAATAGAAAAACATAGAATCTTATATGGGATTTATTTTATTTTATAAGCCATACCCCATCATCAAAGGACTTATTAAGAGGTGTATCCTTTTAAATATTACCTTTGACCTAATTCATCGACTATATCAAGAATATTAAAAGACCCATAAATTTATATCACAATTAGATTTTTTGATGTCTCCCATTTATTGATTATTGAATCCTAGTAACACAACATAAAACATCATGAAAACATTCTTAATGCGTGTCGTTAAAGAGAATGATGGGATCCTATCACAAGAAATTAACCTATAAAACACACTATATGTGGGATTTGATTCTTATTAACCATTATATAATTTAATCCACTGTGATTTTAAATTGAAACATCCTAAAATTTTCTTTCTCCCTTCTCTGATAAGCATAATATGACTAACTTTTCATATATACATTGAGTTGAGATGTTCCTCTTAGTTTACTCACATGCTCCATGAGTTGAGATACTCATACTGGTCTCTATAAACAAAATCAATTGTCATAATCCATTTAGGTTAATAATATATGAGCCTTATACTAGGTGGAATCCCAAACCATACCTTCTCTTATGACTCTTCATACAAAAATGAGTTGGGGAATCCCTGACATAAGCACCGCTCAGTCTCTGGTTCTCATCCATTTCTTGGTATATGCATCCTATATAGAAATCCTCTTTTTTATATTTCCCAAACATATCATATCATTCATATTTACTAATATATACAATGAAATAGAATGGTATATTCATATGTATGCCGCAATTAAATTTTTTTAGGCACTTTCAACATCGTACACTTTTCAACATGAAAATATACTTTATGGTAGAGTCCTATCACATTGCCAGAAAATATATAAAAAAATTATGTTGGTTTTTATTAGTATTAACTAGGTTACATAAGAATCTTAATTGAGGTTAAATACCAACACCCTATTAGTACTTATCATTTGACAATAAAAAATTAATACTTTTCTATTAAGTGTAACTGAACTACATGGGTTATTTTTTCCATTATAAGGATATAATAGACGCCATTCTCAAGATCTTGATACTAAAAACACACAAGCTTACATCATTTTATATAGAGATAAATTCCATATTTTATAATTTTATAACTTTAACTGATGATGTCACTAAATAATAAGAGGAATATGGAGAACCATTGATATATATATATACATAAATATATATTCACATCAATGCATGTTTTTCAATAATAACATGCACGGTAGTGACCAACCCCAAATTGATATTTTGGAAGGATTTTTGAACATGACCTAAATCTATAAGTATGTCCCAATGTAAGAAAAATTTCCACCCTAAAGGGTTATATGATCATGATCTTCCATCATATTTACTAACATTCATTCGAAAGTTTTTTCAGGTAAAGTCCCATGAATGTTTAGAAAATGTGGTGATCCTGTTGTTCTTTTGTTTGGGTTATTTCATTTTTTTTTAATTTTCTAGGTGAGGGTTCCTAGAAACTAATATCTATGGTGGTATGATTTGTGGTTTGAGTCGCCTAAATAATGACATGATCATAGAAACATCAATATAAACTCAATTCAATGTCGTAGTTCGAAGTAATTAAATATTTTATTAGAATAAACTAATGTGTTAATCGTTCATATTTAATTATACTATAATTAATATTTTTATACTTATTTTCATAAATATTTGTAAGTGGTGATCTAATTAAAAAGTGAAAATATGTATTTGATAATTGGTAAGGTTTTTTTTATCGATAATGTGTAAGGATTGGGTGATTGATATTTTTTTAACAAAATTATTTTTTTGAAAACATTAAATTACTTTTATAATAAAATTATAAATTTTAATGAATATATAGTTTTCAAAAATTAGTAATAAATGTTATAATGATGTGTTTTTAAAACTTTCATATTATTGTTAAATCAGGTTTTGTGTAAATTTTCATTGTATATTTTGGTTTTATTGTATTATTTTGACAACCTAATATTGATTCTACTTTTTTAATGAAATAATTTTAAAATATAAATTTTCATATTAAAGAAGTTAATAAAATTCTTTTTAGTTTTAAAAAATATATATTTTTGGATATATTCTATGGTATTCCATATATTAAATTAAAAAATATTTTTTTTTTGATAAAAATTTCAATTGATATGAATTTTATTAAATTATTTTTTATATTATAATTAGTAGTAAATAAAATTTAATATTAAATATGCAGTTACAATTGTACTTGAATAGTGATAATACTTTTTATGTATTTTTTTATTAACATTTTAATCTGGGATGATCTTATCTCTCTTAAGTTATATTTCTTATATTTCTAAGAAATACACTTTTAAGAGATAAATTTAAACCTATAAAAAAATTTATAATAGAATTTTTTTAACTCAATAAAAAAATTAAATCTATTACAAAAAAACTATAAATTTAAATGTTATAGATTTTTTAATGTTCTAATTATAATTTTCTTCTATGTTATAAATTAATTAATATTGTTTTTTTAATAAATACAATATGATAAATTAATGTCTTTTTGTATCAATGTTTTATAAATTATATATTTTTTAAAAATAATACTATTATTATTGATTATTAATTTGTGAATTAGACTTTTCTAAAATTATATGAGCCTTCTTTAAATTTTAAAGTCTCCAAATAACTTGGTGATTGAGCATAAGTGGTTTCTTTCGGAGGAGATCTAATGGGTAGTGAGGTGTCTATAAAAATTTTTATGGGGGACTTTTTTGTAAATTTTATCGGTTTTATTTAGATAAAATGTTTTGTTAAGGAATATTAGGTTTTAATTAAATAAATATTTTTTAAAATAATCTTATGTATGATAAATATTTTAAACATGTGAATATTTAATAAGATAATTTTTTAACCAAAAGGTTTTTTGTATTTTATATTATTTTTATATTTAAATTCTGATTTTAGATGTTTTAAAATTAAAATATTAATTAATATATTTTAATTTTTATCATGATAAGTATTCCATTGATAATTATGATTTATGATTTTGGTTTTGTTTATAAAATAGATTTTATATTTTAGAAGACATTATTTTATAAAGGTTATGTATTATAAATAAAATTATTTTGATTAGTAATTATTAATATGCCAAATGAAATTTATGAATTAAAATTTTATTTTAGATAAGTATTACTGAATGAAATTAAACTTTTTTGGAATGGTTTTTTATAAAATTATAAAAAAATTAGTAATAGGGGTTTTAAAATTGGGGTATATTTTTTGTGATTTTTTTTTCAAAATGTGGGATATTCTTGGTTGGTACAGATCATTTCATATAATATTTATTAAAAAGATTATATACTATGGGAATACATTAAAGAAATATCTAATAGGTTTATTATTTAATTATGGATTTCAAAAATTTATTATGTGTATTTGATCATGTTGGGATGTGTGATTTATAATTATATGACTAAAATTATAAAATATATTGTTTCTTGTTTCTTGTTTATTATATTTTGAACTATTAGTTTTATTCAAGATGGTTCATCAATGCTTATTTAGAGATTAATAAATTTTTGGGAAATTTTTTTATAGTCAAGATGGAATTCATTGATTAGGTTTTAGTAGTTTATGTGGATATTGTTTTTTATGAAAAAAATTATTAATTTGGAAAGAGATGTGGAATTTGGATTTCCAAGTTGATTGAAGATTTGAATGAAGGTGGAAATGTGTAGTTTATATTAAAGTGCTGTTTTAAAAATTTGGAATCTTATATAACAATTATTCAATAGTTTTGGATGCATTGATATTTCATGGATGGCTATTATGTATGAATTAATGGAGTGAATTGGGTTGTTTGGGTTTTCAAAAACATATATAGTTACTAAATAGAGATTTTGTCATGACCCAAAAAATCTGAAATCCTCTTGGGTGCAAATAAGTATGGTGTGACACCCCCAACCCACCTCCATTTAGCCATGTTTTGATAACTATAACTATTAGGGAAAATAATTTATGATGTGAGGCATTTTTAAAATGTAACTACATAAAATACAGACCTCCACTGAGGACATAATAATTTTGGATAGAAAAATCAAATGAACTGTAATATATATAATATATTTGAAAAATAATAAGATCCATAAAGGTATAATTAATACTGAAACAATAATGAAAAATGCTATATTTATATTACAAAAAATCTAAATGTAAAACCAACCTAAACATCTAAGAAACTGAGGTATCAGAAATGAACTGACTCTATAGAAGAACATCACCTACTAAAATCCAATTCTAGTACTAATAATCTCCACCGACATCATGTATTCCCAGTTCATTTTTGAACTATTATTCACCAATATATTTTATGGCACATGAATGTGAAGTTATCCATACATGGTTGAGTATATAAATACCCAGTAGTAGATGACTCATGCCTCATTGAGTGGAATAGATCTGAAAATGGGCAACGTAATTCTATATATAAAGAATCCATACCTCAAGTAGAACAAATACATAATTATGTATCTCAATCTATCATAAATATAAATGAACCACACCACAATGAGTATAATAAAATTTAAAAGAGTTTACCTGACTCAGTGAATGCTCTGTTTCAATGCCTAATCCATATTCATGGCCCTAAGGAGAAAAATATAATAACAATTCTTCCAATATCAAAAACATTCTAGGATAACCAAATAGAATGTAATTTTATTGTATATTTATAAAAAATCAAAGGATGGGTATATGTTTCCCTAAAAATAATACATGAGGAAAAATATAGGAGAAACATCACATTTGTAAAATAACAATGTTATGTGGAAGTATCAAGACATGAGACATGATGTTTCAGAAGTGGGGGTGTAAACTATAACATTACCTATCATAGGGTGTGGAAAAATCATTTAATTTCCTATATTATATAAACTATAATTGTAATCCTATGTTATGTCTGAGATAAATGCTCAAAAAAATAATATTTTAAATTATATGAAAAGAGGTATGTTTTTTTAGATTTTTGAAATTTAAAAAAAGGTATGTTAAAATTTATTTTAAAAACGCTGATGAGATGGTGATATGGTCAAGATTTTATCAAAATATTTCATTTACATTAAATTTCTCATGTTTTATAAACTTATTCTCCTAATCTCATAATGTATAGAATTGATAATTACTTCTTGTATTCCTTTAACAGAATGGAAATGGTTAGAATATTCCTAACAGAGATATATTTTTAACCTATAAATCTTCATTTATTTATAAGTGTTATACTAAACCATCTTTTCTAACTCTGGAAATTATCAATTGTGCCATTTTTTCTTAAACATCTTTAATTTCCCAATACAACTTGCACATTTTATAAAAATAATCACGAAATTCACCACTAAATTCAGGCTTATTTAATGATGTAAAAACCCGTAATGAGAGGAATAAATTAATTATCATGATCAAACAAATATCCAGTAATACAATACCAATCCAAATACATTCACTCTTGATTATAAAACAATGTTATTTGAAAATTGAAAACTTTTTAACTAGAGAAATACAGTATTTTATTCCACAAAGAAAATAAAATCAAGGTTTAAAAAAATCTCCTTCGCTACACCTTTAAATTATAGATTACCCCCTTGTGATTAGTAACCGGTGTGATAGAGGAAAATATAGTGTAGATGAAAAATAAAAAGTGAAATAAATCGATGTATTAAAAACCAAAAAAACTAAAAATTCAATTATGTTATTCTAGATATATTCTCTTTATCTTGTACACCTCCACCCTATCTTATAAACATGTGTATTTCCCATCACATCACCTTGTTAGAGCCATTGATACTTTCACACATTAAAATATTAAATATATTCCCTATTTTCCCATTTTGTTTTCCATTCAAATATAGGTTTTATTATCTATAGAAAATTTATTTCCTCATCCTTGATTTGGAGTTTCATTATTTTTCATGTTTCATTTAACTGGGATTTTAGTAAACATCAACTAAATGAACACATTTAATTTTTTCTCATGAAAGATGAAATGATAACTTGAAGCATCATTTTAAGGTGTAGTATATTACCCTAAAGTAAAGTGATGAACATTATGTGGGTTGTGTAATATTATTGGTACACTTACAGATTAGTTGAAACATGTCTCTTGATTTTACATAGGTATCATATCCTTTCTCCATCTATAGCCTTGTAAAATGTAAGGTGACCCTTATAAAGCTTCACAATACCTTTATTTCGGTCTTGAATGAACTTTACACTGGCTCAAAACATCAATATGAACTATTTAGATTGTTATATTTAACCTTAAATGTTGATTATGGATGAGAGGAATGGTTGATTATCTTAACATGTGGTCGTTCCTCACACGATCAGTTAATTCCTTCCTTCGATCAGTGGATAAACTGTATAGACAAAAAGATACTTTATGGGAGTTTATTTATCTGGTCTATGAAATTTATTATGTGTTCAATCAATATAATGAGTGGTATACAAGTGAATTTATTTTATTCAAGAAATTGGACTATATGTTTACCATTTTTTTCCAAAGACATCTCTTTTGTCCATTTCTCTATAATTTTCCAAAACAATTTTGTATATAACTCCATTATTTTACTAAAATACACTCCCATAACATTAAATAATCATCAAAACTCTCATTATTTAATGTTTGATTTGATTTAATAATTTTAAATACCAAACAAAATAATTAAAACTCACGATTTAGGAAATTTTCATAGTAATTCGTTCAATACCTCTATATTTTAGATATGGGAAAATTTACCATTATTTATTAATTTGGTTGGATTTAAATAATTAAAATACAGAAAAAATCTATGAATATAATGGATTATAATTTATCCCCCACTTAATCCTTGGACTCAATAAATTTGAATTTCAAAAAAATTACCAAATATATGTTAAAATACCGATCCAATTTTAGTTATGTCGTTACCGCCACATCCCTGAAATTATCATAACTCCTCACTGTTTTTATTTCATTTTTCTACTTTAGTATTAAATCAATTCTCACTTATTTTATCCCCTATACAATCTTATTCCTACCTTCAAAGAATATTCCTCTCAATAGTCATTTTTTATTTAAAATAAATATTTTCTCATACAATGTTCATATAAGTTTCATAATAGGATTAATGAATTTATTCATCCCTATATTAATAATCATGTTTTTTTTTAAATTCCATGACTACTAAATCATTGTTTTTGTATCTTATGGGCTATTAGGATTTGAATGAGAAATGTTTTAGGAAGAATGGGGAGATTGAACTCTAGTAGAAATATCAATTCATGATTTATAGTTTCCACAATGAATGGATTCTCCCCAAAATTCTTATTCTAAAAATCCACATCACTATTTTAAATTCACTAATTACATACCATTACTTTTATCAATTTTTTGGTAGAAAACATTCCCTTATTCTACATACATAAGTAGATTTTATTCATTTTATTATTCTACTCTTGAATATTGACGTGGATTTTTATTTTTATTCTTGGATAATTATATTACGTGTAGCCCCATATTTGGATGTATCTTGGATACATTATGATGTGTTTAAGTAACCTTCTCTCATATTATTTGAAATTATTCTCCCTAAATCATTTTAAAAACATGAATGTTTGCTATAACTCGATCAGACATATAAAATACTATCCAACATATTAGAAAGGGTATCCCATTTATCAATTTATCATCCTCATCAATTAAATCACTATTTATATTTTTTTTTTTGTGATTTTTTCAGCTTTTTTAAATGTATATTTCCCTATAAGTCCATATTGATTAGGGAAAGAGATGTACACATTCATTTAAAATTTGTGGGGGGATTTTACGGCCAAATTAAAGAGAATAAACAAACTTTTAACATTATTATAATTTTTATTTTAGTCTCAAAAAATAATATAAAAGATGTATTGACTTCTTATTTAGATTCAAAAAATTTCTTTCTATGTATTTTTCTGACACCATTTCTCCCTTATCCATGTTTAAATTAAACTTATATCCTAAAAATATTTTAGAGAAAGGTATATATGAATATTTTTCATATAATGTGGATGCCTAAAAAATTCAATCATTTCTCATCAAGGCCATAAAGGATTAGTTTATAGGTAGGTTATGAAATAGAATTTATTTAAAAAGTGTTTTAAAATCCAAAAAATTCCTAAGAAAATTATTCAAAACATACATGAATACAATAAGTTTTTCTTTATATTATTAAAAATAATATATTTAAACTATAATTTCATGGTACTCTCAAGATATAGGCCTTGTAAATAAAATTTCAAAAATATTTTTGAAAAATCTATATAAATTGATAAAATATTTAGGATAACATGTTAGGGAATAAGTTTCAAAAATATATGGTCTTTCATGAATTATTGTACTGATAAATAAAAGTCATTTTAATTCCCCATAATATATAATTTTTTTATCTGTCTAATTAATTTTATATCATTATCATGGATTTATATTTTACAAGATTATTCTATACAAGTTCGGTAGTTTGTAAAAAACTATTTTGATAATAAAAAATAAAATACACACAATGTTTTAGAAGAAATAAAAACTAAAAAAATAAATATAAAACATTTAAAACCACTAAAATACAGAGTTCCCCTCACCCAAAAATAATAGATGTAATGTCTCCAATGAATTAAAAAATATTTATCATGTATGGTGGATTTAAATTTTATTATAAAAATACATAAAATATTAATGAGTCATAAAAATGTATCATATTTCACTAATAAACATGTTTGACGGGTTTAATCATCATTATTGGATCTGGTTTCATGTTCTTGTAACATTTCTTCTATCTATGTTTTTTAAAAATTAATGTCTCCCACAATAATTGCTTTACAATCTTCACACCACCAAAAGGATATACATGTGTAACTGTAAAAGGCCTTTCAATCTGAAATGATATTTACTAACCATAATCCTCGGTTCTTAGTTATATAATATCATAATTACTCTATGAGATATGTCTTAAAATTAGATCAATGTGTCCAAATGCACCCTTTTTCCTTTTTTATAAATACTAAAAATATAAAAATACTATATTAAAATTCTTTCTTGATCATATAATTATAGTCTTCTCTCTTTTTTCTCCATATTTAATTCCATGTTAATCTCTCAAATAACCCAATAGGAATTGTTCAGAAATTAAAAGTATGTTTGTTGATCTTAATATAAATTATCTTGTTATGGATCATACCAAAGGTTGTTTTGTATGATGTAAAATAATCCCAAAATTTGTCTTAAAACTATGACCCCAATCCTACTTGTTTTCTTTCACTAGAATATTTGATATTTTCTTAGTCCCTTTGATGGGATCCTTATATTGGACCATAGTCTATGGATGATAAGGTGTTGATGTTTTCGAGTGCACACGTAATTTCCTTAATAAATCCTTTATTTTCATATTAAAAAATGGTTTTCTTGATCACTACTGAAGGAGTTAGGTACTCTAAACCTAAAAAATATGTTAGCATTTAAAATTTTTGAAGTTTTTATGTGAATTTGGGGGTAATTTATTATCTCGCTGAAATATTTCATCAAACTGAAAATTTTCACATTTTTTAGAGAATTGTGCACATTTTGATCAAATTTGGTCAGTAGATTCCATATTCTAATACATTTCTTTCTATAAATTGAGGTCCAAATTGGACTCCATGGACTATGATATGAAAAAATTATAAAATATATTCCTTTTCACTTTCAAGAAGTAAATTTATTATGACATTATCTTTTGAAACATTCCAAATAAAATAATCTTCTAAAATTTTAAACCTAGTTTCAACTCTTAGCCATCGAATTTAGTGGTGATTTTAGTATGTTGGGGATTGATATGTTACGAATTAATTTACCATTTCAGTAAACTATGGCACTTCACCTTAAACTATTCAGTGGTTATCCTGTATAATTAGGTCATGTATACAATTATTGGAAAGAATATGTAGTTTTATTTGTTCAAAAGTACCTCTAATGATTTTCCACATTTTTATTATCACCCTCGTTATATTTGATTTATATTAACATAAATATCATAATCCTAGAATTTTAATCTACCATCATTATATTGTATCTCAAGGATTAATAATTATCAAATATAAAACATTACATTCTAAAAATTATGATATAAATTTTTAGAGACACAAGGAAACTACAAAAACATATTTTTTTGTTTATAAATTGAGAAGCATATATGATTCTTGAGATATAGGAAATGACATGTGTCCCCCTCTTAATAAACTATGAAATGACTACTCCAAATGATCGGTTGGAAGAATCATAATGTATATAGAATGGGTGTTCCAAATTTATTAGTTTCATAATTGGAAGGGTTTTCAATATCATAATTAATTCATCAAATTTTCCCCAAAATCATTATTAAAATAAAAATTTCAATCATTACAAAGTGTTATATAGTGAAGAAGAGTAATCGTACTAAAATCCTTGATAATATTCATGTAGAACCCTTAATTTCCTAAAAATGATCTAACATGTTACACACAAGTTGTTTAAGAAATGTAATTTATTACTATAATTTTAATTTTTCAACATTAATACAATTCTATGGGTAGGTATTCCAAATTAAAATTTATTATTCAATTATGAAGTTATATTTTTCAAAATAAAAAATAAAATATTTTTTTAAAACATGTTTTCAATAATTCTCCAAAAGATTTCAAAACAAAAAGTCAACAGAATTTAAAAATACTGTAAAATCATCCATTAATACCTCTAATAAAACCTCAATATGATCAGAAAATATACATACCATGAACCATTGAAATTTACATAGAGTATTAGATATTTGAAATATATTACATCAATATGAAAATGATCCATATATACATGTAAAGGTCGTCTTATCTTAATATTTAAAAGAAATGAGAACATGGAAGATACCTAAAATTCCATCTTGAAAAAAATAATGAGTTCCCTATGCCAATTTATCTAATATATTCTCATTGAAGTGGATGGTTAAAGGATCATTCATGGTGACCGTATTTAACTTACTATAGTATATACACACTCTCCAACTGTCCTAAATTCTCATAGTAATTAACCCATCGTTTCATTCCAAACTATTATTAAGACCATTTTCATTGGAATAATATTGATGGGTGTGTCTCATTATAAATATAAACTAGGATAGATGAAAAATTCTTCAATGGTCTTCTCTACATCTACCTTTACAGCCTCCATCATGGTAAGATTCACTATCTATTGGTGATCCCTACCCTAAAGAGTATTTTTAAATAGGAAAATTGTTGTATTTATTCATCGCATATCAAAAATATCAATCATATTTATTTGAAATTATTTCTCAAAATTTCAATCATAGTTTATTAATTATTTATAAAAGATTAATTGAAATTATTACTAGTATATTTTCTCCTTACATGGGGTAAACATATATTAATTCAGTACAATGTGGTATTGATTCCACATATATGGGTTATTTAAAATATGAAATTAAATATAAATTCAAAACTCCTAAATATTAATAAACTATACAAGAGGAAAAAACTTATCTTCTTCTTTAGTTAATAAATAAGTAATTTCAACCAGAATTTTGAAGTTTAATATTTTGCAAGCGAAAAAAAACATCCAGAATTACATATAACCAAATAATCTAAATTATTTTCAAAAACAAATTCTACTTAGGATGATAGTTTAAATAAAATAATATAATCCTAAAAGGTTTTATCCTATTCAAGTTGGTATAATTTAAAAAAGTGAAGGTCTATCTAAAGGGTTTCTCATGGAGTAAAATTATTAAGGTGACCAAATATTACTCCAAACAACATTATCAGTGTTCTTCATAGTTATTGATGATGATTTTTAAAATATTAAATAAATTATTTCTCCAAATTATTGGTGAGTGTTCTAGGGATCTATCCTATTTTATTATATGTACATATATTTAAACTATAAATATTGAGCATTGAACTCCAACTAGAATATCTTTGAGGAAACCTGTTAAGAATTTTATGGCTTTATTTTAGAGTAGTATCACCACTGTTCTGTGATTTATATATCTCATATTCAAATAAGTAAAAAAAATTGGTATTACATTAATTGAATCACCAAAATCACATAAATTATTAGATAAAGTTGTTGATCCTATGGTGTATGTGAAAGGAAATTCCACAAAATCATAAAATATTGTAAGAAACATGTGTGTGATCAAGGGAATGACACTAATTCCTATGTTAATACTCTAATTATATTGAAGTGCCTTATTATTAACTAAAATTTAATTTAAAAACATCAAATAACTTGAATTATTTTTAGGGATTCAATCAGGGGTACGTAAATTTCTACATTGTCGAAAGAGTTCAGAATTTATTATTTAAGTGATTCATCTTCTTTAATTGTGTCATTTTTCTGGAAATTATTAAAGATTAAATATTTTTTAAAATTTGATACATTATAATTGGTGTTTCTTTTTTGTTCTTCTTTTGTGTATACTGCTCTTCTTCTTTATTAAATTCTAATTTTTCTAAATTATTTTTTGGAAATTATCCCAGAATTTTCAGATTCAATATCATCACTTTTGGGATAGTTTTGTTCAGGATCTAATGTGGCTGGTTGTTAAATATATTTTAAACTAATTTTTATGGTTTTTTTCAGATTTTAATTTTGGTTAAGAAATATTAGTTATCTCAGTTTTAATATTCTTTCAGACAACTCATTAATCATTTTCTGGACTCTTTCAATTCTATCTAGAGATCATCCATTTTTGAACCTTTTTGCAGAATAGTGAAATGTCCTGAGACCAATTCAGTCATAAGTAACCTATCTTAGTAAGAGACATGGACTCAATTGTGCCTCCCAATATTCTAGAGGGATCTGACTAGAAAAAAAGGTCTATGATGGTACAATGGTAGACTATACCCCCTTTGCTAATAATGGAACAATGGGAAATAATATAATAAGAAATAAAGAGAACAATATTAAATATAAATAGTAAGAGTAAATCATATGTATAGATATATACCACCATAATAAAAAAATATTATTTATCATATATAAAATATAATGTCATTATCCTACACAAAATTAAAAGTTAATACATGGAAGAAATCAAACAATACAATAAATTCTATTCAAAAATAGGAAAATTACCGAAAAGATATCTCCAATAGCATCATGATCACAATCTCATCTTTATTATCTTTTACAATATTCAAGGATAAAAACTAAAGCATCCATTGTTAGGATCTTCCCATTTAAACTTACTATATAATTTAAGTCATCAGAGTTACAAATTAGCGGCCTAATATTGGTGTATGTAAAACTCAACTAGCCACCACAAATGATTTCTATAACAAATCCAGTCTATGAATATATGTTTAATTAGTGTTTAGTTATAAAATGAGTAATTTTTGAGATAATAATGGGATGAAACCTGGTGTAAATGTATAATATATTATTAGAGATTATATGAATGTAGAATAATTATCTATGTAAGAAAACCACAAAATAGGATATAGGTCCAGTATATTATGTATAAGACATACAAGTTTTAGGACCCAATAGTAGTTTTCAATGCTTCCCTTTATGTATATGTTTTGTTTCCAAGGTAAAATTGGAATAATTTTGACCTAAACGTTCCTAGATCCTTGGTCACGTTGTTAAGGATTATTCATTGAGTTTGAAGATTATTACTTGGATAAGTCGATATAAGTCTTGGGTGGACCCTATGGAATAAATCTGAGGTGGTTAATGAATGTTAGATCCATATAAATAATCCATGGAATCCCATTCGATAATATTTTAGTGGGTCATAGGCTTTATAACACAATATCCCCCATCAGTTCTTTACAACATTATCCATGGTCAAACATATTATATATGAAATAAAAGGTTAACGTTAATTCCCATGCCATATTACAAACCATTTACATATACACTCATTATCCAAAAGGTAATCCATATCATTTTATATTTCTCATCTTTTCAATTGATGAAAATTCTAGTTTTCCCCATTAAAATACACTGTAGTATTTAGGTCATAAATATTTTCTTTGAATTATTTAAACATAAAAAATATAATTTTCTTATTGACATAATTGGAAACAACTATTATTCCAGACACCTGAGCTAAATCATGCATTTGATTGGAAAAAATGGTTTTTGAAGTTATAGTTAGACTGGAATAGCCATATGAGACATCACTTCAGTATTTGGGCCATAAATTCTTTATTCATTATTGTATTATGAAAAAATATGAAGAAAAGCTTCAAGAAAAAATTACACAAAAAAATCGTTGTGGAATGAAAATAGGTTCAAGTGCTTTTAAGGTAAAAGAAGAAATAGAAGTTGGAATAAAATTCCGGGATTAATTTCCCCATTCACACTTGAAAGCACTTGTAACCAAGACTCCCCTCCACTCAATAAATATGTTTTTTATCAATTTAAGGGCATTGGACATTCCTCGGATGATTAGAAGAAGTGGATAATTGGTTC
The DNA here is from genome assembly GCA_963277665.1 of Viscum album. Lineage (NCBI taxonomy): Eukaryota > Viridiplantae > Streptophyta > Magnoliopsida > Santalales > Viscaceae > Viscum > Viscum album. Next base: position 1,866,738,850 of record OY728123.1, on the reverse strand, counting down.
CTTAACATTGATATTCACCATTGGTGGAGGGAGTCTGTCATGATAGGATATCCTCCAAATTTCTATTCTCTTCCTCTTATTTATGGTAATATGGTTCTTCTATAAATAAACTATTATTTTCACTTACATTTATTATGTTATTTTCAATTTCATTATTCTATTATATAATTCTATGGGAAGGAACTTAATATTTTAAATTTGATTGGTTTATACCCTTTCAAAACTTCTTCACAAGAACAACATTTCTCTAATGACTACACGCCCCATTGAAATGTAATTGTTCTTATTAACTGGTCTATATCTTATATTCGTCATTAATTTTTTTTTGAATGAATGTGATACTATAATTCCCATAATATTATCTATGATTTGAGTTTTAAAATTAAAATAAATTAATTAAGATATATGAAAATTAACACAAAAACAGAAGAGGTCGAGATTTTTATAATTTGCGAGCGTGAAATCATAATAAGTAAAACATGGTCCCAGTGGATAAATTTTAAGAGTTAAAATATAAAACATAAACTAAATTAAAATTCATTTCTAGTAGGGTAATGTTTTCTAATTCACCGCTCACAATAATCTTGCCTTGTAACGACAATCAAGTAATGGTTCTATGATTACATGTTCTACAGCTAGCCTAGTGTTTAGTTTATTTCTTCATTGTGGTTGAGGAAACTTCTCGTAGGTTTTGGGAATATAAAAATTAGGGGATAATTATTAATTTGATTCTAATTTTAATTATAATGATAAAAAATTATTTGTAGATGTATATTTAGATCGGTTACTTATTATAAAATATTTTCTAAAAAACCATCATTTCGTCATTTTTTAACAATCACATTTCAAAAGAAAGAAAAATAAATTATCCATCCATCGTACTTATTATATATTTATAAAACAAACCCCCACACCCACATACCTTTATGTATTTATTTGTATTTAATTTTATTCTCAAAATACCTTCAATCTATTCAAAAATTTATTTCCTCCTTGAGAGAACGACCTAGGTCAGCAACACTAATGCACTTTGTAAATTCACAAATATTTTTGAGAGAATGTATTACAAAGATCATCAAATTGGTGTAATTTATAGGGAGGAAAGAAATGTTTTCTACAAATTAGCAATATTTTATTTTTTCAGTTTTTCCTTTTCTTCTCCTCTTTATTTATTCTTTCAATTTTCTCATATTTTTGTTTTTTTCTATTTTATTCTTTTTATTTAACCATCAACTCAAACATATTATATTTTTTTACAGTCCAATTTTCTTCATTTCATTTTTATTTTTATTCTATTTATAACAAGAACAAATCTCTATCATCTGACAGATCTTGACCATGATATTGAGAAAAATCATAGGGCTTGAATCTAATGGTCTTAGTCAATGAGATGTTCTAACATTCAACCAGTTTGAGAATTCGTCTTTTATGTTAATTTTGAAATTAGAAAAAATTATAATTCAATCAAAAAACCAGAATCAATATATAATAATAATAATAATAAAATTTATATAACCATTCATGAATTTTCATCACCTCACATTAACTATCAACCAAATTCCATTGCATATCCAATCCATGAATCAAACATTAAATTAAAATATCGAATGATGCACCTTCTTCAAAAATTTCATTACCTCACTATAGGGGATCACAAAAAAGTATAAGATAATTCAATTTGGTTTTCTGACCAATAAAACCAATAAATTTATCTAAAGAAAAAATCTTTCTAACATCATTCACTTTCTCACTTGATAGAACTGCAATAGACTGGATGTACTATTTAGAACATGATGATGTAACTTGTTGGAATGATTTAAAACAAAAAATTTTAAAGTGATTATTTTTTTAATCATGTACCAAAACCATAAAATAATATATCCCATGAAACATTAAATCCCACGGGGAGTCAATATATGAATAATATGGGTAATTCAAGGAGATATGTGCAAGGTTCCCGCATCACCAAAGTTGTGAGAAAAGAATAATCCAATAATTATATGAGGGTCTCAGGCCTATATAAATATGAATGGTGGATTTCATGATTTGAAGAGTATTTATAATTACTTTTCTCTTTTACACATATTATTATATGATTTGTAACATAATTATTCAGAAAATTACAGGACAAGGATCTTATTGTCTAGTATCCTGGAAGACTATGTACATAAAACAGAAAACATGGGACTAAATAAATAATTTCTTTATTTATCATCAATTATGAGCTTATAAATTCATTTAAGAAGTTACATCTACATAGGATATCCTGAGGAAAACATGAACAAGGGGATGATAAAAATAGAAATAGGAAAATAAACAATAAAATATAACATTGCACATGGTATAGAGGGCCTAACATAATGATAAAAAAGTAAAGGAACATGATTAAACATAATATTTAACAACATGGGATCATATAATATTTGATTAATAGTAATTTTATAGAAAAATAAAACATTAAATCAGCATGAATTAAGGCGTGTTTCACATAGAGGATCACATGTGAAGGCAAACCACCATTACTGTTTCACATGGAGCACAAGTCAAGGCAATCCACCAAGACCATTGCACATAACGACTCAAGAGAATTAGAATTACTTATATCATTTGAAATCTCTCTAGGAAAACACTTCATAACATGTTCATTAATATCTATTCAATAGGAAGAATCATTCATAAGAAATAAAATACATATATAAGGGTTACCCATGGAATGAATTGTGTATCATAATCATGAAAAATTTATAATAAATTGGTGTATCATAAAATTTACCATGAAAGAAAGGAATTCAATCATGCCTGGATATTCATAAAATATAAGAGGGAAAACACATGATTAGTTTTGTTAGATATAATTGATATCATGTAAAAAGAGTATTTAATTACTTTTATAATTAAAATCTTTTAGTGCGGATTAAAGAAAAATATTAAAGGGAATTTAAAGCATAAAAAGGGAATATTCTTTTATATAAAACCAGAAGTGAAATGAGAAATAATTCATAATAAAATGATTGTTTTTATAAAAATAGTAGCTGCTTAAAATAAATTATGGATAATAATTGTAAATGGGTAAGAATTCTGGAAGTTCTCTTATGGAGAAAAATTGAGTAGGGATCATTTAATGAATAAGTATATTACAAAAATGAAGGATGAATGCATACTGATACATGAGTTTTGAACATATAAATATCATTTATAATATGTACATAAAAATAAAACATAATATCATTTTGGTAAAAGGATAGAAAGAATGACCCAATGGAATAATGGAGGTTTAGGTAGAATCTCTTACCTTATATCAGAAACAATAATGAACATGAACATAATTTCCTCGATAATAAAATTATATTAACCAATTAATAATACCATAACCTTTTATAAACATATATTATTTATTATAGCTTTATTGAGTTCATTTTTGGTCTTTTATGGGTTAATAGGTTAAATTTCATCATTCGGGAGCATTAGTTTCCTTGGTATTCATGATCGATTTACTTGTATATGTTTATGGAAAATCATGTAGAATTAAGATAGTTGTCCATAAATGAACATATAGTTTATTAATTGACTTATATAATTTAAAATACCATTTTTTCATAATTAATGATGAATCATTAGATAAATCATTAATTATAATCATTAATATTAATTGAGTGTTTTTTGATCAGAACAAACTCATTTTTCATAAATTAGTATCATATTAAAAAATGATTAAAAACCATAAATAACATAAAATAAATATGCTATAATATTTTCCAGTCTTAAAAATGGTTTCATGATCATACATGAAGATTGAATTGAAAGATGAAATCATGTTATCCACGAAGGTTGTAAATCGGCACCTCACGGATAATATATTCATTCCTAAAGTAAAAGAGATAGAAATAGAGCATTGATAAATAATTCCTCAATAAATGTGATAAAATTATAGTATATATAGGACAATTGAGATTTAATTCCACTTGGATAAGGGTCAGTTTGGATAGAAAAATAAATGAATGAAACTTGAAATGAAATTGAATGAAAACAGAAGAGGGTTTTACCTATTGATTCATTTGTCTTGGGAACCTCCTTAAGGGATTGGTTTCAGAATTTTGTTAAGAAAATAGCTCATGGAAATGGGGGAGAGGTTTGGGAATATTATTGTTTATAATTTGGACAAGGGCCAAGGCATGATAGGTGTGAGGAGAATATGTGGTGAGGGTGGTACTTATAGTGGAGGAGAGAGGTTCGTTTTCATTATTTTACTCAATATTTTATTATTTATCTCAAGACAAGAAATAGGGTTTATTATTGAGAATAAATATATTAATTATATTATTTGAGTTCGAACCAATTTTTCCTACATCATCTATGAATTAATGAATAGTTTATCAAACTTTTAATGTATTTATACTGTAAATTACCATATTTTACGGTTCACCAAAAATTCATGTATTTTATAAATATCCCACAAATTCACCCAAACCATTTTTTAACATGTAGATTTCAAAAATTATCTTCATTTTATGAAAATAATTTTCAATATATGAGATATATATTTTTTAATTAAAAGAATAATTTATATAGAATATAAAAATTTTAAAATTAAAACTACTTTTTCTAACACATTGAAAATTTAATTAATGTTCTGTAAAATTATTTCACAATCTTAAGTCATAAAATAATTAATTTATGAACAAATATGATTTTTTTAAATTGTATAATTATTCATAAATTTGTAAATAAATATTTAAGACTTAAACAAACACCAACACTTAATAATTTTTAAAATATTCATATACATATACTATTATATAATTATACCATTTTTTCACTTATATTATATATAAATATTAGTTTTACTATCATTGGTGAGGTTATTATTCAAGTGTCATGTTTGATATTCTTAAGGTTCATTTTATTATTCCAAATAACATGTTAATATTGCTTTGGTATATGATATTTAACTTCTACGAATGGATTTTAATTAATTATTTATTTATTAATGGAGTTTGAATTAGTTTTTTAATGTGATTCTATATTATTATACAATATGAAATAATTAAAATAACTGAATTTATATTGATAATGTTATGGGTCCTTACATATCCCCCTTATGAAATTTCACCTTTGAAATTTTATTTTACATTCTATGTTGAAAACAGTTGCGGGTACATCTCTTGTATAACTTGATTATTTTTCCATGTGGAATATTCATACTTATGGTTATACCAAGTTACACTAACCATGTTAGTATTTTTTTCAAATATAACTTTATTTTTATGATCTGAGATATTCACTAGTTATTCTTTATAAGAATGATCATTCTCCAACTCTACCACCTCTGAATTTAGTACATGTGAAAGATTATTTATGTACTTTTTCAATAGGGATATGTTGAATACATAGTGAAGTTTAGACATTGTTTCTTGAATAGATATATAATAATCCACAACTCCGAACTGATTAAGGATCTTGAAGGGTCAAATATACATGGGACTTTAGTTTCATTTCATCCCAAATATCATGAACCTCTTCCATAGAGATATTAGGAAGAATATAATGTCTCCAACCATAAAATCTATGTCCTGTTAATGATTATCTGGATATCCCTTCTATTATATTTGGGATTCAATGATGTGCTACAGAGTGGTATTCACTTTTTCAACCATTTCTTCAACTATTTCAGTTCCTATCAATTTACACTCACCAACTTCATCATAGAATTTCATTGTACTGTACCTTTTCCAGAAAGGGAAACATATGTAGACATATTGATGATTGAATGGAATCTATTATTTTAAGATAACTTTACCAGAGAAAGATGTTGGTCCTATACTCATTTAATTTCCATAGAACACATTTTCAACATGTCTTCTAGTGTCTAAATAGTCTGCTCATATTGGCCATCAATCTGAGGATGATAAGCCGAACTAAATATCCATTCAGTGCTTATAGTATGTTGGATATTTTTCAAGTACATGGAGGTGAATCTTAGATCTTGGTTGAGTAAAATATATTTTGGTACTCCATGCTTCCATACATCTTCTTTTATGTATTTCCATCTATGTTTATCTAGTAATAAGTCTTATAGAATTTTGATAAAGTGTGTTTTCTTTGTAATAATATACACATCAACCCATATAGATTTGTTTCCTCAAGATGTATTTGGAATTACATTGATAATGAATATGGTCATGTTTTCCCATTTCCATCTTAGTATGGGTAATGGTTGCATCATATCTATAGAAGTTTTTCCATTAAGCCATCACTTTTTGACATATTAAGATCTTTGATGGATATTTAGAAATCTTGTTTTTCATATCATCCCAAAAAAGGTTATCCCATAGATATTGATACATATTTGTGTTCTCATGGTAAATTGAGAATGTTCATAAATGTGTTCATTCAGAAACTATTTATTTAACTCTGTATTGAATGTTAAAAAAATCGTGGCCAAAATTATTTGACTCCATCTTCATCAATGTTGAACTCAGATTTTTTCTTATTCTTGATATCTTTCACTTTTTTCTTAATTTCTACATCATTCCTTGGTGATTCATTTATTTTAACCATAAGGGATGGTTGAGTAGTTATTCGAAATATTATTGATGATGTTCCTTCCTTAATTATTCCCATTTCCATCCATTTCAAATATAAAACAAATAGATCATTCTCAATTAACATCCTTGATAAAGATACAGGGTCCATTCTACGTAGAGAATCTCCCACCTTATTTTTTTTAACATGATGGTAGTGTATTGATCAGTCGTAATCACTGATGAGATCTAACAATCTTTACTAGAGAATATTAATCTAATTCTATGTGAATATATATTTGAGACTCTTGTGATTACTAAATATCTCACACTTATCCTCATAGAAAAAATTCCTCCATAATTTCAGTGTGAAGATAATAGTTGCCAACTCCAAATTAGGTGTATGATATTTTTTCCCATGAATATTCAAATTTTGTGTGGTTTATTCTATCAAATTATCATATTTCAACTATAAATATCATAAACATTTATTTTAATAATCATTTTATACAAAAAATAGGTCTCCACTTGTTGGGATTGTGAGTACTGACATAGTGATAAGCCACTTTTGGTGATCCATAAATCTTTCCTCGCATTATTGGGTCCAAGAAAACCTAACTCCCTTCTGTTTAATTTTTGTTACTGGGATAGAAAATCTTGATAAGTTTTTTACAAATCATTGGTAATAGACAAGTAGGCCATGGAAGCTACAGATCTCTATAAAAAATGCTTTCCTATGCCACTCTTTGATTTCCTTTATCAATTAAAGGTCTATAGATATTCCTTTACTAGAGATAACATCCCCCAATAATGATACTTCCTCCAACCAAAACTCACATTTACTATTCTTTGAATATAGTTTCTCCCTTCTTAAAGCCTAAAACATAGTATTAAAATGATTCTCATGTTACTTCTTACTCTTGGAGTATATTTGAATATCATCGATAGATACTACAACAAAATTTTCAAAATAATATCTATATACTCTATTCATTAAATACATGAATTTTTTTTGACAATTAGTGAGTCCATAGAGAATCACTATGAACTCATAAGGTCCATACCATGTTCAAAAGGTATTTTTGGTAATATCTTCTTTCCTCACCATTAATTGGTTATATTCTAACCAATGGTCCACCATTGAGAAATAACTAGCCCCGCATAGCTCATTGAACGTTTCATATATTTGTGGTCGGGGATACTTGTTCTTTATAATCAATTTATTTAGCTCATGATAATCAATACAGAGGTGCATTGATCCATTTTTTTACTTAATAAATAGGACTGGTGCACCTCACGGGGAAGTACTCGGGCATATAAAACCATTATCTAGATTATCTTGGAACTACTTCTTTAGCTCTTCTAACTCAAAAGTGTCCATACTATAAGGTGTCTTTGATATAGGTAGGAATCAATGAAAAAGTTCAACTAAAAACTCAACCTCTCGATCATGAGAAATAACAAGAAAAAAATTAGGGAATACATCAGTTTAATCCCTCACGATGGGTATATCAATGAGCATGATTGTCTCCTTTGTCTTAATCATTTAAGTGAGACATTCTTCCTCATAAGGAATAAATATCCACACATGAGATGATGATTCTAAAGAAAAATCATCTTTTTCTTTAAACATGTAAATAATTATATGATTATTTGGGATGTAAATTTTGATCTCCCTTTCCCAATAGTTGATGTTGGATTTTTATATAGATAGTCATTCAATGCTAAAAATAGCATCAAACTCATCCCAAGGGAGTTTGATAAGATTTATTGGGAGGTTAATTCCACAAAAAGAAACATGGGAGGAATTTTTTAATTTAGATTCAATAATTACCACAATGTATATTCTCAAAGATAACTCAACCACAAAATGATGAGAATTTGTTTGAATAGTTCTACTATACATGAAAGATATGAAAGAATGCATATAACCAGAATCGAATAGTATGTTCGCTATTATTAAATTATTAACCATAATTCTTTTCACCAAATCATTTTATGGATCCTCAACAATAGTAATGATAATTCAATCCCTTCCTTTATTCCTTGGAGGTTTTTTTGATTTCCTCTGACAACCCTCGACTAAGGGCATTTGTTTGAAAAATGCTCATGTTACTTGTAGTTGAAACACTACACTACTAGTAGAACATGGATGAAACGCTCTTTTAATCTTTATCATTAGTGGGATTATTTATATAACTTCATCATTTCATTTCTAGATTTCACATTATTCCTTGTTTGAAGCATTTTATTGTTCCCTTAATACAGTTTCATGGATACTTATTCCCACAATTTTGAAACTATGGATATTTGGTCTTCAATTCATAATGGGATTTATTTTCAAATCCAGTAATAATAGAATCCATTTTCCACTTTTTATCACTGGGCCCATGAAACCATTTAGATTCTCTGATCTCTATCTCATGCTTGAGGGCACAACAGAAAATCTCATCATAACTATTGATTTCTCTAATCTCCAATTCTATTTGTAAATGAGTAATTATTCCACAACAGAAATAACCAACCATGATTTATGTGTTCATTATAACTCTAGAGGTGTATCTAAATATCCTTTGAATGGTTTCATCATATGCTCTGATAGATTCATCTTTCATCACCTTATGTTAAAATAACTTCTTTTCCATCTTGAGATGGAGGGGTTGGGGAAAATATTTATTATAAAACATTTTCATTAATTCCTCTCAATCCATGGAATCATTTTCCACCTTGGAAAATATTTTTTTTATCATTTTCTAGCATTGATCAACTTTTCCATCAAAACAATAGACTACCACAAAAATATTATGTTTTTTTGAGCACTATAGGATAGAGCATATCTTTTAAAAGGAGTTAATCCATCGTTCCATGAGGAGGGGATCCGAAGATCCACAAAACATGGTAGTTCTTTTTGTATGAAGTATTTTATTAAAAATTTATCTTTTCTTAGAGAAGGAGGGAATTCCATATGATTTCTGATATTAGTAATTAATTGATTCAGTTGAGCGAGTACTGTCCAAAATTTTAGCACGTTTTTCAGTCATATTTTGGCATATCATTAGGAAAATTGTCACATTTGTTATCACATTGAGTGTTAGCACATGTTCTTCTATTTCCCACCATTAATAATGAAAAAGAAATTATAATTAGGGGTCTTTAATACTTATCATAAAAATAAAGATATTAAACACAAAAGGATAAAATTATAAATGATAGTTATATCCTATCTTGTGATTCCTGAGGTTACAATCTAGTTTATTAATTATCTATTTCTTATCATATACTATTATAATATTTTTTTTGTTCCCTTAATAATGGTTCATAATGAGATTATGAATTTACCATAGAATATCCTTAGGATTGTCAAATTATAGGTGATATAAGGCTCATTTTTGTGTACTAGGATACCCCATCTCATATCGAGAACACCCTATTAGTGTTTTAACTCCAAGGAACTAATATTCCAGAACCACATCCACTTATAGTATCTTGACAGTTATGTATTTTGATGATAAAACATGCACTCTATACTAACCAAAATTTAAGGGTGTTTACTCATACATAGTCTTATCCATATGGTTATTTATAATGTTCGCTATTCGTAGTATCCAATTTTTTAGTTCTTAGGTACCCTGAGATAAAAGGCCATGTAAGGGGATAATCATTAATAAAATGCATAACACAAGGGTTAGATGGCACACCATAATGATATAAGAAGGCATATAACATAATTAAACACAAGAAATAATAACATGGGATCTTATAAATATGTATTAGCAATAATTTGGATGTAACCTAAAATATGACATTTGTAAGATTCAAGGCTCTTTTCATATAGAGGAACACAATTCAAAGATAACCACCAAGACTCTTTCACTTGGAGAACGAGTCAATGCTAACCACAAAGACTGTTTCACATAATGCCTCTTTACACTAAACATTAACCAATGCATTTGATCACTATCTGGTCAAACCCATCATAACATGCTCGTAGATATTTTTATGCATAAATAATCATACATAAGAAATCGAACATAAACCTACGGGTTACCCATTGAATCAAATTGGGTATCACAATCTTGTCAAAAGCATAATAAATGAGAATATTTTAACAGTGTCAATTAATGAAAGGATGTAAATAATACATGGACATTCATAAGGGATAATAGGAATATATCAAGATTATTTATGTCATATTGAGGAGATATCATGTCAAAAGAGTATTTTAGAGACATTAGAATTAAATAATTTTAGTGTGGTTTAAGGAAAATTTTAAAGAGCATTTGATTAATTAAATAGAATACTATTTTATATAATAGAATATTTTTCCCAGTAATATTTTCATAATACAATGAGTTATTTTATAAAAATAATGGTGTCTTAATATATATTATGGAGGTCACTTGAATATGGGTATGAATTCAGGAAGTTCCCATAAATTGGGCATGCTTATTGAAAAGAATTGAGTTTGAAACCTTTTATAAACATATATATCCATGAAAAATAAGAAATAATGGATATTGAAACAAGTTTTTTGAACATATAAAAAAAATTAACAATATTCTCATAAAAATAAAATATAATTTCATATGGGTAAAAAGAGAGAAAGAATAAGTCAACGGAATAATGGAGGTTCATGTTGATTCCCTTACCATGTGTATTAAATGATTATTCACATGATCTTATTGTCATGAGTAATCAAATTATATTCATTTATTAATAATTTTATAAACCACTATACTTGTTTTATTTTAACATTATTATGATCATATATGGTATTTTTATGGTTTAAGAAGTTCAATATCGTCATTTGAGAACATTAGTTTCATTGGTTTTCAAGATCAGATTACTTGTATATGTTTACGGAAATTCATGTACAATGAGTATAGTTGCCCAAAAAATGTACATATATGTATGTAATGAACTTATATAATATTAAAATACAGCTTTTTACATAAGTGAGGATAATTCATTAGATAAATTATCAATGATGATAATTTAGACTAACTTAACATTTTTAATCACCATAAACTCATTTTGTATTAAAAATTAATGTAATGTGTAAATAATTATTACAAAATATTACATATGATATAATACATTTATTATAACCTGTTAAAACTATAAAAATGCATTCATGAAAATCCTTGAAGATCGAATTCATAGGTGAAATCACATCATCTTTGAAGGTGGTAATTCAACACCTCAGAGATTATGTTTCCATTATTAATGTAAAAGAGACTGGAGAGGATATTTGGTGATGTATTATTCCATAAACATGAAAGAATACCAGTATAAGAATGATACTAGAGATTTTATTCTATTTGGATGAGGGGAAGTGAGGACAGAAAATGAAAAAAGATACTTGAAATGAAATTGAAAAAAAAACATAAGAGGGTTTTACCTCTGGATAACTTCATCCAGAGAAACACCATAGGGTATTGGTTTTAGTCGTTTGTTATGAAAAAAAATCTCTTAGATGTGTCAAAGAGTTTTAGGAAGAGTATTGGTCATAATATGGCCAAGACAAAATTCTTGAGATGTTTAAGTAGAATAAGTGGTGAGGGGTCGTATTTAAATTGGAGGATAATGGCATTTTTAAATTAGTTTACTCAATATTTGATTATTTTTTCCAAGACAACGAATAGTGTAGATTTTTGAGGCTTTCGCAATACACATCATGATAATTAGCACTATTTCTTGTCATGGATCTTTCCAAATAATCAACATTATTTCTTGAAATGGTGAATACCATTGAGACATGCCCAAATTCTCACCAATACAATTGTGACTTGCCCAAATTCTTATTTTTGAGTAAAATAATGATATTACATCATGTAATAGTGTTGATTATAATGATAAAACAATAAGTAATATTGTTGATTACTAAGACTTGCCTAAATTTTGGCCAATACTCGTCCCAATAAATAGTGTTGATTATACAGAAAAGCAATAATATTGATTATTGAGACAAGAAATATTGTTAATTGTTGAGACTCATCCATGAATCAATGAAAAGTGTATTTACCTTATAATGTATATAGACTGTAAATTCTCGTATTTTTCTATTCACTAAAACATCAGGTATTTTTGAAAAATCTAATAATCTCAAACTAACCATCTTTGGAATTGTATAATATAAAAATGAACTCCATTTTATGAAAACAATTTTATAAATATTAAAAAAAATAATTAAAATCATCATTTTGTTTAAAATTAAAACTTTTAAAATCAAAACTCATTTTCTAAAACATTTTAAAATTAATTAAGGTCTTATAAAATTATCCCATAATCCTAAGACATTAAAATGTTAATTTATAATTAAATTTTATGAAAATATATTTTCATTTAAATTATTAAATAATTCCTAAAATTGTAATCAAATAATTATGACTTAAAAAAACACGAACACTTGTTTAATGATTTTTAAATTAATTGTTTACTTATACTATGATATAATTATACAATGTTTTACTGGTAATAGGGTTGATTTTTTTATACTATCATCGATAAGGTTACTACTCAATTTTCGGGTTTACCATTCATAATCATCATTTTAATATTCCAATGTTTATGTTACTATTCCATTGGTATACATTCCTTAACTTATATAAATTATATTTATTTCATTAACTAATTACATATAATGATTTTATTGTGTTCTTAATTTTATTTTATATGATTACACTATATGAAATAATTATATTAAGGGAATTTCCATTTACAAAAATTTTGGTCCTTACAATATTGTTGTACAAAAGAAAACATTTTCACATGCACTAATCAACAAGATGGACAAAAACATCCAACAATTTTTCAATCGTGGTACACCACATGTAAGAAGAGTACACCTTTTATGTCTATATTCTCTTTAATCTCATTTAACTGATATCGGGATATAATGATTCACAATCATGGTGAGGCATATTTCCTAGCCCCAAAATACACCCCAACACACTCCTATAAGGCTTTATGGGATTTTCACTGAAATAGACCACCCGACTAATTTTCACCCAACTACAAGAGATAGAGGATTGTGCAACAATATTCTCTGAGAAAACATATTAGCAGAAACAACAAAAACAACCCCAAAATAAGTATGATTACTTCCCATAAATGATCAAAAATTGTGGAAGGATCAAATAGACATGAGATATGGCTCTTGATAACAACTGAAGCTGTACATTTCAAAAAAAAATCAAGAATCCTCCACCTTACTAGTAGGGTTTCAAATAACCCCAAATATTATTTGAAGCCTAATAATAAAAAATCCAAAAAAAGGGAATCCCAAACAAAATATAGATTCTAACAATAATGATCTTTTGAATCCAATTGTTCATAAATAACATATTTAGATAAAGAGAACGGTTTCTTCTTTGATGTATTTGAAGACATGAATGATCCAAATTATCATTGCACTCCACAATATAGTATGTAATAACTATGGGAATATTCTTTCTCAACCATCTCCAAATCCCAAGTGTAATATTACTACCATACTCATGAATAGTGTGAAAAAGTCTACTGATACATATGCACCGACCATTCCACTAGGATTTACCTCACCTCTAGTGAAGCCCCATTTAAGAAACACATATGAGAATCTGAAGCACAAAGACAAATGTAAGAAAAATATTGATGATGTTACTCCTACAACCCTTCCCCTTCCTTGTAGTGTTTTTAATACAAAAAAGATGGCTGAATAGGTTATGTAAAAATATGTTTTGGACACATTCATGTGTGTGGAGTTAAACATATCCTTATTGATTCCATTAACAAAATTCCATGGTATGCAAAATTATTAAATGAACATTTTACCAATCTAATAGAAAGGAATGTAAATGAGAGGATCGATCTTAGAAGTAATTTTTCAACACTCATTACACCAACTCATGAAAATCTAAAAAAGTTAAAGGATCCTAATACATTCAAAATCCCATGCACCATATGGGAGTTTAACTTTTATATTGGAATATGGGATATGAAAGCTTCCAAAAATGTGATGTCGCACTCTTTTTCCTCTCTATTACTGGATAGTGACTTGAAACAATTAAGAGTTGGGGTGTTCTTGGTGAATATAGCTACAACATATCAAGAACAAGTCCTTGAGGATGTACTTATTTCAGAAGAGAAATTATATTTCTAGTAGATATATGTGTTCCGAAGATGCAGGATGAACAAGAAAATTCCTATGATCCCATTATCCTAGGTAGTCCCTTCCTCAAAACAAAAAAAAATCAAAAATGACTCTGAGGATACATGTTATATTGAGTATGGAGATGAAGTTGTTATATTTAATCTTATGGAATCCATTAAGTGCCCCTCAAAGGGCCATTATTCTTTTTTTAATCCCATTTTGAGCCACCAAATAAACCCCGCATGGATATTATTATTCTATTCATAGAGATATTATGATCAGTAGTTCTATTTTGATATCTAAGATCATTTCTGCACCTATTTCTAATGCACACACCACTCTAATATTTTATTGTTAAGTGGATTCATTTTATCATTTTTATCATGTTCACTCTTATTTTTAGATGTTTTCTGAATATACTGATGGTTTTGATACATAATTCTCCAGTTTTAGTAGATTTTATTCTGTTATTTATGTTAATTGGGTACATATTTCAGTTCCATTAATTTCTTCATCCATACACCACCCCATACATTGTAACTAAATTTTTTATACAAAATCCAAAATACTCATACTTGTGAAGAGGTGAGATATTACCCATTATACTTTATAACTATATCCCTTTTGAATATGAAGATTTTTTTTTAATATTTTGAGGGATAACATTACAGAAATCCGGTGTACCTTGGCTAACATATCAGTTATTATACCCTCCATTTTCATGACCATGATAGTTTTAAAGGATGGGGATAAACTGATTATACCTCCAAAAAGGATTCTCAATCCAAATCTTCTAGAAGTTGTTAAAATTTTACATTAAAATTTTATCAAACTATGTATAATTTATACCATTTAATATTCCCAGTGGTTAATTCCAATTTTGGTTGTTACTATGAGAAGTTGTGTTACTATTGTCTGAAATCATAGAGAGGAGTTAGTTCTAGTGAGGGTACACATTGTTGGTATGTGTGTATTGATTATAGAAAACTAAATCAATACACTCATGTAGTCTATTTCCCCTACCATTGTTTTGTTAAAATTCTTGAGATACTAGCTGGGAAGATGAGTTTTTGTCTCATGGATGTATTTTCTATATATTTTCAGGTTCATATAGTTTCATTGTATCATGGTGAGGAAACATTCACGTTTCTATTTTGTACACTTTTCTAATGAATGATTCCTTTTGGACTAGGCAATTTCCCAGTTAACATCCAGAGATTCATGGTGGGTATTTTTTATGATTTCATGTACACCTTCATGGAAGTATTTATGGATGATTTTATAGTTTATATATAGTCATTTAATTAATGTATCTTTATTTTGGGGAAGGTGTTGTGTATTTTTACATGAAGAATCTGGTCTTGAACTCGGAAAAGTGTCATTTTATAGTAGAGCATGGGATTGTATTAGGGAATGTAGTGTAAAAAAGTAGAAAGTAGTATGATAGATCTAAGGTACATATTATTTTATCATTTCCATATCCTTCATGTGTGCATGATTTTAAATCATTCCTAGGCTATGTAGTCATTTATTAGTGCTTTTTCAAATATTTTGGAAAACATTTTCTTCCCCTATTGTGATTACTTCAAAGGAATTCTCATTTTGTGTTCAATGATACTTTGAGGGTTTCTTGAATGAGATTAATAAGTCTATGACTACTTGACCATGTTTTCATGACACGTCAAATTGGTTATGAATTGATTAAAAATTTATAGTCTAGAAAAAAACCTAGGTCGTATCTCATAGATCAATGATAGTTTTAGAGAATGTATTTTTAATAAGAAGTACTAAAATAGGTGGTGGTTTTGAAAACAGATTTAAGTAAATTGCTTAATTAATGAGTTAAATACTTGATAAATAAAGGCAGTGTATTACTAATTATGAGAGAATAATATCATTTCAATTTCACTACAAATCTTGGATAGTTCATTTCTCTGAAAATGTAACATTGTTCAGTTTAATTCTTTGGTCGAAAGTTGTAAAGATCATGACTCCCCTCTTGCCTCTTCAAATGATGCTTAAAGAACCACCCCTAGATACAAAAATCATGTTACCAATATTTGTTTATCAGTATTAGAATAAAAGTTATACCATTTCATACTTAAATCTTATGTATGTGTGAGATAAATAGGATTCTTGTGTAGTCCAATTAGAACAACCCATGATTCCCACTAGAAATCTCAACCCAATCAGTGTGGAAATAAAAAGTTTTCCATTTAATAATATCAAATGAAATGTAATCATGGGAGAATCATGTCAAGATAAAAAATAACTGAAATATTAAATACAAATATTATAAAAAACATTATAATAACATGTGTTGGAACTCCCTCCCAAGTTTGTGTAGCTCCCATGAAATGATCATCCACCATTTAGCTCACCATCGAGAGGAGGAGGAGGCTCAGGTGGAACTCCTTCTACATCTATGACCCCCTATGAGGATATGGGCCTCTAGAACTTCTAGGATGATGAAGAGACTCATCTATTACTCCAAAATATAAGAGCCTGGATCTTTTTTCGAACTCCCCAAATGAGTTACCCATGGTTCTCTTTTATAGAAAAAATGGGGAAGTGGTTATAGGTACATAGATTATGTAAAACCACTTGTCACATTGTTTGCGGCCTCCAGACAGTCTTCAATAGCTTTTGACAAAACAAGAATTTTGTTTCCCCAAGTTCGGGTTATCTCCACTGAACGTTTGGATTCTTTTGGACATGTAAAACTCTAGATATGGACATCACACAACACACAACTTTTTACTCCCTTCAGATTCAGTAGCATGGACAGATCACATCAGTTGGGCCCCTTTAATGGTGAAATGGGGCTTGGTTGTCTTCATAAGAGTTGTATAAAATTAAATTGTGGACCCTCCCACAATATCTCAGCCCATTTGGATGCACGTAGTTTTCATACTCTACCCAACAGTGGACATAAGTTCATGGAACCCATGCAGTTTTGGCCCATTTTCTTTCTGGATCACCTTTGGGGCCTTGAAATGACCTCCTCCTATAATGGAATCATCAAAACATGTAACATTGACCCTTTCAATAGTGATAAACACAAAATAAATGATTCAAACATGAAATGAAATTTGTTATTATTTTTATAGTGTTCAATATAAAACCAGTTTAGCCTAGTGGTGTAAGGGTGAAAATGAAACCATGAATTGCGGTGCGATCACACACCCACACCTAAACATTTTCACTCAAGGGAAAAGTCAAATATCCCAAATAAAATTTATGCATGTATATATTCCCAACACAATGCATATTTCACATTTTATGAAATATTAATTCATTAAAGTAACGATATCAATGCATGAACCACACCAAGGAGTTCTTCTTATTGAAAATGGAAAAAGATGTATCAAAAATCATATCAAATTGAAATTAAATGAATTTCATGACACCAAATTGTGAAAGGAATTCAAAATTAAACCATTCCACTAACTCTCCATGTGTGCGATTGAACACCATTCCATGCTATTCATTCCACTTTCTGTCCAAAAAATACAGGTTATTTTAATACTATTCAGCTTTAAATACATTATCCCCAAACCTGCCCTATATCCTTTGCAATCATATTTCAGGACCCACTCACTTAAGAATTCCCATATGTCAAACCACAATCTCTTTACATAGATATTCCCATATGTTGTACATTTCACCACTCCCCCATTTATTATTTTTGTTTTTTAGAAGTTGCATTTAGAACAAATCTCACACTCATATCTCAACCCTTGTTTGATCTCCTCACAACACTAATTGAAATAGTTATAACATGATCAAAGTTTGAGGAGGAGTGGTTTTTGACAAGCCCAAAACACAACCCAAATTTTTTTTGAGGTCATACAATTGTCCGAAAATAGGCACACACACATAGGTAAATCTGGTACAGTAATGAAACAGATCAGATAAGGAACAAATGTATGGTAATATCATTTATAGATGAATAATATTGAGCTAATACATATTTAACATATATTATGTATGAAATATTCACACTTCACAGTTTGGTGAACAACTTTTGGGAGATATTAGTGACACAGTTTTCACAAAAACTACTCACACAAGGGGCATTAATAATCTCAAATGAATCATAGTGATACATGTATTTTTATTATTGACAGAAAATCAATTAACTATAAATCACTCCATGAGATGAAATTCATACAAACATTAAATCCAAAATAGAGAGAGGGTTTTAAAAAAATGTTAAATCTACATGGAAACAAAATCAACATGAATTTTCAGTAAGTTCCATAATTTGGTGATCATTAGGAGGGAAGTAAAAATACCATAAAGAAGTAAAAATAAGAAGAAAGAAGAAGGGAAATGGATACAATAATAAACTCAACAAGGTTGGGAAAATTGAAAATACAATAATGAATGTGAAAAAGAGAAGAAATAAAATTGATGATGAAAATAATAATGAACTCAACCGGACTTGGAAAAGTAAAAATACCATAAAAATTCGAAAAATAGATGAAAGAATAAAGTTGATGAAAATTCCTATCTAACCCCAGAATGTACCCATCCCCCACACATTGAATGTTCATTTTTCTCAATGTAATAATTGATAAGGTGATAAAGAAAGATAATACCTCATGAGTTTCACTGGTATGTTGCTTCTTGAACACGGAGTACCTCCATCGGGAACTCTGGAAGGGCTTCGTGGAACTGCTTTAACCGCTACCCATTGACATTGAAGGTTTTCTTGGTTTTTTCATTTTGAATCTGAACAACACCAAATGGAGATATATTAAAAAAAAATTATGGGCCTAACCAACGGGAACAAAGCTTACCTGGATGCAACTTCTGCTTTTAATCATTAAAGAGGACCTTCTTCCCAATGTGGAACTAACGATGAAGTATAGGAAGGTTGTGGGCAGCCTTGGTTCTCTCCTTATAAATCCTAGAGTTTTCATATGCATCTCTTCTCATTTCCTCCAAATCCTGAATATGAAACTTTCTTTCAGAACCTGCACAAAAAATGATTACAAGTGCATTTTTTGATGGCCTAGTTGGCCTAGTGCTCAATCTCACCAGGCAGGTGACAACTCTTTCAAAACACAAGACAATATGGTGACATTCCAATAGGAGTTTTGAAATTAGTACGACAGACCGCTAATGAATCATCAAGTTGAAGAATCCAATATTTTCTATTGGGTTGAACATTTTTTTCAAGAATTTTTTCTATCTTTCTATTTGACACCACAACATGACCATTGGTCTATGGATGATATGCAGTAGACACTCTATGAATGACCCCATACTGATGAAAATGTGATTGCATTGATCAATTTCAAAACTTATAAACCTGGTCAATGATGATAATCATAAGTAATCCAAACCTACAGAATATTTTGGTTCTAAAAAATTCGACAACTACATTAGAATCATCAGTCCTAGTATCTCATACCTCTACCCATTTTGACACATAATCAACTACCAAGATAATGTACATGTTTCCAAAAGAATTAAAAAATGGACATATAAATTCAATTCCTCAAACATAAAAATTTCATGAAGGAGCAATGGTTGTTGGGGAATTTCATTTCTTTTTGAGACATTCCACGTTATTTGACAACGAGGAAAATATTGGAAAAAATAATGGGAATCCCAAAAAAGTGTAGGCCAAAAGAGTCATGAATCATAGACCTTGGGAGCAGTCCATTGGGGACCAAAGTGGACCCCACAAGCAATAGTGTGACAGAATGTAAGGATAGACTGAAACTCGATATCAAGAACACAACACCTAAGGACATGATCACTACATGTACGCTAGAGGTAGGGGTCATACCAAATGTACCAATGAGACTCATGTTTTAGAATACTAGCGTTGTTTTTATTAAAATCTGTAAGAATGCATGATACTACCAAATACATTAAAATTATAGCATACCAAGGAAAAACATTATGCACTCAATATGGTTGCTCATCAGGAAACATATCATTTATAGGAATATATGGTGATTAGTCAATTATTTGGGATGGTGGAATCCTACTCATATGCTCATCCACTAAATTTTATGCTTCTTATTTATCTCTAATTTCTAAATTAAATTCCTAAAGGAGGATCATCTAGAAAATGAGAGGTGTCTTTACTTTCGGTTTCATAAGAAGATACCAAAGGGCTGCATGGTCTGAGAACACAACGAAGTTGGACCCCAAAACGTATGACCTGAATTTTTACAATGAAAATTCAATTGAAACGAATTATTTTTTAGTTGTGGTGTAGTTTTATTGGGTAGGGTCTAAATTACGTGAGGTATATACAATGACATGTGGATATCGATCGACCCATTGTGACAAGACTCCACAAACTGCATATTTAGAGGAATCACACATGAGCTCAAATGGTAAACACCGCTGAGGTTGTTGGATTACCATGGGTGATGTGGGACTCCATTATAACATATTAAAAGCTTCCTCACAATATTTATCAAAAAAAGCCCTTTTATTTTTGGATTAATTGGGAGAGGGGGTGAAATTATACTAAATTCATGAATGAAATGAAGATAAAATCTAGCATGACCTAGGAAAGAACACACATTCCTTAAATGCTTTGTGAATGTTAAGAAAATAAATGACATCCACTTTTTATTTATCTACATGGATACCACCCCTAGAAACAACATGCCCCAAAAATATACCTTTTCAGTGAAGGTTGTCTTTTACTGATCCTCGGGGTAAATATGGATCTAAAAGTATCCAGAATAACCATCAAGGAAACAGTTGGGGGACTTACCCACTAGCCTCTCTAACATTTGGTCAATGAATGGGAAAGGGAAATGGTCCTTCCAAGTGTGTTTGTTTAGTCGATGATAGTCTATACAGGCATGTCAACTATTATTCACACAAGTTTGAACAAATTCCTTGTTTTCATTTTTGATATTGTAAGGCCAGTTGTTTAGGAACTACTTGAATGGGACTGACCCATTGGCTGTCAGAGATGGGGTAAATGATTCTAGTATACAAAAATTTTGTTACCTCCTTTTTCACAACTTCTAGGAGGGTTGGTTTCAGTCGCTGTTGTGCCTGCATCACTGGTTTAGCCTCATCATTTAACAAATTATGATGTGTCCAAATTGATGGGCTAATTCCAGGAATGTCAGCAAGTGTCCATCTCAATGCTTGTTTACTCTCCCTTAAAATTTTAGGTAGTCGTAATTCATTATCGGGAGGGAGTGAACTAGAAATGATGATGGGAATCTTGTTTACATTCTCATGATATGAATATTTTAAATTTTGAGGAAGTTGTTTCAGTTTCAATTCAGGTGGATTTTGGATTGATGGGCGTGTGTGTAAAAGTGAGAGGTCACTGAACTCATCTAACTTCTCAAAGGTATCACCCTCATATGAGGAATGAGCTTTTAAAAACATAGCAGTATCATCGATGGTTATTGGATCCTCGATGATCAAGAAATTATCAATTAAAAAACAAGTATGAAACTTTTCTAGACCACTACAACAATCAATGGATGATTCATTACCTAAAATTTCAATCAATAATGAAAACTCACAAAGGGTATCAGGGAAAGGAAATTTTGTTTTTTCAGGGGAAGGAAGTACATTATTTGAATTAACATAGTGAGAGGAGTGGTCTTCTCAGGGGTGCTTCATTGAATCAAGGATGTTGAAGTGGAAAATGTCACCACTAAACTCCATATATAATGTACCATTATAGACATTAATTATGGTTTTAGTTGTTTTCAAGAAGGGACTCTCCAATATAGTCCGGGCATGTCCATTCATCCTATAATCGACCATTTTGAGCACATAAAAGTTAACAGAAAAAATTAAATTATGAATCCTCACAAGACCATCCTCTAACACACTAGAGGGGTGTGTGGTGATTCGGTTTTCCAATTCAAAAAAAATTATAGTGGGATTCAGTTCCCTGACCTACAATGTAGAGTAAATGGAGTGAGGTGTCACATTTATAGATTCACCTAAATCATGCATAACATTAGAAAAGGAATACTCCCCTATGGTGCATAGAATTGACAATGTTCCAGGATCATTTCACTTGGTGGAAAGTGATGGATCTATCAATGCTGAATCATTATTCTCCAAGATCACTTTCTCGTCACCATGATGTCACCTTTGGTGTGTACACATCTTCTTTATAAACATGGCGTACCGTGGAATTTTCTTCACAAAATCAATCAATGGGATGTTAACCTACACATTATTGAAAATTTCCAATATTTTATTATCATGTTGGGTTTCCTTTTGTTTTTTGGTTGGTTGTCCCTTTGAAGAAATGGAAGAAGAATGGTTGGGCTCGGTGACTCATCAATATACACACTCTTTCCTTTGTAAGGGATTCTCTCAGGACAAGGTTCTTCAAAATTTGATACATTTTACATGTTTGGGATGGAGGTTTCCTTTGGAGGATATGACTCTAATGGATGATTCATTTAACTTTATAGTTGTTTTCCACTACTAAGGGTTGTGGAACTGACATTTAATTTATCATGAGGGTTAACTACTAGTTGAGAGGGAATGTTACCTAACACATGACTTCGAATTTCACCCACTGATTTAGCTAGTTAGCCTAATTGAGTTTTGAGGTATTTAATGGATTCTTGAGTGGTTTGTTGTAATTGGATATTATTGGCAGCCATTTGTTTCATCATATCTTCTGGGATATGATCTAGTTTTGGAGGGGTTTATTGGAAATGCCTTTGGGGAGGTTGAGGATTTCTTGGTTCTGGTGGAGGATGACTACTCTGCCTCGGTTTGTTCCATTATTGGTGAGGTTGGATTGAATACCCCCTTACTTATAGGCTTGGTTATTCTTCCACCCAAGGATCAATGGATAGTAAGGTTTTTGCGTAATGGGTTGGTTATAGGGGAGACCTGGAAATATTGCCTCACAACTCTCAAATGTTTCCCTCAACTGAGGACATCGGTCAGAGTAGTGGGTGTCAGAATAACATATACCACAATGGATGGGAGGAGGATATTGGGGTTCCCATGGGAAAGTGCAAGTTATTGAAGAAGGGTACTTACCTCTTCGAACATTGTGTCCACATTCTTCTCAAATTCAATACCTTTCACCTCATGGACACCTTGAATCAGTACATTAGACCTTGAACCAAATTGCTATGTGTTTTTCTTCGTGTTCTCAGTCAGGATTCTTGCAGCAATTGGGATCTTATCAACTAGCACACAACCAGCAAAAATATTGATCATATTTAGACCGATAGGGATTAATACTTAATATTAATATTTGATTAAAATTGGATCACTTATTTGGTGGTGTGGGATTCTTGAACATAACTTTATAGTGTTCCCAATATTCATGTATTGTTTCCCCTTGATATTTTCTTATCCCAAAAATTTTGTTCTTTTTTATTACAGTTCGATAGGCTGGGAAATATTTTTCATGGATAATACGTTTAATGTCCACCAACATCATATTGGGGAATTATCATAATATAAACTATATTTTGTTGTATATTCTAATGAAAAAAGGAATGATCTAAGATTTACTTGTTCTTCATCAACATTTGCAGGTTCTAATGTTGAACACACAGTATGAAATTATTTTAAATGCTTGTGTGGACCCTCTCTAAGATGTACATGGAATCTTGGTAATAGGTGAATTAAACTAGACATTAGTTCAAAATTGGGTTCCCCGCCTTGTAATTGAATATAGGTGGGTTGGATATCATCATCAGGTGAGGTTAGTTCTTTTAGTGTTAGATTATTTTAATCCATGTTATTCACATTAATTTCTCTTTTAATGTGCGTTTCTGAAGATGAAGAAGAAGAAGAAGAAGAAGAAAAAGAATCAAGACGGTTGTTGATTTTTTGTGTGTCCTTCACAGGTTTCTCTTGTGTATCACCGGGTCGTTGATGTAGGATCCTCTCCAGTTCGAGTTCAAAAGGTTGTAAGTCACCAAGAGTAGAATGCATCATACATAGAACCTATAAATAAAATAAATTATAACTCATAAATAAATGTAAAGGTAGAATATAAAACAAACAAAAATTTAAAAAATTTACAAAAAAAAATATCGAAAACATGCACTAAAACCCAAGCGCTCCCTAGAAACAGCGCCAAAATTTGATCGTGTTGTTGTGACACATCAAATTGGTTATGATTTAAAGATAAATTTATAGTCTAGGGATGATCCTATGTCATCTCTATAGGAGAATTGATAGTTTTAGAGAATGTAGTATTAATAATATGTACAAAAAGTGGGGGTGGTTTTGAAAATAAATATAATTAAATGAATTTATGAAATAGATAAATATTTGATAAATAAAGGTGGTGTATTGATAATTATGAAAGAAGAAGATCATTTCAGGTTCACTACATGTCTTGGATAGTTCATTGTTCAGAAAATTTAACATGGTTTTGTTTAATTCTTGGGTTCAAGGTTGTCAAGATATTGACTCCCCTATTGGATCTTCAAATGATGATTAAAGAACTACACCTTAACACAACAATCTTGTTACCAATATTTGGTTTTCAATCATAGAATAAAATGTCTACCAAATCATACTTAAATATTTTTTTGTGTGAGATAAATAGGGTTATTGTGTTGTCCAATCAGAATAACCAAAGATTCCCACCTGAAATCTTATCCCAATCGGTGTCGAAAAAAAGTGTTCATCTTAATTATATCAAATTAAATTTAATCAGGGGAGAAGAATGTCATGATACCAAATATTGGAAATATTCAAAAAACAAATGATACAAAACTAGTAGGAGAAAATGTTCTGGATATCACTCCCATTTTTGTGTAGCTCCCTTGAAATGATTTTCCACCGTTTAGTTCACCATCGAGAGGAGGAGGAGGCTCGGGTGGAACTCCTTCTTCATCCTTGATCACCCTATGAGGATAGGGGCCTCTAGAACTTATAAGATGACGAAGAGAATCTTATAGTTCTCCAAAATGGTTTTTATTGGCTCCCGGTTCAAACTCCCCGATTAGGTACATGTGGTGCTCTTTTATAGCAAAAATGGAATGTTCTTTTGGGAACAAAGATTGTGTAAAACCACTTGTCACATTGTTTTCGGCCTATAGAAAGTCTTCAATCACTTTTTAAAAAACTAAAAAGTTTTATCCTCACATCTTGTCTATCTCCACTAAATTTTTTGGATTCTTTTGGACACAAAAAACTATAGATATGGACAGCACACATCAAACAACTTTTGACTCCGTTCAGATTTAGTGGCCTAGACAGATGACTTCTATTCGGACCCTTAATGGCAGAATGGGGCTTGGTTGTCTACATAATAGTGGTAAAAATTTTAATTTTGGACTATCCAAAAACTATCATCCCATTTAAATTCATGGATATTTCATACTCTACCTATCAGTTGATAGGTGTTCATGGAACACATGCAGTTCTGGCCCATTTTCATTCAGGATCATCTTTAGGGCCTCCAAATCACATCCTCCCATAATGGAATTTTCAATACAAGTAACATCGACCCTTTAAACAATGATAAATACAAAATAAATGATTCAAACATGGAATGAAATTTTTTATTAGTTTTATAATTTTCAATATAAAGCATGTTTACCACAGTGGTGTATGGTTGAAAATGAAATAGTGAATCGTGGTGAGATCACTACTCCAATCATACATCCACCACATTGGAAAATTACATTTGAAATTATGTTTTATGACTAAAAAAATATTTGTTGGTGATATCTTATAACTGATGGTGGATTGATGATCACATGTGATTGCATATGATTTTAGGACATTGGATTCATCCCAATCAAACTAAAAAATCACAAAAAGTAGTTTCTTATAAACATATTTTATTTTGAAAAATTATGATCATATTTAATCCTATGAAGTGCAGTGTTTTCTGACCCTAATGCACTAAAGTTCCTCTTGATGAAGCCAGGTGAAAATCTTGGACTTGTCTGATGGATACTTCTTATTCAAGAATTTGATATTGAGATAATGTACAAGAAGGGTCATAAAACATGTTGGCGGACCACATGAGTAGACATCCTCACACACTAGAGGATGACACCTTCACCTATTACCTCATCAATACACATTTCATGATGAGAATATTTATGCACTCTATGGTACACACGCATCATATTATGATTTTGTTAACTACCTTTTGTAATCTAAAATTCCTAAAAATTTAATTAAACCTCAAGTTCAAAAATTAAATAGTGAGTCTATATTTTATGTGTGGGCTGATCCCTACCTCTGGAATATGTTTAGTGATCATGTTTTTAGGAGGAATATTCTTGATCTAGAGTCTGAATCTGTTATGTATTTATGCCACACACTTTCATGTGGGGGACACTATGGACACCAAAAAATGACTAAGAACATCTTTGAATGTGTATTATTTTAACCTATCTTACTCAATGATTCTCATTTGTTTTGAATGTAATTCTCATGTTTCCAGCAGACTAGAAAATATTTCTAGGATACATGAAAATCCTTAATTGTCCATATTATTTTGAGATATTTTTTATATTTGGGGAATTGGTTTTAAGGATCCTCTTATGAGTTAATTAGGGTTTTTTATATTCTTTTTATCATTGATTATGTTTGAAAATTTGTGTATTCCATGTTCACCAGGTCTGATGATTCTCATGTTGTTGTGGATTTTTTCATGAGTCAAATTTTCTACAAGTTTGGAGTACTAAAGGCCATAGTTAGTGACTAAGGTACACATATTTTCAATTAGAATTGGGCTTACCTAATTCAGAATCATTGGTTGACACACAAAACATCAACACCATACCACCCCCAATCAAATGGCCAACCAATAGCTTCTAATCATGAGTTGAAACAAATTCTAGAGAAAACAATTTATCCAAATAGGAAGGATTGGATACCATTATTTGATGATGTGTTGTGGTATTATAGGACAAAATACAAGACTCTCATATGTATGTTCTTGTTTTTTTATTTTTTTGGGAAATCATTTCATCTTCCCCTGGAGGTAGAGCATCAGTCATATTGGGCTATAAATAAATGAAACATGGATCTAGGAAAGAATAGAGATCAAAGGAAGCTATAGATTCAAGAGCTTTAGGAAATTTGATTGTCATCATAGAAGAAATCCAGGTTATATAAGGAATCATCAAAAGTAGATCTTGATAAAATGATCCAAAAAGGGATTTTATTATAATAGAAAAATTTCTTCTCTATAGTTTGCAATTGAAGTTGATTCCTATGGAAATCACTCAGGAGGTAATATGAATAAAATCTATAGTCAATGAGAAATGGTTGAAGTAATACTTTGGGGTTTTTCCAATACATTCAGTTTATATCATCTCACTACATGATCCTGTCATCACTTGAAAACATTAGGTTTTCACCTACCCTATGACTTTTATATTATTCTTTCTAATTTTAATTCTGCTTTTCATGATTATTTTTCCAATTTATATATTCAAATCGAGGTAAATGTAACATTTTATGTGTGGGGGAGGGGATATAATTTTGGTTCAATTTCTTAAAAATATTTTATCCTTATTTTATTTTTATTTTTTTAATTATAATAAAAAATAAAATCAAGAATACAATATAATAAAATAAACAACAAAAAAATAAAAAAAATAAAAACTAGATAAAATAATTTTATAATACCATTACATACATGGAACTGATTAATATTTCATGTTTATGTTTTCAAGCCTCATATGATATATGTTAATAATGGCTATGGTTTCATCATTGGTTTTGAATTTTTGTGAATATGGAAGTCGGTCAATGATAAATTTGATTGTGTCATTATAAAGCCTTTGAGAATTCTCACATCATTAATTTTTGGACATTTATAGGGAAACTATCTCACTTAATCTATCCATTTTTATCATGTACAATCATGACTTGTGAGTTTATATTACCCAATTGATGGTATATCAAGGGTATGTAATCATGTTCCTCTTAAAACATGGACATTAAATATGTTTGTTTCTCTTCTGATCATTTCTATTACTACACTAGATTTACCAATGCGTGTATTCATAATATCTAACTATTATACTCCCTCAAAAAAATTAAAAAAAATAAAAATATTAATCAAGCATTCAATAAAGTGGGTACTTATAAAATGTAAAACAAATGGAAATATTTAGTTTGGGAGATCACGGTTTAACATTAGGGAATGATTAAATGAGTGGGATTTTGAATTTTATGGAAATAAATATTGAAAAAGTTTTACGGAATATAATTATGTAATAAGAAATTTTTTTCATGACCATAATATAATATATAAAGGGTAGGGAGACAAACTTGAAATTATTAGCACACACACATGGGGAATTTGTGGCATTGTTGACTTATAAGAAGTTTTCACCTAATTAGTTTCATTGATTATAAGATTTTGTTTTGAAACAAATTATGATACATTTACTTCCAAATGTTTTGATATTGACTCTTTGGGAGATTCTTACATTGCCTATACTGCCACTTTGGGTTGGGAAATATAATGATGCATATATTGTAACAATTTTCTAGATTACATGATAATACATGTCACCCAGGACAGAAAAAGGGTTTCTATGAGGAAGTTGATAAAAAATTATTGAATATATTATTTATAATAAATTACATAATTTCCTCATAATGTGTCAAAAATGTTTATTTATAAATTTTTTGGGACCATATCATTCATTATAATGTTTTATGAATACTCAGTTTTTTATATTAAAATTCCCTATATTATTTTGGATATTAATTTGTTTTATAAATAACTTAATATTATAATTATGTAATTATTTTATTAATTTATTCTTCTATAAATTTTAACATGTACATTTGAGATAAATTGTTATTTGGATTGTTGTAACTAGTCTATGAAGTAAATTTTGGGATGGACTCACCAGATCAGAAATCACATCAGTATTGGGGTCATACCATCTTTATAACTTCTTGTATTGGGGAAAAATTGGAAATATGGTCGAGAAAAAAAATTACTCACAAATAATCATAATGGAAGGATATATTTTTTAATCCATTTAAAGGTTAAACAATTCATACATATTAGAACAAAATATTTGGCCGAATTTCACCATTCACACTTGAAAAAACGTATTACCTATCCTACCCTCCCCTATATAACTTTGTTTTTTATCATTGGGAGGGTGTTGGACAAGCCTTGGTGGATTTGGAGTAGAATATAAGTGGTTTAGTTATATTTAAATTCACCATTAGAAGAAAGAAGCTATCAATCTGGTAACTCCTCCAAAATTCCCATGTCTTCCTCTTATTTTTTTTAATATTTTTGTTCATTCAATAAAATCTAAGGTCTCTTGAATTTATTATATTATTTGTAATTATTTTCATATTTTTTTACTTCTTCGGTCAGTAACTAATGATTATAAAACATTATTTCTTGTATATCGTTTCTATGAACTTTTCACATGCATAACATTTCTATGATGACTACACAGCCCTTGGAAGAGTAGTTCTTTTTAGTAATCGATCTATATCATACCTTCTTAATTAATTAATTTTTAATCAATGAGCTTATATAATTCACATAATATGATCCATGAATTGAGTTTTTGAATTATAATAATGTAATCAATAAATTGAAAAATTAACACAAAAACACGTGATGTTGAGATTTACATAAATTGTTAGATTGCAATCAAAATCGGTAAAACAAGGGAACATGAGATAAATTTATATATTTAAAATATATTTTATAACTCAATTAAACCCAATTTTCTATATGGATATGATCCCTAATTCACCTTTATCCATATGTTATCCTTGTAATCACAATCAATGTAGGTTGTATCCATTGCATGTTCTAAAGTTGTCCTAGGGTTTAATTCATTTCATCATTATGGTTATGGTAAATTCTTGTACGGTTAGTAGATTATAAAATTTGGGGATAATAATTATGTTTATTTTAATTTGACTAAAAATTATTATTAATAATTTAAGAAGAATATTTATATCAATTACATCGACTAAATTATTTTTCTAAGAAAAAACTTTTTTTTGTTGTGTTTTCTCAATCACATTCCAAATGATAAAAAATACAATATTCATCCAACATATTTATTCTATATTTTAAAATAGAACCCCCCAACCCATACTTTTTTGTATTTTGTTTATTATATTTAAATTTATTTCCAAAATACCATTAATATTTTGTTACATTTACTTCCATCTCGAGAGTACCACCTTGGTCAGCCACTATGTTGCACATAGTAAAATCGCAAATATTTGTAAGTGTGTGTGAAACAACAATCATCATCAATTTCATTAAAATTTTATTTTATAATTTATAAAGTATCCATGTGAGTTATTTAACAACTAATTAGTTAATTCATTTTATTTTTGGTAGATTCCACTAACATGAATCATGATCTACTCACCCAAGGGGTTGCTTAGTTATATGCATTTAAATAGAACCCACCTATGGGGGTTGTTCGGGTTAGGGTAGATGACCCTTAACATTTTAATGTGGCCTAGGGAATATCAAAACATGGATTAAACATGTCAATTGTTTTATTACATATTTTACCCTCAATTTTTGGAAATCCTAGAGTTTAGAAAAATTGTAAAAGCTATAGACATTAGCACATTTAAGGAAAAGGTATAGACCACCAAAATTATATTGGTAGTCAAATCATAATTGACTGTGATCCTATAATATATTTTAAAAATGTTATATTATTAAAATATAATAAATACCTAAAATAAGGGTATATTATCTCGCATAGATTTAGCATTCTATATGGGGAGCTATCGAGGAAAGAAAGAAAGAGGATTCAAGGACATGGAAATTTATATCCAATTTGATGATTGGTACTTGAATAAGATGAACGATATAGGATTCATATCAAATCTTATGGGATAGAAAACGTACATCTCTCACTAATGGGTATTAGCGAGAACTAATGAAGAATGAATGAGGGTTTTATTTTAAAAAGAAACAGAAAAATCAGAATTTCACCCTCTTAAAAAGGGTACAAAGTTTCTATACATAGTTATAATAATTTCGATACATTATTTTTTTGACACTTCCCCAAGGCACATACCCTACATGGGATAAATTCATTTTCAGAAAAACTATGCACATCTCGTGCATCTTCACTATCCAAGGACCCAACCCCCTCACAGGTTTACGTGAACAGTTGGGGGAAACAATGAAAAACAAACATGTAAATTTATACTGGTATATCATTTCCACACGGCCTACCTTTCATGCTAAAAAAATCATGAATTGACCCTTATATCCCACATGATTAGCACTAACAATTTTCTATCTTTGTTCCACATTTTATATTTTCAAAATTTATTATAACAGGATCCAAACGAGCCTGAACATCCCCAAAAACTTCTACACACACTTATTAATTATTATATACAAAAAAATATTACTTCAAGTTATATTATAAAATATTTTCTACCTAAAATATTGATATCTTATAACCTCCTATACTTAAAATAAATCATCATCAGATTTCTATAATGAGGGTGGTTGATTATTATCTGAAAATAAGTATATCTATTGAGCATTTATGTCATCCTTTCACTATTATTCATAATCATGTACATATATGTGTCATCATAACACCTGTACTCGATGAATTAACATGACACAAATATATTTCTTGTTATGACCAATATTAAGAATTATGTACTCCTTAAAATAAGCATCAATATCCAACTCAACCTAATTGGGCTCATGAATCGTTGATGGATCTGGGTGATAAATACATAGCTGAGTAACATGAAAAACCGCATTCATGTAAATAAACCTCTAATTGGAGTGATATATGATAAGCCACGGGTCTAACCATTTCAAAATCTCAAATGGTATAATGAACTGTGAGGATATCTTACCATTCTTGTAACGCCCCAACCCCTGTTACCTAGAGTCGGTGCATTATTACATAACATTGGCATGATCACAAGAAAGATCAAATCTCGAAAGACCGATTGGTTTAGTAGCCTTGGAAACACTAGATATACTCATAAGTCTTACATTACATCATAAAGTGAAAATATACTACAACAACATATTGTCTCCATATTCCACACTCATATCCCCACATAATATCCTTTCAGGTCATTCATAATTTACTTCTTCACTTCCTGGAAAAAATAAAACATAGAAAATGGGGTGAGCGAAAATGCCCAGTAAGGATAACAATATAGCGGAAACTTTCTTAAATAAGAATAAAAATTTAAGGCAATGTATAAATAAAACAAAAGCCTTTTAAACATGAACTTAAACATAGTATGGAAAAAGTAAAATTAAATAATGCCATTTACTTATTCACATGGATATTCTACTAATCGAATAATCACATGAAATATCAATAACAACTTCCATAATGATGGAATGCATAATGCCAGACAATCATAACCAAATAGCCAAGGCCTCGTGCCCAGACTACAAATAAGATTTTTCCAAGGCCTTGTGCCAAGACACTAGTTCGTCTCATGAGACCTACCGATGCATCGAGGAGCTATAGTGGGCTCCACCTATCACATATTAAGTCCAACACATTCCCATATGAAAAGGTTTAAACATAACATAATCATTCGTATTAAAACTAGCATACGAAATGTCAATACTTTCACCATAAACCATGAATGGTATAAAAATAGCACATCCACAGTCAAACATATCACAAAACCTTCAATACAATATAGAAGTTTTGTATCATAATAAATCAACTTTAAATAAGCGTAAAATCCATCAAAGGATGTTGACATAGATGAAATGAAAATTCTTTTTAAGGAAATATCTCTTTCTATTTTGAAAACATTTAAGAGTCATATTTTTATAAAATAAAACATTTTCGGTGAATTTATTCTTATAAGCTTGTAAGGGAATCTTCGAAGATTTTATAACGGAGAAAAATTGCCGCACCCGCCGTATAAGTTAAAAATACATTCTTACCTTAATTCTGTCGAAAAGGTTAAAAAGCACCTTGTTTCAAAAACGACGGAAAGATTCCTTTATAAACCTCTTATAAAAAGTCAAACAAGGGTATAAATGACTTTAACCCATATTCTAGTAAATAGTAAAAATGTTTTGAAATTCATTTTTAAGAAACATGGATGTGGATGATAAAGAGATCCCAGTAGATTATTACGTATAAACAACCTCGGATAATGACGAGATTTTGAAATAAACCCTTACCTTGTACTTTTCCTTGGTTGGGGTAGGTTAACCTCCTGTATAATGGTGAAATAATTGTTATTAAATTATACAACAATCATATACATTAATATGATATCATATATGATCTTTTAACATTCATTTGTTATTAATATCTTAGTATTATCGTTGTTTCGGGTGATAACTTACACGTTTTCTTTTATATGTTTTGTTACAGAAGCAAAGTTTGTAATGGATAGGTTGTATCTTAATAATATCCAGAATGATATCAAGTCTATAAATATCATTTTTAAATCATAAAATGATAATTATACTTGAGTGGATACGATGGAGAATGAATCTCATCGCGTTCGTGGAGACGGTAGTCCGTACGTACGCACGAGCGACAATATCATTCTTTTGATATTAAAATAATATATAAATGGATCTTATATCATATATACAGAATCATTATCATGTTAAATTTATTATTTACATGAATTACACATCATTATTATACCAATACAAATAATAATTTATCGAATAACAATTACACCACGATGTGGAGACGATAAGCCGTGCGTACGCACGTATGGTGACATGTTATTCAATGGATGGATAAAATACTGAATATGGTTGTACCATATTTATAATAACATCACAATATATATATAATAGTGGATTTATTATTTTATAATGGTAATAACAAAGGAAGAAGAAGTGGAAGAAGAAAGGAACATGGAAAAGGGTGGTGAAATTATTACCTCTTCTTCAGGCTCTTACTTTTCATTTGATCAAAAGGGCTCCTTATCTTGTCTTTCAGATCAAACTAAGGCCTCTAGGTTGTATTGGGGGAAGTTGGGAGAGTATTTTGGCAGAGTTTGGCCGAACCAAAAGGCTTTTAAGGTGTGAATTAATGAGAAGGAGGAGTGCCCTTTTATAAGAGGGGTGAGGGGAACCTTTGGAAAAGCTAGAAATATTAATTTATAATAAATTAATATTCGGTTTCTAATGGCTCCATAGTTGTTTATTTAAATTTTAAGGTGGGTTTATGTCCAAAACCATTCAACCAATATAATTTAGACAGGTTTGGGTTACTATATTAACCTTATCTTTAAGTATTAACTCTTAGTTAATTAGTTTGACATTTACCATGTCACTTTGTATTTTTATATTATATAGTTAATAAACTTACTATATACATCCAAGAGACCCCTAAGTGGTCCATTAATGATACAAATATCATTATATAAGTCTCTTTTCCGAACCTTATATTTTTAGAAATTTAATATCAATTAATAATATAATATTTGTTTTAAAAACTCTTTTATGTCAATTTTGACACTATTCAATAGTTGATTTTTGTGAAACTCATAACAGAATTATTAATTCAAAAAAAGTTAATTACATATATCATAATATGTCATATTATCCTAGAAAAGTATTTTAATTCATTAAAAGTCTCAAATTATATTTATTTGAGTATTTATAATATCCATTATTTTACATTTTCACTAATATGGTAATTAATGCATAATCATTGTGTCATAAATAAATTAAATTATGTAATATCTAAAAATTATAAATAAAATATCATTATGTAGGAAATCGTTTTATCTTTCTAATGAATATTTATAGTCTATAATCTAAAATATATAACCCTATGTAAAATTTTTTTTGCTAAAAGATATATGCTTGTGTCATTTTTGTATTCATTTTAACTCAATTAAAATAATGTGTCTCAATCACCTACAAGTGGCTCCATGGGGTCCCAGAATCGACCCAAAGATGCCTATGGTCGAACATGTATCATCCAATAAGTCTAGGACACATTTTAGGGTAATTTAGTATTATAATAATATTAATTTTTAATCCTTATTTATCGGATTTACCCTTAACCATGGTAAATAAAATATTTACCGAAGTAATTATTCAAAATGTCTAAAAATAAAAGTTACCTATTTCCAAAATTTTAACATCCTGATTTCAAATATGGAATCCATTTTTCCAAATTCAAAACACAGATGTGGCAGAAATTAATTTTATATTAATTCCCATTGTTAAAACAAAAAGCATGTTTTTAAGAGATAATAACTATCAAAAGATTGACACTTGTTTATGTCCGGTTTAATTGTAATGTTATGTCCAATGACCAACATTATATTAAATGGTAAAAATATATTATAAGTATACATTGAAACCACTCAAATTCATAATTTATCACTATTAATAATTTTATTTTAAAAAGTTGTTTTTAATTAAAATTTAGTAATTCTCACTATTCATCAAAATATTAAAGTTATCCGAAAAGTACCAAAATTTCACCTTAGGCTAAATTCGATATTATAAATCCAAAAATGAAATCCATTTTGAAATATAAAATATATATAATTTAAAAATGTAGGTATTACTATTCATAACGGCTAGTTTGATTGGTTATGGTGTGTTAGAACTCGGTGTTGCGTACAACACATGCTATCACATTATTCAAAGAGAAGCGTACTGTGGAAGCATGGGATGTTACATTCTCCCCTCCTTCAAATAATTTCATCCTCAAAATTTCAAGAATACTTATGACATGAAAAGACTCGGGTGGTTCTTCATCATAAGATACTCGGGTTCCCACGTTGCCTCTTCCATCTTATGGTTTCTCCACAAAACTTTTACCAGACGCGTCGTCCGGTTTCTCAGTACTTGTTCTCTCGTATCAAGAATCCTGACGGGCTCTTCGCAATAAGACAGATCGGGTTCCAGTTCTAATTCCTCGTAAGTGAGTACATGCATTGGGTCAGGTATGTATTTCCTCAACATAGATAAGTGGAACACATCGTGAAGTTTGGAGAGACTTGGCGGCATTTCCAATCGGTAAGCTACAGCCCCAATTCGTTCTAGAATTTCGAAAGATCCAATGTACCTGGGACTCAATTACATTTCTTACCAAAACGTATGACTCCCTTCCATGGAGATACATTCAGGAAAACATGATCACCGAATTGAAATACCAAATCATTCCTTCGATTATCGACATAGATCTTCTGCTTACTTTGAGATGCTTTGATGTGATTTTGGATTACCTTTACCTTTTCCTTCATTTCCTCCACTAGTTCTAGACCTACAAGTTTTCTTTCACCAACGTCATCCCAACAGGTTGGTGTGCGACAACTCTTTCCGTATAACGCTTCATATGGTGCCATCTGAATAATCGAATGGAAGTTATTGTTATAGGAAAATTCTACCAGAGGTAAATACTGATCCCACATACCCTGAATGTCAGGTGAGCAAGATCTCAACATGTCTTCTAAGGTTTGAATAGTCCGTTCTGATTGTCCGTCTGCCTGAGGGTGGTAAGCAGTGCTCAAATGAAGTTTAGTATCAAGGGATTTCTAAAGACTTTTCCAGAATCTTGATGTAAAATTGGAATCATGATCAGTAACAATCGATAGAGGTACTCCATGAAGTCTCACAAATTCATTAATATATAGTCTTACTAGACGTTCCAGGGGGTAGATCTTCTCTTATAGCAAGAAATGTGATGACTTGGTAAGATGATCAACAATAACCCATATTGTGTCATTCATTCTAGGAGTCTTCGGTAGTCCCATGACAATTTCCATCGCAATATTGTCCCATTTTTACTCCAGTATGGGAAGAGGTTGCATGACTCCTCCAGGCTGTTGCCTTCCAGCATTAACTTGTTTACAAACCATACATCTTGACACAAAATCAGCAATATCCCTCTTCATGTTGTACCACCAAAATTGTTCCTTCAAATCTCTATACTTTTTTGTGCTCCCAGGATGTATAGAGAAATTGGAACTATGAGCATCATCCAGCAATTCCATTTTTAGATCAGGTATATCGGGAACACAAAGTCTCTTCCCAAATTTCAAAATTCCATCTTCATACACAAAGTCTCTCAATATCCCATCATTCACACCTTTAATCTTCTTTTTAAATTAATCATCATCGGTCTGAGAACTCTTAATCCTACTTAGTAAATATGGTTTGGAAACCATTTGAAAAGTCATTGATGTTTCACCTTCCCTGGTTATTCCCATGTCCGTCTTCACTAGATCCATGAAAATTGGATCCCTTTCAATTCTCAAATTGTTCAAAACTCCATGATCTTTAATGATCAAAGCATCTTCCACCTTGTTTTCCTTCCCCGGGTGGTAGTGTATCGTGCAATCATAAAACTTGAGTAATTCAAGTCATCTCCTTTGCCTCATGTTGAGTTCTTTTTGTGAGAAAATATACTTCAAAATCTTGTGATCAGTATAAATCTCACATTTTTTACCATAGAGGTAGTTCCACCATATCTTCAAAGTACAGATCACAGCTGCTAAATCGAGATCATGAGTATGATAGTTTTGTTCATGAATTTTCAACTGTCGTGATGCATAGGCAATAACCCTATCATTCTGCATAAGGACACAACCAAGTCCTTTCTTCGATGCATCACTATAAATAATGAACCCATCATTCCCAAATGGTAGAGTAAATATAGGAGCATTGACTAATCTTCTCTTCAGTTTTTCGAAACATTCTTCACACTCTTTTTTCCAAACAAATTTATCCCCTTTACGTGGGAGCTTCATTAATGTGTTAGCCAATCGGGCAAAATCCTTGAAGAAACGTCGATAATAACCTGCTAAACCAATAATACTATGTACCTCAGTTATACTCGTTGGTGCTGGCCATTCTTGGATTGCCTTAGTCTTAGAAGGATCAACAGAGATTCCATCTTTAGAGACAATATGGCCATGAACTGAAACCTCCTGAAGCCAGAATTCACACTTGCTAAACTTCCCATATAATTCATGTCTTCTCAGAGTCTTCATGATAATGCGCAAGTGATTTTCATGATCTTCGTATCTTTTTGAGTATACCAAGATATCATCAATAAATACCACAAAAAATTCATCAAGATACTCCTT
This sequence comes from Viscum album, assembly GCA_963277665.1. Taxonomy (NCBI): domain Eukaryota; kingdom Viridiplantae; phylum Streptophyta; class Magnoliopsida; order Santalales; family Viscaceae; genus Viscum; species Viscum album. The sequence continues at coordinate 1,866,700,168 of OY728123.1, read as the reverse complement.
GAAAACTCTATTCATCATATCCATGAATACAGAGGGTGTATTAGTCAATCCAAAAGGCATTACAGTAAACTCGTAATGCCCGTACCTGGTTCGAAATGCTGTCTTCAGAATGTCTTCCTTCTTCACACACAACTGATGGTATCCAAATCAAAGGTCAATCTTTGAAAAGTATTGAGCTCCATGCAGTTGGTCACATAAATCATCAATTCGAGGTAGGGGATACTTATTCTTTATTTTTATAGCATTGATCTCCCTGTAGTCGACACATAACCTCATAGACCCATCTTTCTTTTTAACAAAAAGAACAGGGGCTCCCCATGGAGAAACACTAGGGCAAAAAAATCCCTTATTACTCAATTCCTCTAGTTGTTTCATTAGTTCAACTAATTCTATAGTGCCCATTCTATAAGGGGTCTTCGATATAGGCCTTGATCCAGGAATTAAATCAATGGAAAACTAAACTTCTCGTTCTGGAGGATGTCCAGGTAAATCATCCGGAAATACATCTACATATTCTTTCACAATAGGTACATCCTCTATTTGAACATTCCTTTCCTCACCCACAGTAATTTCATTCTCTTCCTCCCCAATAATTGAATTTAGTTGAGCTACTGGGGGTGGATCTAGATAAGAATTAGGTGGTGATGATTCTGCTCTAAAGATAAGGTGTTCTTTATCATCATCATCAAGAATTGTAACCTCTTTCTTCTTACAATAAATCTTCTCATCATAGTCAGAAAGCCAGTACACATCGAGGATTATATCGAACTCAATCATAGGTATGACGATGAGATCAGCAGATAAAAAACATTTATGTGCTCTAATGGGGACTGATTCACAAAACATTGTTGCAATGGTACTTCCCTTAAGAGTTTTAACTGAAAACTCCCTTGTTAAATCAAATAGGAAATATCTAATTTTCTTAGCAAACTAGGAATATATGAAACAATGCGATGATCCAGAATCAAATAATGCATTTTCTAAACTTGAGGAAACCATTAAATTACCTGCCACCACGTCTTTCGGAGCTTCTACCTCAGCAGTAGTGATAACATAAGCTTGGCCTTGATCCCTTGGACTTTTCTGAGGTAAGTTCTCCTGACTCTTAGGACATTCATATGCATACTATCCCATCTCCCTGCAATTGTAGCACTGAACCTTGGTAGCTTCCTTCTTCCCCTTGCAATCACGAGCTTGGTGGCCTTTTTCACCACACTTGTAACAGACTCACATTCCCTTCAAGCAAGTACCGGGGTGTTTCTTCCAATATTTACCACAGGATGGATATTCAACCTTTCCCTTCATCCCCTTATTTCCATTCCCAGATTGATCAGGAGGTCTTTTCTTATCTTGCTTTGGTTTAAAGTCATAAGTCATAGAAAATTCATTTTCGGTCTTGATAGCACATGAGATAATGTCTTTGTACGATGAAAAGGATTGTGAGACTAATGCTCGACGGAGAAATGGTTTTAACCCATAAAATAAACGATCAATATTACTTCTTGGGTTACATATATAATCTCCATCATAACTTGATAACCTTGTAAAGTTAGCCTCATACTTTGCGACATTCTCATCCTCCTTCTGTCTCAGACTCAGAAATTGCCTTTCCATAACAGCTCGATGGTCGCGAGGAAAGTATTTTTCTAAAAACAGATCTTTGAACTCCCTACATTCCATATTTGATACTTCAGCATCTTTCTTCGTGTTTTGAATCAATGAGCACCATTGATCAGCATCTCTAGTGAGTCGGTAAACTGTCATGATAACTTTTTCTCTTTCACTACTCCCCAAAGCCTGAAATATTTTCTCTAGGGAATTTATCCATTGCTCAGCTACTAAGGGATTTGTACTCCCATTGAACGTCGGTGGTTGTTTCCTCATTAATCGATCTAACATTGATCCACCACACTGTGGATCAGGGTGCTCCATATGGGTAAGGTTATTATTCATAACCTGAGTAAGTTGTCCCAGTATGGTGATTAGCTGATCGGCACCAGTTTCATCACCAGCTCAACTATAATTATCTTGAGTAGGAGCCAAATCCCTACATTGAGTGCATGCATTAATACGGTTTCTATGTCTTCCACTAGGCGCCATTTCTAAAAAATGGTATAAACTAGATCAGTTTATGAATCAAAATACATAATCTCATACTTACAAAACACTTAACATAAATTGAACTAATTATGGATATAATCCATAATCATATGAATGTTTTCTTTGAGGAAGTATATACTCATAAACCCTTCAGAATTATTTGTAAAGAAAATGAGAGTTATCCTAAGAATATCCCCCCGGGAGTGTCGTAACCAAGAGTGCAGCAAGGCCCGTTGTCGTGCACCAGTTCCCGTTTGAGTCTAGCTCAAAGCGGTGTTTTCAGGTTTTACCCCTAGGAACATCTGTGCCAGAGCCACCTATACCTACTCGTATCCAGATAGGGATGTATTTCTCAGAAAACTCATAAAATCTCTACAATACCAAAATTCTATGAATTTCTTCTATATTAATCCTCAAAGTTCATCTTAGGTCTACGTGCTCTAATGAGAGTTTATCTAAATCTAGCTTCCAAGGTTTCTACTAAACTTCCTCTGATACCAACTGTAATGCCCCAACCCCAGTTACCTAGATTCGGTGCATTATTACATAACATTGGCATGATCACAAGAAAGATCAAATCTCGAAAGACCGATTGGTTTAGTAGCCTTGGAAACACTAGATATATTCATAAGTCTTACATTACATCATAATGTGATAAACTACTACAACAACATATTGTCTCCATATTCCACACTCATATCCCCACATAATATCCCTACAGGTCATTCATAATTTACTTCTTCACTTCCTGGGGAAAATAAAGCATAGAAAAGGGGTGAGCTCAAATGCCCAGTAGGGATAACAATATAGCGAAAACTTTCATAAATAAGAATAAACATTTAAGGCAATGTATAACTAAAACAAAAGCCTTTTAAACATGAACTTCAACATATTATGGAAAAAGTAAAATGAAATAATTCCATTTACTTATTCACATGGATATTCTACTAATCGAAAAATCACATGCAATATCAATAACCACTTTCTTAATGATGGAATGCATAATGCCAGACTATCATAACCACATATCCAAGGCCTCATGCCAAGACTACAAATAAGATTTTTCCAAGGCCTTGTTCCAAGACACTAGTTTGTCTCATGAGACCTACTGATGCATCGAGGAGCTATAGCAGGCTCCACCCGTCACATATTAAGTCCAATGCAATCCCATATGAAAACGATTAAACATAACATAAACATTCGTATTAAAAATAGCATACAAAATGTCAATACTTTCACCATAAACCATGAATGGTATAAAAATAGGCCATCCACAGTCAAACATATCACAAAAACTTCAATACAATATAGAAGTTTTGTATCATAATAAATCAACTTTAAATAAGCGTAAAATCCATCAAAGGATGTTGACATAGATAAAATCAAAATTCTTTTTAAAGAAATATCTCTTTCTATTTTAAAATCATTTAAGAGTCTTATATTTATAAAATAAAACATTTTATTTTAAAATATTCTTATAAGGTTGTAAGGGAAGCTTCAAAGATTTTATAACGGCGAAAAATAGCCGCACCCGCCGTATAAGTTAAAAGAAACATTCTTACCTTAATTCTGTCGAAAAGGTTAAAAAGCACCTTGTTTGGAAAATGACAGAAAGATTCCTTTATAAACATCTTATAAAATGTCAAACAAGGGTATAAATGACTTTAACCCATATTCTAGTAAATAGTAAAAATGTTTTGAAATTCATTTTTAAGAAACATGGATGTGGATGATAAAGAGATCCCAGTAGATTATTACGTATAAACAATATCGGATAATGAATAGATTGTGAAATAAACCCTTACCTTGTACTTTACCTTGGTTGGGGTAGGTTAACCTCCTGTATAATGGGGAAATAATTGTTATTAAATTATACAAGAATCATATACATTAATATGATATCATATATGATCTTTTAACACTGATTTGTTAATAATATCTTAGTATTATCGTTGTTTCGGGTGTTAACATACACGTTTTATTTTATATGTTTTGTTACGTAAGACATGTTTGTAATAGATAGTTTGTATCTTAATCATATCCAGAATTATATCAAGTCCTTAAAAATCATTTTTAAATCATCAAATGATAATTATACTTGAATGGATATGATGGAGAATGAATCTCATCGCGTTCGTGGAGACGGTAGTCCGTACGTACGCACAAGCGACAATATCATTCTTTTGATATTAAAATAATATATAAATGGATGGTATATCATATATAAAAAATCATTATCATGTTACATTTATTATTTACTTGAATTAAACATCATTATTATACCCATCCAAATAATAATTTATTGAATAACAATTACACCACGACGTGGAGACGGTAAGCTGTACGTACGCACGTATGGTGACATGTTATTCAAATGATGGATAGAATACTGAATATGGTTGTATGATAATTATAATAACATAACAGTATATATATGATACTGTAGTTATTATTTTATAATGGTAATAACAAAGGAAGAAGATGTGGAAGAAGAATGGAACTTGGAAAAGGGTGGTGAAATTATTACCTTTTCTTCGGGCTCTTCCTTTTGATTTGATCAAAAGGGCTCCATAGGTTGGCTTTATGATCAAACTAAGGCCTCTAGGTTGTATTTATGGAAGTTGGGAGAGTATTTGGGCAGAGTTTGGCCGATCCAAAAGGCTTTGAAGGTGTGAAGAAATGAGAAGGAGGAGTGCCCTTTTATAAGAGGGGTGAGGGGCAGCTTTGGAAAAGCTAGAAATATTAATTTATAATAAATTAATATTCCGTTTATAATGGCTCCAAAGTTGATTATTTAAATTTTAAGGTGGGGATAGGTCGAAAACCATTCATCCAATATAATTTAGATAGGTTTGGGTTACTATAATAACCTTATCTTTAAGTATTAACTCTTAGTTAATTAGTTTGACATTTAACCTGTCACTTTGTATTTTTATATTATATAGTTAATAAACTTACTATATACATCCAAGAGACCCATATTTGGTCAATTAATGATACAAATATCATGATATAAGTCTCTTGGACGAACCTTATATTTTTAGGAATTTAATATCAATTAATAATATAATATTTGTTTTAAAAACTCTTTTATGTCAATTTTGACACTATTCAATAGTTGAATTTTATGAAACTCATAACAGAATGATTACCTCGAAAAAGGTTACTTAAATAAATCCTAATATGTCATATTATCCTAGAAAATTATTTTAATTCATATAAAGTCTCAAATTATATTTATTTGGGTATATATAATATCCATTATTTTAAAGTTTCACTATTATGGTAATTACTGCATCATCATCGTGTCCTAAATAAATTAAATTATGTAATCTCTAAAAATTATAAATAAACTATAATTATGTAGGAAATCTTTTTATATTTATAATTTATATTTATAGTCTAAAATAAAACATATATAACCCTATGTAAAAATTGTTTTTCTGAAAGATATATGCTTGTGTCATTTTTGTATGCATTTTAACTTAATTAAAATAAAGTGTCTCTATCACCTACAAGTGGCTCCATGGGGTCCAAAAATAGACCCAAAGATATCTATGGTCGAACATGTATCAAAAAATAAGTCTAGAACATGTTTTAGGGTAATTTAGTATTATTATAATATTGTTTTTTACCCTTATTTATCAGATTTACCCTTAACCATGGTAAATAAAATATTTACCGAAGTAATTATTCAAAATGTCTAAAAATAAAAGTTACATATTTACACAATTTGAACATCCTGATTCCAAATATGGAATCCATTTTTCCAAATTCAAAACACAGAAGTGGCCGAAATTAATTTAAAATTAATTCCTGTTGTTAAAATAAAAAGCGTGTTTTTAAGAGATAATAACTACCAAAAGATTGACACCTGTTTATGTCCAGTTTAATTGTAAAATTATATACAATGACCGACGTTATATTAAATGGTAATAATATATTCTAAATATACTTTAAAACCACTCAAATTCATAATTTATCACTATTAATTAATTTGATTAAAAAAGTTGTTTTTAATTAAAATTTAGTAATTTTCACTACCCATCAAAATATTAAAGTTATCTGAAAAGTACCAAAATTTCACCTTAGGCTAAATTCGATATTCTGAATCCAAAAATGAAGTCCATTTTGAAATAGAAAATATATATAATTTCAAAAAGTAGGTATTACTATTCATAACGGCTAGTTTGATTGGTTATGGTGTGTTAGAACTCGGTGTTACGTACAACACACGCTATCACATTATTCAAAGAGAAGCGTACCGTGGAAGCTTGGGGTGTTACAATTCTACCAGAACCATCGATGACCCTGTATAGTATCAACAAAAAAGAAGGTATGATCCCTAACCATGAACTCCAGAAGTATTCAAGAGTGACTGACAAATGACTTATTCATACACGAGTATATAACTATTCAAATTAGTTTTACAAACAGTGATGTCTCTTCAATGAGAAAATATCTCAGTAGTGTTGACTCTCTTAACTCTAACCAGCACATAGATGTACAACATGGTTTATCGTATAAGTCCATACAATGATAAATATGTATATTCATATGAAAAATATTATTTTAATAGAACTCATAAATATGTCACTGTTTCTCCCTTGAACTAGAAAAATCAAGGATGCATTCTTGGAGTATGTCTGTTAATACTAGTATAGTAGTATCTGAGTGATTTTAGATCTATTAGTGATAGGTTTTACTCATAATCTTCTGTGAACCAAGATCATTATAAAATCGCTTCCAGAACATGAATGTAAAATGAGAATTCCTATCCAATTCAATGATATATGGAACCCCCTGAAGGTATATAATCTTATAGATGTAAATCATCCTAAACACTTCCACTGACATGGTACCCCTAATAGGAAAGAAGTTGGAATCCCTCAACATAGTATCAACAATCACACATAATTTATTTCTTCCTTGAAGTTGACTAAACAGACCCAACACAAAATCCATTATGAGTCCATCCCATTTGCACTCTGGGCTAAGTAATATGATTAACATGAGAGCAGGTCATTGTCTATCTTACATCACCTGATGATGGGTGGAATACTGTGTAACGAAACACATGACCTCCCTTTTTATAAATGGACACCCATATTTGTAGAGTAAATCATGGTACATCTTAGTATGATATGGATGTACTTCCCAAGAAGAGACATGATACTCTTATATAAACTTATCTCTTATGTCTTCCATAAAATTAAAATTCCCAAGAATGTATAACAACCCTACCTATTATTAAACACGTAAACATGATTTATGACATTAAATCTTCACTTAGTACACAAAATATGATCGATAGGTATAGTGTATTTGGGTATTAGTAAAATTGCATAATGTCATTAAACATGAAAGACAACATCTTTATTGAAAACATCCTTTTCATGACCACTACATTCCGTCGTACTTAGCATTTCATGGGATAACCTGAGGACATTAAAATGAAAAGGGTGAGTTATAAAGCACAGTATGGGAGTAAAAAATCCATAACATGAAGATTAAAATACATGTTTGGGAATAGGAATATAAATGGAGTTAAAATGAAACATTGACATAAAGTCATGATATAGCATGATTATCATAGCATTCGAATGTGTCAACAATACATAACATGGTATTATCATGATCCAAGGCACATTAAACATGGAGCATGAGTAAAACCTTATTTTACTTTCTGTGTCATGATTAAACCCTCATTTCACATGAGATTTCATGATACTAAACATTTCCCAGGGCATTGGAGAACTATCAGGGCACACCCTTCTTAAAACATTTCATTTCATGCTTAAGTGTTCCACCTGGATCATAAAAAATGGAATCATTATACATGATCATTTATTTCATGATAAAAGAATGTGGAATTAATAAATGAAACTATAAAATCAATGAGAAAATGTTTATAAAGTTGAATACCCTTGATAGATAAATGGTCAGGGTATTCATTACACAATGACATTGGCTTGGACAATGGCGGTGCAATTTCAGCAGCATAACAACATGACATAAGAATACCTAAAATTGGTTGATGAGTGAGAAAGAGGTGTCTCATCATATGTTAATAAAATGCACAGTAGGAGAGATTATATAAATACATTTCCCGACATACGTAATGGATATTATATTCATAAAACAAAATAATAGCTTGAATGTAAATTTCTATTGAGAAATCCCTTACGTAATTTCATCATGGTAATGTTTGTACCTTGCGGGGATTATTGAGAGAGACAGGGGTCAATCATAATACAAAAAATAAATAGGTAATAATGGGGGAGGTTAAAAATTATATTTCATCATTTAAAATTGAAAATAAAAGGGCATTAAAATATTAAAAAATGTGGATAAAAACAGAAGGGATGAAATCCCTTACTTGGAAGTATGATCCCGATGTATTGGGAGATGCTTAAGAGATGATACTTGGTTGCTTCTAGGAGCCTTAAGAGTATTATAGAAAGAGGATATCAGTGTCTGGATGAAATCAAAAGTCTTTTAGTGAGGAGTAATTGGGATCTTGGGTGGGTTTACAAAGTAAAGGAGAGGGAATTATTTATTATTTAGGTTTGGGACATCACACATTAAACTAATCAAAACCACAAACCAACCCATTGTTTTTGCCCATGGTTTTTTACAAAGTGGTGGGGGAAAAATATTTTACAAGTAAAATGTCCGAACATCTTAAAATAATAAGGTTTCTTATGTTTATGATAGTCACACACTCAATGAAATCAATTTAAAAGGCTAAAATGTTTTATAAGTCTTAAATGGTCCACAAAGGCTTTGTAAAATAAATCAAACAAACCTATAATAAAATTATTTTAATGGTAAAACATTTATTGTCCGAAAATAATTTTTATTCTATTTTATTACATCACTATTGGGTCATTATGATGTCATGAAACACATTATATAATTATACAGTACTTTATTTTTCCCAAAACTTCGTCTGGCTCAGAAAATTATGAAAAATTCACTTTTGGATAACTTTGATGACCTGGTTTCCAAAATAATATTTATTTTATCAAAATAATTTTCAAAATATGTGAATTTTTTAAAATAAAATCGAAATTTATCAAAAATTCATGGGTTTTGACCAAATAGCATTCAAACTATAATATGAATCACAATTTTCTTCATAATAATTATATGATAATTTATATTTAATAAAAATTAATTTAGTATTAATATTTTATTAAATATTATTTAACTTAAAATTACATTAATTCGTCGAAATAGAATTCATAATTGAATATTAACTAAGAATATTATTGTTTCTTTAAAATATATGTAAAAAGTAACAATAATAAACTTAATGGATAATCTTCATTATATACAGAAATAACTCACATAATCATAGTGATAAGGTCTTGTTACATAACCCCATATAACACTTGCATAAGACAGAAGGGTAAGGTGTGTGATGGTCACAAACTCCTGGGGTGGCTTGGATAACATCACACAAACAATAATCTCTATTAACTTTTAATTCTCATGTTGGCAGTTCTATTTGAGATTAACATGTTGAATCATAGCATGGACTTGGTCAATAGTGATTCTAATTTATTCCACCTCCTTTCTGAGCTCCGAAAAATGGGCTTCATATAGGGCAAGTCTACTGGATGAGGCAATTGCTTCCTTTGTCTGAGTAAATTAGATTTGTTAAAGCCCTAAATTTATACTAATCATGTGATCACTGTTCAATGGCTAGATTAGAAACGGTGACAATTTATAATGGTATTATACAACAAAAATCATAAAAACAAAGAAGTAAATAAATTATATAACCTTTTTACATAATAAGACATTTAATTAGATCAAGATAAGTTTTCATTGATAAAAGTTTGGGTCATTACAATATTCCCCCCTTAATAAATTTATCCCTCAAAATTTCTTTTTCCCACACTAATACAGATGTGGATAAATCTTCTTCATTACTTCCTCTATTTCCCACATAGCTTCTTCAAACATGTGGTTTCTACACAACACCTTGGCGGGGGGCATTGTCTTATTTTGTATATCCTTCTCTCTATGATCTAACTTCTTCACCTATTTATCCTCGTAAAAAAGAACATCATATAACTGTAATAGCTATGATGAGAGTACATGTGAAGGTTCTGGTATATAATTCTTTATGAGGGATACATGAAAGACATCATGTGCTTTGGCCATGGTGGGTAGAAGTGCTAGTCGATAGGCCACAGCCCCAACACGATCAAGAATCTCAATGGGGCTGATGAAACAAGGACATACCTTCCCATTTTTTCAAAACATCATTACCTTATTCCACATATATATGAGTAGAAATACCATGTCTCCATATTTGAACTCAAGGTCTCATCGAATGTTATTAGCATAACTCTTCTATTAACTTTTTGATGCCTTGATATGCTACTAAATTGTTTTCACCTTCACCACCATTTATTCGACCATTTCAGGTCCTATAATCATATGATCACTGACCTCCTCCTAACATGCCGGTGTTATACACCATTTCCCATAAAGTGATTCATATGGTGGAATTTGGATTCTTGAGTGAAAAATTTGATTGTAAGAGAATTCAACTAGTGGAAGATATTGGTCCCATCATCTTTTGATGTCCGTTCAACTTGATCATAACTTATCTTTTAGTGCCAGAATAGTTTGTTCTGATTGGCCATCAGTTTGAGGATGATTGGCCATACTGAAGTTCTGTTCTATGCTTAGAAAATGTTGGAGAATTTTTTAGCACTTCGAGGTGAATCTCGAATCACGATCACATACAATAGATAATGGTATTCAATATAGCCATAACACTTCTTTGATGCAAATATGTGCATGTTGATCCATTGATAAGTCCTCTCGAATCACAATAATGTGAGTTTTCTTCATAAAGAGATCCATAAAGACCCATATAGTAATGTTTCCTCTATATTTCCATGTAGGTATAATGGAAATTTCCATGGTAATGTTTTCCCACTTCAATATTGGTATGTATAGTGGTTTCATCATCCCCTTAGTCTTTTTCCTCTAAGCATTCACTTGATGATATATCAGGAACATTGATGTATATTTAGAAATCACCTTTTTGATATTGTCTAAACAAAAGTTTTCTTGGAGATCTTGATACATCTTTGTGCTCCCTTGGTGAATAATAAAGTTTGATCTATGTGCATCATTCAAAAGATCCTTCTATAACACTTGAAAGAATTTTACACATAATCGTGACACAAATATCACTATTCCATTCTTTTCAACAATGAACTAAGAGTATTTCCCATTTTTGATAGCTTCTACCTTTTCATAATTTCAACATCCTTTCTTTGGGCAACCTTTATTTTCTCTATGAGGGATGGTTGAGAAATCATTTGAGAAATAATTTATGATGTTCCTCCATTAATGATTCCCATTTCCATCCTCCAAAAATATAAGAATATTGGATCCTTTTAAATTCTCATCATTGATAATGATTCCTGACCCTTTTTACATATAAAACCTCTACCCCTATTTTGGCATATTATGATGGTAGTGGATTGAGTAGTCATAATCCTTGATGAGTTCTATCCATATTCATTGGTTCATATTAAGCTCTTTTTTGTGAATATATATTTGAGGATCTTTTCATCAGTATATATCTCCCCCATCTCCCTATAGAGATAATGCAACCTGATTTTCAATGAAAATATCACATATGCCAAATTTGGATCATGTGTGGGATAGTTTTACTCATATATTTTCAGCTTCCTTGAGGTGTAGGCTATCACATTATTATTTTTCATCAACACACAATCTGTCCCTTCTTCAAATAATCACTAAATACCAAAAAAAGGTTCTACACTTGTGGGTGTTGTGAGTGCATGTGTAGTGACAAGCCTCTAATTCAACTCCTTGAAGCTCTCTTCACATTCATCACTCCATGAAAACATTAATCCCTTCTAAGTTATATTGGTAAGACAGTTGGACAATCGTGAGAAATTTCTCACAAATAGATAATAATATTCAGATACATCTATGATGCAATGGATATCTATTACCGATGTTTCCCTCATTCATCCATCAATTGCAGTTTTCTTGGTGGGATGCACAAATATCGCATTGCTTTTGATGATATGAACTATGAATGAGACATATTTCAACCAGAACTCACACTTTCTGTACTTTTCATAGAGTTTTTCCTTTCGCAAGGACTCTATTACAGTTCTTAGATGCTCCTCATGATCCTCCTTGGATTTGGATTATATTAGAATATCATTTATATAGACTACAAGAAAAATATCATGGTAGTCTCTAAAGACTCTATTAATCAAGTCTATGAAGATTGATAGAGAATTAGTGTGTCCTAATATCATTACTATGAATTCAAAATGTATGTATCTTGTAAAAAAAGATGTATTGGAGATATCTTCCTTCTTCGCCCTTACTTAATAATATCCTGACAACAAATCCAGCATGGAGAAGTATTTTTCTCCACATAGTTGATTGAAAAAATCCTCAATTTGAGGCAGAGGATACTTGTTCTTTATCATGATTTTTCTGAGCTCACGATAATCAATGCAAAGGTGCACTGACCCATCCTTCTTCCTGACAAAGAGGATGGGTGCACACCATGTTGAAGTTCTTGGGCATGTAAACCCTTTATCTAGATTCTCATGTAGTTGTTTCTTAAAATCCTCAAGCTCCACAACAGCCATTCTATAAGGATTCTTATATATGAGGAACACCCCAGGTATAAGATCAATTGAAAATTCAACTTCTCTTCTAGAAGGGAGAACATACAATTCCTCGGGAAAACCATTAGATAATTCCCTCACAATAGGCATATCTTCACAGATGGATTATTCCTTAGACTCAATCATCTTGGCAGATATGCATTCTCATAGGGATGTAATATCCATTCTTGAGAAGAGGGTGTTAAAAAAGATTCATCATCCTCCATGAAATTGTATAGAATAGGGGTTCAATTCTCCATATTGAGAGTGATTTCCCTATCAGGGAAATTTATGTTGGATCTATATAGGGAAAGCCAATCCATGCTGAGAATTGAATCAAACTCTATAAGAGGTAGTATGATTAGGTTCACCGGGATGTTAAATCCACTAATTATAATAGGCTATGAGTTTTATTCATGGGATGCAATGATTTCCCTATTTTTCATACTCGTCGAAATATTTACTTCCAGGATTTGTGGCGGTATTGAGATTATTTAAATCAACATTCAGGATACAAAAGAATGAGTAGAATGTGAATAAAAAATAATATTCTCTATTCATGTATGAATAACTATTGTATCTATCACCACATAGTTGTTGGGGTTCACTTTGGCGGTGGTGATGGAAAAATCTCCCACTTTCTACCTATTTGGTTGTTGGTTGCCTCTGAAAACGCTTGGCTTAGGGAAGTTATTTTCTAGGTGGCCAGGTTCTTTGAAATTGAAGAAATGAACAATGGAGTGAGATTTAGGTAGAGATATCCTCTCCTTTTTCATAGTTGTGGGTTTTTCTTGTCAGTAGTTAATGGTTAGGTTCCCTTCTCTTCAAAATATAAAGAATATCTTTTCCCCATCAGGCAATTTCTTGGTTTCTTCCTTCCGCACCTTTGGTAAGTGGGGTTCTTAATTTTCTTAGCATAGTTGGATTTGTCCATTGGACTGTTAGAATTGATGTCCATCTTATGCTTTTATCCCCTTGATACCCCTGAGATTCTATAATCTCCATTTCGACCTTGAACGCACATCATACAATTTCCTCATAACTATCGAATTCAACGATCACCAGTGCTTTCGTCAGGCTAGTTATCATCCCACCAAAGAAGCTATCAACCTTACATTCAGGGCTAGCATCAAAGAAATAGTCAGATCATGCAAACCTAGTAAATTTTTCCTTGTATGCTTTGACAGATTTGTTTTCTTTTTTCGTGACGTAAAGTAAGTCCTTGTCCACCTTAAGTTGAAGGGTGCGTGGAAAATATTTATCAAAAAAATATATTCTAGAAATCCTACCAATCAAACACCTCAATCACGTCCCATGCTTTATATTTTTTTATCAAGGTCCCCAATTGATCAGATTAACCATGCATATGATAAGAATCAATAAGAACCTTCTCTTGTTCAAAAACTTTAAGGATAGAGAAGATCTTCTTCATGGATTTGATCCATTGTTTGGAAATTGAGGGATCAGATGATTCATTAAAAGTAGGAGGCCTTTGTCTCATGAGACTCTTTATTGGGACTTGTTATTTCTTGGTGGTGGGGGGTTGAATGTTCATATTGACCCCTGTTTCTATTCAAATATTAAGTTAACTGAAAGTGTATCGTGATAATTTTCACGGTTCCTGGTCCCATTGGATTGGTCATCTCATTAGAATAGTCATCCCATTGATCTTCACATTGGTTATTATCCCAAGTCATCCTATTACCGGCCATTTTCTAGAATAAAAGGTAATTTTGGGCAAACACATAATGGTTAATTCAAGGACACAAATAGATGACATATAAATAACTTTTTATTTCCTTATCTTATAAATATATTGGCTTCAATCTATATTATCCATGATCTAATTTCTAATATATATACATATGGGAATTTTTTCCATAATAATGGTTCATACTAAGATTGTGAATTTACCAAAGCATATCGCCTAATAGTGTTGTAACCAAGAGTTCATCAAGGCCATTTTTTATGTTCCAAGATACCCTGGTTCAAGCCTGAAACACCTTTTTAGAGTTTTAACTCATGGGTACATCTGTGCCAGAGCCGCCTCCACCTGCTCTTATCTAGATAAAGATTCATTTTCTTGATAAACCACTTACTCAATACACACCATAACATAACGATATTTTTATTATACTTAGTCTTATCCCTATGTATTTCCCTATGATTTTATAATTCTAATTCACAAAATAACTAAACCTATTTTCTAATACCAACTATAACAACCCATATTTTTATTACACACTTAAAAATGATTTATTACCTAAAATATTTACTTGATAAAACATTTAAGGTCAAAAGGTATAGTTTATTTTGGGATTAAGAACATTACATAATGACTGAAAATCTGAAACATAACATCTTTATTGAAAACATTCTTTACATGACCACTACATTCCCTCGTACATAGCATTTCATGGGATAACCTGAAGACATGTATAAGAAAAGGGAGATATATAAATCCCAGTAAAGAAGTAAAAAATTCATAACATGATGATTAAAATACATGTTCGTCAATAAATATTTCAATGGAGTGAAATAGAAACCTGAACATGAAGGCATGATATAGCATGATTATCATAACATGGAAATGTGGAAACAACACTTCACATGATATTAGTATGAGCCAAGTATCACTGCACCTGAAGCATGAGTAAGCCCTCATTTAGCATTAAATATAATGATTAAACCCTCATTTCACTTTTCATATATTGATACTCATCTTTACCCAATGCATTGGACTGTTATCTGGGCGCACCCTTCATAAAACATTTCATTTCATGCATAAGTGTGCAACATGGATCATACAACATGAAATTATTAAACGTCATCATTTATTCCATGATAAAGGATTCAATAATTCATACATGAAACTGATTAATCAATGATTAAATTATCATAATGGTGAATACCCTTTATTGAGAAATTGGTATGGTATTCACTACACAATGACTTTGGCTTGGAAAATTGGAGTGCAATTTCTGCAGCATAATAGTGTGAGATAAGAATTCATAAAATTTATTTATGATAAATAAATGGGTGTCTAATAATATGTACATTAAATTTAATTTAATGGTTTAATACAAATAAATTACACAACATATGTAATGGAATTTATATTCATCAATCAAAATAATAGCTTGAATGTAAATGAGGAGAGAGAAACCCCTTATAGAATTTTGGCATGGTAACAGGTTTCCATGGGAGGAATTAATGAGAGAGAATGGGGTATATTATAATTTAAACATAAAGAGGGTTGTATAGGAGAGGTGAGAAATCAGACCCCAACCATTATAATACAAAATAAAAGTTATAACAATATTAGAAAACTTATATAAAATGAGAATGAAAGAAATCCTTCACTTGGATGTGTGATCCCAATCGCATGGGAGAGGCTTTAGAGAGGCTTATTGGGGGATTGGGGTGCCTTGGGAGGATTCTACAGAGATGAGGAAATAGTTTTGATGAACTAAAAACGCTTTGAGTGAAGAGGAAGTGGGAGTTTGGGTGTGTTTATAAAGGAAAGGGGAGGGAATTATTTATTATTTCTGTTTGGAGAACCACACATTAAACTAATCAAAACAACAACCCAAAACATGGTTTTGGCCTATGGGTTTGTCATAGGAGAGTGGGAAAAATATTTTATAAGTGCAATGGTAGAACCTTCTATATTAATAAGGTTTTCGATGTGTAGGTGAGTCACACTCTCAAGGAAATCAATTTAGAATGCTAAAATGTTTTATAAGTCTTGGAGGGTCCACTAAGGATTTGTGAAATAAATAAAAAAACTAAAATCACATTATTTTATTGGTAAAACATATATTGGCCGAAAATAGTGTTTATAATATTTTATTACATCACTAGTGGCTCATTATGATGTCCTAAAAAACATTATATATTTAAATAGTATTTATTTTTTACCCAAAAATTTGATTGTATCAGAAAATTATGAAAACTTCACCATTGGATAATTTCAACATCATGATTATAAAAATAATATTCATTTTATCTAAATAATTTTCTATATATTTGAATTTTTACATTTAAAATAAAAACTGACATTTATCGAAAATTCATGCGTTTGGACAAAGTAGCTGTCAAACCTTAATAAAAATGACAATTTTATTCATAATTATTATACAATATTTTATATTTAATAAAATAAATTAGTAATAATATTTTATTAAAATATTGTTCTATTCAAAAATCCATTAATTAATCAAAATAGATTTCATAATTTAATACTAAATAAGAATACTATTTTTTCTTTAAAAACTTTTTACAAAGTAACAATAATAAAAATGAATGTATATTATTTTTTATGTAGAAAAATAATGCACAAAGACATCATGCTATGGTCTTGATATTTAACCCCTTATAACAACTGCATTAGACTGAAGGGTAAGATGTGCATTGGTGACAGACTATTGGGTGGCTCAGATAACATCACGTGGGTGGTAATCCCTATCAACTTCCACTTCTCCCGTAGGTGGTTCCGTTTCAGCTTAATAAGTTCGAGGTCATCTTGGTATTGGTCAAGAGTGAATCCTAATTACACAAAATTCTCTCTAAAAACTGACAAATGGTCTTCAAATGTGTAAATTCTACTGGATGTGGTCGTCGATTCTTTTTTCGATTAAATTGGATTTGTTATATCCCTAAATTTATACTAATCATTTAATCACTATTTAATGACTATATTAGCAAAGGTCACAATTCTTAATGGTATTTTAAAATTCAAAATAATAAATCCAAAGAAGATCATATGTTATATAACCATTTTTCATAATAAGACATTTAGTTAGATCAATAGTAAATTCCATTGATAAAATTTTGGGTCATTACAGAATGTGCTAGATCACATCCCCATTAATGAACCAAATAGGTATTAGGTCCTCACATGAAACACTCTCCCTTAGGCCCAATCCATCTATTTCAGAAAGATATAACATACTATCTCTATGAAGAAATGATGAGATCACTTATAATGATATGACAATAGGCTACCCGAGAGGGTCTTGCATCTCTAAATTCATGAAAGAGAAAAATAAACCCACCACATTTCACTATTTTCCTCCTGAACCACTTGCATCTTACTCTTATATATCATAGAATCAATGAAGAAATTTATTTTAAAGATATATTGTAACATCCCACACTTACTTACCATAAAAATAAGTAGCAAGACCATCGGTTTGCATTACCTCAAGGGAATCTACCTAAACTCCAGAGGTTGGTGATAAAAGAATGGGTCTACGGTGTGTCTATGGGGAGACTATTCATTCATAGATCAAAGTGTTGTAATGGTATAATAATAATAAAACATAAACTGTAGAAATATTAATAACTAATTCTAAATTATAAGATGATAAATAGAAGCATTTTAATAAATATAGCCTATTCCAATTTATAAAAAACATTCTTGCATGTTATAGTGAAGATACAGAACTGAAAACTATCAACATACTGCATAGTTTATAATTCAGAACAAAAATGGACTCAAAAAAAAATAAAATAACTAAAAACCCAAAGGTGACCTCATCAAGAATCCTAAGAACAATCACATTCATGTTCTCCATATCTCCCATGTATGAAGCACAACACAAGTAATCGATCGAAAAACCTGAAAGAATGTTGGACTGCTTGGGAACCCCTGTGCAAAGGCAGCCTGAGCAGGGTGTGAGAAATAATCTCAGAACTATGGAACCATCGGTGTGTATACCAATCCATATAGTGAAATATAAATTAAATGTAGTTTAATATAAAATAAATACAGAGTGATAACAAAATAATATTACAAAGCTGCTCTGGGTTCCTAAACAAACACCCATCTCACACCACCCACTTCATCCAATGCTGGAAATTAAAAAAGTGGTACCTGTGAAATTATAAAATGAATAACAGTGCCAAATGTACCAAGGAAACTAAAAAAGGTTCCCCCCAATCTTTTTCTTAGTCATTGTGAATAATTCTCATGTCATCACATAAGTATGCTAACAAACGTGTAGGAAAAGTCCCAAGTGCATGCTCTAATATAAATAGAAGAAACAAGTATAACACAATGAATTAACCAAATAAATAAATAAATTCAATTCAATCAATCCATCAAATATAGTAGTGGAGTCATGTACCCATCCAAGTAAATCGATAAAGAATCCCGATTATCACAATAAGAACATCTGATAATACAATAATTCCGAGCTCATCCAAGGGGACCCTTAGGGTGTCCCAAGTATCGCTATGAAACATGGTGACCCTAATTTAGTCCCATGTATCTCACTATAGGACTGAGTATAACCAAAGGCATGGTGTATCCTTCTAGCCTATGGGTCAATCCATAGTAGCTTCCCTAGGAAAATAAAATCATTTATGAGTGTAAATAATCATCCGAAAAACCCTCTCCTAACAATACAAATCATCTACGTTGGTGTTGTGTGGTATAACCACCAGAGTATGGGAGTCTATCTAAGAGCCACTAATATGGAACCCATGTTCTCACCCAGATCACATCATGTGACCCAATCCCCAAAATCACATTTCCTGGACAACATCAAGTATATTTGAAGGAAATTTAAATTCATAACTACATGCCATCAAATGTCATCTCAATATTACGTTCTTTCCATTAACTAAGCTATGAAATCCAAGCCCAACAACAATGTCACATTTTTTTAACAAGGAAAAATTAAACAAATGGGACCAATAATGGTATGAGTTATAATATACTATGCATAATCCTTAAACATTCTCATGTCAACAAATATATATCGTAAATACATGATCTATTCAACTTATCCCCACAATATACATTAAGGAATCAATATTCCCTAAGGAATTTAGTAGAAAAGTAAACTCAACACTCCAATGTAGGATCACTTTGAAAGTATATAATTGAAAGAAATAAACTTTTTCATAATAATTATGAATTTGAATAAGAATTGGGATACAAGAAAAAAGGTGTACGAAATCAACATGCCCCCCCAAAGAAATTTTATTTAATTTCATTTAAACATAATAGTCTAACAAGTTTGTTCAAGCATGACATTCAATTCATTTCATCACATTACATTTAAAAAACTATATATTATGGTAAAACCTATTACTCAATCCAAAAGTCATTTTCAATTCCACTTAAACCATTCAATACAACGAAATAAATTTTTTATGAATAAACCATTTATTCATGGTATCCAATTTGGTGTGACTCATTCTACTCAAGGTCGTCTCAGTCATTTTTCCAAAACATGGATAATTGATTTAAGGTATAAGTTTCAAAGGTATGGGTCTTTTTCATTACCCTTAATGGATTATACCATATTCCATAATATATTATAACAATTAAAATTCCATTAACCAAACAATTTGAACACCCATAAAGTGGAAACACCACATACAATGACTAAGGGTCATGTTTATGGAATGGGTCTTAGAAACAACTCAATTAACCATTTGGGTAATTCTATGTCCCAGTGAACCAAACAAAAATGGGGTATCTTCGGTTCATTGAAGAACCCATGAGACAAGGATCACTTAATTTCAGATACAACCAATTATATTACTTTATAAAAAGAATTGGTTACAAAAACATTTAAAAATAAAAATTGGCAACTCATTTTATAACCTCAACAGAGGCCATGTCTCATATTCCATATACCAAACATAACATCATGGAATAAAATAAAATTCATGGAAATATGACAGAAACGCAAGATTTTTTATTCAATAATTTTTTTTGATTCAAGGCACTGCACCTCCTATAATAGTGTTTTATTAAAAATATCATGATATTTATTATCAAAACATTATTTATCAATTTTAGGAATTTCATTAACTTCAAAAAATTTAGAATTTAATCTAAAAAAAATTATTAATAAAAACCAAGAACGGTGCATTAGGTAATTACTTAATGCATTACTAAAATTAAAGGGCAAAGGAATAGGACCTTGCCTCATGAACATGACCCAGACAAACAGGTTGGTTCTATACACATTGATCAGTGACAACTCCAAGCTAATCCACACTTTCAACCACATAAATTCTAATATATATATATATATAACTATAAATAAAATTTAAATATTTCTATATCTATAAGGTAATATGAACACGGAAGATATATATGTATACACATACCGCCAAATGTGAGTGAACACCAGAAATAAAGATAAAACCCCACTACAACAAATAATATGAACTAAGAAACACTACAGCCTGAGCAGGGTCTCAGATATAATCTCAGTAGGACGGTACCACTAGTGTCTACCCCAATCTAGATAATGCATTATAAATTAATAAGCGTTCCATATAAAATAAATATGAAGTAGTAAAAAATTAAAAATAGAAAAATGGTCTAGATTCATAAACATACACCCTCCCCATACCACTTATTTTTTCCTAATCCAGAAATCAGAAAGGAGGTACCTAGGAACGCTTAATTTGTGTATCAGTTCCAAAAGTAAAAAAAACGAAACATAAAAAGGGAACTCCGATGATTGTGATTAGGAATGTGGTCTACTTCCTATGCCATCACATAATTATGCTTATAAGTGAGAGAGAGATTTCACAAGTGCATTCTCTTATATAAATAGAAGCAAAAATTAAAAGTCAAAAATTAACCAAAGAAATCAATCAATTAAATTAAATTAATCCATAAAATAAAGTAGTGGAGCCTTGTGCCCATCCAAGGTGATCAATAATGAATTCCAATTATCACATTAAGAACATATAATAATCCAATACCACAAATCACATCTAAGGTGACAATTATGGTGTCCCAAGTAACATTATGGGGCATAGGGACCCGCATTCTGTCCCAAGTATCTCACTAGAGGACCGATTATCACCCAAGGCATGATGTAGGAATCTAGGCAATGGGTACATCCATATTTTCTCCCCTAGGGAACCGATATCACTCTTGAGTATAAAAAACCACCTAGGACCCTTTCCATGAAAGATAAAGTATCAAGCCCAATATGACATGGTATAACCACTCAATCATTGGAGTCCATCCATTAGTCCATAATATGGAACCTGTGTTCTCACCTGGCATGCATCAAGTGAACCAAGTCACCAAGGCACATTTCAAGGCAGAAATCTTGTATATTTCAAGGTAATGTAAATACATAACTACATACCAATTAGATTCATCTCAATACCAAGTTCTTTCGATAAACCATGTTATGTAATAAACTCCCAAAAACAATGGAATATTTTATATACAAAATAAAAATATAAAAATGAGATAATGTATGGTATGGGGAATAAGCTACATGGAATACGCCATAAACATTCACATGTCACCAAATAATATTTATAAAGGTGTGTTCTACTCAATCTATCCAAAAATATATATTTAAATCCATAAATATGGGATAAGATATTTAGAATAAAAGAAATGTAATAGATCTAAATAAGGATAATAAGGTAAGTATATAATTGAAAACAGTAAATGTGGACATACCATTAAATAGTTTCATAAGAAATGGGATATAAGAAAAATGGTGTATGGAATCGACATCCCCCCCCAATGTCTATCATTTAATGAAATTTAAATAAAAAAAGATAACATGATTATTCATTCACAATTCTCAATTAAATCCATCACATTAAATTTATAAAAATAAAAGTTAAGGAAAAATAACTTATACATTCCAAAAGTAATGTTCAATTATATTAAAATCATTTAATATAAGGCAAGAAAATTTTTAGGACTAAACCTTTTATTAATGGTATTCCATTTGGTGTTGGTCATCTTACTCAATTTTATCTCACACATTTTTTCTAAACATGGAAGATTGATTTAAGGTACAACTGTAAAAGGAATGAATCTTGTTCATTACCCTTAAAATATGGTACCATCATTCAAAATCCATTCAAACCATTAAAATTTCCTTAACCAAAACATTAGAACAACCATGAGGTGGAAGCCCCGTATACAAATCCCATGGTTCATGTTCAAGGGATGTTTTTTAGAAACAACTCAATTACCCACTTTGGTAATTCTAAGTCGTGGTGGACCAAACACCCATGGGGTATCTTGGGATTATTGAAACACTCATGATACAAGGCTCATATTATTTAAAAGAAACCACATGCTATTCCTCTATAAGATTCATTAGATATAAAAACATTTATAAAGAAAACGGGGAAACTCGTCTTATAACTTCAATTAAGGCCAGGTCACATATGCCATATACCAAACATAACATCAACTCATAAAAGAACAACCAAGCATAAAAGACTGGAATGAATAAAAATAATACACAATACTTTTTAGCATGAAGGAAACACACCTCCATTGGATTCTTTTTATTAAAAAAATACGGACATTTCATATAAAACAGTATTTAATAACATTCTAGTCTTTCATTATTATCATCAAATGAATAATTTAATCAAAAAACCATTTTACATTAACTACATACTAATAAAGGTGAGATAATTTATTTATTTATGGATTATTAAAATTATTGGGAAAAGGAATGGGACACTACCTCAAGAATATGACCAAGGCGAACATGTTGGTGCTGTATGTTTTGACCAGTGACCACTAAAATCTTTTCCACACATTCACCCACATATATTACAAATATATATATGTATGTATGTATGTACATTTTAATTAAATGTACATAATCCCCTCTCTATTAAGAAATATGTTCGAGGAAGATATAAATATATATATATACATATATCTTCGTTTGTGATTACACACCCTTAAAGGTGATCAAATCCCCATTAAAAAATAATGTGAACATAGAAATAGTACGAAAAGGTTTAATGAATCTTTAAACAATTAATAGAGACCCAAATAATCAAAATCATCATAAATTAAAATATCATAAACAATTCAGCATATGTAAAGCCCTACATAGGACAGTAGTGCAAACCTGAAACCAGTGTTGTAAGGTCCATGTTCTTAAATAAAATTACCAGCACCACAAATATTAAAAAATCCAACAAAATAAATTGTGTGACAAGAATGAATGATGGAACCCTTACCTGAAATTGATGACGAGTGGTCTTATGTGATCTGAATCGCTTTAACTTCATTGGTGGTTTCAATAAAACAAACAAGGGGGACCCGATGGATCCTTCTAATACCCTATCATCAAAGAAACACAAAAAGAATCTTATTACTCCAAACCCTAGGTTTGGCCAATTTAATATGTTTACGGGAGACTGAAAATCATTTGAAAAATAGAGGGAATAGTGATAGGGATCTATAAAAAAACAAATCCAATGCAAAACCATTTGTTTTCATACTATAGTAGGTTGTGAAGAGGGAGGTCCTGAGGAGGGAGGACGTGCAGAGTGAGGTCGGCCGGAGGGACGTTTCATGGAGGGAGGTTGTGCATCCAGGGGATTCGATCATGTGGTAAGGGGATACACACTATTTTGGGGTATTTTTCTTAAACCTAAACTATAATATTATTATTTTTATTTTTATTATTCTTATAAATATTTTTATGAAAACATTTCATTATTTTCTATTTTTTCTCATTTATCCACATTCAATTTATTTCAATTTTTAAATTTTAATTTAATTAATTTAATTTCATTATATAAATGACATCAATTTTTTTAATAATGAAAAAATATATTCCCACACTCAGTTTTATAAACATCCTTACCAATAAAGGAAAAAATAATTTCCCTCAAAACAATTTCAATGAGCTCAAATCACGGGACATCAAATATATAGGTAGGTTCTAAATTGAATGATTGATGGTATTAAACACATCTTTATTACATTATCTTCAACTCATGATATGTGATTATTTATATCTAATCTTTATAATTCATGTATAAAAATGACCATTATCGCTACAAATAATTCGTCCATCAACACAAGGCATGAATAACTAGAGGGAGTTAGAGATCATGTTTTAGGTAATTATGGTCATGAGGCCTCAACAAGAAATAATTGTATTCTATGAAACGGTCCCATTTTATCAAAATAGATATCATCCTAATTTCTAATGTATCATAATAAATCATATATCCCATTTCAATATCATGTAAAATCTAGATCTGGACCACAGTAACACTTACATTATATCCTGAAAGGATTTTTCATAGGCCTTATACCCCAATAATTTAATTCCCTTATTTTTAAATCCCAATAGAAGAGATTCATGGCCTGAAAATTCCATGATAAAATCATTATAATATATATTTATCATATGGAAAATCTAAATGAAAATAATTTTCTTTGGATTCTCTTGGGATGTAATGACCCCACATTCACTATGTCAACAGACACCCCTTCCACTAAAATAATGTTAAACAATTAGTTAAAATTATCATTCTATAAGTAATATTTTGTGAAACAAACATATAACTTATGCTAAATCAATGTGTTCAAAAAAATATCATGATGTTTCGAATAATCATGCTGATTCTATGAGTACACTAAAATATATTTCATGAAAACAACCACAAAAGAATCTAGATATGGGTGGAAACCCTGATTCATCTGATCCAAAAAAATATTAATCACATTCATGATACTAAGCAGCATTACCAAATATGGATCTAGACATTATATAGAATGAAATGTCATACATGGTGCATCTATAGTACTAATGCATACCTGATGATATCTTGACCTTGAATCTATTTTTTAAAAAGGGATAGCTCCTCAAATATGGTTGAGGAGGTATTATATACGATGTAGTGGATATTGTTTCTTCATAATAGGCTTATTAAAATGTTAAAAATTCACACAATTACTAAAGATACTACATACCATCTTGCTGAAAAGGATAGATGAACCCCTAGGTGAGATGTTGGGCCATTTAAACCATTTATATTTTAGATCCTCCACCTTATTTTTAGTTCCTAAATCTCAATATGATTCATTTGTTATGGTGGAATAGATATCAGTGATACTACATGAATAAGATCAATAGTAAAATATACCTCTCTTAGGGGAGGTATCCAAGGAATTTATTTAGATAATTTTCCCCAAAATTATCCACTATGTGAATGAATTTTGTTTGATGTGTTCACTGATCAGTTAAAATTTTCTAGCAATCTATGATGACACTCCACACAAACCATGATGATCAGGCCCATCTAAACTAACTTGGACATACCATTACCCTTAATGAACATACCTATCATCCGTTGGGGATATTAATGTTAGTATTTAGTGATAAATTTAAATACAGTCTATAAAGGGAAAAATTATCTTTATTATGATATATAAGCCCATCATTTCTAAGATTAAAATGTTTCCTATGAAATGGTAACTTCTTATCTCATGAGAGGAACTTCTTGTATTTGAGTACACTCACTAACTACAATATAAATGAAATAAAAATAATCATCAAACCACAGAAGTACTAAATTTCATCCCTAAAACACTCAATGATATAAATATATGTAATGTTGTGTTACATTCCTATGTCAAATATGGTGGAAGTTGGTGTATAGGCTATAAAAATCAAACATCATACTGTAAACAGCCCAACACTTTTTATTTTGGGGGTAGGTTTAACTACATATATCCTTATATATCCATATACCTATGATATAACCTGACTAACCATGTTATTTATACTCTCTTGGATCTTTATATTTGGAATATGGATCCCTCGGGCACAACCACCTCATTGGACAGAATGTTCATCAGTACTTCAGATGTCCACCAAGCGAGGAGATATTTATCCTAGTCTGGAAGGAGGTGTTGGTGTGCATCATTTACATATATGTTTAAATGGAAAGGTCCTAAAAACCACTAAATATACCCCCATCATGTCACATGATCAACACTCAAAATATTCTATTTCGTACTATGGATTTATATGATTCTTCTTACAACACTCATTAAATACTATAAAATTTTCAGTATGAACACCCTAATTGGCCTTTCCCATATGACATAACTCAAATTATTTCTTGTTTCCCCAAGATGAAATAATTCCATATTTATTAATTGGTCTATCATTACCCATATCTAAATCTTCCCAAACGTTATGGTCATAGATAATATCCTGGTTCACTATTTCAAAAACGACAGTTATACAAAAAAATTCACCTAAGAATGGATTGTCTAACTAAGCCCATCGTCAAATCACCTCTATATGGTCAATTTATCAATGGTAAGAGTAGGAATATAACATTATATCTATATGAAACACATAGAGTAGTCCATGACAGATATATTACACTACCAGAAACTCATATACACTCTTTCACGATTGGCTCTCAATGTCTTCAGAAAGAAGTTATCATAAAATCTAGACTAAAAATTCATTCAGTTAATCTCCGGGAGCTGACCAACCAGATTGTTGACATCCCACAAATGCTAGGATGATCCAAAAGAATATAAATTGAAATATTGTTCTTCATATCAGGTTACATCTCCATATTCCTAATGATATACATGGTGGCCTCTAGCCATGATTTTTGCAGCCTGGGCCCCACCATCCCCCAAAAACATAGTTTTTCAACCAATGAAATTCTCATGTCTACTATTCCATAGTAGGGTAAGTTCACAAGAAAAACTTATATTGTCTACATGAATAATAGGAGGCCCCCTTAAAATTGAGTGTCAATTCTCATATTATGTATAAAATGAGGTTCCACGGTTCCACTATAGGAGGTAATATTGATGTTTTATTTCCCACTACATCTGGATTGTGGTCATCACCACCTTCCTAGAACACTAATCAAACTCATTGTGGTGGGATATTTATTAAAATTCAAATCAAACACCTAAGAATAATGTTTTATAACAAAAATGATCATAGATAATGGATATTACATGTGTAAAACCTTTTCAAATATAATTCAATAGTTGTAACTGCCTGGGAATAAATCTAGGTATCATTGACATATAATTTCATAAATGGTCACATGAGACACTTCCACTACCCACTAAACATTGTGGTCCCAGACCACAGTTTCATATCATATATCAAAGGTTTTAGTATATGTAGTGAAATTTAAAATTCATAGAGTAAAGAAACCTTTATGTTGGAATTAGAATCCTCAATTAAGGGAAATCATTTCATTTTTGAATTACATGTCATAATTTTTATCTATGTATATTTATATTGAAATCGTAGTGTTATCATACGTGTAACCAATTCTGAGGATAAAAATTCTAATTCATTATATATTGAAATTGGTACTTCATATAATGGTAACCATCCTTTTTTATTGTTTAATTACATCGATCACTATTCCATATTTATAGAGGTCACAAACCTTTAAAATTATGAGTTTATCACATATAATTCAATTTATGTATGTTTAGTCACATGTAACTAAG
The DNA here is from genome assembly GCA_963277665.1 of Viscum album. Classification (NCBI taxonomy): domain Eukaryota; kingdom Viridiplantae; phylum Streptophyta; class Magnoliopsida; order Santalales; family Viscaceae; genus Viscum; species Viscum album. The sequence continues at coordinate 1,866,672,094 of OY728123.1, read as the reverse complement.
GGTATTTAGATCAACTATGGCATAATTGGATAGTTAGAGTGCCTCCATCAAGTTATTAAGAAATAAAGCCTTTACATTGATATAGAAACTTAAATTTAGCATTTATTTATCACATTCAACATATATAATTTATATTCAAGTGATATGTACATCACTCTAATAACATAAATAATGTATCATGAAATCAAGAAACACAACATACATTGCCTAGAATATGCTTGAAATTTGAATTTATATGTTCTAATAATGATGAATGGAAAAGTACATCTTTTCTATAATGAGCCAAGGGTATAAACACCATATTGGTAATAAACATCAAAAATCATTTATGTCAGCTAACAGTGAAATCAATACAGTTGTAATAAGGAAAAATTGGAATATAAAGTCATATCCCTCAAAACATGTCTTCTCCCTACACAATGAATATCTACTCCCATACGTAGTCGTATTACCAAATTTTAACATTTCCTTGCCTCTTTATTACCATCCAAAAAGAGTAAGGGAATGAAAACAAATCATTGATGCCCCTTGTATGTCTTGAGCGTGGTTATCTCATTAGTTACCTATTCATGTAGTCCATAAGGCTTAATGTGTGCCTCCACGTATTCCATAGGATGTCAACTAGAAGAGAGGTTCTAGGATGGTACAATGGGGAGACTTTAGTACCATTGATTAGAGTGACACAATGGTAAATAATATAAAAATAAAAACTGTAATGTTAGAAATACAAACAATAGTAGTACATAAACTATATAAATAACGATAGACATAATCAATAATAACAGGAAGTAGAATCAGCTACAAAAGATCATGTCATGATGTTATTCTGTATGGAGTGGGAATACATTGTTTCAAACATAAAGTGAAGTACATGTTATATAGAAATTGATAAAATGCCTAAAATATATCTCATATATCATCATGAGTACTTGATAATACCTTTACTCTCATACTCCAACCTAGAATTGAAAATAGGGAATCTATTTTTGGGAGATTCCATTTTTTACAACCTACATCCATGAAGTCTATCTGAGTAAAAGTTTGCAGCTCTAATAGGGTATGAGTAAAACCCAACTGGATACCCCGACAGTGTGTATAAAAATCATTTTTCTCATATAATCTATAACATTTTATAGTTATAACATGATTAATTTAAAATATAATAATGTGATACAACCTAGTATATAAGTATAATTCATTTGAGGTGAAATTTATTGATGTAGAGTAACATTGTACAAAAGAAAACCACCAATTATGACATATACAAGATGTATCATGTATCATACATACATGGGATAGAACCCAAGTCCATTAGATGAGGCATCCCCATTGAGTATGAGGTTATGTAGAAGGTAAATTCAGAATATTGTCGACCAACATTGTCCATAAACCCAAGACACAATTTTGAGGCATGAACTTCCTTTATGAGGGGTATGTCAATGGTAATCTTGGTATACAACGTTGGTGGTTCTGATGTAACAAATATTAGATATTATAAGAAATTTGGATCCATTGAAATAATCTATAGAATCCCATTATTGAATATATATATGTGGTTCATTGGTTCCATACTACAATATCCCCCCTTAGTTCCATAATTTGTTATCCATGGCCCACCATATTATACATCGAACCAAATTGTCATGTTAATGACCATAAAACATTACTAACCATTTACATATACATGGATAATCCAAGAGTTAATCTTAATCATTTGAAATCCTTATTTCACCCATTTAATTACATTTTCCATTATTAAAAGTAAAAGTGTCTAAGTGAGGTATCCATTTGATCATTAGATCATTCAAGATGATTAGGTAAGCTTCCACAACCAAGTGGAAAAATCCACTCAACTAAGGGGTGGCTTGGTCATATGAATTTAAATTGAACCCACCAATAGGGGTAGTTTGGGTAGAGTTTTACTACCTCTAACCTCTTCAAGGGGTATAAGGAACCTCACAACATAGTATAACCCATTATCATTTTGGTATTATACATTTTAGAATAAACACACAAAAATATCAGTGTATAGCACAACAACACAATATCAAGACATCATAAATTTTAGGGAAATGTTATAGATCACATATCTTATAACAATAGTTGAATCCTCCTCTAATATCTTCCTCTATTCAGGGATAGAGAAGAATCTACCAAAAAAACTGTCAAAATCCATGAAAATTGGTAATATTTTTTTGAAAGTATTTAAAATATGAAAAAGGAATGTATGAAATTAAAGGAAGACAAATAAATCAAGACATAATGATGGTGATATAATGTGATAGATGTTAATTTAAACAAAGTCTATATGGATGAGTTATCTCAAGCCATGTGTAATGGTCAAATGAGATATTTCAACATTAGGAAAATAATAAAAATAAGGGAAGAATAAGGAGGGTTTTAGTTTTAAGACGTAGGATGGGAAGTAATAATTTAACCTTTATAAATGGGTTCATGATTTAGACAAACTATTAGGAAAACCCTATGCTACACTTCACCATTACAGCCCTAAGAAATACACTGTGTATGGGATCAGTTCATAGTTAGGCATACCATCTGTAGCCCCTGAATGATAAATGTCCAAGCCCTATTCCCCATTTCATTGTTAGTAATATAGTAAGGGGAAAACATGATTCAATTTTTTTACACACACATAAAATTGTTAGTATATTTTTTGAATCCATGAAACCTCACTCGAATGGTTTAAAAACATTGTATCATCCCTTATAGCCTGAAAGGTTGGTCCATATGGTTAACACTAACAATGTGTTAAATGTTTTCCCCAAACTATCATTTGAAAACTTATAACATTTGGCTTCCAATGAGCGTAAAATTCCTTGAAAACCTCCACATGATCTTATTTATTTTCATATAGATCAAAAGAAGAGTTTAAAATGAAGTTTAAAAGACCCATTTCTCAAAATAAATATTTTAATATTACAAACAAGGGTGCTACACCAGTGGATGGCTAGTCATATGTTCTACCATTCTATAATGGGTCTTTGTTTATAGGAAAATTTCAATTATTATTGAAATAGTGGTGTGTTTTTGATTTATTTGTTTTTTATGGAAATGGGGTAAATTTTTGGTAGTTATTTTCATAGGGGATATAGCTGAATTATTTTGATTTCAAACTCCACAGTTCACTTTTCTAGGATCTCTCCATAATTTGTTTTCTTTGAATTTGATTTGATAAAATTATACTTTAAAACATATTAATCTATTCACTTCAGCAAATTGTTTTGTGAAATGTTTAGTTGATGTGTACAAAACACATACCATATTTATATCTCAATGACCACTCACATGTTTAAAAAAAATTGTCTCTATACTGGTTATCAATTAACATTTATAATATATTAATATAAATAATTATAAGTTCATATCATTTATATAAACCTTACAATATAACATATTATATATAATTGTTATGAATTTTGTGGAATCTTATAATTCTAAACCATGATACCAATTGGTGAAATTTCAACCAAGACCCCTCTAACGGATTCATTCATCAGGATTCTCATAGTATCATGTTGTCCTTAACAGAATAAAAAAATGAATTTTTCCTCCCAATTATTTGATGTGGGTAGCTTTAATGTAGCTTATTTATCCTATCACATTAATCGTAATGAGCATCTCTAAATTCTATTCATATAGAATTGATATATTTTAAGATAGTTTTTCTTTCTGATGTGGAGAATAATAATTTACTTAAGTATCTCTATAATAAATCATTGTAACACACTTCACTTGGTTTTATGGTTTACAAAAGTTATCTGACATTTCCTTCAAATGAAATTAGAATGTCCATACACTATACAAGCTCCAAAACAACAATATAAGGCCTAAAAGTGGAGAAAATATATTTGAACTCTTTAAAATTGTTTCCTTCTCTTTCCAATCCATGGAATTTATAAAGTAATAGTACTATGTATTATTTTATATCACATAATTTTTTTAATTTTTTAATTTCTATAAAATTATTTTGATTAATAAACTATGGTGTATAAAGGTCTCTAAGGGTCTAGTTTTTATTTTAATCTATGATGATGTGATTTATGTTAAAATTTTATGTTTCACTAGATTCCGTATGGGAAATTTCCCCAAAATTATTGTGTAACATATTGTTTCTATGTTTGTTTATGATTATTTTGTTGGGGCGCATGCATGTGTCACGTAGAGGGCGTGCATATATTACCCCGCATTCCTGCTTTCCAAAAGTTGGCAACATCCTATCCTTATTCATGTATGTCTTCTCCTTGATAGAAACAGGATGATAGGGTGTCGTTTCTTCTATCTTTGTATTCCTCCTCGGACCTCATCACCTAATATGGGTCTCACTCATAGATTTAAGATGTTGTTCGTGAAAATCTTCCAGGCGTCAATATCTTCATGGACACCAGTTAAATATAATTCTTCTATCAGGATTCTCCAAGGGGTCCGGTCAGGGAAGCAACCTTCGGTTAGTAGAGTTGTCACATTGGGCACCACTAGCGTGTCTTGATGTTGGGGGATTGTAATGTCTATATTCTATCCCTTATTATAGGGCGCGGAAGCCCGAGGCATCCCACATTGATCGCGGGGAATCATATTCCATTGGGTTATATCTGAGGTTTTCCTTAGATTTCCATGATTAACATAGGGTATGCCCCATGTTTAACATCTATCATAGATAGATCAGACTGATCAGAACACTAATTAGAGTGGATCAGATTGAGGAACCCCCTGGAGGGAACATCGATATTAGGGACAACACGTGGGTGGATTCCCGAATTCTTTCATATGAAATGGGGAAAGGGGTGGCACGATCTCACTGGGATATGGCGCCCGAGTAAGAATCGGGATGGACGATGGCTTTGGGCTTGATCCTCGAAGAGACTTCCTATGTATCCCCTTGTGGGGAATAAAAGTTTTCAGAGTTCAATGGGATGATGGGACACCTGTTGAGGCGACCCATGAGAATGGATGTATGGATTGGTCCCAGAGGATGTGGAACCTCTGGGATAGGGCATGAACTTCCAGAGACACATGGGCTCGAGGGAGAGATCAGGGTGAGTCATGTGTGATGGTCTCGAACCTCATAGAGGCTTCCTACGTATCCCCGTTGCGAGGAATCAAATACCATGTAGTTCAGATGGCAAATACAGTTTAACATCATATGGGATGGGGGAGAACCGATGTGAAGGGGGGTCGGAATGACCGGTTTGTGTGATTGAACCTCGTGGAGGCTTCCTATGTACCATGCCTAAAAATGGGTAAAAGTCCCTATAGTTTTGAATGGGTTTGGGCATACACTCTGAGGTGGCCCAAGGTGTTTGGGGCTTGAACCTCATGGAGGCTTCTAACGTACCATGCCTTGACATGGATCAAAGTCCTCATAGTTCAGAATGGATTGGGGCTTACACTTTGTGGTGACCTAAGGTGTTTGGGACATGAACCTCGTGGAGGCTTCCTATGTACCATGCCTTTACATGGATCAAAGTCCCCGTTGTTTGGGACGGGTTGGGGATTACACTCTGAGGTGGCCCAAGGTGTCTGGGATGGCTTGAACCTCGTGGAGGCTTCCTACGTGCCATGCCTTGACATGGATCAAAGTCCCAGTAGTTCATAATGGATTGGGAATTACACTATGAGGTGGCCCAAGGTGTTTGGGGCTTGAACCTCATGGAGACATTCCTACGTACCATGTCATGACATGGATCAAATTCCTCGTAGTTCGGGATGGTTTGGGGCTTACACTCTTAGGAGGCCCAAGGTGTTTGGAGCATGAACCTCGTGGAGGCTTCCTACATGCCATGCCTTTACATGGATCAAATACCCTGTAGTTTCGAATGGATTGGGGTTAGACTCAAAAAAGGCCCAAGGAGTTGGTGAACCGACATGGTCAGAACAACTGGGTGGTGGGATAGAACCTCGTGGAGGCTTCTTACGTACCATGCCTTGACATGGATAAAAGTCCCCGTAGTTCGGGATGGATTAGGGCTTACACTCTAAGGCGACCCAAGGTGTTTGGTGAATGAACCTCGTGGAAGCTTCCTACGTACCATGTCTCGACATGGATCAGGGCCCCCGTAGTTCGGAATGGATTGGGGCTTACACTTTGAGGTGGCCAAAGGTGTTTTTCATGGTCGGTGCTTGCTCTAAGGTCACGTGATTTGTGCTCGGTGTGAGAAACAAGAGATTTCAGAGACCTGACGATCACGTCCCAAAAGGTGTATCCATGGGAAATGGATTGGGTCTTACGCATGGAGTGTCCCAATGAGGAAACAAGGGATTACACGTGGTTAGCAGCCCAAGAATTTGGGGCTTACTCTAGGATGGAGGGTCGAGGAAACAAAGCACAGTAAGAGAGGTATTTGGGACCGAAAAAATGAGGATCCTCGTTCCTTTCACACCCTCTGCTGGCCTTGAGGGCCGAATATGAATGGACGAGCATGGATTCTACCTCTTGGAAGGAAAACAATGGGCTTACACCAAGGTGGTATCCCTTCCAACATGGAAAAACGTCACTCCGATAAGGAGGGTATCATCCCTTGTGAGGTGTGATCCCATCCCCGTGGAGACGAGTGGGCGTGAAGAATGTTCAAGGCGGGAGACCCTGCGTTCATGGAAAGGGGCCAGGTCACAGTTTAACGTCATGTGAAAAAGATGATGGCACTTGGTAGTTTAACATCCTACAGCTTGGACGAAGGTGCGTCGCAGTTTAACATCCTGCAGCTCGGTCGAGGTGGGTTTGCTCTGTACCCCTATGACTTACATAGCCGGTACCCTCTACTCCTTATGGGAGTCAAGGCATCGGCAATGCCGTAGCGAGGGGGTGTGTTAGGGAGAACCCTTGAGGGGTACATATTAGCATGGCTATGTGAAGAAGCAAAATCCGTTAGCATTCCAATGCGAAGAGGCATGAGGCAAAGCAACACAACAGGTGGTTTCGTCCAAGGGACAGTGAAGTTACTTCGTATGAGCCTAGATGGTCATATAGGAAAACGGTTCTAGATGTGGATGCATGGGGCGTGAAAGGAACCCACGAATGTAGTCCATAATTAGAGAATAGGGTGATCACGAAACGGAGGGGGCGCCCGGGGAGCACCCAGATGGGAGTTCCCGGGGTGATTGTACCCAACCATTGAGGTTTGTGCGAAATAAATTGGAATGCGTGTAAAACACCCGGCTGGCACGAAATCAGTGATGCTTGCATGTATTTGGAGGCGAGGGTTTGCGCCCAACTAGAAGGATTCTGTAAGAAGAGAGACTGTGTGCAATGATGGGGGTGCGCGCAATTGAAGGGGATTGCATGCCAAGGAAGGGGCCAGTGCGCAATTGGCTGGGGGTGCGCGCAATGAAGGGGGTTGTGAGCAATTGGCTAGCCTGCGTTCAAGTGGAAGGGATATAACACAAGGGGCAGACCCTGAAATGATTGGAATTCAGTCTAAACCATGGGGAGCTCATGCGAAGTCAGACCCCGGGGTGACTTGGCATAAGAGAAATGCACCTAAAGGCCATATTTTCACTCACAGAAGACGAATTTCACACACGAGAGCCATTTCAGATTGCTTAGACCTGAAATAGAAGGGGTCACCTTCTATTTCTAGGCATACTTTGGCGTGGAAACTGGGTCAACACGAAAAAATTACGTGACATAGGTGGAGGCGCATAGTGTCGACCTAACGGATCGGGGCGTGAAATATTTCAAGCCCCCGCTTGAAAACTTATGTGAATCCCTGAACATTCCGCACATGACATATTTTTTCGTGCGGCTCTAAATTTAATTCGTTCAGCTCCTCCGGGCCCCCAGGACGGGGTCCCTGGGTCTGAATATGACATCGCTTTGTCATTTCAAAACATTCCTCAGCACTTGAGCACTTTTTGGCGTCTAAAATGTTTTTTATCACCAATGTTATTTCCAATTCATTTTCAAAATCAAATAATTGGTAACATCAAGATTGGTTGATGAAATTATAAATTTTATTATAAATAATTTCTTTTTAAATAGTTCTATTTTTTGAAACATTACAGATCCTAGGTTTTGAAAAAATGTAACACCCCGAGCTTCCACGATACGCCTCTCTTTCAATAATGCAATAGCTTCATTGTACGCAAGTTCGAGTTCTAAAACACCGCAACTAATCAAAGTAGCCGTTATGAATAGTAATAACCACTTTTTAAAATTATAGAAATTTTATATTTCAAAATGGACTTAATTTTTGTATTCGTAATATCGAAATTAGCCTATGTTGAATTTTTGGTATTTTTCTGAGAACTTCTAATTTTTTATGAATAGTGAAAATTAATTAAAAACAACTTTTTAATCAAAATAATTTATACTGATAAATTATACTATTTAGTGGTTTTAAAGTATAATAAGAATATATATTTACCATTTTATCCAATGGTGGTCATTAGAACTAATTTAACATTGAAATTGGACATAAACAATTGCCAATCTTTTGATATAAATTGTTTCTTAAAAACACGCTATTTGTTGTAACAGCGGAAATTAATTATAAAATTAATTAATACAACTTATATGTTTGGAATTTTGTAAAATATACATCATTTTTGAATTCAGAATATCAATTATAGCTTACGGTGAAATATTGGCCTTATTCTGAAAAACTTCAATTTTTGATGAATAGTGAAACCACTAAGTGGTTGTTAAAAACTGATTTTTCGTTAAAATGAAATATTACCAATTCTGTGATTTGATTTTAAAAAATCCGACATACATGGTTGTCATTATGAAGTAAAATGTGGTTCAATGAGATTAAAATAATTTTTTGGTGAATAGTAACTTTTAAGTTCTTAATCGCGATTAGAGGTAATTAGTGTAGTTTAAGGTACAAATAATGTTTTAATAATATGAGATGAGAATGAAACTTGTCCTACTCCTATTGGATGAGTAATGGCCGACCAAGAAAACCCATGGGTCAACTTAGGGACCCCATGGAGCCACTTTAGTTGGAAAATGACATTAATATATATTTATTTAATGTTAAAATTAAATTGACACAAACATGAGTTGTTTTACTAAAACAGTTTTTAAGTGGGGTTACACAAGTCCAAATTTTGATTATAAATATTCATTAGAAAGCTAAAACGATTTCCTACATCATAGTATTTGTTTTATAATTTTTAGACATTAAATAAAATAAATTATTTATGACATCATTATGATGCGGCGATGACCTCATTATTTAACGATTTAAATAAAATGAGAAGATAATGCAAAATACAAGGCTTAAACTTGTCAAAAGCCTATTGGATGAAAAGATTTCGAACCCTTATCACCTTAGCCACGAATTATATAAGTGTGGGACCTTTGTAATCCGAAAAGCATTGTAAAATAATGTAACATTTCAATCTTTCCAAAAGTTCCCCTCCTCTCCACTTATAAAAGGCCCCCACCTCTCCCACCTTATTCACACATTCAAGCCATTTTCCTCGGCCAACCTCTGCACAAATACTCTCCCAACTTCCCTACCTTACTCCTAGAAGCCTCACTTTGGGCAGAACTTTTCCCAAGTAAGCCTTTGGCTCAAATCAAAAAGAGTTACCCGATTTTGAGGTAATGTCTTCTCTAATGTTGTTTTGTTTTATTTTTCTTCTCCAATCCCCTAAACTCTTTTTATTCATTTCTTTTGTAACAACAACAGTATCCTCAATATACTAGGATGTTGTTATAAGAAATATTATAGCTACACTTACACACACCTACATCTAATGGTTAAAGAACATACGGTTTCTGTGGATGGCGAATTTCTGCCTCACGAAACGATGATTGTTCAACACTTATATAACACCTTCAAATGTGGCCATTAAGATGTCGCTATTTTTATATATGATATATAATATGTTTATGTTTTACTTATGCTTCTTTATTTCACATTTATGGCATACTTTATGATTTCCATTACGGGTAAAACGCGATAATTTCATTTTAGGAAGTGCGGACTACCGCCCCCTCAAAGTGATTTGAATCGTTAATTCCATATGTGGGATGTATAAAGGATGGAGTAAATGGTATTATACACTATATTATACTGGAATTATATTATACATTTATATCATTATGATTTAGTTCCATTAAATATGAAATTGAAATGAAAGTAGCGTTCATGCGTACGTACGACTTACCGTCTCCATGAACGATGCATTTCATTTATTACATCTAAATGTTACGTAATATTATAAATGAATGTATATAATGGATATATAAGATATATATGACATCTAAATCATGAATATAATTCTGGATATAATGGATATTCCACCACATGAACAACTTGTAATTATAAGAAGTTTATTGTTGACTCAAGTTACCAAAGATCGACAAAACGACCGTTATTAACTTAAATAATTACATAATGTTCATAACATTGTAATAAGTGATATAAAAAGGATAATGAAATTTAAGATGGTTCTTAATAAGGTATATGTTAACTCTAGTTTATTATTCAGGAGGTTAAAGAACGGTCGAGTCAGGACAAGACGCAAGGTAAAGGAATTTCTTAACCCAACATTCATTCTTTTGGTTAATCTCCTACTTTCAAATTATGTCATGATATTATTATGTCTTATTTTGTATTTTTTACTTTCTTTATGTGTACCTATAGTGAATACACATAATATATCTATTTTATTTTAAAAATTATCTTTGTAAGGACGTCGTCTCAATCTCCTTTCATTGAGGCATATTTGGTTTTATACACAAATTTCTTTTATACGGTGTATAATCCCCTTTGACTTTTACGTTTATTCAAAAGGAATTGTTTTTATACGAAGCACTTACTAAACGACAAGAGGGAATGTTTTTGTCGTACTTATGCGGCGACAATGACTTCTCCACCGCCGTGACCATTATTTGAGTTTTGGCTTCCTCTAAAAGCCATCTTTTTTTTAAATGAAAAATAAATACAAAGTTTTAACTTTCTTTTATTTTGGTATTGAAAATGGTTTTGAAAGCGTTTTTATTATATCAATGTGTTGTATTGATATCTTGTGATTGTAATGTGGAAATGTTATGTTTTATTTATGCATGTTTTATGTGATACGATTATGTTATGGTTTATGATATGTTTAAACCTATTCATATGAGGAATGTATTGGACTTAATAAGTGATGGGTGGAGCCCGCTATAGCTCCTCGATGCATCGGTAGGTCTCATGAGACAACTAGAAGTGGAATTGGCCGAGGCCCTTTCCCAATTTGATTTATGGTTTTGGCCAAGGCCTTAATCATTTTAGATGTCTTGGCTGAGGCCTTGACAAATTGTTTCAGAATGTCTGGCATTATACATTCCCTAATTATGAAAGTGGTTATTGATATTTCATGTGATTATTCGACCAGAGGAATATCCATGTGAAGAAGTGAATGACATTATCTCATTTTACTTTTGCCATATTATGTTGATGTTCAAGTTCAATAAGGCTTTTGTTTTAGTTATACATTTCCTTAAATGTTTATGTTTATTAATGAATGCTTCCGCAATATTGTTATCCTTACTGGGCATCTGAGCTCACCCCTTTCAATGTTTTAATATTTTCCAGGATGTGAAGAAGTATTTTATGAATGACCTGCAGGGATAGTCCGAAGAGGATATATGTGTGGACTATGGAGACTATGTTATTATAGTTTTTCACTTTGTGATGTAATGTAACATTTATGAATGTATCTAGTGTTTCCAAGGCTACTAAACTAATCAGTCTTTCGAGACTTGATCTTTTGTGATCATGCCAATGTTACGAAGTAATGCACTGGCTCTGAGTAGCTGGGGTTGGGGCGTTACAGTTGGTATCAAAGGCAGTTTAGTACTAACCTTGGAAGCTAGATTTAGATAAACTCTGATTAGAGCACATAGCCCAAAGATAGACATTGATGATTATTATAGAAGAACTTCCTAGAATTTTGGTATTATAGAGATTTTATGAGTTTTCAGAGCAATACATCCCTGTCTGGATACGAGCAGGTAGAGGCGGCTCTCGCACAGATGTACCTAGGTGTAAAACCCGAAAATACCGCTTTGAGATAGACTCGAACGAGAACTGGTGCACGACAACGGGCCTTGCTGCACTCTTGGTTAAGACACTCCCGAGGGATATGCTTAGGATAATTCTCATTTTATTTACAAACTACTATGAAGGGTTATGAGTACATACTTCCTCAAAGAAAACATTTTCTTTTTATGATTATGGATTGTATCCATAAATAGTTCAATTTATGTTAAGTGTTTTATAAGTATGTGATTATGTATTTTGATTTATAAACTGATCTAGTTTATGCCATTGTTTAGAAATGGCGCCTAGTGGAAGAAATGGAAAATGTATCAATGCACGCACTCCATGTAGGGATTTCCCTCGTGCTCAAGATAATTATGGTGTAGCTAGTGATACAACTGGTGCTGATCAGCTTCTCACCGTACCGGGACAACTCACGCAGGTTATGAATAATAACCTTACTCATATGGAGCACCCTGATCCGCAACATGGAGGATCAATGCTAGACCGTTTCATGAGGCAACAACCACCAACCTTCAATGGGAGTACAAATCCTATAGTAGCTGAGCTATGGATAAATTCCTTAGAGAAAATATTCCATGCCTTGGGGAGTAGTGAAAGGGAGAAGGTTGTCATGGCAGTTTACCGCCTCACTGAAGATTCCGATCAGTGGTGGTCGCTGATTCAAAACACAAAGGAAGATGATGACGTATCGAATATGGAATGGAGGGAGTTCAAAGAGCTTTTCTTTGAAAAATACTTTCCTCGTGACCATCGAGCAGATATGGAAAGGCAATTTCTGAGTTTGAGGCAGAAGGAGGATAAGAATGTCGCAAAGTATGAGGCTAACTTTACAAGGTTAGCGAGGCATGCTGCCGATTATATACGTAACCCAAGGAGTAAGATTGATCGTTTCTTTGATGGGTTAAAACAATTTCTCCATCGAGCTTTAGTATCACAATCCTTCTCATCATACGAAGATATTGTCTCGTGTGCTATCAAGACAGAAAAGGAATTCTCTAAGTCTTATGACAACAAAGTAAAGCAAGAGAAGAAGAGAATGGTGGAACAAGAAACGGATAAAGGGAAAAAAGGAAAGAAGGATTTTCCATTATGTGATAGTTGTGGGAAGAATCACCCCGGTGCTTGCCTAAAAGGAATGGGAGTTTGTTATAAATGTGGAGAAAAAGGTCACCAGGCGCGTGATTGCAAGGGAAAGAAAGAGGCTATCAATGTTGAATGCTACAATTGTAGAGAAATGGGTCATTATGCAAATGAATGTCCTAAGCGTCAAGGAAACTTACCTCTGAAAAGGCCAAGGGATCAAGGCCAATCTTATGCTGTGACTACAGTTGAAGCGGAATAATTATTGTATTTGTGTTTTTGGACTCAAGAACTAGATTATGGTTATAAGAATAATGTGATATATATAAGGATTGTACTGCAGTACATGTTGTTTTCATTAAGGATTTAATATGATGAAGGTAATCATATTTTTAGTATGTGACAATAAGAGAAACTTTACTTTGTTTGGGGAATCTGAGGTTACAATTGATTTTGGAATTTAACGACCCTTTAGAGAAAGTCTGGACGGAGGTATTTTGGATAACTATAAAGGTTGGAATGGATTATGTTGATCTTTGGATGGTATTGTTTAAGGTTAAAACATTTATGAAGATTATTTTTGGAATAGTATAGTACTATATTTTTAGGAAAAGGACAACCTGCAGGGTGGGGCATAACCCGCCGCGTCGGACAAAGCTGCCGGAATCGAACCCACAACCATAGTGCGACAGGCCTTTATTTCCTACCACTAGCCTACAGGAAGTCCCTGGTTATTACAAAATAATTTTACTAATCTAAATTGTATGTGTTAACATTTCGAACCTTATACAATTAGGAAAAGTATAATATTTTTGGGTTCTATTATCTTTTTGAGTGAAAGGTGAGTTGAAGGTTGAAACTCTAATTGTCAGGCATAAATATATATATACCTATCTGTTATTCAATGAATAAATTAATTTTTAAACTTTAGTAAAGGGATATTAAAACAAAAAAATGCGTTATCCTAATACCTTATATCTTGTTGAACTGATGATATTTTAAATCAACATAGATTGAAGGCTTTGAGGCCCTCAATTTGACAGTTGATTGTGATTGATGACCTCAATCACTCCCTACGAATATTTACGTTTTTCCTCCAATTATATGTCTCTAATTTCCACCAATGTTCTCCTAATCGAGATCATAATTGGGTGGTGACTTTTTCATTTCCCTTTCCCTCTTATTAAGGCTAAATTTTATTAACCTTATTTCCGATGTGGGTTTTCCACAAAGGTATTTTCTATTATCAACCTCTTATTTTCAAAAAAAAAAATCAAATTGTGAGGACGTAATTTATTGAAGGAGGGGAGAATGTAACACCCCGAGCTTCCACGATACGCCTGTCATTCAATAATGCAATAGCTTGCATTGTACGCAAGTTCGAGTTCTAAAAGACCGCGACTAATCAAAGTAGCCGTTATGAATAGTAATAACCACTTTTTAAAATTATAGAAATTTTATATTTCAAAATGGACTTCATTTTTGTATTCGTAATATCGAAATTAGCCTATGTTGAATTTTTGGTATTTTTCTGAGAACTTCTAATTTTTTATGAATAGTGAAAATTACTTAAAAACAACTTTTTTAATCAAAATAATTTATACTAATAAATTATACTATTTAGTGGTTTTAAAGTATAATAAGAATATATTTTTACCATTTTATCCAATGGTGGTCATTAGAACTAATTTAACATTGAAATTGGACATAAACAATTGCCAATCTTTTGATATAAATTGTTTCTTAAAAACACGCTATTTGTTGTAACATCGGCAATTAATTATAAAATTAATTAATAAAACATATATGTTTGGAATTTTGTAAAATAGACATCATTTTTTAATTCGGAATATCAATTATAGCTTACGGTGAAATTTTGGCCTTATTCTGAAAAACTTCAATTTTTGATGAATAGTGAAACCACTAAGTGGTTGTTAAAAACTGATTTTTCGTTAAAATGAAATATTACCACTTCTGTGATTTGATTTTCAAAAATCTGACATACATGGTTGTCATTAAGAAGTAAAATTTGGTTCAATGAGATTAAAATAATTTTTTGGTGAATAGTAACTTTTAAGTTCTTAATCGCGATTAGAGGTAATTAGTGTAGATTA
Organism: Viscum album; assembly: GCA_963277665.1. Lineage (NCBI taxonomy): Eukaryota > Viridiplantae > Streptophyta > Magnoliopsida > Santalales > Viscaceae > Viscum > Viscum album. Next base: position 1,866,656,880 of record OY728123.1, on the reverse strand, counting down.
AGGTACAAATAATGTTTTAATAATATGAGATGAGCATGACACTTGTACTACTCCTATTGGATGAGTCATGGCCGACCAAGACAACCCATGGGTCAACTTGGGGAACCCATGGAGCCACTTTAGTTGGAAAATGACATTAATATATATTTATTTAATGTTAAAATTAAATTGACACAAACATGAGTTGTTTTACTAAAACAGTTTTTAAGTGGGGTTACACAAGTCCAAATTTTGATTATAAATATTAATTAGAAAGCTAAAAATATTTCCTACATCATAGTATTTTTTTTATAATTTTTAGACCTTAAATAAAATAAATTATTTATGACATCATTATGATGCGGCGATGACCTCATTATTTAACGATTTAAATAAAATGGGAAGATAATGAAAAATACTAGGCTTAAACTTGTCCAAAGCCTATTGGATGAAGAGATTTCGAACCCTTATCACCTTATCCACGAATTATATATGTGTGGGACCTTTATAATCCGAAAATCATTGTGAAATAATGTAACATTTCAATCTTTCCAAAAGTGCCCCTCCTCTCCACTTATAAAAGGCCCCCACCTCTCCCACCTTATTCACACCTTCAAGCCATTTTGCTCGGCCAACCTCTGCCCAAATACTCTCCCAACTTCCCTCCCTTACTCATAGAAGCCTCACTTTGGGCAGAACTCTTCCCAAGGAAGCCTTTGGATCATATCAAAAAGAGTTACCCGATTTTGAGGTAATGTCTTCTCTAATGTTGTTTTGTTTTATTTTTCTTCTCCAATCCCCTAAACTCTTTTTATTAATTTCTTTTGTAACAACACCAGTATCCTCAATATACTAGGAAGTTGTTATAAGAAGGATTAGAGCTACACTTACACACACATACATCTAATGGTTAAAGAACATACGGTTTCTGTGGATGGCGAATTTCTGCCTCACGAAACGATGATTGTTCAACACTCATATAACACCTTCAAAGGTGGCCATTAAGATGTCACTATTTTTATACATGATATATAATATGTTTATGTTTTACTTATGCTTCTGTATTTCACATTTATGGCATACTTTATGATTTCCATTATGGGTAAAATGAGATAATTTCATTTTAGGAAGTGCGGACTACCGCCCCCTCAAAGTTATTTGAATCGTTAATGCCATATGTGGGATGTATAAAGGATGGAGTAAATGGTATTATACACTATATTATACTGGAATTATATTATACATTTATATCATTATGATTTAGTTCCATTAAATATGAAATTGAAATGAAAGTAGCGTTCATTCGTACGTACGGCTTACCGTCTCCATGAACGGTGCATTTCATTTCTTACATCTAAATGTTACGTAATATTATAAATAAATGTATATACTGGATATATATGATATATATGACATCTAAATCATGAATATAATTCTGGATATAATGGATATTCTACCACATGAACAACTTGTAATTATAAGAAGTTTATTATTGACTCAAGTTACCAAAGATCAACAAAACGACCGTTATTAACTTAAATAATTACATAATGTTCAAAACATTGTAATAAGTGATATAAAAAGGATAATGAAATTGAAGATGGTTCTTAATAAGGTAGATGTTAACTCTAGTTTATTATTCAGGAGGTTAAAGAATGGTCGAGTCAGGACAAGACACAGGGTAAGGGAATTTCTTAACCCAACATTCATTCTTTGGGTTAATCTCCTACTTTCAAATTATGTCATGATATTATTATGTATTATTTTGTATTTTTACTTTCTTTATGTGTACCTATTGTGAATACACATAATATATCTATTTTATTTTAAAAATGATCTTTGTAAGGACGTCGTCTCAATCTCATTTCATTGAGGCATATTTGGTTTTATACACAAATTTATTTTATACGGTGTATAATCCCCTTTGACTTTTACGTTTATTCAAAAGGAATTTTTTTTATACGAAGCGCTTACTAAACGACAAGAGGGAATGTTTTTGTCGTACTTATGCGGCGACAATGACTTCTCCGCCGCCCTGACCATTATTTGAGTTTCGGCTTCCTCTAAAATCCATCTTTTTTTTAAATGAAAAATAAATACAAAGTTTTAACTTTCTTTTATTTTGGTATTGAAAATGGTTTCGAAAGCGTTTTTATTATATCAATGTGTTGTATTGATATCTTGTGATTGAAATGTGGAAATGTTATGTTTCCTTTATGCATGTTTTATGTGATACGATTATGTTATGGTTTATGATATGTTTAAACCTATTCATATGAGGAATGTATTGGACTTAATAAGTGATGGGTGGAGCCCGCTATAGCTCCTCGATGCATCGGTAGGTCTCATGAGACAACTAGACGTGGAATTGGCCGAGGCCCTTTCCCAATTTGATTTATGGATTTGGCCGAGGCCTTAATCATTTTAGACGTCTTGGCCGAGGCCTTGACAAAATGTTTCAGAATGTCCGGAATTATACATTCCCTCATTATGAAAGTGGTTATTAATATTTAATGTGATTATTCGACCAGTAGAATATCCATGTGAAGAAGTGAATGGCATTATCTCATTTTACTTTTGCCATATTATGTTGATGTTCAAGTTCAATAAGGCTTTTGTTTTAGTTATACATTTCCTTAAATGTTTATGTTTATTTATGAATGCTTCCGCAATATTGTTATCCTTACTGGGCATCTGAGATCACCCCTTTCAATGTTTTAATATTTTCCAGGATGTGAAGAAGTATTTTATGAATGACCTGCAGGGATAGTCCGAAGAGGATATAAGTGTGGACTATGGAGACTATGTTATTATAGTTTTTCACTTTGTGATGTAATGTAACATTTATGAATGTATCTAGTGTTTCCAAGGCTACTAAACTAATCGGTCTTTCGAGACTTGATCTTTTGTGATCATGCCAATGTTACGAAGTAATGCACCGGCTCTGGGTAGCTGGGGTCGGGGAGTTACAAAAAATATTTTAATATCCTATGTCAAATAAACATTTATTGGTAACCTAGGATGTCTTCTAGAGATAAATAAAAAAAATCCTTTATTACTTTTCAGGAAAAGGGTTTTTTTAAGAATTCATATAAAAATGGAAATAGTTATTTTAAAATAATATAATGAGTTGTATAAAATTGAATTGTTAGCTTATGTTTTTGTATTGTTATCTTAGTTCCTATGTTGTCCAAAATTAATTTGTTAATCCTATAAGAAATAGAATCCAAAATTGATTCATATCTGTCCCTTGACTGAATGATTATGGTGACAGTATTTCTAACTAATATCATTGGTTGATATACCCCTTTCATTCATGGATAATTTTAGGAGTAGACACTCCTAGTTAGCATAAGAAATTCCAAATCAGTTCTTGTTCTTAAATAAATAATGAGTTCACACTACCACTGTCACAATTGTGGATATTCATCAATCAATTGAAAAAACAAGTTCTAAAATGTTCTATAATAAATATACTATCAATTTGTGGATATAGATAATTATTATTATCTAATAAACTAATTAATAGTAGAATTCAACACCAAATATGAACGCACTTGATTAAAAAAATTACTATTTGAAAATTTAATATTGTTAAACAGATAAAAGAAATGATTGTGTTCCATTAAGTAAATAAACAAAAAAATATATCAATGGTTTTCCCTTTCGCTACAAAGTCACACAGATCTCACACCCCTAAATGATGGGTAATAAAGATGAGAGAGGAATATGGAAATTATTATTAAGCAATAAAAATAATTAAGAAAAATTAACAAAACTAAATATCCATCAATTCATTTAAGGAAATTAAGGTCAAATATCCACCTTAATTGTACCTCCAATTTCACATATTTACATGTATATTTGCCTTTAAAACACCATTGTAAAACATTAAATGTATTCATACCTTGAAATAATTTATTATTTTACTTATTTATCTTGGTATTCCTTAAAATATTTTTTTATAAAACATCATGAAATTCATGGATTCAATTTTGAATCTTGAATTTTTTTTTATTTTTCATGTCCCTGTTAGTTATTGTTTCATTAACCGTTATCTATATGGATTCCTCAAATTATATGTGTACATTCTATAATTTCATCCTAGATTTCTTGATGTGTAGTGGATTTATCCTGAAAATGGTGATGACCCGTTTATGGGATGCAGAATGTCACTGGTACCTTTATGTAGAACATGACTCATGTCTCTAAATGTAATGTAGGTTTAAGATTTTTCCCCTTTATGGTCTCTAAAAATGTGTAGGGACTATTAAAAAAACTTGTATAAATCTAATTCATGTCTTCATTGAACATTAAAAAGTTAAAAAAACCCTTTTCAATCATGTGAAGTGTGAGATTTACCACTCTATGTAATTTATTGATGAGAGGCATAGTCAATTGTTAAAACATGTGATTGATCCTCATATTATTCTTCAGTTTTTTCTTATGGTGGGTGAATCATCACCTGAAATGTCACGTCCATCTTTATGTAAGTCGATTGACCAAATGATTGAAAAGAATCTAGATAGAAGTGTAATTGTGTGGTCAGTGAAAATTATTCTTACGGTTAGTCAACTTACCATGGGGAAGATATGTAAATATTTCTCATAAAATTGATTGTATGTAAATTTAATCGTGGGTTCAGTCAACGAGTACTCTTTCACGTTGTAGTGTTCTATTTTCAAAATTTCTAAATTTAGAAAAAACACAATTAATTTATTTAAATACCCCCAGTATACAATAAATATTTGTCAAGACACTCATATTATATGTATTTTTACTATAATATTTCCAAATATAATTTGAAACTATTAGATTAAAATTTTTAAACAATATTCATATTAATTAATAAAATACTTATTTGTTTTAGATTTCTTTAAATTTACCATTAAATTTTAAATTCATGGGATTAAAATCCTAAAAGCACTTATGGAAATGTATTCTTTTCAACAACCTAAAACTTAAAACTTGGGCTATACAAAAGTAAATTTAAAAAAATCTAATTAAAATTTTAAACTATTTAGACAATTTAAGTTCCTATTTTATCATGACATCTCTCAAGATGTCATGCCTATTTAAGTTTCTTATAAATATTTTCTATGATATGTCAATGAAATAAATTCAAACTTACTTTTTCCCCAAATACTCAATTACTCCTACAATCCTTACAATTATTGTTGTTAACCAAGTATTGATTTTAAGTAAGGTTTTTATCATTCCACGTTCATAAAAGTATCAATTTAGGCATGATGAATTAATTAATCTCTAAATTATGATTCATTATTTATTCGCATCATAATGTATTAATTAATGTTAGTTTTTTGCTTGACAGTTGGTTAAATTTTAATGCTACAATTTTTATGTAGGATAAGAATTTTTGGATTTTGTATAAAACTCAACGCAATATTTTTAATTTCCTACACAAATGTATTCTTCCATACCTTCTTATTCAATAACTCATATTCAATACTTTGAAATATCCATGTATATATCCCAAATTTTGTCTGTTAAATTGTAAAAAATACCCCCTTACTTTGTTTTAGTTAACATATTTTATTGATTTTTTTCTTCAATTGAAGGGAGAGGTGGATTCTGATTTTTTTTATTCATAGAGAGAGTTATACTTAGACATGGATTAAAAAGCATCATACATTATTAAATCTATTTTTCAAAACCATTATATCATAGTTTCTGCACTATTCATCCTCAGATCTGTCAAATAACACATGTAGGCAGCTAAAAATATTCCAAACTTCCAAATTCCTCGCTAATTTCTTATGAAGGCTATCCCATTCAGACCATCAGAATCAATGTATATTTCATCCCTATTCCCTTATTTTTATGTTTCATTTTTTCTTATTTTCAAAATAAGTATTTCTCTTAATAATGAATTTTTTAGTGAATGATTGGGAACTTTCTTTTTAAAATATTTTAATTTCATTGCCTTCCATAGAAAACACCAAGAAAATTTTACCATTATTATCCTCAAGATTTTACTAACAGAATACTCTCACAAATGTTTTAGTGAATTCTTATTTATATTTAAACATATTTTGAAAAAATATTCCACTTCATATTTCTCCAAAATATAACTTTAAATTTAACATAGATTATGTAGGGAAGGAAAGATATTTATATTTTCATTATAATGTGGATACCTAAAAAGTTAATTCTTAGATGCTAAGGGTTGTATGTGATTATGTAAAACGAATGATTAAGATATATTTTCTAGAAAATGGGGATAAAAATCCACATATTGCCTCAAAATTTTAAGAACGAGTTAGTTCAATGATACAAGGTTTCTAATATATTACATTGTAAATTCTAGAAATTTATGAATATCTGGATTCCTTCCAGGAATTGAAATTTCGAAAAAAATGTCAAAAATTGTTCACAAGTCAATTGAATAAGTGATTCAAAATTTATGACATCATGTATCTATAGGAGATTCAAAAATTAGTGTGTGTTGCATGAAATTAATTGATTTATAAAATAAATAAAAAATAATTTCATTATTCATATAATGTGACATGATGGGTAAAATTAATTTCTCAGCATTAGAATATATTCAATATTTTCAATATAATTCCAATTAAAAAATTGTTTTCAAAAACATGCTAGAAATTTAAAGTATTAGACATAAATATTTTGAAAAAAGTGCCAAAAACTATAGAAACAAAATTTGATAAGTACTAAACTATAGAGGTTCCCTACCTCGCACATAAAAATTTTGTTTGATCAATATATAAAACTAATTTTGTATAGACCCAATGATTGACATACATGGACATTACATTACTTTAGAGGAATACTTAATACATAACAAAAACAGACACACAAGGACCGTAATAGTTTAGTGTCTTTGGAAACTTGGAACGTAATCTTCTAATCATGGTGAAAGATCTTCAACATCTCCCATAAATATATTCCGTTTTTTTCTTACCTTAAACATTTCTTTATATCCTAGGGAAACGAAAATATAAAAATGGTGAGCTCAAATGCTCAGTAAGGGTAAGCATGGATAAAAAAACATACCATATACATTTGAACTTAAAAACATGAACATAATGTTTAAACATAAAAATCTTGAGCAAGGTCATAAAACATGGAAGTATGTAAGGCATAGATCATAAAGAAACATTAAGAATGATAAAATAGAATGGGAATAAAACATGTAATTGTGGAATCCATTAATCACTTGTAATGATTTCCATAGTAGCCAAGGCATTTCTGCCAAGACCATCTTAGTGGACAACGTTCCTTTTTGAATCAAGTTCACCCCTCGTTCTAGTCCTGTATTACTGAACCGGTTTAACTTACCATTCCAGCCATGTCTATCTCATGAGATATAAATCATTACCCAATTAATTGGAGGGAGATATAGGTCCCACCCATCTCATAATTAAATCATTCTTACTTGTGCCACAAAATAAACATACATAATTCATAGTAACCCAATAAATAAAATGGGTTTCATAAACATCACCCCATAATCACATAATCCATATAAAAAAATGGATATCATTTCATAATAAGAAAATTGAAACCATGTAAATCATAGAGACTTCAAACATGAAACATACACATATGAAATAATGTCATCTTAGATGGAAAAAGGTTTTGATAAAACACTTGAAATGAATTCTTGAGGAAAATATCCATTCTTCTTCAAAATCAATTTCTTTTCAAACAAAGCCATTCTATTTTAAAAGAAAAAGATTTTGTGAAAATAGTAATTAAATATTTTTAGGAAGAATCATGAAAATAAGTCTTTATAAAACTGTAAAAATTTGTTCGTGCCGTATAAGTTAAAAAACATTCTTCTTGTACTTTTGTCAGAAAAGTTAAAAAAAAGTACCTCATAGGGTAAAAAAAAGAATAATTCCTTCCATACCATGAGGTAAAAGTCAAATGGGTAAAAAAGAACTATAAACATACATGAATACACTTTTATAAAACATGGACATGGATGATAGTAATAGCCCCAGTAAATACTTACGAATAAGTAATCTCGGATAAAAATGAGATTTGCACAATTATCCCTTACCTTAGGTCCAATTTTCTTCGTATGTGTCCGAACCTCCTATATAATGATTTAAATAATGCCATTGACTTATTCTATAATCATACTAATTGTTATGATATCATATATGGTTCACTTATGATTTTATATTACCCGTTCTTTTGTAAATTCCATGTTAAAGAGCGTTTTGGGTAAAATCGTTTCATTTGTCGTCCGTGTTTTGACTTGTAATTATTCATATGATTACTTAGATCATGATTACATAATTACTGAATATAAAACATGATTTATATATTATATATATTCATAATATACATATATATAATAGATCAGTAAATGGAAAGAAATACACCATTCATGGAGACGGTAAGTCGTACGTACGCATAAACGTTGTTTTCGTTTCCTTATTGAGTTGAATAGAATTAAGTAGACGACATACATATATATACACATAAATCCAGTATCATTATTATGTCATATATTTCATGATTACTTATTTTATATACTTTATAATCATTCATGAATTGTTAATGTTGATAATGAATCTCATCGCGTCGTGGAGACGGTAGTCCGTACGTACGCACGAGCGATGATATCATTCTCATTATCGTGGAATTTTATAGGAGTGTATGAATACTATTTCAGAATCAATATCACTTTAAAAAAATAATATATAGTTATTATGCACACCATTATACCCATCCTAGTAAGGTGGTGGTGGAAAAAATATTACACCACGGCGTGGAGACGGTATTCCGTACGTACGCACGCTCGGTGATTTCGTTTTCCGTAGGATGGATAGATGGTGAAATAGGGTTGTTTCATACTTATAATAACATATTAGTATATGGGTGATACTGATGTTATTACATCATAATTAAACAACCTAATAAGAAGATGTGGAAGAAGAAATAAAGTTGAAATAATCGGTAACGGACATTACCTCTTCTTTGAAGCGCCTCTTTGAGTCCTCCTCTTAGGGCACTAAAATTGGTGTTTGAAGAAGATCAGGACCTATAGGATGTTTCTATGGAAGTGGAGAAGAGAATTTTGCTATGGTTGTCCATGCTTGAAGGCTCAAAGTGGTGTGAGGAAGAGAAAGAGGAGGTGCCCTTTTATAATGGAGGAGAGGGGCACCTTTGGAATAACTAAAAATATTATTTTATTATAAAGACAAATTAGGTTTTAAATAGCTCAAAATTGATTTATTTTTAAGCTAAGGTGGGGATGGGTCGAAATAATCTCATCCAATAGAATTTATACAAGTTTAGGTTCCTATTTTAACCTTATCATTTATATTTAACTTTATGTTAGATAATTTTACATTTACCGTGTCTTTTTGTGTTCTTACACTATAAGGTTAATAAACATAATATAAGAAGTCAAAAGAACCCCAAGTTGTTTATTATTAACTTATATAAGCTTATCTAAGTCATTTTACCGAACCATATATTTTAAGGAATAAAATAAAAATTAATAATATAATATTTGTTTTAAAAACTATTTTATGTGAATTTTGACACTATTTAGTAATTGATTTTTATGAAACTTATAACAGAATGATTAGTTCTAAAAAAGTTAATTAAATCAATAATAACATGTCATGTTAACCTATAAAATTAGTGGAATTCATAAAAATCCTCAAATTACATTTATTTGGGTATTTATAACGTCATTTATGTCAATATTTCATTAATAAGATAATTACTAAATCATCTTTGTGTCATACATAAATTAACTTATTTAAAGTCTAGAAATTACAAATAAAATATCATTATGTATGAAATATTGTTATATTTCTAATGAATATTTATAGTCGAATTTATCTTATGTATAACCCTATATTAAAAATGATTTTCTAATTAAAAATTAATTTTAACTATTTTAACCCTTCTTTAAATAAATTAATAATAAATGTCCTAATCTAATCGATGTGGGCCGAAATGGTCATATTTTATTCCTAAGGTTGTTTTTTGTCGAATTACACTTATCCAATAGAATTAGGACATGTTTTAGGGTAATAATAATATCATTTTTACCCTTAATTACCCTATTTACTTTTAACCGTGGTAAAAAAAGTAAACAATTACAATTCACCAAAAATTATTTTCATCTAATTGAACCACATTTTACTTACTGACATAAACCGTGTCTCTCGGATTTTTGAAATTCCACTCAAAGAAGCGGTAAAATTACGTTTTTTGAAAAATTCATTTTTTTTAACTACCACATAGTGGTTTCAATATTCATCAAAAAATGAAAGTTTCCATAAAAATACCAAAAATTAGGCCTAAGCTATATTTGATATTATGAACTGAAAAATTATGTCTATTTTACCAAATTCAAAACATATCAGTTTCATTACTTAATTTAAAAATTAATTTCCATCGTCAAAACAAATAGCGTGTTCTTAAGAAAAAATAACTATCAAAAGATTCACACTTGTTTCTGTTTGGTTTAAATGTGAAATTACATCCAATGACCAACATTTTATTAAACTGTAAAAATATATTCTAAATATACTTTAAAAACACTCAAATCAATAATTTAACACTATTAATTATTTCTATTAAAAATGTTTCTTTCAATTAAAATTTAGTAATTTTCACTATTCATCAGAAAATGAAAGTTATCCGAAAAGTACCAAAATTTCACCCTAAGCTAATTTCGATATTCCGAATCCAAAAATTAAGTCCATTTTGAAAAATAAAATTTACAAAATTTAAAAAACTGGTTATTACTATTCATAACGGCTAGTTTTAATAATATTTTAATAGCATATTGTTGTTTAGTGAAACTCGTTATTACGTACTACCAACGCTATCGAGGAAGGTCGTGATTGCCTGTAATGCAAGGAAAGTAAAGGATGCATGTTATGCAAGCTCCTTTCGGTGTAGCACACAACAGAAGACATTAATGAAATTAAAAAGAATATTTTTCGTAAAATCTCGGGGTGTTACATTCTACCCCCCTTAAAATGAATTTCGCCCTCGAAATTCGTCGGGGTTATAAATGGTTTACTCCTCGAAAGTTTCGTTAATAGAAAATCACATCGTAAAAAGGAATACCAAAAACAATATTTAAAAACAAATGTATGAAATGTAACGGTTACCAAAATAAACTAATCACTGGGTTTCCACATAGATGAAAATATGGATATGGAAGAGAAATCTAACCATCATGTTCTGATAGAGAGTGGTAGAGAACATGGCTATGGAAAATCCAGCAATCACAAATCCATATATTTGTGATGATCTAAGGTACCATCTGATTCATCGGATATAAGGGTACCAGGACAACATTTTTGGTTTTCAAGATCATTTCTCTAAAGTTGATGAATTAAAATAAATACTTACATGATTTTGGAACAATCTCACTGTTGTTCGTTAATTGAACAATTTCCACTTCATCCCATAATGAAATGAAGTTGAATTTGTTATTCGTGATGTGTTAGCAGATCATGTGATAGAATGATGGGTCATTACATCTGTGTCAAACAAAAGGTTATAAAAGTTATCAAAAATACATAAGTCCATCTATAGAGAGATTAATCATATATGGTTCCTAAAATGGACTTATACTTCATATATCATACTTCTTAATATAATAGAACTTGTTTCTACTAAACAGGGACTTCTTGTAGGCCAGTGGTAGGCGATAAAGTCCAGTCTCACTTTGGTTGTGGGTTCGATTCCCACAGCCTTGTCCGACGCGATGGGTTGTCGCCCGTTCTGCAGGTTTTCCTTTTTCAAAAACTACATTACTATAACATCCCGTAAATAATATCAAAAAAAAGTTCTATCCTCAAACAGTACTAACTAATGTCCAACATAATCCATTCCAATCTTTAGGATTATCAAAAATACTTCGGTCCAAGCTCATAGTATAAAGAAAACGATTACTTGAAATGTCATCAAACAAGCATGTGAATACCATCATTTATCCCCCATATATCTTGTTGGTCACATTCCAATCATGTTAATACATTAATCATGTATTCTCTTGAAAAATGAATACCCATTAAACCTTAGTGAAAACCTGAATGCTGTCAAAAGATAACTCTTTCCACATACCAAAATCCAAAAATTCTATATACTCAAACCATGATATAACCTTCTCCTTATATTAGTCATGAGCTCATTAATACTATCAAACATTTAATTTTCTCCTTATCCCTTGATTATGCACATATCATCTACATTCCAAAAATATCTGAATAATCTTTCATGGATACTGGTACCAGTAATCATACACTTTCAAAACTCAAGGAAAGACAGCAGTGTAACAATCCTTAGATGTATCTTTATTCCATAGTATCATGATATTACTTATACAACATTACACATAATAAATATGTAATCATTCCACTACATTCTTAAACCATTGACCGAGCTTCAATAATTCTTTCATCTCACATATCATTTGTAGTCTCTTCATCATCATCAACATAAATACTACCCATACGACCATACTGATTCTCTTCATGAGACTTTCCCTTAGGGCATTGGTTTAGATAATGCCTGTACATTCCACATTTAAAACATTTAACCATTGTTGATGTCGTAGGAATACCATTATCTTAATCCCTGGTGTTAACTGAACCTTTTCCTTTGCACTTACTGGCTTTGTGTCCTTCTTTTCCACACCCAGAGCATCTTCCAGTTCCTTTGAAACGTTCTCCTTGGTGCCTCTTCCCACATGATTTACATAGGGTACATTGAACTTTCTTTCCTCTATGATCGTCATGAAACTCCATCTTTCTCTTATTAGCCGAGTCAGGAAACTTACCAAATTTTAAATTATTGATCATATTATGAGATTGCTGATTCGGCATAATAATGATGTTTGGACTTCCAAATCCCATTTCATTCGGTTTCTCATGAAGAATATCATTCCATTGTCCATCATATCCTCCATTATCGTGAATCATCTTGTTTCTAGCCATTTTCTAAAACCCAAAAAGAATAGTGTGAGAGGAAAACATCATAATAAAGGGGGAGTAACTTCAATATCTAACATCTTTGGTTTAATTTAATATTTTTACCATATTTCTAGGACTATATCCTATACATATACTTATCCTTAGGGACATCCCTAGACATACCTTAGAAATATCGATAGGGATCTCACTAACATTTTTGAATCCTAGTTTCCAAAGGTTGACTAAACCTTTTATCTGATACCAACTATAGAGACCCAAAGCTTGACATACATGGAAATTACATTACTTTAGCAGAATACTTAATACATAACAAAAACAGACACACAAGGATCGTAATAGTTTAGTGTCTTTGGAAACTTGGAACATAATCTTCTAATCATGGTGAAAGATCTTCAACATCTCCCATAAAGATCTTCCCCTTTTTTTCTTACCTAAAACCATTCATTATATCCTGGGGAAAAGAAAACATAAAAAGTGTGAGCTAAAATGCTCAGTAAGGGTATGCATGGAAAAAATAAAACATACCATATACATTTGAACTTAAAAACATGAACATAATGTTTAAACATCAAAATCTTGAGCAATGACATAAAACATGGAAGTATGTAAGGAATAGATCATAAAGAAACATTAAGAATGATAAAATAGCATGGGAATAAAACATGTAATTGTGGCATCCATTAAGCACATGTAATGATTTCCATAGTAGCCAAGGCATTGCTGCAAAGACCATCTTAGTGGATAAAGTTCCTTTCTGAATCGAGTTCACTCCTCGTTCCAGTCCTGTATTACTGAACCGGTGTAACTTGTCGTTCCAGCCATGTCTATATCATGAGATATAAATCGTTACCCAATGCATTGGAGGGAGATATAGGTCCCACCCATCTCATAATGAAATCATTCTTACTTGTGCCACAAAATAAACATACATCATTCATAGTAACCCAATAAATAAAATGGGTTTCATTAACATCATCCCATAATCACATAATCCATATAAAAGAAATGGATATGATTTCATAATAAGAAAAGTGAAACCATGTAAATCATAGAGACTTTATACGTGAAACATACACATATGAAATAATGTCATCTTAGATGGAAAAAGGTTTTGATAAAACACTTGAAATGAATTCTTGAGGAAAATATCCTTTTTCTTCAAAACCAATTTCTTTTCACAAAACGTCATGCTATTTTAAAAGAAAGAAATTTTCTGGAAAATAGTCATGAAATATTTTTAGGATGAATCATGAAAATAAGTCTTTATAAAACTGTAAAAATCTGTCCGTGCCGTATAAGTTAAAAAAACATTCTTCTTGTACTTTTGTTAGAAAAGTTAAAAAAAGTACCTCGTAGGTTAAACAAAAGAATAATTCCTTCCATACCATGAGGTAAAAGTAAAAATGGGTAAAAAAGTACTTTAAACATACATGAATACACTTTTATAAAACATGGACATGGATGATAGTAATATCCTCAGTAAATACTTATGAATAAGTAATCTCGGATAAAAATGAGATTTTCACAATTATCCCTTACATTAGGTCCGATTTGCATCGTAAGTGTCCAAAACTCATATATAATGATTTAAATAATGTCATTGACTTATTACAGAATCATACTCATTGTCATGATATCATATATGGTTCACTTATGGCTTTATATTACCCGTTCTTTTGTAAATTCCATGTTACAGAGCGTTTTGGGTAAAATCGTTTCATTTTTCGTCCGTGTTTTGACTTGTAATTATTCATATGATTACTTAGATCATGATTACATAATTCCAGAATATATAACATGATTTATATATAATATATATTCAGAATATACATATATATAATAGATCAGTAAATGGAATGAAATACACCATTCATGGAGACGGTAGGTCGTACGTACACATGAACGCTATTTTCGTTTCCTTATTGAGTTGAATGGAATTAAATAGAAGACATAAATATATATACAAATAAATCCAGTATGATTATTATCTCATATATTTCATGATTATTTATTATATATACTTTATAATCATTCATGAATGGTTAATGTGGAGAATGAATCTCATCGCGTCGTGGAGACGGTAGTCCGTACGTACGCACGAGCGATGATATCGTTATCATGATCGTGGAATTGTATTGGAGTGTATGAATACTATTTCAGAATAAATATCACTTTAAAATAATCATATATAGTTTTTATGTACACCATTATACCCATCCATGTAAGGTGGTGGTGGAAAATAGATTACACCACAGCGTGGAGACGGTATTCTATACGTACGCACGCACGTTGATTTCGTTTTCCGTAGGATGGATAGATTGTGAAATAGAGTTGGTTCATACTTATAATAACATATCATTATATGGGTGATACTGATTTTATTACTTCATAATGATACAACCTAAGAAGAATAGCTGGAAGAAGAAATAATGTTGAAAGAATCGGTAACGGACATTACCTCTTCTTTGAAGCGCCTCTTTGAGTCATCCTCTTAGGGCACTAACATTGGTCTTTGAAGAAGACCAGGACATCTAGGATGTTTCTCGGGAAGTGGAGAAGAGAATTCGGCCGGGTTTGGCCGAGCATGAAGGCTCAAAGTGGTGTGAGGAAGAGAGGGAGGAGGTGCCCTTTTATAAGGGAGGAGAGGGGCACCTTTGGAATAACTAAAAATATTATTTTATTATAAAGCCAAATTCGGTTTTAAATAGCTCCAAATTGATTTATTTAGAATCTAAGGTGGTTATGGGTCTAAATCCTCTCATCCAATATAATTTATACAAGTTTAGGTTCCTATTTTAACCTTATCATTTTTATTTAACTTTAAGTTAGATAATTTTACTTTTACCGTGTCTTTTTGTGTTCTTACACTATAAGGTTAATAAACTTACTATAAGAAGACAAACTAACCCAAGTTGTTTATTATTAACTTATATTACCTTATCTAAGTCATTTTACTTAACCATAGATTTTTAATAATAAAATAAAAATTAATAATATATTATTTGTTCTAAAATCTATTTTATGTCAATTTTGACACTATTTAGTAATTGATTTTTGTGAAACTCATAAAAGAATGATTAGTTCTAAAAAAGTTAATTAAATCACTAATAACACGTCATATTAACCTAGAAATTTTTTTTAATTCATCAAAAGTCTCAAATTACATTTATTTGGGTATTTATAACATCAATTATGTCAATATTTCATTAATAAGATAATTACTACATTATCATTGTGTCATACATAAATTAACTTATTTAAAGTATAAAAATTACAAATAAAATATCATTATGTAGGAAATATTTTTATCTTTCTAATGAATATTTATAGTCTAATTTATCTTATGTATAACCCTATATTAATAATTATTTACTTATTAAACATTAATTTTAACTATTTTAACCCTTCTTTAAATAAATTAACAATAATTGTCCTAATCTAATCCAAGTGGGCCTAAATGGTCATATTTTATTCCTAAGGTTCTTTTTGGTCGAATTACACATATCCAATAGAATTTGGACATATGTTAGGGTTATAATAATATCATTTTTACCCTTAATTACCCTATTCACTTTTAACCGTGGGAAAAAAAATTAAAAAGATACTATTCACCAAAAATTATTTTCATCTCATTGAACCACATTTTACTTACTGACATCATCTGTGTCTCTCAGATTTTTGAAATGCCACTCACAGAAGCGGTAAAATTATGTTTTATGAAAAATTCATTTTTTTAACTACCACTTAGTGGTTTCACTATTCATCAAAAAATGAAAGTTTCCAGAAAAATACCAAAAATTAGGCCTAAGCTATATTTGATATTATGAACTTAAAATGGTGTCTATTTTACCAAATTCAAAACATATAAGATTCATTACTTAATTTAAAAATTAATTCCCGTCGTACGAGATCTACCGGATGACTCTTGAAAAACCTCTCGAGGGCGATAATGTCAAAATCCCTAAGCAGGGTGATGATGCTAAATTTCCCGGGAAGAAGGGTGATCCTGGGTTGGGTGTTGAGGATCGCATTGGCCATTCCGATCTCTTTTATCTCTGTACGAAGCGCCGATATGAGAAATTTGAAACGGTTGTATCGGGTTCTATGGTTTATACAAACAAAGGGATTTCCTTTGCTGAAGCTCTTACATAGTCTTCTCATCCTGAGGGAACTCATGTCAAGCCTACAATGGTTAAGAGGACTAGAGAGGGTACGATAATGATCACTGCAGACCCTGAGGCTGTCAAGCAGCGATTGGAGGTTTTCAAATTTTATGTGCTTGGTCGCATCTCTTATGAGAAGGGCACCAAGCCTTGGTCTTATTCTGATCTCAAAAGGAGAATTTCAGCTTGTTGGAATTTCTATTGCTAGAGATTAATTCCAATTGGAAAGGGTTTCTTTCACATTCTTCTACAGAAACAGGATGACCTGAATCGAGTTTGGAGTTTTGGATCTCTCAATCTGAAACCGGGTCTCTTTCGGCTCTCTGAATGGGATCCACATTTTAATCCATTTACACAGAAGTAATCTATTGCCCAGGTTTGGACTAAGGTTCATGGACATCCATGGATTTATTGGAATCCAATAATTTTGAATGATATTGCTTTTGGAATAGGTATCCCTCTAAAAATTGATCAAAGAACTATAAATGGGGATCTTGGATTCTTTGCCAGAGTTCTGATTGAAATTGATATGGAATCTCTGCCTCTTGAACGTGTTCTACTAGATGTGAATGATCAGTTTCTTGACATCTTCTTAGAATTTTAAAACCTGCCTAAGTATTGTGAGCATTGCAGGATGGTTGGTCACCACATTGATCAGTGTTGTATTGTTCAAAGGACTACAAGGCCAGCATTAAGTAAGAATGTCTGGTAGGATGCTCCTAGCAAGAAATCTGCTTCTACTAAATATGTCAAAAAAAGGATCTGATAGTGTCATGTGTGTTGATTCGGAACAGGTTGCTGGACCTAGTAAAGACTGGGCTGATATGGCGAAATAGGAAGATAAATTGGCTCGTGATGACTCTAATCAATTACTGGATGAAAGCAGGGACGAACTAGAGCAACTTGAATTCTCAAATGACATTTTTATCACTTTTTTAACTCTTCAATATGAGGATCTCACTCTGGATCTGATCAACTCAAGAATCATTGAGGTTCTGGACACTTGTCAATCAGAGCTTGAAAATATCCTCCCTTATCAGATTATGGACTCTTCTCTAACAAAAATTGGATCCATTTCAACTAATGGTATCATTGTTTCAGACGATCATACTAAGAGCAAGATGGGCGGCTCATTTATACCTGAGTAGACCTCCATACTAGAGCTTGATGCTTCTCTTATGTCCAAAATCAATTCCATGAAGGATGATTCCCAATCCTGTATAGAAATGATTTTGGAAATCAATCCTGGAGGGGTCACACAGAATACTATCAACAATGCTGAATTTACTCCAGAAAAATCTACTTCTATGGATGTTCCTCAGGACACTGGATTAAAAAGATCCCATAGAATTAAAGAGTTTCATAATCAGCAGAAAAAGGGGTTCAACCCCACTCAAAGTCTCTAATTAAGATCCTCTTTTGGAACTTCCAGGGCATAGACAACTCTGGCACTTTGAGTTCCCTTCGGCTTCTTGTGTCCAATCACAATCCTGATGTCATTGGACTTGCTGAACCTAAGACAAAGGATACTAGTTATGTCTCTATTTTTGATAAATTTGGATACTTTTTTTTAATTCTATACATGATGATCATCATGATCAGCTATGGATCTTTGTGCATAGCCGGGTTGTCAATCATACTCTTGTTGAAGTACATGAGAAAATTATTACTTTTAAATTCAACATCCAAGCCCAAAATTTCTACTGCTCAATGGTTTATTCTTCAAACAATTATCTGGTCAGAATGGATCTTTGGCAGCAAATCTCTAATCTATCACAAATCATTGATGACTCTTGGCAGATTACCAAAGATTTTGACGCTACTCTCCATGCTGATGAAAGGCTAGGAAACTCCTCTTATTTTTCTGTTATGGATGACTTTCGTTTCTGTGTGGAAAATTCTAACCTGATTGAGGTCAATCTTCTTGGGGCCAAGTATTCCTGTTATAGAAAGCATCTTAATGGCATGAGGTCTAGTATAATTGATCGTGCCTTTGTTAATGATAAAGTACTTGATTATTGGAAAACCATATCTTGTGTGACTCTTTCCAAACATAACTCTGATCATCATCCTATCATGTGTTACTTTATTGGAAAAGTTAAGAAGCGACCTCTTCCCTTCCGGTTCAACAATGCATGGACCACTCTTCCTGAATGTTCCACCTTGATCAAAGATTCTTGGAGCATTGGGGAAACCAATAATCCTTTATCTTGTGTTTTCAAACTTTGTTCTCTCAAAATTAAGATAAAGCATTGGAGAAAAATCGAATTCAGCCTTATTGACCAGGAAATTGAACCTCTTGAGAACACAATGCATGGCATTCAACAAGCTATGACCAGTACTGATTTTTCTTGCATGGATTGACAAGAAGCTAAGATCTCTTCTAATCTGAAAAATCTGCTTAATCTCAGAGAGAATATTCAAAAGGAAATTTATAAGGTTAAGTGGCTTACAGATTGTGATAGAAACTCTAAGTTTTTTAATGCCTTACAAAGATGTAAAAAGGTTAGTAGGCCTCTATCTCTCCTCAAGGATGGGGATGTTATTCTTGATGAAAATCAAAATCTCTCGAATCATATTGTCTCCTTTTTTATGAACCTTTTCAATGGACCTAAAAGAAATGGTGATCTCCTGGATGGTATTATACCTACTCTTGTTACCGATGATGATAACTCAATGTTGATAAGAATACCCTATGATATTGAAATAAGGAATGCTGTTCTTGGTCTCAAAAAAGAAAGCTCTTCTGGGCCTGATGGATTCACCAATCACTTCTTTCAATTTTATTGGGATATCATTCAGAAGGATGTTTGCAGATTGGTCAAGCACTTCTTTACTGATGGATCACAAATTCATGGAATCAATGCTCAATTCATTGCCTTAATCCCAAAGGTGGAAAATGCTAGTGTCATCAGTCAATTCAGACCTGTTTCCCCGATCAATACCATACATAAAATTCTCACAAAAATCTTGGCTAACAGGCTTGCTAGCATCTCTGATAAAGTCATATCCTGGAATCAGTTTGGTTATGTAAAAGGCAAAAGAATTCAATATTGTCTTTTGAATGCATCTGAATGTGTAAATCTTCTTCAAAAACCTACAAGAGGGGGAAAAATTTCTCTCAAATTGGATATTAGAAAAGATTTTGACACTATTGATTGGGACTTCATTGGTAACGTTATGCATAAATTTGGGTTTCACCCGATATTCATACAGTGGTCTTATACTTTGATTAGCTCAGCCTATATCTCCATCCTAATAAATGGATCACCAGAAGGATATTTTATGTGCTCTAGAGGAGTGGGGCAAGGGGATCCGTTGTCTTCCATTATCTTTTCATCGCAGAAGATTAACTTAGCCGATTAATTACTTATAATGTTGACAAACGACATATGAACGTTCTTCAAGAAAACTGAGGCATCTCTGCCCCCTCCCATCTTCTCTTTGCAGATGATATTATTATTTTTACTCAGAGAGAAAAAATAAACATTCGGCAACTTAAATCCATCCTCCATCACTATGATCTTGTCTCTAGTTAGGAGGTTAGCTGGAATAAATCATTCATATTCTTTGGGAAAATATCTCAGATTCCAGGAAGCATTGTATGGTTCAGAGTATAGGCATAAGAGAGGGTTCTCTCCCCTTCACATATCTTGGGGTTCCAATGTTCATTGACAGACCATTCTCCACATACTTTAATGATGTTGTTAGTCATATTAGAAGAACTCTCTCTAATTGGAAGGGTAAAATTCTATCCATGGCTGGAAGAATTTTCTTGGTTAAACATGTTATCATTTCCAAACTTGTTTACTCTTTTATGGTGTACTCATGGCCTGCTTCTATAATAAAAACTCTCAATTCCCTTATGAGGAATTTTTTTTGGAGTGGTAGCATTCTTGAATTGAAAATTATCACTGCTCCATGGAAAAAGTGTTGTCTACCCCTCTCTATGGGGGGGCTTGGAATTAAAATCATTGAGATCTTTAATCATTTTCTTCAGGCCCAATTTATTTGGAGGCTCATTAATGAAAAATCAGGATCTCTTGATTTTATTAGGGCTAGATTCCTCACCAGATTGGTTGCTGGAAGGTTTGCATATATTCAACCCTCGATTTGGCCTGGGTTGAGAAAAATATTTCAAAATATTAATAAACACTCTCGCTGGTTGGTGACTGACTCCTCCAATATGAAATTTTGGAGGGATAACTGGACAGGTACTCCATTTATTGATACTATTGATGCTGATTCTACTAATGTTGATTTAGATGCCTCTATTCGAGATCAGATTGAGCAGAATGGTAACTTGCCTGTCCATATTGCATAAATTGTTAATTCTTATTATTTCATTAACTCTGAGGACATCATGGTTTGGGAACTAAGTGAAAATGGCATGCTTGACTCAAAAGTTTTTTACAATAATTCAATCCAGGTCAACACTTTCAATGATATTCAGCAATTCAAAAGATGGGTTCAGCCCTCTTGGTTTACTCTTCTTTGGAGACTTCACCTGCAAAAACTGCCAGTGGACAGGAATCTTCAGAAGGTCGGTATCTCTCTTTGCTCTAGATGTGATTTATGCCATCAACATAGAGATGACTTGGATCACTTGTTCCTCTCCTGTGAAACTACTTCTTCACTCTGGATCATTATATTTTATCTCTTTGGCATCTCAATATCACAAACCAACCGCATTGCAGATTTTCTGCACTTAATTTCAGCAGTACAGTGTTCCAAGCAAATTCATGCTCTATTTCTTGTTTCTTGTGCTGAAACTTTTCACACTATATGGAAAAGAAGAAACAAAAGTAGGCATGAAAATTCCAAATTTAATCACAATGTTTCCCTTTCAAATATTCTCTCAGCGACTCGATATTCAAATCAGTTCCACACTGAACAATGTCATAATTCCATCACAGACTTTGCTTTCTTGAGGAGGCTTCATCTGTCATGTAATTTTCCTAAACCCATGGGTACTATGGAAATTTTCTGGACTCCTCCCTTTGCACGTTGGATCAAATGTAACCTGGATGGTGCTTCGAAAGGCAATCCTGGACCTGCTGGATATGGTATTGTCTTCCGTGATCACAAAAACGATTTAATTGATGGATTCTATGGTCCCTATGGTCATTCTACTTCTATTGAAGCTGAAATGATGTCATTAATTAAAGCAGTGGAGATTTCTCATCATAGAAATTGGAATGATCTCTGGTTTGAAAGTGATTCTTCTACTATTGTCCATGTTGTTCGGAAAAATCAGATCCATCTTGCCTGGAAGATTACATAGAAATAGATCAAATGTCTTGATACTCTTGCTTCAATGAACTTCATCATCACAAATTTTTACCATGAAGCCAACTCTCCTGCTGATAAACTTGCAAATCAAGGTATTTCTGAAGACTCGGGTTTTCATTTGACCACTATTGATGAAGAGCTGCTTTATATTCTTACTAGAGACAAATGTAAAATACCCTCATTCAGACTCTTGTAATTTTGTTTCTTAATTGATGTTTTAATGCTTGATTTTCTAAAAAAATTCCCATCGTCAAAACAAATAGTGTGTTTTTAAGAGATAATAACTATCAAAAGATTGACACTTGTTTATATCTGGTTTAAATGTGAAATTACATCAAATGACCAACATTGTATTAAATTGTAAAAATATATTCTAAATATACTTTCAAACCACTCAAATTAATAATTTATCACTATTAATTATTTCGATTAAAAATGTTGTTTTTAATTAAAATTTAGTAATTTTCACTATTCATTAGAAAATGAATGTTATCCGAAAAGTACCAAAATTTTACCCTAAGCTAATTTCGATATTCCGAATCCAAAAATGAAGTCCATTTTGAAAAATAAAATTTACAAAATTTCAAAAAGTGGTTATTACTATTCATAACCTCTAGTTTTAATAATATTTTAATAGCATATTGTTGTTTAGTGAAACTCGTTATTGCGAACTACACACGCTATCGAGGAAGGTCGCGATTGCGTGTAATGCAAGGCAAGTCAAGGATGCGTGTTGTGCAAGATCATTTTGGTGTAGCGTACAAAAAAAGACATTAATGAAATTAAGAATAATATTTTTCATAAAATCTCGGGGTGTTACAAATTTATCATGTAATATTTATTTATATAGAGTGACAAAATTTGATCATTTGTTAAGGAGAGTTAAAACCTAAAGTACATTCATTGATAAATAGTTTGTAAAAGTGAGATATCCTAAATTTTTACTTTTTGGGAAGTTCCTATAGAATATTTTCAATATTTTTCTATTAACAGTGGATGGTTTCTAATAAGCATTTTTCAAAATATACACATTACCAAAATTATATATATGGGTAACTGTAGAGGGGAATTCCCATCTGGAATGTTGTTTATATATAATATGCTAGAATCAAGGGGTTTATAATCTCACTATGTATCTAGGATATAAGGATTTCAATTAGAGAAACATTTCATGAGGCATCCTTACTATATCTTTGTAAATACTAGAATTTTCAAAATATATCCTATAATTTATTAGTTATCTTAGTATTATAATCTTATCTTATTATACACTCCATCAAATCCCAAGTTATTCTCTCTCATATCCAATAGGTTTATGTTTGATATCCATTTGTAGGTGAAAAATATTAAAAAAAATATCCTATAAAGGTTTATACCATTGGATTTTGTATGTTCCCCTATAATTATATAATATTTCTTCCATCCTTTGGATCTAATCCATCCTTTATGGTTCCTTAGTTTTTTTAACATTTCCTAGATCACTACATTATAAACTTCATATTGTAAAATAGTTTTTGGATGATATGGTGTTGATGTTTTATGTTTTATACCATATTTATTCCCTAAATCCATAATTATTATATTGAAAAAATAATTCCCTTGATAAATGAAGATGACTTTGGAAACTCTAAACCTATAAAATATTGAATCCCAGAAAAAAAATTACAATCAATATGATGATCATCAGATTTGGTGCATTTTGATTCCACCCATTTCAAAACATAAGCAACTATATGAATAATGTAATAATTTCTTAATAAAATTAGAAAAGTTTAAACAGATTCTATTTATCATTCATAAAAAAATCATAGAGAAAATTTGGATTTTTCTATATTTCATGGATCTATCAAATATTACCAAAAAACTTACAGTTTATATAAAAATTACAAAACTCATGTGCATAAATGAACAATGTGGACAAGTAAATTTCATATTCTAATATTTTTTATTATGGTATTTCATTGTCTAAATTAGATTCCAAAATCTAGTGTGTGAAAAAATTTAAAAAATATATTCAATTTATCTTTCAAGAAGAAATATTATCGGTGATTGGTCATTGCATAATTTCTAAATAAATGTATCCTCTCATATATAAAATTTATAATCCGCACTTAATTCCCAATTTTTTTGGATAATAAAATTGGCTTATATTATTAAAAAATTGATCTATAGCCATTGTTTTATAGGTCTATGGATATACCATAATTTATAGTCATTTAATAAAAAATGTGGATATATATTTATTTATTATATGGTTTTATAAAAACCATATAAAAAGAGATTCTCTTAGCTATCCTCGTACCCTTTCACAGCACTCATCTTCCCTACAACCCTCCTCATATTACCTTTTCAAAATATCCTCTCTGCATACCTCCTCTCAATCTCTTCTATTTGTGTCCCTCCTCCCCTGATGCTTCAACCCATCTTTATATGATCATCCTAATCTTATGCGGCCACATATTCTCCTGATGATCCTCCTCCTCTAACATGGCCACCCGTCATACCTAATGACATTTCAATAAAGAATCCTCCCCAACTACTCCTCTGGAAGGCCTCTATCCTATCCACCCCACCTCCAGTTGATCATCCTACTCCTAACATATCCCATCCATTCACACACTCTGAGTCAACTAACACATCAATGGTATTTGGGGTATTCCATTTTTTTGATGATGTTCATTCTATCTATCGATCATCACAAAGTGTCTCCCCTATATTAAACATAGGTTTTGATTCCAGATTAATTTTGGTGGGTGAATTTCATCAATATATTAATGTATTTTTCTATTTTAACTATCCCACTTATGTTGATAATTTTTTAAACCAGTTTCCTCTTCTTTTTCTAGGAGGACTATTTTAATTTTTCTCCCTATAAACAATTTTCCCCAATTTCATATTGTTCTCTAGTTTGTCCCATTCTATTCTATCGTTGCATTGTTACCTTTTTTATGGTACTATGGAGGTATGATTTTTTAAAATTATTCCAAATAAACTATTATTTATTTATTTTCCTACCTCTACACTTTGATACATGAAATATTATATCATTGTAATTTTATAGCTATTGAAATATTGATACATGAATGAAATAGTACTCCAAGAATTAAACTGACCTCAAAATTCATCATTTTTGTGAATATTTGGATTCCTTTAAAGTTATGTATATTCTTCTTATGTTCGTATGTTGGGAATTTTATTCCAGAGTATTAAATATCTTCTTTTAATTCCTCAATAGTTGTTTCATTTAAATATACACTAAAATAATAATACATTTTTGTTTGATTATATGGGTGATATTGTTATAATATGTTTCTATGAGTGATTATAAAAATCATTAATGGTCTTTACACAACTTAATTAAAAACAATGAATCTTTACTAAGCCGCATAAATTGGTTTTCTCTCATCATCAATAAAAGTAGTTTTTTACAACTTATCCTAGTAGATATTCTCAATAGTGATAATTACTCAAAAAATCCTAGAAAAATTGGAATCATATTTCAAAATTCCCTTCATCTATTTTTTGGAACAAAACATTAGAATTTTTCTTAATGAAAATTTAGAAACACTCAACATCATATAAACATATCTAAACCCCCTATGTTAATTTTGAGTCACAACACCATATAATTAAAAACTTTATTTAGGATAGTTTTCATTAATAAATACATTGTATAATGGAATTAAAGAAAAATGGGATTTTTTGATAGAATGATTTATATACCTATGAGATTTAATAATATATAATAGATTTCTATAAAATATAGAATATGAAACTATTTAATCCTTACTCACTCTACTATATCATTCCTAGGTTAAGGTGGACTAAATATTATAATTATATTATAATTTGAACTCTCTCGGTTATCATCCGTTTTTTATCTTTTATTTCATGGAACATATATGTCTATTTATTTTGACAGTAATGGGATATAATGTTAAATATTTGACAATTGTTTCCTTAAAATAAATGATTTGATGAATTTATATTTCATTATTATCATTAATAAAATATTTGATCATTGTTTTTATGTATCTTTATAATTTCGTAATGCTTCTTGGAGATGATTAATTTCACACAAAATGAAACAAAAAATCATACTAAGCCTGTACCAAATACTCAATATTTTTTTAAATTTTTTGAAAACAAAACTAGTATTATTAAGAGAAGGTTAAATCCACAATGTTGGACATACAAATGTGTGCATGTTTGAAAAAGGAAAAAAGGAAGAACACACA
This sequence comes from Viscum album, assembly GCA_963277665.1. Taxonomy (NCBI): domain Eukaryota; kingdom Viridiplantae; phylum Streptophyta; class Magnoliopsida; order Santalales; family Viscaceae; genus Viscum; species Viscum album. The sequence continues at coordinate 1,866,630,243 of OY728123.1, read as the reverse complement.
AAAAATAAATAAATAATTTGAAATAATTGTTGGTCAAGAAAATGATTATTGTGAAAAATAAATATTGTATTAGATGATATAACTCGATTAATAACTATATATCATGAGGGAATTATAAAAAATCTAATCAAATAGAGGAAATAAATTTCTGGTTTTAAAAATATTTTGGATTTCTTATGCATAAAAATCACTTAATATTAATAAAAATTGAATGACCGATTGTGTTAATAGATCAGCCTCTAAGTTGGGGAATCTAAATGTACATCATCTATATATGTCACTTAATGGTTAAAATAATGAACAAAGCATCCTCAATAAGAACAACTTGTAGATTAATTTTAGTGTATGAATATCATGTCTCGACAACATGTGACATTAATATATCGATGATTATGAAATTTTAAATTTAATATTATAATGATCAGATATCATTGATTTTCTATGGATTATAAGAAAATTAAAATAGAAATGAAATTTAGTTTGAATGAAACATGGATAAAAATAAGGAATGAATTATATAAATTGATTACCGACAAATTCCAATCCTATAATAATGTTTTGAAAAACGGTCATATCATATTTAAACATATTGAAGAAATTTCATAAAATTAATTTAGAAATATTATCATTAAGTTATCCTTAAATAGATATTTCAGGTGTTTCATAAGGTTTAACAATTCATAGACTCCTATTTTTAGCCATTCCCTCACCTGTAGGGATAAAATGTTACATCTTCACTGGGTTTTATGCAGGATGGAGTCGTTATAGTACATCATTCTTAATTCCAATAAGTATTATTTTTAATGGAAAAATTATAATGAGTATTTTATTGGGAATTTTTTTTACCAAAATTAAGTCACAATTATATGTTATGATTCCTATTAAATTGTGTTGCCTACTTCTCTAGTTGAATTTAGAATGTATTATTTCTTAAAAAATATAATTATTGTTTACATAAATTTTAAAATTGCATGGGACATGTATTTGTCTCTATTTCCTATGAAATTTTTTTTCCTATGTATGAGATCATTAATATAAAATTTATTACCCATATTATCTAGATCAAGTATTTATTATTGACTACTCCTAGTTGTAAAAACATTTTATAACAAATTTATCAATATAAAAACATAATATTCTAGAAGGTTTTATAAATAAAAATTAACCTAATAATTAGTTCTCTAATTATAGTATATAAATTTTAATTGACCATACATGAATTCCAATAAATCACTATACAAACAAGAACATCCACTATTAAATTTATTTTAATTCCAGCTCTTCAACATATCATCATGGTGATTTATCTATTTTCGTAGTTTTTTTTGAATGGTAACACTTGTGATTATTACATAGATTATCCTTTTACTATCTTTTTTTTGGATTGTTGATTATTTTAATTTTTATGATCTTATGTACTAAACACTGATCTCACTCCCTTTTGAGGACATAATGGATTAGGGGATAATAATTAGACATACTATTTATTGATAATAATGAATAATTCTTGGGGTAAAATATTTTGATATCATTTCATCAATATCCACAAATTATAGTGATTTTGGGATAAGATATATTGAACCCCTTTCTCATATATTATATCCTCAATCTATTTTTTTGTCTATTAAATTATTTATGTTTGGTTATGTATATATTGACATCAATTATTATACTATTTAAAAATTATAAATTTTATTTTAAATTTATGAGTTTTATACCAATTATATTTATATGTAATTTTCTTTATTCATATAAATACTTAAGTATACCCAACACATATTTTAATCTATTAGGGTAAAAAT